>CM060389.1:89731178-92131178 GCA_030545235.1 Helianthus tuberosus
TTCCCGACACTTTGGAAAGTGTCTAGTAATATTTTCTCATGTTTTGCCACTTTACTAGTTAGCTTAATGCTGAATTTTTATTTAAAGTGCAGAATTTTGTACTCAAAGTACGTTTTAGGCACATCCGGTCACTATAATTATCACCTAGTGACGCAGTTCTACAATCCTCATTTCCCTACACTCCCTACGGGTGTAGTAAACTATCTCTGGCTCATACAGGCCTTAGAGGCAGTGTCTGCCTGATGCTGGTTATATCAGCATGTTTAATGGGTATCCCGTATAGTGTGCTCACTGTGCTTTTTGTGCATCAAGGTTGTCACTGATGTTTGTGTAAAAATAATAGAGTGACAGTATAAAATGTGATGCATGAGTATGTACGTATCAGAAATCAGTAAGCAGTTTAATCACAGTTGTAAGCAAGCACAGTAACTAAGCAGTAATTAAATATTAATTAATTCGTACGGATACCTGGTTTGGTGAGGGTTGTCACATTCTCCCCCCGTTAAAGAAATTTCGTCCCGAAATTTAAGTTCTGCTTCTATTTGTAGGGGTCTTTGGAAATAAATGGGGGTACTTCTCCTTCATTCGATCCTCACGTTCCCACGTGAATTCAGGCCCATGTCTTGCATTCCAACGAACTTTGACGAGTTTGACACTGCTCCTGCGAGTTTTATTAACTTTCCAATACGTGACCTCAACAGGTTCTTCAGTGAAGTGGAGCGTGTCGTCGATATGAACTTCGTCAGCAGGAATGATCACTGTATCCCGTGTTGGACTTTTTCTTAAATTGGAAACATGGAATGTATCGTGAACACCATTGAGTTCAGCAGGTAGGTCCAACTTGTAGGCTACAAGCCCAATCCTTTGCAGGATTCTGAAAGGGCCAATGTAACGCGGATTCAACTTCCCACGCTTTCCGAAGCGTGCCACACCCTTCCAGGGTGAAACTTTTAATAAAACCATATCTCCAACTTGGAATTCTAAATGTTTCCGGTTTGGATCTGCATAGGCTTTCTGTCTTTCGCGAGCCGCTTCGATGCATTTTCGAATTTGCGCAATCTTGTCCGTTGTTTCTTGGACTATTTCGGGACCAACAAGTTGTCTATCACCTGCATCAGCCCAGCATAGTGGTGATCGACATTTGCGTCCGTAAAGAGCTTTAAATGCCGCGGCTCCAATACTGGTGTGGTAGCTGTTGTTGTGTGAGAATTCGGCCAATGGTAAATGCTTATCCCAGCTACCACCAAGATCCATTACACATGCTCTCAGCATGTCCTCCAATGTCTGAATAGTTCTTTCACTTTGGCCATCAGTTTGCGGATGAAATGCAGTACTTAGGTTCAATTGCGAGCCAAAAGCTTCTTGGAAGGATTGCCAAATCCTTGATACAAATCTCCCATCTCTATCAGAGATAATCGAGAGAGGCACTCCATGACGTGCAACGATTTCTCGCATGTATATTTCCGCAAGTTTACTCGTATTGTCCTTCTCTTTGATTGGCAAGAAGTGCGCGAACTTTGTAAGGCGGTCAACTATCACCCAAATAGTATCATGACCCCTGGGCGTCCTTGGCAACTTCGTTATAAAATCCATTGAAATCTGTTCCCATTTCCACTTGGGAATTTCAGGTTGTTGCAGAAGTCCCGAAGGCTTCTGGTATTCAGCCTTCACCTTGGCGCACGTTAAACACTTGCTCACGTAAACAGCAATGTCGCCTTTCATCCTGGGCCACCAATAATAATCCTTAAGATCCTGGTACATCTTATCCGCACCGGGATGAATAGAGTACCGTGATTTGTGTGCCTCATCAAAAATAACTTTTCTCAAACCACCGAACAGAGGAACCCAAATTCTTTTCATGAAGCATAAAGTTCCTTCCTCATTTGGCACCAACTGCTTCTCCATCCAACGGAGATACTCATCTTCAATATTTCTTTCTTTCAAAGCTTCTCTCTGTGCGGCATGAATGCGTAGAGAGAGATCTGTTTGGATAATCATTTCTAAAGCTCTAACCCTTATGGGCTTGATCCTTTCTTTACGACTTAGGGCATCGGCGACCACATTCGCCTTCCCTGGATGGTACTTTATCTCGCAGTCGTAATCGTTCAACAATTTGACTCAACGTCTTGTCTCATATTCAGCTCTCTCTGGTCGATTATGTGCTGCAGGCTTTTATGATCTGTGAAGATTGTACACTTTGTACCATATAGGTTGTGTCTCCAGATCTTTAATGCAAATATCACTGCGCCTAGTTCCAAATCATGCGTGGTATAGTTCTTTTCATGTACCTTCAGTTGGCGTGATGCGTAAGCTATAACTTTCTGGCGCTGCATCAACACGCAACCCAATCCTTGGCGCGAAGCGTCACAATATACCACGAAATCGTCTGTACCTTCCGGTAGTGCTAAGATTGGCGCATTGCAGAGCTTATCCTTTAATAACTGAAATGCTTCCTCCTGTTTGATTCCCCAATCAAACTTCTTATCCTTTTGCGTGGGGAGTGTCAGTGGTTGAGTGATTTTTGAAGAATCCTCAATGAACCTTCGATAATAGCCAGCCAAGACTACGAATTGTCTAATCTCAGTTGGCGTTTTTGGGGTTTCCCAATTCCTTATCGCCTCAATCTTTGTGGGGTCCACATGAATTCCATCCCCATTCACTACATGTCCAAGGAATTGGACTTCACGTAGCCAAAACTCGCACTTAGAGAACTTGGCATACAACTGTTCCTTTTTCAGCAACTCCAAAATAGCTCTTAAGTGTTGTTCGTGTTCAGCCTTTGTCTTTGAATAAATCAAAATATCATCGATGAATACAATCACGAACTTATCGAGATACGACTTGCAGACTCGGTTCATTAGGTCCATAAAAACAGCAGGCGCGTTGGTTAGCCCAAACGGCATAACTAGGAACTCGTAATGTCCATAACGAGTTCTGAAGGCTGTTTTCGGGATACTCTCCTCTTGTATCCTTAGCTGATGGTATCCAGATCGAAGATCGATCTTTGAATAAAAGCTTGAACCTTGGAGTTGATCGAATAAATCATCGATTCTTGGCAGAGGGTATCTATTCTTGATCGTCAGCTTATTCAACTCCCGGTAGTCAATACACATACGAAAACTACCGTCTTTCTTCTTGACAAACAGGACCGGAGCTCCCCAAGGTGAGAAGCTTGGTCTGATGAATCCTTTGTCTAGCAACTCTTGGAGTTGTGTCGACAATTCCTGCATTTCTGACGGTGCAACTCTATAAGGTGCCCTAGCTACAGGCGCGGCGCCTGGGACTCAGTCAATGTGAAATTCCACTTGCCTTTGGGGTGGCAATCCTGGCAAGTCCTCTAGAAAGACTTCAGGATATTCCCTCACGATAGGGATGTCTTCGATTTTTGGCTCACCAGCTTCCTTATCCACGATGTGTGCCAGGAAGGCAGCACATCCCTTTTGTAAACACTTGCGAGCTTTCAGGCAACTGATAATTCTTAAAGGCGTATCCTGCTTCTCCCTATGAACCACAATTGTTTCTCCATCTTTGGTTGGGATACGAACGACCTTTTCGTGACAAACAATCTCAGCCTTGTTGCTTGATAACCAATCCATTCCTACTACCACGTCGAAGCTCCCCAGCTGGACTGGTAGTAGATCCAATGTAAACTCACGCTCTCCCAACTCGATTACACAACCTCTAACCACTTCATTGTTGGACTCTGTATGCCCAAGACACATATTAAATTGATGTGGCTAGTACGTTATGATCAAAGTCGAGTCATACCCAATAACAAGCTAGACAAACACTTACAATATTTATTTATGATATGATCAAATAAATAAATATCAACACTTAGAATATTTAGAAATTGGTTTTCTAAATAATTGCACTTGACAAACTAATAAATTATATGGATAATTTATTTTGAGAGAATATTTTATTTTGTTATTTAATGGGTTAAATAACATAATAAAAGGTTGTATAAGTCTTATAACATATGATGTTATAATTTTATAAAAGTTATAAAATTAATCAAGACTTAAATTTTTATAAAGAAAGATTTGAATTTTTTTTATAAAAATAAAAGCTTGGCCGTAACCCCCCCCCCCCCCATGGGGTCTTCCCAAAATATTCTTGTCCAATAAGGTTCCATGCATGTTGTCATAAGTTAGAAGCCTCTTGATTGGGTGTTCTTCCCTAAAAGCTTTGGCCAATCACATGGCATGCAAATGCATGTGTTAGATGCATCTTGATTGGGCATGTTGGGTGGCCAAGATTCTCTCTACATCTATAAATACCAAGATGTTAAATGAATGAAGGAGCAAGACTTGTGAACTTGAAAAACCTCTAAGAAATGCTCTCTAATTTTCGGCCATACATATGGTCTTCAAAAGGTTTTCAAGTTCACATTTCAAGTGCAAGAACTCAACAAAAGGCCCTCTAATTTTCGGCCATATGATGGTTCCAAGAGGGGATCTTTCATGTGAGTTGCATGTGTTCAAATCCTAGCTAAACGCAAGGTGTTTGTTGGAAGGCTTGGGGTATACAAGCTTGAGGTCTTCTACTCTTGAAGACAACCATTCCAAGAAGCATCATCCATTTCATAATCCTTGCACTTCAAGAAGGTAGTTTTCTAAACATCCTATGGTTGTGTTTGATAGTATACATCTCATATATGGATCCGGGTTTTGGGATTTTGCATATAAATGGTTTTATATCTTATAAAAGTAACATGTTTTAAACATTATTTCCGCTGCGTTTTTATTTCATATGGATGAAATTGCTTTGATGAACATGTTAAAATCCCATCAATGGCATCTAGAGCCGCTTATATGAGTGCATGCTTCAATAGACTTAAAATTTTCGGGTTTCGGGTTTGGTGAAAACCCTATGGCCGAAATTTAAAATATGGTTATCCCTTTGTTTTTCAAGATTATATTCTTACATGCATAAATGAATCTTGAAAAATTATTTCATATGGATGATTTGTTTGTTTGGACAAAACTTACCTTTTCGGTTTTTTGGACATAGCCGAAAATGGTTATTAAAAGGGAACCATTTTTTCATGCTTCTTGAAATTTATATAAATATATATGTGGATATATATTTTGGTGCATATGACCTAGCCATGACCTTGTGTTGAATGATTGTGTTGTGATTTATTTATTAAATTATTTCAAAGGTTGTAATAATTATTAATTTGTCTTCCATTTGTAAAGATATGTAATTTATTTATTTTTCATTTGGTATGTAAAATAAATAGATTAGGTGCATTTTATTTTACTAGAAAAAATGTATTAGGATATATTTTGTAAAAGAAGATGCACACAAAAATGCGGTTTTGGTTTTGCCAATTTCGGGCATAAAGGACTTCATAGTTCTAAACGGGATTTTAGCCCGATAACCAAAACACATTTACGGAGCCCAAAGGAGTTTGGAGCTGAATTAAAGTACATTTTGGATGCTCAAAGAAAGTGGAGTAATCACAACACAAGAAGGATACTTGAAGCATTTGGATGCGGGATCAAGTAGGAGTTCAACGACACATTTCTTTGTGTCAATATTCACCCTTTAGGAAGGACCTTTTGGCACACTTGTTTCGGCTAACAAGTGTGGTCAAAATAGTTGGCTATGGTTATGCACCTAATGATATGTGTGTTGTGCTTGTGTGGTTGTTTATTTTGTTGTTTGATGATATTTGGATATGCATGCTTGACAAACTAATAATCAACAACAAGCGTAAAATTGGTTAATAAAAGGTTATTAAAAATTAATGATTTTATAATAAAATGGGTTTTATTAAAAAGAACCATGAAAATTAGTTTTCACTAAAGTACCAAGGATTTGAATGCATGCAAATATATGGTACATAAAGTTTTCTAAACTAGAATTTTGAAAACTCAAAATCCCTTTTATAAAACAAGTCAAACACCATCCTTTTATACAACACTCGAATCACTTGGAAACTCTTTCGTGGGATAAAGGTCACCTAACCACATTTGAGGGAACTTGTATATTCGAGGTGGGTTTACCATGTTTGTGGGATAAAGGTCACCTAACCACTTATGTGTATAAACTCACACGTGTGTGTAAGTTGGACGACTTGATTTGGAAACCATGAACTTAGGGTCACCGAAGCATGGCGAACAAACGGTGTTGATGGGATTAAACAAGCCAACTAAACATAAAGATGTTTAACCGATCCCATATGGCTAGAAGTTGCAAAGAGTTGCAATTGTCAAACGTTGACTACCTTGTTAATTTAAATAAAGGGATAAAGGTCACCTAACCGATATTTAAATGTAACGTTGGATTCTAGATTTTAATTATTAATTGTCTATGAGACACAAAAGGGTATTAATGATTAAAATATAACAAAATCGAAAATACTAAAATTGAACCTTGTTAAATTTTGTAGATGGCCGCTAACAATATTACCCAAACCGTCCGTAACCTATCACTAATAAACGATCCTAATCCCGATGAACATCTTATGGAAGATAAGGATGCCTATAACGATTGGATTAAGTATATCGAGAATACTATGCAAGCCTCTTGCCTCATGTTAGGAATTATGATTCCCGAGATTCAAAAAGGTTTTGAACATCATGAGCATACGACATGATTAACCAATTGTAGGAAATGTTCCTAAGGGTAGAACGCTTCGAAACGGTTCGAGCACTTCATGCATGTCGAATGGAGGAAACCCAATCGGACTCATCTTATGTATTTAAGATGAAAAGCCACATTGATCACCTCGAAAGGCTCAATATGGATAAAAGGGTTTTATCCATTGTAACGATCAATGAGGGTGGCAACTAGAAAGGGCATCACCCCGACACCAAAGCAAATGTTGAAAAAGGAAAGGGGCACATCAAAGGGAAAGAATTAGAAAGACTAAAGCGAAACCAAAAGAGAAGAAGGCAAAGGTTGCCACGAACGATCCATGCTTTAAGTGTGGTGAGATAGGGCATTTAAATAGGAATTGTCCAATCTATCTCAAAGAGTTGAAAAACAAGAGGGATGCTAGGCAAACCTCAGGTACAATCTTAATAATACATATTGACCTTAATGTTATCTCTTCTAACACATGGGTATTAGATACCGGATGTGGAACTCATGTTTGCAATTCGTTGCAAAAGGTTCAAAAGAAATCAACATTACAAGAAAGGAGACTATGTTTTGAAACTTCCAAATGGTTTGGAAATTGTTTTAAAATGTTTTGAATGCTCCTATTTTGACTAGGAATATTATTTAAGTTTCCCTTTTGAGACAATATGTTTTGATTTAAAGTTTGCAAACAATGACATTTATATTTCGATAAATGACATGTTTTACTTTAAAACTATGCCTTCAAATGGTAGTTATAAATTGGTTCATAATAATACATCATTTGATAGTTCAATGTACCAAGCAATCACCAACAAACTCAAAATGGATCTGAGTGAGACTTATCTTTGGCATTATCGCCTTGGTCATATAAACAGATGTCGCATGTAAACACTTCGAAAGAATGATCTTTTGGAAACAAATGAAATTGGTTCATTTGATACATGTGAATCTTGTTTACAAGGAAAAATGACTAAGAAACCCTTTAATGGGAAAGGGCAATAGATTTCTTAGGTATCATACATTCGAATGTATGTGATCCTTTTAAGCCAATGACTAGGTGTGGTGAAAGATACTTCATTACTTTAACCGACAACTATAATAGTTATGGTTATGTGTACTTGACATAAAGAAGAAGTTTTGAAACGTTCAGAATCTTCAAAAGGTGAAGTACAAAATCAACTCTTTTAAAGTTCTTCGTTTAGATAGAGGAGGAGTCGAACTCTATTAGATATGGTTCGATCTATGATGGCTAAGAGCGCCTTATCTCTATCACTTTGGGGTTACGCTTTGCTCTCCGTGGCTCGTATATTTAATATGGCCCAAACCAAGAAAGTGGATAAGACACCTTTTAAATATGGTATGGAAGGGCTCCATCATTATCATATTTAAAAAGTATGGGTTGTGAAGCTTATGTGAAGCAATACACCCCAAACAAATTGGAAGTACGATCCACTAAGTGTATCTTTGTAGGATATCCTAAAGATGATATAGGATATTATTTCTACGATCCAACAGAGCAAAAGTATTTGTTGCTCGAAAGGCTGAGTTCTTGGAAGATAAGTTCCTTGTGGAAGGAATTATTAGAACAAGTGGAACTTGATAAGGATCAAGAACCACAGGCCGATACACGATTGGTTAAAACTAGCACTCAACAAAAGGTTGTTGAAAAAAAGATCAAGTGGTTGATCAAATACACACGAAACGTTCACAGATCTGGTAGAATAAGTAGTCCACCTGAAAGATATGGATTTTTCATGGATGGATGCTACGTGGTAGATTCGGGTGAACCTACCACATACCATGATGCAATGCCAAAATTCGATTGTGACAAATGGCTTGAAGCCATGAACGTAGAGATGTGATCCATGTATAACAACCAAGTATAGGAATTGGTTATGCAACCTCTTAACTCCAAAATGGTTGGAAGTAAGTGGGTTTTCATGAAGAAAACATATATGCATGGAAACTTGGATACTTGTACAACGAAACTCTTAGCAAAAGGTTTCACTCAAACTCAAAGGGTTGATTATGATGAGACCTTCTCGCCTATGGCAATGCTAAAGTCAATTAGGATATTATTTGACATACCTGCATAATATGATTATGAGATTTGTAAAATGGATGTCAAAACGGCTTTCCTTAATAGATATCTTGAGGAAGATGTCTATTTAGTTAAGCCTGAAAGTTTTGTCGATCCAATACATCCTAACAAAGTATGCAAGTTAAAGATATCAATCTATGGATTGAAACAAGCATCTAGAAGTTGGAATCACCGTTTTGATGAAGAGATTAGGGAATATGGATTCATCAAAAACGTTGATAAAGTTTGTGTAAATAGAAGGCTAGTGGGAGCATTATTACTTTCTTAAATATTATATGTCGATGACATTCTACTATTTGGAAATAACATTCCAACCTTGGAGGGTGTAAAAGCCTGGCTTGAAAGTTGTTTTTCCATTAAGGATTTTGGTGAAGTCGCCTATATTTAGGAATAAAGATCTATAGGGATAGATCAAGGCGATTGATAGGTTTAAACCAAAGTGCATACATTGACAAAGTCTTGAAAAGGTTCAAGATTGAGAACTCTATGAAAGGTTTGGTACCTATTCAAGAGAGGACAATATTGAGTGCATCTCAATGTCCAAGCTCAAAAGATGAGCAAGAAAGAATCAAAGGAATCCCATATGCGTCAGCTATAGGATTCATTATGTACGTAATGATATGCACTAGACTGGACAAGTTATGCGCTTTAAGCATAACAAGAAGAAACCAGCAAGAAACGGTCATTTGGTGACTGTTGTATATATATATATATTGAAATACCTTAGAAGGACTAAGGATATGTTTCTAATATGTGGATCTGGTTAAAAAGAACTCGTTGTAAAAGGGTTACAAGGATGCGAGTTTCGGAATTCGTTGTAAAGGGTTACATGGATACGAGTTTCCAAACTGATCAAGATGGTTCTCGATCACAAACAGGGTAGCATTGTCCACTACATAATCAGAATACATCGCCGCTTCATTGATTGTGATAATTCATATGGATCTGCCACTTGAATTATTGCCGATCTAGGGGAAGTCCCTACCATTCAGGACCCCTAGAGATCTTTGTGATAACGATGGTGCGATTGCTTAAATCACGGAACCTCATGTACATCAAAAGACTAGGCACATTGAGCGGAGTTTCAACTACATAAGGGATGAAGTTGGAAAGGAGAAAGATATGTATTCGCAAAGTTCACACTGATCAAAATATTGCGGATCCACTCACGAAGCTCCTTGAATGGGCAAAGCATGAAAGGGTTATACTTGTGCCTTAGGACTTCGATATTCTAGTGATTGGATTTGATCTATTTTGTATTTGGATATTGGAACAATTGTTATTATAACTCTTTATGGTATGTTGAGTTATGTTCCATATTAGCATGTTTAAATCCGTGAATAAGTTACTTATTCTAAATGTCCGTAGTCGATCATAATTGTGGGAACAAATATGAATGTAAGACTATTATGAATTTGGATTGGTGGATATTCATTAGATATGAATATAGAGCAAAGTGTTGCTGCCAAAGTTCATAGATATTTGTGGGATACAAATATTGGACTGACTCGCTCTCAAATATTACTGCATGGAATCATCTGTGATTGATCATAAATAAATTTGAGTAAAGGAGAATATCATAGTATCCTCAGACCTGAGATACATATTGGGTCTTGATATTCACCAAATATTATGCCTTGACTTTTTTCTTCGCTGTCAGTAATATGACAGTACATAAGGCTAAGCTCAGGTGTGGTACAAGGTGATTGTGAGAGACGTATGTAGTCAAGATGGGATTTGTTCCTCTTATTCGTTGAGAGTAAGATGTCTAAGGCCTGCTAAAGTTGAATCAACAGAGAGTGATCACTCTGTGTCTCTGGATTTGACATGACATCTGTAACGAAAGGATAAATGATGGATTCACCTAAATCATGTTCAAGTAAGGGACTTGAAGGGGATGATGTTATTGAATGGCACATATAGTCATACGTATTAGGGGTAGTAAACCGTAGTTAGGCGTCATTTACTACTTGCATCAATCTTCTATGTATCTTGTGCAAGTGGGAGATTGTTGGACTCTGTATGCCCAAGACACATATTAAATTGATGTGGCTAGTACGTTATGATCCAAGTCGAGTCATACCCAATAACAAGCTAGACAAACACTTACAATATTTATTTATGATATGATCAAATAAATAAATATCAACACTTAGAATATTTAGAAATTGGTTTTCTAAATAATTGCACTTGACAAACTAATAAATTATATGGATAATTTATTTTGAGAGAATATTTTATTTTGTTATTTAATGGGTTAAATAACATAATAAAAGGTTGTATAAGTCTTATAACATATGATGTTATAATTTTATAAAAGTTATAAAATTAATCAAGACTTAAATTTTTATAAAGAAAGATTTGAATTTTTTTTATAAAAATAAAAGCTTGGCCGTAACCCCCCCCCCCCCCATGGGGTCTTCCCAAAATATTCTTGTCCAATAAGGTTCCATGCATGTTGTCATAAGTTAGAAGCCTCTTGATTGGGTGTTCTTCCCTAAAAGCTTTGGCCAATCACATGGCATGCAAATGCATGTGTTAGATGCATCTTGATTGGGCATGTTGGGTGGCCAAGATTCTCTCTACATCTATAAATACCAAGATGTTAAATGAATGAAGGAGCAAGACTTGTGAACTTGAAAAACCTCTAAGAAATGCTCTCTAATTTTCGGCCATACATATGGTCTTCAAAAGGTTTTCAAGTTCACATTTCAAGTGCAAGAACTCAACAAAAGGCCCTCTAATTTTCGGCCATATGATGGTTCCAAGAGGGGATCTTTCATGTGAGTTGCATGTGTTCAAATCCTAGCTAAACGCAAGGTGTTTGTTGGAAGGCTTGGGGTATACAAGCTTGAGGTCTTCTACTCTTGAAGACAACCATTCCAAGAAGCATCATCCATTTCATAATCCTTGCACTTCAAGAAGGTAGTTTTCTAAACATCCTATGGTTGTGTTTGATAGTATACATCTCATATATGGATCCGGGTTTTGGGATTTTGCATATAAATGGTTTTATATCTTATAAAAGTAACATGTTTTAAACATTATTTCCGCTGCGTTTTTATTTCATATGGATGAAATTGCTTTGATGAACATGTTAAAATCCCATCATTCATTGGCTTCTACTAACTTTCCATTAGCCAATTCAATTGAGTAAGGAATATCTAATTTACTACCGGCTAATCCAAGCACATTCTTAAACTCTAACGATACGAAGCTATAATCGGCACCAGTATCAAATAAAACGGATGCAAAGCGTTGGTTTATAGGGAACGTACCAGTAACAACATTGGGATCCTGGCGCGCTTCCCTCGCTTCGATATTGAAAACCCTTCCACGCGCTTGATTCAATTCTGGGCAGTTTCGCTTATAATGCCCAATATCACCACAGTTAAAGCAACCTGGTCTTTGCCCGATTCCACCTCCATTCCCAGCTTGATTGTTGTTTTGGTTACGATTCACATTACCAACTTGATTCGCATGGTTGCCTCGATTCCCGTTTCCTCCATTGTTCCCCTGTGGGCGATTCCCAATACCACCACGATTATTGTTTCTATTCCCAAATCCTCCTTGGCCTCCCCGGCCAGCACTAACCCAGCAAGAATCCTTCAAGTGGCCAAGTTTTCCACAAGCTTCACATACTTTTAAACCACACCGGCCTGAGTGGTGACGCTGGCAGGTGTTGCACTTGGGATGTGTACCCATATATCCCTTTCCTTTCCTTCCAGTACCAGTTGTAGCTTGGACTGGTGCGCTTGGTTCTCCTTTCCTGCCATCACCGCTTGTGCCTTGTTTGAAGTTTGAGAATTTTCTTTTGTTACCCCCGGACGACTCGACGTGAGTCTCCTTCTTCTTTTGCTCAACATCAGAAAACTTGTTTAGGCGGATAGCCTCCTCAGTGAGAGCCACGCTCAGATCTATTGCCTCAGTGATAGTTGCAGGCTTGGAAGAGGTCACCATACTTATGATTTGAGGAGCTAAACCCCAAATGAAGCGCTCAATCCGCTTGAATTCTGGTGTGACTATATAAGGTACCACATGTGACAGGTAGTGAAACCTTTGAACATATTCCGCAATTTTTGGACCTTCCATCTTCAAATGCCAAAACTCAGTTTCCAACCTTTGAATTTCAGCGCGTGAACAATACTTCTTTCGCATAAGCTCTTTTAACTCGGCCCAGGTCAACGCGTAAGCAGCGGCTTCACCAAGAGTTTGAACTTGTAAATTCCACCAGGACAGGGCTCCGTCCAGGAATAGCCCAGAAACGTACGTAACTTGCTGGTCTGGAGCGCACTTGCTCATTCGGAGAACAGAGTCTGTTTTCTCGGCCTATCTTACAAAAGCAACAGCACCTACAGTGCCGTCGAAGTTTACGGGCTTGCAGTCTAGGAACTGCTTGTATGTGCACCCTGCACACGCGTTAGAATATACAAATTTCATTGGCAAACATGCTAGAGATATCCAACTGTATCATGGTATGCCTTAATGACTTAGTATTACCATGAGGTGGATTGTTGTTGCCGTTATTGTTTGAATTACTTCCGCTAATTCCTCCTTGTGAGGCTGCGTACTGTGCAATGGCGGTAGCGATGATTTATTGAAGTCCTGCCTCGTTGGCAGGCATGTGTGGATCGCGTTTTGGTGGCATCTTCTAAAAGATGGTTCACGTTGGTCAGGTGATAGTAAGTAGAGTGTACGTATGTAATATCAACACATAACATCTCATGTTATAAATAAATCACCCATATCGATAGCCTCTGTAATGGTTGAGGGCTTCGAGGTAGTAACCATGTCCCTGATCTGGGGTGCAAGTCCCCAAATGAATCGTTCAATCCTTTTGAACTCCAGTTTGACTAAGTAGGGGACGACCCTAGACAAGTCGTGAGATTGCTGGACGTATTCAGGAATCTCTGGTCCGTCCATTTTCAATTCCAGAACTCCACCTCAAGCTTCTGGATTCCAGCCCTAGAATTGTATTTCTTCTCCATCATTCCTTTGAGCTCGTCCCAGCTCAGTGCATAAGCAGCATCTGTGCCAAGGGTCTGAACCTGAAGGTTCCATCATGAGAGTGTGTCATCTAGAAATAACCCCGAGGTATAGGTAACACTCTGTTTGGGCGAACCGTTACTCATTCTTAGAATGGAGTCAATCTTTTCGGACCAACGAACAAATGCAACGGCGCCTCCTATTCCGTCAAAGTTCAAATGCTTGCAGTTCAGGAACTGCTTATAGGTGCAGCCAGTTGGAGGGTTATTTCTAGTAATGCCATCGCTGTGCTTAGAGCGGAGGGCTTCATGTCGTGCATTTGCCTGTGAAATGCATTCTTGCAGCTCGGTCTCTGTCCTTGGCAGTGTACTGGTGTCTGACACGTCTGGGTGGCATTCCCTTCTGTCGAAGTGGTATGAAGCGGGCTAGACAACATTTCAATTGTCTATGAGATAGACAGCACCATAAGCCATCATGTAATCACCCAATTTTACACGTAAATATACTCATGGTATGAGTGGAGAAAATAAATTTCTGAGCCTTCACATAGGCTTGCCAATTTGGCTTATTGCTTGTAATAAAATGAACTCGAGGCTACATCGCCTTGGTCATTCGTGTTTTAGTTATTTCCTGCTACATTGGTTTTCAATAGCTTGACCCGCAGAGTCCACCAGGATTTTTGTGCACTACAAGTCGTTATTACGTGGGCCCCCGTAATAATAAATTGTCTTGCACAGTTACCCCAATTTTCTCTCGTCCAAGCAGATGATCAATCAAGGAGCAACAGCAGGTGCATTGGCATGAACAGGGTCATGCTCCAATGCGGGGTCAGGAGCAACGCCTGGCTCAGGGGCCACAGCCGGCTCCGGATCAACAAACTCCATCTCAAAATCAGGTGGTTCAACAAACATAGGGTCGACAGGGACTACAGAATCCTCCAAGGGCTGGTCTAAGTGTATGAACTCAATGTCATGGTCTGGATCAAAACCAGGTGGAAAAACAGGGTCGGAATCATCATCAATATCATGCTCGATCGCTAGACTCGGGGCAGGGGCAGGTGCAGCAGACGATGATCTATCAGGGTCTGTATCATATGAATAGTGCTGCGCTCCCTGCGCGTGTGATGGAGCAGATGCCATAGACTCAAATGGGTCTGGGTCTGGGACAGGTGAATGGGCATGAGCCTCTTCTTGCAGGAGCGTCAGCAAGCGGTAGGCTATCACCAGCAGCAATAGGGCCTCGCCCTCAAATGGGTCCTCCTCTAATAGATCGTTATCGTCGTCAGAGACAACGTCGGGGGGCATATCAACAACGGGATAAGCGGCAAGGGGCACAGAAGCAGGGACCACCGTGAGTGGCAAATTCCCAACAAGATGGCCATCAGCAGGCTCTGCTACGACATCAGGCAGTGCAAAGGGCTGAAAGTCGTCATCGTCTGTGCCGGTAGTATCGGAAATGTACACCTCGTGCTCCGATGAAACTATGTCGTCTGATACTATGGCCATGGGATTCGTAGTGTCCATCTTTCTAGTACATGATGAAGGCATGACGTTTGTAACACAAACACACATACGTATAACAATCAATCATATAAACATATTAGTCACCAATAAGCAATCAAATAGTTCTCCTAGTCCCACTAGCCTCCCAGCCTCTCATACTGAATCTCCTAGTCTCTCAAACTACCTTCCCAGCCTCTCGGACTGTTCTTCCTAGTCCCACTAGCCTACTTCCTCAGCCTCTCAGACTGAGCATCAGCCTCCCAGACCGAGCCTCAGCCTCCCAGACTGAGCCATAGCTAATAAATAAAATGTGCTCAACATTTGTTTGTAAAAACGTTTTGGATCTGGACTTAGATGGTATGCAATGCAAAAATGTTTTCGTGAGAGCCCTAGTGATCATAGTCTAGACTCGAGAAGGAATCCTAGTTCGCTATGATCAGAGCTCTGATACCAAGCTGTCACACCCTGGCTTTGCCGAAGCGTGGGTTAATTTGGTGTGACTTCTTAATACCATAGCTTAATCATAACCAAGCTATATGAATGTAAAACCATGCAGATCATCCATTGATTTAAGTTTTAAAATAAAAGTAACACAACATTGTCTTGAAGCGTTGACACATGCAACGGAAATTACAACCTAATAACATAAAACGTTGTTTGATAGACACAACCACATACTCAAAATAAACACCGTTTAAGACTTGCGACTCGTCCAGGTAAAAGTCGCAATCCCTAAACGTGGATGATCCCATAACTCTAACGCAGCGTAGCATACCGTGCCAGATCCTTAGTTCCCTGAAATACATGTAAGTTGGAAAAATCAACAATAATGTTGAGCGAGTTCATGTGTAAGTGAGTAAGTAAAACCTTTGTAAGTATAAAATCCTGGTATGTAGCCAATAAGGAAAAAGAGATCACCAATGGTTTGCAAGGCCATTGTTATGTGTGAAGTGCAAGTAGGAAGACTCAAACCTAGCGGATTTATGCGTTGGGCACAAAGTCACCCCGAGGTCCGTTCTGCTGGGCCTGGGGCTGGGCTCGCTACACCCAGATAGATCTACCGCTCCTGTCCCTCGGTCCTACAATGAGGATTAATGGCCTCAAGTTGCGCATACTCACTCACATGATCTAAGTAGTAACCCTCCTTACGCTAACCATACCATGTAAAAAGTACTCGTAATCATAGTAACATGTATTTCACCCCCGCAGTTTAGAAAACTGAGAACAGTTAAGAGAAAAAGGGGGACATGAACTCACCGAAGTGCGTCTCTAAAAGTATCTCCCAGAAAATCTGCTGTGCGACGACCTACACGTACTAACTTCTATTAGAGGGACGGTCGTGCCTTAGCTTAGGGTTTAATGTCTTTGGGAAATAGTTAGGCAACTATTTCGTGTTTACACTTCGTAATTATTTTGTAAATATATTCCTTCCCAAGGATGGGGGATTTAATACATGTGCGTTCGTATAACTTCGAAATATATTATTAAGTCTCACTTAAAATATATTTTATTTCATTTGTCTAAAGTACTTTACTTCCAAAATATAAATATTTTTCCCAAAAATATTATATTTTATTCCATATATTTTTCCAAAATAATATCCTTGTCAAAATACACATTTATGAGTATTTTCTGAAAATACGTAAGTTACGGATAAAGATCGGGTGGTAATAGTAATGCCGTTGTAACTTAATATTTATTGTGAAGGCGTTAGAATTATTTTGGAGTCGTAAATATTTGGTAATATTATTTTTACCCTAAAAATAATATTTACGTAGTTCACAAAATAATCACAAAAATTTACACAAGTGTTGTTATGAAAATATATATTCTAAATATATATTTTAGCGAGTTTTGTTTTGTGAAAATCCCACCTCCGACACTTGCTTAAATTGAAATAGAAATCGTGACGAAATTTATTTGGAAAAATAAGTTAAAAATATATCCATAACACTTGTGATAAAAATATTTACAAGTGTTAGATTTTTGGAAAAATTTCGCCAGAGTTTCCTCTGTAACTGTAGGTGGCCACGCTTTCAAGCGTATCATTTTCTTTCATAATTTAAATCAACAATGTTCCTAACATTATCAAACAATATTTCAACATCAACTAGTCCAAAATAGATATAAATCGCATAACACATGAACTTGTGGTTTGTGTAAGATATGTAGTAATCTTCCCCATATTTTAGTAGATCTTTTATAAATAGACTCGGTTTCTTTGAGAACCTTGTTTTTAAAGAAGATACATTTCTACAACTTCTTGTCCAAAATTTATTAAAAAAATAATTCTTTGTTAAAACTTTTTGTTACACAAGTGTCTACACACTTGTGTGTTCACAAAATCACTTTTGTTTAGGAAGGATCCGACTTTAAAATTATGATTTCATTTTACACTTGGTCCTTCGAAAATACCACTTGTAGATCCGTAGATCTACTAGTTTAGAACTCCATTTTGTAAGAAAAATTGTTTTTACACAAGTTCATGGTTATAAGTAGTAGTGGTCTTCATCTAACCACTTTCCACACTATAACATACACTAGGTCATGTTTCATGAACATGACTTAGTCGGGTTAGAGGACGATCCGAACTAACACTAGCATAAAACAACACTAAATAATCATAACAAAACAAGTCTTATAAGTTTTACACCAATATTCATCTATTAACCACTTTGTTTATATTATTTTAGTAGACTTTAAATTTTGTTCTTACATGTTCATAAATTTCAACCGTCAAAATTCTTATTAACCACTTTAGATATGAACAAAAAGGCGTTTAGAGTCACTTACTACTAGCTCGAGGCTAGGGAAGAAAGTAGTCGAAAAACGAGTGGTTAATAGCGTTGAGGTGAGGTCCTTGACGATCCGTAGGCACCAAGCTTCCTTGTACGCGATCCCTCACACTTGAATGTATATAATGTCGCTAGAAATGAAATTTAATGTGGGTGGATGTGGCCTCTTGGTCTCGGCCGTAAGTCAAGAGAGGGGAAAGAAGAACATTTTTTTTTTGTTTTAGTGTTTTATGAGTGAAATGTTTATCCTATGAGTCCTTATATAAACTCTCACTTATCCAAAACCCTTTGGATATTATGTACACAAGATACTTAGCATAGTCTAATAAAATAATCACAATATAAGATTGTGTCCCCTACATGGGATCGACCGGTTCTAAATGGGTGAGCTTTGGTTTGTTTTCAACTAAAAAAGTTAGTGCTAGTATTTAGTTAATTAGGTATTTAAAGTAGGGTATTATGTGTGTAGTAATTATAGCGGGTGTTAGGGTATTCGGGGACCCTAACTGGCTTAGAAAAAGAAAATAGTGTCATTGACAATATTTTTATGCCTCGGGTTAAGTCCGGTTGTACGGTTGGATATTACTCCGTTAAAGTTCTAAATAATTATATAAAGTGTCGTTAATATTATTTTTAGTGACACAATTTATTCCCGACACTTTGGAAAGTGTCTAGTAATATTTTCTCATGTTTTGCCACTTTACTAGTTAGCTTAATGCTGAATTTTTATTTAAAGTGCAGAATTTTGTACTCAAAGTACGTTTTAGGCACATCCGGTCACTATAATTATCACCTAGTGACGCAGTTCTACAATCCTCATTTCCCTACACTCCCTACGGGTGTAGTAAACTATCTCTGGCTCATACAGGCCTTAGAGGCAGTGTCTGCCTGATGCTGGTTATATCAGCATGTTTAATGGGTATCCCGTATAGTGTGCTCACTGTGCTTTTTGTGCATCAAGGTTGTCACTGATGTTTGTGTAAAAATAATAGAGTGACAGTATAAAATGTGATGCATGAGTATGTACGTATCAGAAATCAGTAATCAGTTTAATCACAGTTGTAAGCAAGCACAGTAACTAAGCAGTAATTAAATATTAATTAATTCATACGGATACCTGGTTTGGTGAGGGTTGTCACAGAAATAGCTGGCTCAGATGAAGCAAGCAGTCATCCTACAGAAGGCAACAACACCAGGATTAATATCACTGGTGCCAAACTGCAAGCAATGATCACTGCAGCAGTTTCTCTAGCGGTAGATGTTAAGTTTAAAGAGCCTAGTATTGTTAGGTCTCAAACTCATTCAAAATCCCATTCTCAACCCCATACTAATAAGAAAAGTGAGTCTCAGCACTCATCTAACCAGGGTAGTGAACCCAAGAGGCATATAGTCCTCAAGCCGACTCCTAGGTACACCAAGGGTTGTACCTACAAGTACTTTGTCTCCTGTAAGCCTAGGGATTTTACTGGAGAAAAGGGGGTGATTGATTGTATGAAATGGTTAGATGAGATGGAAACTGTAATAGACATTAGCGGATGTGCTAAGGAGGATATGGTTATGTTTGTATTACAATCCTTCAAGGGTGATGCCCTCACATGGTGGAAATCCCTAGTGCAGTCTAGTGGGAAGGTTCACTTGTATAATCTTTCTTGGGAGAAGTTTGTAGATCTTGTAAAGGACACTTACTGCCCTCAACACGAGGTTGAGAGGATTGAATCTGATTTCCTCACTTTAGTAATGAAGGATCTAGATTGTAGATCCTATGTGACTAGTTTCAATTCAATGTCAAGGTTGGTACCGTATTTAGTCACTCCTGAACCCAAACGCATTGCGCGGTTCATTGGTGGTTTGGCTCCCGAAGTAAAAGGAAATGTTAAGGCTTCAAAGCCAGCCACTTATAGGTCCGCTGTGGATCTATCTTTGTCCCTGTGACACCTGTGTCACTTCAACCATCAAAAAAATGCCAAGCCAATGAAATATTGTATTTCATACTTGGGATCTGTAAAAATATGTGTATCTTTTGCACATATCAATTCTTGTTCGATTTCAAGCTCAAAATCGCTTTCTGGAAGGTTATATGCGCACTGATGCGTAAATATAACCAGTTTAATGCAACGAACACTCCGTAATAGTGAAATAGGCTCAACATACCTTAAATAACCTTTACATAATCAAGTTTTGAAGGCTTTGGTGTGGCAAAATCAAGTTAAATCGCTTACAGGGACTAAAGTTGACAAACTGTGAAAGTATGCCAATTTGAACTGTAACAGACATTCCGAAACATGATCATAAGTTAAACATACCATAAATATCCTTTACATAGCTTAGAAATAGGCTTTGAGGGGTTCGGTATTCTAAAATAAACTTCTGGGTCATTCAGGGACTAAAAGCGTCAAAAAGTGCATAAGTTTGCTCTTTCTCGCATAACTTACGTTCTGAATACATCCGAACATCCAAAAATTTATGTAAGCACTAAAACATTTTATTTTAAGTGTTTGGCATAAGAAAAATCCATTCGTCGCGTCATTTGGATCGTTTTTCGCGCTTATGCGCATTCCGTCGTAATTAAGCGAACATCGCGATTGTACGGCCAAATGAATCGACATCCGAGATATTTTTGAGCACATTTTAAGTTCCCTATACTTTAACTTCATTTTAGAGCTTTGAAATGGGGTTAACGGGCCTTAAACATGTCAGAAATAGCTCAAAACACTAACAGGGACCAAAAGTGTAATTCTGTGAAAGTAGGTCCTTGCGCACCTCAACACTCTGAGTGTTACGGTGCGCAAGCAGTCCCCAGACACTAGAATGGCAGAAACATCGAATCTGGTCCGTTCCACTTGTTGCACATGGTTTTGGGGAATCTATGGGCTGGTATTGAGTGCACATGGTATTACAAAACCATGTGTGCACACGTATGGACAAGATCAAAGCACGGTTAACGAGGAACGATCTTAACGGCTCTCCAAAAACTATAAATACCCAACCCCATTCCTTCCAAAAACCCACAAGAATCTGATTTGAGAAGCTCTAAGTTGAAACCATTGTTTCATACCTGAGCTACTTGGATCAAGATTAGCATTCGGGGACCCTTTGTAAGTGTTCCTTCGTTCTTTTATTGCTTTTCGAGTCCGAAAGTCAAACTTTGTTTGACTTTCTGCGTTGACCAGTTTATGGTCAATGCGAAGTTCGTTTGAACTTCGCAACGTGATTGTAATCACGATGGTTATAGTCCTTTGTGACTATGCCTACTGATTACCACGTTGTCTAAGGTCGTAAGGGTAAGCGATCTAATAAATCGCTTATACCTTCGAACCCAACCCATTTGGTCGATCATTAGGATCCGACCAAATACATTAGGTGATCATAGTAGGTAGGGAATAACCTTCCGAGGTTATACCTTATGGTCACAACGTTTAAGTAGTTGTATGATAGGTAGTTTATATGCCTTAGGTAAATTACCAAAATACCCCTTTGATGCCAAAATTCATTATAAACATATGTGACATAACTTTTGACATCTAAACTGATTTGGCGACAATATTAGTGTAACACCCCAACCCGGAAGGGCTGACGTGTCACAATAACAGTATCATAAACAAAAGTCATAATTTCCTTTATTTATTTATTTAACAAGGATACAACAACTGAACTTAAGTTTAATATACAAGCGGAGACATTATACTTAATTAACTAACATCTTCAGATTTATTCCTAGGCTTTATTCTTCTCTCTTTTCCCCACCCAAAGTAACCTGTGGACCTGTATATACAAAAATTTACGGAATGAGCCGAATGCTCAGTACGGAATATTAGGCTCAAATAACAAATAACGCTTTATATGAAATATTATCCGAATGGAACTTTATACTAAAATGATACGATGCAAGAACATAATTTCATAATCATATCTTACGGATGTACCCATGAGCAAACTTAAAATGTGACAATACACAGGTAGCTACTCCTGCATAATTACCACATGAGATGGCGAGTTGGCATACCCGTTATCCACCTCCTTATACTTAAATCCTAGGATCGATCCATACGCCTCCTAATAGCTTATATGTACCACACTTGTACTTAAGAGACGCCGTGAACTGATCTCTCCGTCACGGATAGAGCACATGATGTCGATGCCGCAACAACATGCTCGTGAGACACTCCACGAGAAGCGATACTCAGGGTATCAGAGTACAAATGGTCTTATTCACATAACTTATAAAACTTATTTTCATAATAAAACGGAACATATATTGGAACATGCGATAATGAGTATAACTAACATAATACTATCGCATGACATGAAACTTAAATCAACTGATTAGAATAGAATTCGAACGGACTGTCAAATGAATCGATAATCAAAGACGTGAGGAGTTTTAAAAGATATATTAATTTAGTGGGTTATAACAATTTGAATATGAAGCAATAAGGAGTGGGGTAAGGATCCGTACCTTAATAATTCCAAAGTGATGCTACCTTATGATAATATTTCAGATTTATACGGGCAGAGTTTAGACTACTGATTAGTCTTTTAACCTAATTTAAATAACATGCACACAACTAGGTTAGTAACTTAATACAGCATTTACAATAACTCACGAGATCAACCCTCACAACGAATGACAAAGTGCTATGCTTAAACATCCATCGGATTCACAACGAAGGACAGAGTATTCCCCGAATTCGGGTGGCACTCAACATCCGGTCGAAATCACGACTAATGACAAAACATCACCCTAATGTGGGCAGCACTTAAACATCCGTTGAGTACATTGATCGATCGGACAATGAATCGTAATAGCGATCGAGTTAATACCCTGTTCTGCAGCACCCTGCTATACTTAATTAGTGTTTCGTGTGTGTTAATTGAAGTAAACAGACGATATCTCGAAGAATTTTACGAATTCTTTCGTCGTTTCAGCGTCCAGAAGCAAGTGCCAATGTCCTCTATTTATAGTCGAATTTTGCCCTTGCTTACGGACCGTAACAAATAATGCTTACGGTCCGTAAGGGTCATGAATTTCGTATATGGTGGCCACGTGTGGGACTAGCCTAGGTGAGTCGACAGTTTTTAAAATTTCAACTTCGGCCGCAAGTTATTAGGATAATTGTCAAGTGGGGAATACCCCCCCTGAGTTTTAGGGGCCCTGATCCTTATTCTGAAAATTCTAGGGTTTGTACAGAATCACTTGGGTGTCTTAATTAGGGTTTCCTATTGGTTAATTTATAAATTATTATTATTCTTTTTATTTCTAGAATAATGATTTAAATTTCTGGTTATTACAACTATTACCCCCTTAAAAGAAATTTCGTCCTCGAAATTTTTCAAATAAGAATATAACCTATCGCATAAGTAACAGAAACGGAACTTTCATAGCAGAGTTACTAACTTATATAACCAGAATCTCCTAAACACACATGTGTATCTGAAATTCATAACTAAGGTCATGACTATACTTGTCAATTACCTTATATATGTGCCCTAATGGTCCTCCTATAATGCATTTTAATAAAATATCTTACCGTATGAAAAGTCAATAGAGACTTACAGATACTTAGAGTGACTATTTGTACTGATATTTCCTACATAGATATGCTTAGTCATAGCTAAGATATATTCACATAAGGTAAAGCATAAATGACCATAAACAGAAACAAATGAACATATATCAAAGAGCAAGATTTACCGTTACTCGACTAAAATTCTATTGCGAGAATAGATTAGGGTATAGAGAACGAATTGATTCTTCAGATTCCCATGTTGCTTCGCGTTCAGAGTGATTTTTCCAGAGGATTTTAACAAACGAAATTACTTTCCTACGCAAAACCCTTTCTTGTCGATCTAAAATGGCTTCTGGCTCCTCTTCGTAGGACAAATCCTCGTGAATTGTAAGTAACGGATAACTAATGACATGGAGTGGATGATAATTATATCCTCTTAACGAGGAGACATGAAAAACGTTATGAACGTGAGAGAGTTGAGGTGGTAGAGCTAGTCGATATGACACTTCTCCAACTCTTTCAAGGATTTCAAACGGACCGATGAAACGAGGACTAAGCTTACCTTTAATTCCAAATCTACAAACGCCACGCCAAGGTGATACCTTTAAGAATACGTGGTCGCCAATTTTAAATTCGAGTGGTCGTCTATCTTGATCTGCATAGCTCTTTTGTCTGCTCTGAGCTTCTTTCAGTTTTTCTCGGGCCATAGTGACTTTTTCATTTGTAATCTGAACTAGTTCTGGCCCTTCAATAATCTTTTCTCCAACTTCGTCCCAACATATCGGTGCTCGACATTTCCGACCATACAAAAGCTCAAAAGGTGCCATGCCAATACTTGCTTGCCAACTATTGTTGTAAGCGAACTCAACAAGGCATAGATATTCATCCCAGTTTCCAGACCATTCAAGTGCACATGTTCGGAGCATGTCTTCCAAGGTTTGGATCGTACGTTCTGACTGCCCATCTGTTTGTGGATGGAAAGCCGTACTAAACTTCAGTCGTGTACCCCAAGCTGCCTGAAAACCTTTCCAAAATCGTGAGGTGAAACGTGGGTCTCTATCGGAAACAATGGAAGATGGTGTGCCATGGAGTCGAATAATCTCTTGAAGAAATATTTCGGATAACTTATTAACCGAAAATCCTTGCTGAATCGGTAGAAAATGTGCTGACTTCGACAATCTATCGACAACAACCCATACAACATCATTCTTCTTGAATGTCTTAGGCAAACCAGTAACAAAATCCATTGTGATCTCATCCCACTTCCATATGGGAATATCCAATGGCTGCAACAGACCGCTTGCTCGTTTGTGTTCAATTTTCACTTGTTGGCAAGTGAGGCATTTACTTACGTATCGAGCAACGTCTTCCTTCATGCCATTCCACCAGAAGTTCTGTCTTAAGTCTCGATACATCTTGGTAGATCCTGGGTGAATTGAAAATGGTGAGCTGTGAACTTCGGCTAACAATGACTCACGAAGGGTGGAGTCATCGGGTACACAAAGTCTTTTACCGCACCAAATCACCCCATGATGGTCTATACGAAATTCAGATTGCTTACCCACCTCAATATTTTGCACAATTGCCCAAAGTTCTCCATCTTGCTTCTGTGCATCTTTGATCCGTGATATGAGGTCGGGTTCAATCTGTATTCTAGCTAGATATTCATCAGATTTACTAACTTGAAGCCAAATGTTCATTCTTTCGAGATCCCTCCTAATATGAGGCTGAATTTGTAAGCAAGATATAGTCCCGGAATTCTTTCGGCTCAACGCGTCAGCTACAACATTGGCTTTGCCTGGATGGTATTGAATATTTGCGTCGTAATCTTTTAAAAGTTCTAACCACCTTCTTTGCCTCATATTTAGCTCTTTCTGGGTGAATATGTACTTGAGGCTCTTATGGTCGGTAAAAATGTCACAACTTTCACCATACAGATAGTGTCGCCAAATCTTAAGGGCAAAGACTACTGCGGCTAATTCTAAATCATGTGTAGGGTAGTTAACTTCATAAGGCTTTAACTGACGGGAGGCATAAGCGATAACCTTCCCATGTTGCATTAGCACACAACCTAATCCTTTCTTTGAGGCATCACTATAGACTTGGTAACCTCCTGATCCAGAAGGGAGAGCGAGTATCGGAGAGGATACGAGTTGTTTCTTCAATTCTTCAAAGCTTTTCTCTTGTTCCTCATTCCATGAGTACTTCACCCCTTTCCTTAGGAGTTTTGTGAGTGGTAAAGCAATTACCGAGAATCTTTCAACAAATCTTCGGTAATAGCCAGCAAGACCCAAGAAACTTCGTATTTCGGTAACAGAAGTGGGTCTTGGCCATTTTGTAATAGCTTCAACCTTTGTAGGGTCTACCATAATTCCCTCTGCTGATATGACATGACCTAGAAATGCCACTTGGCTAAGCCAAAAGTCACATTTGGAAAACTTTGCGTACAACTTCTCATGCCGCAAGGTTCCAAGTACCGCATGTAGATGTGCTTCATGCTCTTCACGACTCTTAGAATACACTAGAATGTCATCGATAAAGATAATAACGAATTTGTCTAGGAATTGGTGAAATACGTGATTCATCAAATCCATGAAGACTGCGGGTGCATTAGTTAGCCCAAAGGGCATAACCAAAAATTCGTAATGACCATATCGAGTACGAAAGGCGGTCTTGGGAACATCATCATTCTTGATCTTTAGCTGATGGTACCCTGACCTTAGGTCGATTTTTTAGAAGAACTGAGCCCCCTGAAGTTGATCAAAGAGATCATCAATGCGAGGCAGAGGATACTGATTACGAATAGTAATCTTATTCAGCTCTCGGTAGTCAATACATAAACGCATACTACCGTCTTTCTTCTTCACAAATAAGACCGGAGCACCCCAAGGTGAAACACTGGGTCTTATGAATCCTAGATCTAACAATTCTTGCAATTGTTCCTTCAACTCCTTCAGTTCCATCGGGGCCATACGGTACGAAGCTTTAGAAATAGGTTCGGCACCAGGGATCAAGTCGACGGTGAATTCTATCTGACGGTCGGGTGGTAATCCCGGAAGTTCATCCGGAAATACATCAGGATATTCACGAACAACGGAGTGGCTATCGATACTCTTAACACTAGCAGAAGTATCCTTAATCGATGCTAGGAATCCAGCACAGCCGTTTTGATATGAATTTTCGAGCCTTGAGTGCAGAGATAATTTTAAGAGATTTATGAGCGTGAGTTCCCTGATATATAATATCAGGATGATGAAGATTGCCGAAAATAACACGGCGAGAATGACAATCTATAGTTACGCGATGTCGAGACAACCAATCTATTCCTAGAATAACATCAAAGTCACACATATGTATTGGAAATAGGTCGGCCTTACACACAATAGATTCAATACGGATCGGACAATCTTTATATACGTAAGTGATTACGGATGAATTTTCCATGGGAGTGGAAATGGTTAAAGTATGATTTAAGAGAGTTGGTCTTATCGGAAGGTACTTAGTAAACGAGAGGGATACTAAAGAATGAGTCGCTCCTGTATCGAATAACACATAGATACTATGTTTACCAAGCTGAAGGATTCCCGACACAGTACCTGGGACATTAGCAGCGTCAATAGCAGAAAGTGCAAAAACTATTCCTCCAACATTGGGTTGGTTATTCTTCTTAGTGTCTTTCTTAGTACATTCCTTAATCATGTGTCCAGTTTGGCCACATCTAAAGCATGCTCCTGTACTTCGGTGACATATGCCATGATGTCTCTTACCACAAGTATTACATAGAGGATATGTAATCTGATTCGGGTTTACGTGTTGATTCAGTGGTTGAGCTCTAATAGGTTCTGCATACAACTGAATCTGGTTTTGAGCAGGCCTCGGGTTTTGTAGTCTAGGTTGCCATGGACGTGCCTGATTTCCAGAGTTTTGATTTCCTTGCACTTTGCGATCTTGATGTTGTGGCGTAGTGGATGATTGGCCGATTGCTTGCTTAATTTGTCCTTCTCGGTTTCTCTTCTTATTATCCTCAGTTCGGGATAAAAATTCTTTCCTCTCGAACTCAAAAGTTTTGATTGCATCAGCAACTTCGGTGATATCCTTAAATTTCATGTACATGATCGATTTCCGAATTCGATCATTGACTGCCCACTTGCATTTTTCTGCCTGGACTTCTGCTGATCCTGCAACGTCTCCTACAATACTAGCCAACCTTGAAAATCGAGTAATGAACTCAGAGGCTGGTTCATCACTCCCCTGTCGAATCACTGCATACTCCCTGATATAAGCTTCTTTATCAGCGGTCGAAAAATACTTGTCGTAAAAGATGTTACGAAAGTCGACCCATGAAAGATTAGCGTCAAAATCATCCCCTCCTTTGACTTGCTTATATCCTTCCCACCAAGTTTGTGCGTCATCTTCAAGTTTGTAGGTAGCCAATCTAACTTTGTATTGCTCCGGAACTCCAAGAACTCCAAAGATCTTTTCAACATGAGCTATCCAGTTTCTTGCTTCGACTGGATTATTAGCATGACTAAATGATTTCGGCTTTTGTTTTTGAAATTTAGCGATCCATATGTCTATACTATAGGTAGTATGGTTCACGGTATTCTCACGAATTTCTTCACCAGAGATTGGATTCGTGTTATTACGTTCTGGATGACGAGTTTGTTGAATAACGGCCTCAGCTGTTTGAGCAACCAGGTTTGGAAGCAACCCGGCAACAGCCTGGTTGATAGCATTAATTATGTTTGGATCAACTGGAGTCTCATTCGAAGAAGTGTTGTTACGCACATGATTAGTACGAGTACTCCTACGTAGCGGACGACGAGGAGGCATATCTATACGAATAGACATAGGAATTAAACCAAATAAGAGACCAATTTGAATCCTATCATAGATATCTACCCATTCCTCACAGGTTTTAATTACTATCTTTAAGTTTTCTACAGGAAAGAGCCTTTGCTCTGATACCATAGCTGTAACACCCCAACCCGGAAGGGCTGACGTGTCACAATAACAGTATCATAAACAAAAGTCATAATTTCCTTTATTTATTTATTTAACAAGGATACAACAACTGAACTTAAGTTTAATATACAAGCGGAGACATTATACTTAATTAACTAACATCTTCAGATCTATTCCTAGGCTTTATTCTTCTCTCTTTTCCCCACCCAAAGTAACCTGTGGACCTGTATATACAAAAATTTACGGAATGAGCCGAATGCTCAGTACGGAATATTAGGCTCAAATAACAAATAACGCTTTATATGAAATATTATCCGAATGGAACTTTATACTAAAATGATACGATGCAAGAACATAATTTCATAATCATATCTTACGGATGTACCCATGAGCACAATACACAGGTAGCTACTCCTGCATAATTATCACATGAGATGGCGAGTTGGCATACCCGTTATCCACCTCCTTATACTTAAATCCTAGGATCGATCCATACGCCTCCTAATAGCTTATATGTACCACACTTGTACTAAAGAGACGCCGTGAATTGATCTCTCCGTCACGGATAGAGCACATGATGTCGATGCCGCAACAACATGCTCGTGGGACACTCCACGAGAAGCGATACTCAGGGTATCAGAGTACAAATGGTCTTATTCACATAACTTATAAAACTTATTTTCATAATAAAACGGAACATATATTGGAACATGCGATAATGAGTATAACTAACATAATACTATCGCATGACATGAAACTTAAATCAACTGATTAGAATAGAATTCGAACGGACTGTCAAATGAATCGATAATCAAAGACGTGAGGAGTTTTAAAAGATATATTAATTTAGTGGGTTATAACAATTTGAATATGAAGCAATAAGGAGTGGGGTAAGGATCCGTACCTTAATAATTCCAAAGTGATGCTACCTTATGATAATATTTCAAATTTATACGGGCAGAGTTTAGACTACTGATTAGTCTTTTAACCTAATTTAAATAACATGCACACAACTAGGTTAGTAACTTAATACAGCATTTACGATAACTCACGAGATCAACCCTCACAACGAATGACAAAGTGCTATGCTTAAACATCCATCGGATTCACAACGAAGGACAGAGTATTCCCCGAATTCGGGTGGCACTCAACATCCGGTCGAAATCACGACTAATGACAAAACATCACCCTAATGTGGGAAGCAATTAAACATCCATTGAGTACATTGATCGATCGGACAATGAATCGTAATAGCGATCGAGTTAATACCCTGTTCTGCAGCACCCTGCTATACTTAATTAGTGTTTCGTGTGTGTTAATTGAAGTAAACAGACGATATCTCGAAGAATTTTACGAATTCTTTCGTCGTTTCAGCGTCCAGAAGCAAGTGCCAATGTCCTATTTATAGTCGAATTTTGCCCTTGCTTACGGACCGTAACAAATAATGCTTACGGTCCGTAAGGGTCATGAATTTCGTATATGGTGGCCACGTGTGGGACTAGCCTAGGTGAGTCGACAGTTTTTAAAATTTCAACTTCGGCCGCAAGTTATTAGGATAATTGTCAAGTGGGGAATACCCCCCCTGATGTTTAGGGGCCCTGATCCTTATTCTGAAAATTCTGAAAATTCTAGGGTTTGTACAGAATCACTTGGGTGTCTTAATTAGGGTTTCCTATTGGTTAATTTATAAATTATTATTATTCTTTTTATTTCTAGAATAATGATTTAAATTTCTGGTTATTACAATTAGGCATGTTAAGGCATATTCTACTTGTCATAGGACTAGTTAGGCGGTCCAAACGCGTTTTACGCGAACGACGCGTTAAAATAGCATAAGCTACCTAAACGGGTCGTAATGGGTCGTAAGCACTTAGGCTAGGTTTCATTTAGTATGTAGGCTTTGTTAAACCACACTACATGAGTTCCCATACTCATTTGTTTACGAACCCTCATTCTATCCGATCCTCCGATATAGGTCCGGTTTATTAACACAGTTACCTATATTAGGTGCCGTTTGATTCCGTGATCTCTAGCATTGCTTGGTGGTAATCTTAGGACTTCTGAGCAATCTCAAGTGAGTACATAGACCCCTCTTTTACTGTTTTCAAACTATTTTGGGGTGAAACACGTGTGCCTACTTGTTACTTTCATGCTTTCCTGTTTTCACATCATATACTTGCTATGTTTATTAGTACATTTATAGTACATGATTTCAATACATTTTATACTATGTATGCCCATTGTGTGCATACTTAGTACACCACTTTACAATACATTTTATGCTATGTATGCCCATTGTGTGCATACTTAGTACATCACGTTACAATACATTTCGTGCTATGTATGCCCATTGTGTGCATACTTAGTACATTGTTTTACATTACACTTATGCTATGTATGTCCATTGTGTGCATACTTAGTACATTGTTTTACGTTACACTTATGCTATGTATGTCCTTTACGTGCATACTTAGTACATTGTTTTACATTGCATTTCTGTTGCATATGCTCAACCAGCATATGAACACATTATACTACATTTTGAACCGTTGTTACCATTTGACTATGTGAACCGTCGTAACCCTTTTGATTATATGAACCATTTGTAACTATTGAACCGTGTGAACCAGTTGACATGATTTACATTTGACAATAGACATTTGACTATACATAAACATTTCTACAACTGTTAAACATTTTACTTTGGTGGTTTGGTTTGAGTAAGTGATTTAAGTAACGAGGCGTATGTAATATGATACAAGCATGGTGGATACGCCGCTGGTACTTCCTATATATAAGTGTTTGTATGGTATCACATATTGTAGCGTTATTTGAATCATTTCAATTTGAGACATATAACATTTTATACAAATAACATACTTTTCACAAGACAATGATTTACAAACAACTTATCTTATACAAACTCATTTTACATGGTTATTCATTTAACCATACATTATTCTCTTATTTATACATATCATCTGATCTTATCGTTTTTCAAATGATTTACAAGACAAAGCAAATTACAAGGTTCATGACTAAACATTTTCACAAAACCTATGTATCTCACGGGCATTTTTATGCTGACGTACCTATTTTCACATGTGTTTTCAGGAGATGATGCATAGGACTTATCAAGACATACTTAGGCGGACCTGTGCCTTAGTGACTTAAAACGAGACAAGAACTAGTTAATTTATGTTATGTACTCTTTGGTTCTTGTTTAAAACAATGTAAACTTTCATGTTTGATTAATAAAATGAAACTTCAATTGCCATGGATTTGAAACAATTAATTCTGTTACAACACTCCCCGACGTTTCCGCCACGTTTTGTATGTTCTACGTGGTCGGGGTGTGACAGAAAAGTTGGTATCAGAGCCAATGGTTATAGGGAATTAGGTTATTAGTAATGCTTTGACCTAGTCTATAACCTTCCTAGGACCCTAACGCGAGTTTACTTGCGCTTAGTCATAAAACAATACCGTCACCTATCCTTAGGCGACGACCACAACAAGAACATAAATTTCAAAACCGCTTTGAAAACTAATCATCTATTCTGGGATGATTGATTACTAGGTTTTGAACCCTCTATTGTAAGGTTTTGAACCCTCTATTGTAAGGTTTTGAACCCTCTGTTATAAGGTTTTGAACCCCTTTGAGTTTTCAAAATCTCGTCAAAGTTTTGGGTCCTAAATAGTGTGAACACGTGCAAACTGGAAAAGTGAATGCCTGTACCCTGAGTTTTCTGTCTAAGGCTAGAGTGTTCGTACAAATCCACATAAACAGACCAGTCACTCTTACCTGGGAACTCTTGGGGTGAGTGTCCACTTATAGGCGAGCATGTCTTCGTGATACACAATGAGGATCTATTTGCTTTGATTCAGCCTTTGTGTTGTTTGTTTGCTTTGTGGTTCAAACAAATGACCATCAACCATGATTATGGTCGGTAATTGTAACATCCTATTCTTACCCAATGCCATTTCATTTGTTTTCTCTCTTGTTTCCCCTTTTAGAATGCCTCCTCGACGCGAAAATCTGGTATCTATTGAAGAGCTGGCAGCTGTCATTACACAGCAAATGACTGCTGCAATCCCGAACATCGTTTCTCAATGTCACCAAGCTCTCAACAACAATAATGCCCCCTGCAACTTCAAGACGTTCAACTCGGCTAAACAATCAAAGTTTTCTGGGTCTCAAGGAGCGACTGCACTTCTGCAATGGTTCGAGAGTTTAGAGAGCACCTTCAGACATGTTCAATGTCCCAATGAGCGAAAGGTAGATTTCGCATCTAGTGTCTTTGAGAAACAAGCTTTGACATGGTGGAACGGTGTGATGATAGATAGGGGTGACGAAGTGGCACTGGCTCAAACGTGGGAAGAACTTCGAGCACTGATGATGAAGGAATTCTGTCCTCGTCACGAGATCAGAGCCTTGGAAAGGGAATTCGACGATCTTAAGCAAGACAGCGGTGAACATCGAGCATACACTGATCGATATAAGGAGTTGAGCCTGTTGTGTCCTACCATGGTTACGCCTTTGGATAAGGCGATCGAAAAATACATTGATGGTCTCCCTGACTCAGTTCAGGACATTGTTACTGGTAGAAACCCCACTACGGTTAGGCAGGCCATTGAGCTATCTGCAACCTTGACTGAATCTCAAATCAGGAAAGGTAAACTTTTTCGAAAAAGTGACAAGAAACCAATTGAGGAATCAAAGACCATGGATGAACAGACTGGATCCCCTAAGAAGTCAAAGAAGCGAAAGGCTTCTCAGAACTTCGCCATGGTTACTCACAATGATCAAGCCATCCCCAACCAACCTGCTCAACCCCCTGCTAGGAAGCCATACAATGGAACTTCGCCCTTGTGCAACAAATGTAACCTTCATCATCATGCTAGTGTGAAGTGCCGCGAATGCCAAATTTGTGGACGTAAAGGTCATACAGCAAAAGTTTGCCGAGCAGCAGTTGCACCAAATCAAGCTGACAACAATCCTGCTCAAGCTCGCTTTCCACCAGGTTCTTGCTACAATTGTGGCGAGATGGGTCATTTCCGAAGAAATTGCCCAACGCTTGCTAATGCAAATCCAGCACAAGGATGAGCATCTGACCGACTCGAAGACAACACCCTTTAGAAATAATCACGTCTTATGTATTATTTTGTTTTGTTGTCAAGGTCCATGAAACAGTTGTTATCATTGTTTATAAATAAATCTTTTATTTACATTGCAATGTATTTATGTGGTTGTATGTATAAACAACATATCCCTTACAATACCGACAATCAAGGAATCGTATTCCTTGAAAAGCAAACTACCCCCAAGATTTTTCTATTTTATGATCTCTTGCGTTGTCCACAAAATTCCTAAGTACCCGTTTCTCCCAAGGAAACGAAGTACAAGGCGCAAGTTACAACACTGGATGAATACCCAAAGTACCTCTATAAATCATTAATAGGGTACCTAAGGGTATTTCCGTAAATCCTAAAAATGTTGTGTTCCTTAATTCGAATATTACGTTTCTTTGAAAACAAAAATCGAATTTTTGGGAGATCTTCCTATCTTTTCAGATAGATCCCAGATGTCACACCCCGACCGCGTAAAACAACAAATCGCGGCGGAAACATCGGGGCGTGTTGCGACAGAATTAATTGTTTCAAATCCATGGCAAACAAAGTTGTATTTTATTTATAAACAAAGGTGTTACATTGTTTCAAACAGGAAATTTAAGAGTTCAGAACATAATTAAACATAGTCTATCTTCTTTTAAAGTCTCTAAGGCACAGGTCCGCCCTAGTATCATGATCAACATCCTATGGAAAAGCTCCTGAAAACACATGTGAAAATAGGTACGTCAGCATAAAAATGCCTGTGAGATACATAGGTTTGTGAAAATAAGATTCATGACTTGTGTTTGAGAAAATATTCCGTCATGAACCTTGTAATTTGATTTGTTTTGTAAATCACTTGAAAAACGATAAGATCAGATGATATGTATAAATAAGAGAATAGTGTATGGTTAAATGGATAACCATTGTAAACTGAGTTTGTATAAGATAAGTTGTTTGTAAAACAATGTATTGTGAAAAGTATGTTATTTGTATGAAATGTTCTATGTATAAAACTGAAATGATTCAAATAACGCTACGATATATAATACCATACAAACACTTATATATAGGAAGTACCAGCGGCGTATCCACCATGCTTGTATCATATTACACACGCATCGTTACTTAATCACTTAATCAAACCAACCCAAACAATGTAAAATGTTCATGTCAAGATGTAAATCATGTAAAAATGTCTATGTCAAATATCCAAGTCAAATGTCTATGTTTAAACCAATAGTCAAAAGTCCTTGTATAAACCATGTCAAATGTTGATAGTCCAAAAGTAGTCAAGTAATGTATAACCAAAATGATATGTATGGTAAGTAAAATAAGACTACTTAAACCATAAGTAAAAATGTACAAAACAAAGTATTTTGATTATATCAAAAAGTTATGTTTTGTAAAGTGATGCATGATACATTGATACGAACATTTATGTGGTGAGTTAACGCATACATTCAAGCCTTGAGACAGTCGGATAACCCTTTCAGTCAAGGTTATCAAAAGAATTGTATTCGGATTCAGTCATTCCTTACATCCAAACAAACCCGGGATGTCAGGAATGGGATTTGTCAAGTCCTATGGTACCACTACTTACTACCGAGCGGCGTAGCAAATGTTAATGAACGTAATAAAGACCCGTTTGTGCAAACCAAATGTCATAGTAGTTGTATACATGTCATATGAAAACAATGTACTAAGTATGCTAAGTTAACATACAAAGTAGAAAAGTCTTGTAAAATCAATGTGCTAGCATGCTATCAGTCAACATACATAGCAGAAAAGTCATGTAAATCAATGTGCTTAGCATGTTATCAGTCAACATACATAGCAGAAAAGTAATGAAATCATGTACTATAATGTACTAACAAACATAGTCGGTATATGATGTGAAAACAGGAAAGCATGAAAGTAACAAGTAGGCACATGTGTTCCACCCCAAAACAGTTTGGAAAACAGTAAAAGAGGGGTCTATGTACTCACTTGAGATTGCTCAGATGTATAAAGATAATCACCAAGTAATGCTAGAGATCTCGGAATCAAACGGCACCTAATATAGGTAACTATGTTAATAACCGGACCTTAATCGGATGATTGGATAGAATGAGGTTTCGTAAACCAAACGAGTGTAGAGACTCGTGTCATTTGGTTTAACAAAGCCTACATACTAAATGAAACCTAACATAATTGTTTACGACCCATTACGACCCGTTTAGGAAGCTTATGCTACTTTAACGTGTCGTGCGCGTGAAACGCGTTCAGACCGCCTAACTAGTCCTATGACAAGTATTATATGCCTATACATGTTACATAATCAGTTATGTGACAAAGGTTTAGGTTACATATGCTTAATTACCAATTATACATGAAAAGGGTATTCTGGTAATTTACCTAAGGCATATAAACTACCTATCATACAACTACTTAAACGATGTGACCATAGGGTATAACCTCGGAAGGTTATTCCCTACTTACTATGGTCACCTAATGTATTTGGTCGGATCCTAATGATCGACCAACTGGGTCGAGTTCGAAGGTATAGGCGATTTATTAGATCGCCTACCCTACGACTCTAGACAACGTGGTAATCAGTGGGCATAGTCCCAAGGGACTATGACCAACGTGATTACACTCACGTTGCGAAGTTCAAACGAACTTCGCATTGACCATTACTGGTCAACGCTGAAAGTCAAACAAAGTTTGACTTTCTGACTCGAAAAGCAGTAAAAATAAGGAAAAGAACGAAAGAATACTAACCCAGGGTCCCCGAATGCTAAACTCAATTCGAAAATCTCAGGTATGAAACAAATGTTTCAACTTAGAGTTTCTCAAAGTGAATTTCTAGTGATTTTGAACAAAGGGGGTTGGGTTATTTATAGTTTTTGGTCCACCGCTAGGATCGTTTCTTGGAAAAGGGGAAAAGATCTAGTCCGTACACTTGTTGCAAGGTTATGGAAGCTTAATTCCATCCTTATCTAGTGACTAAGCAAGTGAAAACATGTGGTGGAGGATTAAACATGTGCAAACAGCCTGTTTTAAAAACTCTGCATCTGGTCAGAAGACCCCCTGCGCATCGTAGGGCAAAAGTCCCTGCGCATCGTAGGGGTGAAGTTTGGCAGATTTACAGTTTTGGTCCCTGAACTGTATTTAGGCCATTTTTGACACGTTTAAGGCCCGTTAACCCCATTTCAAACCTCTAAAATGAAGTTAAAGTATAGGGAACTTAAAATGTGTTCAAAAATATCTCAGATGTCGGTTCGTTTAGCCGTACGAACGCGATGTTCGCTTAATTACGACGGAATGCGCACAAGCGCGAAAAACGATCCAAATGACGCGACGAATGGATTTTTCTTAAGGCGAACACTAAAATATAATATAGTCATGCTTACATAAATTTTTGGATGTCCAGATGTATTCAGAACGTAAGTTATGCGCGAAAATGCAAACTTGTGCACTTTTTGACATTTTTAGTCCCTGAATGACCCAAAAGTTTATTTTAGCACACCGAACCCCTCAAAGCCTATTTCTAAGCTATGTAAAGGATATTTAAGGTGTGTTTAACTTATGGTTATGTTCCGGAATGTTCGTTACAGTTTAAATTGACATACCTTCGCAGTTTGTCATATTTAGTCCCTGTAAACGAATTAACTTGTTTTTGCCATACCAATGCCTTCAAAACTTATTTCTAAGTTATTTAAAGGTTATTTAAGGTATGTTGAGTATATGATGATGTTCTGGAGTATTTCTCGCATTAAACTGAGTACGTTTACGCACTAGTTTGCGTATAACTCTCCAGAAAGCGATGTAGAGTTTGAAATTACATAAAAGTCAAAACATGAAAAATGTAAAACATAACAAAACAAACATTGTGATCAAATAACATTGGTTTATTGATAACAGAACTGTTCATAGTGATTACAAGCACAGTTGTTACAGTCTCCCCTACTTGTGGAAATTTCGTCCCGAAATTTATTTAGAGGAAACTCGTGGAAAAAGATGTGGGTATTTCGCCTTCATTTGGTCTTCGCGTTCCCAAGTAAACTCAGGTCCACGTTTAGCTTCCCAGCGAACTTTGACCAAAGGAATGCGCTTGCGTTTAAGCCACTTGACTTCACGTTCCATGATTTCCACTGGTTTCTCAACAAATTTCAGTGTTTTGCCAACACGAATTTCGTCAAGCGGTATGGAGTAGTTCTCATCAGCTGTACACTTCTTGAGATTTGATACGTGAAAAGTTGGATGAACATTTCCCAGTTCCGGAGGTAACTCAAGTCTGTAGGCTACCTTTCCGATTCTTTCGACGATCTTGAATGGTCCAACGTATCTAGGTGCAAGTTTTCCTTTCTTTCCAAATCTGATCACACCTTTCCAAGGTGAGACCTTAAGTAATACTCGATCACCGACTTGAAATTCAAAGGCTTTGCGTTTTGGGTCCGCGTAAATCTTCTGACGGTTTCTAGCTGCCTGAAGGTTATCACGAACTTTCTTGACCTTGTCAGTTGTCTCTAAAATGAGGGCAGGTCCAGTAAGTTGAGCCTCGCCAATCTCATTCCAGCAGACTGGTGAACGACATTTTCGACCATAGAGAGCTTCGAAAGGAGCCATTCCGATGCTAGTGTGATAACTGTTGTTGTAGGAGAATTCAATCAATTTAAGATGTGAATCCCAGCTACCACCAAAATCGATCACACAAGCTCTTAGCATATCCTCCAGAGTCTGGATTGTTCTCTCAGATTGACCATCCGTTTGCGGATGATAAGCTGTGCTCAGATTAAGTTGGGTTCCCATAGCAGATTGCATGGTTCTCCAAAAATGAGAAGTGAAACGAGCATCTCTGTCAGAAATGATGTTCAAAGGAACACCATGTCGAGCCACAATTTCATCTACATAGATTTGAGCAAGTCTGTCAGTAGGAAAATCCTCGCGGATTGGCAAGAAATGTGCTGACTTTGTAAGACGATCAACGACTACCCAGATGGCATCATGACCTTTCTTTGTGCGCGGGAGTTTGGTAACAAGATCCATAGTAATGTTTTCCCATTTCCAAACTGGGATCTCTGGTTGTTCCAATAAACCCGAAGGACGCTGATGTTCAGCCTTAACCTTAAGACAAGTAAGGCATTTTGATACGTATAAGGCAATGTCTTTCTTCATACCAGGCCACCAATAGTGAATATGAAGATCCTTATACATTTTATCTGAGCCCGGATGAATAGAATAACGAGACTTATGGGCTTCATCCATAAGCAAGGTACGAAGATCATCCTGGCTTGGGACCCATAAACGGTCCATGAAGTAATATGACCCATTGTCCTTCAGTTCAAGAGCAGGTGTTATGTGGTAAGGAAATTCCTTATCCATTAAACCTTGTGAAACACAGGATTGTTGTGACTGAGAAATGCGTGCTTGAATATCGGATCGAGCTTGAATAACAGATTGAACACGTACACAATGAAGCTTAGTACGTTCCTTGCGACTCAATGCATCAGCCACGACATTCGCCTTACCAGGATGGTAGCGAATTTCGCAGTCGTAGTCGTTTAAAAGCTCAACCCAACGTCGCTGTCTCATGTTGAGTTCTTTCTGGTTGAAGATATGCTGAAGACTTTTGTGGTCAGTGAAAACCACACATTTTGTACCGTACAAATAGTGTCTCCAGATCTTGAGAGCAAAGACAACTGCACCCAACTCAAGATCATGAGTGGTGTAGTTCTTCTCATGTATCTTCAATTGCCTCGATGCATAGGCTATGACTTTGTTCCTTTGCATAAGAACACAGCCAAGACCCAATTTCGATGCATCACAATACACGACAAAATCATCATCACCCTCAGGCAATGAAAGAACAGGCGCATCGCAAAGCTTCTGCTTCAGGTGTTGAAAAGCTTCCTCTTGTTTGAATCCCCAGTAAAAGGGCATTTTCTTCTGAGTTAGAGCAGTTAGAGGAACTGCAATCTTAGAGAAGTTTTCAATGAAGCGGCGATAATAACCCGCTAGACCAAGAAAAGTACGAACTTCAGTAGGAGTAGAAGGTGTATCCCAATCCTTAATCGCACTGATCTTGGAGGGATCTACATGAATACCTTGTTCGTTGATAATGTGCCCCAAAAATTGAACTTCTTTAAGCCAGAATTCGCACTTGGAGAATTTGGCGAAAAGTTGCTCTTTCTTTAGGAGTTCCAGAGTAAGACGAAGATGTTGCTCGTGATCAGCTCGCGTCTTAGAGTAAATCAAGATGTCGTCAATAAAAACAATGACGAACTGATCCAAATAAGGTTTGCAGACCCTATTCATTAAGTCCATGAAAACAGCAGGAGCATTAGTCACACCGAATGGCATGACTGTGAACTCATAGTGCCCATACCGAGTACGGAACGCTGTCTTAGGAATATCTTCTTCATGCACCCGAAGTTGATGATATCCAGAACGCAGGTCGATCTTCGAAAAATAAGAAGCGCCTTGTAACTGATCAAAGAGGTCGTCGATGCGAGGTAGGGGATATCGATTCTTGATGGTAAGCTTGTTAAGCTCACGATAATCGATACTCATCCTAAAGGATCCATCCTTCTTCTTGACAAAAAGAACGGGAGCACCCCAAGGTGAAAAACTAGGACGTATAAAGCCTTTGTCAGAGAGCTCCTGAAGCTGCTTAGACAACTCTTGCATCTCAGATGGTGCAAGACGATATGGAGCTCTGGCAATGGGATTTGCACCAGGTACGAGGTCAATGCGGAACTCGACTTGGCGTGCTGGAGGTAGACCAGGTAAATCTTCAGGGAACACTTCAGAATAATCCCGAACGACAGGAATATCTGAAATAGACTTACCCTTGCCTTTATCTTCTGTAACATGTGCTAAGAAAGCCACATAGTTCTTCTGCAGATACTTCCGAGCTTTAAAACAAGACATGAGTTTGAGACCAACGGTAGGCTTCTCACCTTGAACCTGCAGAATCTCGCCTGTCGAAAGCGGCACACGAACAATCTTCTCAGAACAAACTATCTCTGCGTGATGCTTAGATAACCAATCCATACCCACAATGACGTCGAAGCTTCCAAGTTGCATAGGCGTGAGATCGATAGGAAAAAGATGATCGTTAAGGTTCAACTGGCAGTTGCGTAGAACAGAATTAAGAATAATGGGTTCACCACTAGCAACCTCTACTGTCAAAGATTTACTTAGTTTCGTTCTAGACACGCGAAGCATCGGCTCAAAAGACAATGACACAAAACTCTTATCGGCACCCGAATCAAAGAGAACAGATGCAGGCTGATTATTAATAAAGAACGTACCGTTCACCACGTTATCATCCGCCTGCGCCTCTTGGGCATTCATGTTAAAAACTCGGCCTCGAGCCGGAGCCTGATTCTGATTCTGGTTCTGGTTGACTAGCCTTGGGCACCGGTTCCTGTAGTGGGTCAGATCCCCACAATTGTAGCACGAACCAGGAGGAAAATGAGGTCGTGCAGCTTGGCCCTGTTGCGGGGCAGGAGGCTGAGCAACCTGTTGAGCTTGGTTACGAACTGCCTGGTTCTGATTGACAGGAATGCGGCAGTCGACAGCAAGATGACCAGATCTTCCGCAGTTGGTGCACTGACGACACTGGAGATGTGGTTGGTGATGGCCGTTACACCTGTTGCACAAAGGTGCATTGCCAAAATAAGTCTTCTTGGCAGGTGGTTGCGCAGGCTGATTTGGTGCAGCTTGAGCCTGTGCAGTAACAGCAAAATTTTGGGCACCCTTTCGTTTCCTTGATTTCTTTGATGCTTCACCTTCCTTACCCTTACCCTTATTCTTGTTTTTCTCAGAATTAGTCTCCTTCTTTTTATCACCCTTGCGGGTGAGTTTACCCTTCCTGACTAGAGTCTCAGTGAGGGTAGCAGACAACTCGATAGCTTGGCGAAGGGTAGTAGGATTAACACCAGTCAAAATCTCCAGAATAGAATCGGGTAACCCATCAATATACCTCTCGATCGCTTTATCCGGAGGGGTAACCATGGTGGGACACAATAGACTGAGTTCTTCAAAACGATCCGTGTATGCACGGTGTTCAGCCCCATCTTGCTTTAAGCCATCAAACTCTCGTTCCAAAACTCGAATTTCATGACAGGGACAAAACTCCTTCATCATGAGAGCCCGAAGCTCTTCCCATGTCTGTGCCAACGCCACTTCGGCACCCCTATCGCGCTTAATACCATTCCACCAGGTAAGCGCTCGCTTCTCAAACACGCTTGAAGCAAATTCAACCCTACGCGCATTCTGACACTGCACGTGTAAGAATGTGCTCTCGATACTTTCAAACCACCGTAGGAGCGCAGTTGCTCCTTGCGACCCAGAAAACTTAAGCGGCTTCGCAGAATTGAAATTCTTGAAATTACAGTGTGCGTTATTGTTGTTGTTATTGCCGTTGTTGTTAAATATATCGTGGACTTGAGTTACAACACCGGGAAGTACAGCAGCCACTTGCTGAGAAACCAGGGCTGCGATCTCTTCAATAGTAAAAGTTCGAGGATCGCGTCGAGGAGGCATTCTAAAAGAGGAAAACATGAAAGAAAACGAGTGAGATGATTGGATGAAAAGAATGAGATGAAACAAAATCAACAAGAGCAAAGATGGTGGTCATTCGTCCGTATCACAGAGCAAACAAACAACACACAGTGACTAATCAAAGTAAATGGGTCAAAAATAATGTATAATGAAGACATGCTCGCCTATAAGTGAACACTCATCCCAAGAATTCCCAGGTAAGCACAACTGGTCTCGCGTCTGATGAGATGTATACGAAGTGCTTGCCTAGACAGAAAACCCAGAATACAGGCATTCACCCTTCCAGTTTGCACATGTTCACATTATTTAAAACCCAAAACGTTTGACGGGATTTTGAAAATTTGAAGGCACAAGGCCAAAAACCAAACTGAAAAGGGTTCAAAACCATATAAAAGAGAGTTCAAAACCTTGTAATAATTTATTCAAAAACAGATGATTGTTTTTCAAAAATCGTTTCGGAAAAATTTTGGTTCCTTGTTTTGATAATCACCTAAGGATAGGTGATGTAAATGTTTTAAGATCTAAACACAACTAATTTGTGTTAGGGTCCTAGAAAAGTTATAGTCTAGGTCAAAGCATTACTAATAACCTAATTCCCTATAACCATTGGCTCTGATACCAACTCTTCTGTCACACCCCGACCGCGTAAAACAACAAATCGCGGCGGAAACATCGGGGCGTGTTGCGACAGAATTAATTGTTTCAAATCCATGGCAAACAAAGTTGTATTTTATTTATAAACAAAGGTGTTACATTGTTTCAAACAGGAAATTTAAGAGTTCAGAACATAATTAAACATAGTCTATCTTCTTTTAAAGTCTCTAAGGCACAGGTCCGCCCTAGTATCATGATCAACATCCTATGGAAAAGCTCCTGAAAACACATGTGAAAATAGGTACGTCAGCATAAAAATGCCTGTGAGATACATAGGTTTGTGAAAATAAGATTCATGACTTGTGTTTGAGAAAATATTCCGTCATGAACCTTGTAATTTGATTTGTTTTGTAAATCACTTGAAAAACGATAAGATCAGATGATATGTATAAATAAGAGAATAGTGTATGGTTAAATGGATAACCATTGTAAACTGAGTTTGTATAAGATAAGTTGTTTGTAAAACAATGTATTGTGAAAAGTATGTTATTTGTATGAAATGTTCTATGTATAAAACTGAAATGATTCAAATAACGCTACGATATATAATACCATACAAACACTTATATATAGGAAGTACCAGCGGCGTATCCACCATGCTTGTATCATATTACACACGCATCGTTACTTAATCACTTAATCAAACCAACCCAAACAATGTAAAATGTTCATGTCAAGATGTAAATCATGTAAAAATGTCTATGTCAAATATCCAAGTCAAATGTCTATGTTTAAACCAATAGTCAAAAGTCCTTGTATAAACCATGTCAAATGTTGATAGTCCAAAAGTAGTCAAGTAATGTATAACCAAAATGATATGTATGGTAAGTAAAATAAGACTACTTAAACCATAAGTAAAAATGTACAAAACAAAGTATTTTGATTATATCAAAAAGTTATGTTTTGTAAAGTGATGCATGATACATTGATACGAACATTTATGTGGTGAGTTAACGCATACATTCAAGCCTTGAGACAGTCGGATAACCCTTTCAGTCAAGGTTATCAAAAGAATTGTATTCGGATTCAGTCATTCCTTACATCCAAACAAACCCGGGATGTCAGGAATGGGATTTGTCAAGTCCTATGGTACCACTACTTACTACCGAGCGGCGTAGCAAATGTTAATGAACGTAATAAAGACCCGTTTGTGCAAACCAAATGTCATAGTAGTTGTATATATGTCATATGAAAACAATGTACTAAGTATGCTAAGTTAACATACAAAGTAGAAAAGTCTTGTAAAATCAATGTGCTAGCATGCTATCAGTCAACATACATAGCAGAAAAGTCATGTAAATCAATGTGCTTAGCATGTTATCAGTCAACATACATAGCAGAAAAGTAATGAAATCATGTACTATAATGTACTAACAAACATAGTCGGTATATGATGTGAAAACAGGAAAGCATGAAAGTAACAAGTAGGCACATGTGTTCCACCCCAAAACAGTTTGGAAAACAGTAAAAGAGGGGTCTATGTACTCACTTGAGATTGCTCAGATGTATAAAGATAATCACCAAGTAATGCTAGAGATCTCGGAATCAAACGGCACCTAATATAGGTAACTATGTTAATAACCGGACCTTAATCGGATGATTGGATAGAATGAGGTTTCGTAAACCAAACGAGTGTAGAGACTCGTGTCATTTGGTTTAACAAAGCCTACATACTAAATGAAACCTAACATAATTGTTTACGACCCATTACGACCCGTTTAGGAAGCTTATGCTACTTTAACGTGTCGTGCGCGTGAAACGCGTTCAGACCGCCTAACTAGTCCTATGACAAGTATTATATGCCTATACATGTTACATAATCAGTTATGTGACAAAGGTTTAGGTTACATATGCTTAATTACCAATTATACATGAAAAGGGTATTCTGGTAATTTACCTAAGGCATATAAACTACCTATCATACAACTACTTAAACGATGTGACCATAGGGTATAACCTCGGAAGGTTATTCCCTACTTACTATGGTCACCTAATGTATTTGGTCGGATCCTAATGATCGACCAACTGGGTCGAGTTCGAAGGTATAGGCGATTTATTAGATCGCCTACCCTACGACTCTAGACAACGTGGTAATCAGTGGGCATAGTCCCAAGGGACTATGACCAACGTGATTACACTCACGTTGCGAAGTTCAAACGAACTTCGCATTGACCATTACTGGTCAACGCTGAAAGTCAAACAAAGTTTGACTTTCTGACTCGAAAAGCAGTAAAAATAAGGAAAAGAACGAAAGAATACTAACCCAGGGTCCCCGAATGCTAAACTCAATTCGAAAATCTCAGGTATGAAACAAATGTTTCAACTTAGAGTTTCTCAAAGTGAATTTCTAGTGATTTTGAACAAAGGGGGTTGGGTTATTTATAGTTTTTGGTCCACCGCTAGGATCGTTTCTTGGAAAAGGGGAAAAGATCTAGTCCGTACACTTGTTGCAAGGTTATGGAAGCTTAATTCCATCCTTATCTAGTGACTAAGCAAGTGAAAACATGTGGTGGAGGATTAAACATGTGCAAACAGCCTGTTTTAAAAACTCTGCATCTGGTCAGAAGACCCCCTGCGCATCGTAGGGCAAAAGTCCCTGCGCATCGTAGGGGTGAAGTTTGGCAGATTTACAGTTTTGGTCCCTGAACTGTATTTAGGCCATTTTTGACACGTTTAAGGCCCGTTAACCCCATTTCAAACCTCTAAAATGAAGTTAAAGTATAGGGAACTTAAAATGTGTTCAAAAATATCTCAGATGTCGGTTCGTTTAGCCGTACGAACGCGATGTTCGCTTAATTACGACGGAATGCGCACAAGCGCGAAAAACGATCCAAATGACGCGACGAATGGATTTTTCTTAAGGCGAACACTAAAATATAATATAGTCATGCTTACATAAATTTTTGGATGTCCAGATGTATTCAGAACGTAAGTTATGCGCGAAAATGCAAACTTGTGCACTTTTTGACACTTTTAGTCCCTGAATGACCCAAAAGTTTATTTTAGCACACCGAACCCCTCAAAGCCTATTTCTAAGCTATGTAAAGGATATTTAAGGTGTGTTTAACTTATGGTTATGTTCCGGAATGTTCGTTACAGTTTAAATTGACATACCTTCGCAGTTTGTCATATTTAGTCCCTGTAAACGAATTAACTTGTTTTTGCCATACCAATGCCTTCAAAACTTATTTCTAAGTTATTTAAAGGTTATTTAAGGTATGTTGAGTATATGATGATGTTCCGGAGTATTTCTCGCATTAAACTGAGTACGTTTACGCACTAGTTTGCGTATAACTCTCCAGAAAGCGATGTAGAGTTTGAAATTACATAAAAGTCAAAACATGAAAAATGTAAAACATAACAAAACAAACATTGTGATAAAATAACATTGGTTTATTGATAACAGAACTGTTCATAGTGATTACAAGCACAGTTGTTACACCAGAGGACATTGAAGTCCATCGACTAGTTTCCATATCCATTTTCAATCGATAACAAGTTAATAACAAGTTAATAATCAAGTTAAACAACTATGTGATTATGTGCTTATGTGTTCCTTTTTATGTATTTTTTTTGTGATCCAAATATTGTTATCCAAATCCTCGTAGAATCTTCCATATCTTCGTATAAGGGATTCATAGTAGGATACCCAAAGGTACTACCTAACATCCTTAACGGACTTCTACGTTGTAGTAAGTCCCTTGGATTATAAAGTACTACTCCATACTTAGACCCCGTGAGTGGTCTAGTTAAACAGATCGATCCAAAAATCTGGTTAGGAACATCATGTGATGATATAGCTGAAAGGACTCCTTGGTGGCCTAATTAAAAAGATCATCTGTCGATCTAATTAAAAGGACCCTATGGTAGTCTAGTCACCCTCATCACAGGTTTGATTTTCCTCTCCTAAACATTACAAGACAAACTGTGCGGACTATGCAAGGAATTACGTAATTATGGATGCATACATAATTACGGAATTCAGTGCACAGAAACCACAACGAGTTTTGTCATGTGTCTAGAGTTGACTCGGTTCATTTTCGTTTCTGAAGAAATTGTGGAAAATGACTCATTCCGTTCATTTTCGTTTCTGAAGAAGTTGTGGAAAATGACTCATTCCGTTCATTTTTCGTTTCTGAAGAAATTGTGGAAAATGACTCATTCCGTTCATTTTCGTTCCTGAAGAAATTGTGGAAAATGACTCATTCCGTTCATTTTCGTTCCTGAAGAAATTGTGGAAAATGACTCATTCCGTTCATTTTCGTTTCTGAAGAAATTGTGGAAAATGACTCATTCCGTTCATTTTCGTTCCTGAAGAAATTGTGGAAAATGACTCATTCCGTTCATTTTCGTTTCTGAAGAAATTGTGGAAAATGACTCATTCCGTTCATTTTCGTTTCTGAAGAAATTGTGGAAAATGACTCATTCTGTTCATTTTCGTTCCTGAAGAAATTGTGGAAAATGACGCATTCCGTTCATTTTCGTTCCTGAAGAAATTGTGGAAAGCGACTCATTCCGTTCATTTTCGTTTCTGAAGAAATTGTGGAAAATGACTCATTTCGTTCATTTTCGTTTCTGAAGGAATTGTGGAAAATGACTCATTCCATTCATTGTCATTTCTGAAAATGTCCATTAAAGAGGAATATCAGGATATGCCTTATCCTTGATGGTTATTTAACACAAAGTCACAAACATGCTCCTACAAATAAATTTCGGGATGAAATTTCCTAAAGTAGGGGAGACTGTGATACCTGTGTCACTTCAACCATCAAACAAATGCCAAGCCAATGAAATATTGTATTTCATACTTGGGATCTGAATAAATATGTGTATCTTTTGCACATATCAATTCCTGTTCGATTTCAAGCTCTAAATCGCTTTCTGGAAGGTTATACGCGCACTGATGCGTAAATATAACCAGTTTAATGCAACGAACACTTCGGAATAGTGAAATAGGCTCAATATACCTTAAATAACCATTACATAACTTAGAAATAAGTTTTGAAGGCTTTGGTATGGCAAAATCAAGTTAAATCGCTTACAGGGACTAAAGTTGACAAACTGCGAAAGTATGCCAATTTGAACTGTAACAGACATTCCGGAACATGATCATAAGTTAAACATACCATAAATATCCATTACATAGCTTAGAAATAGGCTTTGAGGGGTTCGGTATGCTAAAATAAACTTCTGGGTCATTTAGGGACTAAAAGCGTCAAAAAGTGCATAAGTTTGCTCTTTCTCGCATAACTTACGTTCTGAATACATCCGGACATCCAAAAATTTATGTAAGCACTAAAACATTTTATTTTAAGCGTTTGGCATAAGAAAAATCCATTCGTCGCGTCATTTGGATCGTTTTTCGCGCTTATGCGCATTCCGTCGTAATTAAGCGAACATCACGATTGTACGGCCAAACGAACCGACATCCGAGATATTTTTGAGCACATTTTAAGTTCCCTATACTTTAACTTCATTTTAGAGCTTTGAAATGGGGTTAACGGGCCTTAAACATGTATGAAATAGCTCAAAACACTAACAGGGACCAAAAGTGTAATTCTGTGAAAGTAGGTCCTTGCGCACCTCAACACTCTGAGTGTTACGGTGCGCAAGCAGTCCCCAGACAGCAGAATGGCAGAAACATCGAATCTGGTCCATTCCACTTGTTGCACATGGTTTTGGGGAATCTATGGGCTGGTATTGAGTGCACATGGTATTACAAAACCGTGTGTGCACATGTATGGACAAGATCAAAGCACGGTTAACGAGGAACGATCTTAACGGCTCTCCGAAAACTATAAATACCCAACCCCATTCCTTCCAAAAACCCACAAGAATCTGATTTGAGAAGCTCTAAGTTGAAACCATTGTTTCATACCTGAGCTACTTGGATCAAGATTAGCATTCGGGGACCCTTTGTAAGTGTTCCTTCGTTCTTTTATTGCTTTTCGAGTCCGAAAGTCAAACTTTGTTTGACTTTCTGCGTTGACCAGTTTATGGTCAATGCGAAGTTAGTTTGAACTTCGCAACGTGATTGTAATCACAATGGTTATAGTCCTTTGTGACTATGCCTACTGATTACCACGTTGTCTAGGGTCGTAAGGGTAAGCGATCTAATAAATCTCTTATACCTTCGAACCCGACCCATTTGGTCGATCATTAGGATCCAACCAAATACATTAGGTGATCATAGTAGGTAGGGAATAACCTTCCGAGGTTATACCTTATGGTCACAACGTTTAAGTAGTTGTATGATAGGTAGTTTATATGCCTTAGGTAAATTACCAAAATACCCCTTTGATGCCAAAATTCATTATAAACATATGTGACATAACTTTTGACATCTAAACTGATTTGGCGACAATATTAGGCATGTTAAGGCATATTCTACTTGTCATAGGACTAGTTAGGCGGTCCGAACGCGTTTTACGCGAACGACGCGTTAAAGTAGCATAAGCTACCTAAACGGGTCGTAAGCACTTAGGCTAGGTTTCATTTAGTATGTAGGCTTTGTTAAACCATACTACATGAGTTCCCATACTCATTTGGTTTACGAACCCTCATTCTATTCGATCCTCCGATATAGGTCCGGTTTATTAACATATTAGGTGACGTTTGATTCCGTGATCTCTAGCATTGCTTGGTGGTTATCTTAGGACTTCTGAGCAATCTCAAGTGAGTACATAGACCCCTCTTCTACTGTTTTCAATCTGTTTTGGGTGAAACACATGTGCCTACTTGTTACTTTCATGCTTTCCTGTTTTCACATCATATACTTGCTATGTTTATTTGTACATTTATAGTACATGATTTCAATACATTTTATATTATGTATGCCCATTGTGTGCATACTTAGTACATCACTTTACAATACATTTTATGCTATGTATGCCCATTGTGTGCATACTTAGTACATCACTTTACAATACATTTCATGCTATGCACGCCCATTGTGTGCATACTTAGTACATTGTTTTACATTACACTTATGCTATGTATGTCCATTGTGTGCATACTTAGTACATTGTTTTACATTACACTTATGCTATGTATGTCCATTACGTGCATACTTAGTACATTGTTTTACATTGCATTTCTGTTGCATATGCTCATCCAACATATGAACACATTATACTACATTTTGAACCGTTGTAACCATTTGACTATGTGAACCGTCGTAACCCTTTTGATTATATGAACCGTTTGTAACTATTGAACCGTGTGAACCAGTTGTATCTGTTGACATGATTTACATTTGACAATAGACATTTGACTATACATAAACATTTCTACAACTGTTAAACATTTTACTTTGGTGGTTTGGTTTGAGTAAATGATTTAAGTAACGAGGCGTATGTAATATGATACAAGCACGGTGGATACGCCGCTGGTACTTCCTATATATAAGTGTTTGTATGGTATCACATATTGTAGCGTTATTTGAATCATTTCAATTTGAGTCATATAACATTTTATACAAATAACATACTTTTCACAAGACAATGATTTACAAACAACTTATCTTATACAAACTCATTTTACATGGTTATTCATTTAACCATACATTATTCTCTTATTTATACATATCATCTGATCTTATCGTTTTTCAAATGATTTACAAGACAAAGCAAATTACAAGGTTCATGACTAAACATTTTCTCAAACATAAGTCATGAATTCTGTTTTCACAAAACCTATGTATCTCACAGGCATTGTTATGCTGACGTACCTATTTTCACATGTGTTTTCAAGAGATGATGCATAGGACTTATCAAGACATACTTAGGCGGACCTGTGCCTTAGTGACTTAAAACGAGACAAGAACTAGTTAATTTATGTTATGTACTCTTTGGTTCTTGATTAAAACAATGTAAACTTTCATGTTTGATTAATAAAACGAAACTTTAATTGCCATGGATTTGAAACAATTAATTCTGTTACAACACTCCCCGACATTTCCGCCACGTTTTGTATGTTCTACGTGGTCGGGGTGTGACAGTCCCTCACTCTTGATGTTGTGAGGAGTAGGGCAAAGAAAACCACTAATGAGGGGAAGAGGAAGAGAGAGGATGATAAGTCTCCCCAGTCGAACAAAAAGGGCAAAGGGAACTCTGGTTCCAAAAAGGGGCAGTCAAACGGCAAGCCCAGGTGTAAGACTTGTAACAAAAGGCATTTTGGGAAATGCAACCAAGACCCACAGGCCAAACCATGTGGGATCTGTAAAAAGAAGGGGCACAAGTCTGTTGAGTGCCGAAATATAAAGGATGCAACCTGCTACGGTTGCAATGAAAAGGGGCACATTAAAACAAATTGTCCCAAGAATGCAAAGAAGCCCGAGGAGGCAAAGAAGAACAATGCGAGGGTTTTTCAGATGCAAGCAAAGGAAGCAGTGAATGGCGAGAACGTCATAATAGGTACCTTCCTCGTCAATAATAATTATAATAGAGTCTTATTCAATTCCGGTGCTAATAAGTCTTTTGTAGACCATAAGTTCTGTAAGTTATTGAATCTGCCTATTAAGACTCTAGACATAAAATACGAGGTAGAACTTGCTGATGGTACCTTAGAAACAGCTTCCACTCTTCTTGATGGATGTTCTATATCCATTAAGAATCATTATATCCCACTATCTCTCTTGCCAATGAAATTGGTTGGGTTTGATATAGTTTTACTCATGGATTGGTTGTCGCATAACCAAGCCCAAATTGCCTGTGATAAAAAGCTAGTCATTATCAAAACCCCTTCTGGCGAATCAGTCACCATTCAGGGAGATACGCAATACGGATTGCCTAGCAATGTGTCTATTCTTAAATTATCGCAGTGTATGAAAAGTGGATGTGTCATTTACATGGCACAAGTGACTGTGAATGATCCTAAGCCTAAAATTGAAGATATTCCGATTATCTCTGAATATCCTGATGTCTTTCCTGAGGAATTACCTGGATTACCACCTGAGAGGCAAGTAGAGTTCAGGATAGACATTCTCCCAGGATCAGCACCTATAGCACGAGCTCCTTATCGTCTAGCACCTACTGAAATGAAGGAACTCAGAACTCAGTTGGATGAACTATTGGAAAAAGGTTTCATACAACCTAGTTCCTCACCTTGGGGAGCTCCAATACTGTTTGTGAAAAAGAAGGATGGATCAATGCGCTTATGCATTGATTATCGTGAACTAAATAAAGTAACGATCAAAAATCGTTATCCCTTGCCCAGGATCGATGACTTGTTCGATCAACTCCAAGGGGCAAGCTACTTCTCAAAGATTGATTTGTGATCTGGGTATCATCAACTTAAGGTTAGAACTGAAGATGTGCCTAAGACGGCATTCAGGATAAGGTATGGACATTTCGAATTCTTAGTAATGCCATTTGGACTCACTAATGCGCCAGCAGCATTCATGGATCTCATGAATAGAGTCTGCAAGCCATACTTAGATAAATTTGTCATCGTCTTTATCGATGACATACTTATCTACTCTCGTAATCAAATTGATCACGAGAAGCACCTTTGGTGCATTTTAGGATTGCTTCGACAGGAGAAATTGTATGTAAAATTCTCCAAATGCGAATTTTGGCTTCGCGAAGTCCAATTCCTTGGACATGTTGTCAGTGAGCGAGGTATCCAATTAGATCCCGCTAAGGTAGAAGCCGTAATGAATTGGGAAGCACCCAAGACTCCAACAGAAATACGTAGCTTTCTGGGTTTAGCTGGATATTATAGAAGATTCATTGAAAACTTCTCAAGGATAGCTGCACCATTAACTTCTTTAACCCGTAAGAATGTTAAGTTTGATTGGGGTCCAAAACAACAAGAATCGTTTGAGATTCTTAAGCAGAAGTTGAGCAATGCTCTGGTATTGTCTCTACCTGATGGAATTGAAGAGTTTGTCGTGTACTGTGATGTTTCACACACCGGTATGGGTTGTGTGCTTATGCAACGAGGCAATGTGATTGCCTATGCATCACGACAATTAAAAGTGCATGAGAAGAATTACACCACCCATGATTTGGAGTTGGGTGCCGTGGTATTCACACTAAAGTTATGGAGACATTATTTATATGGAACTAAATGTGTGATCTATTCAGATCACAAAAGTCTCCAGCATTTGTTCAATAAAAAAGAGCTCAATATGAGACAGCGCCGTTGGATGGAAACCTTAAATGACTATGATTGCGAAATTCGCTACCATCCTGGTAAAGAGAATATGGTTGCAGATGCTCTAAGCCGAAAGGAAAGAATTAAACCAATTAGGATCAATGCCAAGAGCATTGAGTTGAAGAACAGTCTGAATGAAAGAATATTAGCTGCACAGAAGGATGCTGCATTGGAAGATAACCTTCCAAATGAAAAGTTAGGAATAACTGCCGAGCAGTTAACACCTGGGAAGGATGGAATTCTCAGAATGAACGGAAGGATTTGGGTTCCTATTCAAGGAGGACTGCGCGATATAATCCTCCAGGAAGCCCACAACTCTAAGTACTCAGTTCACCTGGGAGGTGACAAGATGTATCAAGATTTAAAGGCCAATTATTGGTGGATAGGGTTGAAGAAATCTATTGCCACCCATGTAGCTAAGTGCTTGACCTGTGCTCAGATTAAAGCTGAACATCAAAAACCATCGGGCCTATTACAACAGCCAGAACTTCCCATATGGAAGTGGGAAATGGTAACTATGGACTTCATAACCGAGTTACCTAAGACAAGGCACGGAAATGATACTATATGGGTTATTGTTGATAGACTGACTAAGTCAGCACATTTCTTACCCATCAAGGAGACTCATAGCTCCGATAAGTTAGCCCAATTGTATGTAGATAAGATTGTAGCTCTACATGGAGTACCGGTAGCTATTATCTCGGATAGAGATACTAGATACACCTCTCATTTTTGGAAAAGTTTCCAACAATCTTTGGGAACACGTTTGAATTTTAGTACTGCTTACCATCCTCATACTGACGGACAAAGTGAGCGCACAATTCAAACTTTGGAAGACATGCTTCATGCATGTGTTATTGATTTAAGTTGTAGCTGGGACGACCACCTGCCATTGATCGAGTTTTCCTATAACAATAGCTACCATACAAGCATTAAGGCTGCGCCTTTTGAGGCATTATATGGTAGAAAATGCAGAACGCCTGTCTGTTGGGCAGAAGTAGGAGAAGCTCAGTTATCAGGACCTGATATAGTCCTTGAAAGAACAGAGAAGATTATCCTGATTCGGGATCGCCTGAAAGTTGCCAGGGATAGGCAGAAAAGTTATGCTGATAAGGGGCGAAAACCTCGAAAGTTTGAAGTAGGCAATAAAGTTCTATTAAAAGTGTCACCCTGGAAAGGTGTGATGCGTTTTGGTAAAAAGGGCAAGTTAAGCCCTAGGTATATTGGACCATTCGAGATTGTCGAATGTGTCGGCAGTGTAGCTTATAAGCTAAACCTGCCTGAGGAGCTAAGTGGGATTCATAATGTGTTTCACATTTGTAATCTCAAGAAATGCCTAGCCGACGAATCATTGGCTATGTCTCATAAAGACGTACAGATTGATGAAAGCTTGAGATTCATTGAAAGACCTATATTGATTGAGGATCGACAGGTTAAAAAGCTCCGAAGAAAGCATGTACCTATAGTAAAGGTCAAATGGGAAGCCCGTAGAGGTCCCGAGTATCCTGTCTTGTTTGATAACATAAGCATTGGGGGTTAACGACCGTGTCCTGGATATCCTCGGCTCATTTTATTTGAAAATGGCCACGACCTATGCACGGGGTGTAGGTATACACCTGACACATGCAAATGCTAAATATAAACCCACATGTTGGGGATAACTCCTTTGTGGGTTCTATAAGTGGTGAGTCGGTTAATCACGACCGGCTTCCAACCGGCCCCAATTGTATGACAAATATATAAATCTGTATACAAGATTATATTTAAATAATTGTCCCAAGTTATAAAATATTTATGCCATGTGCACCTAAATCAATTTTCTTAAATATTTTCAAAAGAGTCAGTTAATTGTATTTACCAGTGTAAACTGACGTATTTTCTTAAAGACTGATTTGACAGGTACCTCTCGAAATAGGCTGGTGCTATAGGGTGTCTTTAGAGGATCTTGCAAATCCATAAGATGCATGCAGTCTGTTATTTTGTTTCTTTGTACATTTATGATCCGCCTGTGGATCTTATTACATTCCAGTCTGTATATTCATAAACTCGAACACTCAGACGATATGGTTTGTAATAGTTTATTCACCAAGACTTCCGCTGTGCTATTATATTGTGTGTATTGACTATGATGATATCAACTACGTCACGATACTCCCCGCCGGGCCCACCGGTCATATGTGGAAATATCGGGGTGTGACACTATAAATAGCCTTCAAGCGATTTCATTTGTAAGGTTTGTGATTTTGGATACCGAGGTGCTGCCGGTTTATCCAGTGATTGTACAAGTTGTAATATCAATCAGAAACGTGTTTAAAGGGAATTGCTAGCTGTTTCATAGTCATTTTCTTTGTTTCCGCCACTGAAACAGATATAAACTCTTCTGAACGACTCATTTGGGTCACAATACAATCCTACAAGTGGTATCAGAGCTCAGGAGGAGGAGTTCTGTACGATTCAACTCGAAATTTCTGTTTTTCTACACCTTTTCTTCATTAAAGCAAGATTTAACGGTCAAAATCAGTTCAATTTCTCACCGAATGTGTAATAGTGCATATTAACAAACCCTGGAAAATTTCAACTTAAAATTCGGACTAAAAATGGATAAAATGGACCTTCGAAGTGGTTTCGCTTGAACATACCATCAAGTTTCGCTTGAAAAATTGTGTTCATTTCAAGCGAACTAAGTCTTTTCGCTTGAAATAGAAGGTTTCGCTTCAAAGTACTAGTATTTCGCTTCAACAGGTCTTCGCTTGAACATTGCTGGTCTAAGTTCGCTTGAAACTGGTCTGAGTTCGCTTGAAACTGGTCTGAGTTCGCTTGAAACTGGTCTGAGTTCGCTTGAAAGTGATAAGTTCGCTTGAAATTGTTCAGTTGGTTATTTCGTTTAAACAGTACTGTGTTTTTGAAAAACGTGTTATTGAAACATGGATTCTGAATTCTACAATGCATTTGCTACAAACCCAACTACTCCGACTGATATTACTAAGAATATGAACATGGAAAATGAAACCGGAACTTTGCAAAAACCTCCGAAACTTATGGGAATAGAAGAGTACCATGGATGGAAGAATCGTTTTGAGAATTGGGTTCAGTCAAACCATTTAAGAGCTTGGGAAAGCATTGAAACAGAATACGTCAGACCACAGACTGCTATGAAAGTTGATAAAATTATCTCGGAATTTTCAGATTTAGAGAGAGAAAGTTATAAAGGAGAGAAAATGATGATAAGTTTGTTGCAGCAAGCTATCAAAGAGGATATATTTGTTTTACTCCAGCATGATGGAAATGCATTTTCGATTTGGAAAGCACTTGAGAAGAAATTCGAAGGAAGTACAGAGATGCTCCAGAGTAAAGCAGCATTACTGAAAAAAGAGTTTGAATTGTTTACGAGTATGCCTGGTGAGACTACAAAGACTCTCATTGAGAGATACTGTCATCTTGTACGCACTATGTCTCAGTTGAAGATTACTAAAACTCCAGCAGAATGGGTTGAAAAAATTGCTGACGCATTACAACAGAAAGAATGGGGTACTTATTTGATGATTCTGAAGAATTCTGGACAGTTTAGCAGATTGTCAATCGGACAGTTTATTGAAAAACTTGAGGCACAGGATCTGGAACAACAGAAGATAGCCAGAATGAACAGTTCAAACAATCAACAAGACATCAAACTGTATTATAAAGGAAATATTTAAACAATTGAAGCAAGTCCAAAGATTCAAACAACATTTAGTGCAGGAAACTCATTTGGAACAGGCAGTCAAAGTTCAGTTAACACTAGTGGATTTTCAAGTGTTAATCCTCCAAATGTTCAAGTTGCAAATGTTGGTAATGGGCATATGATTCAGTGCAATGTAGCTTTACATCTTCAAAATGGTCAAAATTTTTCTGAAGAAGTTGTGAAAAATCATATGGGTCTATTAGTTACTTCATTGGAATCTTATGAAGGGTTGATTGCTGGAAAGATTGGTAATCCGATGTTAACAAATGAAGATTACGATCAGGTTGATGCAGAAGAATTGGAGCTTATGGATATCAAATGGTCTCTAGCAAGTGTCCTGAGAAAAGCCGAAAAGTTTAAAATGATTACAGGACGAAATGATTTTTTGGATGCTCACCTTTTAGCTTTAGGTTTTGATAAATCTAAAGTTACTTGTTTTAAATGCAGGGAGAAAGGTCACTTCAAAAGAGAGTGCAAAAATCAAGAGACTAGTGGAACAAAGAATCTTTTTGGAAAAGATGATTACTATCAAAAAGCCATATATCAACAGGTTGCTAATCAACCGCATCAACAAAAGGATTCACAAACTGCTCATGGGAAGATGATTGAAGATGCAAACAGGAAAGCTTATTTTGGTATCATTGATCAAGAAGATGAGAAAATGGCACCAGGTTTTAGCTGGGATAAGTTTGCAGATGAAAATGGAAATTTTAAAGCCTTCATTGCTCAAATTGTTCAAAAACCAGTATTGATGAAAGAATGGATAGCAGTGTTATCTGATGATGAGAAGAGTCAAGATGAAGAATCTGTTTCTTCAGAGAGCAGTGATGATGATGAAGAGCTTGAACAGATAAATGTTGGAAAAAATCATTTATCTTCTGACAGTTTTGAATTTTATTTTGCAGATAAATTGAAGAAACTCAAAGAGAGAAAAGCTGCAAAAGAAATGAAAGAAATCAAGATTGTTGAGAAGATAATTGAAGTAGAGAAGATAGTTGAAGTTGAGAAGATTGTGGAGGTTGAAAAGATAGTTGAAGTCACAAAACCATGTCTCATATGTTCAGAATCCTGCAAAAAATGTGAAGAAAAAGACGAGAGGTTTAGTGAATCAGAAAAGTTGAAAGAAAAGTTGTTGTTCGATGTGAAGAATTTAAAAGAATCATACGATGTGTTGAACAGAACAGTAAACAATTTGCAAAAGACAAACACAGAAAGAGAAAAAGCTTTGAAAATGTTGAATGCAACTATGATGTCAAAGCAGAAATAAATAAATTTTTACATTGAAGAATGTGCGAAATGGAAGCAGGAGTTGGATGGAGAAAAAGTTGAAAATGAAAGAATCAGACGCTTACTAAGAAGTTATACTAGTTCTGATTACTTAATTGACAGAATTTACCCTACTGTTGCAGGTTTTGAGGCGTTTAAAGATGAAGAAAAGGAGTCAAAGAAGAAAAAGGATACTGGTAAGAAATAGAGTGCCTGTTATAATAAGTGTCCGCCTCCAATTTGGGAAGGGTATTCGCCTAGAAAACCGAATGAGGAACAAGTCCAAAAGGCAGTTAATCTAAAGTTAGAATCCGAGTTAACCGATGTATTACCAGACAACATTGACGTCACGTTCACAGCGTCCGACACAGATCATGAGTCCAAATTAATAAAAAGAATGGTCGATCAGGTGTTGGATAGGGATGAGGAGTCAGAGTTAAAATCCGAGTCCGAAAGTTCGTGTCAGTTTGTCGGAAGTTCGAGTTCGTCCGAAAAGAGTTCAAAATCATCGGGAAAACGGGTTTATAGTAAAGATTTTTTGTTGTCAAAATCTAATTTGAAGGACGAAACATTTGAAGTTGCTTATACTTTGAATGATTCTGACAAATTATATTTTGATAAAGAGTTTCCAATAAGAAGTGTTCGTTTTGACATGATAAAAAAGGTTTTCAAAATGACAGAAATTAATATTTCTGAAATAAAAGATTTAAATCTTACTGGAAAACCTAAGAAATACACTTCAAGAGTTCAACAACGTTTTAACAAGAAAAAGAGTTACAATTCTGGTTCTGGTTTTCAAAAGAAACCAAATCATAATGGTAGCTACAAAAAGAAAGGATTAGGTTTTATTTTTCCTGAAAATCATAAAAATGAGAAAAATTTCTAAAACAAATACAAAATTTATTTCAGGGACAAATTGTGAAGAAGAAGCAAAGAGCTCATTCTGGAAACAATCAAATCAGGAGTTTCTTGCTGAAAAGATGAAGAATGGAGTTTTTCAACAGAGAAGAGAAACAAGAACTTGTTTTAGATGCAATGAAGTTGGTCACATTGCATGGAACTGTCCCAAAACAACTAAGACAAACCAGGGAGTTTCAGAAAAACTCAAAGAAGTAGTTGTTGATAGAACTGAACCACCAACTAAGAAATTTAAAGTGTTTAAAAATTCTACATATGAAGTTGGTGAATGCCCGAAAAGGTTTTACAAGAGAAGTGTGAAGCTTGACAACCAAAAATGGGTTGTTAAGAAATCTGATGAAGAAACTGGCAATGAATCTGATTCCACAAAATCAGAGGAGCCATACGTTGTTAAAAAGAGTGAAAACTCAGTTCCTTCAATGGATGATGAGAATTTTCCACCATTAAGGACTAAAAATTTTAAACAAAAGATTGGGAAAGTTGAAATCTCGAATCAATTTTATTCTGAAAAGAATGAATTTGATGTTGAGAAAGCTTTTAATGGGAACGTAAAGAAAATTTTTGGAAAAATGATCGATGGGAAGGTTAAAGGGGTAAAGGAGTTTTATGCTACAAAGAAAGCAACATACACCCCAACTAAAGAGGAGTTTGAATCACCCAAGGCTGGTCAAGCTTGGGTGGACGTTTTCTTTCATTGAAAAACCTGACTTGCCGGAGATCCCAAGTTTGTAATCGTGGATCAGGAATCAGCATCATTCTTGTTAAACTTGTTTTTGTGAAAGATTTTAAAATTGTCTAAATTTTTACAGATTGAGGAATTGCCGGAGCTTCCAGGCTGGTAAGTGTCACACCCCGACCACGTGGAACATACAAAACGTGGCGGAAATGTCGGGGAGTGTTGTAACAGAATTAATTGTTTCAAATCCATGGCAATTGAAGTTTCGTTTTATTGATTAAAAGTGTTACAATGTCTTAACAAACAAGGAAATACAACATAATTAACTAGTCTTGCATCTTTTATTGTCACTAAAGCCCAAGTCTGCCTATGTGTATCTTGATCATCTTATGCAACAGTTCCTGAAAAACACATGTGAAAATAGGTACGTCAGCATAAAAATGCCTGTGAGATACATAGGTTTTGTGAAAATAGGTTTCATGACTTATGTTTGAGAAAATGTTTAGTCATGAACCTTGTAATTTGCTTTGTTTTGTAAATCATTTGAAAAACAATGAGTTCAGATGATATGTATAAATAAGTGAATAATGTATGGTTAAATGAATAACCATGTAAAATGTGTTTGTATAAGATAAGTTGTTTGTAAAACAATGTCTTGTGAAAAGTATGTTATTTGTATAAAATGTTATATGTCTCAAACTGAAATGATTCAAATAACGCTACGATATGTAATACCATACAAACACTTATATATAGGAAGTACCAGCGGCGTATCCACCATGCTTGTATCATATTACACACGCATCGTTACTTAATCACTTAATCAAACCAAACTAACCAATGTAAGAAGTCTATGTTTAAATCAATTGTCAAATGTATTGGGTAATATGTCAAAGTGTTCATGTCAAGATGTAAATCATATCAAAATGTCTATGTCAAATATCCATGTCAAATGTCTATGTCATGTATGGCAAGTGAAATGTCTCAACTAAACCATATGCACAAAACAAAGTATTGAAGTAAAACTTGGTTTAAATCAAAGTTATGTTTTGTGGGAAATGCATGATCAAATGTCAATCATGTTAAAATGTCTATGCCGAAATGTCTATGTCGAATGTCTATGTCAAAATGTCATGTAAAACGATGTACTAAGTAATGCACACAATTGGGCACACCTAGCATGAAATGTCATAAAATCATGTACTATAATGTACTAACGAACATAGCAGTATATGATGTTAAAACAGGAAAGCATGAAAGTAACAAGTAGGCACATGTGTTCCACCCCAAAACAGTTTGGAAAATAGTAAAAGAGGGGTCTATGTACTCACCTGAGATTGCTCAGTAGTTCTGGAGTAACAACTAAACAATGCTAGAGATCGCGGATATCAAACGGCACCTAGTATAGGTAGCTACATTAATAAACCGGACCTAAATCGGAAGATCGGGTAGCATTAGGGTTTGTAAACCAAACGAGTGTAGAGACTCGTGTCATTTAGTTTAACAAAGCCTACATACTAAATGAAACTTAACCTAAGTGTCTACGACCCGTTTAGGTAGCTTATGCTACTTTAACGCGTCGTTCGCGTGAAACGCGTTCGGACCGCCTAACTAGCCCTATGACAAGTGTTATATGCCTAAACATATTACATAATCTGTTATGTGACAAAGGTTTAGGTTACATATGCTTAATTACCAATTATACATGAAAAGGGTATTCTGGTAATTTACCTAAGGCATATAAACTACCTATCATACAACTACTTAAACGATGTGACCATAGGGTATAACCTCGGAAGGTTATTCCCTACCTACTATGGTCACCTAAATGTGTTTGGTCGGATCCTAATGATCGACCAAACTGGGTCGGGTTCGAGGTATAAGCGATTCATTAGATCGCTTACCCTACGACCCTAGACAACGTGGTAATCAGTGGGCATAGTCCCAAGGGACTATGACCAACGTGATTACACTCACGTTGCGAAGTTCAAAAGAACTTCGCATTGACCATTACTGGTCAACGCTGAAAGTCAAACAAAGTTTGACTTTCGGACTCGAAAAGCAATAAAATAAGGAAAAGAACGAAAGAATACTTACGAAGGGTCCCCGAATGCTAAACTCGATTCAAAAATCTCAGGTATGAAACAAATGTTTCAACTTAGAGTTTCTCAAATCAAGTTTCTAGTGATTTTAGCAATGGGGGGTATGGGGTATTTATAGGAATACCCGAACCGTTAAGATCGTTTCATGGAAAACGTGCCTTAATCCCATCCGTACATGTGTTGAAAAGTTATGGTGTTTAGGTGTTTAAATTCCATCCATACATGTGTTGCAAAGTCATGGTGTTTAGGTGTTTAAATTCCATCCATACATGTGTTGCAAAGTCATGGTGCCAAAATTCCATCCTTATCCACTGACTAAGCAAGTTTAGAATGTGTGGTTGTGAATTAAACAACGGCTAATACATCGAATCTGGTCCCAAATGCGAAAAACGATCCAAATGACGTGACGAATGGATTTTTCTTATGGCGAACACTAAAATAAAATATTTTAGTGCTTACATAAATTTTTGGATGTCTGGATGTATTCAGAACGTAAGTTATGCGCGAAAATGCAAACTTGTGCACTTTTTGACACTTTTAGTCCCTGAATGACCCAAAAGTTTATTTTAGCACACCGAACCCCTCAAAGCCTATTTCTAAGCTATGTAAAGGATATTTATGGTATGTTTAACTTATGGTCATGTTCCGGAAGGTCTGTTACAGTTCAAATTGGCATACTTTCGCAGTTTGTCAACTTTAGTCCCTGTAAGCGATTAAACTTGATTTCACCACACCAAACCTTCCAAACTTATATCTAAGTTATGTAAAGGTTATTTAAGGTATGTTAAGCCTATTTCACTATTCCGGAGTGTTCGTTGCATTAAACTGGTTATATTTACGCATCAGTGCGTGTATAACCTTCCAGAAAGCGATTTAGAGCTTGAAATCGAACATGAGTTGATATGTGCAAAAGATACACATATTTATACAAGTCCAAAGTATGAAATACATTATTTAATTGGTTTGGCATTTGTTTGATGGTTGAAATGACACAGGTGTTACAGTCTCCCCTACTTTAGGAAATTTCGTCCCGAAATTTAGTTTTAGAGGAAACTTGTGGAGACAGCTGTGACGGTTTTTCCTTCAGACAAATCCATTGAGCCCTTAAGTAAAACTCTGGACCATGTTAGGATTCTTAGCAAAGATTTCAACCCTCAAAGTGAAGTCCTTGTAGTAACAAAACATGGAGTTTTGAACTACGGACAGAAGAACGTTTCTTATGAAGACTTATCATAGGAAACTGTGTGTGTAATTGAGATCAGAATTGGGGAGTGTGAGAATAAATGACATTGGTCGAAGTCCAAGACTTCTCCCTTATCATTATTCTTGCCACTGTTGGTCTTAACACATGACAAAACTTCCTGTGGTTTCTGTGCACTGAATTCCATAATTATGTAGGACTCCATAATTACGTAGTTCCTTGCACAGTCCGCACAGTTCATTTCATAATGCGCATGGGGAAAAAAATCAAATGAATAATCCTGTGGTGATTTAACTTGACTGTAATAGAGTCTCTTTAACTAGGTCACCAAAGGATTAGATAAACAAAAAATCTCTTCAGCTAACTACCCAAGAGAAATATTTAACTACACCGACGTAGGATGTATTTAACTTTAGATCGACGTAGGATCTCTTTAACTCAACTACCTAAGAGAAACATTTAACTACACCGACGTAGGATGTATTTAACTTTAGATCGACGTAGGATCTCTTTAACTCAACTACCTACTACACCGACGTAGGATGTATTTAACTTTAGATCGACGTAGGATCTATTTAACTCAACTACCTACTACACCGACGTAGGATGTATTTAACTTTAGATCGACGTAGGATCTCTTTAACTCAACTACCTACTACACCGACGTAGGATGTATTTAACTTTAGATCGACGTAGGATCTATTTAACTCAACTACCTACTACACCAACGTAGGATGTATTTAACTTTAGATCGACGTAGGATCTATTTAACTCAACTACCTACTACACCGACGTAGGATGTATTTAACTTTAGATCGACGTAGGATCTATTTAACTCAACTACCTACTACACCGACGTAGGATGTATTTAACTTTAGATCGACGTAGGATCTATTTAACTCAACTACCTACTACACCGACGTAGGATGTATTTAACTTTAGATCGACGTAGGATCTATTTAACTCAACTACCTACTACACCGACGTAGGATGTATTTAACTTTAGATCGACGTAGGATCTATTTAACTCAACTACCTACTACACCGACGTAGGATGTATTTAACTTTAGATCGACGTAGGATCTATTTAACTCAACTACCTACTACACCGACGTAGGATGTATTTAACTTTAGATCGACGTAGGATCTATTTAACTCAACTACCTACTACACCGACGTAGGATGTATTTAACTTTAGATCGACGTAGGATCTATTTAACTCAACTACCTACTACACCGACGTAGGATGTATTTAACTTTAGATCGACGTAGGATCTATTTAACTCAACTACCTACTACACCGACGTAGACGTAGGATGTATTTAACTTTTGGAATAGTACTTTATAATCCAAGGGACTTAACTACAACGTAGAAGTCCATTAAGGATTTAAGGTAGTACCTTTGGATATCCTACTATGAATCCCTTATACGAAGATATGCAAGATTCTACGAGGATTTGGATGACAAAACTTGGATCACACAACATAAAAGGAAACACATAAGCACATAATCACATAGTTGTTTAACTTGACCATTAATTTGTTATCTTTGGACGCGGATACTTAAAGCACACCAGGAATCCAATTCGTGGATTTCATTTGGCACTTTAATCATTTCAAGAATCTATCTATGAAGATAGGATAATCTTAAAAGGAATTCGGCTTTGTCCTTATTGAATTGTGATGTACGTATTGAATCATACAAAGAATTCAATTAAGGATTCCGATGAATGATACCCATCCACAAGGATCTAATTATGAGGATAGAAAGATCCTAAATGGATTTTGGAATTTGTGTAACGAGAGGTGCTTTGACACCTTGCACTAGGCGTGCTTAAGTCGATACACAAGGTAGAAAGTTCATGAGGTTGAGGCGCCAGATATGCCAAGCAACATATGAAGCAGAGTTTGAAGGTTGAGCAGCAGCAGGATTTGTAACAGCTTTGCTTTGGATTGCAAAGCGGCACATGTTAACCAAATGTCTCCATCGTCCACCGTGGGTACATTTGAAACTTGGTATTTGATTTGGATGATGAAGGTTGCATTGATTTCTCCAAGGAGCGGTTCCCTTATACAGCTTCATCCCTGAGACGAGTCATGGTGATAGCTAAATCAACGGTCTTCTGGCGTACGACGCCTATTTGTTGGGAAATTGCAGCACCTAGTTCGGACTTTGTTGTTGCGATAAAGAAGCATCTTGAAGATAACGAAAGGCATAGGAGGAAACAAGCGAAAGATAGTCAAAAGAGAATAACAACACATGAAGATTGTGACCATTTGTTTGTTACCAAAGGCAAACAAATGAGATGGTGACTAATCAAAGTAAATGGGTCAATATAATGTATCGCGAAGACATGCTCGCCTATAAGTGAACACTCATCCCAAGAATTCCCAGGTAAGCACAACTGGTCTCGCGTCTGATGAGATGTATACGAAGTGCTTGCCTAGACAGAAAACCCAGAATACAGGCATTCACCCTTCCAGTTTGCACGTGTTCACATTATTTAAAACCCAAAACCTTGACGAGATTTTGAAAATTCAAAGGGTTCAAAACCTTATAATAGAGGGTTCAAAACCTAGTAATCAATCATCCTAGAACAGATGATTAGTTTTCAAAGCGGTTTCGAAAAATTATGTTCTTGTTGTGGTCGTCGCCTAAGGATAGGCGACGGTATTGTTTTATGACTAAACGCAAGTAAACTCGCGTTAGGGTCCTAAGAAAGTTATAGACTAGGTCAAAGCATTACTAATAACCTAATTCCCTATAACCATTGGCTCTGATACCATCTTTTCTGTCACACCCCGACCACGTGGAACATACAAAACGTGGCGGAAATGTCGGGGAGTGTTGTAACAGAATTAATTGTTTCAAATCCATGGCAATTGAAGTTTCGTTTTATTGATTAAAAGTGTTACAATGTCTTAACAAACAAGGAAATACAACATAATTAACTAGTCTTGCATCTTTTATTGTCACTAAAGCCCAAGTCTGCCTATGTGTATCTTGATCATCTTATGCAACAGTTCCTGAAAAACACATGTGAAAATAGGTACGTCAGCATAAAAATGCCTGTGAGATACATAGGTTTTGTGAAAATAGGTTTCATGACTTATGTTTGAGAAAATGTTTAGTCATGAACCTTGTAATTTGCTTTGTTTTGTAAATCATTTGAAAAACAATGAGTTCAGATGATATGTATAAATAAGTGAATAATGTATGGTTAAATGAATAACCATGTAAAATGTGTTTGTATAAGATAAGTTGTTTGTAAAACAATGTCTTGTGAAAAGTATGTTATTTGTATAAAATGTTATATGTCTCAAACTGAAATGATTCAAATAACGCTACGATATGTAATACCATACAAACACTTATATATAGGAAGTACCAGCGGCGTATCCACCATGCTTGTATCATATTACACACGCATCGTTACTTAATCACTTAATCAAACCAAACTAACCAATGTAAGAAGTCTATGTTTAAATCAATTGTCAAATGTATTGGGTAATATGTCAAAGTGTTCATGTCAAGATGTAAATCATATCAAAATGTCTATGTCAAATATCCATGTCAAATGTCTATGTCATGTATGGCAAGTGAAATGTCTCAACTAAACCATATGCACAAAACAAAGTATTGAAGTAAAACTTGGTTTAAATCAAAGTTATGTTTTGTGGGAAATGCATGATCAAATGTCAATCATGTTAAAATGTCTATGCCGAAATGTCTATGTCGAATGTCTATGTCAAAATGTCATGTAAAACGATGTACTAAGTAATGCACACAATTGGGCACACCTAGCATGAAATGTCATAAAATCATGTACTATAATGTACTAACGAACATAGCAGTATATGATGTTAAAACAGGAAAGCATGAAAGTAACAAGTAGGCACATGTGTTCCACCCCAAAATAGTTTGGAAAACAGTAAAAGAGGGGTCTATGTACTCACCTGAGATTGCTCAGTAGTTCTGGAGTAACAACTAAACAATGCTAGAGATCGCGGATATCAAACGGCACCTAGTATAGGTAGCTACATTAATAAACCGGACCTAAATCGGAAGATCGGGTAGCATTAGGGTTTGTAAACCAAACGAGTGTAGAGACTCGTGTCATTTGGTTTAACAAAGCCTACATACTAAATGAAACTTATCCTAAGTGTCTACGACCCATTACGACCCGTTTAGGTAGCTTATGCTACTTTAACGCGTCGTTCGCGTGAAACGCGTTCGGACCGCCTAACTAGCCCTATGACAAGTGTTATATGCCTAAACATATTACATAATCTGTTATGTGACAAAGGTTTAGGTTACATATGCTTAATTACCAATTATACATGAAAAGGGTATTCTGGTAATTTACCTAAGGCATATAAACTACCTATCATACAACTACTTAAACGATGTGACCATAGGGTATAACCTCGGAAGGTTATTCCCTACCTACTATGGTCACCTAAATGTGTTTGGTCGGATCCTAATGATCGACCAAACTGGGTCGGGTTCGAGGTATAAGCGATTCATTAGATCGCTTACCCTACGACCCTAGACAACGTGGTAATCAGTGGGCATAGTCCCAAGGGACTATGACCAACGTGATTACACTCACGTTGCGAAGTTCAAAAGAACTTCGCATTGACCATTACTGGTCACGCTGAAAGTCAAACAAAGTTTGACTTTCGGACTCGAAAAGCAATAAAATAAGGAAAAGAACGAAAGAATACTTACGAAGGGTCCCCGAATGCTAAACTCGATTCAAAAATCTCAGGTATGAAACAAATGTTTCAACTTAGAGTTTCTCAAATCAAGTTTCTAGTGATTTTAGCAATGGGGGGTATGGGGTATTTATAGGAATACCCGAACCGTTAAGATCGTTTCATGGAAAACGTGCCTTAATCCCATCCGTACATGTGTTGAAAAGTTATGGTGTTTAGGTGTTTAAATTCCATCCATACATGTGTTGCAAAGTCATGGTGTTTAGGTGTTTAAATTCCATCCATACATGTGTTGCAAAGTCATGGTGCCAAAATTCCATCCTTATCCACTGACTAAGCAAGTTTAGAATGTGTGGTTGTGAATTAAACAACGGCTAATACATCGAATCTGGTCCCAAATGCGAAAAACGATCCAAATGACGTGACGAATGGATTTTTCTTATAGCGAACACTAAAATAAAATATTTTAGTGCTTACATAAATTTTTGGATGTCTGGATGTATTCAGAACGTAAGTTATGCGCGAAAATGCAAACTTGTGCACTTTTTGACACTTTTAGTCCCTGAATGACCCAAAAGTTTATTTTAGCACACCGAACCCCTCAAAGCCTATTTCTAAGCTATGTAAAGGATATTTATGGTATGTTTAACTTATGGTCATGTTCCGGAAGGTCTGTTACAGTTCAAATTGGCATACTTTCGCAGTTTGTCAACTTTAGTCCCTGTAAGCGATTAAACTTGATTTCACCACACCAAACCTTCCAAACTTATATCTAAGTTATGTAAAGGTTATTTAAGGTATGTTAAGCCTATTTCACTATTCCGGAGTGTTCGTTGCATTAAACTGGTTATATTTACGCATCAGTGCGTGTATAACCTTCCAGAAAGCGATTTAGAGCTTGAAATCGAACATGAGTTGATATGTGCAAAAGATACACATATTTATACAAGTCCAAAGTATGAAATACATTATTTAATTGGTTTGGCATTTGTTTGATGGTTGAAATGACACAGGTGTTACAGTAAGTGCGAAGCAGGAATCGGCATTTTGATTGGTAAAATGGTTTGTGTAGATGTTTTATTCCTACATGTGGTTATGTGATTTGGATATTTTTACAAGTGGTAAGAGATTGGATCTTACAAGTGATTCGTCAAGGTCATTAGTTTGAACTTGATGTAATCCTCATATACGTGATTAAATGAACAAGATGATGAACCCGACCCTACAAGTGGTTAAAACAAAACCTATTTTCCGGAAAAATCATTTTGATTAAAACAAACTTAAATGTTTTGAAATCATAATGAGAAAATGGTTTGTTGAAAGGGGGAGTTCTGATTGTTTATGCCAAGTGGATGGCGAATTGAGGTGATTTGATATCAGTTGTCAATTTCTGTATAATTTGTTTTTAAATTTCTTTAAATGTGTTTGCATTTTAGGGGGAGTAAGAATATTTCAGAAAATACAAAAACATTAGAAAATTTGAAAAATACAAAAACATGATAAAATCAAAAATGAGTTTTGTTGTGAAATAGAGGAAATGATAGTACATCAGTGGACTGTCACAACATGCTAAAGAAATGTAAAGTTAAAATGTGATAAACAATCTCACTGCGGATATGCCAGTAGGTTTTTGCACATTTAGTAAATTGTGACGAGATATAAACCTAAAATCAAACTTGCTTATATCGTGGGGAACAACTTCTTGGATATATGGGTAACCCCCGAAATCTTGTTTGAAAGGTCCCTCTTTTTGAGATACTAGGTCTTTATGCTCAGTGATATCTGGGGTATTAAAGAAAAGATCCTCTAAAGGGGACACACCAAAAAGTCGAAGCCGTCATCTCTCTGCGTATACGGAAGTATCGACCTGAGCTCTCACGGCCCTCGTAATTTAACCCCTTTACAGATATCATCTGTGGTATACTCACCTGTAAGACTAAATATTGGGATCTGGATACATGAGTATATTCAAGTAGTGGGACACGCGAATAAGTTTAAGTATCTAAGACATTAATTCGTATCTCGAAACAATTGAACTTTGTGTGAAAATTTAAGTGGATTAGTATACTGACAATCTAAGTGAATTGTTTAGAACTTAAAATGTTTAAAGCTTAACGGTGTTGGTGATTTGTCTCAAAAACTGATATGATCCTCTTACACAAACTCACAAAAATATTGTATGTAAATATTTCTTTACTGCATTTCATTTCTGTTATATCAAAAATCCAAAAAGATTTTTGGTGTGTTTTAGCATAAATTTTTTAAAAATTCAAAAAGATTTTAGTCGACTGATGTTGAAAAACTGATTTTCAAATTTCCAAGTGCTAGACATGATGATCATGTTGTGAGGGGGAGTCTATGTTTTTAATCAAATGTGTTTTAATCTATTTTACAAATGGTTCATCAGGATTATTATTTATAAAATTTTATGTTTGATTTGAGGGAGAATTTGAGTTGATGTATACATGTTAATGTTTAAAATTGTAAAATTTACTTTGAGGTAGAGATGGTGCAGGTTTGAGAATAGGCTGGATGTGAGCTAGGTTGATCGATCCTGAGAAGCTTATGTTTGAAAAGCCAGGTTCTGATATTTGAGGGCTCTGAAGATAAAGCATGAGCCAGGCAACGATTTTGAACCTGTGAAAGCCAGACTACGATCCTGAAGCAAATGATGTTGAAGAACTGAAGGAATGCCAGCACATTGTTAAGGGGAGTCTGTTGATGCTGATTGAAAGAGGAAGCCCAAAGACTGAAGAAGCGAAGACTCGTCAACATCTGAGGGGGAGTCTGTTAGTGCATACATCTGTCGACTTCGTCTTATATCGAGTCTTGTACTAGATATGTTAGATCAGGGCACGTTGTTTGAGAAAATAGGTGATTTTAGGTTGTTTTAAGTGGTAGTTCGCTTGAAGGAGGCCATTTCGCTTGAAATGTCAAATGAAAAGTTCAAGCGAAATCCAATGTGTTGAGTTCGCTTGAACTGACAACATGACAGTTTCAAGCGAAACTCTGATGCCTATAAATAGCCTTCAAGCGATTTCATTTGTAAGGTTTGTGATTTTGAATACCGAGGTGCTGCCGGTTTATCCAGTGATTGTACAAGTTGTAATATCAATCAGAAACGTGTTTAAAGGGAATTGCTAGCTGTTTCATAGTCTGTTTCTTTGTTTCCGCCATTGAAACTGATATAAACTCTTCTGAACGACTCATTTGGGTCACAATACGATCCTACAAAACTTGTTCCTTTCACTTGGTTCTTTCGAAAAACCGCTCATAGATCTATAGATCTACAAGTTTACAACTCATTTTTCCAAGAAAACTTATATTTATTCAAGTTCAAAGTTCATGTATGGATGGTTTCATCATCCTTCATATCTTTAACTTTTACATCTTCCTAGTTCATGTTCTTAAACATGATCTAGCAAGTCTAGGTGATGAACCATCTTACTTCTACTAACAAACAACATTCAAGCATAACAATACAAGATCAACATGATTTCAACATTATTTAACACTACTTCATCTCTTTATCCATTCTTCATCCTTTATGTTCAAGAATAGTTTAAGTTCTTTAGAGTTTCTTAACATTTTATCATTCAATCAACTATTAACCACTAAAAATAAGAACAAGATGAAGATTTGAAGCACTTACTACTAGCACAAGGCTAGGGAAGTTTCAAAGCGTAAAAGTGGTGGATAAAAGAAAATGAAGAAGGTCCTTCAAGATCCGCTTGCACCGAGCTTCGTTAGTGACCTCCTTATACCTTAGTATCACCTTAGAATGGATGAGTGTGGATTGAAAATGGATGTGTGGGGAGGGGGTGCTTGGGCCGTAGCTTGAAGGGAAGGAGGAAGGAGAGATGGTGTGTAGGTGATGTTGATGAAGATGAAGTTATTGATCTTATGGACATACTTATAATATGCTATCTTCACATCTACCATTGGATCTTATGTCAATGATGGGGAAACATGATCCATTAAACTAATCAAATAAAATCATGGTGTGGCCCCCATGTCTCTTAACCGTCCAACATGGGGGGGGGGGGGTTAAGTGAAACATTCCAATTGTAAGTTGCATGATCTAGTTAGGTTTTAATGGCACTAGTTGGGTATTTGTATGTATTTAATATTTATGAGACGTAATATGATGTTCTGTGACCATAACTAGCTTAGAAAAATAAAAACAATGCTTCTAGCATTATTTTGGTGTTCTGGGTAATGTCCAGTTGTTCGGTTATATACCGATTCGTTAAAGTGCTAAATTACACCTTTTAGCGTCTTTTAAGTATCTTTTTGTACCCCTTTCAATTCCCGACACTTAGGGAAGTATTCTGGATGATAAAGCGAAATTTCTGCATGATATTTATATGTTTAAAAGCTGATTTGAGCTGAATTTACTAAAATTCTGCACTTAAAGTGCGTTTCGGGTGCTTTTTAGTGCGTATTTTAGCTTCCGTAATGTCTATATATTAAACCTTTGTATGTACTCTTGGGTTTTAATGTATTCTTGTTGTTGGACCTACACCTAGACTCCAATTTTATTGTCTGGCTGCTTTCTGCAGAGTTGTTGACACAATGTGTCTTACCGGTGAGTTTACTAGTATTTCTGACGCAACGCTCTCGTTTATGCATAAAGCAATATTTTGTAGTATACAACGTGCATGAATTCACTTGCTTAGTATGTAATCAGACAATGTTGACATCTAAGCACATAATTGCAGTCATTAAATAACAATTAAAATGTACGGAAATTACCGGTTTGGTGCCAGTTGTCACACCCTAAGTGTAGCATGTATCAACAATCATCATAAGGCAGCACCTGAAACATGTGTAAAAATAGGTACGTCAGCATAAAAATGCCTGTGAGGTACATAGGTTTTATTGATTTTGGATTCATGACTTATAAGTTTAAAAAAAATTGTTTTAATAAAAGTAGTCATGATCCTTGAAAATGGTTTTCTTTTATAAATCATACTAAAATTTATAAGAAATTAGATGGTACAAAATAATAATACATAGGTAATTAAATAACTAACTAAAATGAGTTTGTATAAAATATATTGTTTGAAAAACAATATTTTGATAAAAAGGTTTATAGCATATATAAAAATATACTTTGGTTTTAAGAAAGTCGAATAAGTAATATATTAAAATATATTTTTGTTCCAATGTCGTTAACCCAAGTGTACTAAATAATGTCACGGTATGTAATGTGATGAAAACACTTATATATAAGAAGTACCAACGGCGTATCTATCATGTTTTCATCATATTACACCCGTCTCATTATCTAAACACTAACCCAAAACCTAATTGCAAAACAAATAGTATATTAAATACACTTTAGTTTTTAATAATAAAATTTTCAGTAGTATGTCAAAAGTATACTTTGGATTTATAAATAACATATTAAACTATGCTTTGGTTTTGTAAATAACATATTAAACTATGTTTTGGTTATTAACAAAACTATATGTTGGTTTTGTACAATATCACATATGAGAGCATATCAAAATATACAAAAATAATGTGATTTAAGAATTCATTCAGACCTAGTGCATCAAAATACACCTTTGAGACTATAGGAATACCACAAAGGCAATCCCTATTTGGATTGAGAAACAATTTGGTTTCAGACATTCCATGACAACAGGAATGGGGTGTCAAATCCTATAGCGCTATATCATACTACCAACCGGTCTGGTGAACAAAAATAAGTACTATCCAACAATAATTTTATAATCTTTAAGAAAATTAGAGTTTAGACGTTAAATAATCATTCAGTTTGTAAAAAGATAAGTACTAATATGTATAATCAATTATACTTTTGAAAACAAGAACATAACAAATAGGTACACATATTTCACCCCAAAACATTTGAAAACAGTAAAAGAGGGGACTATGTACTCACTTGAGAGTGCTTAGAAGTCTTGAACAACTACGAAGCAAGCTAGAGGAGTCCCGGAAATCAAACGGCACCTAATATGGGTAACTAAATAAATAAACCGGACCTAAATCAGAGGATTGGATAGGATGAGGTTTCGTAAACCAAATGAGTATAGGAACTCATATAATATGGTCTAACAAAGCCTACATCCTAAAAGGAAACCTATCCTAAGTGCTTACGACCCATCACGACCCGTTTAGGTAGCTTATGCTACTTTAACGCGTCGTTCGCGTATAACGCATTCGGACCACCTAACTAGTCCTATAACAAGTATTATATGCCCTAACATACTTAATTATGTTACATAATCAGTTAAATGACAAAAGTTTGGGTTACATATGCTTAAATATCAATTATGCATAAAAAGGGTATTTTGGTAATTTTCCTAAGGCATATAAACTACCTATCATACAACTACTTAAACGAAGTGACCATAAGGTATAACCTTGGAAGGTTATTCCCTATACAACTATGGTCACCTAAAGTGTTTGGTCGGATCCTAAAGATCGACCAAACGGGTCTAGTTCGTAATTCTAAGCGGTTGTTTAGACCGTTTGACTTACGACTCTACATAAGCACTAAACCTAAAGTGACGAGCTAAACATGCTAAAACATGTTTAACAAAGTTTAAAAACAGGGTTGGTATCAAAACAAACAGTTTTGATACCTCAAAGTAGTTTGGTTACAAAATTCGCAAAAATGCGCATTTTGGCCGAAACTACGACTCGTCACTACACCTAGATAACATGGTAATCAGTAGGTATAGTCACTAGGGACTATAACCATCGTGATTACGCTCACGTTATGAAGTTCAAACGAACTTCGCATTTACCATAAACTGGTCAATGCAGAAAGTCAAACGCAATTTGACTTTCAGACTCAAAAAGCGATAAAAGAACGAAAGAATACTTACAAAGGGTCCAAGCAAGGTAATCTTGATCCAAATAGCTCAGGTATGAGGTGTTAAAACCCCAACTTAGAGCCTTTTGAATCAGATTATGAGTTGCAACAAATGAAGGTGTTGGGTATTCATAGGAAAATCAAAACCGTTAGGATCGTTCCTCGATAAACAAGCTTCAATCCTAGCCCTCCATGTGTGCCCCTTGTTTTGTAATACCTTGGGTACCCCTAGAATGAGTCCATGGTATCCAAAATACCATTTGCAAGAGGTATAATCAGGTAGAACAGCTGGAAACAGGCTGTTAACAACTTTCTACAGATCTAGGCTATCCACGCGCCGTGCGTAAGGAGACCATGAGGTCTCACGCGGCCCGCCTGGCCCTACTATTAAGAAATGACAGAATGGTCCCTGAACTTGAGAAACATGCATTTTGAGGTGTTTTTGACACGTTTAAGCCCTGTTAACCTCATTTCAAGGCTCTAAAATGATGTTAAAGTGTGGGGAACTCAAAACATGCTCAAAAATATCTCGGATGTTAGTTCGTTTGGCCATACGGTTGCGTTGTTCGGTTAATTACGACGGAAGTCGTAACGAACGCTTAAACGATCCAAATTAAGCGACGAATGGATTTTTCTTATGCCAAACACTAAAATAAAATATTTTAATGCTTACATAAATTTTTGGATGTCTGGATGTATTCAGAACGTAAGATATTCGCGAAAATGCAAACTTGTGCACTTTTTGACGCTTTTAGTCCCTATTGATCGAACAAACTTGATTTCAACATACCAAACCATCCAAAACTTATTTCTAAGTTATGTGAAGGTTATTTAAGGTATGTTAAGCCCATTTTACTATTCCGAAGTGTTCGTTGCATTAAACTGGTTATATTTACGCATCAGTGCGCGTATAACCTTCCAGAAAGCGATTTAAGACTTGAAATCGAACAAGAATTGATATGTTCAAATGATACACATATTTTTACAAATCTCAAGTATGAAATATAATATTTCATTGGTTTGGTATTTGTTTGATGGTTGTAGTGACACAGGTGTCACAGTCTACCCTACTTAGGAAATTTCGTCCCGAAATTTAATTTTAGAGGAAACTTGTGAAGACAACTGTGATGGTTTCACTATAAAATAATCCATTGACCCCTAAATAAAACTTTGGGCCATGATTGGATTCTTAGCGAAATGGTCAACTATCAAGGTGAAGTCCTTGTAGTATCAAAACATGGGGTTTCGAACTACGGACAAAGGAACGTTTCTTATGAAGACTTATCATAGGAAACTTGTGTGTGCTAGACAAGAGTGAAAAATAAAATTGGTCAAGGTCCAGGACTTTTCCTGTATCATTATTCTTGTCACTATAGGTCTTAACACATGACAAAACTTGCTGTGGTTTCTGTGCACTGAATTCCATAATTATGTATGCATCCATAATTACGTAATTCCTTGCAGAGTCCACACAGTTCATTTTATAATGTGTAGGGGAAAAATCAATTGAATAAACATGAAGCGACTTGACTAGACCACCAAAGGATCTTTTTAACTAGACCAATGAATGATCTTTCTAATTAGATCAACACATGATCTTCTTAACTAGACCATCATACAATCTTCTTAAATAGATCACTAAAAGGGATCTTTTCAATTATATCATCGCATGATATTCATAACCAGATTTTCAAATCAATCTGTTTAACTAGACCACTCAAGGGGTCCAATTATAGAATAGTACTTCATAACCCAAGGGACTTAACTACAACGTAAAAGTCCATTAAGGATTTAAGATAGTACCTTTGTATATCCTACTATGAATCCCTCATATGAGATATGGGAGATTCTACGAGGATTTGGATGGATCACATAAAAACACAAAACATATAAGAAAACACATAAGCACATAATCACATAATTTTTTAATTTGATTATTAATTTGTTATCTTTGGACATGGGTATTCAAAGTACACCAGGAATCCAATTCGTGGATTTCATTTGGCACTTTAAATATTTCAAGAATCTAAGTATGAAGATAGAAAGATCTTAATAGGAATTCGGCTTTGTCCTTATTGAATCGTAATGTACATATTGAATCATACAAAGAATTCAATTAAGGGCTCTGATGAACGATACCCATCCATAAGGATCTAATTATGAGGATAGAAAGATCCTTCATGGAATTTGGAATTTGTGTAACGAGAGGTGTTTCGACACCTTGCACTAGGCGTGCTTAAGTCGATACACAAGGTAGAAAGTTCATGAGGTTGAGGCGCTAGATATGCCAAGGCGACATATGAAGCAGAATTTGAAGGTTGAGCAGCAGCAGGATTTGTAACGACCTTGCTTTGGATGGCAAAACGGCACAGGTCAACCAAATGTCCCCATCATCCACCGTGGGTACATTTGAAAAAGGGTATCTGATTCGGATGATGATGGTTGCATTGATTGCTCCAAGGAGCGGTTCCCTTGTATGGCTTTATCCCTGAGACGAGTCATGGTTATAGCTAAATCAACGGCCTTCTAAGTATGACGCCTAATCGTTGGGCAATTGCAGCACCTAGTTCGGACATTGTTGTTGCGATGAGGAGGCATCATGAAGAAAATGGAAGACATGGGAGGAAACAAGGGAAATGAAAACAGAATGACAATGCATAAAATTGCGATTATTTGTTTATTACCTAAGGCAAACAAATGAGACGGTGACTAGTCAAAGTAAATGGGTTAATATAATGTATCGCGAAGACATGCTCGCCTATAAGTGGACACTCACCCCAAGAGTTCCCAGGTAAGAGTGACTGGTCCGATATTGCGGATTTGTACGAACACTCTAGCCTTAGACAGAAGACCCAGGGTACAGGCACCCACCCTTCCAGTTTGCACGTGTTCACATTATACGACCCAACTTTGACGAGATTTTGAAAACTTAGAGGGTTCAAAACCTTATAATCAATCATCCTAGAACAGATGATTAGTTTTCAAAGTGGAAACATAATTGGTGTTCTTATTGTGGTTGTCACCTAAAGATAAGTGACAGTATTGTTTAAAAACTAAACACATGATAACTTGTGTTAGGGTCCTAGGAAGGTTATAGTCTAGGTCAAAGCATTACTAATAACCTAATTCCCTATAACCATTGGCTCTGATACCAACTTTTCTATCACACCCCGACCACGTAAAACAACCAAACGTGGCGGAAACGTCGGGGAATGTTGTAACAGAATCATTGTTTCATAACCATGGAATAAATAATTTCGTTTTATTGAATTAATGAACTCATTGTTTTATTACAAATCAGATAAATACAACTATTATCTTTCAAGTTTTAAAGTTGCTAAGGTACGAGTCCACCCTAAGTGTAGCATGTATCAACAATCATCATAAGGCAGCACCTGAAACATGTGTAAAAATAGGTACGTCAGCATAAAAATGCCTGTGAGGTACATAGGTTTTATTGATTTAGGATTCATGACTTATAAGTTTTAAAAAAAATGTTTTAATAAAAGTAGTCATGATCCTTGAAAAAGGTTTTCTTTTATAAATCATACTAAAATTTATAAGAAATCAGATGATATAAAATAATAATACATAGGTAATTAAATAACTAAGTAAAATGAGTTTGTATAAAATATATTGTTTGAAAAACAATATTTTGATAAAAAGGTTTATAGCATATATAAAAATATACTTTGGTGTTAAGAAAGTCGAATAAGTAATATATTAAAATATATTTTTGTTCCAATGTCGCTAACCCAAGTGTACTAAATAACGCCACGGTATGTAATGTGATGAAAACACTTATATATAAGAAGTACCAGCGGCGTATCTACCATGTTTTCATCATATTATGTCACACCCTGGCTTTTGCGGAAGCGTGGGTTTATTTGGTGTGACTTCTTAATACCACAGCAACAATCACAACAATGCTATATGATAGAATACGGATGTTCATCCATTAAAATAGTTGAAAATGCATAACATATTGTCTAAAAACGTTAACCACAATAGTCGTTACAAAACATGACTAGTTTAAAGAGAATTCAAAAGACTCGACGATAAGCTACCAACGACACATGAATTTAGACATGCAACTCGTCCAGGAAAGAGTTACACTTCCCAAACCTACGACTCCGGGTGACATCCTTATTTGGTACGCAGCTAATCATGCATCACTTGCCAGATCCAAACTAATTCCCTGAAATACATGTAGTTTAAAAAGTCAACAAAAAGTTGAGCGAGTTCGTGTGTACGTGAGTATATAAAAGCCTTTAAAATGTCTGTAAAAGTAAAAGTCCCTGGTATGTAGCAATTAAGGAAAAACCTGATCACCATTGGGTTGCAAAACCAATAGTATGTGTGAAATGATGCAGGAAGACTCAAACCTAGCAAATTTGTCTCCGGTATGAAGACATAGTCACCACTATGGGCCCCCGGCCTCATGGGTGTGGGCTCGCTACACCCAAATAGATCTATCACTTACGTCCCGTGGTCCTACTATGAGTATTAATGGCCTTAAGTGTTGTGCCCACCACTCACATGATCGCGTAATAAAAACCCTCCTTAAGCTAATCATACCATAATAAAAGTCTGTAATTGTCTGTAAATGTCTATAACATGTATTTCACCCCCGAAAAGTAAAGCTGAAAATAGTTAAGAGAAAAGGGGGACATGAACTCACTGTAATGCGTCTTGAACCGAATCTCAAAGTCTGACTGCTACACGACAACCTACACGTACTAATGTCTATTAGACGAACGGTCCGTGCCTTGGCTTAGAGTTTAATATTTAGAGTTGTGTTACTTATAGAGATTCGTGTGATAAATATTTGTTCGTTTAATGTTCTAGTAGATTATAGTCTTAGAAAGTAAGTATTTACTAAGTGTTATAATTTCCGAAAATTTCGCCATAGCCTCCTCTGTAAATAGGGGTGTCCATGCATAAAAACATATCATTTTCTTTTACCAATATCTCATAAAGTGTTCCCACATAGCCAACCCGACAAATCTACATGCAATACCCTAACTACGCCTTTTCAGATTTATTACACAAAACAGGACTGTTTTCGAGTATTTAAATAAAATAGTTACCCTTTTCCAAAAATTCTCAAATTTTTACAGAAGGTCATATATAATCCACGATTTATTGTGTAAAAATTTCGGACCTCAGTTCGTTACCAATTTTATATAAAAATTCTTTTACTCAACTGCAATCAGATTTGATACATTCTGATTGCAGTTTTACGGAAAAATTCACTAAAAATCAATCGTGAGTCGGATTGTCGAAATTCCAGTTGGAGGGTCACGGAAACATCCGTGAACATCTACAGTAAAAATTCCATGAACGGATTCTGCTCAGGTTTTAAGTTTTGACTCTGATTTCAACACACTTTTTCAGCAGAAATATTTCAGCTTTGAGCTGCTGTCCAAAAATAATACTTTAAAAATAGTAAACGGTCTCGAAAAATTACGATTCCAGTTTCATTGGCTCGGTTATTAAAAATTACACAATTTAGACTCCAGAACTTAAATTTTTCGATTAAAAATGAACCCGTTACAGCCTGTTGAAGGGGCTGGAAAATCTCAATCAGCAAGCTGTTTTTATCATAGAAGTTACTAAAAACGCATAAACAAAGACTCTAACCATGGTGTATCGAAGGATAAATGTTCAAACCTCAAACATGCATTAACCAACCCTAAACCACCCAGATTTCAACTTCATACAACCCTTTTATCTATGGTTTTCAAGCAGAATTTTAAGTTCACCATTTTAGTGTTTTAGCTTATATGTGTCAAGAACATTCAAACAAAACATAACAAGAACAAGGTGGAACAATGGTGTGAAGGGACATACCACTAGCACAAGGCTAGGATGGAACTCTTAGTGTAAGGATGATGGTGAGAAAAAGTATGGTGAAGTGACTAGAACAAGCTCTCTTGATGTGCCTTCAACCTTGCAACCTCCTTGGATCCTCTTGAGCTTGAATGAACTTGTTGTGGTGAAGAAGATGAAAATGGTTGAAGTGGTGATGGTGAAATCGGTTATGGAGAGAGGGGAGGGGCCGAAAATATGAGGAGGGAGGTGAAGGGTGGAGTGTAATGTTAGAGAAAATGATGAGATTTCTAGGAACTTGTAGGATTCCTTACAAGTATGTGACAAGTCCCTAAAGCACGCACAAGTTTCCCACCAATGGGGTAATGAGGCAAAAAGAACATGATTAAGGTGGGTCCTTGGCTGGAAATCAGTTGGGGGGGGGGGGGGGTAAAGTGTAGATTTTTGTTTGTTAATAGGTATTAAACTAGAAGGTTAAGGGTATTTCCAAGTATAGTGGGTGTGTGACATGTTTCTATAGTGCGTAGGGATTTATTGTGACCATAATTAATTAAGAAAGGTAAAATAATATTTCTGAAAATATTTTAGTGTCCCGGAAAAAGTCTGGTTATTCGGTTACGTATCGTTCCGTTAAAGCGTTTAATCGTACCGTAAAGTGTCTTTTGTGCATCTTTTTGTAACGAAAACATTCCTGGCACTTAGGAAAGTATACAGGACCAATCTGACATATTTGTGTATAATAAAATGCTGAATTTAATAAAAGAACGCGGAATTCTGCAATTAACGCATGTTTTAGGCACTTCCCGGCACTATATCTATCACTTAATGACGCAGTCTTATGGTCCTCACCTCCCTACACTACAAACCAGTGTGGTACTCTATCCCTGGCTCATACCGGCCATAATAATATTGTATGTCTAAGTGCTGGTATTGTCAGCATTATTTCTGAATCAACCGTTCAGTGTGTCAACTGTGCTAAGTGCATCAAGTATGTCACTAATGTAGGTGTGTAATGAATGGAGTGACTGTATAAATATGATGCATGTGTATATGATATGGAATCATAGATCAGTCTAAAATATCAGTTGTAATCAAGCACAGTAATTATGTACGTAATTAAGATTAATTAATTTGTACAGTACCTGAAATTTTGAGGGTTGTCACATTCTCCCCCCGTTAAGAAAATTTCGTCCCGAAATTTAGGTCCTACGCCTAGTTGCAGGGGTCTTATTGAATAAATGTGGGTACTTGGCCTTCATGCGATCCTCACGTTCCCACGTGAATTCTGGCCCATGTCTAGCGTTCCATCGTACTTTGACGAGCTTGACACTACTCCGGCGTGTCTTGTTAATCTTCCAATCAGTGACCTCAATAGGTTCTTCAACAAAGTGGAGTGTGTTGTCGATGTGAACTTCGTCAGCAGGAAATAACAACGGTGTGTTGAGTTGGACTCTGTTTCAGGTTCGATACATGGAATGTATCATGAACGCCATTGAGTTCAGCAGGAAGGTCCAACTTGTATGGTACAAGCCCAATCCTTTGCAGGATTCTGAAAGGGCCAATGTAACGCGGATTCAATTTCCCACGCTTCCCAAAGCGTGTCACACCCTTCCAGGGTGAAACCTTTAACAACACCATATCCCCAACTTGATACTCCACGGACTTCCTGTCTGGATCTGCGTAGGCTTTCTGTCTGTCGCGAGCCGCCTCGATGCGTTTTCGAATTTGCGCAATCTTGTCTGTCGTCTCTTGGACGATTTCGGGACCAGCGAGCTGCCTATCACCTGCATCAGCCCAGCATAGTGGTGATCGGCACTTGCGTCCGTAAAGAGCTTCAAATGGCGCGGCTCCAATACTTGTGTGGTAGCTGTTGTTGTATGAGAATTCGACCAATGGTAAATGATTATCCCAGCTACCACCTAGATCCATAACACATGCTCTCAGCATGTCTTCCAATGTCTGAATAGTTCTTTCACTTTGGCCATCAGTCTGCGGATGAAATGCAGTGCTCAGATTCAACTGCGATCCAAAAGCTTCTTGGAAGGATTGCCAAATCCTTGATACAAATCTCCCATCTCTATCTGAGATAATTGAGAGAGGCACTCCATGACGTGCCACAATCTCACGCATGTAAATTTCCGCAAGTTTACTCGTGTTGTCTTTCTCTTTGATTGGCAAGAAGTGTGCAGACTTTGTTAGACGATCTACTATTACCCAGATCGTGTCATGGCCCTTGGGTGTCTTTGGCAGTTTCGTTATGAAGTCCATAGAAATTTGTTCCCATTTCCATTTGGGTATTTCAGGTTGCTGCAGGAGACCTGAAGGCTTTTGGTATTCGGCTTTTACCTTGGCGCATGTTAAGCATTTACTGACATATACCGCAACATCGCCTTTCATCCTTGGCCACCAATAGAAATCCTTAAGATCTTGGTACATTTTGTCCGCTCCTGGATGAATCGAGTACCGCGACTTGTGAGCTTCGTTGAAAATGACCTTCCTCAATCCACCAAACAGAGGAACCCAAATTCGTTTCATGAAGCACAAGGTTCCTTCCTCGTTTGGTACCAACTGCTTTTCCATCCCGCGGAGGTATTCATCCTCGATGTTCCTTTCTTTGAGAGCTTCTCTCTGAGCGGCACGAATGCGCAAAGGGAGGTCTGTCTGGATGATCATCTCCAAAGCCCTAACCCTTATGGGCTTGATCCTTTCCTTCCGACTTAGGGCATCGGCGACCACATTCGCCTTCCCTGGATGATACTTGATCTCACAATCGTAGTCGTTCAACAGTTCAACCCAGCGTCTTTGCCTCATGTTAAGCTCCTTTTGATTGAATATATGCTGCAGGCTCTTATGATCAGTGAAGATCGTACATCGTGTGCCGTATAAATAATGTCGCCAGATCTTTAATGCAAACACCACCGCGCCCAGTTCCAAATCATGGGTGGTGTAATTTTTCTCGTGTATCTTCAGTTGGCGTGAGGCATAGGCTATAACTTTCTGGCGTTGCATCAACACGCAACCCAAACCTTGACGCGAGGCGTCACAATATACCACGAAGTCTTCCGTGCCTTCGGGTAGAGATAGAATCGGTGCGTCACAAAGCTTGTTCTTCAATAACTGAAACGCTTCTTCTTGCTTGTCGCCCCAATCAAACTTCTTGTCTTTCTGCGTGAGTGCGGTCAGGGGTTGAGCTATTTTTGAGAAATCCTCAATAAACCTTCGATAATAGCCAGCCAAACCTAAGAACTGACGAATCTCAGTTGGCGTCTTTGGAGTCTCCCAATCCTTGATTGCCTCGATCTTTGTGGGATCAACATGAATTCCATTTCCATTTACCACGTGACCAAGAAACTGGACTTCGCGTAGCCAAAACTCACACTTTGAGAACTTAGCGTATAACTTCTCCTTCTTGAGTAGCTCTAGGATAGCTCTTAAGTGCTGTTCATGCTCGTCCTTCGTCTTCGAGTAGATTAGAATGTCATCGATAAACACGATCACAAACTTATCCAGGTACGGCTTGCAAACTCGGTTCATCAGGTCCATAAAAACTGCCGGTGCGTTTGTCAATCCAAATGGCATAACCAAGAACTCGTAATGTCCATAACGAGTTCTGAATGCCGTCTTCGGGATACTTTCCTCTTGTATCCTTAGTTGGTGGTATCCTGAGCGAAGATCGATCTTTGAATAGAAGCTTGAACCTTGCAGCTGATCGAACAAGTCATCAATTCTCGGCAAAGGATAACAGTTCTTGATAGTCAACTTGTTAAGCTTGCGGTAGTCTATACACATACGAAAACTACCATCCTTCTTTTTAACGAACAGGACCGGAGCTCCCCAAGGTGAGAAGCTTGGTCTGATGAATCCTTTATCTAATAGCTCCTGGAGTTGTGTCGACAATTCCTGCATTTCTGATGGTGCAAGTCTATAGGGTGCCTTGGCTACAGGCGCGGCGCCTGGAACCAAGTCAATGTGGAATTCGACTTGCCGTTGTGGCGGCAATCCTGGCAAGTCTTCTGGAAAGACCTCAGGATATTCTCTTACGACTGGAATGTCTTCAATCCTTGGCTCAGCAGCTTCTTTATCCACGATGTGTGCCTAAAAGGCAACACACCCCTTCCGTAAACACTTTCTAGCTTTCAGACAGCTAATGATTCTCAGTGGCGTATCACGCTTCTCTCCGTGTACTATGATCGTCTCTTCATCCGTCATTGGGATGCGGATGGTCTTCTCGTGACAAACGATCTCGGCCTTGTTGCTCGATAACCAATCCATTCCCACTACCACGTCGAAGCTTCCCAACTCGACTGGTAGTAGATCTAGCTTAAATTCGTGTCCTCCCAGTTCTATCATGCATCCCCTGATGACTTCTCCCGTTTCAATTAATTTCCCATTCGCTAATTCGATCGAGTAAGGAACGTCTAATTTACTAGTGGCCAACCCAAGTATATTCTTAAACTCTAACGATATGAAGCTATAATCGGCACCAGTATCAAAAAGAACAGATGCAAAGCGTTGGTTTATAGGGAACGTACCGGTGACAACGTTCGGATCTTGGCGCGCCTCCCTCGCACCAATGTTAAAGATTCGGCCTTGCGCCTGATTCAGCTTTGGGCAGTCTCTTTTGAAGTGCCCAGTGTCACCACAGTTGAAGCATCCTGGCCCTCGGCCATTTCCATTTCCATTCCCTCCTCAATTTCCGTTGGTTCCTCGATTTCCGGCTTGATTGGCGATATTCCCACGGTTACCATTTCCCCCATTATTTCCTTGTGGCCGGTTTCCATTACCACGGTTGTTGTTATTGAAACCCCTTTGGCCACCCTGGCCCGATCCAACCCAGCATGTCTCCTTTAAATGGCCCGTCCTCCCGCAGGATTCACATTTTCTAAATCGGCATGGACCGGGGTGATGGAACTGGCAAATACCACACTTGGGCAGAGTGCCCATGTAACCCTTTCCTCTATTTTCATCACCGGTTCTGGCTTTGGCCGGTGTGCTCGAATCACCCCTCTTGCTCACATTGCTTGTACTCTGCTTGAAGTTAGAAAACTTTCGTTTGTTATCACCAGCTGACTCGGCATGAGTCTCCTTCTTCTTGGGTTCAGAAATGGAGAACTTGTTCAACCTTACGGCCTCCTCCGTAAGTGCCACACTAACGTCGATAGCTTCCGTAATTGTTGCAGGCTTAGACGTGGTAACCATACTCAGAATTTGGGGTGCCAATCCCCAGATAAAGCGATCGATCCTTTTAAATTCCGGTGTAACCATATAAGGTACCACATGTGACAAGTCATGGAATCTCTAAACATATTCTGCGATTTTGGGACCGTCCATCTTCAAATGCCAAAACTCTGTTTCCAATTTCTGGATCTCAGCTCTGGAGCAATACTTCCTGCGCATCAGCTCTTTCAGTTCAGCCCAAGTCATGGCGTATGCTGCGGCCTCTCCTAGGGTTTGAACTTGGAGATTCCACCATGAGAGGGCACCGTCAGTGAAGAGCCCAGAAATGTATGTAACTTGTTGTCCCGGCGCACATTTGCTCATTCTTATTGTTGTTTCAGTCTTCTCAGTCCAGCGGGTAAAAGCCACGGCACCTCCAGTGCCATCAAAGTTTAGTGGCTTGCAATCTAAGAATTGCTTGAAAGTACACCCTGTACAACAATGTCATTATTAGTAGTCGTACATGAATCATCCAATATAGTGTAATGTGTCTCCTATGACTGATCATTACCATTCGGAGGGTTGTTGCCCTGGTTGTTGTTAACATTTCCGCTCGATCCTGGTTGGGATGCTTGATATTGTGCAATAGCAGCCGCGATGATCCCTTGTAGTTCCGCCTGGTTAGTCGGCATGCGTACTTCACGTCGTGGAGGCATTTTCTAGAGGATGTTTCACGTTGGTCAGGTCATAGTAGCATACAATCATATGTATATGTAGTAACATTTATTATTTACATAACATCTCATGTCATAACCATAACGAATAATCAACAATGCATGAAATTTGAAGACTTATAACTTAAGTTTCATAAACAAAATCACCATTTTAGTCTCACAATTACATCATGTGTCAAAATATATTAAGGGCTACATCACCCTTGTCCGAGTACAATAACCAATAAATCAAAAATCAAAATGTGGTCTCAAAAAGGTCTTCATAATCAAAAAAAAGGTCTTCATAATCAAAAAGGTCTTCATAATCATGGCTCGAGCACTGTCTTCTCACTAGGAGTAGCCTGTCTGTAGAAGATCTGGAATCCCTGTTGCCCCGAATATATCCCTAAGCTGATGGTGGAGGAGGAGGTGGAAAACGAGAGAAAATCAATCGGCGCAACTGCACCAAGTCCTCCTCTAGTGCATAGGCAAAACGCAAAACGAAAGCAACCTGTCGATCGAGAGGGAGGAACTGAACGTCTGAATCCTGAAACGATGGAAAGGAAGTGTGCGATGCTGGAAACTGAGTCTGACAGGGACAGTGAGGATGTGGAGCTCTCTCCAATTGCTGGACACACTGTCTCAAGGCGTCCCGCTGTAACTGTAGTGACGTGAGCGTGTCCTCTACAAAGTATCCGTCATGGAAGTAAGGGTCGAATACAGGCATGACATAAGGTGCTGTCCATGGGATGGTTCGCCTATCGGGGCTGAAACCGGGAGTGTAGTGTGTGTGGTAAAAGCAAACTGTGAAGTGACATGGGGAAACTGGGTCACGAAGGGTGCAGAAAATGACACTGGTGGAACAAAATCTAGATAAGGGAGCTGCGGTAAGAACTGGCTATCCTCTGGCATGAATGGGGTGTGGCCAAAAAGCTGGCTCGACGATCCCTCCCCAGGTTGGGGCGGAGGGATGGCCTGAAGGAAAGTGATAGGAAGGTCGGTACGATGGGTATCGGATGTGGATGGAGGAAACAAGGGAGCATCGAGTGGTACAGCGATGGGTGCGGGAGGGGGAGTGACTGGAACTACATACGGAGGGTAGTCATCCTCCTCAATCCACCCATTGCTGGAGTGGGCGTACCTCGGGTCCATGTGGGTAGCGAACGGTGCAAGGTCGTCAAAAATATCCATGGGATCGGGTATGGGTGCTACAGCTGGTATCTCGACGGCTGATGGTGCAACAACGGGTGTATCAGTGACAGTAACAGGGTCAATGGCAAGAGCGGGCTCGGAAATGACTGGAGCGGGCTGATAATCAGCAAGTATGGCAGGAATCGGATCATCTGGATTAACAGGAGCCTCAACAGGCTGCTCCAACTCCATCTCCTCATCAGCGTCCATGCGAGGAATGTAACCGAGTCCCAGCGGTGGGATATGAGAAGCTGTCGACTCGGAGGAACCTGAAGCGGACGAATCAGACTGAACCTCCCTATCAGGAAGCTCGACCATGGGAACAATAGGATCAACAACTGGAACATCAACACGTGGAACGCCGTCCTCCACCGGGGCCCCACCATCCTGGTCTCCCTCCGGGGGGACCCTCGATGGGTAGAACGACATCGTCACCGGGTAACACATCGAGAGGCTGTTCCTCAAAGGGAACTGCAGCAAAAGGAAGAGGAGCAGGGATCGGGACGAGGGGTAGGTCCTCTCCTGGTGGACCATCAGCTAAGGGCATGTCGTCCCCGAAGTCTGGTAGGGCGAAGGGCTGAAAATCGTCTTCGTCAGTGCTCGTGGTAGTCTGAAGTGAAAACTCCCGAGTCTGTGGCCATCTCGTCATCTGAAGTAAAGGCCATCGGGTCGCTCGTATTAGATACTCCGCTGCCGGAAGATGCCATGGTGTCTGTAACACAACCACAACATATGCACACAAATAAGGTAAGCATGTAAACAAATAACAATGAAATCATGTATGCATCCTAGTCTTTCCATATTATTCTCTAAACTGAACTCCCTAGCCTCTCAGACTACCCTGGTCTCTAAGACCAATCTCCCAGTCTCTAAGACCAAATCTTTCCCAATCTCTAAGATTGAACTCCCTCAGTCTCTAAGACCGAAATAACATTTTTGAAAAGTGTATTTGTGCTTTTTGTTTGTAAAAAAAAATGTTTGTGCCCTGGATCTGGACTTTTAGTGTATGCAAATGTAAAATGTTTGAAAACATCTTTCGTGAGAGCCCTAGTGATCATAGTCTAGACTCGAGAATGAATCCTAGTTCGCTATGATCGAGGCTCTGATACCAAGCTGTCACACCCTGGCTTTTGCGGAAGTGTGGGTTTATTTGGTGTGACTTCTTAATACCACAGCAACAATCACAACAATGCTATATGATAGAATACGGATGTTCATCCATTAAAATAGTTGAAAATGCATAACATATTGTCTAAAAACGTTAACCACAATAGTCGTTACAAAACATGACTAGTTTAAAGAGAATTCAAAAGACTCGACGATAAGCTACCAACGACACATGAATTTAGACATGCAACTCATCCAGGAAAGAGTTACACTTCCCAAACCTATGACTCCGGATGACATCCTTATTTGGTACGCAGCTAATCATGCATCACTTGCCAGATCCAAACTAATTCCCTGAAATACATGTAGTTTAAAAAGTCAACAAAAAGTTGAGCGAGTTCATGTGTACGTGAGTATATAAAAGCCTTTAAAATGTCTGTAAAAGTAAAAGTCCCTGGTATGTAGCAATTAAGGAAAAACCTGATCACCATTGGGTTGCAAAACCAATAGTATGTGTGAAATGATGCAGGAAGACTCAAACCTAGCAAATTTGTCTCCGGTATGAAGACATAGTCACCACTATGGGCCCCCGGCCTCATGGGTGTGGGCTCGCTACACCCAAATAGATCTATCACTTACGTCCCGTGGTCCTACTATGAGGATTAATGGCCTTAAGTGTTGTGCCCACCACTCACATGATCGCGTAATAAAAACCCTCCTTAAGCTAATCATACCATAATAAAAGTCTGTAATTGTCTGTAAATGTCTATAACATGTATTTCACCCCCGAAAAGTAAAGCTAAAAATAGTTAAGAGAAAAGGGGGGACATGAACTCACTGTAATGCGTCTTGAACCGAATCTCAAAGTCTGACTGCTACACGACAACCTACACGTACTAATGTCTATTAGACGAACGGGCCGTGCCTTGGCTTAGAGTTTAATATTTAGAGTTGTGTTACTTATAGAGATTCGTGTGATAAATATTTGTTCGTTTAATGTTCTAGTAGATTATAGTCTTAGAAAGTAAGTATTTACTAAGTGTTATAATTTCCGAAAATTTCGCCATAGCCTCCTCTGTAAATAGGGGTGTCCATGCATAAAAACATATCATTTTCTTTTACCAATATCTCATAAAGTGTTCCCCACATAGCCAACCCGACAAATCTACATGCAATACCCTAACTACGCCTTTTCAGATTTATTACACAAAACAGGACTGTTTTCGAGTATTTAAATAAAATAGTTACCCTTTTCCAAAAATTCTCAAATTTTTACAGAAGGTCATATATAATCCACGATTTATTGTGTAAAAATTTCGGACCTCAGTTCGTTACCAATTTTATATAAAAATTCTTTTACTCAACTGCAATCAGATTTGATACATTCTGATTGCAGTTTTACGGAAAAATTCACTAAAAATCAATCGTGAGTCGGATTGTCGAAATTCCAGTTGGAGGGTCACGGAAACATCCGTGAACATCTACAGTAAAAATTCCATGAACGGATTCTGCTCAGGTTTTAAGTTTTGACTCTGATTTCAACACACTTTTTCAGCAGAAATATTTCAGCTTTGAGCTGCTGTCCAAAAATAATACTTTAAAAATAGTAAACGGTCTCGAAAAATTACGATTCCAGTTTCATTGGCTCGGTTATTAAAAATTACACAATTTAGACTCCAGAACTTAAATTTTTCGATTAAAAATGAACCCGTTACAGCCTGTTGAAGGGGCTGGAAAATCTCAATCAGCAAGCTGTTTTTATCATAGAAGTTACTAAAAACGCATAAACAAAGACTCTAACCATGGTGTATCGAAGGATAAATGTTCAAACCTCAAACATGCATTAACCAACCCTAAACCACCCAGATTTCAACTTCATACAACCCTTTTATCTATGGTTTTCAAGCAGAATTTTAAGTTCACCATTTTAGTGTTTTAGCTTATATGTGTCAAGAACATTCAAACAAAACATAACAAGAACAAGGTGGAACAATGGTGTGAAGGGACATACCACTAGCACAAGGCTAGGATGGAACTCTTAGTGTAAGGATGATGGTGAGAAAAAGTATGGTGAAGTGACTAGAACAAGCTCTCTTGATGTGCCTTCAACCTTGCAACCTCCTTGGATCCTCTTGAGCTTGAATGAACTTGTTGTGGTGAAGAAGATGAAAATGGTTGAAGTGGTGATGGTGAAATCGGTTATGGAGAGAGGGGAGGGGCCGAAAATATGAGGAGGGAGGTGAAGGGTGGAGTGTAATGTTAGAGAAAATGATGAGATTTCTAGGAACTTGTAGGATTCCTTACAAGTATGTGACAAGTCCCTAAAGCACGCACAAGTTTCCCACCAATGGGGTAATGAGGCAAAAAGAACATGATTAAGGTGGGTCCTTGGCTGGAAATCAGTTGGGGGGGGGGGGGGGGGGTAAAGTGTAGATTTTTGTTAGTTAATAGGTATTAAACTAGAAGGTTAAGGGTATTTCCAAGTATAGTGGGTGTGTGACATGTTTCTATAGTGCGTAGGGATTTATTGTGACCATAATTAATTAAGAAAGGTAAAATAATATTTCTGAAAATATTTTAGTGTCCCGGAAAAAGTCTGGTTATTCGGTTACGTATCGTTCCGTTAAAGCGTTTAATCGTACCTTAAAGTGTCTTTTGTGCATCTTTTTGTAACGAAAACATTCCTGGCACTTAGGAAAGTATACAGGACCAATCTGACATATTTGTGTATAATAAAATGCTGAATTTAATAAAAGAACGCGGAATTCTGCAATTAACGCATGTTTTAGGCACTTCCCGGCACTATATCTATCACTTAATGACGCAGTCTTATGGTCCTCACCTCCCTACACTACAAACCAGTGTGGTACTCTATCCCTGGCTCATACCGGCCATAATAATATTGTCTGTCTAAGTGCTGGTATTGTCAGCATTATTTCTGAATCAACCGTTCAGTGTGTCAACTGTGCTAAGTGCATCAAGTATGTCACTAATGTAGGTGTGTAATGAATGGAGTGACTGTATAAATATGATGCATGTGTATATGATATGGAATCATAGATCAGTCTAAAATATCAGTTGTAATCAAGCACAGTAATTAAGTACGTAATTAAGATTAATTAATTTGTACAGTACCTGAAATTTTGAGGGTTGTCACATATTACATCTGTCCCATTATCTAAACACTAACCCAAAACCCAATTGTAAAACAAATAGTATATTAAATATACTTTAGTTTTTAATATTAAAATTTTCAGTAGTATATCAAAAGTATACTTTGGATTTATAAATAACATATTAAACTATGCTTTGGTTAGCCTTCTGGGGTAGCCCAGTTGGCCAGCCTCACCCAGGCCTCTCCCCGAGGTCACCGATTCGATTCCTGGCAATGCCCTACTGGGGTGTTGGGGCTCTTCACCGTGGGTAGTCACCGCCAGGCAGCTATGGGGCTAAGCTAGCTTGTGGAGTGAGATCACTCCAGCAGTTGGGAGGACCGTGCACTATCCCCCCCCCCCCCCCCCAACTATGCTTTGGTTTTGTAAACAACATATTAAACTATGTTTTGGTTATTAACAAAACTATATGTTGGTTTTGTACAATATCACATATGAGAGCATATCAAAATATACAAAAATAATGTGATTTAAGAATTCATTCAGACCTACTGCATCAAAATACACCTTTGAGACTATAGGAATACCACAAAGGCAATCCCTATTTGGATGGAGAAACAAATTGGTTTCAGACATTCCATGACAACAGGAATGGGGTGTCAAATCCTATAGCGCTATATCATACTACCAACCGGTCTGGTGAATAAAAATAAGTACTATCCAACAATAATTTTATAATCTTTAAAAAAATTAGAGTTTAGACCATAAATAATCATTCAGTTTTTAAAAAGATAAGTACTAATATGTATAATCAATTATACTTTTGAAAACAAGAACATAACAAATAGGTACACATATTTCACCCCAAAACATTTGAAAACAGTAAAAAAGGTGTTGGTGCATTACATCTGTAGACTTCGTCTTATATCGAGTCTTGGACTAAAAGTTTGAAGATGTCAAGTTTGAAGATGTCAAGTTTGAAGGGGTCTAGTTTGAAGGTGGCCTGTCACTTTCAAACGGGAGGCTTAGTCGTGACAGTTTGAAACTGGTCATGTCAGTTTCAAACGGGAGGGTCTCTCCCTATAAATAGGCTTCAAACTTTCATCATTTGTAACTTTCCGGCTAGAGCAACGAAGTGCTACCGAAGTGTTGTCAGGTTGTAAAACAGTGTGAAATCAATATTACAACAGTTTTAAACGTGAATCTTGCTGAATTGAACTCTACACGTCTGTTTCCGCCTTTCGTTTAAAGATAAACTCTTCTGATTGACTCGTTCGGGTCTGAAAACGATCCTACAAGTGGTATCAGAGCTCAGGAGGAAGAGTTCTTACCGATTTCAGCTCGATTTCATAAAAATTTCTATTTCTACTCCATTCTTCACGTTTTTTTTTCAAAATTTAACGAGATTTTTCGGATAAAATGAACTGATTTTTGCTCATAACAAGCGAAATTATGTTTTAATCAATCTGTAAAAGTTTCAGGCTTAAATTCAAAGTAAAACTCAATCAATTTTATAAAAAACGACCTGTTTGTTTGAAGGTGTGTCCAGTTTACATGAACAGGAACTTTGAACTCAGATCTATGGCGATTTAGTGGACGTTTTTTATTGATAAACACATCATTGTGATCGGAATTCAGTGTAGTATAATCCTTGAACATATCAGACTTTAATTCATCCGAAAACTTGATAAAATTGGACTGAAAATTGCATCCAGTTTGAACGAAGCTTGTTCCTTCCCGTTTGATGAATGCATCCCGTTTGAACTGACGTTTGAAACTGTCCATCCTGTTTGAAATCAGCCATCCAGTTTGAGGTTGTTGTTTGAAATTGTCCATCCCGTTTGAAATCAACCATCCAGTTTGAAGTTGTTGTTTGAATCTGCACCCATCCCGTTTGAAAGCAGCCATCATGTTTGAAAATACATGGTGTACAGTTTGAAAATGACCTGATAGTTTGAAACTGGCCTGACCGTTTGAAATCAGCACCCTATTGTTTGAAACTGGCCTGATTGTTTGAAAGTTACACCTTACCGTTTGAAAAGTGCATCGAGTGTATGAAACATTTAACAAGGGTGTCAGTGCATGTGAAATTATCATTTCGGTCACGTGAACTGTTTTTGTCAGAATCTCGATATATAATGTCAGCCATTATAGTTGTTGTCTAGTTTAAGTAGTTCAACGTCTTCACGAGAATTATCATCAGCGGTCCAATTGATTCAGTATTATAGTGTCGGTATTAACAGAATCTCGAGAATGAACTTGTCAGTTTAGTGGTATCGGCATTTTGGTCAAATCAGAAATGAGTTAATGTCAATAGTTGTCAGTCCATTTTAATTGAATGGCCTAGTTATTAATTCATTGAAAGTGGATTTTGTGGCCCAATGATATTGATTTGGTATTAAGGGGTGTCGGCCACTTTCAAAGTGAGGTCCAATGAGAATCCATTAAGTGTTGTTTAAAAAAAAAATTCGCTGAAAGCTCACTACAAACGGCCCATGTATTGAGATAAGGAGAGTTGCATGTGATTCTTATAAATTGTCACTATAATCAATAAAAGTCTTGCATGTGATTCAAGTGTATCAGACCTTTAAAATTGCTTGTCAGTTTGCACGTGATAGAAATTTGTATTGTGTGTCAAAGCCCAATAAATCGGTGTGTCAAAGGTTCAAGTCTCACGGTTTGATCGTTCAAAGGTTACAAAGAGTCAGGTCGTTGAATTTGGTCCGGGTCATTGTAGTCAGCATAGTTTGTCAACATTCAGTCCGCACAGTTTGTCAACCTTCAGTCCGCACAGAATATTCACTAGTTCGAGTACCAGTTTTATTCTGTTATTTGATAAGTGTTTAAACTGGTTGTGTTTTGTTTGTTTCTTTGTCAGGTATTTTACAAGGTGGTACAGTTCATTTGAAAATTCGAAACATGGAGAACGAGTTCTACAATGCTTTTGCTAGTCCTATTACAATTACTCAGAGTACATTGCTTGAAAATGAAACGGGAACATCACAGAAACCGCCTAAGCTCTTGGATATTGATGATTACAATGGATGGTCTGAACGGTTTGGAAATTGGGTTGAAGCTTATCATTTGGATGCTTGGGAACACACTAAAGAACCATATGTTAGACCCACAACGAATAATGTTCAGCAAACAATTAGACAAATGAGTACTGAAGATAAAAAGAAATATAGGGATGAGAAATTGATGGTGAGTCTGCTTCAGCAAGCAATAAAAGAAGATATCTTGATACTGCTTCAACATGATGGAACTGCTTACTCAATCTGGACAGAATTGGAAGCAAAATTTGTTGGAAGTGATGATATGCTCAAAAACAAAATGTCTCTCATGAAGAAAGAGTTTGATCTGTTTCGTGGTTTGAAATCTGAAAACACCAAGCAAATAATTGATAGATATTGTAACTTGGTGAGAAATATGACAAAACTTGGTATTAAAAAGGATACTGATGAATTGATTGAAAAACTTGCAGATGCGCTACCACATGAAACATGGGGAACTTTTCTGATGATGCTGAGATCAAACAGGAAAGATTATAAAAAGTTGACACTGGGAGACTTCATCAAACACCTGGAAGCTCAAGAGATGGAGCAGAGAAAGATTGCTAGGATGAAGAATTACGATGGAGAACAAGATATCAGCTTGTATTACAAAGGTGGTGTCAACGAAAAGTCAAATTTTTCTCCAAAAGTCGAAACTGCTTACAGTGCAAAAGATTCTTCAGAAAAGAAATCATTCCAGGGATCAAGCAGCACTAGATTTTCATCATTCGATCCAAACATTTCTGCAACAAAGAATGGAAGAAAACTTCAATGCAATATTGTATTAAATCTTGAAAGTGATCAAGATTATTCTGAAGAAGTAGCTAAAAATCAAATGTCTTTGTTGGGAATGGTTCTAGAGTCTTATAGTAGTTTTGTGGCCGGAAAGATCGGTAATCCAATGCTCACGAAAGAGGATTACGATCAAATCGATGCTGAGGAAATGGAATTGATGGATATTAAATGGTGCATGGCCAGTGTAATGAGAAGAGCTGAGAAGTTTAAACAAATTACTGGAAGAAATGATTTTCTTGATGCAAGTGTTTCAAATTTAGGCTTTAATAAATCTAAAGTTACATGTTTTCGTTGCAGGGAAAAGGGGCATTTTAAGAGAGAGTGCAAAAATCGTGAAGCTACTGGAGCCCAGAATCCTTTTGGAAACAACGATTATCACAAAAAGGCGATGTATCATCAAATTACACCACCAGCACTGCATCAGGCACAAACTGCACATGGAATGATGGAGATTAAAGATTCAAAGAAAGCTTGTCTGGGAAAGAATGGTGGATTCAGTTAGGATAAATATGTTCCAACAAACAGCAAAGTGTGTTTGGCAGAACAAGATGATGAAAAACTGGCTGAAAGTTTCAGTTGGGACAATTTTTGCCCAGATCAAGAACTTATGGCCAAAGAGATGTCCAAAAACACTTCAAATGTTAATGCTTTCATTGCAAATGCTTATGATTTGAAATGTGCTGAAAAGTGCAGAAAAGTCATGGAAGCTGCTGAAGCAAGACGAAGAAAGCTTGAAGAAGAGGAAGAAGAGGAAGAGAGATTAAAAGCTGAGGCAAAAGCTGAAAAAAAGAGAAGATCTGAATTTTTACAATCAAACCGAACAGTCAAAGAGGTTCCTGAATTTGAAGTCAAAGTTGATGCAGAACCTGTTAAAGTTCCTGAAAAATGCATGAACTGTGATTCTTTAATCAAGCAGAACAATGAGTTGTTGCACAATATAAACAGATTGAAAGAATCTTATGATACAATGAACAGAGAAATCAACAAGTATACTGATTCAAACGGTGAACAAGTTGTGGCAATGAATACGCTGAAGAGAGCATACCTGAGACAACTTGATGATGTCAACTTTCACATAAAGAAATGTGCTGATCTAGAGTTGAAGTTGGCAACACAAAAGATAGAAACCGAGAGAGTCAACAAGTTATTAGAAAGTTACTCATGTTCTACTTTTGTTGTTGACAGGATTTATCCAGTTGTGGAGACTTTGAAGACTTTTGAAGAAGTAAAGATTTCAGAAGAAGAGAAATCTGTGATAGAAGACAAAGATAAAGTGAAAATTTCTGGTAAGAAACCAAGTGTGGTTTACAACAAGTGTCCGCCCCCGGTCGAAAATGGATTTTTACCTTGAAATCCAAATTCCGAAAGAGTCGAAAAGGCAATAAACTTACAATGGGAGTCTGGGCCGTTGGATAACTTGCCAGAAAATATTGATGTCACGTACACGTCGTCCGACACTGATAATGAGTCAAAGTTGATAAAAAGTGTGGTCGATCAGGTGTTAGATAAAGATGACATAGAGGAGTCAAAACCGAAGTCCAAATCCAAGTCAAAGTCAAAGTCTAAATCCGATGCGTCAAAGTCAACAGTCATAAAGGACAAACGGGTTTATGATAAAGAGTTTTTGATATCAAAATCTAATTTGAATGATGAATCATTCAAAGTGGCATATACTTTGAAAGATTCTGACAAATTATATTCTGATGAGAGTTTTCCAATAAGAGGTGTTAAACCAGACATGATCAAAAAGGTTTTCAAATTAACAGAAATTAATATTTTTGAAATAAAAGATGTAAATCTTTCTGAAAAACCTAAACCTTACATCTCAAGAGTTCAACAAAGATTAAACAAGAAAAAGGGTTACAGTTCTGGTTCTGGTTTTCAAAAGAAACCAAATCAAAACCGTAATTTCAAAAAGAATGGTCTAGGTTTTATACCACCGAAAAACTATAAAAATGAGAAAATTTATAAAACAAAAACTGTTTTTGTTTCAGGAACAAGTGCTGAGAAAGAACAAAAGAGTTCATTTTGGAAGCAGACAAACCAAGAATTCCTTGCCAAGAAGCAAGAAGAACTGAAGAAGAATGCTGTTCCAAAGAAGATTGAAAAGAGAACTTGTTTTCAGTGTAAAACTGTTGGTCATGTTGCTAGGGATTGTCCGAAGACATTCAAACCGAAACAGGAAGTCTCTGGTAAAATGAAAGAAAAAGTTGTTGAGAAAACTGAACTTACAACCCGAAAGTTTACAGGATTTGAAAATTCGATCTTTGAAAAAGGAGAATGTTCAAAAAATGTTTTAAAAAGAAAAGAAGATTTGAAAAATAAAAAATGGGTTGTGAAAGTTTCAGGTAACAGTTCTGGTGATGAATCTGATTCCACAAAATCAGAGGAGCCAAAAGTTGTTAAAGAAAAGGTTGAGAAATCAGTTCCAACTATGAACGATGAAAATTTTCCACCTTTGTGTGCTGAAAATTTTAAAAGTAAAGTTGGAAAAGTTGAAATTTCAAATCAATTTTATTCTGATAAGAAGAAATTTGATGTTGATAAGGCTTTTAACGGAACTGTGAAACACATTTTTGGCAAAATGGTAAATAGTAAGGTTAAAGGTGTTAAAGAATTTTACGCTGCCAAAAGAGGAGGTCACAGGTTCGTTGAAAGTAAAAATGAAGAAGAGGATGTTACACCCAAGGAAGGTCAGGCTTGGGTGGACATATTTTTCAAAGAGTAAAAACCTGACTTGCCAGAGATCCCAAGTTGGTAATCGTGGATCATGAATCGGCATCCTTCTTAATTTGTGTTTGAAAAGTTTTGCAGGAATTGCCGGAACTCCCAGGTTTGTAAGCGAGGAGTAGGAATCGGCACCTTGAGAATTCAACCAACAGATGGTGTTTGGTTGAAAATGATTGATTGGATTGATTGTACAAGTGGTAAATCAGGGACATTAAGTTGTATCTGATTTTCTACAAGTGGTTGAAAAACAATATGATGAGTTTATACCTAATTTTACAAGTGGTAAATTCAACAAAACTTATTTTCCGGAAAAACCATTGGATTAAAACAAACTTAAGTGTTTTGAAATCATAATGGGAAAATAGTTTGTTGTGAGGGGGAGTTCTGATTGTTTATGCCAAGTGGATGGCGAATTGAGGCAATTCGATATCAGTTGTCATGTTCTTGTACAGTTTGTTTTCAAATTTCCTAAAATGTGTTTGCATTTTAGGTGGAGTAAGAAATTTTAGAAAATCCAAAAACATTTGAAAATTTGAAAAAGCCAAAAACATGATAAAAGGAAAAATGAGTTTTGTTGCATAAAAGAGGAAATGATAGTACATCAGTGGACTGTCACAACATGCTAAAGAAATGGAAAGTTAAAAGGTGATAAACGGTCTCACTGATGATGTGCCAGTAGGTTTTTACACATTTAGTAGATTGTGACGAGATATAAACCTAAATTTCAAACTTGCTTATATCGTGGGGAAACATCTCTCGGATATATGGGTAACCCCCGAAATCTCGTTTGAAAGGTTCCTTTTTCTGATATACTAGGTCTTTATACTCAGTGATATCTGGGGTATTATTCCGGGACTTCTGCTGTATGGAAATACTGACCTAGTCCTCGAATAATACTTTCTGCAATGCTTGAATCATAGCATCACCCTCAGCATATATGATAAGACAATAAAATTGCTTAGCAATGCTGTTGTAAAAAAGATCCTCTAAAGGGGACACACCCAAAAGTTGAGTCATGATCTCTCTGCTGAACGGTAGTTCTGACCTGAGCTCTCATGATTCTTCATAATTTATTAACCCCTACAGATATCATTTGTGTTATAATTACCTGTAAGACTGAATATTGGGATCTGGATACGGGAGTATATTCTGAGGTGGGACACGCGATTGAGTTTAAGTGCTTAAGACATTAACATCCGTATCTCGAAGCAATTGAACTTTGTGTAAGAATTTAAGTGGATCAGTATACTGACAATCTAAGTGAATCGTTTAAAACTTAAAATGAAATCAAGCTTAACAGTGTTAGTGATTTGTCTCATAAACTGATATGATCCTCTTGCACAAACTCACAAAAATATTGTTTGTAAATATTTCATTTTCTATATTTCTATTTCAGTAAAAAATCCAAAAAGATTTTAGTGTGTTTTAGCATAAATTTTGGAAAATCCAAAAAGATTTTCGACAACTGGTGTTGAAGAGCTGATTTTCAAAATTCCGAGTGCTAAACATGATGAACATATGGTTTGGGTGAAAGTATTTGAGGATTGTTGAAATGAAATGAGAAAATGTTTTGAAATAAAAACGTTATTCCTGCAAGTGGTAAATTAGATTTGAAAATCTTATCCACAAATGATTATCAGAAAATTTATTTTTGGGTAGAGTTTATGCAGGTTAGCCAGGTTCCGAAACCTGAGTTTGATGAAGTGTCACAACCCGACCACGTAGAACATACAAAACGTGGCGGAAACGTCGGGGAGTGTTGTAACAGAATTAATGTTTCAAATCCATGGCAATTAAAGTTTCGTTTTATTCATTAAACAAGCGAATTACATTGTCTTTAAACAAGAAATAAAGAGTACATAACATAAATTAACTAGTTCTTGTTTCGTTTTAAGTCACTAAGGCACAGGTCCGCCTAAGTATGTCTTGATAAGTCCTATGCATCATCTCCTGAAAACACATGTGAAAATAGGTACGTCAGCATAAAAATGCCTGTGAGATACATAGGTTTTGTGAAAATAGGATTCATGACTTATGTTTGAGAAAATGTTTAGTCATGAACCTTGTAATTTGCTTTGTCTTGTAAATCATTTGAAAAACGATAAGATCAGATGATATGTATAAATAAATGTAAGGTTAAATGAATAACCATGTAAAATGAGTTTATATAAGATAAGTTGTTTGTAAAACAATGTCTTGTGAAAAGTATGTTATTTGTATAAAATGTTATATGTCTCAAACTGAAATGATTCAAATAACGCTACGACATGTAATACCATACAAACACTTATATATAGGAAGTACCAGCGGCGTATCCACCATGCTTGTATCATATTACACACGCCTCGTTACTTAATCACTTACTCAAACCAAACTATCAAAGTAAAATGTTCATGTCTAATGTAAATCATGTAATATGTATCCAAAAATGTACTAAGTATGCGACAATAGACATACATAGCATGTGACCTGTACTAAGTATGCAACAATAGACATACGTAGCATGTGACCTGTACTAAGTATGCAACAATAGACATACGTAGCATGTGACATGTACTAAGTATGCAACAATAGACATACGTAGCATGTGACCTGTACTAAGTATGCAATAATAGACATACGTAGCATTAAATGTAATGTAAAACATGTACTATAATTGTACTAATGAACATAGCAAGTATATGATGTGAAAACAGGAAAGCACGAAAGTAACAAGTAGGCACATGTGTTCCACCCCAAAACAGTTTGGAAAACAGTAAAAGAGGGGTTCTATGTACTCACTTGAGATTGCTTAGTAGTCCTTGAGTAACAACCAAACAATGCTAGAGATCACGGATATCAAACGGCACCTAATATAGGTAACTATGTTAATAAACCGGACCTAAATCGGAGGATTTAGATAGAATGAGGGTTTGTAAACCAAACGAGTATAGAGACTCGTGTCATATGGTTTAACAAAGCCTTCATGCTAAATGAAACCTAACCTAAGTGCTTACGACCCATTACGACCCGTTTAGGTAGCTTATGCTACTTTAACGCGTCGTTCGCGTGAAACACGTTCGGAACGTCTAACTAGTCCTATGACAAGTGTTATATGCCTAAACATGTTACATAATCAGTTATGTGACAAAAGTTTAGGTTACATATGCTAAATTACCAATTATACATGAAAAGGGTATTCTGGTAATTTACCTAAGGCATATAAACTACCTATCATACAACTACTTAAACGATGTGACCATAAGGTATAACCTCGGAAGGTTATTCCCTATACACTATGGTCACCTAATGTATTTGGTCGGATCTTAATGATCGACCAAACTGGGTCGGGTTCGAAGGTATAAGCGATTTATTAGATCGCTTACCCTACGACCCTAGACAACGTGGTAATCAGTAGGCATAGTCCCAAGGGACTATAACCAACGTGATTACACTCACGTTGCGAAGTTCAAACGAACTTCGCATTGACCATAACTGGTCAACGCAGAAAGTCAAACAAAGTTTGACTTTCAGACTCGAAAAGACTCGAAAAGCAATAAAAGAACGAAATAATACTTACGAAGGGTCCCCGAATGCTAATCCCGATCCAAGTAGCTCAGGTATGAAACAATGGTTTCAACTTAGAGCTCCTCAAATCAGAATTCTTGTAAGTTTTGCAATGGGGTGGATGGGTATTTATAGGAATACCCGAACCGTTAGGATCGTTTCATGGAAACCGTGCTCGAATCCTACCCGTACATGTGTTGCAAAGTTGTGGTGGCTAAAAATGGTCCTTATCAGCTGAATAGGCAAGTTGTGAGCTTGTGGTTGTGGTTAAAACAGCTGGAATATGCTGACTGTTCGTTCTGATCTGTTCTGGGAGGCTGAGGCGGCCCGCTTCAGGATCAGACAAATCTAATGCGGGCCGCATGGCCCTTCTGATCATCATATAACTTTCAAAAATGACAGTTTCAGCCCCTGCACGTGTTTAAGGCCATTCCCGACACTTCTAAGGCCCGTAAAGCCAACTTTAAGGCCCTAAAATGATGCCTAAACATTGTGGACATCAAACATGCTCAAAAATCTGTCGGATGTCAGTTCGTTTAGTCGTACGAGCGCGATGTTCGCTTAATTACGACGGAATGCGCATAAGCGCGAAAAACGATCCAAATGACGAAACGAATGGATTTTTCTTATGCCAAACACTAAAATAAAATATTTTAGTGCTTACATAAATTTTTGGATGTCCGGATGTATTCAGAATGTAAGTTATGCGCGAAAGTGCAAACTTGTGCACTTTTTGACGCTTTTAGTCCCTGAATGACACAAAAGTTTATTTTAGCATACCGAACACCTCAAAGCCTATTTCTAAGCTATGTAAAGGATATTTATGGTATGTTTAACTTATGGTCATGTTCCGGAATGTCTGTTACAGTTCAAATTGGCATACTTTCGCAGTTTGTCAACTTTAGTCCCTGTAAGCGATTTTACTTGATTTTGCCATACCAAAGCCTTCAAAACTTATTTCTAAGTTATGTAAAGGTTATTTAAGGTATGTTAAGTATATGTCACTATTCCGGAGTGTTCGTTGCATTAAACTGGTTATATTTACGCATCGGTGCGCGTATAACCTTCCAGAAAGCGATTTAGAGTTTGGAATTGAACAATAGTTGATATGTGCAAACGATACACATATTTTTACAAATCCCAAGTATGAAATACAATATTTCATTGGTTTGGCATTTGTTTGATGGTTGAGGTGACACAGGTGTCACAGTCTCCCCTACTTTAGGAAATTTCGTCCCGAAATTAATACGTAGGAGTCTGTTTGTGACTTTGTGTCAAATAACCACCCGAGATATGTAAGGCATAATCCTGACATTTCCTTAACGGACATTTTTTAGAAATGAAAATGAACGAAATGAGTCATTTTCCACAACTTCTTCAGAAACGAAAATGAACGAAATGAGTCATTTTCCACAACTTCTTCAGACCCGAAAATGAACGAAATGAGTCATTTTCCACAACTTCTTCAGAAACGAAAATGAACGAAATGAGTCATTTTCCACAACTTCTTCAGAACCGAAAATGAACGAAATGAGTCATTTTCCACAACTTCTTCAGAACCAAAAATAAACGAAATGAGTCATTTTCCACTACTTCTTCAGAACCGAAAATGAACGAAATGAGTCATTTTCCACAACTTCTTCAGAACCGAAAATGAACGAAATGAGTCATTTTCCACAACTTCTTCAGAACCAAAAATGAACGAAATGAGTCATTTTCCAGACACACGACCAAACTAGCTGTGCTTTCCGTGCACTGAATTCCATAATTATGTATGCATCCATAATTACGCAATTCCTTGCATAGTCCGCACAATTTGTTTGTAATGTGAAAGGGAGGAAAATCAAACATGTGATGAGTGTGACTAGACTACCATAGGGTCCTTTTAATTAGATCGACAAATGATCCTTTTAATTAAGCCACCAAGGAGTCCTTTCAGCTATATCATCACATGATATTCCTAACCAGATTTTTGGATCAATCTGTTTACCTAGACCACTCAGGGGTCTAATTATGGAATGGTACAATATAATCCAAGGGTCTTTACTATTACGTACAAGCCCATTGAGGATTTAATATAGCACCTTTGGATATCCTACTATGAATCCCTTATACGAAGATATGGAAGATTCTACGAGGATTTGGATAACAAAAACTTGGATTACACCAAAAACATAAAAGGAAACACATAAGCACATAATCACATAGTTGTTTAACTTGGTTATTGATTTGTTATCTTTGGACGCGGATACTTAAAGCACACCAGGAATCCAATTCGTGGATTTCATTTGGCACTTTAATCATTTCAAGAATCCATCCATGAAGATAGGATGATCTACCAAAAATTCGATTTTCGTTTTCAGGAAAACGCAATATGCGAATTAAGGTACACAATAATTTAGGACATACGGAAATACCCTTGGGTACCCTATTAAGAATTTATAGTGGTACTTGGGGTATTCGTACAGAATTATAACTTGCACCTTGTACTTCGTCTCTTTACAAGAGACGGGTACTTAGGATCTTTGTGTAAAACGCAAGAGATTGTAAAATGGAAGAATTTTGGGGGTAGTTTGCTTTTCAAGGAATACGATTCCTTGATTGTCGGTATTGTAGGGGATATGTTGTTTATACATACAATCACATAAATACATTGCAATGTAAATAAAAAGATTTATTTATTAACAATGATAACAACGGTTTCATGGACCTTGACAACAAAAGAAAATAATACATAAGACATGATTATTTCTAAACGGTGTTGTCTTCTAGTCGGTCAGATGCTCATCTCTGTGCTGGATTAGCATTAGCAAGCTTTGGGCAATTTCTTCGGAAATGTCCCATCTCGCCACACTTGTAGCAAGAACCTGGTGGAAAGCGAGCTCGAGCAGGTTTGTTGTCAGCTTGATTTAGTGCAACTGCTGCTACGCAAACTTTTGCTGTATGACCTTTACGTCCACAAATTTGGCATTCGCGGCACTTCACATTAATATGATGATAAAGGTTACATCGGTTGCACAAAGGTGAAGTTCCATTGTATGGCTTCCTAGCACGGGGTTGAGCTGGTTGTTTGGGGACGGCTTGACCATTGTGAGCGACCATGGCGAAGTTCTGAGAAGCCTTTTGCTTCTTTGACCGCTCAAGGGATCCAGTCTGTTCATCCATGGTCTTTGATTCCTCGATTGGTTTCGATTCCTCGACCGGTTTCTTGTCACCCTTTCGGAAAAGCTTACGTTTCCTGATCTGAGATTCAGTCAAAGTTGCAGATAGCTCAATGGCCTGCCTAACCGTAGTGGGGTTACTACCGGTAACAATGTCTTGAACTGAGTCAGGGAGACCATCAATGTATTTTTCGATCGCCTTATCCAAAGGCGTAACCATGGTAGGACACAACAGGCTCAGCTTCTCATATCGATCAGTGTATGCTCGATGTTCACCGCTATCTTGCTTAAGATCATCGAATTCCCTTTCCAATGCCCTGATCTCGTGACGAGGACAGAATTCCTTCATCATCAGTGCTCGAAGTTCTTCCCAAGTTTGGGCCAGTGCCACTTCGGCACCCCTATCTCTCACCACACCGTTCCACCACGTCAAAGCTCGTTTTTCAAAGACACTAGATGCGAAATCTACCTTTCGCTCGTTTGGACATTGAACATGCCTGAAGGTGCTCTCTAGACTCTCGAACCATTGCAGAAGTGCAGTCGCTCCTTGAGACCCAGAAAACTTTGATGGCTTGGCCGAGTTGAACGTCTTGAAGCTGCAGAGGGCATTAATGTTGTTGATAGCTTGGTAACATTGAGCAACGACGTTCGGGATTGCAGCAGTCATTTGCTGTGTAATGACAGCTGCCAGATCGTCAATAGATACCGGATTTTCGCGCCGTGGAGGCATTCTAAAAGAGGAAACAAGAGAGAAAACAAATGAAATGGCAGTGGGTAAGAATAGGATGTTAAAATTACCGACCAAAATCACGGGTGATGGTCATTTGTTTGAACCATGAAGCAAACAAACGACACACAAAGGCTGAATCAAAGCAAATAGGTCCTCATAATGTATCGCGAAGACATGCTCGCCTATAAGTGAACACTCATCCCAAGAATTCCCAGGTAAGCACAACTGGTCTCGCGTCTGATGAGATATATACGAAGTGCTTGCCTAGACAGAAAACCCAGAATACAGGCATTCACCCTTCCAGTTTGCACGTGTTCACATTATTAAAAACCCAAAACCATGACGAGAATTTGAAAATTCAAAGGGGTTCAAAACCATATAACAGAGGGTTCAAAACCTTACAATAGAGGGTTCAAAACCTAGTAATCAATCATCCTAGAACAGATGATTAGTTTTCAAAGCGGTTTTGAAATTTATGTTCTTGTTGTGGTCGTCGCCTAAGGATAGGTGACGGTATTGTTTTATGACTAAACGCAAGTAAACTCGCGTTAGGGTCCTAAGAAGATTATAGACTAGGTCAAAGCATTACTAATAACCTAATTCCCTATAACCATTGGCTCTGATACCATCTTTTCTGTCACACCCCGACCACGTAGAACATACAAAACGTGGCGGAAACGTCGGGGAGTGTTGTAACAGAATTAATGTTTCAAATCCATGGCAATTAAAGTTTCGTTTTATTCATTAAACAAGCGAATTACATTGTCTTTAAACAAGAAATAAAGAGTACATAACATAAATTAACTAGTTCTTGTCTCGTTTTAAGTCACTAAGGCACAGGTCCGCCTAAGTATGTCTTGATAAGTCATATGCATCATCTCCTGAAAACACATGTGAAAATAGGTACGTCAGCATAAAAATGCCTGTGAGATACATAGGTTTTGTGAAAATAGGATTCATGACTTATGTTTGAGAAAATGTTTAGTCATGAACCTTGTAATTTGCTTTGTCTTGTAAATCATTTGAAAAACGATAAGATCAGATAATATGTATAAATAAATGTAAGGTTAAATGAATAACCATGTAAAATGAGTTTGTATAAGATAAGTTGTTTGTAAAACAATGTCTTGTGAAAAGTATGTTATTTGTATAAAATGTTATATGTCTCAAACTGAAATGATTCAAATAACGCTACGACATGTAATACCATACAAACACTTATATATAGGAAGTACCAGCGGCGTATCCACCATGCTTGTATCATATTACACACGCCTCGTTACTTAATCACTTACTCAAACCAAACTATCAAAGTAAAATGTTCATGTCTAATGTAAATCATGTAATATGTATCCAAAATGTAAGCATGTGATGAATAACAAATCTACTAAGCATGCGACAATAGACATACGTAGCATGTGACCTGTACTAAGTATGCAACAATGGACATACATAGCATGTGACCTGTACTAAGTATGCAACAATAGACATACGTAACATGTGACCTGTACTAAGTATGCAACAATAGACATACGTAACATATGACCTGTACTAAGTATGCAACAATAGACATACGTAGCATGTGACATGTACTAAGTATGCAACAATAGACATACGTAGCATGTGACCTGTACTAAGTATGCAATAATAGACATACGTAGCATTAAATGTAATGTAAAACATGTACTATAATTGTACTAATGAACATAGCAAGTATATGATGTGAAAACAGGAAAGCACGAAAGTAACAAGTAGGCACATGTGTTCCACCCCAAAACAGTTTGGAAAACAGTAAAAGAGGGGTTCTATGTACTCACTTGAGATTGCTTAGTAGTCCTTGAGTAACAACCAAACAATGCTAGAGATCACGGATATCAAACGGCACCTAATATAGGTAACTATGTTAATAAACCGGACCTAAATCGGAGGATTTAGATAGAATGAGGGTTTGTAAACCAAACGAGTATAGAGACTCGTGTCATATGGTTTAACAAAGCCTTCATGCTTAATGAAACCTAACCTAAGTGCTTACGACCCATTACGACCCGTTTAGGTAGCTTATGCTACTTTAATGCGTCGTTCGCGTGAAACACGTTCGGAACGTCTAACTAGTCCTATGACAAGTGTTATATGCCTAAACATGTTACATAATCAGTTATGTGACAAAAGTTTAGGTTACATATGCTAAATTACCAATTATACATGAAAAGGGTATTCTGGTAATTTACCTAAGGCATATAAACTACCTATCATACAACTACTTAAATGATGTGACCATAAGGTATAACCTCGGAAGGTTATTCCCTATACACTATGGTCACCTAATGTATTTGGTCGGATCTTAATGATCGACCAAACTGGGTCGGGTTCGAAGGTATAAGCGATTTATTAGATCGCTTACGTACGACCCTAGACAACGTGGTAATCAGTAGGCATAGTCCCAAGGGACTATAACCAACGTGATTACACTCACGTTGCGAAGTTCAAACGAACTTCGCATTGACCATAACTGGTCAACGCAGAAAGTCAAACAAAGTTTGACTTTCAGACTCGAAAAGCAATAAAAGAACGAAATAATACTTACGAAGGGTCCCCGAATGCTAATCCCGATCCAAGTAGCTCAGGTATGAAACAATGGTTTCAACTTAAAGCTCCTCAAATCAGAATTCTTGTAAGTTTTGCAATGGGGTGGATGGGTATTTATAGGAATACCCGAACCGTTAGGATCGTTTCATGGAAACCGTGCTCGAATCCTACCCGTACATGTGTTGCAAAGTTGTGGTGGCTAAAAATGGTCCTTATCAGCTGAATAGGCAAGTTGTGAGCTTGTGGTTGTGGTTAAAACAGCTGGAATATGCTGACTGTTCGTTCTGATCTGTTCTGGGAGGCTGAGGCGGCCCGCTTCAGGATCAGACAAATCTAATGCGGGCCGCATGGCCCTTCTGATCAGCATATAACTTTCAAAAATGACAGTTTCAGCCCCTGCACGTGTTTAAGGCCATTCCCGACACTTCTAAGGCCCGTAAAGCCAACTTTTAGGCCCTAAAATGATGCCTAAACATTGTGGACATCAAACATGCTCAAAAATCTGTCGGATGTCAATTCGTTTGGTCGTACGAGCGCGATGTTCGCTTAATTACGACGGAATGCGCATAAGCGCGAAAAACGATCCAAATGACGAAACGAATGGATTTTTCTTATGCCAAACACTAAAATAAAATATTTTAGTACTTACATAAATTTTTGGATGTCCGGATGTATTCAGAACGTACGTTATGCGCGAAAGTGCAAACTTGTGCACTTTTTGACGCTTTTAGTCCCTGAATGACACAAAAGTTTATTTTAGCATACCGAACACCTCAAAGCCTATTTCTAAGCTATGTAAAGGATATTTATGGTATGTTTAACTTATGGTCATGTTCCGGAATGTCTGTTACAGTTCAAATTGGCATACTTTCGCAGTTTGTCAACTTTAGTCCCTGTAAGCGATTTAACTTGATTTTGCCATACCAAAGCATTCAAAACTTATTTCTAAGTTATGTAAAGGTTATTTAAGGTATGTTAAGTATATGTCACTATTCCGGAGTGTTCATTGCATTAAACTGGTTATATTTACGCATCGGTGCGCGTATAACCTTCCAGAAAGCGATTTAGAGTTTGGAATTGAACAAGAGTTGATATGTGCAAACGATACACATATTTTTACAAATCCCAAGTATGAAATACAATATTTCATTGGTTTGACATTTGTTTGATGGTTGAGGTGACACAGGTGTCACATGAAGTGCCAGGTTACGATCTAAGAATCTGTGAAAAGTGAATTCCAGACTACGATCCCAGCTTAGTAAAAGGGGGAGTCTGAAGACATCGAGAGGAAGTCTGAAGATTGTAGAGCCAGATTCAGATGCTGAAGATTACGAGAAAGAGTAAGAGATCGATTGAGGATGCTTACAATGGAGAATTTTGAAGAAAGTGAACAGACTGATAAAGACTGAAGATGCGTAGACTCGACACTTAAGACTCGTCAACATCTGAGGGGGAGTCTGTTGGTGCATTACATCTGTAGACTTCGTCTTATATCGAGTCTTGGACTAAAAGTTTGAAGATGTCAAGTTTGAAGGGGTCTAGTTTGAAGGTGGCCTGTCACTTTCAAACGGGAGGGTTAGTCGTGACAGTTTGAAACTGGTCATGTCAGTTTCAAACGGGAGGGTCTCTCCCTATAAATAGGCTTCAAACTTTTATCATTTGTAACTTTCCGGCTAGAGCAACGAAGTGCTGCCGAAGTGTTGTCAGGTTGTAAAACAGTGTGAAATCAATATTACAACAGTTTTAAACGTGAATCTTGCTAAATTGAACTCTACACGTCTGTTTCCGCCTTTCGTTTACAGATAAACTCTTCTGATCGACTCGTTCGGGTCTGAAAAGGATCCTACAAAAGGGGACTATGTACTCACTTAAGAGTGCTTAGAAGTCTTGAACAACTACCAAGCAAGCTAGAGGAGTCCCGAAAATCAAACGGCACCTAATATGGGTAACTAAATAAATAAACCGGACCTAAATCGGAGGATTGGATAGGATGAGGTTTCGTAAACCAAATGAGTATAGGAACTCATATAATATGGTCTAACAAAGCCTACATCCTAAAAGGAAACCTATCCTAAGTGCTTACGACCCATCACGACCCGTTTAGGTAGCTTATGCTACTTTAACGCGTCGTTCGCGTATAACGCATTCGGACCGCCTAACTAGTCCTATGACAAGTATTATATGCCCTAACATACTTAATTATGTTACATAATCAGTTAAATGACAAAAGTTTGGGTTACATATGCTTAAATATCAATTATGTATAAAAAGGGTATTTTGGTAATTTTCCTAAGGCATATAAACTACCTATCATACAACTACTTAAACGAAGTGACCATAACTATACAACTATGGTCACCTAATGTGTTTGGTCGGATCCTAAAGATCGACCAAACGGGTCTAGTTTGTAAGTCTAAGCGGTTGTTTAGACCGCTTGACTTACGACTCTACATAAGCACTAAACCTAAAGTGACGAGCTAAACATGCTAAAACATGTTTAACAAAGTTTAAAAACAGGTTTGGTATCAAAACAAATGGTTTTGATACCTAAAAGTAGTTTGGTTACAAAATACGCAAAAATGCGCATTTTGGCCGAAACTACGACTCTTCACTACACCTAGATAACGTGGTAATAAGTAGGTATAGTCACTAGGGACTATAACCATCGTGATTACGCTCACGTTATGAAGTTCAAACGAACTTCGCATTGACCATAAACTGGACAATGCAGAAAGTGAAACGCAGTTTGACTTTCAGACTCGAAAAGCAATAAAAGAACGAAAGAATACTTACAAAGGGTCCAAGCAAGGTAATCTTGATCCAAATAGCTCAGGTATGAGGTGTTAAAACCCCAACTTAGAGCCTTTTGAATCAGATTGTGAGTTGCAACAAATGAAGGTGTTGGGTATTTATAGGAAAATCACAACCGTTAGGATCGTTCATCGATAAACGAGCTTCAATCCTAGCCCTCCATGTGTGCCTCTTGTTTTGTAATACCTTGGGTACCCCTAGAATGAGTCCATGGTATCCAAAATACCATTTGCAAGAGGTATAATTAGGTAGAACATCTAGAAACAGGCTGTTAACAACTTTCTACAGATCTGGATTGTCCACGCGCCCCGCATAAGGAGACCATGAGGTCTCACGCGGCCCGCCTGGCCCTACTATTCAGAAATGACAGAATGGTCCCTGAACTTGAGAAACATACATTTTGAGGTGTTTTTGACACGTTTAAGCCATGTTAACCTCATTTCAAGGATCTAAAATGATGTTAAAGTATGGGGAACTCAAAACATGCTCAAAAATATCTCGGATGTCGGTTCGTTTGGCCGTACGGTTGCGTTGTTCGGTTAATTACGACGGAAGTCGTAACGAACGCAAAAACGATCCAAATTAAGCGACGAATGGATTTTTCTTATTCCAAACACTAAAATAAAATATTTTAATGCTTACATAAATTTTTGGATGTACGGATGTATTCAGAACGTAAGATATGCGTGAAAATGCAAACTTGTGCACATTTTGACGTTTTTAGTCCCTATTGATCGAACAAACTTGATTTCAACATACCAAACCATCCAAAACTTATTTCTAAGTTATGTGAAGGTTATTTAAGTTATGTTAAGCCCATTTTACTATTCCGAAGAGTTCGTTGTATTAAACTGGTTATATTTACGCATCAGTGCGCGTATAACCTTCCAGAAAGCGATTTAAGGCTTGAAATCGAACAAGAATTGATATGTGCAAAAGATACACAGATTTTTACAAATCCCAAGTATGAAATATAATATTTCATTGATTTGGTATTTGTTTGATGGTTGAAGTGACACAGGTGTCACACGATGGACATCGGACTCCACCGGGTGAAAAGGAGCAATATCAGCGGGTGCAGGTGCAGGTGGGGGAATAAGTGGCTCAATATCAGGAGGGTCAATGGGTGCAGGAACTGGGTCAGGTATGAGGGGTGCTGTTAGTACATACGTCTGTAGCTTCCGTCAGCATGTAGTCATGTTTTGTATATTTGTGTGTTTGTAAACATTTATGTAATGTATGTGTGTAGATATGTCACACCCCGAAATATCAGAGCATGGGGTGACTGGACCGGTATCTTCATTGCACAGCGGAAGCAAATAAGCTAAGACTTCTAGAAATTGAACGCCTGCTAAGTACTCGAAATCCCGTGGGTTCCCCTATTCCAACCGTTCCGTGGTTTTGAAAATGCAACCTGAGAAAGAACATGCGAAAAAGGTCAACATAAAGTTGAGCGAGTTCATAGTTTATTTTGAAAAGATTTAAAACAAATCTTTTTGATAACCGGTTTTAAAGTTGTGGAGAAAACATAATAGAATCATTTTTCTCGATATATCATATGAAAACTATGAGTCTAGCCCACTAGAGTCTTTGTAAGTAGGACCAACTCGTCCTCTTACTTGTACATAAGTTGGAAACGTTACCCAAGTTTGTAAATCCACGTAGTATGAGTTTGCGTCAAATGAATATTAAAAACATATGAAAGTTATAGTGTTGTAAGTTGGTATGTAAAGCGTCTATGAACATGTTGATCATTAATGTTTCGCGAGGACATTAATATATGCGACGACATAGGAGGTACTCAACCCGCGTAGGCAATTTAAGTGTCGAAATCTCGACAATGGACACAACAGCACTCTAGTGGTCACCCTTGGACCGTGAGTGGGGCTCGCCCGTACCCATTAGATCTAACCTTTGTTCCTTGGTCCTCAAAAGGATTAATGGCACCTCAGTTACAGCCTATGCTAACATGATCTAAGAGTTCATTTCATAACTTAATCATACCTATGTTTGACATGTATTTCCCCCCGAAAGTTGTGAACCGAAACGTTGAAAGAAAAGGGGGACATGATCTCACTGAGTTGTCTCGTTTTTCGTACGCAGACCAACCCAGTCCCGTTGTTGTAACTAGGACATTCTCGTCACAAGTCATGAAAATTATGCACGTTTGCGAAAATACACGTTTGTTTTGTAAAACCGGTATGTTTAGTATAAACCTTTCGTAACCTATCGAGTTCGTTGAAATTCATTTGCAACATGGTTTATAAATATGTGTTTTCGTTCATCGAAATAGTGTTTTCTTTTGCAAAAACTTGCATGTCTTTCCACCCCCGAAAACATTCATAAAAATGTAAAACCGTAAAAAGTGGGGGTTATGAACTCACCTCGACATTCTTGTGCAGTGCTAGCTTAGCGTGATTCCGTAGTGTCATTCCAAGGACGTGTATTTAGCTAGCGTGCAACTATGACATTCCTACGAAGGAATACTTATGAGTTTTCTAATAAAACAACGTAGTTTAACTACGTGTCCGAGCTCTACCGAATTGCTAACAAAACGACTCTACGAAGGAAAGTGTAGATGAAATATTGTACGTATCCGAAACATCGTATATGATACGGTAATATACGGTTGTAGTTCTCGTAGAATGGTAATAAATATATATATACACTATTATATATTCGAGACCCCACGTTTGAAATATAAATTTCGACGTTTGAAATAAATATAACTCGTTATATTTATTTGATAGAAAATGTATGTTATCGTGGTGTGAAATAATTATTCGAACTTAAAGTGTTTGAAATAGGTATTCACGTTATATTTATCATATAAAAGTGTTCGAAATATCGATATTTGAATAAATATAGGACGTTATATTTATCTAAAAAAGTGTCAGAAACATCGTCGTTCGAAGTAACTATAAGCGTTATATTTATTTTAACTAGGTATCGGTTTCAAAGTCTCATAACGTCGTCAAAATAAATATACTTCTATATTTATTTTTATAAGAAAACTTGTATCTCGATAAATGTCGTCTTTATAACAATATATGTTTCGTAAACCGGGTTTTTAACGAAAATCGGACAGAGTTTCCTCTGTTTTTAGGATAACTTCGACATCCAAAGTGTCGATATTTTAATCAAAACGCAACAATTTTCAACAATATTCATTAACATAAACACTATATATGTATAATTTTCATTAAAAACGCAAAGAACGTAATAAGCCGCAAATGTATACGCGTAAACTATTCGGGTCGAGCTCGGTTTCACGTAATCTAAAATCTAAACTATATCGATCTGAACTAAATCTCGCGTCATTAAAACTTTACCGGATCTTCATTGACTGTTGTTGACTGCGTTGACCGTCTGTTGACCCGAGTCGACTCGGTTTGACCCGAAACCAAATCTGACCGAAACGAACCATGACATGTGGTCGACTAACTTTGACCCGCAGTCTGACTTGTTGAACCGAACCGAACCGTGATCCGATCCTGCTGATGTGACTACTTGAACCCCAGTTCTGAGTTGAACCGAACTTAACCGGGAAAGAAACGAAGCTGAAATCCCGAGACTACCCAAGCCCGAACTGGAACTGAAACTGAAGTCGAGCACCCAAATGACACCACCACCTATGCCGTGACGTCGGCCTGCCAGGTGCCGTCGCCGGCGTCGCATCACTACCACCACTACTCCGATCCTTCCTGAAATCATGCCGGAACAACGTGGATCGTCACAGATCTTGAAAGAAAGGAGGAGAGGAAGTCTAGAACACTCACCGGAGAATAATCGCGAACCCGTGACTGCATAATACTCGTAGGCTGTCTCCGATCATCATCAGCAACCAAAATCATCATTCTTGTGAGAAAGAGGGACCGAGAAGAGGGGGGTGTCTGCAGTTGGGAGCTTGTCGAGGGGGGGGGGGGGGGGGGGGTCTGGTGTGCGTCGGCTGACTGGAGAGGTGTCGGCCGAGAGTTCCGATCTCCGGTGATCGGAGTAGTGACGTGAAGAGAGAGGGCAACAGGGGTGTGCGGCTGCATATGCTTTTGAATTAGGGTTTTCTTGCAAAAAATGAAGGAGATGAGTGTAAGGAGCCTTTTTATAGTTAGGTTTTAAATGTGAGTTGGGCCCAGGGCCCGTTAGCATGTTTTGAGCGGCCCAAATCGTTTTTGAAGCCCGTTTCTCGAACCTGATCTTTGTTTTGTTGTAAAATATAACGTTAAGTCGAGAATACTAAAAAAATACGTCGGAGTTTGAGGTTTGACGCGTATTTTGTCGGTTGCATTAAAACACGTGAAGTGTTCCGTTTGCCGCTTTTAAATCCATTTTTTTTATCCGTTTTCAACTAAGGATGCTAAAATTCTATTATGGAGCTAAGTACGTCATAATATTTCAATTTTGAAATTAATACACGTCCGATCCTTCCGTCTCGTTGTCGGTGCGTTCCTGCCGTCACGTTTTTCGTTGACGTTTGCGTTTTGTGACGTTTGGAAACATGATAATTTCACAAAACAAAATCCATAAGTTTAAATTATACGTATAACCTCGTATTTGTTGGCGTTGTTAGTATTTATCCATTGTCGGTTCGCTTAAAGTTAAATTGCGCGCTAAAATTCTCGAAAATTGTCAAATCGCGTAACGTGAATCAAGTAGACGTTCCTAGGCATTCCAATAGCCTAATTAAGTTAATACGTGCCTTAACACTAATTATTATTGCCTTAAACGTTTGCTAATCATGTAATTAAGAGGCGTTAATTACCGGTTGTCACATTCTCCCCCTGTTGCAGAAATTTCGTCCTCGAAATTTAGACTATGTTATCTCCTTAGAGTTATGACGTTCCTAGGTAAGTCCGAATAATATTAAAGTGAATGACCGCATAATCGAATAAAGACTTATTCGGATTATGTGAGTGTAAAGACATTTTGCATCAATAAGAACCCAACGGTTCAACTGAGTTTATTCCAAAGATCGATGTCAAGTGAACGAAGCATAGTGATACTATCACCAATGTGAGTAAGTTTACGAGGGTCCAACAAAAGAGGAATCTCGGCCAATAGAATTCCAAATGAACGTTCGTAATATGCAAATCAATTTTGGAACAATCAAATTTTCTACCAACGGAAACTTGCGTTGGTTGTTGTATGATTGAAACTCGAATTCAACAAGCTCAAATAAAAAGAATTGTAAAAATGATTTGTCAACTATCGAACCAATAAATGAATAAGATAAAATCAACGTGTTGACATTATTGAGTTGCAAGGATACACCGAAATGAAATACAACCGAACCTGGTGTATCATCGTCTTAATACATAGTTGCATTAAGACTACTTAAATGACGTGTCAAACGAAAAGCATATAGTTTCACATGAGATGGCTGATCGTGATTAGCACAACCTACAAGTTTATACCGACGCCACAAGGTGTCATAGTGAATGAAATAATTTGATAGCGGTGACCGAACAAGTATCACCGTGGTTTGCATGAAACGCTCGATCGTGATTAGCCCAAGCTGCAAGTTTATACCGACACCACAAGGTGTCGTAGTGATCAAAATAGGTGGTGACCGAACAAGCATCACCGTGTTTTGAAATCAGACACAAGGTTAAACAAATCTCATAGGATTTTCAATTGATATTGAAACAACAACCCAATAATGTTCTCGATCGAAGATGAAAAGCAATGGATATCACAAAATGTTCGATCGATGTTGAAAGAATCGTTAAGAGGTACACCGAAATATAACATGAATTTTGTGTACCATTATCTTAACACATGATTGTATTAAGATTGCTTTAATATGATAATTCAGTAAAACGGATTTAATATCAATAATCAAATAAATAAATAATTAAATCCATACATGAGGTGAGCAACGAGATTAGCGCAAGCTTCAAACCTGTGAAAAACGTCACCATAAGGTGATCGTGATCAAAGAAACGATTCAATGAAGTCGAAGACCAAACAAGCCTGTTATGGTTCAAAGCAAATGAAGTGCTTGTTGGAATTATTTCGATTATGATGGCCTCAATCCATTATATGGAATCTTGAATCGAATATATATAACGAGCAAGTTCAATCAATTGAACTTGGTTAAAACACAATCCAACAATGAATTCATGTGTAAATAAGAAAGTTTCGACATGGTTACAACGAACAAACCATGTAATGTATTCAAAAGAAAAGAGTTTCAACTAGTTCGTTGACTCGATATCAAAAAGTCAACACTTCGCAACAATGCGGGTCATCTAGATCACAATGCAAAGATCAAGTATAGCGAACGATATTTGAGCTTTGATAAAACGACAATTTGGAGTGAAGCCCTCCAATGGTCTTCACGGATCAACGAACCACATGCGCGACAAACAATGCATGCGTACATATGAATTCATCAAAAATAAAACAATTGAGTGTTTGCTATCATGGAAGAAAATCTTTGTGGTGCAACGATCATTAGGGGGGAGTAGAAATGCAAAAATCTACTCACTATATGCAAGAAGTCGAAATTTCAACAAAAGAAATTTAAGGACTTTACCTGGAAGTTCACGTGATGATTGGTTGTTATGTGACATTACCATAGAATGTTGTACGTAGCATAGCCGCCATGAATGAAGTAGGGGGAATGCGAAGACATGTGACTTCTTTTGCAGCGCCAATAGTTGTGAGTCTCATTAGAGTAAGCATCGACTGTTGTGAAATCTTGTTTTAACGTACCTCAGTGTGATTCATGTCGCTTGCAGGATCACGTGGCAAATTGCCGCTTTCGACCAATAGTTCTCCCGCTGACGGGGTTAGCATCGTTGTTGTCATGACCATTTGTGGTTTCCCCAAGGCCTTGCCTCGAAAGTCGTGTGTGATGTATTTCAACGTCCGCTGACGTATAGTTTAAGTTTCATGTATACTTGTGCAGTAGTGTTTCGTTTCGCGTAGAGTGTGATGTGCTCCGACATTCGTTGACGTATAATTTGAGTTTCATGTATTCTTGTGCACTACCGTTTCGTTCCGCGTAGGTTACCTGCTCGGGTAAGTAAGATAGCATAGACGGCATAATATAATGGCATTTGCGCGAGTTAATAATCACAGTTCCTACATGAGGACCTTTAATGAATTTCGTCATAAGTTTTCCTGAGGTCCTAAATATGTGTTACCACAACTCTCAAAGTCTTGCTTTATGTGTGTAATTGTTTCGTGTACTGTGTATCGACACAACATTTGTATATGTTTAAAATCAAAACAGTTGACTCATCGTTCTTGGCAACGGTTGGAACCCATATTCGAGTCTTAGGCGTTCTGTATGTGTTCAATTCTTGATATCTAAGTCCCTAGAGGATAGTGAGGTTAAAGTCTAGGTATCTCTACAAAAACCTAATTCGCTGAAACCTATGGCTCTGATACCAATCTGTCACACCCCGAAATATCAGAGCATGGCGTGACTGGACCGGTATCTTCATTGCACAGCGGAAGCAAATAAGCTAAGACTTCTAGAAATTGAACGCCTGCTAAGTACTCGAAATCCCGTGGGTTCTCCTATTCCAACCGTTCCGTAGTTTTGAAAATGCAACCTGAGAAAGAACATTCGAAAAAGGTCAACATAAAGTTGAGCGAGTTCATAGTTTGTTTTGAAAAGATTTAAAATAAATCTTTTTGATAACCGGTTTTAAAGTTGTGGAGAAAACATAATAGAATCATTTTTCTCGATATATCATATGAAAACTGTGAGTCTAGCCCACTAGAGTCTTTGTAAGTAGGACCAACTCGTCCTCTTACTTGTACATAATTTGGAAACGTTACCCAAGTTTGTAAATCCATGTAGTATGAGTTTGCGTCAAATGAATATTAAAAACATATAAAAGTTATAGTGTTGTAAGTTGGTATGTAAAGCGTCTATGAACATGTTGATCATTAATGTTTCACGAGGACATTAATATATGCGACGACATAGGAGGTACTCAACCCGCGTAGGCAATTTAAGTGTCGAAATCTCGACAATGGACACAACAGCACTCTAGTGGTCACCCTTGGACCGTGAGTGGGGCTCGCCCGTACCCATTAGATCTAACCTTTGTTCCTTGGTCCTCAAAAGGATTAATGGCACCTTAGTTACAGCCTATGCTCACATGATCTAAGAGTTCATTTCATAACTTAATCATACCTAAGTTTGACATGTATTTCCCCCCGAAAGTTGTGAACCGAAACGTTGAAAGAAAAGGGGGACATGATCTCACTGAGTTGTCTCGTTTTTCGTACGCAGGCCAACCCAGTCCCATTGTTGTAACTAGGACATTCTCGTCACTAGTCTTGAAAATTATGCACGTTTGCGAAAATACACATTTGTTTTGTAAAACCGGTATGTTTAGTATAAACCTTTCGTAACCTTTCGAGTTCGTTGAAATTCATTTGCAACATGGTATATAAATATGTGTTTTCGTTCATCGAAATAGTGTTTTCTTTTGCAAAAACTTGCATGTCTTTCCATCCCCGAAAACATTCATAAAAATGTAAAACCGTAAAAAATGGGGGTTATGAACTCACCTCGACATTCTTGTGCAGTGCTAGGTTAGCGTGATTCCGTAGAGTCGTTCCAAGGACGTGTATTTAGCTAGCGTGCAACTATGACATTCCTACGAAGGAATACTTATGAGTTTTCTAATAAAACAACGTAGTTAAACTACGTGTCCGAGCTCTACCGAATCGCTAACAAAACGACTCTACGAAGGAAAGTGTAGATGAAATATTGTACGTATCCGAAACATCGTATATGATACGGTAATATACGGTTGTAGTTCACGTAGAATGGTAATAAATATATATATATATACACTTATATATATTCAAGAACCCGACGTTTGAAATATAAATTTCGACGTTTGAAATAAATATAACTCGTTATATTTATTTGATAGAAAATGTATGTCATCGTGGTGTGAAATAATTATTCGAACCTAAAGTGTTTGAAATAGGTATTCACGTTATATTTATCGTATAAAAGTGTTCGAAATATCGATATTTGAATAAATATAGGACGTTATATTTATCTAAATAAGTGTCGGAAACAACGTCGTTCGAAGTAACTATAAGCGTTATATTTATTTTAACTAGGTATCGGTTTCAAAATCTCATAACGTCGTCAAAATAAATATTCTTCTATATTTATTTTTATAAGAAAACTTGTATCTCGATAAGTGTCGTCTTTATAACAATATATGTTTCGTAAACCGGGTTTTTAACGAAAATCGGACAGAGTTTCCTCTGTTTTTAGGATAACTTCGACATCCAAAGTGTCGATATTTTAATCAAAACGCAATAATTTTCAACAATATTCATTAACATAAACACTATATATGTATAATTTTCATTAAAAACGCAAAGAACGTAATAAGCCGCAAATATATACGCGTAAACTATTCGGGTCGAGCTCGGTTTCACGTAATCTTAAATCTAAACTATATCGATCTGAACTAAATCTCGCGTCATTAAAACTTTACCGGATCTTCATTGACTGTTGTTGACTGCGTTGACCGTCTGTTGACCCGAGTGGACTCGGTTTGACCCGAAACCAAATCTGACCGAAACGAACCATGACCTGTGGTCGACTAACTTTGACCCGCAGTCTGACTTGTTGAACCGAACCGAACCGTGATCCGATCCTGCTGATGTGACTACTTGAACCCCAGATCTGAGTTGAACCGAACTTAACCGGGAAAGAAACGAAGCTGAAATCCCGAGACTACCCAAGCCCGAACTGAAACTGAAGTCGAGCACCCAAATGACACCACCACCACCTATGCTGTGACGTCGGCCTGCCAGGTGCCGTCGCCGGCATCGCATCACTACCACCACCACTCCGATCCTTCCTGAAATCATGCCGGAACAACGTGGATCGTCACAGATCTTGAATGAAAGGAGGAGAGGAAGTCAAGAACACTCACCGGAGAATAATCGCGAACCCGTGACTGCATAATACTCGTAGGCTGTCTCCGATCATCATCAGCAACCAAAATCATCATTCTTGTGAGAAAGAGGGACCGAGAAGAGGGGGGTGTTTGCAGTTGGGAGCTTGTCGGGGGGGGGGGGGGGTCTGGTGTGCGTCGGCTGACTGGAGAGGTGTCGGCCGAGAGTTCCGATCTCCGGTGATCGGAGTAGTGACGTGAAGAGAGAGGGCAACAGGTGTGTGCGGCTGCATATGCTTTTGAATTAGGGTTTTCTTGAAAAAAATGAAGGAGATGAGTGTAAGGAGCCTTTTTATAGTTAGGTTTTAAATGTGGGTTGGGCCCAGGGCCCGTTAGCGTGTTTTGAGCGGCCCAAATCGTTTCTGAAGCCCGTTTCTCGAACCTGATCGTTGTTTTGTTGTAAAATATAACGTTAAGTCGAGAATACTAAAAAAATACGTCGGAGTTTGAGGTTTGACGCGTATTTTGTCGGTTGCGTTAAAACACGTGAAGTGTTCCGTTTGCCGCTTTTAAATCCATTTTTTTTATCCAATTTCAACTAAGGATGCTAAAATTCTATTATGGAGCTAAGTACGTCATAATATTTCAATTTTGAAATTAATACACGTCCAATCCTTCCGTCTCGTTGTCGGTGCGTTCCTGCCATCACGTTTTTCGTTGACGTTTGCGTTTTGTGACGTTTGGAAACATGATAATTTCGCAAAACAAAATCAATAAGTTTAAATTATACGTACAAACCTCGTATTTGTCAGCGTTGTTAGTATTTATTCATTGTCGGTTCGCTTAAAGTTAAATTGCGCGCTAAAATTCTCGAAAATTGTCAAATCGCGTAACGTGAATCAAGTAGACGTTCCTAGGCATTCCAATAGCCTAATTAAGTTAATACGTGCCTTAACACTACTTATTATTGCCTTAAACGTTTGCTAATCATGTAATTAAGAGGCGTTAATTACCGGTTGTCACAAGATAGATCGACAACTCAGGAAACGGAGCTTAATTGTAAGTGTTGACTTTTGTTGACTGGTGTCATCCGATCGGATAGCCATCGGATCGGATAGCACTCATCCGACCGGATGACTTGTCATCCGAGCGGACAACACTCACCACTTCCTGAGTTGCCTATATATACGCTGTTCGGGTATTACTTTTAGGACTTTTGACTCAAGCGAGAACCTGACTAGCGTCTGTCTTCTACCGGAATTTTGTACTTTCAGAATGTTTAATAGAAAGAACAGACCGTGTTTAATCGTTGAATACTGTGTTGATCATCTGAGATTTGTCATAATGGATTCCGCACATTAGACAAAGTCGATTCATCTTGTTCCTTACGATTAGATCTTGTGCAAAGGGACCAACAACTGGTATCAGAGCATCTAGGGAGCTGAATCAAGATCAACAACACCGAATTCACCAGAATTCGAGTTTTATTTTCCGATCAAAGTCAAATTTCACCGGAGATTTGATATTTCTTGCCGATCAGAGTCAAATTTCACCGGAGATTTGACCTATTTCATCTCTTTCTACTCATTTCTTGCATTATTTCTCAGTTTGTCACCATAAAATTAGAAAAACTTAAAATTGAACGTGAATCTACGGTTAAAAATTGATAAAATCGATTTCATTTGATTCGCAATCATTCAAAGTATCATTCTACTGAGTTTTATAATCAAATTCAACCTAAAACTAGATCAAATTCATCAAAAACCATGTTTCACTGTTCATATGTGCTAACGTCATCCACTCGCTCGGACAGCTGTCCGAACGGATTGGATTAGTTAGTATCTGCTAGTTGCTTGCTGACATCATCAGTGTTACTCGCTCGGATTACTATCCGAGTGGCGTGATTCAGTTTGATCAAGAACATTTGCTTACGTCATCATCTCACCCAATCGGATAACAATCCGATCGGATAGGATTTTGAAAGTTCTTTATCTCATTTACTCTTCTAACCTGTCATCCGGTCGGATCACCATCCGAGCGGTGAAAGGTTAAAAGGTCAACTTTTCAAAAGTCAAGCTTGTCACCTGAACGAACGACACCATCCGAGCGGTGAAAGGTTAAAAGGTCAACTTTTCAAAAGTCAAACGACCATCCGAGCGGATCACCATTCGGTTGGATAGCCTGTGTCACTCGTTCGGATAGTGACTCGATCGGATCACCATCCGATCCAGGAAGTTTTATTTTGAAATTTTTGAAATTTGTAAAAATTTTCTAAGTGTTTGTTGACTGTTTCAGGTACGTGAAAGATGGACGAATTCATGAATCTTTTCAGTGATATGTATGCCTTTGCTGGAAACGCTGGAGATGATATTTCTAGCAACACCAATGAGAACACGCCAATTGCAAAGAAAACCTTGTCGGATGCTTTAGGTGTGGAAAGTTCATACGGAACATATAACAAACCCCCAAAGTTGATGGCGATCGAAGAGTACAGTCGGTGGGCCAAGAAATTTGAAGAATGGTTAAAGGCGTTTGCATATACCAGCTGGAAATGTCTAAAGAAAGGATACAGTGATGGAGGGAAAAATGGTGAAAACTTGACATCAACTGAAGAATAGATGTTTTTGTTGCCCAGCAAAAGTGCATCACGTTGCTATTTCAGTCTGTCCGAGAAGATATAATATCTTTGATCGAGTATAGCAATGCTAAAGATCTATGGAAAAAGTTAGAAGTAAAATGTTTGGGTAGTGCAGAAATAGTGAAAAACATAAAGAAACTACTAAGAAAAGAGTTTGATTTATTTGGTTGTTTAAAAAATGAATCAGTTTGTAAGATGATTGAGAGGTTTGGGCACTTGAAGTTAGAGCTGGCGAGACATGAAATTACTTATTCTCAAGAAGAGTTAGTCGACAAATTGTTTGACTCGTTGCCAGATGAGATGGATTGGCAATACTATGCGTTAATGCTGAAGAATACCATCAAGACTGAAGAGATGACAGTGGATCTGCTTATCGAGAGACTAGAGAGTCACGAGCTGGAGATAAAGAAAACACACAAAGTCAATCACTCGTCATATCAGCAGAATTTGGAGTTGTATTATCCAAAAAGCATGATTCCCAAGAATACGTCTCCCAAGACAGCTTTTTCTGCTGAAAATTCCAACACATCTAGCAAAGAGTGTGCAAGCAAAGTGAGTACAAACAGTGGATTTCATAGTGGCTCTTCGTCAACTTCAAACCAATCAGCTGCAAAGAATTTATTTCAATGCAATATCGCTGTAGATTTAAAGAACGCTCAAAACTTCAGCGAGGAGTCTGCAAAGCAACAGATGGTTTTCTTCGCTTCTATGCTAGAGTCGTATGTGAGTCTTGTGGCAGGCAAGATAGGCAACACTAACTTAACAATGGAAGACTACGATCAAATAGATCCTGAGGAGATGGAATTGATCGACATAAGGTGGTGTATGGCGAGTGCAGTAAGAAGGGCACAACGTTTTATGGAAATTACAGGAAGAAAGTCTATTGGTGGACCATCTACCAAATTAGGCTTTGACAAGACAAAAGTGACATGTTTCAAGTGTAAACAGAAAGGTCATTTTAAAAGAGAGTGCCGAAATGCTTATGCTGATGATTCCAAAAATCCGTTCAAAGAAGATTACTACAAGATAGCGATTTATCATTAGAATAAATCAGAACCGCCCAGAATGAAACAACTTGAGGATAATAAAGAGAAATCCAGAGCTCTTGCTGTGATTCATGACGAAGAAGGTTTCGACTGGAGCGAGTTGTTACCTAAAGAGGATGCGGTTGGATATGCTTTTATGGCAAAGATTGTTGAACCTGTTCCTTTTAAAGATAGCAGAAATGAAGAAGAAAAGTATGTCAACAGAAAGATGATAGCTCAAAACAGAATGATCAGAATATCTGATGTATACACTGAAGCAAAAAGGGCGAAGAGATGGGATCCAGACAGAGAATGTTATCTTGACCCCATGGGAAACATTGCTATTGACTATAAGACCCTCGATCTTGAAACCATAATTCAACAAATTGCTGAAGAAGAAGAGGGTTGGCAAAGAAAATGGTGGGGAAGTGGAGAAGAGAGAGAAGAGAAAGAAAACGAAAAAGAAGAAAAGTCAAAGAAGATTGATAAAGGGATCATTGATACATCACAAGAGTTGAATTCTGAAAACTTTGGAAAGATGGCTGACAAAGTGCTGGCTGCTAAGGAACTTGAGGTAGACTCTAAATCCGTGTCTGAGTCTAAAAGCCAGGTCAGTTCAAATGCGTCAACAAGTGCGTCAGGTAAGAAAGTAAATGGTGATATTGACTGCAAAAATTGCATGAAAGAGTGCAAAGTTTGTAGTACAATCACTTATCTCAGTGGTAAGAAAGTTGATGATCTGACTGCTAGAGTCTGAAGTGTTGAGGATCAGATCCTTAACCGGGATAAAATGTTGAGAGCTTCAAACGACAGATTAAAAGAATTATCTGACAAAATCGAAACTGATAAAATTGACGTAGAAAGAGTTAGGAAAGAAAATGAAAAACTAATTCTTGAAAATCGTCAAATTTCTGAAAGTTTTGAGAAGCTAAAACGCACGGTGAAAGATTCTGATGATAGAAACGGTAAAACATACAAAGAAAATTGTCATTTGCAAGGCGTTTTGAGGGTTAAAAAAGAGTTAATCAACCAACAACTGGATGAGATTGCTAAGTTGAAACTTCAATTTCAAGAAGTTAAAATTGAAAATTAACGCTTCCAGTTGAAGCTGAACAGTTACAACTCTGCAAGCTTTGTTTTACAACACATTGTTCCCAAACCCATCGGGAAAAACAAAGCAGGTGAAGATGTATATGCTGACGGAACTGGGGTCAGGTTTCATCAAGTTCCGCCACCAGTTCTAAACAATTTTTCAAATAAACAATCAGGGTTGGTTAATGATGAAGTTGAAATGAATGAGGTTAAACTTCCAAAGTCAATTGATGTGACATTTTCTTCATCATCTGATGATGATAATGTTCAAACTGATATTGTTAAAAGCATGGCTGAAAGTATTTTGAAGTCTGATATTGATTCAGCTGATGATGATGAATGTTTTCTGGATAAATACATTCCGAAATCAAAATCCAAAATCAACTTAAATGATGAACCTGCTGTTGTGATGTATAAGATGGCAGGATCTGATAAGTTGTATTCGGATCTTGAATTTCCTTTAGAAAATGTGAATGTGGGAAAATTGAGAAATATTTTTAAATTGATTGAAATTTATATATCAGAAATCGAAGGTTTAAGAAATTCAAAGAGGCAATTAAATTTTGAGAAAGATAAAGCTTACTACAAAAAACCTGTCATTCCACCACGTTTTTCTAACAACAACCGAAACAAATGGTCGGGTGGATATCAGGGTGGTAAGAATTATCAGAAAAAGAATGTTCAGAACAAGAGATTTACTGAGAAAAAGGTGTTTGTGAACAGTTCAAGTTCACTTTCTGATGAGGAATCTGAGATTTTTTCAAAATCAAACAAAGAGTTCTTTGAAAAGAAGGCCTCACAGCCTCAGTCTGAAGGCACAAGTCGGGTAGTTGACACCCGAACATGCTTCAAATGCAATCAAGTTGGACATATTGCACGAAAGTGTACCAACTTGAAACCTTAGACTGAAGTTGTGATAAATTCAAGCAAGAAAGATGTTTTGGTAACTAAAAATGACAAATTTTACAAACGGGTTACATCACCTCAACAAACATGGAAGCTAAAAACTGTTGACAAGAAAGCAAACTCTCCAAAACCAAAGGTGTCTGAGACTGAAAAATCATCATCTTCAACCAAGAAGATGTATGTACCTTTGGATTTATATGAGAAACTAGAGAAACAAAAATCGACTTCTGAAAAGAAGTATGTGGTAAAGAAAGACCAATCATCAAGACAACCTCCGAAAAACGATTTCTCCTTAAACAAAGAGGTTGAGATTGGATCTGAAGAAAGCTTGAAGATAAATTATATGAATTTTCCGCCACTTTACACTGCTAAAACACAAATTAATGTCAAGTTACCCGAGTCAAAAGAGGCTTGGGTGGAAAAAAAATCTCACTAAATGTTTGTGATATGTGCAAGAGCTTCCGAGATCCGTTTCACGATGGATTATGGATAGTGGAGCTTCTCGGCACATGACAGGGAAGACAGCGTTGCTATATGATGTTAGAAATTTCAATGGAGGATATGTAGGGTTCGTTGGTAACCAAGGTGGTAGAATTGTTGGAGAAGGAATGTTATCTAATGGGATTGTCACGTTTGAAAGAGTTAACTACATTGTTGAGCTGGAAAATAATCTGCTGAGTATCTCGCAGATTTGTGACAGGATGTATACCACGCACTTTACTGACAAAGAATGTTTGATCTTGAAACCAGGTTTGTTATCCCTGAAGAATGGATTATCATGAGAGCGCCTAGAGTGAATAATCTGTATGTATTGGACATGAGTGTGGCAACTACAACAACGGGTCAAGCACACTGTTTTGTTTCTAGAGCAACTGAGAAGGAATCATAGTTGTGGCATCGCAAGATGGGCCACATTCACCTTCGAAAAATGAATCACCTGGTGCATAATGATTTAGTTCTGGGTGTTCACATTAAAGGTTTTCATCTGGAAGGGGAATGCATTAGTTGCATCGAAGGCAAGCAAAAGAAAAAGTCACACCCTAAAAAGCAAGTCAATTTAGTCTCAAGACCTTTGGAGAGACTTCACATGGATTTGTTTGGTCCTGTGAATGTCAAATGTATTACAGGAGATCTCTACTGTCTTGTGGTTACTGATGATTATTCTAGATTTTTGTGGGTATCATTCTTGAAGACTAAAGATGAGACTTTCGAAAGTTTGATGGCGTTGTTCAGAAAAATTGAAAATTTGTATCAAGCTCGTATCAGAAGAATCAGAAGTGACAACGGTACAGAGTTTAAGAACAACCGAATGGAAGAATTTTGTGATGAGAAAGGAATATTGCATGAATTTAGTGCTCCTTATACTCCACAACAAAATGGAGTAGCAGAACGAAAGAACAGGACACTAATCGAAACGGCCCGAACAATGCTTGCTGATTCAAAGCTTCCAATCAACTTTTGGGCAGAAGCAGTGTCAGCCGCTTGTTATACTCTCAACCGGGTTCTCATAGTAAAGAAATTCAACAAGACGTGTTTTGAGCTGATAAATCTCCGCAAACCTAACCTAAAGTATCTGGAACCGTTTGGGTCTCCCTGCACAGTTTTAGAGCCTTTTGGGAAGTTTGGTCCAAAGAGCATTGAAGGAATTCTTGTGGGTTATTCTAGTCCACAAAAACGAGTCTTTGTTCCAATTTTAAAGCGGATAATTGAAGCATACAATGTTGAATGTCAGGGCCATACAATGCCACCGCGGAATCCTGGCGACTCATGGCGTTTCAATTATGATACTTTGTGGGATTCCTTCGACATGGAGGAAGAACCATAGTTATTTGACGAGTTGGATATCCTAAGAGAGTATGAGTCATCACAAGAAAGATTCCCAGCTGAGTTTTCTAAATGTCTACGGCAAACTTCAAATGATGATGAAGTAGGTCCAAGCAATGCTGGAGAACATGACGATATCCAACAAATGAAGTTGCTCAGGATAATCAGACAGTAGAGAATGATAATCAAGAATCTGAGAACAGACCAATTTTTTATAGTGATGATTCAGATTCTGAGGGGGAGCAAATTCAGTTTTCAGATCAAACAATTCCAGTCAATGAACATGATGCAAATCAAAATGTCACAAATTTGGAAGGCGATGTAGATGTTTCAGGCGAGGCGATGCCAAGAACTCTTTCATACCATCCAGAGGAGTTGATAATCGGAGAGCTGCAATCAGGAGTCCGAACCAGAAGACAAATTGACCAAGGGCTTACTTATTTTTATTCTACTGTTGCTCCTTTACAAACTGAGTTTTCACTTAGTTGTTTTATCTCGCAGATTGAACCAAGGACCTGTAAGGAAGCATTGACAGAAGATTCTTGGGTCAATGCTATGCAAGAGGAGCTAAGTCAATTTGAGAAATTGGGAGTCTGGAAACTAGTAGATTTTCCAGATGGTCACAGGAAGATAAATACCAAGTGGGTGTTCAAGTGCAAGAGGGATGAGCGAGGAGTTGTTATACGCAACAAAGCTCGACTCGTTGTCCAAGGTTTTAGTCAGCAGTAGGGGATAGATTTCACCGAAGTATATGCCCCTGTTGCAAGACTTGAAGCGATCAGAATCTTCCTAGCATTTGCATCGTGGAAAGGATTTAAAGTCTTTTAGCTAGATGTGAAGTCGGCGTTTCTCTATCGCAAGGTGAAAGAGGAGGTTTATGTCAGACAGCCACCGGGCTTTACCGACCCAATTCACAAAGATAAAGTTTATCTCCTGGATAAAGCGTTATACGGCTTACATCAGGCCCCGAGAGCCTGGTATGAGACCTTGTCTCAACATCTGTTAGCCAACAACTTCATCCGAGGAAAGATAGACGCCACTCTGTTCACAAAAGAAGTCGACGGGCATCTTCTGATAGTCCAAATTTACGTGGACGACATAATTTTCGGGTCTACAAATGAACAACTCTGCAAAGATTTTGAAAAGGTTATGAAGCAGAAGTTTGAAATGTCATCAATGGGTGAGATGAAGTTCTTCTTGGGGCATCAGGTTGATCAACTACCCGAGGGAACGTTCATACATCAAACAAAATACGTTCATGATATTCTGGAAAAATTCGGGATGTCAGGAATGTCACCTATGTCCACCCCATTAGCGACGAACCATGGGATAAACCCTGATCTCACCGGAGAGATGGTGGATGAAACGCTGTATCGCTCCATGATCGGTTCGTTAATGTACTTGACGGCATCAAGACCGGATATTATGTATCCAACCTGCCTCGTAGCAAGATTTCAATCTAATCCGAGAGGATCGCACATGGTAATAGTCAAAAGGATATTACGCTACCTTAAAGGAACTCCATCGTTGGGGTTGTGGTATCCAAAAGTAGGCGATTTCATGCTCGAAGGATATTCTGATTCCGATTTCGGATGCTGCAAAGTCAACGCTAAATCAACAACAGCGGGGGTGCCAGTTTTTCGGACCACGATTGGTTACCTGGCAATGCAAGAAGCAGACCTCTGTCGCTTTATCCACATGTGAAGCCGAATATGTATCTGCTAGCAGCTGCTGCTCTCAGATCTTGTGGATCCAGCAATAGATGCGAGACTACGGTTTGTAATTTCTTAACTCCCCTATCTTTGTTGATAATGAGGCAGCTATAAACATAACAAAAAATCTTGTTCATCATGCTAAAACGAAACACATTGAAATTTGTCATCACTTCATCCGAAATTGTTTCGAGAAGAAGTTGATACGAATAGAAAAAATCCAAACCGATGAACAAAAAGCTGACTTACATACCAAAGCATTTGACAAAACACGTTTTCAATATCTTTTGAAACTTAATGGTATGAAGTTACTATCGGATGCGGAGGAAATCGTTGGCGTTGATGAAGGTACCACTGTAGATGATGTCGAAAAGCAATCTGCAATGGTTTGTCGATTTTTTACTTGTTTTGGTCTTTAGGGGGAGATAGTTTAGATAGGTTATAATTTTAGAAAATACAAAAACATTAAAAAATTCCAAAACCCAAAAACATGATAAAATTCAAAAAGAGCTTGTGTAAAAAGGGAAAATGATAGTACATCAGCTAGACAGTTACAGTACGCTAAAGAAATGGAAAGTTTAAATGCGTTAAACAGTCTCACTGATGATGTGTCGATAGGTTTTTACACATTTAGTAGGTTTGTTCGGGATATAAACCTAAATCTTTACTTACTTTTTTCGTGGGGAACACTACCTGGATATATAGGTAACCCCTGAAATCTTGTTTGAAAGATCCATCTTTCTGAGATACTAGGTCTTTATACTCAGTGATATCTGGGGTATTATCCCGGGACTTCTGATTTTGCGGAAGCAATGGCCTAGTCCTTAGAGAATACTTTACCGCATGCTTGAAATATAGCGCTGCCCTCAGCATTAAATGATGAGACAATAAAATTGCTAATCAATGCTGTTGTAAAAAAGATCCTCTAAAGGGGACCCACCCAAGTCGAACCGTCATCTCTCTACTAAACGGAAGTTCTGACCTGAGCTCTCACGGTTTTGTACTGTTCCATAATTTATTCCTTTACAGATATCATCTGTGGTAAACTCACCTGTAAGACTGAATATTGGGATCTGGATACGGGAGTATATTCAAGAGGTGGGACACACGTATAAGTTTAAGTCTCTAAAATACTAAATCCGTATCCTGGACAGTATATCGACAATCTAGGTGAATTGTTTAATGTTGTGTATGAAATCAAGCTTAACGGTACTCGTAACTTGTCAACAGCTGATATGATTCTCTAACACGCTCACCAAAAAATATGTTTCTAAATAGATTACATTTACTGCATTTTATTTCTATATTTCATTTCTATTTTAGAAACTTTATTAAAAAATCCAAAAATATTTTTACATTTCTGCTTTATTTTCCGACAATCCAAAGCGGAGAGCTGATCTTCAGATTCACAGTTTGAGATAGATGCAGGAAATTTCTGGGATGGAAGATGAGTTTGGAGCTAATCATTCTAATCTTGAAATTGAAATATCAAAAATAAGTTCATTAAATTGAAACTTGTAATTTTTCAGAGAAAACGATTGAACAAGAAACAAGAAAATGTCAGTTCGCTTTGAATCGGGTCAACCAAGGTCATTAAGTTGGACTTGGTAGGCAAATTAAGTACCTAGGGTCATTAATTTGGACCTAGATACCTAAGTGGATTTCTAAAAACTGATAAAATTTGAGAAAATGATTAAATGGTCAAAAAGTCAAAGTTTTAGAAAGTCAAATAGTGTGCCTCACTCGGATAGCAATCCGTTCGGATGACAATCCGGTCGGATGGCAATCCGGTCGGATGGCAATCCGGTCGGATGACCATCCGACTCATGCGTCACTATATATAGGGGGTCAAAGGTCAATCAAAGCTTACCCGCTCGGACAACCTTCTTTCTCTCTCACACACTTTGATTTTCTGATCTTATTTTCTTTGGATTTCTTTGCACGAATCTTTGGATTGTTGGTTTTGGACAACTTTTACAATGGCAAAGGTATGTAATTCTTACTCAAAACTGTTAAAAATTGTTCTTTGTTGAATGTTCTTGACTATGACGTCACTGTCGGAAGGTTTAGGTCAGATCTAGGTAGTTTGAGCCAGTTTTGATGGGATTTAAGCATAGGGTTGTGTTCGGAATGATCAGATCTATAGTTTTACCGGTTTAATTTATGTCATAACATGCTAAAATCAAGTAGATCTGATGTTAGGGCGATACGGTTATCGGTAGAGTTTTTGTTGAATTAAACCCTGATTAGGACGTTTTAGACAACATTGAACATAGGGTTTGGATCACGATAAGATTCTCTGTGTAGATCTGTGTTCAATTTGAGGTTTTGCCTTAGAAATTTTTTTGATGTTTCTAGAATGTTCTTGAACTGTTGTTTGAATCAGATGACAATCCGATCGGATGACAATTCGATCGGATGACAATCCGTTCCATCATTTATTTCTTGAAAATTGTGCAAATGTTTTGAGTCGGATAGCAATCCGATCGGATGGCAATCCGATCGGATGGCAATCCGTTCCATCACTTGATTCTTGAAGTATGTGCATCTCCTGTCATGTCTCGGATGACAATCCGATCGGATGACCATCCGATCGGACAACCATATCATACACAAGACTCGGATAGCAATGTCAAATTCATTCAGAAGGTAATCCGATCGGATAACAATCCGATCGGATAACATTTACTGCCTGTTAGAAAAAGAATATACAGAGAAACTAGTAATTGAAAAGGTTGCAAAATTCTTGAGAGAGAGCAAAATTGCTAAGGCATTAACTGATAAAACCGTAGTTTATGAATCACATGTTAGATGTTTTTGGAATTCTGAACGATACGAAGAGAAAGATAAAACGATTTACTCTGCAGTAACAAAGAGAGATGAAAAGGGAAAGAAAATAGATTTGGAGATTAAGATAACAGTTGGTGATGTAAGACGTGTGTTAGACTTACGTGATTCTGATGATGATCCAATCATTATCTCTGAACGTCTAGCAAAAGGTTTGTGGTGCAGAATAGGGTTCACAGGAAGTGTAAATGGAAAGATCTTGAAAACAAGTTTCAGTAATGCTTACAAGTTCTTAGTACACTGTGTTATTCATGCTTTATCACACAGGAAGGGTGCCTATGATGAAGCTTCAGACTATATCATGAACATTGTCACTTGCCTTGTGTTGAACCGGCCATATAATATTTCTCAAGTGATTTTTGACTACATGATTGAAAATGCAAAAGCTGGAAATAAGAAGTATATTATGTATCCTCGCTTTGTTCAGATGTTGATTGATGAAAAGTTCAAGGATCTTGAGAAAAGTGATGATGATATTTTGGGATTACGACACATGACAACAGAAACAATAAGCAGACTTACAAAGGGTCCGAACACAGGAGCAAAAAGGATGATATGCAGAATTAGCACACCAGCTTATGTTGCTCCAGAGAATGATGCTTGGAGACATCAAAACAGTGATTCTGACAATGAAGATGAGAAAATGAGTTTGTTTTCTGAAAAGAATACTAGATGGTGGTGTGTAAAAGATGGGAAAAGAAAGAGAACTCCCAAGTCATCCCCTACAGTTCCAATTCCAAAGGAACCAGTTCCTAAGATTGTTATTAAGGGTACGGTGAAAGGGGGAGTAATAAGAGAAGTTAGAATTTTAAAATGTTATATTATTCTAATGACATCTTTGTAACATCTGTGCTTGTAATCATTGTGAATAGTTCTATTATCAATAAAACAATGTTATTTGATCCCAATGTTTGTTTGGTTGTGTTTTACATTTTTCATGTTTTGACTTTTGTGTAATTTCAAACTCTGTATCGCTTTCTGGAGAGTTATACGCAAACTGATGAGTAAACGTAATCGGTTTAATGCAAAAAATACTCTGGAACATCAACATATACTTAACATACCTTAAATAACCTTTACATAACTTAGAAATAAGTTTTGAAGACTTTGGTATGGCAAAAACAAGTTAATTCGCCTACAGGGACTAAACTTGACAAACTACGAAAGTATGCCCATTTGAACGGTAACGAACATTCCGAAACATGACCATAAGTTAAACACACCTTAAATATCCTTTACATAGCTTAGAAATAGGCTTTGAGGCGTTGGGTGTGCTAAAATAAACTTTTGGGTCATTCAGGGACTAAAAGTGTCAAAAAGTGCACAAGTTTGCACTTTCGCGCATAACTTACGTTCTGAATACATCTGGACATCCAAAAATTTATGTAAGCACTAAAATATTTTATTTTAGTGTTTGGCAGAAGAGAAATTCATTCGTCGCGTCATTTGGATCGTTTTTCGCGCTTGTGCGCATTCCGTCGTAATTAAGCGAACATCGCGTTCGTACGACCAAACGAACCAACATCCGACATATTTTTGAGCATGTTTCATGTCCACAATGTTTAGGCATCATTTTAGGGCCTTAAAGTTGGCTTTACGGGCCTTAGAAGTGTCGGAAATGGCCTTAAACACGTACAGGAACCAAAACTGTCATTGCTGAAACTTATGTCTGATCTGTGCAGGCCAGGCGGCCCGCGTAAGATCTTTGTGTGTGTCTACGTGGCCCGCGTCATGTCACACCCGCTCGTAGCGGAAGCGCGAGGTGTGATCTGATCGGTTCTCATTGCATAACAATATAAGTGAACAATACTAAATGAATAAAAACGAGCTCCAATGCCATTGTCATAATTGTTTCGAAAGAACGCAACATAAGTTGAATGTATTGGTTACAAACCATCAAATGAAAATAAGTTGTCATCGTTTTATACATCAAAATGTAAGTCTTAAAATGTCAAGACTTTGACCACTATATCACCGCAAAGAGGCGGTATATAACAGGCAAACCCTTCAATAGTTGGCATGGAGTATTGATACTTGTTTTCCTTGAACTGAAATCGTTGCATTGGTCCACTAATTCCCTGAAATACATGTAAGTTTGAAAACATCAACAAAAGTTGAGCGAGTTCATGCAGTTTAGTTGTATGAGATGTATCTGTAAAATGTGAGTTGTATAAAATGTATCTGTAAAATGTGAGTTGTATAAACTGTATCCATAAAATGTGAGTTGTATAAACTGTATCCATAAAATGTGAGTTGTATAAAATGTATCTGTATGTAATGATGTAGTATGTAAAGCGTCAATGAAATCGTTGATCATTAATGTTTCGCGAGGACATTAATATGTGTGACGAAATAGGAAGCAATCCAAACCTAGACGATTTCGTGTCGATTACCATCGACTGGGACACAAACACACTCTTCTGTATGGGTCCATGACCAAGAGTGGGGCTCGCCAAAACCCATTAGATCTAACCACTTGTACCTAGGTCCAAACTGGATTAATGGTGCTTAGATGTATAACCCTAATTCGCACATGATCTAAGGTGTTTCATTCTCTAACTTTAACATACGTTGAACATGTATTTTCCCCGATAGTTGTAAAGTTGTAAAACATTTAAATGAATAGGGGACATGAACTCACAGAATCGCGTCCGTGAATAGAAGTAATTATGATCTCGCGTGTGGTCGTCTTGAACAATGTTGCGACCTACAAATGTTCTTTATTTGTTAGACACTTCGGTCTTTATAAATGACTTGAGTATAAGTCTTGTGTCTTGAATATGTGTTAAGACCTGTATGTCTTTGTTACTCATTGAACTGTGTATTAGATGTATTAACTGATAACTGTTTAGTGTATATATTTCTCCAAATACATATTCTTGTATCTCGTGAGTTGTATCATCGGGTCTTGTCATCTTGGTTTCGTGTCTTATATAAGTAAATTGTATAATTGTAATGTTTATCAATTATATGTCATTGGGCTTAGCCCAAGAATTCATGTTATTGGGCCCAAATAGTGTTGGGCCTAAATAGTGTTGGGCCTCAATAGTGTTAGGCCTAAATAGTATTGGGCCTAAATAGTGTTGGGCCTCAATAGTGTTGGGCTTAAATAGTGTTGGGCTTAAATAGTGTTGGGCTTAATGTTATTGGGCCTTGGCCCATATGTTTGTTATTTGGGCTTAGCCCATGAGTTTTTGATATTGGGCTTAGCCCATGTATTTATGTTAAGCCCATTATGAAGATAAGCCCATTAAGAAGTGTAAGCCCATTTGTATAAAATAGTCCATTAAGAAGTGTAAGCCCATTTGTATAAAATAGCCCATTAAGAGGTGTAAGCCCATTGGTATAAAATAGCCCATTTGAAAGTATAAGTCTTTCATTTTTATAAAAATCACTAAGTATACTTTTTAGTTAATAAAAACATAATAGTTTTTATAAGTTTCAAAATGTCCGAATTTTGTTAATGGTAACGTAATTTTTGTGTCCGCGTCGAAAGATCGTCTATACGTCGTAGTAATTCCTCGGAATGGCGATATGTTTATAAATTCGCCCGTCGTCCGTTTCGACCATAAGTTGTGTCCGAAAGCTCGGAATGTCCGTAAGTTGTTTTCAAGTGTGTCTATATGTATTCTTGTAAGTCTTTAGTTGTAAGTATGTCTTGTATTTATTTGTGTCATTGTTATCAAGTCTCTAACTTGTATATATAACTAATACAAATAATAACACATAACACATACTTGATATGTTCAATAAATATATATTTTACCAAAATATATATTTATGTCAATTTTTATGTTTAGAAAGACCAACTTTCTAATCTTGTAAAGACTTTGTAAAAAAAATGATAGTTTTTCTAACATATGATTTCTAAGAAAAGTTGGCCATAGTTCCTTTGTAATATGAACTTTGCCATGTTTATTTACATATCATTTTCTTTTCCAAATCACCATCAATTTACTCATAACATCTTAACTAAAACATATGAGATTTTTATAACATAAACTTATAAAAATGATCTCCAAATCATGTAGGGTTTTGGACATGATCATAACATGTGCTAACTAGTTCAAAAACCAAGTTTACTTCTAGTTTTAACAACTTTTATAAAAATCTCATGTTGTATGTTGTCACACCCACAAAATCCACCAACGGGGTATCACCGCTTGGAGACGTGACATGACCAGGATCGAGCCACCAATCATACTGAACAACGTACTTAAGTAGATAAAGACAACCACAATACGATTGGTGACCAAAAGTTCGTTAACCAAGTTTTTAATTTAGACAGTGGAAGCATAAACGTAAAGTTCAAACATAAGTTCGCTGTTCATAAGTTTAAAGTCCAACACATAGGTTTAATAAGTTCATAATGTTTTAAACATTAAACACTGGACATAGCCGTCCGCACACCACAACGACTCCTTCCTCGTGCAAGCTCCAAATGATTAGCGACCTGTAAGGCATGTAACAACGAGTCAACAACAAAGTTGAGTGAATTCACAGTTGGTTGTTTAGTTATAGCATTCGTTTCGTAAATCATATGTTCATTTTGTAAACCATGTATCGCGTTAATCCTTGCTGCCAGTCCAGGCATGCGTGCGATGATTAGTGGGGGCTTCCCATGTGTTTCAAAACCACGCGAATTGACTGCTACGAAAATATAAGAGGTGCCCTAAGTCAATGTCTATCAGCATTGACCTTTTGCCCATAGTCCATTAGTACACGCCCGTCCGACTGGCACGGTGTGAGGTTTGTTAAACCTAATAGTGCTATTAACTAATGACCCGCTCGCCATAGGCCTCGGCGATTAAGTCGATAATTGAGGGACTTAAAGTGATAGAGTTGATGGTCTTATGATCGTGTACGTAGGTTTTACGTACGTGCCCTTCAATTCGAGGACAGTAAAAAGTAGTTTAATAGTAATGATAGTACAAGTAGTTATTCAATCCCATTCCCAACCCCTGGGAATCCCATGCCTTAGAAAGAGTGTGAACTCACCTTGGTTGCTCGGTTTGACTCTCAAATATAGCTAATAGTCGAGGTCGGTCAATCACGTCCTAGTATGATTACCACTTAGTTTATTAGTGATTTCAAATAGGACACAAAGTTCCTACACGTATTTATCACATAACATGCATCACTCTAACGGTTCATGCCAATATAACCTTCCCATCTATTCCCCACTCATAGACAAACATACAACATTGCACATAACACTTTTATTGACATATAACATGTTCTATCATTCTCGGATAACCTACTCGACATTTAGACACGCAAATCACTCCTTATGTCGTTTCAGCTTTAATAATCAAAACTGGACTGTTTTCAAGCATTTTAATAAAATAGTTAACCTTTTCCAAAAATTCTCAAATTTTTACCGAAGGTCATGTATAATCCACGATTTATTGTGTAAAAATTTAGGATATCAGTTCATTACCAATTTTGTATAAAAATTCTTTTACTCGACTGAAATCAGATTTGATATTTTCTGATTGCAGTTTTACGGAAACATTCACTAAAAATCAATCGTAAGTCGGATCATCGAAATTCCAGTTGGAGGGTCACAAAAACAACCGTGACTATTTATGGTAAAAATTCCATGAGCTGACTCTGCTCAGGTTTTAAGTTTGGACTCTGATTACAACACACTTTTTCAGCAGAAATATTTTAGCTTTGAGCTGCTGTCTAAAATAATACTTTAAAAATAGTAAACGGTCTCGAAAAATTACGATTCCAGTTTCATTAGTTCAGATATTCAAAATTACACAATTTAGACTCCAGAACTTAAATTTTTCGATTAAAAATGAACCCGTTACAGCCTGTTGAAGGGGCTGGAAAATCTCAATCAGCAAGCTGTTTATATGTAGAAGTGACTAAAAACGCATAAACAAAGACCCTAACCAAGTTTTATCAACGTTTTAATGTTCAAACACTATGCATGCATTTACCAAGCTCAAACCAACCAGATTTCAATTTCAAACAAACTTTTTTTATGTATGGTTTTTAGGCAGAATTTTAAGTTCACATTTTAGTGTGCAAGCTTTGTGTGTGTCATGAGCATTCAACAAATCGTAACAAGAATCAATGTGGAACAAGGGTATGAATGGACTTACTACTAGCACAAGGCTAGGGTTGGAATCTTAGTGCAAGGATGATGAAGAATGATGGTGAGAAAAGCTTGAACAAGACTTCTTGGGAGCACTTCAACTTCACACTTCTATGGAGGATCTTCACAACTTGCAAGAGAGCTTTTAGTGAAAGAAGATGGAGATGTGAAGGTGATGGTGGTGATTTTCGGTTATGAGAGAGGGGGGGGGGGGGTATATGGGCCGAAAATTAAGAGAGAGAGGGGAGAAGATTGGTTGTTGCCTTTGAAATGATGACCTTCCCTTGGAAATGTGCACTACTAGGAGTTAGGGTAATCATACCCATCCTATTGGCCAATGGAAGTGAGATTTATCTTACACAAGATTTAAACAAAATATTCTCTAATTATTTGGGCAGATTTTCGGTTATGGGGGGGGGTAATGTAACACCCCGTCCCGGAACGGGCCGGCGTGTCACAATAACGGTGGTCAGATCAAAAACATAATTCCATTTATACTTAAATGTATTACAAGGCTTTACAACTTAATAAAGGATATCTAATCCATTACAATTATTTCTACTGTCTTGTCCAAACACTCGAGCACTCTTCCATATCCCCTGTCCCAGATTGTCCTGATAACCTGACGTAAAGAAGAAAACACAACAAAGAAAAACGTACGTCTGAGCAAAATTTTGAAAAGTTTTGCCCAGTGTGCGGATAACGGAAGATAAAAGCTTATTTTATTTAATATCCGGAGTTAACTTTTTGTGAAAACGTTACGATGCATAAACATAATCATAATCATATCTTACGGATATACCCATGAGCAAACTGAAAACGTGACAATACACAGGTAGCTACTCCTGCATACTTATCACACGAAATGGTGAGTTGGCATACCCTCTATCCATTTCCTTATAACTTAAAATCCTAGGATCGATCCATACGCCTCCTAGTAGCTTTGTACCACACTTGTACCTAGGGACGCTGTGAACTAATCTCTCCGTCACAGATGGAGCACATGCTGTTGATGCCGCAACAACATGCTCGTGGGACACTCCACGAGAAGCGATACTCAGGGTAACAGAGTACAAATGGTCTTATTCACATAACTTATAAAACTTATTTTCAGAACAGAACAGAACTTATTTTCATAACAAAACAGAACTTATAAACTTATATTCAGAACAGAACGGAACATATATTGGAACATGCGATAATAAATATAACTTAACAGAAAACTATCGCATGACATGAGAGCTAAAATCAAATGATTAGAATAGGAATCGAACGGACTGTCAAATGAATCGATAATCAAAGACGTGAGGAGTTTTAAAAACAAGACATAGTAATTTAAAACAATTTGACTTGAGTAACATAATACTTATATATCATATTAAACTTGTAACTTATTTACTTATAACTTATAAGTCTTAAGATATTTAACTTGTAACTTGTAAAATACGAATCTTTTGGCGAGATTGAAAATATAAGAATGGAACCAGTCATCAAGGTATGGTTATCAATCCTATCTTGACAATTTCGTCCCCAAAATGTGGTTTATTAAACGAAACAAGATAAAACCTTGACTCGTTAATAAGGAACCACTAGAGTAGGAAATGAAACTTGTATAAAATAAACCATTTTCTAAATAACTGATGTAAAACAAAACCTTTTCAAAACGTTTGTAACTTTCAACACATTTTTCATAACTTAATCTTAATACGGAATCTATAACTTATTTCCTAACTTAGTCTTAATACGGAATTTATAACTTATTTCATAACTTAATCTTAATACGGAATCTATAACTTATTTCATAACTTTAATCTTAATACGGAATCTATAACTTATTTCATAACTTAATCTTAATACGGAATCTATAACTTATTTCATAACTTAATCTTAATACGGAATCTATAACTTATTTCATAACTTAATCTTAATACGGAATCTATAACTTTATTTCATAACTTAATCTTAATACGGAATCTATAACTTATAACTAAATCTTAATACAGAATCTATAATCAGGAATAATATACTTGTATCAAAACGATCTAAATCGAAAGAAAGGATTCTATCCGTACCCAACGGACATAAATCGACATAAAGGATTCTTATAAAAACGACATAAATCGAACGAAAGGAATCTACCCGTACGGAATTTATAACTTATTTCATAACTTAATCTTAATATGGAATCTATAACTTATTTCATAACTTAATCTTAATATGGAAACTTAATTTCAGGAACGACATCAATCAAAAGAAAGGGATTCTATCCGTACCCAACGGACATAAATCGACAGAAAGGGTTCTTATAAAAACGACATAAATCGAAAGAAAGGATTCTACCCGTACGATATATCAGAATTGACAGAAATCGAAAGAAAGGAATCTACCCGTACGATATATCAGAATTGACAGAAATCGAAAGAAAGGAATCTACCCGTACGATATATCAGAATTGACAGAAATCGAAAGAAAGGAATCTACCCGTACTGAACTTATAACTTATACCTTAAATCTTAATACGGACTTAAAATTAGGAATGATATACTTATATTCAAATGACACAAATCAAAAGACAAGAGTCTATCCGTACCTTAAAATCTCCAGGTGATGCTACCTTGTTTTCAATTGTAGAATTATACGGGCAGAGCTTAGCCTACTGATTATCTTATTAACCTAATTTGCATACAAACTAGGTAATTAACTTAATACAGCTTTTACGATAACTCACGATATCAAATTCTCACAACGAATGACAAAATGCAATACTTTGCCCATCGAATTAACGATGATCCGTTGAATTAACAACGAACGACAAGGTATAATACTTTACCCATCGAATTAACGATGATCCGTTGAATTAACAACGAACGATAAAGTATAATACTTTACCTATCGAATTAACGACAATCCGTCAAATTAATGACGAACGATAAAGTATAACCCTAAAGTGGGCGGCACTTAAACATTCATTGGATATATTGATTGATCGGACAATGAATCGTATCAGCGATTGAGTTAATACCCTGTTCTGCAGCACCCTGCTATGCTTAATTTGTGTTTCGTGTGTGTTAATTGAAGTAATTGGATGATAACTCGAAGCCTGAGACGAATTTCTTCGTCGTTGAACACCAGAAAGCGAGTGCCAATGTCCTCTATTTATAGCCAAAATTTGAGAAGCCCTGCGCATCGTAGGCTATCAATACCATACGCATCGTATGGTATTTTAACCTGGCTGCGCATCGTAGGCCATAAACCCCTACGATGCGTAAGGTATTCTAAGAAGCCTGCGCACCGTAAGCATATGTCTGTTACGATGCGTAAGGGTCAAAAGTAGGTTCTAGGGTAGCCACGTGTGGGACTAGCTTAGCTGAGTTACCAAAATCGAATTCTTATAATTTGACAACGAATTTAGTGGATAATCATCCACTAGGTTTTATCCCCCCTTAGTTTTAGGGGCCCTAATCCTGATTCTGAAAATTCTGAAAATCTTAGGGTTTGTACAGAATTACTTGGGTATCTTAATTAGGGTTTCCTATTGGACTATAAATCATAAGAAATAATAGTTTTTAATGAGGGTTGTTATATTTTTGTTTTAAAATTTTCGGGTGTTACAAATCTACCCCTCTTAAAAAAAAATTTCGTCCTCGAAATTATGTCATACATATATATATATTAATAATCATACTTGAACACTACCTACTATGATTAATAGTCATACTTGAAATAAAGCTGGAGTAAAAACAATGAAGATGACGAAATACTTATGTTTGAGACTATCATGAATGTTTAAAGAAAAGTTACTAACCGCTGTATTGACTGATTGGACATCGAAATCCTAACCCAATGTCTACCCATTACCTCACAGGTCTTATCTTATGTTTAAGTTTTCTACAGGAAAGAGCCTTTGCTCTGATACCATAGCTGTAACACCCCGTCCCGGAACGGGCCGGCGTGTCACAATAACGGTGGTCAGATCAAAAACATAATTCCATTTATACTTAAATGTATTACAAGGCTTTACAACTTAATAAAGGATATCTAATCCATTACAATTATTTCTACTGTCTTGTCCAAACACTCGAGCACTCTTCCATATCCCCTGTCCCAGATTGTCCTGATAACCTGACGTAAAGAAGAAAACACAACAAAGAAAAACGTACGTCTGAGCAAAATTTTGAAAAGTTTTGCCCAGTGTGCGGATAACGGAAGATAAAAGCTTATTTTATTTAATATCCGGAGTTAACTTTTTGTGAAAACGTTACGATGCATAAACATAATCATAATCATATCTTACGGATATACCCATGAGCAAACTGAAAACGTGACAATACACAGGTAGCTACTCCTGCATACTTATCACACGAAATGGTGAGTTGGCATACCCTCTATCCATTTCCTTATAACTTAAAATCCTAGGATCGATCCATACGCCTCCTAGTAGCTTTGTACCACACTTGTACCTAGGGACGCTGTGAACTAATCTCTCCGTCACAGATGGAGCACATGCTGTTGATGCCGCAACAACATGCTCGTGGGACACTCCACGAGAAGCGATACTCAGGGTAACAGAGTACAAATGGTCTTATTCACATAACTTATAAAACTTATTTTCAGAACAGAACAGAACTTATTTTCATAACAAAACAGAACTTATAAACTTATATTCAGAACAGAACGGAACATATATTGGAACATGCGATAATAAATATAACTTAACAGAAAACTATCGCATGACATGAGAGCTAAAATCAAATGATTAGAATAGGAATCGAACGGACTGTCAAATGAATCGATAATCAAAGACGTGAGGAGTTTTAAAAACAAGACATAGTAATTTAAAACAATTTGACTTGAGTAACATAATACTTATATATCATATTAAACTTGTAACTTATTTACTTATAACTTATAAGTCTTAAGATATTTAACTTGTAACTTGTAAAATACGAATCTTTTGGCGAGATTGAAAATATAAGAATGGAACCAGTCATCAAGGTATGGTTATCAATCCTATCTTGACAATTTCGTCCCCAAAATGTGGTTTATTAAACGAAACAAGATAAAACCTTGACTCGTTAATAAGGAACCACTAGAGTAGGAAATGAAACTTGTATAAAATAAACCATTTTCTAAATAACTGATGTAAAACAAAACCTTTTCAAAACGTTTGTAACTTTCAACACATTTTTCATAACTTAATCTTAATACGGAATCTATAACTTATTTCATAACTTAGTCTTAATACGGAATTTATAACTTATTTCATAACTTAATCTTAATACGGAATCTATAACTTATTTCATAACTTTAATCTTAATACGGAATCTATAACTTATTTCATAACTTAATCTTAATACGGAATCTATAACTTATTTCATAACTTAATCTTAATACGGAATCTATAACTTATTTCATAACTTAATCTTAATACGGAATCTATAACTTTATTTCATAACTTAATCTTAATACGGAATCTATAACTTATAACTAAATCTTAATACAGAATCTATAATCAGGAATAATATACTTGTATCAAAACGATCTAAATCGAAAGAAAGGATTCTATCCGTACCCAACGGACATAAATCGACATAAAGGATTCTTATAAAAACGACATAAATCGAACGAAAGGAATCTACCCGTACGGAATTTATAACTTATTTCATAACTTAATCTTAATATGGAATCTATAACTTATTTCATAACTTAATCTTAATATGGAAACTTAATTTCAGGAACGACATCAATCAAAAGAAAGGGATTCTATCCGTACCCAACGGACATAAATCGACAGAAAGGGTTCTTATAAAAACGACATAAATCGAAAGAAAGGATTCTACCCGTACGATATATCAGAATTGACAGAAATCGAAAGAAAGGAATCTACCCGTACGATATATCAGAATTGACAGAAATCGAAAGAAAGGAATCTACCCGTACGATATATCAGAATTGACAGAAATCGAAAGAAAGGAATCTACCCGTACTGAACTTATAACTTATACCTTAAATCTTAATACGGACTTAAAATTAGGAATGATATACTTATATTCAAATGACACAAATCAAAAGACAAGAGTCTATCCGTACCTTAAAATCTCCAGGTGATGCTACCTTGTTTTCAATTGTAGAATTATACGGGCAGAGCTTAGCCTACTGATTATCTTATTAACCTAATTTGCATACAAACTAGGTAATTAACTTAATACAGCTTTTACGATAACTCACGATATCAAATTCTCACAACGAATGACAAAATGCAATACTTTGCCCATCGAATTAACGATGATCCGTTGAATTAACAACGAACGACAAGGTATAATACTTTACCCATCGAATTAACGATGATCCGTTGAATTAACAACGAACGATAAAGTATAATACTTTACCTATCGAATTAACGACAATCCGTCAAATTAATGACGAACGATAAAGTATAACCCTAAAGTGGGCGGCACTTAAACATTCATTGGATATATTGATTGATCGGACAATGAATCGTATCAGCGATTGAGTTAATACCCTGTTCTGCAGCACCCTGCTATGCTTAATTTGTGTTTCGTGTGTGTTAATTGAAGTAATTGGATGATAACTCGAAGCCTGAGACGAATTTCTTCGTCGTTGAACACCAGAAAGCGAGTGCCAATGTCCTCTATTTATAGCCAAAATTTGAGAAGCCCTGCGCATCGTAGGCTATCAATACCATACGCATCGTATGGTATTTTAACCTGGCTGCGCATCGTAGGCCATAAACCCCTACGATGCGTAAGGTATTCTAAGAAGCCTGCGCATCGTAAGCATATGTCTGTTACGATGCGTAAGGGTCAAAAGTAGGTTCTAGGGTAGCCACGTGTGGGACTAGCTTAGCTGAGTTGCCAAAATCGAATTCTTATAATTTGACAACGAATTTAGTGGATAATCATCCACTAGGTTTTATCCCCCCTTAGTTTTAGGGGCCCTAATCCTGATTCTGAAAATTCTGAAAATCTTAGGGTTTGTACAGAATTACTTGGGTATCTTAATTAGGGTTTCCTATTGGACTATAAATCATAAGAAATAATAGTTTTTAATGAGGGTTGTTATATTTTTGTTTTAAAATTTTCGGGTGTTACAGGTAAAGTGTAAATTCTTGTTAATTAATAGGTATTAAGTTAGAAGGTTAAGGGTATTTACAAGTATAGTGGGTGTATGTCATGTTTACATGGTGCATGGGGATTTTTGTGACCATAAATAATTAAGAAAGATAAAATAATATTTCTGAAAATATTTTAGTGTCCCGGAAAATGTCTGGTTGTTCGGTTACGTATCGTTCCGTTAAAGCGTTTAATTTCACCGTATAGCGTCTTATACATATATTTTTGTAACGAAATTTATTCCTAACACACAGGAAAACATACCGGACTATTTAGTAACTTTTCTGTATACTACTAGTATGCTAACACGCACATGTAAGTATAACACAGTAATCAGAGAGCAGTTAAATGATTCAGCACAGTCATCAAGTACTTTTATTATCATTAATAAACTGTATGGTTACATGCAAAATTTGAGGGTTGTCACATTCTCCACCTGTTAAGAGAATTTCGTCCCGAAATTTAGTGCGTAGTTACTGAGGAAGCTAGTTAAGTTGCGGTGTTTACTCGTTTTCCTGGGGTGTCACATCATCCCCCCGTTGATTTGGAATTTCGTCCCGAAATTCTGCAGTAGCTTCCGCCTCAGTAGTGGTTGCACTGTTTCCGAACAACTGGGGATATCTGAGTTTCATTTGGTCTTCTCGTTCCCAGGTATACTCTGGGCCACGACGAGCATTCCAACGAACTCGGACCAGAGGTATCCTGGTATGCTTGAGGATCTTAACATCTCGATCCGTAATCTCTACAGGTTCCTCAACGAATCGCAGCTGTTCGTCGATAGTGAGTTCCTTCAGAGGAACTATGTGGGTCTCATCTGACAGACACTTCTTCAGATTCGACACATGGAAAACATTGTGAACTCCGCTGAGTTCTTCAGGTAGATTCAACCTGTAGGCGACTTTGCCAATTTTCTCAATGACTTCGAAGGGTCCGACATAACGCGGATTGAGTTTGCCTCGTTTGCTAAAGCGGACTACACCTTTCCAAGGTGAGACTTTGAGCAGCACTCGATCCCCAACCTGGAGCTCAAGTGGTTTTCTTCCCTTATCAGCATAACTTTTCTGACGGTCACGAGCTGCCGCCATTCGCTGTCGTATCTGAGCAATTCTCTCGGTGGTGTCTACCACATGTTCTGGGCCAGTGATTTGGCTGTCACCAACTTCTGCCCAACAGAGAGGTGATCGGCATTTGCGTCCGTATAATGCCTCAAACGGAGTGGCTTGGATGCTGGTGTGGTAGTTGTTGTTGTACGAAAACTCCACCAGCGGGAGGTGCCTTTCCCAGCCATTACCAAAATCGATTACACATGCCCTAAGCATGTCTTCAAGGGTTTGGATGGTGCGTTCAGATTGCCCATCCGTCTGCGGGTGATAAGCGGTGCTCATATCTAAACATGAGCCAAAGGACTTGTGCATTGCTTGCCACAGTTCAGAAGTAAAACGTGCGTCACGATCAGATATAATAGAGGTTGGCACTCCGTGCCTTGATACCACTTCCTTTAGATAAATGTCTGCAAGAGTAGAAAACTTATCTGTTTCTTTGATAGCCAGAAAATGTGCAGACTTGGTCAGTAGATCTACGATCACCCAAATGGTATCGTTTCCGCGTTGAGAACTGGGCAGGCTGTTCACGAAATCCATGGAAATTTGCTCCCATTTCCATTTCGGGATCTCCGGTTGTTGAAGTAGGCCTGATGGTTTCTGATATTCAGACTTGACTCTCGCACAAGTCAAGCACTTGCTGACGTAGGTTGCTATGTGGGCTTTCATGCCAGGCCACCAGTATGTGGTCTTTAAGTCGTGGTACATCTTGTCCGAACCAGGGTGTACCGAATAACGAGACTTGTGCGCTTCGTCCATCACAAGCTCGCGTAAGTTGCCATAAAGTGGAACCCAAATTCGCCATGTTACATAGTAGGCGCCGTCTTCCTTTTGTTCTAGCCGCTGTCTCGATCCTCGTAGGGACTCAGCCCTGATGTTCTCTGCTTTCAATGCTTCAACCTGAGCTTAACGAATCTGAGCGGGAAGGTTAGATTGGATGGTAAGCTGTAGAGCACGTACACGCCTAGGTATGGTATCCTTTCGACTTAGGGCGTCGGCCACAACATTGGCTTTGCCTGGATGATACTTGATTGCGCATTCATAATCGTTCAAGAGCTCAACCCATCGGCGTTGACGCATGTTTAACTCCTTTTGTTCGAAGATATGCTCGAGACTCCTGTGATCGGTGTAAATGGTGCACTTGGTACCGTACAGGTAATGTCTCCATATCTTAAGAGCGAAAACAACTGCTCCCAGCTCCAGATCGTGAGTAGTGTAGTTTCTTTCGTGAACTTTAAGTTGGCGCGATGCGTAGGCAATGACCTTGTCACGTTGCATCAATACGCAACCAAGTCCTTGGATGGAAGCATCGCAATAAAGCACGAAATCATCGGTGCCTTCGGGCAATGAGAGGATAGGCGCGCTACAAAGTCTATCCTTTAGATGTTGAAATGCGGACTCTTGTGCATCACCCCAACGATAGATGACGCCCTTCTGAGTCAGTGAAGTGAGAGGTTGCGCAATCTTGGAGAAATCTTTGATAAACCTTCTGTAATATCCTGCCAAACCCAAGAATTGGCAGATTTCTTTTGGTGTGCGGGGTGCAGGCCAGTTCTTGATTGAGTCAACCTTCGATGGATCGACATGAATCCCATCCTTGTTTACCACATGGCCTAGAAAGTGGACTTCGCGAAGCCAGAAGTCACATTTTGAAAACTTGGCATACAATTGCTCTTTTCGAAGAAGTTCCAACATAAGTCGTAGATGCTGCTCGTGTTCCTCCTGACTCTTAGAATAGATCAGGATATCGTCGATGAACACAATAACGAACTTATCCAGGTAAGGCTTGCACACTCGGTTCATGAGATCCATGAAGACCGCTGGTGCATTCGTCAGCCCGAATGGCATAACCAGAAACTCGTAATGGCCGTAACGAGTTCTGAATGATGTTTTGGAGACGTCCTCATCTCGGACCCTCAGCTGATGGTATCCCGATCTCAAGTCAATCTTGGAGTAATAGCTCGACCCTTGCAACTGGTCGAACAAGTCGTCAATACGTGGAAGAGGATAACGATTCTTCACAGTCACCTTGTTGAGTTCGCGGTAGTCAATACACATCCTGAAGGTACCATCTTTCTTCTTTACGAACAAGTCTGGAGCTCCCCAGGGCGAAGAGCTAGGACGAATAAAACCTTTTTCCAAGAGTTCTTGTAGTTGTGTGGACAGTTCTTCGAGTTCTGATGGAGCTAGACGATATGGTGCTCGAGCTACTGGTGCTGCTCCAGGAGCTAGCTCGATTTGATATTCAACTTGGCGGTGAGGTGGAAGACCAGGCAATTCCTCAGGAAATACCTCAGGAAAATCGCGCACAATAGGAATGTCTTCAATTCTCTTCTCTTCCGTGGATGTGTCAGTGACGAGCGCTAGAATGGCAGTGTGGCCCTTTCGTAGACATTTCTGGGCCTTAAGGAAAGAGATGATGCCTTCGACAGCACCACTCTTGTCGCCACGAATCACAAGAGGGTCTTCACCAGATCGAGGAATGCGGATGATTTTCTCCTTGCAAACAATCTCCGCTTGATAACGAGATAGCCAATCCATTCCAATAACGGCGTCGAAACTTCCCAGTGTGATAGGAACAAGATCGATAGGGAAAGTCTGACCAGCTAAGACGAGGTTACAACCTTTAACTACGTGTGTGGCTTCAAGACTTTTACCGTTTGCTAGCTCTACCGAGTGTTTGGTGTTCAAAAGTGTTGGAGTGCGCATAAGCATTTGGCTAACTTTTAAGGACACATAACTAGTATCGGCACCCAAATCGAATAAAACAGTAACAAAGAAGTCATCCAGAAGAAACTTACCCATCACAACGTTTGGATCGTTCCTTGCATCACCCTGACCAATCACGAAAGCACGACCTCTTGCTCCATTACCATTGTTGTTACCTCCGTTGTTACCTCCATTGTTGTTTCCGTTTCCCTGGTTGTTGTTGTTGTTCTGATTCTGGTTAAGCTGGGGACAGTTCTTCTTAAAGTGGCCTTCAGCGCCACACTGAAAGCATCCCCTGTTGCCATGTTGCTGTTGCTGGTGGTTCTGTGGGGCTTGTTGTTGTTGGCGATTCTGATTCGCAGGACGCGGGCTCCTGCAATCCTTAGCTTCATGACCCAACTTGTGACATCTCTGACAACGACCTTTGTTGCACTGACCACTATGGTGTCTGTTACATTTGTTGCACTTTGGGTGGTTTCCTCGATACCCACCCTTTCCTTGATTACCGGAGGATTGCTGACCCGGACTCTGGTAGTCGTCAGTCCTTCGCTGCTGAGACTGACCCGAAGCAGAACCCTTACTGGAGTTCCCATCCCATTTTCGCTTGTTGTCGGTAAGCACATCAGAAGTAGCTGTAGCACTGATACGTTTGGGTAGCCTGTTTTGCTCCACCGCCTGGTCGGTGAGACGATGAGCCAACTTGATAATTTGCTGAATGGTACCCAGGTTGGCTGAAGTTACGTGACTTTGAATTGCTGGTGCAAGGCCCTTGAGGTACAGCTCAATTCGTTTGATGGGAGGGTCCACCATAGTTGGACACAGGATGGCCAGCTCGTTTGACCTCTTAGTATACGCCTCAATCTCAGACCCCGTCATCTTTAGATTGTAAAATTCCACTTCTAGCTTGTGGATGTCATCCCGACTACAGTACTCCTCCTTGATCAGCTCTTTAAAACCATTCCAGGGTGTGGCATTAGCAACTGCTAGTCCTAGGAGTTGAACCTGTGCCTTCCACCAGGTTAATACAGCTCCTTCAAGTGTTCCAGTAGCATATTTCACCCGACGATCCTCTGGGCATTCACACATTTCGAAGACAGATTCGAGTTTCTCGAACCAGTGAAGAAGGCCCACTGCTCCTTCGGTGCCACTGAAAGTGGTAGGTCGGCAGTCCATGAACGTCTTGAACGTGCACACAGGAGGCTGAGCATGTTGACCTGTTGCGCGAGAATAAAAGACAAGATTAAGCACGAGGGTTGGTTTGCGAAGGTAGGATCTAAACATCCTAAGGTGGGTTGATATGGCAGGTTATACCTCCTGCAGGGACAGCTGCGAGTGCCTCAGCAACTCGTTCGTTGATCAGGGCCGTCAGCTGAGCTTGAGTTAGGTTCAAACGTCCACCCATGATCTTCATAACGAAATAACGTAGGTGAGAAAAGTGTCGCGAAAGTGCGTAAGTGTGGGACGATAGTGGAGAGTAAGCATGCAAGGTTCAAATAGCAATTACCATATTATCTAATGCACAGTGAGAACTATCTAACCGACAATATAACATAAATCATACCACTTATGGTGTCGAGTCTTGCACGTGGAGCGAAGCATCGTTGAGCACTGTACAGGTTATAGTCTGGTTTTATCAAAAAGCTTTTCCCTTTTTAAAACCAAGTTCACTATAACCAATGGCTCTGATACCAATCTGTCACACCCCCAAAATCCACCATGCGGGGTATCACCGCTTGGAGACGTGACATGACCAGGATCGAGCCACCAATCATACTGAACAACGTACTTAAGTAGATAAAGACAACCACAATACGATTGGTGACCAAAAGTTAGTTAACCAAGTTTTTAATTTAGACAGCGGAAGCATAAACGTAAAGTTCAAACATAAGTTCGCAGTTCATAAGTTTAAAGTCCAACACATAGGTTTAATAAGTTCATAATGTTTTAAACATTAAACACTGGACATAGCCGTCCGCACACCACAACGACTCCTTCCTCGTGCAAGCTCCAAATGATTAGCGACCTGTAAGGCATGTAACAACGAGTCAACAACAAAGTTGAGTGAATTCACAGTTGGTTGTTTAGTTATAGCATTCGTTTCGTAAATCATATGTTCATTTTGTAAACCATGTTTCGCGTTAATCCTTGCTGCCAGTCCAGGCATGCGTGCGATGATTAGTGGGGGCTTCCCATGTGTTTCAAAACCACGCGTATCGACTGCTACGAAAATATAAGAGGTGCCATAAGTCAATGTCTATCAGCATTGACCTTTTGCCCATAGTCCATTAGTACACGCCCGTCCGACTGGCACGGTGTGAGGTTTGTTAAACCTAATAGCGCTATTAACTAATGACCCGCTCGCCATAGGCCTCGGCGATTAAGTCGATAATTGAGGGACTTAAAGTGATAGAGTTGATGGTCTTATGATCGTGTACGTAGGTTTTACGTACGTGCCCTTCAATTCGAGGACAGTAAAAAGTAGTTTAATAGTAATGATAGTACAAGTAGTTATTCAATCCCATTCCCAACCCCTGGGAATCCCATGCCTTAGAAAGAGTGTGAACTCACCTTGGTTACTCGGTTTGACTCTCAAATATAGCTAATAGTCGAGGTCGGTCAATCACGTCCTACTATGATTACCACTTAGTTTATTAGTGATTTCAAATAGGACACAAAGTTCCTACACGTATTTATCACATAACATGCATCACTCTAACGGTTCATGCCCATATAACCTTCCCATCTATTCCCCACTCATAGACAAACATACAACATTGCACATAACACTTTTATTGACATATAACATGTTCTATCATTCTCGGATAACCTACTCGACATTTAGACACGCAAATCACTCCTTATGTCGTTTCAGCTTTAATAATCAAAACTGGACTGTTTTCAAGCATTTTAATAAAATAGTTAACCTTTTCTAAAAATTCTCAAATTTTTACAAAAGGTCATGTATAATCCACGATTTATTGTGTAAAAATTTCGGATATCAGTTCATTACCAATTTTGTATAAAAATTCTTTTACTCGACTGAAATCAGATTTGATATTTTCTGATTGCAGTTTTACGGAAACATTCACTAAAAATCAATCGTAAGTCGGATCGTCGAAATTCCAGTTGGAGGGTCACAAAAACAACCGTGACTATTTATGGTAAAAATTCCATGAGCTGACTCTGCTCAGGTTTTAAGTTTGGACTCTGATTACAACACACTTTTTCAGCAGAAATATTTCAGCTTTGAGCTGCTGTCTAAAATAATACTTTAAAAATAGTAAACGGTCTCGAAAAATTACGATTCCAGTTTCATTAGTTCGGATATTCAAAATTACACAATTTAGACTCCAGAACTTAAATTTTTCGATTAAAAATGAACCCGTTACAGCCTGTTGAAGGGGCTGGAAAATCTCAATCAGCAAGCTGTTTATATGTAGAAGTGACTAAAAACGCATAAACAAAGACCCTAACCAAGTTTTATCAACGTTTTAATGTTCAAACACTATGCATGCATTTACCAAGCTCAAACCAACCAGATTTCAATTTCAAACAAACTTTTTTTATGTATGGTTTTTAGGCAGAATTTTAAGTTCACATTTTAGTGTGCAAGCTTTGTGTGTGTCATGAGCATTCAACAAATCGTAACAAGAATCAATGTGGAACAAGGGTATGAATGGACTTACTACTAGCACAAGGCTAGGGTTGGAATCTTAGTGCAAGGATGATGAAGAATGATGGTGAGAAAAGCTTGAACAAGACTTCTTGGGAGCACTTCAACTTCACACTTCTATGGAGGATCTTCACAACTTGCAAGAGAGCTTTTAGTGAAAGAAGATGGAGATGTGAAGGTGATGGTGGTGATTTTCGGTTATGAGAGAGGGGGGGGGGGTATATGGGCCGAAAATTAAGAGAGAGAGGGGAGAAGATTGGTTGTTGCCTTTGAAATGATGACCTTCCCTTGGAAATGTGCACTACTAGGAGTTAGGGTAATCATACCCATCCTATTGGCCAATGGAAGTGAGATTTGTCTTACACAAGATTTAAACAAAATATTCTCTAATTATTTGGGCAGATTTTCGGTTATGGGGGGGGGGTAAAGTGTAAATTCTTGTTAATTAATAGGTATTAAGTTAGAAGGTTAAGGGTATTTACAAGTATAGTGGGTGTATGTCATGTTTACATGGTGCATGGGGATTTTTGTGACCATAAATAATTAAGAAAGATAAAATAATATTTCTGAAAATATTTTAGTGTCCCGGAAAATGTCTGGTTGTTCGGTTACGTATCGTTCCGTTAAAGCGTTTAATTTCACCGTATAGCGTCTTATACATATATTTTTGTAACGAAATTTATTCCTAACACACAGGAAAATATACCGGACTATTTAGTAACTTTTCTGTATACTACTAGTATGCTAACACGCACATGTAAGTATAACACAGTAATCAGAGAGCAGTTAAATGATTCAGCACAGTCATCAAGTACTTTTATTATCATTAATAAACTGTATGGTTACATGCAAAATTTGAGGGTTGTCATATATGTTACTTTTTATAATCTAGTAAAAGTCTTGTTTTTAAATAAAAACTTTAAATACTTTCACAAGATCAAAGGTTATGATCATCCCTTTAAACCTTTATGTTAAAAACCCTTTAACATAAACATGTATAATTGTTAGATCATATTTTTAAAACATCCTCTAACAATTTATTTATATCATAATCATCATAACAAGATCAAATATACATATATCAAGTCTTAGATCACAATATAAACCAACATAAATATATCATGATTATTATTTTTGCTTCTTTGTATTTTTCATGTTTATTATGTATGATTATTTAGTTATTTATTAGTTATAATAACAATCATAAACATAATATAAGTTAGAAAAAAATAGATCTTGAAGCTTACTTCTCGCACTTGGCTAGGGATGGATGATTAAGAACTAAGAAGATGAAGATCTTGATGGTAGAATACTCTTGAATGGATGAAAAAGTGTCCTTTTACTTGTAAGTGCTTTAGATCTTCTTATTTTCCATGGAAATCCATTTTGATCAACAAATAAAAGACTAAAGTGAAGTGGGTTTTTGGTGTTCTTGGTAAGATGGATGAAGATGATGAGAGAGTTTTAGTGAAAGTAATAAAAGATGAAAAAAAATGAGTGTAAGGAGCTAGTTTACTTAGTGAGTAAGTGTTGTAATAATTCACCAACATAATCCACTTGCAAACTAATAAAATATCTAGATATTTAACAAAAAAATTAGGGTGTGGGACCCCTTTAAAACCGTTCATAACAACATGGGGGGGGGGGGGTCTTGAATTGTTGAATTGTTATTAAGTGTTTAAAGTGTTAGAAACTTTTAGCAAAGTTTAGGTGTTTTGGTGTTTAAATGTTTCAAGTGTATAAATGTGTTAAGAAGGTGTTAAGTGACCATTACTAGTCTAATATGATCTAAATAATATTAGATGGTCACTAAAAAAAAGATCCGACATTGTTCGGATATTCGTTTCGAATTGTTTCGGTTAGACGTTATTTGAACGCTAAGTTGTGTAACTTGTATGAATTGATGTAGTTATTGGTTCGGATGATACCCGAAAGTATCCTCATATGAATTATATGTTTAATAACATTTTTACATGTCTTAAAAATATTAGAAAGCTGATTTCTGCAGAATTTCTGCGGAAAAGTGTTGAAATTGTCGCTTTTAGTGCTTTTCGGCAGTTTTTAGTGTTATCGGACATCGGGAAAGTATTAAACCAAACCCTTGTATTTCCATATAGGGTTTAATGTATATTTGATGTTGGACTTTCGTCTGAGTCCTAAAGATGTAATTTAGATGGTTTCTACGGATCCGGAGTTTTCGTCAGCACGCTAGTTCACTAGGTACTACTCTAGTTGTTTCGATGCATTGTTTTAAACTGTTTCAAATATAACCAATAGAAACGAATAATGTGCATCATAAATGAGTGTTCTAAGATGTATATCATGTAATCAAGAAATTCGGATATTCAAAACACATATTTGTATAATGTAATTCATTGCTTTAAATGTACGTAAATTACCAGAAAGTGGCAGTTGTCACACGTCAGGCTCCCAGAACAGATAAGACTGATTAGTCAGCAGATTTCAGCTGATTAAACCTCATCCACACACTCACACTTGCCCTTTCAGCTCATTAGGGGCCATTTTTAGTCACCACAACATTTCAACAAATGTACGCACGAGATTCGATCACGTCATTCAAGAAACGATCTTAACGGTTCGGGAAATACTATAAATACCCCACCCCCATTTGCTTCAAACTCACTAGAATCTGATCTAATGTGCTCTAAGTTGAAACCTTTGTTTCATACATGAGCTATTTTGATCTAGATTAGCATTCGGGGACCCTTCGTAAGTATTCTTTCGTCCTTTTATTGCTTTTCGAGTCCGAAAGTCAAACTTTGTTTGACTTTCTGCGTTGACCAATTTATGGTCAATGAGAAGTTCGTTTGAACTTCAGAACGTGATTGTAATCACGATGGTTATAGTCCCTTGTGACTATGCCTAATGATTACCACGTTGTCTAGGGTCGTAAGGGTAAGCGATCTAATAAATCGCTTATACCTTCGAACCCAACCCATTTGGTCGATCATTAGGATCCGACCAAACACATTAGGTGACCATAGTATATAGGGAATAACCTTCCGAGGTTATACCTTATGGTCGCTTCGTTTAAGTAGTTGTATGATAGGTAGTTTATATGCCTTAGGTAAATTACCAAAATACCCCTTTGATGCCAAAATTCATTTTAAACATATGTAACATAACTTTTGACATCTAAACTGATTTGACAACCATATTAGACATGTTAAGGCATATATTACTTGTCATAGGACTAGTTAAGCGGTCCGAACGCGTTTCACGCGAACGACGCGTTAAAGTAGCATAAGCTACCTAAACGGGTCGTAATGGGTCACAAACACTTAGGTTAAGTTTTGTTTTAGTATATGGGCTTTGTTAAACCATATTATACGAGTCTCCATACTCGTTTGGTTTACGAACCCTCATTCTATCCGATCCTCCGATATTAGGTCCGGTTTATTGACATAGTTACCTATATTAGGTGTCGTTTGATTCCGTGATCTCTAGCATTGCTTGGTGGTTATATTAAGACTTCTGAGCAATCTCAAGTGAGTACATAGACCCCTCTTTTACTGTTTTCCAAACTGTTTTGGGGTGAAACACATGTGCCTACTTGTTACTTTCGTGTTTTCCATGTTTTCACATCATATACCTGCTATGTTTATTAGTACAATTATAGTACATGATTTCATTGTGTTCATGCTATGTATGTCCATTGTGTGCATACTTAGTACATTGTTTTACATTACATTTCATGCTATGTATGTCCATTGTGCGCATACTTAGTACATTGCTTTACATTACATTTCATGCTATATATGTCCATTGTGTGCATACTTAGTACATTGTTTTACATTACATTTCATGCTATGTATGCCCATTGTGTGCGTACTTAGTACAGTTGTTTTCATCACATGCTTACATTTTGTTATGACATTTGGGTTGTTTACAATGGAACAATACATTCATTAACATTAGCTACGCCGTTCGTTAGTAGGTAGTGGTACCATAGGAATTGACAACTCCCGTTCCTGAAATCCTGGGTTTGTTTGGATTGGAAGGAATGACCGAATTCGATGTACATAACTTAGATAAACCTTTAATTTGTTTAAGGGTTTATCGCCACAGTCTCAAGGCTTGGATGTATGCATTTTCACAATACCGCATAAATGTTTGTATCAGTAAAGCATGCATTTGTTCCACAAAACATAACTTTGATTTAAACCATGTTTTAATTCAATACCTTGTTTTTGTGCATTTTACATATGGTTTAGTTGATATATTTCACTTACCATACATGACATTTTTGGGATACACATTATATGATTTACATCAAACATAAACATGTTGACATTGATTACAAATTTGGTGATTTACATTAGACATGGACATTTTGATATGGTTTACACAATAACACTTGACAATTGATTTGTACATGAACAAGTTACATTGGTGATTGTTTGGGTAAGTGATTTGAGTAACGATGCGTGTGTAATATGATACAAACATGGTGGATACGCCGCTGGTACTTCCTATATATAAGTGTTTGTATAATATTACATATCGTAACGTTACTTAAATCATTTCAATATTTGACATATTACATTTTACATAAACAACTTATTTTCACAAGACATTGATTTACAAAACAACTTATCTTATACAAACTCATTTTTACTTGGTTATTCATTTAACCTTACATTAGTCTCTTATTTATACATATCATTGCTTTTTAATGATTTACAAAACAAAACAACTTACAAGGTTCATGACTGACTGTTATTAAACAATTTTTCCTAAACTTATAAGCCATGAATCCTATTTTCACAAAACCTATGTATCTCACAGGCATTTTTATGCTGATGTACCTATTTTCACATGTGTTTTCAGGAGCTTTTCCGTAGGATGATGATCATGACACTAGGGCGGACCTGTGCCTTAGAGACATAAAATGAAGATAGACTTAGTTTAATTATGTTCTGAACTCTTTATTTCTCGTTTAAGACAATGTAACTCTTATGTTTATAAATAAAATACAACTTTGAATGCCATGGTTATGAAACAATTAATTCTGTTACAACACTCCCCGATGTTTCCGCCGCGATTGCATGTTATACGCGGTCGGGGTGTGACAATCTTCTATGTCTATTTTGCAGAACCACAGCAGAGATTGGTGGATGACTTTGTTTTGGAACCGTCTGCAGTTATTCAAGAAGGAGCTGAGTTGCTGTCACAATCTCTTGAAAGCTTTTTGAAAAAGAATGAGGATGTTGCTAAAGGTTTCAAAGGCAAAGAACCTGAAGGGGTTGTTCAAGATATCTCAAGTGATGAAGATTCTGAAGCTACAGATTCAGAATCAGAACTTGATCCAACTATACTTGGCAAAGGCAAAGCACAATTGAAGAAAAAGCCTATAAAGAAACAAAAAGTATCAGATGAGGAAGACTCTTCTTTTGAACCGGATCAATCAAAGAAACAAATAAAGAAGCGCAAAGCTGTTCAAACTGGAGTTATTCCAAGAAGTGTGCGTGCAAAGAAAGGAGAAGCTAAAGCTTAAAAAGATCAAGGAGGAAAAGGCAAAAAGCATGCTGAATCATCAAAAGCTCAAGAACCAGAAATTAAACAGAAAGTTGGTCACGATGATTATGTTGAAGTGACTGAGGGTGGAGACTTTTCTTCAAAATTTCCACCAATTCCAGAAAATATTGAGATTCCAGAATCCTCACGCCCAAAAGTTACAGATGATTTTTTTGGCAATCTTCCACCTGCAACTGGAATTTTTAGTGAAGATATTCCAGAAGATGATTATGACATGTTCAATAATGAAGTTGTAAAAGAATTACTGAAGAAAGTTGCTGCTCTCGAAAAGGCTTAAGACAAAGCTGAAGCAGAACGTGATGTTTTAAAGAAGCAAGTTAATCAGCTGATGAAAGCTCATGATCAAATCAGGACGGTGCTGATAGAAAAAGAGAAGATGATAAATGAATTGAAGGATAACAGCAGTGATAATTCTAAAATGTTTGAATTATTAACAGCAGAAATTTCTTCATTAAATGTGAAGATAAAGAATCTTCAAGATGTGAATCAGACGCTGAATCAGCTTCTCAGTGAAATGAGTGAAGCTACATCAAATGAAATGAAGGCGATGAAGTTGGAGATGGAAGCAATGAAAGCTGATAAAGTAATGAAAGACAATCAGCTCAGAATGTTATATGTGGTTATGGAAAGTCATCTGAAGATTGATATTCATGCTGCATTTGATAATCTTGAAGTTAGAACAATTGAGGAAAGAAGAATGGAAAGAGAAAGACGACTAGCTGAAGAGTCCACTCAAAAGAACAAAAGTATTGTTGAAGATATTCAAGAAGCTGGTGGATCTTCTAGCCAAGTTAACATTGAAATGGTTGATGTGGATAATATTCAAGAACAAGTTGAAGAGCAAGTTGTTGAAGATATTCTAGAACAAGATGCTGAAGATGTCAACAATGAACAAGATCAAGACTTCATGTTGGTTGGTGAGTCTTCTCTATTCATCGATACTGATGAAGTTATTCGAAGAGTTGATGTTATTCAAAAGAAGAGAAAGGCCAAAGAAGTGTTGTTGCTAGAATGGAAGACACAGCAATTTGTTCTTGTTGGTGAAGCTTCCACAGTTGTCACACCCCGACCACGTAGAACATACAAAACGTGGCGGAAACGTCGGGGAGTGTTGTAACAGAATTAATTGTTTCAAATCCATGGCAATTGAAGTTTCGTTTTATTAATCAAACATGAGAGTTTACATTGTTTTAAACAAGAAACAAAGAGTACATAACATAAATTAACTAGTTCTTGTCTCGTTTTAAGTCACTAAGGCACAGGTCCGCCTAAGTATGTCTTGATAAGTCCTATGCATCATCTCCTGAAAACACATGTGAAAATAGGTACGTCAGCATAAAAATGCCTGTGAGATACATAGGTTTTGTGAAAACAGAATTCATGACGTATGTTTGAGAAAGATGTTTAGTCATGAACCTTGTAATTTGCTTTGTCTTGTAAATCATTTGAAAAACGATAAGATCAGATGATATGTGTAAATAAGAGAATAATGTATGGTTAAATGAATAACCATGTAAAAATGGGTTTGTATAAGATAAGTTGTTTGTAAAAAAATGTCTTGTGAAAAGTATGTTATTTGTATAAAATGTTATATGTCTCAAATTGAAATGGTTCAAATAACGCTACGATATGTAATACCATACAGCCACTTATATATAGGAAGTACCAGCGGCGTATCCACCATGCTTGTATCATATTACACACGCATCGTTACTTAAATCACTTACTCAAACCAAACCACCAAGATGTAATGTTTAACAATTGTAGAAATGTTTATGTATAGTCAAATACGGTTCACACGGTTCATAGATACAAACGGTTCACATAGTTAAATAGTTACAACGGTTCAAAATGTAGTATAATGTGTTCATATGCTGGATGAGCATATGCAACAGAAATGCAATGTAAAACAATGTACTAAGTATGCACACAATGGACATACATAGCATGAAATGTAATGTAGAACGATGTACTAAGTACGCACACAATGGGCATACATAGCATGTAATGTAAAACGATGTACTAAGTACGCACACAATGGGCATACATAGCATGTAATGTAATGAAATCATGTACTATAATGTACTAACGAACATAGCAGGTATATGATGTGAAAATAGGAAAGCATGAAAGTAACAAGTAGGCACATGTGTTTCACCCCAAAATGTTTTGGAAAACAGTAAAAGAGGGGTCTATGTACTCACTTGAGATTGCTCAGAAGTCCTAAGATAACCACCAAGCAATGCTAGAGATCACGGAATCAAACGGCACCTAATATAGGTAACTATGTTAATAAACCGGACCTAATATCGGAGGATCGGATAGAATGAGGGTTCGTAAACCAAACGAGTATGGAGACTCGTGTAATATGGTTTAACAAAGCCTACATACTAAATGAAACCTAACATAAGTGCTTACGACCCATTACGACTCGTTTAGGTAGCTTATGCTACTTTAACGCGTCGTTCGCGTGAAACGCATTCGGAATGCCTAACTAGTCCTATGACAAGTAAAATATGCCTTAACACATCTAATATTGTTACCAAATCAGTTTAGATACCAAAAGTTATGTTACATATGCTTAAAATGAATTTTGGCGTAAAAAGGGCATTTTGGTAATTTACCTAAGGCATATAAACTACCTATCATACAACAACTTAAACGATGTGACCGTAGGGTATAACCTCGGAAGGTTATGCCCTACCTACTATGGTCACCTAATGTGTTTGGTCGGATCCTAATGATCGACCAAATGGGTCGGGTTCGAAGGTATAAGCGATTTATGAGATCGCTTACCCTTACGACCCTAGACAACGTTGTAATCAGTAGGCATAGTCCAAAGGGACTATAACCAACGTGATTACACTCACATTGCGAAGTTCAAACGAACTTCGCATTGACCATAAACTGGTCAACGCAGAAAGTCAAACAAAGTTTGACTTTTAGACTCGAAAAGCAATAAAAGAACGGAGGAATACTTACGAAGGGTCCCCGGATGCTAATCTCGATCCAAGTAACTCAGGTATGAAACAATGGTTTCAACTTAGAGTTTCTCAAATCAAAATTCTTGTGGGTTTTGCAAATGAAGGCATGGGGTATTTATAGGATTTCCCGAACCGTTAGGATCGTTTCTTGGAAAAAGTGCTTCAATCTTGGCCATACACTTGCACCCATGGTATTGTAATACCATGTGCACATCAAACCAGCCCATAGTATTGCCCAAAACCATGTGCAAAGGTGGTATAGGCCAGATTCAATGTTTCTGCACAGAAAGTTTCAAAAATGGCAGATTTGGTCCCTGTAGTGTAATAAGGCCTTTTCTGACGCGTTTAAGGCTCGTTAACCCCATTTCAAAGCTCTAAAATGAGGTTAAAGTAGAGGGAACTTAAAATGTTCTCAAAAATATCTCGGATGTCGGTTCGTTTAGCCGTACGGTTGCGTTGTTCGGCTAATTACGACGGAAATGCGCATAAGCGCGAAAAACGATCCAAAATGCGTGACGAATGGATTTTTCTTATTCCAAACAATAAAATAAAATATTTTAGTGCTTACATAAATTTTTGGATGTCCGGATGTATTCAGAATGTAAGTTATGCGCGAAAGTGCACACTTGTGCACTTTTTGACGCTTTTAGTCCCTGAAAAACCCAGAAGTTTATTTTAGCACACCGAACCCCTCAAAGCCTATTTCTAAGCTATGCAAAGGATATTTATGGCATGTTTAACTTATGGTCATGTTCCTGAATGTCTGTTACAGTTCAGATTAGCATACTTTCACAGTTTGTCAACTTTAGTCCCTGTAGGCGATTTAACTTGATTTTGCCATACCAAAGCCTTCAAAACTTATTTCTAAGTTATGTAAAGGTTATTTAAGGTATGTTAAGTCTATTTCACTATTCCGGAGTGTTCGTTGCATTAAACTGGTTATATTTACGCATCAGTGCGCGTATAACCTTCCAGAAAGCGATTTAGAGCTTGAAATTGAATAAGAGTTGATATGTGCAAAAGATACACATATTTATACAAGTCCAAAGTATGAAACACAATATTTCATTGATTTGGTATTTGTTTGCTGGTCGCAGTGACACAGGTGTCACAGTCTCCCCTACTTTAGGAAATTTCGTCCCGAAATTTATTCGTAGGAGTCTATTTGTGACTTTGTGTCAAAAACCACCAGAGATATGTAAGGCACAATCCTGTCATTTCCTTAATGGACATTATTCAGAAACGTAAAATGTACTTACAAAGTCATTTTCAACGGGTGCTTCATCAGAAATGGAAATGAAAAGGAGAAACAAACGGATATTCATTTCCTCAACGGATAATCTTCAGAAAAGAAAATGAACTAACGGAGTCATTTTCAACGGTTGCTTCCTCATGTACGGAAATGAAGGATTTAACAACGGATATTCATTTCTTCAACAGATAATCTTCAGAAACGAAAATGAACAAACGGAGTCATTTTCAACGGTTGCTTCCTCAGGTACGGAAATGAAAGATTTAACAACGGATAATCATTTCCTCAACGGATAATCTTCAGAAACGAAAATGAACTAACGGAGTCATTTTCAACGGTTGCTTCCTCAGGTACGGAAATGAAAGATTTAACAACGGATATTCATTTCCTCAATGGATAATCTTCAGAAACGAAAATAAACTTACGGAGTCATTTTCAACGGTTGCTTCCTCAGAGTTGGAAATGAAGGATAAACGGATATTCTTTTCCTCAACGGATATTCCTCAGAAGTGAAAAATAAATAGCTAGTTCATTTTTCCTCAACGGTTGCTTCATCAGAATTGGAAATGAATTGGGTTAACTTAGATACATGATAGAACTTGCTGTGATTTCTGTGCACTAAATTCCATAATTATGTATGCATCCATAATTACGTAATTCCTTGCACAGTCCGCACAGTTCGTTTTGTAATGTTGTGGGGAAGGATATCAAACTTGTGATGAGGGTGACTAGACTACCATAGGGTCCTTTTAATTAGATCGACAGAGGATCTTCTTAATTAGGCCACCAAGGAGTCCTTTCATCTATATCATCACATAATATTCCTAACCAGATTTTTGGATCGATCAGTTTAACTAGACCACTAAAGGGGTCTAATTATGAAGTAGTACTTTATAATCCAAGGGACTTAACTACAGCGTAGAAGTCCATTAAGGATTTTAGGTAGTACCTTTGGGTATCCTACTATGAATCTCTTGTACAAGGATATGCAAGATTCTACGAGGATTTGGATAACATAATTTGAATCATATGACACATAAAAGGGAACACATAATCACATAATTGTTTAATTGTTATTATCTTGTTATTGATTGCTATTAACTTGGCACCTCGTACTTCGTTTCTCTTGGAAGAAACGGGTACTTAGGATTTTCGTGGAAAACGCAAGAGATCATACAATGGAAGAAAGTTGGGGGTAGTCTGTTCTTCAAGGAATATGGTTCCTTGATTATTGGTATTGTAGAGGATATGTTTATACATGCAACCACATAAACATATTAAAATGTAAATGAAAGATTTATTTATAACAACAATAACAACTACTGTTTCATAGATCGTGATAACAAAAGAAAATAATACACAAGGATCGATTATTTTCTAAACAGCGTTGTATCTTGTCGGTCTGATACTCATCTCTGCGCTGGATTTGCTTTAGCAAGCCTTGGGCAATTCCTACGAAAATGGCCCATCTCGCCACAGTTGTAGCAAGACCCCGGTGGGAAACGAGCTTGAGCAGGATTGTTGCCAGCTTGATTTGGTGCAGCTGCGGTTGGGCAAACCCTCGCTGTATGACCTATAAGTCCGCAAACTTGGCATGTGCGGCACTTCACACCAGCATGATGATGTAGGCCACATTGGTTGCACAAGGGTGCAGTTCCGTTGTAGGGTTTCCTGGCAGGGGGTTGAGCTGGTTGGTTGGGGACGGCTTGATCATTGTGAGTAACCATGGCGAAGTTCTGAGAAGCCTTTCGCTTCTTTGACTTCTTAGGGGATCCAGTCTGTTCATCCATGGTCTTTGATTCCTCTTTTGAGTTCGATTCCTCGATCGGTTTCTTGTCACCCTTTCGGAAAAGCTTACGTTTCCTGATCTGAGATTCAGTCAAGGTTGCAGCTAGCTCAATGGTCTGCCTAACTGTAGTAGGGTTGCTACCAGTCACAATGTCTTGTATTGAGTCAGGGAGGCCATCAATGTACTTTTCGATTGCCTTATCCAACGGCGTGACCATGTTTGGGCATAACAGACTTAACTCCTCATAACGGTCCGTGTAGGCTCGATGCTCACCGCTATCTTGCTTCAAACCATCAAACTCTCTTTCCAATGCTCGCAGTTCATGACGAGGACAAAACTCCCTCATCATAAGAGCTCTAAGTTCGGCCCATGTCTGTGCTAGAGCAACTTCTGCACCACGGTCTCTCATAACCCCGTTCCACCATGTAAGGGCCCTCTTCTGAAACACACTCGAAGAAAACTCGACCTTGCAATTGTCAGGACACTACACATGGCGGAAAGTATTCTTAATGCTCTCGAACCATTGAAGAAGCCCAGTCGCTCCCTCAGAACCACTAAACTTGAGTGGTTTAGCCGAGTTAAAACTCTTGAAATTGCATGGACCATTGTTGTTGTTGGCTTGGTTCCATTGAGCAAAGAGGTTTGGGAATTGAGCAGCCATTTGCTGCGCAATAATTTCTTCCAGTTCGGCAGTCGCTATCTGATTTTCGTGTCGAGGAGGCATTCTAAAAGAGGAAACATGAAAGGAAACGAGTGAGAGTATTAGACGAAAAGAATGAGATGAAACAAATCTGATGAAGCAAGGATAGTGGTCATTTGTTTGTTACTACAAAGCAACAAACGACCCTGGTGACTAATCAAAGTATATGGATAAAAAATAATGTATCGCGAAGACATGCTCGCCTATAAGTGAACACTCATCCCAAGAATTCCCAGGTAAGCACAACTGGTCTCGCGTCTGATGAGATATATACGAAGTGCTTGCCTAGACAGAAAACCCAGAATACAGGCATTCACCCTTCCAGTTTGCACGTGTTCACATTATTTAAAACCCAAGACCTTGACGAGATTTTGAAAACTCAAAGGGGTTCAAAACCTTATAACAGAGGGTTCAAAACCTTACAATAGAGGGTTCAAAACCTAGTAATCAATCATCCTAGAACAGATGATTAGTTTTCAAAGCGGTTTTGAAATTTATGTTCTTGTTGTGGTCGTCGCCTAAGGATAGGTGACGGTATTGTTTTATGACTAAACGCAAGTAAACTCGCGTTAGGGTCCTAAGAAGGTTATAGACTAGGTCAAAGCATTACTAATAACCTAATTCCCTATAACCATTGGCTCTGATACCATCTTTTCTGTCACACCCCGACCACGTAGAACATACAAAACGTGGCAGAAACGTCGGGGAGTGTTGTAACAGAATTAATTGTTTCAAATCCATGGCAATTGAAGTTTCATTTTATTAATCAAACATGAGAGTTTACATTGTTTTAAACAAGAAAAAAAGAGTACATAACATAAATTAACTAGTTCTTGTCTCGTTTTAAGTCACTAAGGCACAGGTCCGCCTAAGTATGTCTTGATAAGTCCTATGCATCATCTCCTGAAAACACATGTGAAAATAGGTACGTCAGCATAAAAATGCCTGTGAGATACATAGGTTTTGTGAAAACAGAATTCATGACTTATGTTTGAGAAAGATGTTTAGTCATGAACCTTGTAATTTGCTTTGTCTTGTAAATCATTTGAAAAACGATAAGATCAGATGATATGTGTAAATAAGAGAATAATGTATGGTTAAATGAATAACCATGTAAAAATGGGTTTGTATAAGATAAGTTATTTGTAAAACAATGTCTTGTGAAAAGTATGTCATTTGTATAAAATGTTATATGTCTCAAATTGAAATGGTTCAAATAACGCTACGATATGTTTAACAATTATATATAGGAAGTACCAGCGGCGTATCCACCATGCTTGTATCATATTACACACGCATCGTTACTTAAATCACTTACTCAAACCAAACCACCAAGATGTAATGTTTAACAATTGTAGAAATGTTTATGTATAGTCAAATACGGTTCACACGGTTCATAGATACAAACGGTTCACATAGTCAAATAGTTACAACGGTTCAAAATGTAGTATAATGTGTTCATATGCTGGATGAGCATATGCAACAGAAATGCAATGTAAAACAATGTACTAAGTATGCACACAATGGACATACATAGCATGAAATGTAATGTAGAACGATGTACTAAGTACGCACACAATGGGCATACATAGCATGTAATGTAAAACGATGTACTAAGTACGCACACAATGGGCATACATAGCATGTAATGTAATGAAATCATGTACTATAATGTACTAACGAACATAGCAGGTATATGATGTGAAAACAGGAAAGCATGAAAGTAACAAGTAGGCACATGTGTTTCACCCCAAAACATTTTGGAAAACAGTAAAAGAGGGGTCTATGTACTCACTTGAGATTGCTCAGAAGTCCTAAGATAACCACCAAGCAATGCTAGAGATCACGGAATCAAACGACACCTAATATAGGTAACTATGTTAATAAACCGGACCTAATATCGGAGGATCGGATAGAATGAGGGTTCGTAAACCAAACGAGTATGGAGACTGGTGTAATATGGTTTAACAAAGCCTACATACTAAATGAAACCTAACATAAGTGCTTACGACCCATTACGACCCGTTTAGGTAGCTTATGCTACTTTAACGCGTCGTTCACGTGAAACGCGTTTGAAACGCCTAACTAGTCCTATGACAAGTAAAATATGCCTTAACACATCTAATATTGTTACCAAATCAGTTTAGATACCAAAAGTTATGTTACATATGCTTAAAATGAATTTTGGCGTAAAAAGGGCATTTTGGTAATTTACCTAAGGCATATAAACTACCTATCATACAACTACTCAAACGATGTGACCGTAGGGTATAACCTCGGAAGGTTATTCCCTACCTACTATGGTCACCTAATGTGTTTGGTCGGATCCTAATGATCGACCAAATGGGTAGGGTTCGAAGGTATAAGCGATTTATGAGATCGCTTACCCTTACGACCCTAGACAACGTGGTAATCAGTAGGCATAGTCCCAAGGGACTATAACCAACGTGATTACACTCACGTTGCGAAGTTCAAATAAACTTCGCATTGACCATAAACTGGTCAACGCAGAAAGTCAAACAAAGTTTGACTTTTAGACTCGAAAAGACTCGAAAAGCAATAAAAGAACGAAGGAATACTTACGAAGGGTCCCCGAATGCTAATCTTGATCCAAGTAACCCAGGTATGAAACAATGGTTTCAACTTAGAGTTTCTCAAATCAAAATTCTTGTGGGTTTTGCAAATGAAGGCATGGGGTATTTATAGGATTTCCCGAACCGTTAGGATCGTTTCTTGGAAAAAGTGCTTCAATCTTGGCCATACACTTGCACCCATGGTATTGTAATACCATGTGCACATCAAACCAGCCCATAGTATTGCCCAAAACCATGTGCAAAGGTGGTATAGGCCAGATTCAATGTTTCTGCACAGAAAGTTTCAAAAATGGCAGATTTGGTCCCTGTAGTGTAATAAGGCCTTTTCCGACGCGTTTAAGGCCCGTTAACCCCATTTAAAAGCTCTAAAATGAAGTTAAAGTAGAGGGAACTTAAAATGTTCTCAAAAATATCTTGGATGTCGGTTCGTTTAGCCGTACGGTTGCGTTGTTCGGCTAATTACGACGGAAATGCGCATAAGCGCGAAAAACGATCCAAAATGCGTGACGAATGGATTTTTCTTATGCCAAACACTAAAATAAAATATTTTAGTGCTTACAAAAATTTTTGGATGTCCGGATGTATTCAGAAAGTAAGTTATGCGCGAAAGTGCAAACTTGTGCACTTTTTGACGCTTTTAGTCCCTGAAAGACCCAGAAGTTTATTTTAGCACACCGAACCCATCAAAGCCTATTTCTAAGCTATGCAAAGGATATTTATGGCATGTTTAACTTATGGTCATGTTCCAGAATGTCTGTTACAGTTCAGATTGGCATACTTTCGCAGTTTGTCAACTTTAGTCCCTGTAAGCGATTTAACTTGATTTTGCCATACCAAAGCCTTCAAAACTTATTTATAAGTTATGTAAAGGTTATTTAAGGTATGTTAAGTCTATTTCACTATTCCGGAGTGTTCGTTGCATTAAACTGGTTATATTTACGCATCAGTGCGCGTATAACCTTCCAGAAAGCGATTTAGAGCTTGAAATTGAATAAGAGTTGATATGTGCAAAAGATACACATATTTATACAAGTCCAAAGTATGAAACACAATATTTCATTGATTTGGTATTTGTTTGCTGGTCGCAGTGACACAGGTGTCACAACAGTACCTTACAGCATACCTGAGATTGTGCGCATAATGAAAATTGATGAAAGGAGAAAAGAAGCAAAGAAAGCACGTGGCGAAGTTGTTAGTGATTCTGATCTTGAAATTTTTGGTGATGAAGAAGAGGATGAAGATGAAAATGATGATAAAGACGAGTTTGTTCAGAAAAATGATAAGAAAGTTGATGATGACAATAAGAACGATGATGCTGATCAAGGGTCTTCTGGCTTGTTAATCAATAATCCTAATGTTCAAGAAAGGATTGAAGAGTTGCTGAATGATGAAATTAATGAACAGGAAGATGATACTCAACATGAAGCCTCATCATCTGGAAAACAACATGCAGACCAGGTATTTCTAACAAACCCTACTGTTATCTACCTACATGAGAAATATGAAGGTGAGATTGATGTTCGAAGAACTAGAGCTGAAATGTTAGAAGAGTTGGGTTTGGAAGATGGAAAGTTTAAGTTTAATATTGAGGATGAGATTCCTCAGTCTCCAGAGAAAGATTTTGAGCCATGATATGCCCATGAAGCTGATCATTACGATGATGTCATTGTTGAAGATGCTTCAGATTCATTCGATGAAGATACTGATTTTCATTATGCTGGAATTGATGAAACATTTTCGTCTCTTGCTGAAATGTTCAAAGATAGAAATGAAGATGAAATCAGAAGGAAAATTGTTGAAAAAGTTTCTACCGAAGGAATTCCAGAAACAATTCCCAGAGAAATTCTTGCTGAAGAACGAAAAAGGTGGTTCAAAGTTATGCCCAAAGAAAGAAAATCTCTTAGAGCTCTTCAGTATTTCACACATGAAAAAAATCTTTCATGGGGAGATATTCTATCATGGGGCTATCTTGAAGATCTTAAAGTCTATGCTATCAGAAGGGAAGAAGGAGTTCAGTACTTCGAATTTCTATCAGATATCAGTTCTTTACCGTGGTGGGACGTTGATGAATTGGTAAAAACAAAGAATATCAAGCATTCTACTATGGTCCAGAAGTTAGACAACATGATCAAGATTTGTGGAACTATATTAAATTGCAAGCGAAGAATGGTTATCCTGATTGGAAGCCGCAGTATCCAAAGCAAATTGTCACATATCTAGAGAATGGTAGAAAAGATATAACTTTGGATGTAAGGCCGCCTAGATGCTTGAAGAATATGCCCCTCAGAGCCATTGAGCAAGACTTCCATGATTTATTTCAAGGCTGGATGTACAATGAAATGACGACTGAGGCAATTATCTCTCTCTATGACAAGTCCATGGGAAAGTATCGAAGAATAAGTATTCTAGATCCAATGTGGCTTGTTACCTGTTCAAAGAAGGATATCGATTGCTTGTTCTACAACAAGATCGTTTACGAAAAGAGAGACAAAGCTCAAGCACAGCAATACCAAACAGTTATAGATGTATGTTTTGCACAAGATATCAATTCAGGAAGATACTGGAAGACAAAATGGAGAGATCTGGAGATTGATGAGTTTCTGAAAAAGTATAAGCGTGAACAAAGGTCTAAAAAGATTGCTGAAAGAGCTGCTGAGGAGGGCAAACGTAAGATGGGGATTGTGCCACCAACAGATCAAACGTCGATTGAATCAGAGGAGAACAAAATACCCAAATGGGATCGGAAGCGTGATGGTGATCCAGTTTATAGAAACTGGTGGTTAACTGAAGGAAGGCATAAACGACGTAGAATGTTAGAAGAAAAGGCAGAAAAGAGAAGACAGAGAGCTCGTGAACGAAGACGCAACAGGAGGAATTAAAGACTATGCTGGAAGGAACTACAGCTACATCCGAGGGGGAGTCTGTTAGTACATACGTCTGTAGCTTCCGTCAGCATGTAGTCATGTTTTGTATATTTGTGTCTTTGTAAACATTTATGTAATGTATGTGTGTAGATAGATCGACAACTCAGGAAATGTAACAACTGTGCTTGTAATCATCGTGAACAGTTCTATTATCAATAAAACAATGTTATTTGATCCCAATGTTTGTTTTGTTATGTTTTACATTTTTCATGTTTTGACTTTTGTGTAATTTCAAACTCTACATCGCTTTTTGGAGATTTATACGCAAACTGGTGCATAAACGTAATCAGTTTGATGCGAAAAATACTCCAGAACATCAACATATACTTAACATACCTTAAATAACCTTCACATAACTTAGAAATAAGTTTTGAAGGCTTTGGTATGGCAAAAACAAGATTTATTCGTCTACAGGGACTAAACTTGACAAACTGCGAAAGTATGCCAATTTGAACTGTAACGAACATTCCGGAACATGACCATAAGTTAAACACACCTTAAATATCCTTTACATAGCTTAGGAATAGGCTTTAAGGGGTTCGGTGCACTAAAATAAACTTTTGGGTCATTCAGGGACTAAAAGTGTCAAAAAGTGCACAAGTTTGCACTTTTGCGCATAACTCACGTTCTGAATACATCTGGACATCCAAAAACTTATGTAAGCACTATAATATTTTATTTTAGTGTTTGGCACGAGAAAAATCCATTCGTCACGCAATTTGGATCGTTTTTCACGCTTATGCGCATTCCGTCGTAATTAAACGAACAACGCGATTGTACGGCTAAACGAACCGACATCCGGCATATTTTTGAGCATGTTTCATGTTCCCTATACTTCAAGATCCTTGTGAAGCTTAAAAATGGGCTTGACGGGTGTTAGAAGTGCCAAAACACGACGATACGCGCTCAGGAACCAAAACTGCAAAACTGCAAAAAAAAAATATAAAAAATAAATAAATAAATAAATAAATGCAGCAAAAAGCCATTTTAAACATAAGTTAGCAGCCCCTAACACTTCCCAAAGGTCAAGTGCCACATGTTAATCTCCTATGGTGGCCAAAATTAGTTACCACAACATTTTGACAAGTGTACGGCCTAGATCGTGCCCCCTTTTCCAAGAAACGATCCTAACGGTTGTGGGTTTACTATAAATACCCAACCCATTTTCACTCATTCCTCACTAGAATCTGATCTAAAAGACTCTAAGTTGAAACCATTGTTTCATACCTGAGTTATTTGGATCTAGATTAGCATTCGGGGACCTTTCGTAAGTATTCTTTCGTTCTTTTATCGCTTTCGAGTCCGAAAGTCAAACTTTGTTTGACTTTCTGCATTGACCAGTTTATGGTCGATGCGAAGTTCGTTTGAACTTCATAACGTGAGCGTGATCACGATGGTTATAGTCCCTAGTGACTATACCTACTGATTACCACGTTATCTAGGCTCAGTGACGAGTCGTAGTTTCGGTCAGAATACGTATTCTTGCGTATTTTGTAACCAAACTACTTATGGGTATCAAAACCGTTTGTTTTGATACCAAACCTGTTTTCTAAACTTAGTTAAGCATGTTTTAACATGCTTAGCTCGTCACTTTTAGTTGTGCTTGTATAGGGTCGTAAGGTAAGCGATCTAAACAATCGCTTATACTTTCGAACCCGACCCATTTGGTCGATCATTAGGATCCGACCAAATACATTAGGTGACCATAGTATATAGGGAATAACCCTCTGAGGTTATACCTTATGGTCGCTACGTTTAAGTAGTTGTATGATAGGTAATTTATATGCCTTAGGTAAATTACCAAAATACCCCTTTATGCCAAAATTCATTTTTAAACATATGTAACATAACTTTTGACATCTAAACTGATTTGACAACCATATTTGACATGTTAAGGCATATATTACTTGTCATAGGACTAGTTAGGCGGTCCGAACGCGTTTCACGCGAACGACGCGTTAAAGTAGCATAAGCTACCTAAACGGGTCGTAATAGGTCACAAGCACTTAGGATAGGTTTCATTTAGTATGTAGGCTTTGTTAAACCATACTACATGAGTTCCCATACTCATTTGGTTTACGAACCCTCATTCTATCCGATCTTCCGATTTAGGTCCGGTTTATTAATGTAGTTACCTATATTAGGTGCCGTTTGATATTCCGAGATCTCTAGCATTGCTTGGTGGTTATCTTAGGACTTCTGAGCAATCTCAAGTGAGTACATAGACCCCTCTTTTACTGTTTTCCAAACGTTTTGGGGTGGAACACATGTGCCTACTTGTTACTTTCGTGCTTTTCCTGTTTTCACATCATATACCTGCTATGTTTGTTAGTAAATTATAGTACATGATTTCATTACATTTCATGCTATGTATGTCCATTGTGTGCATACTTAGTACATTGTTTTACATTACATTTCTGCTATGTATGTTAACTGATAGCATGCTAGCACATTGATTTACATGACTTTTCTGCTTAGTATGTTAACTTAGCATACTTAGTACATTGTTTTCATATAACATGTTCACTTTTGCTATGATATTTGGTTTGCACAAACGAGACTATTATACGTTCATTAACATTAGCTACGCCGCTCGGTAGTAAGTACTGGTACCATAGGACTTGACAAATCCCATTCCTGACATCCCGGGTTTGTTTGGATGTAAGGAATGACTGAATCCGAATACAATTCTTTTGATAACCTTGACTGAAAGGGTTATCCGACTGTCTCAAGGCTTGAATGTATGCGTTAACTTACCACATAAATGTTTGTATCAATGTAACATGTATTACTTTGCGAAACATAACTTTTTGATACATTCAAAATACTTTGTTTTGTACATTTCTACATTTGGACTATTTGACAATACTTTACTTACAAGACATAACATTTGTTACACATTACTTGACTACTTTTGGACTATCAACATTTGACATGGTTTATACAAGGACTTTTGACAATTGGTTTAAACATAGACATTATACATTGTTGGTTGGTTAAGTGACTTAAGTAACGAAATGTGAGTAATATGATACAAGCATGGTGGATACGCCGCTGGTACTTCCTATATATAAGTGTTTGTATTATATTACATATCATAGCGTTATTTAAATCATTGATTTTGGACTTATACATTTTATACAAGTAACATGTTTTCACAAGACTTTGTTTTACAATACGGTTTATTTTATACAACTCATTTTACATGGTTATTCATTTAACCATACCTTATTCTTTTACTTATACATATCATCTAAACTTATTGTTTTTCAAGCGATTTACAAAACAAAATCAAATTACAAGGTTCATGACTAAACATTTCTTAAACTTAAGTCATGAATCCTATTTTCACAAAACCTATGTATCTCACAGGCATTTTTATGCTGACGTACCTACTTTCACATGTGTTTTCAGGAGCTTTTCCGTAGGATGACGATCATGACACTAGGGCGGACCTGTGCCTTAGAGATTTAAAACGAAGATAGACTATGTTTAATTATGTTAAAAACTCTTTGATTCCTGTTTAAAACAATGAAACTCTTGTGTTTATAAATAAAATACAACTTTGAATGCCATGGTTATGAAACAATTAATTCTGTTACAACACTCCCCGACGTTTTCTGCCACGTCTTGTATGTTATACGTGGTCGGGGTGTGACAGAAGAGTTGGTATCAGAGCCAATGGTTATAGGGAATTAGGTTATTAGTAATGCTTTGACCTAAGACTATAGGACCCTAACACAAGTTATCTTGTGTTTAGATTTTAAAACATGCACTTCACCTATCCTTAGGTGATTATCAAAACAAGAAACCAAATTTTTCGAAACGATTTTTGAAAAACAATCTTCTGTTTTTGAATGATTTATTACATGGTTTTGAACCCTCTTTTGTAAGGTTTTGAACCCTTCCAGTTTGACTAAATTTTTGGCCTTGTGCCTTCAAATTTTCAAAATCTCGTCAACGTTTTGGGTTTTAAATAATGTGAACATGTGCAATCTGGAAGAGTGAATGCCTGTATTCTGGGTTTTCTGTCTAGGCAAGCACTTCGTATACATCTCATCAGACGCGAGACCAGTTGTGCTTACCTGGGAATTCTTGGGATGAGTGTTCACTTATAGGCGAGAATGTCTTCGCAATACATTATTTTTGATCCATTTACTTTGATTAGTCACTGTGTGTCGTTTGTTTACTTTGTGATACGGACGAATGACCACCATCTTTTCTTTGGTTGATTTTGTTTCATCTCATTCTTTTCATCCAATCCTCTCACTCGTTTCCTTTCATGTTTTTCCTCTTTTAGAATGCCTCCTCGATGCGAACACCAGATAGCAACTGCCGAACTGGCAGAAATCATTTCGGAGCAGATGCCTGCTCAGTTCCTAAATCTCTTTGCTCAATGGCACGCAGCCAACAACAACAACAATGCTCCATGCAAATACAAGGACTTTAGCTCGGCTAAACCACTCAAGTTTAGTGGTTCTGAAGGAGCGACTGGGCTTCTTCAATGGTTTGAGAGCATTGAGAATACTTTCCGCCACGTGCAGTGTCCGGATAATCGCAAGGTCGAGTTTTCTTCGAGCGTATTTCAGAAGAGGGCTCTCACATGGTGGAACGGGGTTATGAGAGACAGGGGTGCAGAAGTTGCTCTAGCACAGACATGGGCTCAACTCAGGGCCCTTATGATGAGGGAATTCTGTCCTCGCCATGAACAGCGAGCGTTGGAGAAAGAGTTTGATAATTTGAAACAAGATAGTGGTGAGCACATGGCATATACTGACAGGTTTGAGGAGTTGAGTCTGCTTTGCCCAACTATGGTTACCCCACTCGACAAGGCTATCGAAAGGTACATCGACGGCCTACCTGACTCAGTACAAGACATCCTTACTGGGAGTAACCCTACCACACTCCGTCAGGCGATCGAGTTATCCGCGACATTGACTGAGTCGCAGGTTCGAAAGGGGAAGCTGCACAAAAAGGGTGACAAGGGTAAGAAGCAGGTATCTGATAAGGAAGATAGCAAGAAAGGGCAAAACAAGAAGGGAAAGAATTCTGGAGGGTCTAGGAAGCGGAAGGCTTCCCAAAACTATGCTGTTACTGCACAGGCTCAGGCTGCACCAAATCAGCCTGCGCAACCACTAGCCAAGAAGCCTTATCTTGGCAATGCACCTTTGTGCAACAGGTGTAACGGCCATCATCAACCACACCTCCAGTGTCGTCAGTGCACCAACTGCGGAAGATCTGGTCATCTTACTGCCGCCTGCCGCATTCCTGTTAACCAGAACCAGGCAGTTCAGAACCCGGCTCAACAAGTTGCTCAGCCTCTTGCTCAGCAACAAGGTCAAGCTGCACGACCTCATTTTCCTCCTGGTTCGTGCTACAATTGTGGGGATCTGACCCACTACAGGAACCGGTGCCCAAGGCTAGCCAACCAGAATCAGAATCAGAACCAAAATGAGGCTCAGACTCGAGGGCGAGCTTTTAACTTGAATGCCCAAGAGGCGCAGGCGGACGATAATGTGGTGAACGGTACGTTCTTTATTAATAATCAGCCTGCATCTGTTCTTTTTGATTCGGGTGCCGACAAGAGTTTTGTGTCATTGTCTTTTGAGCCATTACTTCGCGTGTCTAGAACAAAACTAGGTAAACCTTTGACAGTAGAAGTTGCTAGTGGTGAACCCATTGTTCTTGATTCTATTCTTTACAACTGCCAGTTGAACCTTAACGATCATCTTTTTCCTATTAACCTCACGCCTATGCAACTTGGAAGCTTCGACGTCATTGTGGGTATGGATTGGTTATCCAAGTATCACGCAGAGATAGTTTGTTCTGAGAAGATTGTTCGTGTGCCGCTTTCGACAGGCGAGATCCTACAGGTTCAAGGTGAGAAACCTGCCGGTGGTCTCAAACTCATGTCTTGTTTTAAAGCTCGGAAGTATCTGCGGAAGAACTATGTGGCTTTCTTAGCACATGTTACAGCAGATAAAGGCAAGGGTAAGTCTATTTCAGATATTCCTGTCGTTCGGGATTATTCCGAAGTTTTCCCTGAAGAGTTACCTGGTCTACCTCCAGCACGCCAAGTCGAGTTCCGCATTGATCTCGTACCTGGTGCAAATCCCATTGCCAGAGCTCCATATCGTCTTGCACCATCTGAGATACAAGAGTTGTCTAAGCAGCTTCAGGAGCTCTTTGACAAAGGTTTTATCCGTCCTAGCTTTTCACCCTGGGGTGCTCCCGTTCTTTTTGTCAAGAAGAAGGATGGATCCTTTAGGATGTGTATCGATTATCGTGAGCTTAACAAGCTTACTATCAAGAATCGATATCCCCTACCGCGCATAGACGACCTCTTTGATCAATTACAGGGCGCTTCTTATTTTTCGAAGATTGATCTACGTTCCGGATATCATCAACTTCGGGTGCATGAAGAAGATATTCCCAAGATAGCGTTCCGCACTTGTTATGGGCATTATGAATTCACAATCATGCCATTCGGTTTGACTAATGCTCCTGCTGTTTTCATGGACTTAATGAATAGGGTCTGCAAACCTTATTTGGATCAGTTCGTCATTGTTTTTATTGACGACATCTTGATTTACTCCAAGACGCGAGCTGATCACGAGCAACATCTTCGTCTTACTTTGGAACTCCTAAAGAAAGAGCAACTTTTCGCCAAATTCTCCAAGTGCGAATTTTGGCTTAAAGAAGTTCAATTTTTAGGACACATCATCAACGAACAAGGTATTCATGTAGATCCCTCCAAGATCAGTGCGATCAAGGATTGGGATACGCCTACTACTCCTACTGAGGTTCGGTCTTTTCTTGGTCTAGCGGGTTATTACCGCCGCTTCATTGAGAACTTCTCAAAGATTGCAGTTCCTCTAACTGCTCTAACTCAGAAGAAAATGCCCTTTGAGTGGGGATTCAAACAAGAGGAAGCTTTTCAAAACTTGAAGCAGAAGCTTTGTGACGCGCCTGTTCTAACTTTGCCTGAGGGCAATGATGATTTCGTTGTTTATTGTGATGCATCTAAACTGGGTCTTGGCTGTGTTCTTATGCAAAGGAACAAAGTCATAGCATATGCATCGAGGCAGTTGAAGATACATGAGAAGAACTACACCACTCATGATCTTGAGTTGGGTGCAGTTATTTTCGCTCTAAAGATCTGGAGACACTATTTGTACGGTACAAAATGTGTGGTTTTCATGGACCACAAAAGTCTTCAGCATATCTTCAACCAGAAAGAACTCAACATGAGGCAACGACGTTGGGTTGAGCTTTTAAACGACTATGACTGCGAAATTCGCTACCATCCTGGTAAGGCGAATGTCGTAGCTGATGCATTGAGTCGTAAGGAACGTACTAAGCTTCATTGTGTACGTGTTCAATCTGTTATTCAAGCTCGATCCGATATCCAAGCACGCATTTCTCAGGCTCAACAATCTTGTGTTTTACAAGGTTTAATGGATAAGGAATTTCCCTATCACATAACGCCTGCTTTGGAACTGAAGGACAATGGATCGTATTACTTCATGGACCGTTTGTGGGTCCCAAACCAGGATGATCTTCGTACCTTGCTTATGGATGAAGCCCATAAGTCGCGTTATTCTATTCATCCGGGCTCAGATAAGATGTATAAGGATCTTCGTATTCATTATTGGTGGCCTGGTATGAAGAAAGACATTGCCTTATACATATCAAAATGCCTTACTTGTCTTAAGGTTAAGGCTGAACATCAGCGTCCTTCTGGTCTATTGGAGCAACCAGAGATCCCAGTTTGGAAATGGGAAAACATCACTATGGATCTTGTTACCAAACTCCCGCGCACAAAGAAAGGTCATGATGCCATCTGGGTAGTTGTTGATCGTCTTACTAAATCAGCGCATTTCTTGCCAATCCGCGAGGATTTCCCTGCTGACAGACTTGCTCAAATCTATGTGGATGAAATTGTGGCTCGACATGGTGTTCCTTTGAACATCATTTCTGACAGAGATGCTCGTTTCACTTCTCATTTTTGGAGAACCATGCAATCTGCCATGGGGACCCAACTTAATCTGAGCACAGCTTATCATCCGCAAACGGATGGTCAATCTGAGAGAACAATCCAGACTCTGGAGGATATGCTTAGAGCTTGTGTGATCGATTTTGGTGGTAGTTGGGATTCACATCTTAAGTTGATTGAATTCTCCTACAACAACAGTTATCACACCAGCATCAAAATGGCTCCTTTCGAGGCTCTCTATGGTCGAAAATGTCGTTCACCAGTCTGCTGGAATGAGATCGGCGAGGCTCAACTTACTGGACCTGCCCTCATTTTAGAAACTACTGACAAGATCAAGAAAGTTCGTGATAACCTTCAGACAGCCAGAAGCCGTCAGAAGAGTTACGCGGACCCAAAACGCAAAGCCTTGGAATTTCAAGTCGGTGATCGAGTATTACTTATGGTCTCACCTTGGAAAGGTGTGATCAGATTTGGAAAGAAAGGAAAACTTGCACCTAGATACGTTGGACCATTCAAGATCGTCGAAAGAATCGGAAAGGTAGCCTACAGACTTGAGTTACCTCCTGAACTTGGAAATGTTCATCCAAATTTTCACGTGTCCAATCTCAAGAGGTGTTTAGCTGATGAGAACCTCCACATACCGCTTGACGAAATTCGTGTTGGCAAAACACTGAAATTTGTTGAGAAGCCAGTGGAAATCATGGAACGTGAAGTCAAGTGGCTTAAACGCAAGCGCATTCCTTTGGTCACAGTTCGCTGGGAAGCTAAACGTGGACCCGAGTTTACTTGGGAATGCGAAGATCAAATGAAGGCGAAATATCCGCATCTTTTCCCACGAGTTTCCTCTAAATAAATTTCGGGACGAAATTTCCACAAGTAGGGGAGACTGTAACAACTGTGCTTGTAATCATCATGAACAGTTCTATTATCAATAAAACAATGTTATTTGATCCCAATGTTTGTTTTGTTATGTTTTACATTTTTCATGTTTTGACTTTTGTGTAATTTCAAACTCTACATCGCTTTTTGGAGATTTATACGCAAACTGGTGCGTAAACGTAATCAGTTTGATGCGAAAAATACTCCAGAACATCAACATATACTTAACATACCTTAAATAACCTTCACATAACTTAGAAATAAGTTTTGAAGGCTTTGGTATGGCAAAAACAAGATTTATTCGTCTACAGGGACTAAACTTGACAAACTGCGAAAGTATGCCAATTTGAACTGTAACGAACATTCCGGAACATGACCCTAAGTTAAACACACCTTAAATATCCTTTACATAGCTTAGGAATAGGCTTTAAGGGGTTCGGTGCACTAAAATAAACTTTTGGGTCATTCAGGGACTAAAAGTGTCAAAAAGTGCACAAGTTTGCACTTTTGCGCATAACTCACGTTCTGAATACATCTGGACATCCAAAAACTTATGTAAGCACTATAATATTTTATTTTAGTGTTTGGCACGAGAAAAATCCATTCGTCACGCAATTTGGATCGTTTTTCACGCTTATGCGCATTCCGTCGTAATTAAACGAACAACGCGATTGTACGGCTAAACGAACCGACATCCGGCATATTTTTGAGCATGTTTCATGTTCCCTATACTTCAAGATCCTTGTGAAGCTTAAAAATGGGCTTGACGGGTGTTAGAAGTGCCAAAACACGACGATACGCGCTCAGGAACCAAAACTGCAAAACTGCAAAAAAAAAATATAAAAAATAAATAAATAAATAAATAAATGCAGCAAAAAGCCATTTTAAACATAAGTTAGCAGCCCCTAACACTTCCCAAAGGTCAAGTGCCACATGTTAATCTCCTATGGTGGCCAAAATTAGTTACCACAACATTTTGACAAGTGTACGGCCTAGATCGTGCCCCCTTTTCCAAGAAACGATCCTAACGGTTGTGGGTTTACTATAAATACCCAACCCATTTTCACTCATTCCTCACTAGAATCTGATCTAAAAGACTCTAAGTTGAAACCATTGTTTCATACCTGAGTTATTTGGATCTAGATTAGCATTCGGGGACCTTTCGTAAGTATTCTTTCGTTCTTTTATCGCTTTCGAGTCCGAAAGTCAAACTTTGTTTGACTTTCTGCATTGACCAGTTTATGGTCGATGCGAAGTTCGTTTGAACTTCATAACGTGAGCGTGATCACGATGGTTATAGTCCCTAGTGACTATACCTACTGATTACCACGTTATCTAGGCTCAGTGACGAGTCGTAGTTTCGGTCAGAATACGTATTCTTGCGTATTTTGTAACCAAACTACTTATGGGTATCAAAACCGTTTGTTTTGATACCAAACCTGTTTTCTAAACTTAGTTAAGCATGTTTTAACATGCTTAGCTCGTCACTTTTAGTTGTGCTTGTATAGGGTCGTAAGGTAAGCGATCTAAACAATCGCTTATACTTTCGAACCCGACCCATTTGGTCGATCATTAGGATCCGACCAAATACATTAGGTGACCATAGTATATAGGGAATAACCCTCTGAGGTTATACCTTATGGTCGCTACGTTTAAGTAGTTGTATGATAGGTAATTTATATGCCTTAGGTAAATTACCAAAATACCCCTTTATGCCAAAATTCATTTTTAAACATATGTAACATAACTTTTGACATCTAAACTGATTTGACAACCATATTAAACATGTTAAGGCATATATTACTTGTCATTGGACTAGTTAGGCGGTCCGAACGCGTTTCACGCGAACGACGCGTTAAAGTAGCATAAGCTACCTAAACGGGTCGTAATGGGTCACAAGCACTTAGGATAGGTTTCATTTAGTATGTAGGCTTTGTTAAACCATACTACATGAGTTCCCATACTCATTTGGTTTACGAACCCTCATTCTATCCGATCTTCCGATTTAGGTCCGGTTTATTAATGTAGTTACCTATATTAGGTGCCGTTTGATATTCCGAGATCTCTAGCATTGCTTGGTGGTTATCTTAGGACTTCTGAGCAATCTAAAGTGAGTACATAGACCCCTCTTTTACTGTTTTCCAAACGTTTTGGGGTGGAACACATGTGCCTACTTGTTACTTTCGTGCTTTTCCTGTTTTCACATCATATACCTGCTATGTTTGTTAGTACATTATAGTACATGATTTCATTACATTTCATGCTATGTATGTCCATTGTGTGCATACTTAGTACATTGTTTTACATTACATTTCAGCTATGTATGTTAACTGATAGCATGCTAGCACATTGATTTACATGACTTTTCTGCTTAGTATGTTAACTTAGCATACTTAGTACATTGTTTTCATATAACATGTTCACTTTTTCTATGACATTTGGTTTGCACAAACGAGACTATTATACGTTCATTAACATTAGCTACGCCGCTCGGTAGTAAGTACTGGTACCATAGGACTTGACAAATCCCATTCCTGACATCCCGGGTTTGTTTGGAAGTAAGGAATGACTGAATCCGAATACAATTCTTTTGATAACCTTGACTGAAAGGGTTATCCGACTGTCTCAAGGCTTGAATGTATGCGTTAACTTACCACATAAATGTTTGTATCAATGTAACATGTATTACTTTGCGAAACATAACTTTTTGATACATTCAAAATACTTTGTTTTGTACATTTCTACATTTGGACTATTTGACAATACTTTACTTACAAGACATAACATTTGTTACACATTATTTGACTACTTTTGGACTATCAACATTTGACATGGTTTATACAAGGACTTTTGACAATTGGTTTAAACATAGACATTATACATTGTTGGTTGGTTAAGTGACTTAAGTAACGAAATGTGAGTAATATGATACAAGCATGGTGGATACGCCGCTGGTACTTCCTATATATAAGTGTTTGTATTATATTACATATCATAGCGTTATTTAAATCATTGATTTTGGACTTATACATTTTATACAAGTAACATGTTTTCACAAGACTTTGTTTTACAATACGGTTTATTTTATACAACTCATTTTACATGGTTATTCATTTAACCATACCTTATTCTTTTACTTATACATATTATCTAAACTTATTGTTTTTCAAGCGATTTACAAAACAAAATCAAATTACAAGGTTCATGACTAAACATTTCTTAAACTTAAGTCATGAATCCTATTTTCACAAAACCTATGTATCTCACAGGCATTTTTATGCTGACGTACCTATTTTCACATGTGTTTTCAGGAGCTTTTCCGTAGGATGACGATCATGACACTAGGGCGGACCTGTGCCTTAGAGATTTAAAACGAAGATAGACTATGTTTAATTATGTTAAAAACTCTTTGATTCCTGTTTAAAACAATGAAACTCTTGTGTTTATAAATAAAATACAACTTTGAATGCCATGGTTATGAAACAATTAATTCTGTTACAACACTCCCCGACGTTTTCCGCCACGTCTTGTATGTTATACGTGGTCGGGGTGTGACAGAAAACGGAGCTTAATTGTAAGTGTTGAGTTTTGTTTACTGGTGTCATCCGATCGGATAGCCATCCGATCGGATAGCACTCATCCGACTGGATGACTTGTCATCCGAGCGGACAACACTCACCACTTCCTGAGTTGCCTATATATACCCTGTCTGGGTATTACTTTTAGGACTTTTGACTCAAGCGAGAACCTGACTAGTGTCTGTCTTCTACCGGAACTTTGTACTTTCAGAAAGTTTAATAGAAAGAACAGACCGTGTTTAATCGTTGAATTCTGTGTTGATCATCTGAGATTTGTCATAATGGATTCCGCACATTAGACAAAGTCTGGCTCAAGACCAGGCTCGAGGTCGCGTGGAGGAGATGGTGCAGCTGACATCGTAGTGTCATCATCAGAATCAGTGGCGTAACGTCGTAATCCAACTGCCTGCAAGGTGTTATTCGTCACAGACTCGAAGGAATCTGAGAAAGAGTGCAAACTAGTATCAAAGGATAACTCGATAACAGAATCTCAAGAAGTGGACTAGTAACAACGTCCTCGTCTATCTCTCCATCACCATGGGCATCATCAGGAGGACCATCAACAAACAAATCAACGTCATCATCGAACAGATCATCAAAATGCCAATCCTTAGGAGGGATGACCACGAGAGGAACGGGAGCGAGGATCGGTGCCACAATATGCTCACCATCGGGATGCCCGATGATAAGATGATCATGGACTGGAATGGGAACAACAAAAGGATCCTCGTCTAGAATACCATCAGCAAGGGGTAAGTCAACTCTAAAAGCAGGCAACGCAAACGGCTAAAATGTCACACCCCGACCACGTAGAACATACAAAACGTGGCGGAAACATCGGGGAGTGTTGTAACAGAATTAATCGTTTCAAATCCATGGCAATTGAAGTTTTGTTTTATTGATAAAAGTGTTACAATGTCTCAACAAACAAAGGAATACAACATAATTAACTAGTCTTGCATCTTTTATTGTCACTAAAGTCCAAGTCTGCCTATGTATATCTTGATCATCTTATGCAACAGTTCCTGAAAAACACATGTGAAAATAGGTACGTCAGCATAAAAATGCCGGTGAGATACATAGGTTTTGTGAAAATAGGTTTCATGACTTATGTTTGAGAAAATGTTTAGTCATGAACCTTGTTATTTGCTTTGTTTTGTAAATCATTTGAAAAACAATGAGTTCAGATGATATGTATAAATAAGTGAATAATGTATGGTTAAATGAATAACCATAGTAAAATGGATTTGTATAAGATAAGTTGTTTGTAAAACAATGTCTTGTGAAAAGTATGTTATTTGTATAAAATGTTCTATGTCTCAAACTGAAATGATTCAAATAACGCTACAATATGTAATACCATACAAACACTTATATATAGGAAGTACCAGCGGCGTATCCACCATGCTTGTATCATATTACACACGCATCGTTACTTAATCACTTAATCAAATCAAACCAACCAATGTAAGAAGTCTATGTTTAACCCAATTGTCGAATGTATTGAATAATATGTCAAAGTGTTTATGTCAAGATGTAAATCATGTCAACTGTCTATGTCAAATATCCATGTCAAATGTCTATGTCAAATATCCATGTCAAATGTCTATGTCAAATATCCATGTCAAATGTCTATGTCAAAATGTCATGTATGGCAAGTGAAATGTCTCAACTAAACCATATGCACAAAAACAAAGTATTGAAGTAAAACTTGGTTTAAATCAAAGCTATGTTTTGTGTAAATGCATGCAACTATTTAATATGAACATTTATGCGGTATTGTGAAAATGCATACATCCAAGCCTGGCGACTGTGGTGATAAACCCTTTAAACAAATTAAAGGTCTATCTGTCTTATGTCAACGAATTCGGTCATTCCTTTCTGTCCCCTTTCCCTGGGATATCCGGAACGGGAGTTGTCAATTCCTATGGTACCACTACCTACTAACGAACGGCGTAGCTAATGTTAATGAATGTATTGTCCCATGTAAACAAACCAAATGTCATACCAAAATGTAAACATGTGAAAACAATGCACTAAGTATGTAATCAAATGAACATACATAGCGTGAAATGTCATGTAAAACGATGTACTAAGTAATGCACACAATGGGCACACCTAGCAGGAAATGTCATGTAAAACAATGTACTAAGTAATGCACACAATGGGCACACCTAGCAGGAAATGTCATGTAAAACAATGTACTAAGTAATGCACACAATGGGCACACCTAGCAGGAAATGTTATGTAAAACGATGTACTAAGTAATGCACACAATGGGCACACCTAGCATAAAATGTATTGAAATCATGTACTATAATGTACTAACGAACATAGGAAGTATATGATGTGAAAACAGGAAAGCTTGAAAGTAACAAGTAGGCACATGTGTTCCACCCCAAAATGTTTGGAAAACAGTAAAAGAGGGGTCTATGTACTCACTTGAGATTGCTCAGAAGTCCTAGGATAACCACCAAGCAATGCTAGAGATCGCGGAATATCAAACGGCACCTAATATAGGTAACTACATTAATAAACCGGACCTAGATCGGAAGATCGGGTAGTATTAGGGTTTGTAAACCAAACGAGTGTAGAGACTCGTGTCATTTGGTTTAACAAAGCCTACATACTAAATGAAACTTAACCTAAGTGTTTACGACCCATTACGACTCGTTTAGGTAGCTTATGCTACCTTAACGCGTCGTTTGCGTGAAACGCGTTCGGACCGCCTAACTAGCCCTATGACAAGTGTTATATGCCTAAACATGTTACAAAATCAGTTATGTGACAAAAGTTTAGGTTACATATGCTTAATTACCAATTATACATGAAAAGGGTATTCTGGTAATTTACCTAAGGCATATAAACTACCTATCATACAACTACTTAAACGATGTGACCATAGGGTATAACCTCGGAAGGTTATGCCCTATACTAGGGTCACCTAAAGTATTTGGTCGGATCCTAATGATCGACCAAACTGGGTCGAGTTCGAAGGTATAGGCGATTTATTAGATCGCCTACCCTACGACCCTAGACAACGTGGTAATCAGTGGGCATAGTCCCAAGGGACTATGACCAACGTGATTACACTCACGTTGCGAAGTTCAAACGAACTTCGCATTGACCATTACTGGTCAACGCTGAAAGTCAAACAAAGTTTGACTTTCTGACTCGAAAAGCAGTAAAATAAGGAAAAGAACGAAAGAATACTTACGAAGGGTCCCCGAATGCTAATCCCGATCCAAGAACTCAGGTATGAAACAATGGTTTCAACTTAGAGCTCTCAAATCAGAATTCTTGTGCAAAATGAGGTTGTGTGGGTTGGGTATTTATAGGAATACCCGAACCGTTAGGATCGTTTCATGGAAAACGTGCCATGATCCAACCCGTACACTTGTCGGAACCTTATGGAAGCTACATATGAGTCCTTATCTTAGTGACTAAGCAACTTAAAACATGTGGTTAAGGATCAATCAGCTGCAACTTGTGTTAAAAACATGGAATCTGGTCCAGAATAGGCAGTCGCGTAGCGCGACTGGTAAGTCTTTAGGGCTCGCGCTACGCGACACCCCTCCCTGTTCCAGAAATGTTTCATAAATGACAGGTTTAGTCCCTGCACGTGTTTAAGCCCTTTTTCGATGCGTTTGAGCCCCGTTGACCTCATTTCAAGGCTCTAAAATGAAGTTAAAGTATAGGGAACTCAAAACATACTCAAAAATATGCCGGATGATGGTTCGTTTGGTCGTACGAACGCGATGTTCGCTTAATTACGACGGAATGCGCACAAGCGCGAAAAACGATCCAAATGACGCGACGAATGGATTTTTCTTTAGGCGAACAATAAAATATAATGTAGTCATGCTTACATAAATTTTTGGATGTCCGGATGTATTCAGAACGTAAGTTATGCGCGAAAATGCAAACTTGTGCACTTTTTGACACTTTTAGTCCCTGAATGACACCAAAGTTTATTTTAGCATACCGAACACCTCAAAGCCTATTTCTAAGCTATGTGAAGGGTATTTATGGTATGATTAACTTATGGTCATGCTTCGGAATGTCTGTTACAGTTCAAATTGGCATACTTTCGCAGTTTGTCAACTTTAGTCCTTGTAAGCGATTAAACTTTGATTTCACCACACCAAACCTTCCAAAACTTATATCTAAGTTATGTAAAGGTTATTTAAGGTATGTTAAGCCTATTTCACTATTCCGGAGTGTTCGTTGCATTAAACTGGTTATATTTACGTATCAGTGCGCGTATAACCTTCCAGAAAGCGATTTAGAGCTTGAAATCGAACAAGACTTGATATGTGCAAAAGATACACATATTTATACAAGTCCAAAGTATGAAATACAATATTTCATTGGTTTGGAATTTGTTTGATGGTTGAAATGACACAGGTGTTACATAAAAGTCATCCTCGTCATCAGATATCATGTCTGGGTCGCTCTCAGTATCGGATGTAAAGATCTCTGGCTCTGGTGCGATCTCGTCATCAGAAATAATAGCCATAGGGTCATCGACGTCGGATAATCCGCTCTCGGACGAAGACATAATATCTGTAACGGAACAATTATAACATATACACATATATTAACCACTAACATTTAGTATGCAATCAAAGACAATGTATCATGAAATCATGTATCCTCGTTATTCCTCATGAATCCTTTCTATCCTTCCTTAGTCTACCCCAGACTAAACCACAAATGTAACCTTGTAATCATGTTTCATGTCCTTCCTTTTGTAAAAAAGGTTTGTTCCATGGATCTGGGTGTTTCGTGTATGCAATGAAAACATGTTGTAAAAATATTTTCGTGAGAGACCTAATGATTGTAGTCTAGACTCGAGAAGGAATCCTAGTTTGCTACAATCGAAGCTCTGATACCAAACTGTCACACCCTGACTTTTGTGGAAGCGTGATTATGTGTGACTTGCTTAATATCATTGCATTCAACCATAACAAACAACTATATGATAGAACTAAAGATGTTCATCCATTGATTAAGTTTAAAACATCGCAAACAACATTGTCTTAAAATCCCAACACAGACTTCAAATCCAGATTACAAACCATGCAAATTGTTTTAGAGTTCCATAAGGACTCGATAAAAGACTTTAATAAAAATCAGGCTTTGAAAGATGTGTCTTATCCAGGATAAGACACATTATCCAAACCCTTAGACACCAGATGACATCTCTTATTTCAGACCACACTTGTAACTTCCAAACGCCCGCCAGATCCACATTTAATTCCCTGAAATATATGTAGTTTGAAAACATCAACAAAAGTTGAGCGAGTTCATGTGTTTGTTTGTGTGCACGAATAAACCTTTGAAATCATTGTAAGTATGTATGTTTTGTAAACCCGGTATGAAAGCAAACAAGGAAACAGATCGATTAATGGGTTGCAAGGCCATTAATATATGTGACGTGATGCTGGAAGGCTCAAACCTAGCAGATTTTGCACCGGGCTTCCGGCTGTAAGATATAGTCACCTCATGGGCCAAACCCCGGTCCACATGGGTGGGGCTCGCTACACCCAAATAGATCTATTACTCATGTCCCTCAGTCCTACTACGAGGATTAATGGTCTTAAGCGTTGTACCCACCACTCACATGATCAAGCAGTACCTTTCCTTAGCTAACCATGCTAAATGTAATCGTATGTAAACAGTTTGTAACATGTACTTCACCCCCGAAGTTATAAAACTAAAAACAGTTAAAAGAAAAGGGGGACATAAACTCACAGTTTTGCGTTCTTCAAATCCGACTTTAACTCAAAGCCTTTTCTGGTGTACACGACTACCTACAGCATACTACGATCTATTAGGTGAGCGGGTCGTGCCTTGACTTAGTATTAATTAGTGTCTTTGAGTTACGTTTCATTTGTGTCCTTAATATTATTCCGAGTTATATAATTATTTGTTAAAATAATAAATATTTTAACTTAAATTATATTTACTTCATTTTGGAATAATGATTAAAATAATATATTTTTAACTTGTCACACTTATGTATTATACATGAATATTTTCCCAAGGATGGGTGTTTTAGTATTCGTATTCCTATAATTGTATATTTCTGCCAAGTATCGGCGGCGCATTCTGGTGTGTATTTATACGTACGAGAATACGTATTTCCATTGTATTTATTAAGTATCCTTATACTTAATTTTTGTATTAATTTTTCCGGAATAATATTTCCAATAAAAATACATCAATATATATTTCCAAAATATATATTTTAAGAAATACTTCATAGAAAAATTACTTATAATTTTTCCTTGGCAAAATATTTATAAATCTCATACAAGTCTCAAAAATAATATATTTCCAAGTATAACTTAGAAAATATATATAAACTTATTTTTCACCCAAAAATAATGTATTTCATGTTTATTCGAGAAAATAATGTATCTTCTAATAATTTCAAGAAAATATATATTTTTATTCACCCAAAAATAATATATTTTCTTCTTATAAAAAACATGATATAATTTTGTAATAATTCTAAAAATCATATTTTTGGTTCTCTTGTGTCCAAAATACCAACTACCAAAATATACTTATGAATTAAATTCCGGAATATTTTTGTGAGTTATATTCCTTGTTCGGTTTCTCCAATATTTTGGGTATACTTTATATATTCATTCTCTTGGAATTTTAGTAATATTTTGGATTGTAATTTTTGGTATTTAGGTGAGTTATATTATTTCAAGTCCTAAAATAATATAACTAATACACATAATATACAAGTAATCACACACATGGTGACTTCTAAATATATATTTCCTAAATACATATTTAGTCACTTTTATTTATAAAAACCAACCTCCAATATTTATAATTTTGTAACAAAAATTATGGCAAACTTTATGTGTTAATTCATGGTTTAATATATACTTGTAAATATTTGTTTAGAAATATTTTTCTAAGTGTTTAATTTCTAGAAATTTTTTTCCATAGTTTCCCCTAAAAATGAAGGTTTCCATGCTTTCAAAGCATATCATTTTCTTTTATAAATCAACACAATCAATAACAAATCAATCTACACTTACCAATTCGCCAAAATCCAACATATACTACTACCTCATGAACTTGAAAATTTACAAAAAAATGGAGTAACTTACTAGTATGTTTAGTAAGCTTAGTTACCCTTTAAAGTGTGGTTTATTTATAAAATTCATTTTTGAAGAAATTCGATCTTCACAACTTGTAAATCATTTTTCTAAAAATATTTCTACTTGGATTTTTCTTGTTAAATACATGATCCTACACTTGATTAACCACTAAAAATGTGGTTAATTTCTTCAAGAACCAAGATTAAGTAAACTTTGTATTTTTAACTTGATTTCTTGAAAAATCATTATTGAAATCATAGATTTACAAGACTTTACACTCACTTTGTTCATCACTTTACAAGAAAACCAACTTATTCTTTCAAGTTCATGATTTATATGAGGATGATCACTTTGATCTTAACATAATCATCCTCTCATCTTGCTAGATTATGTCCTTAATCACTATCTAGCAAGATCATATGATGATCAACATCAAAAGCATGAGCAAACAACATTCAACAATTATAACAACACATAAACATCATGATTTCTTATGTATTTAGTCTTATGTTCAAGTTTCAAGTTCAAGATTCTTAGTGTTCTTTAAGATTAACAACTTGTATCTTCTTTTAACCACCAAAATAAGATGTAAAATGAAGTGTAGAGTGTTCTTACTACTAGCTCAAGGCTAGGGATGATCACTAGATGAAATGGAGTGGATAAAAGCTTGTGTGAAAGGTCGTTTAGCTTCCAAAGGCTCCAAGCTTCCTTGTATGGCTCCTAGCACCTTTTTATATGTGTGGATTGAATAGAACTTGAAAGGTGATGATGGATGTATAAGTGTGGGTGTTCGGCCGAGACTAGAGGGAAGGAAGAAGAAGATGGAGTGTTGGTGTTGTGTGATGATAATGAGAAGTTAGAACTTGTGGTTTATGTTATAATCTTCCTTCACTTCTTAATCCATTGGTTTATATGTCAACAAAAGATCAAGACATGGTCTATTATAAAATGAAAAGAAAGTCTCATGTGGGGGCCACATGTTGGCCGTGAACTAGGTGGGGGGGTCTAGATTAGGGGTTAAACATTAGTTAGTTTATATAGTTAGATTTCAAGTAATCTAGTTAGGTTAGTTACTAGTTGTTATATAGTGTGTTATGATGTTCAGGGACCATAACTAGCTTGGTAATGTTAAAACAATGCTTCTAGTGAAAATTTGGTGTTTCAGGTAGTGTCCAGTTGTTCGGTTGGTTACCGGTTCATTAAGGTGCTTAACTATGCAGTTTAGTGTGCTTTATGTTACCGTTTGTGAGAGTTTTGATTCCCGACACTTAGGAAAGCATTCTGGACCATTTAACCATATTTCTACATAATATTAAAGTGTTTAAATGCTGAATTTTGCTGATTTTTGTAGAATTCTGCAGTTTATGTGAGTTTTAGGCACTTTCCGGCATTTAAACTATCCTTAGGAAGACAGTTTTGTGATCCTTACTTTCCTACACACTATACTAGTGTAATACTTGGTTTCTGGCTCATTCTATGTCTCAATACCATGTCTGTCTATGTACTGAACTCCGTCAGCATATTTCTGATTTGTCTGATAACTGTGCTAACTGTGTTTCGTGCATCATTTAAGTCAATAAAGTTTGCATGAGATAATGATATGTCATTTACAATATATGATGCACATGTATGTATCTAGCAATAATCAGAAAGCAATTCAAGTCGTTAATTGTATTTCAGCACAGTCATTAAGCACTAATCATTGTTTAATAGTTGTATGGATACTTGGAATTTTGACAGTTGTCACATAAGCGATCTGATAACTAAACGAACACCTGAACACATCTAGAAGCATCATATGAACTAGTTACCATAATCTAGCAATGTTAAGCAAGTGTAATACATCAAACATCAAGAAATGTATCAAGAACATCTAAACACCTAATAATCCTAATCAATCATACATATACCATCATTTTAACACTTAACAATATTTCAACAAAATAACACCCCCCATATGAACCGTCCCCTAAGGGACCCACATCCCTCACCCATGTTGACTAATCAACTTTGTTAGTCAAAGCTGCTATTTATGATCCTATGGTAAAAATTGTGGAGGGAAATTATGACACAATAAACAATACTACTTATCTACTCCTAAACTCCTCCATTTGCAACATAACAAGAAAATCAAGCAACTCTCTTCCCCTCTCCTCCATTCTCAACTGAAACCAACGCCCACCCCCATCATCATCTTCCACTAATTTCAAGCTAATCCAAGACTAACACAAGGTGTCTCAAGGTGAACTAAGAAGGTGTCAACCACAAGGAACTCAAGGACCACTCTTTGGAGCTATTAACCACCATTTTTGTGTCATTTTCTTCATCTTCATCATCTTGTTTCTACCCTAGCCTTGTGCTAGTAGTAAGTTCCTTGTGAACCCATTTTTCATCTTGTTTTAGTATATATAACTTATGTGTAACTTGACATCTTAAAGAATCTTACAAAACCAAGATGATAAACACATGAACCAAATTAAAAATCACAAGAAAACAACTTGTTTATGCTATGTTATGAAGTTGTTTTTTGATTGTTGTGTGTATGATGATGAACACCACATCAAGACTTGTTAGATGATGATTAAACACATGATCTAACAAGTATGTGTAAGGATCTTGAAAGATCTATGTTGTGCATATTGTATGTGAAGGATGAACATGAAAAATAAGCATGTTTAAGTGTAGAATTTGATTCTTACAATGTATGGTTCTTGAAAAATGAAAGATTTGAATGTTTAAAGTTTCAAAGAATAGAGTTTACTACATGATAAGCATGGCTTTGATTCTTGAAAATAAATGAACTAGTTACATTTGTAAGAATGAACTTGTTGAAGTATTTAGAACATGAAAAGTTGAAGTAAATGGATTTTTGTAAAAATGGATGACAAGTTGTTAAGTATGAATTTTTACAAAGTTGGTTCATATTGAAGAAAAATTATGTTTTTAAGGTTGAAAGAACATGTGAAACACATGGTTAAAAGACTACAAATTTTTACAAACTTTCAAATTCATAACTTCATGAAAAATGCATTTGTATGCATATGTTAGGTTTGTAAGACTGCAGTGGATGATTTGTTGAATTTGGAAAAGCTTAAACACGTGTTTTAAAACATCGGAAAACTCCAATTTTCAAAGGAAACTATGGCGAAATTTTTATAAAATTGAAACACTTAGAAATATATTTTTAACAAGTTCTTACAAGTAATCTTGATTAATGGTTTTAAATATAAAAATTCCCATAAATTTTGGTATAAAAATGCAAGTAATGGAGGTTGGTTTTCAAAAATAAAATTGATTATAAATATATATTTAGGAAAATATATATTTAGAGATCACATAAACTATGTGCTATGTGTATATTATTTGTATTAGTTATACTAAATTTAGGGACTTGAAATAATATACCACCTCAAATACCAAAAATTATAATTAAAGAATTACAAGAATTGCAAGAATATAAATATATATCTTGGACACAAATAATGGACTTTTTGGACAAATGGACTTATTGGATAAATTATATAAATATTCCGGAATTAAAATTGTATATTAACAAAGCTTGGTAAACGGTATTTTCCAAACCGAACAAAGGACAAAGTATGTATTTTTACAAGCACTAAAAAAATATATCATATTTTGTCAGATGTGAAAATATATTACTTTTGAAGTGTACGAAAATATTTATTTTTCACAAGCGACTTAAAAATATATTAGTTTGGTGGAAACTAAAAGTATATATTTTTCTAGTCATGATCTTAAAAATAAATTATTTTTGAGATATATGTGAACACTTATATTTACCAAGTCTAAAATATAGATATTTTCTATAAACATATCTTAAAATATATGTGTTTTAAGAATGCAAGAATTATGATTATAATTGTTCAAGAATAATATTCCAGAAAAATTAAACATACATTACGTATGAAATACTTAATAAGTACAATAATATACGTATTCCTATACGTACAAATACATACCAACATATACTACCAACACTTTGTAAAAAAATACCCTTATACAAGTATTGTACATAACTATGAGAATACAAAGTAAAATACTCAACATACTCATAACACAAGTATACATATACTTGGGAATACTTACAAGTGTATAATACTTAACAAACGGTATTTTTGGTTGTGAAGACTAAAAACACACGTATATGGAAACAATATGTATCAAAACAAGTTAAAAATATATTATTTTTAACGAAACTCTTGTAATCACAAATGATATACATGCAATGCATGCAAATAATATAAGTTAAAATATAATATTTTAACTAATATATTGAACTTTGAATTTTATATAATTATGAGAAATTATATAAAGACATCATACACTGAAAGTGCAACTCAAAACAAAAACAATCCCAAAGCAAGTCTTAATAAGTGTTTAAGACTAAGAACCGTTACAAGACCGAAGTGTCTAACAAAACCTAGCACGTTGGTAGGTTGCAAAACGAACCAAGGAAACCGAACTTGAGTACGCACTTTACACGGACGCAAAATTGTGAGTTCATGTCCCCCTTTTCTTTTAACGTTTTCGGTTAACAACTTTCGGTGGGAGATACATGTTAACAATGGTATGATTAAGCTATGGAATGAATTCTTAGATAATGTGAGCATAGGCTATAACTGAGGCGCCACTAATCCTTTTAAGGACCACGGAATAAAGGTTAGATCTAATGGGTATGGGCGAGCCCCACTCACGGTCCTTGTGTGGCCACTTAGAGTGTTGTTATGTCCCTGTCGAGGTTAATCGACACTAAAAATCGTCTACGTCACACCCTGACTTTTGCGGAAGCATGTAAGTGTGACTTGATCAATATCATTGCATTCAATTATAATAAACAACTATATGATTTAAATTGATGTTCATCTATTCATAAGTTTAAAACGTTACAAACACAAGTCATTTAAGTTCCAACCAACATAATCTCTTGTTAAATTATAGACCAACAAAAGTGGATGACATGTAAACTTGAAATTTACATCTTGAAAACAAGACCAACGCCCAAGATCCATCTCGTTTCCTGAAATACATGTAATTTTGAAAACATCAATAACAGTTCAGAGAGTTCATGAGTTTTTGTATGTGTACACGAATAGTCTTTGTGACATCTGTGCTTGTGTAATCATTTTACAGACTCTGAACAATACAATATTAATAAAACAGTGTGTTTTGATCCCAATGTTTGTATTTATGTTTGATTTTATGTACATGATGATTTTTGATCGATTTTGAACTCTATATCACTTTCTGGGAAGTTATACGCAAACTGATGCGTAAACACGATCAGTTTAACGCGAAAAACACTCCGGAACAGAAACATAAGCTTAAAATACCTTAAATAACCTTTACATAACTTAGAAATAAGTTTTAAAGGGGTTTGGTATGGCAAAAATAAGTTTATTCGCTCACATGGACTATTTACGTCAAACTGCAAAAGTCTGCCGCTCCGTAAGGCAACGTACAGTCTAGAACTTGATCATAAGCTAAACATACCATAAATAACCTAAACATAGCTTAGAAATAAGCTTTGAGTGGTTCGGTGTGCGAAAACATGCTTATTTGATCTTACAGGGACTAAAAGTGTCAAAAACGGCGTAAGTTTGCATTTTCGCGCATATCTTACGTTCTGACCACATCTGGGCATCCAAAATTTTTGTACACACTAAAATATTTTTATTTTAGTGATCGCCATGCAAAAATACCATTCGTCGCTTAATTTGGTTCGTTTTCGCGTCCGTTTGAGTTTCGTCGTAATTTAACGAATAACGCGACCGTACGACCAAACGAGCCGACATTCGAGAGTTTTCCGAGCACATTTTGAGTCCTCTAAACTTTATTGACCTTGTAGAGCCTTGAAAATGGCTTAACGGGGGTCAAAAGGGCCTGACATGAGCTTATTCTAGTACAGGGAACAAAACTGACATTTGCTGAAAGTTGTTAGCTTGCGCACCGCAAGCCCTATCTTTACGGTGCGCAAGGGACGCCCAGCGACAGAAAATTGGGTTTTGGCTGCTGTTTGATAATTCAGGGACTTTTATGAAAATTCCTTGTTTTGGGCTCCAAGTAAATGACTCTCCAAGGTTCCCAATCAGTCTTTAACACATGTAGGGCCATGATTTCATGCTTGTTGGCCACACAAAACTTGGCATGATCTTGTAGCTTTGCTACAACTATAAATAGCCATCCAATTCACTTGAATCCTTGCTCATTTCCTCATTTCCCTTCTCTAATCTGCTTTGAAGAGCTTTCTCATCTGATTGGGAGCTTATTTCCTTTATAGAAAAGATAGCAAGGAATTTAGTGAGCATTCTTTCATTTCTTTTATTACTTACTAGTTTAAAAAGTCAAACAGTGTTTGACTTTCAGTTTGACCAGTCAATTGGTCAAGTCAAAGTTCAATTGAACTTTGCAATATGATTGTAATCACAATGGTTATAATCCTTAGTGATTATACCCGCTAATTACCACATTAACTAGGCGTAGTGACGAGTCAAAATTTCGGTCAAAATGCGTTTTAGCACGCATTTTGCAACGGAGCTATTTTCGGGTATCAAAACCCATTATTTTGATACCAAATCAGTAGGTTAAGCATATTTTGACATGTTTAACTCGTCACTAATAGTTTGGTGCTTGTTTAGGGTCGTTAGTTAAGCGGTCTAAACAACCGCTTAGACTTTCGAACCCGACCCGTTTGGTCGATCATTAGGATCCGACCAAGCTTACTTAGTGATCATAGTTACATAGGGAATAACGCCTGAGGTTATACTTTATCATCACCTAGGATTGGTTAGTCTTTTGCTAGTTAGCTTGTATGCCCATAGTAAATGACCAAAACGCCCTTTTGAAGCATAAACCCATATTTTGACTATGTGAACATATTTTTGACATATAATCTGATTTAGTAACATGTTTAGACACAATTGGGCATGTAAGACTTGGCATAGCACATAGTTAACCATCCGAACATAGTCTTACGCTAACGACGCATTATCGTAGCTTATACTACCATAATGGGTCGAAACGGGTCAAAAGCACTTAGTTAGGCTTTCAAATCAGAATGTAAGGTCTATTAAATCATACCATATGAGTTTAAATACTCATTTGATTTATAGAACCTCATTCTATCCTATCTCCCGATTTAGGAGCCGATTATTAACATAGTTACCTATACTAGGTGCCGGTTGATTTCGTGATAGTTTCCCTCTTTTACCGTTTTCAAATATTTTGGGGTGATTCACATGTACATACTTGTTACTTTCATGTTTTACATGCTTTTAGGACATAAACATGCTAGTTTCACTTAGTACATATCTAGTACATGCTTTCACTATGTTATGCTATGTATGTTAAGCATGCTAGCACATTGATTTATTACACATTTGTTACATATGTTTACTTAGCATATGTACGCATTGTTTTACATGACATTTCTACTAGGCATGTTTACTTAGCATACCTAGTACATGGTTTTCATAGCATGCTTACATTGGTTATGACATTTGGTGTGTTTAATCGGGACAATAATACATTCTTTAACTTTAGCTACGCCGCTCGGACTTATGTAATGGTACCATAGGAATTGACAACTCCCGTTTCCGACTTCCTAAGTTTGTTTGGAAGTTGGGAATGACATAATCCGACTACATAATTTAGATGAACCTTTAATTTGTTTAAAGGTTTGTCGCCACAGTCGCAAGGCTTGAATGTATGCGATTAACATTACTGCATAAATGTTTGTAATCATAAAGCATTGTTATCTGCAAAACATGACATTTGAATTAAACTTGGGTTTACTCAAAAACATTGTTTTGTACATTTTTCCTACGGGGTTGAGTAATGTCTTTTATTCACCGTACATGACATATGTTTCACATTGTCATTTTTACATAGTTTAAGTAGATGTTTTCCTACTTACTATGCATACCATTGGTTATACATAATACATTTACACATGACATTAAACATGGTTTATGCATAAACATTTTGACATTAAACATGACATTTTGTTGGGTAATGATAAGTGACTTATGTAACGGGGCTATGTGCCATACGATAAAAGCATGGTGGATACGCCGATGGTACTTCCTATATATAAGTGCTTTTCTTGTATTTCACATTGTTGCGTTATATAAATCACTTGGACAAGACATGAAACATTTTTACAAGGACATGACATTTTATTACAAAATACATATTTCACACAAAATTACTTTTACTTGGTTATTTATTTAACCATGCATATTTCTTTTATATCATTTGATTTTCATATCGATTTTCACATGATTTTATAAAAGAAAACATTTTACAAGGTTCATGACTATTTTTGTTAAACACTTCTTTTAAACTACAAGTCATGAATCCTGCATAAACAAAACCTATGTAACTCACATGCATTTTTATGCTGACGTACCTATTTTACATGTGTTTCAGGTGCTGATGCATGATGATGTTTGTGCTACACTTAGGCGGACTCGGGCCTTAGTGACTTAAAAGACAGTTATTGATGTTATATTTTGTTTGAACTCAAAAACAATGTAAACTTTAATTCAATAATACATAATTTTTATTACCATGGTTGTTGAAACAATAATTCTGTCACCTCACTCCCCGGCGTTTCCGCCGCGGTTTGTTGTTTTAACGCGGCCGGGGTGTGACAGAAGAGTTGGTATCAGAGCCAATGGTTATAGGGAATTAGGTTATTAGTAATGCTTTGACCTAGACTATAACTTTCTAGGACCATAACACAAGTTTACTTGTGTTTAGATCTTAAAACAATACCTATCACCTATCCTTAGGTGATTATCAAAACTTGAACACAATTTTCCAAGATGATTTTGAAATCAATCATCTATCCTTAGATGATTTCTTTTGGCCTCGTGCCTTCCAAATTTTCAAAATCTCGTCAAAGTTTGGGTCTAAATAATGTGAACACGTGCAAACTAGAAGAGTGAATGCCTGTACCCTGAGTTTTCTGTCTAAGGCTAGAGTGTTCGTACAAATCCACAATATCGGACCAGTCATTCTTACCTGGGAACTCTTGGGGTGAGTGTTCACTTATAGGCGAACATGTCTTCAGTGATACATTATTATGACCTATTTACTTTGATTTGTCACTGTGTGTCGTTTGTTCGCTTTATGGTAACAAACAAATGACCACCCTCCTTGCATTTTTGTCGATTTTATTGATATCTCATTTCTTTCATCACATCATCTCACTCGTTTTCTCTCATGTTTCCTCTTTTAGAATGCCTCCTCGACGCGAAAACCCGCTATCGAATGCCGAACTGGAAGAAATCATTGCGCAGCAAATGGCTGCTGCGTTCCCCAATCTCATTGCTCAATGGAACCAAGCCAACAATAACAAAAATGCTCCGTGCAATTTCAAAAGTTTTAACTCAGCTAAACCACTCAAGTTTAGTGGTTCTGAGGGAGCAACTGGGCTCCTACAGTGGTTTGAGAGTCTTGAGAGCACATTTCGCCATGTTCAGTGTCCGAACAACCGTAAGGTCGAGTTTGCGTCGAGTGTATTTCAAAAGAGGGCTCTTACCTGGTGGAATGGGGTAATGAGAGACCGAGGTGCTGAGGTTGCTTTGGGTCAGACATGGGAGGAACTTAGGGCTCTCATGATGAGAGAATTTTGTCCTCGTCACGAGCAGAGGGCACTTGAAAATGAGTTCCAGGACTTAAAGCAGGACAGTGGTGAACACCGAGCATATACTGATAGATACGAGGAGTTAAGCTTGCTCTGTCCTACAATGGTCACGCCTTTGGATAAGGCTATTGAGAAATACATAGACAGTTTACCAGATCCTGTTCAGGATATTGTCACTGGTAGCAACCCTACTACCGTCCGACAGGCCATTGAGCTAGCTGCAACCCTTACTGAATCACAAATCAAGAAGGGTAAACTCCACAGAAAGGGTGACAAGAAGCAGAAACAGTCTAATAGCGCCACTGAGAACAAGGGCAAGAAGGCTGTTGAGTCTTCAAAGAAATCTAGGAAGCGTAAGGCTTCCAAGAATTTCGCTGTCACTGCTCAGACTAATCAGGCTGCTCCTAATCAGGCAGCACAGAATCAGGCTGCACAACCTGCTGCCAAGAAGCAGTATGCGGGAAATGCACCTCTGTGCAACAGATGTAACAGCCACCACCAGCCACAGTTGCAATGCCGCATCTGCACAAATTGTGGCAAGTCTGGTCATCTTGCGAACACCTGTCGTTTTGCTCCTAACCAAAATCAGGCAGCTCAAAACCAAGTTGTGCAAAACCCTGCCCAGAATCCTGCACGACCTCACTTTCCGCCTGGTTCGTGTTACAATTGTGGGGATCTGACCCACTACAGGAACAATTGCCCGAGGTTGGCAAACGCAAATCAGGCTCCAGCTCGTGGTAGAGCTTTCAATCTTAATGCTAATGAGGCACGTGTGGATAACGAAGTGGTGAACGGTACGTTCCTTGTTAACAACCATCCTGTTTCTGTTCTATTTGATTCGGGTGCCGATAAGAGTTTTGTGTCCTTAGCTTTTGAGCCTTTGCTTTCGATGACTAGAACAAATCTAGGAAAGCCCTTGACAGTAGATGTAGCTAGTGGTGAACCCGTTGTACTCGATTCTGTTCTTCGAAACTGCCAATTGAACCTTAAAAATCATCTTTTCCCTATCGACCTCACACCAATGCGACTCGGGAGCTTTGATGTTATAGTGGGAATGGATTGATTAGCCAAGTACCATGCTGAGGTGGTTTGCTTTGAGAAGATTGTCAGTATTCCGCTTTCGACTAGTGAGATCTTAGAAGTTCGTGGGGAGAAACCTGTTAAACTCATGTCTTGTACCCAAGCCCAAAAATACCTACGAAAGAAATATGTCACTTTCTTGGCACATGTTGTAGAGGATAAAGGCAAGGGTAAGACTACCCAAGACATCCCTGTTGTTCAGGATTATCCTGAGGTATTTCCTGAAGACTTACCTGGTTTACCTCCTGTATGCCAAGTTGAGTTTCGCATTGATCTTGTGCCTGGTGCAAATCCCATTGCTAAGTCACCTTACCGTCTTGCACCGTCTGAGATGCAAGAATTATCTAAGCAGCTTCAGGAGCTATCTGACAAAGGATTCATCCGTCCAAGCTTTTCCCCTTGGGGCGCTCCTGTCCTATTCATGAAAAAGAAAGATGGATCTTTCAGGATGTGTATCGATTATCGTGAGCTTAATAAGCTTACCATCAAAAATCGATATCCCCTACCTCGCATTGATGATCTCTTTGATAAGCTACAGGGCGCTAATTGCTTTTCAAAAATTGATCTACGTTCTGGGTATCATCAACTTCGACTGCTCGAAGAAGATATTCCCAAGACTGCTTTTCATACCCGATATGGTCATTATGAGTTCACTGTTATGCCTTTCGGTTTAACAAATGCTCCTGCTGTTTTCATGGACTTGATGAATAGGGTTTGTAAGCCTTATCTGGACAAGTTCATCATCGTTTTCATTGATGATATTCTAATCTATTCTAAGACGCGAGCTGATCATGAACAGCATCTTCGTCTTACAATGGAGCTTCTAAAGAAAGAACAGCTTTTCGCCAAATTCTCCAAGTGCGAATTTTGGCTTAAGGAAGTTCAATTTTTGGGGCACATCGTTAACGAACAAGGTATACATGTAGATCCCGCCAAAATCAGTGCAATTAAGGATTGGGATACACCTACTACTCCTACCGAGGTTCGTTCATTTCTTGGTCTAGTGGGCTATTACCGCCGTTTCATTGAAAACTTCTCCAAAATTGCGGTTCCTCTCACTGCTTTAACTCAGAAAAGCAAACCTTTTGAATGGGGACCCAAACAAGAAGAAGCTTTCCAGACCTTGAAACAGAAACTCTGTGATGCACCTATCCTATCTTTACCCGAGGGTAATGACGATTTTGTCGTGTACTGTGATGCATCCAACTTAGGCCTTGGCTGCATTCTTATGCAAAGAAACAAAGTCATAGCTTATGCATCAAGACAGCTGAAGGTGCACGAGAAGAACTACACGACTCATGATCTTGAGTTAGGTGCAGTAGTCTTTGCTCTAAAAATCTAGAGACACTACCTTTACGGTACAAAGTGTGTAGTGTTTACTGACCACAAAAGTCTCCAGCACATTTTTAATCAGAAAGAACTAAACATGAGGCAACGACGTTGGGTTGAACTCCTAAACGACTACGATTGCGAAATTCGCTACCATCCTGGTAAGGCGAATGCCGTGGCTGACATTCAATCCCGCATAATTCAGGCTCAACATACTTGTGTTACACAAGACTTGATGGGTAAAGAATTACCGTGTCATACAAATCCTGAGCTTGAACTGAGAGACTTTGGGATATTCTATTACATGGGCCGTTTGTGGGTCCCCTCTTTTACCGGTTTCAAATATTTTGGGGTGATTCACATGTACATACTTGTTACTTTCATGTTTCACATGCTTTTATGTCATAAACATGCTAGTTTCACTTAGTACATATCTAGTACATGCTTTCACTATGTTTTGCTATGTATGTTAAGCATGCTAGCACATTGATTTATTACACATTTGTTACATATGTTTACTTAGCATATGTACGCATTGTTTTACATGACATTTCTACTAGGCATGTTTACTTAGCATACCTAGTACATGGTTTTCATAGCATGCTTACACTGGTTATGACATTTGGTGTGTTTAATCGGGACAGTAATACATTCATTAACATTAGCTACGCCGCTCGGACTTATGGAATGGTACCATAGGAATTGACAACTCCCGTTTCCGACTTCCTAGGTTTGTTTGGAAGTTGGGAATGACAGAATCCGACTACATAATTTAGATGAACCTTTAATTTGTTTAAAGGTTTGTCGCCACAGTCGCAAGGCTTGAATGTATGCGATTAACATTACTGCATAAATGTTTGTAATCATAAAGCATTGTTTTCTGCAAAACATGACATTTGAATTAAACTTGGGTTTACTCAAAAACATTGTTTTGTACATTTTTCCTACGGGGTTGAGTAAAATCTTTTAGTCACCGTACATGACATATGTTTCACATTGGCATTTTTACATAGTTTAAGTAGATATTTTCCTACTTACTATGCATACCATTGGTTATACATAATACATTTACACATGACATTAAACATGGTTTATGCATAAACATTTTGACATTAAACATGACATTTTGTTGGGTAATGATAAGTGACTTATGTAACGGGGCTATGTACCATACGATAAAAGCATGGTGGATACGCCGATGGTACTTCCTATATATAAGTGCTTTTATTGTATTTCACATTGTTGCTTTATATAAATCACTTGGACAAGACATGAAACATTTTTACAAGGACATGACATTTTATTACAAAATACATATTTCACACAAAATTACTTTTACTTGGTTATTTATTTAACCATGCATATTTCTTTTATATCATTTGATTTTCATATCGATTTTCACATGATTTTATAATAGAAAACATTTTACAAGGTTCATGACTATTTTTGTTAAACACTTCTTTTAAACTACAAGTCATGAATCCTGCATAAACAAAACCTATGTAACTCACATTTTTATGCTGACGTACCTATTTTACATGTGTTTCAGGTGCTGATGCATGATGATGTTTGTGCTACACTTAGGCGGACTCAGGCCTTAGTGACTTAAAAGACAGTTATTGATGTTATATTTTGTTTGAACTCAAAAACAATGTAAACTTTAATTCAATAATACATAATTTTTATTACCATGGTTGTTGAAACAATAATTCTGTCACCACACTCCCCGGCGTTTCCGCCGCGGTTTGTTGTTTTAACGCGGCCAGGGTGTGACAGTCTTGTAAACATTTGTAAGTATGCCTTTGTAAACCGGTATGAAAGCGTCTATGAACATATCAATTAATGATTTGAAAGGTCATTAATATGTGGCAACGGTGTAGGAAGGCTCAAACCTTTGCGTATTTCGTACCGGGCCACCTGGCGGGAACAACATAGTCACCACATGGTCCAACTCGTGGTCTCATGGGTGGGGCTCGCAACACCCAAATAGATCTATCACTCATGCCCCTCGGTCCTTATACAAGGATTAATGGTCTTAAGTGAACGCCTACCCATTCACATGATCTAACAGTTCATTCCTTAGCTAACCATACCATTTGTAAACGTTTGAAACATGTATTTCACCCCCGAAGTTATAAAACAGAAAACAATTAAAAGAAAAGGGGGACATGAACTCACTGATTTGCATCCTGTCTCCTGTAACTCAAAGATCTCTTCCTGAAGTCGTACCACTTCCTACACACGTGTTATGTTTTATTAGACGTTTAGGTCGTGTAACGAGTAACGACTCTTAGTCTTAGTTGTTTATTAAGACTTATTTCGGAATTCTTGGTATACTTTGAGTTACATTTTTGACGTGCATTATATAATTCCCTAGTATATAATTATTATTAAAATAATATTATTTTTAACTTAAATTATATTTATTTTATTATTTGAAATATTGTTAAAACAATATATTTTTAACTTGGTTTATTTTGTATTTCCACGTATGTATTTTCCCAAGTATGGGTGTACTTGTACTTGTGTATTTTCATACTTGTGTATTTTTGTATTTTGCCAAGTATTGGTGGTGTATTCCGGTGTGTACTTATACGTATGAGGATACATATTTTCTTGTATTTATTAAGTATTTTATGCTTAATCTTGTATTAAATTTTCTGGAATATTATTTTTAACCAACTAAAAATCAACAAACTTGTATTCTTAAAATATATGTATTTTAAGAGAATTTCTATAGAAAATTATCTATAAACTTTACTTGGCAAAAATAAATATACTTTCATATAAACCTCAAAAATAATATATTTTTAAGATTAACTTAGAATATATATATATATATATACATATATATATATATACATATATATATATACATATATATATATATACATATATATATTTCTAGTTTTTACCCAAAATAATATGTCTTCCAATTGTTTAAGAAAATATATATTTTTCTTCACTCAAAAATAATATATTTTCTATTTGACAAAATATGATATACTTTGTAATACTTGTAAAAATCCATATTTTTCGTTTCTTTGGTTTCCAAAAATACCGTTCGCCATACTTTTCGAGTTATGAATTATTTCCGGAATATATATATAAATATAGTCCAAAGTCCTTGTCCTGTTTGTTCACTATTCGGGTATAAATTATATATTTGTTTTCTTCAAATTTTGAAAATATTTTATAATACAATTTTGGTATATTGGTGAGTCATATTATTTTCAAGTTCCTAAAATAATATAACTAATACAATCAATATACAAATAGCACACAATTTGTGACATCTAAATATATATTTTTCTAAATATATACTTAATCATTTTTATTATCAAAAATCAACCTCCAATATTTGAAATTTTTGTTATTAAAATTATGGCAAATTTTTATATGAAAACCATGATCAAAATTTACTTGTAAACATTTGTTTAAAATATTTTTCTAAGTGTTTAATTTCTACCAAAAATTTTGCCATAGTTTCCCCTTAAAAATGGAGGTTTCCATGCTCATAAGCATATCATTTTCTTTTTTTAAAAACTCATCATCAAGCATCAACAATTTACACAAGACTTACCATGAGCCAAAAATATGCATTTTACACTATGACATGAACTTGAAAGTTTGTAAAAATTTGTAGTATTTTCACATGTTGTTTAGTAAGCTTAGTTATCTCTAAAAACATGGTTTTTAGTTTATAAAACTCATTATTGTGAATTTTGATTCTTCACAACTTGTATGATGATTTTTCAAAAATAATTCTTCTTGTGTTTTCCTTGTTACCAACACTTTTCTAGCTTTGTTTTAACACTTAAAAACATGATTACTTTCTTTAAAAACCAAGTTCATGTTAATTCTTGTAATAAACTTTGGTTTCTTGAAAATATTATTTTTGAAATCTTTTATTTTCAAGACTTAGAACTTGTAAACATAATCATCATACACTAAAACAAGTTCATATTCAAGTTCATGTTTAACATAAAGGATGATCATCACAAATTTCTCAAGATCTATCCTTACACTTGCTAGATCATGTGTTTAATCATCATCTAGCAAGCTTCTTATGATGATCAACATCATCATCACAAGAAATGTACAAACAAGTTTCATAAATACATTAAAACAACTTTGATCTTCATGTTTTTTTAAGCTTTATGTTAGTGTTCATGCTTATGTTTCTTTGAGATTCTTTAGATTAACAAGTTACATAACACTTTAACCACTAAAAGTAGAAGTAATAACAAGATGTATGGAGCTTACTACTAGCTCTAAGGCTAGGGAAGAAACAAGTATGAAGATGATGAAGAATGAGGTGGATAAAAGCTCTAGGAGAAGGTCCTTCCACTTCCAATGCTTCCAAGCTTCTTAGTTATGCATAAGACACCTCTAGATTACCTTAGAATGTATTGTATGGAGCTACAAAATGGAGGTTGTGGTTGTGGTGTTTGGGCCATGGGTTAGTAGGGAGAAGGAGGTGAGTAGTGATTTTTGAAGATGATGAATGATAATGAGTTCAAGACTAATGGTTATAAATAACTTTCTTCCAACAACTATTAGTTCATAGGTTAATATGTTCAATAATCCTCTAACAACATCTAATAAAATATTTGAAAGAAATCTCCTTGTGGGTCTCTAACCGTCCATAGGTGGGGGAGGGGGGGGGGGGTCTTGGTTGTGTTTCAAGTATAATTTAAACCATCTAGTTAGTTTGTAAGTGAAACATTTAGTGTTTTAGGTGTTTAGGGTTTTTAAGATGTGTTATGATGTTCGGTGACCATAACTAGCTTCGTAACACTAAAACAATGCTTCTAGTGAAATTTTGGTGTTTCGGGTAGTGTCCGGTTGTTTGGTTGGTTACTGGTTCGTTAAGGTGCTAAATTGCGCAGTTTAGTGTGCTTTATGTAGGCTTTTATGAAAGTTTTGATTCCCGAGACTTATGAAGGTATTCTTGACCTTTAAACCATAATTCTACATTATATTTTGTAGTTAAAATGCTGATTTTTGCTAAATTGTGCATAATTATGCAGTTTTCGTGTGTTTCGGGCACTTTCTGGCACTTAAATCATCACTCGGAAGGCAGTTTTATGATCCCTACTTTCCTACATGCTATTATAGTATAATTCTTGGTTTCGGGCTCATTCTGTGTCTTAACGTCATGTCTGTCTGAGTACTGAACTCCCGTCAGTACTTCTAGTTTGTCTGATAAATGTGCTAACTTTGTTCTGTGCGCTAATTGAACCATATTGTGTTGCAAGCAATAATTATAAATAATCTTGTAACATGTATGTATATGACAACAATCAGAAAATCATTCATGTCATTAATCCAAATCAGGCACAGTCATTAAGATACAAATTACTGTTTAACATTGTACGGATACTTGGAAAATTGCCAATTGTCCCAGTCTACTCGGGTTGAGTGCTTCCTATGTCGTCACATATATTAATGTCCTTGCAAAACATTAATGATCAACATATTCATAGACGCTTTACATACCAACTTACAATACTGAACTTTCAAATGTTTTTGAGATTCATTTGATGCGCATATACATAAAACACATGAACTCGCTCAACTTTTGTTGATGTTTTCAACTTACATGTATTTCAGGGAAATAGATGGATCTTGGTGCCAGCGTTACTTTCAAGCTTTTGAGTTTCAAGTCTCGATGTCATCAAGTTTTGGAGGGTTTGATTCATATATCTTATCCTTGATGAGATATAGGATGCAAAGCCTCTTACTTTAATCTTTTGTTAAACAAGTCCTTCTATGGAACTTTAAAACTTATGTTGGTTTGTAACTTAAACTAAATACTTGTGTTGGTTTGAAATTTGAACAACTTATGGTTTGTAATATTTTGAAACTTATGAATGGATGGACATCGCTTGTTTTAATAATGTAGTTTTTTATTATAATCGAATGCAATGAAAACTGATCATGTCACACCACACGCTTCCACAAAAAGACAGGGTGTGACACCATGTATTATAACTTCAGAAGGTTATGCTACAACATAATATGGTCACAAAGGATGTCACACCTTGATATTTCCACATATTACCGGTGGGCCTGGCGGGGAGTATTGTGACGTAGTTGATATCATCATAGTCAAATATACACGGATCTTTGCACAACGGAAGTCTTGGTAGAAAATACTATTACAAACCGAAACGTAAAGTACGAATAAAATATTATACAAACAGTTGTAAGATAAGATCCACAGGCGGATCTAAAAAAAATATAAAAACTTGTCCAACAGATTTAAGGCATATGAACTTGCAAGATTCACTATCTATGCCCGAAGCTCCCAGCCAATTTTGGAAAGTACCTGCCACTTAACCTTTTTGAAAATATGTCATTTTTCAGTGGTAAATACAATTAATCGACTCTTTTGAAAACATTTATAAAAATTAATTTGAATGCACAAGGCACAAAATTCTTTTATATCTTTGGACAATTATATAAAAAATAATCTTGTATAAGATTTACATGTTTGTCCAACATTTAGGGCCGGTATAAATAAACCGAACAAGATTAAACAACACACCACAAATATAAACTCACGGCGGGTCACCCCAGCAAATGAGTATATCTTTTTACATACGCAACTGATAGGTGTATGCCTACACCCCGTGGTTAAGTCGTGGCCATTTACGATTTTTAAATGAGCCGAGGATATCCAGGACACGATCGTTAACCCCCAATGTTATTTGTTATCAAGCAATACTGATTAAAACAGGATTATGCAATTTTTGTATGCGACCAAGCTGTAATATTTTACCATATCCCAAGCCCGTATAAGGGAAAATAAGTTAAAAGTATTTACCTGAGCTTAAAAATGCAAGTTTTGTATGCTCAGCTGTATGTCCTACTTTGACTAGTGAAAGTAACTTCTACTGGGCTTCTAATCTGGAACGAAGTATATATTAACTTATGAGATTAATAACAGGTCTTATTTTAGTAGTAAACTTAGACCGGTTAGTTTAAGGAAAGGTTTACGGTACGAAACGCTGGATTAAGCGATGACCGGATCGGAATGCAATTTAGACCCGACAAGCATGGAGACTTGTATTATATGGGTAAACTAAATACATTCTGGAATTTGAAGTTAGAATGATAAGTTTTGACCCGTTTCGGCTAGTTTATGAAAACTAGTTACATAAACCGCGCCGTACGTGTATAAGCATAAATGGGTAACCGGATGAGTCATATGCTAGTCCCATAAGTTATTATACTTAAAATATGTTGTGATATCCGTAGGATATCAACAATTATGCCCAAAAAGATTATAAAATCAAAGTAAGTCCTGTAAGGGTATTTTGGTCATTTTAAGATTTATAAAAGAGGTTTTAAAGCAAACTGATGTTCTGGTCTATAATATTTTGTAAAAAAAATTATTTTATGAAGTTATAACAGTATGATATCATACACATGTGTGGTTTACCATTTATGGCCAAACTATGCACCGTAGGGGTATTTTGGTCATTTCACATGTGATTTTAAGGGCAAAATTGGAAGTCTGAGTTCTTGACTTATACTTACTGTAAAAGTATTAAAATTTATTTATAAAATCAGTAGGTAATAAGTCTTGGGTGCTAAGTATGGTTTTAAACCATACTATGCACTTAATTAGCGTATAAATCGATAGTTGACGATATTTGCGATGTTTATGTGATTCTGATATTTTGACCAGCCTTGCATGTTTAAAATATTTTATTTTTCATATAAAGTCAGTAGGAAAAGCTTTGGCATGCTAATCATTTGTAAATCTCATTTTATTAACAAAAAGGGCATTATCGTCTTTTAACGAATTTATACAAGAACCCAATGATGTGGTCAGTATTAAATCTGAGCTAACCTTCCAAAAATCACTAAAAATAATATCATAACAGTAGGTAATGAGTTTGGTGCCAAAATTTAGGTTTAAACATGTTTTATGCACAAAAGCGTAATTTTAGTTCAATTTTACGATGTCGTGCATAACTTCGTTTTGAGACTAGAAAATAATGTTAAAATAATTTGACATGTTTATATATCAGTAACAAAGCCATTTGTATGCTTACATATTCAAAAATCTTGTTTTTACATTATAAGGGTATAATGGTCAAAGTTTAAGCATAATAACGGTAACAAGCAAATAACTCGGATTACTAAGGGACCATGTAGTATGACCTCAGAGGGTTATACTAACTTATAACATGGTCACATTGGAACCCTAATGCATAACTAAACTAAGTTAATTCAGGTCAGAACTAAAAGTCAAAGAAAAAGTCAACTTTTGCGACTTTCGGTTGCGAACCGAGCCTAAACTCATAATTGTCGGGTTGAACATGCTTAGACATGTTCTATTAATATTTACCAAGTTATTTAGGTGACAAAACAGGTTTCATAACTTCTACATTATCAGTTTTAATTATTATTTGAAAAATTGACAATTTTGACCTTTTGACTAGTTACTTTGACCCGACAATTGACTGAGTTACGTGATAATTAGGAGGTGCCCTTTTGAGGGATTATCACCTACTTAATTACCAACACATAGCCACTTTCGTTTAGAATCATGGCTAGACCGTTAACGATTAAACAAGAAGTCAAAGCATACTTACGATATCTTTGACTTTCGGTCCTTATACTAATAAAAACTTAACTGCCGAAGCTAAGAACACTTACAAGGGTCCTTAACATGAAGATTTAACTTAAGAGAGCTTCCTTAAAGACCAGGATGCTCCAGAGAAGAAGTTGAGAGTGAAAATTTGAGAATGCAAGTTCAAGTGTGCAAATAATGGACCTATTTATAGGAATTTGAAGGCTCTTGAGATCATTCCAGCTGTTAGGGAGTGATTCCAGATGATCACAAGTGTCCTAGTGGCAGTAAAAACCATCAACACATTCCCTGATATCGAGTTCTTGCATGCAATGGCGGTGGACAGACCTACAACTTGCAGCTGCTAGTTTTTTGGTCGTTGGCAGCTTTGTCGCAGCCCGCGTAGGATATAAGGGAGGTCTTCACGGCCGGCGACACTCCCCCATATCCAGTTAAAAAGGTTCATTAATTGCATTTTCATTCCCTGGTCCTTCCAAACGTGAATTTTCTTTCATTTATTGCACTATTGACCCCCATAGATAGCTTTTAAGTATCTAAGGACATATAATTAACATCATTAGGCTTCCGATCAGTTACGAGATCCCCCGAAAGGCACTATTTTCAAACGTTGACGCTTTTAACCCTTTTTCTTGAAATCTCGTATAACTTTTAAATAATGATATCGAGACCATATATTTTTATCATTTGGCATTCTCGGAAATATAATTGAACATTACGAAGCTCTGGATTCGTTAAAAGATCATTCAGAGGTAAGAATTAACATGTTGACACATTTAACCCCTCCGTCTTATAAGTTTCATTTGTTTTTCACAAATGGCTTCTCACGTCCAATATTTCAACCGTTTAATGATACAAACATCGTATATGGTTATTTAAAAACATAGTTTTCACATGTTGGCACTTTTTATCCTTTCACATACATCTTTTCACTGTTTGTCAACTTTAGTGCCTCAAAGTCAACTTATTACATGATTAGGGTTTATAACACGTGTCTTCACTTTATTGGTAAATCTTTTTGCGATGTGTTACATCCTCACCCCCTTAAAAGAAATCTCGACCTAGAGATTTACTGGAACAAATAGGGGTACTTTTGACGCATCGCGGATTCGACTTCCCACATGTATTCTAGGCCTCTACGGGCATCCCATTTCACTTTCACAACTGGCACATGTTTCTGACGAAGATTTTTAACTTGTCGATCCTCGATCGATAAAGGTTTCTCAACGAACTTTAAGCTTTCGTCTATCTGCACGTCCTTATGCGACATTGCTAGCGATTCATCTGCTAGACATTTCTTTAAATTGCAGATGTGGAACACATTATGTATTCCGCTAAGTTCTTTAGGTAGATTTAGCTTGTAGGCCACGCTCCCAACACATTCGATGATCTCGAATGGTCCAATATGTCTTGGGCTTAGCTTGCCCCTTTTACTAAATCTCATCACACCTTTCCTGGGTGACACTTTAAGTAGTACCTTATCACCTACCTCAAATTTTAGAGGTTTGCGCCTCTTATCAGTGTTGCTCTTCTGCCTATCCCTGGAAGCTTTCAAATGGTCACGGATTTAAACAATTTTATTCGTCATTTACAGAACTATTTCTGGTCCTGATAGTTGGGTTTCCCCAACTTCCGCCCAACAAACAGGCGTTCTACACTTCCTACCGTACAAAGCCTCAAAAGGCGCTGCTTGGATGCTTGAATGATAACTGTTGTTGTATGAAAATTCAATCAAGGGAAGGTGATCATCCCAGCTTCCACCTAAGTCGATAACACAAGCTCGGAGCATATCTTCCAGCGTTTGAATAGTACGCTCACTCTGTCCATCCGTCTGAGGATGATAAGCAGTACTGAAATTCAAACGAGTTCCTAGGGATTGCTGGAAACTTTTCCAAAAGTGTGATGTATATCTAGTATCCCTATCAGATATGATAGATACTGGCACTCCGTGGAAAGATACAATCTCATCCACATACAGCTGGGCTAGTTTATCGGAGTTGTGCGTTTCTCTAATGGGCAAGAAATGAGCTGACTTGGTCAACCTGTCGACTATAACCCATATCGTATCATTCCCGTTTCTCGTCTTGGGCAACTTGTTTATGAAGTCCATAGTTACCATTTCCCATTTCCATGTAGGGAGTTCGGGTTGTTGTAGTAAACCGGACGACTTTTGATGCTCGGCTTTAACCTGTGAGCATGTCAGACATTTAGCTACATGTGCGGCTATGGATTTCTTCAAACCCATCCACCAGTAGTGTGCCTTCAAATCCTGATACATTTTATTACTCCCCGGATGAATTGAATACTTGGAATTATGTGCCTCTTGGAGGATGACATCTTGGAGTCCTCCATGAATTGGAACCCAGATTCGACCATTAAATCTGAGGATTCCATCGTTCCCAGGTGTCAACTGATCCGCAATTGCACCTAATCTTTCTTCAGGAAAATTATCTTCCATTATGGCTTCTTTCTGAGCAGACAACAATTTCTCGTTTAAACTGTTCCTTAGTTCGATGCTTTTAGCATTGATCCTTATTGGTTTAATCCTTTCCTTCCTGCTCAATGCATCAGCGACTACGTTTGCTTTTCCAGGATGGTAGCGTATTTCACAGTCATAATCATTTAATGTTTCCATCCAGCGTCGCTGCCTCATATTGAGATCTTTTTGGTTAAATAAGTGTTGTAGGCTTTTGTGATCGGAGTAAATCACACACTTGGTTCCATATAAGTAATGCCTCCACAACTTTAGTGCGAATACGACAACACCCAACTCTAAGTCATGGGTGGTGTAGTTCTTTTCGTGCACCTTCAACTGTCGCGATGCGTAGGCAATCACTTTACCTTTTTGCATAAGCACACAACCCATACCTGTGTGTCACACCCGGACCATGTAAAACAACAAATCGTGGCGGAAACGTCGGGGAGTGTCGTAACAGAATTATTGCTTCACAACCATGGAATACAAAAAGTTTCATTTTATTAGAATAATTACATTGTTTTAACACGAAACAAACAAGTTACATATCGACTATCACTGTTATTATGTCACTAAGGCCTCGTCCAGATCCTATGTGACTCATGCATCCTAGCAATCAACATCAAGCAACAACGCCTGAAACATATGTAAAAACAAAGTCAGCAAAGAAATGCTGGCGAGCACATAGGTTTTATAGGAGTGTCGGATTCATGGTTAGTTTACATGTTGCAATACCTTATTATAACTTTGTTTTGAAAAGAGTGTAATATTGCCACATAATTAACCAACTCAAATCAAGCGGGTTATAATTTATAAAACCTCGTAGCCATGATTCTTAACCCAAAAACATTTTTTTAATAAACCAAATTGTAAAACATCTCGTATTAACTCGTTAATAAATCTCGTATGATTATCCTTTTGAAAACATCGTTATGTGACATCGTTTCAAAATCGTTTACCCAAGTGAACCAGATAACGCCACGGTGTGTAATATGTTGAAAACACAAATATATAAGAAGTACCAGCGGCGTATCTACCATGTTTTCACCATATTACACCCGTCCCGTTATCTAAACACTTAACCAAAAACCAATCATTTATCCCATTTGTTTAAATTGTTCAAATCGTTTCCAAATCGTTAACTCGTTTAAATCGTTTAAATCATCCTCGTTTGAATTGTAAAAACTATTTATGGTCGTCTCGCTAATAACATTCAAACCTTCTTGACTCGATTATCTCGCTTCTCATATTAACAAACCACTAAAGGGTAAGTTAACAATCACAGATTCAGTCGTTACCCACATAACCCACACATAACCATGGGTGCAGTCTGATAACGGGATTTGTCAGATCCTATGGTACCATAACCTAATACTGGTCGGTTCGGCCAAAATTAATGAATGTCATTCGTTATGTAACTACAACCAACAAGTTTGTTCACATTATCAAAATCGTTATTTGTTTTGTATAAACCATCTTAATCGTTTTCGAAACCATCGTTAAAATATCAAAATCGTTTTAATACATATGAATCACCCCAAAACATTTGAAAACAGTAAAATAGGGGAACTATGTACTCATATGAAGTGCAAAGTATCCTCAATCAATAGAACTTCAACAAACTCAAGTAAACCAGGGAAATCAAGCGGCACCTAGTAATCGAATTACTAGTAAATAAATTGACACCTCAATCGGAAGATCGGATAGAATGAGGTCTTGTAAACCAAATGAGTGTTGGGACTCATTTGATATGGTTTAACAAAGTCTACATTCTAGATCGGAACTTAACCTAAGTGCTTTTGACCCATTACGACCCATTAAGGTAGCTTACGTTACTTTAACACGTCGTTCGCGCAAAGCACGTTCGAGACGTCTAACTAGCCCTAGGACAAGTGTTATATGCCTAAACATGTAGCATAATCGATTAAGTGACAAAAGTTTACGTTACATGTGCTTAATTATCAATTATGCATGAAAAGGGCATTTTAGTCATTTACCTAAGGCATATAAACTACCTATCATACAACTAATTAAACCTAAGTGACCATAAGGTATAACCTCGGAAAGTTATTCCCTATGCAACTTTGGTCACTAACCATGTTTGGTCGGATCCTAATGATCGACCAAACGGGTCGAGTTCGAAAGTCTAAGCGGGTGTTTAGTCCGCTTGACTTACGACTCTACACAAGTACTAAACTAAAAGTGACGAGCTAAACATGCTAAGACATGTTTAGTTAAGTTAGAAATCAGGTTTTGATATCAAAACAAATTGTTTTGATATCAAAACAAATTGTTTTGATACCCAAGAGTAGTTTGGTTACAAAATACGCACGAATACGCATTTTGGCCGAAACTACGACTCGTCACTACGCCTAGTCAACATGGTAATCAGTAGGTATAGTAAAAAGGGACTTAACCATCGTGATTACGGTCACGTTGCAAAGTTCAAACGAACTTTGTGTTGACCATTGACTGGTCAAAGCTGAAAGTCAAACTCTGTTTGACTTTCATGCTTGAAATACAAGAACAAGCAAGAAGAGGACTTACAAAGGGTCCAAGAAGGTGTTTTGATTCGAAGTTACTCAGGTATGAGGTGTTAAAACCTCAACTTAGAGCAGAAGTTGAATCAAGGTGTGAAAAACCCAAATGTGGAAGCTTGCTATTTATAGGAAGGTAAGATCAATAGGATCATTCCATGTGTTTTGAGGGTGTAATCTTGGCCATACATGTGGGTACATGGTATTAGAATACAATGGGGGTCGAAAACCAGCTCCAGGTATTGCAAATGTTACATTAAAACCCCTGAATTTGGACCAGATTGCTGAAACTGATATTTCTGTCCAGATAGGGTGCTTGCGTCGCGCGACGGCCAACCCCACTAGTGGTGGCGCGACGCCAGCATGTGCCCAGATCAGATAGTTTCAAATATTTACAGTTTTGGTTCATGCACATGTTTAAGGCCTGTTTTGATGCGTTTAAACCCCGTTATCCCATTTTCAAGGCTCAATAATGAAGGTTAGGTATAGTGATGGAGAGTGCAAAACAAGAGCGTTAAGTGTGTTAAATTACGTGTCTTATTATGTTTTAAGTGTAACAACTGTGCTTGTAATCACTATGAACAATTCTATTATCAATAAAACAATGTTATTTGATCACAATGTTTGTTTTGTTATGTTTTACATTTTTCATGTTTTGACTTTTGTTCAATTTCAAACTCTTCATCACTTTCTGGAGAGTTATACGCAAACTAGTGCGTAAACGTACTCAGTTTAATGCGAGAAATACTCCGGAACATCAACATATACTCAACATACCTTAAATAACCTTTACATAACTTAGAAATAAGTTTTAAAGGCTTTGGTATGGCAAAAACAAGTTAATTCGACTACAGGGACTAAATATGACAAACTGCGAAAGTATGTCAATTTGAACTGTAACGAACATTCCGGAACATAACCATAAGTTAAACACACCTTAAATATCCTTTACATAGCTTAGAAATAGGCTTTGAGGGGTTCGGTGTGCTAAAATAAACTTTTGGGTCATTCAGGGACTAAAAGTGTCAAAAAGTGCACAAGTTTGCATTTTCGCGCATAACTTACGTTCTGAATACATCCGGACATCCAAAAATTTATGTGAGCATGACTATATTATATTTTAGTGTTCGCCTTAAGAAAAATCCATTCGTCGTGTCATTTGGATCGTTTTTCGCGCTTATGCGCATTTAGTCGTAATTAAGCGAACATCGCGTTCGTACGACCAAACGAACCATCACCCGGCATAATTTTTAGCATGTTTCATGTCCACAATGTTTAGGCAACATTTTAGGGCCTTAAAGTTGGCTTTACGGGCCTTAGAAGTGTCGGAAAAGGCCTTAAACACGTGCAGGGACTGAAACTGTCATTTTTCAAACATATTTGCGGATCAGAAGGGTCAGGCGGCCCGCATTGTGTTTGCCTGATCCTGAAGCGGGCCGCTTCCCACTATCAGACCAGATTAAATGTTTTTAATCACAAGTTGCAGCCATTTGATCCTCCACCACATGTTCTAAACTTGCTTAGTCACTAGATAAGGATCATATTTAGCTTCCACAACATTGTGACAAGTGTACGGACTAGATCTTTTCCCCTTTTCCAAGAAACGATCCTAACGGTTACCCGAAAACTATAAATACCCCACCCCCCATTGTTCATAATCACTAGAAATTTGATTTGAGAAACTCTAAGTTGAAACATTAGTTTCATACCTGAGATTTTCGAATCGAGTTTAGCATTCGGGGACCCTTCGTAAGTATTCTTTCGTTCTTTTCCTTATTTTTACTGCTTTTCGAGTCAGAAAGTCAAACTTTGTTTGACTTTCAGCGTTGACCAGTAATGGTCAATGCGAAGGTCGTTTGAACTTCGCAACGTGATTGTAATCACGATGGTCATAGTCCCTTGGGACTATGCCTACTGATTACCACGTTGTCTAGGGTCGTAGGGTAGGCGATCTAATAAATCGCCTATACCTTCGAACCCGACCCAGTTTGGTCGATCATTAGGATCCGACCAAACACATTAGGTGACCATAGTAGGTAGGGAATAACCTTCCGAGGTTATACCCTATGGTCACATCGTTTAAGTAGTTGTATGATAGGTAGTTTATATGCCTTAGGTAAATTACCAGAATACCCTTTTCATGCATAATTGGTAATTTAGCATATATAACCTAAACTTTTGCCACATAACTGATTATGTAACATGTTTAGGCATATAACACTTGTCATAGGACTAGTTAGGCGGTCCAAACGCGTTTTACGCGCACGATGCGTTAAAGTAGCATAAGCTACCTAAACGGATCGTAATGGGTCGATAAGACTTAGGTCAAGTTTCATTTAGCATATAGGCTTTGTTAAACCATATCACATGAGTTCCTACACTCATTTGGTTTACAAACCCAAATGCTACCCAGTCTTCCGATTTAGGTCCGGTTTATTAACATAGTTACCTATATTAGGTGCCGTTTGATTCCGTGATCTATAGCATTACTCGGTGGTTATCTTTAGACAACTGAGCAATCTCAAGTGAGTACATAGACCCCTCTTTTACTGTTTCCAAACTGTTTTGGGGTGGAACACATGTGCCTACTTGTTACTTTAATGCTTTCCGTTTTCACATCATATACATACTATGTTCGTTAGTACATTATAGTACATGATTTCAATACATTTTATGCTAGGTGTGCCCATTGTGTGCATTACTTAGTACATCGTTTTACATGACATTTCATGCTAGGTGTGCCCATTGTGTGCATTACTTAGTACATCGTTTTACATGACATTTCATGCTAGGTGTGCCCATTGTGTGCATTACTTAGTACATTGTTTTACATTACATTTCATGCTAGGTGTGCCCATTGTGTGCATTACTTAGTACATTGTTTTACATTACATTTCATGCTAGGTGTGCCCATTGTGTGCATTACTTGGTACATTGTTTTACATTACATTTCATGCTAGGTGTGCCCATTGTGTGCATTACTTAGTACATCGTTTTACATTACATTTTCACGCTATGTATGTTCATTTGATTACATACTTAGTGCATCACATGCCTCCATTTTTGGTATAACATTTGGTTTGTTTAACATGGGACAATACATTCATTAACATTGATCATGCCATTCGTTAGTAGGTAGTGGTACCATAGGAATTGACAACTCCCATTCCGGACATCCCAGGGAAAGGGGACAGAAAGGAATGACCGAATTCGATATACATAATTTAGATAAATCTTTAATTTGTTTAAGGGTTTATCGCCTCAGTCTCAAGGCTTGGATGTATGCATTTTAACAATACCGCATAAATGTTTGTATCAGTATAGCATGCATTTGTTACACACAACATGACTTTGATTTAAACTGTGTTTTACTTCAATACCTTGTTGTTGTGCATTTTACATATGGTTTAGTTGATACATTTCACTTACCATACATGACATTTTGGTTACACATTACATGATCTACATTGAACTTAAACATTTTGACATTGATATACACATTTGGTGGTTTACATTGGACATAGACATTTTGACATGGTTTACACAATAACACTTGACAATTGGTTTGTACATGAACATTTTACATCTTTATGGTTTGGTTTGATTAAGTGATTAAGTAACGATACGTGTGTAATATGATACAAACATGGTGGATACGCCGCTGGTACTTCCTATATATAAGTGTTTGTATAATATTACATAGCGTAACGTTATTTGAATCATTTCAGTTTGATACATATAACATTTTATACAAATAACATACTTTTCATAAGACATTGTTTTACAACCAACTTATCTTATACAAACTCATTTTACATGGTTATTCATTTAACCTTACATTTACTGATCTTATCGTTTTTCAAATGATTTACAAGACAAAGCATATTACAAGGTTCATGACTAAACATTTTCTCAAATACAAGTCATGAATCCTATTTTCACAAACCTATGTATCTCACAGGCATTTTTATGCTGACGTACCTATTTTCACATGTGTTTTCAGGTGCTTTTCCATAGGATGTTGATCATGATACTAGGGCGGACCTGTGCCTTAGAGCTTTAAAAGAAGATAGACTATGTTTAATTATGTTCTAAACTCTTTAAATTCCTGTTCGAAACAATGTAACACCTTTGTTTATAAATAAAATACAACTTTGTATGCCATGGTTATGAAACAATTAATTCTGTCGCGATTCACTCCCCGGCGTTTCCGCCGCGGTCCGTTGTTATACGCGGTCGGGGTGTGACAGAAGAGTTGGTATCAGAGCCAATGGTTATAGGGAATTAGGTTATTAGTAATACTTTGACCTAGACTATAACTTTTCTAGGAACCTAACACAAGTTATCTTGTGTTTAGATCTTAAAACATGTACATCACCTATCCTTAGGTGATTAACAAAACAAGGAACCAAAATTTTTCCGAAACGATTTTTGAAAAACAATCATCTGTTTTTGAATAAATTTTTACAAGGTTTTGAACCCTCAATTGTAAGGTTTTAAACCCTCTGTTACATGGTTTTGAACCCTTTTCAGTATTGGTTTTTGGCCTTGTGCCTTCAAATTTTCAAAATCTCGTCAAACGTTTTGGGTTTTAAATAATGTGAACATGTGCAAACTGGAAGGGTGAATGCCTGTATTCTGAGTTTTCTGTCTAGGCAAGCACTTCGTATACATCTCAACCAGACGCGAGACCAGTTGTGCTTACCTGGGAATTCTTGGGATGAGTGTTCACTTATAGGCGAGCATGTCTTCATTATACATTATTTTTGACCCATTTACTTTGATTAGTCACTGTGTGTCGTTTGTTTGCTTTGTGATACGGACGAATGACCACCATCTTTGCTTTTGTTGATTTTGTTTCATCTCATTCTCTTCATCCAATCATCTCACTCGTTTCCTTTCATGTTTTCCTCTTTTAGAATGCCTCCTCGACGCGAAAATCAGATAGCAACTGCCGAGCTGGCAGAAATTATTGCGCAGCAGATGGCTGCTCAATTCCCAAATCTCTTTGCTCAATGGAATCAAGCCAACAACAACAACAATGTTCCATGCAAATACAAGGATTTTAACCAGGCTAAACCACTCAAGTTTAGTGGTTCTGAGGGAGCGACTGGGCTTCTTCAGTGGTTCGAGAGCATAGAGAATACTTTTCGCCATGTGCAGTGTCCGGATAATCGCAAGGTCGAGTTCTCCTCGAGCGTATTTCAGAAGAGGGCTTTGACATGGTGGAACGGGGTTATGAGAGACCGGGGTGCAGAAGTTGCTCTCGCACAGACATGGGCTGAACTTAGAGCCCTTATGATGAGGGAATTCTGTCCTCGCCATGAACAGCGAGCGTTGGAAAGGAGTTTGATGTTTTGAAGCAAGATAGTGGTGAGCACAGGGCTTATACTGATCGGTTTGAAGAATTGAGTCTGCTTTGCCCAACAATGGTCACCCCACTCGACAAGGCTATCGAGAGATACATCGATGGCCTACCTGACTCGGTACAAGACATTCTTACTGGTAGTGAACCTGCCACACTCCGTCAGGCGATCGAGTTATCAGCGACATTGACTGAGTCGCAGATTAGAAAGGGAAAGCTACACAGGAAGGGTGACAAGGGCAAGAAGCAGTCGGCTGACAAGGAAGATAGCAAGAAAGGTCAAAACTTGAATGGAAAGAACTCTGGTTCTTCGAAGAGGTCAAGGAAGCGTAAGGCTTCCCAGAATTTTGCTATCACTGCCCAAGCTAATCTGGCAGCTCCCAACCAACCCGCACAGCTTCCAGCAAAGAAACCCTATACAGGGAATGCACCTTTGTGCAATAGATGCAACAGTCACCACCAGCCACAACTTCCATGCCGTTTCTGTACTAACTGTGGGAAATCAGGCCATCTCGCCAATGTTTGTCGATCTGCTCAGAATCCCGCGGTTCAGAACCCGGCTCAACAAGTTGCTCAGCCTCCTGCTCCGCAACAGGGTCAAGCGGCACGACCACAATACCCACCAGGTGCTTGTTATAATTGTGGGGATCTGACCCACTATAGAAACCGGTGCCCAAGGCTAGCCAACCAGAACCAGAACCAGAACCAGAATCCGGCTCCGGCTCGAGGCCGAGTTTTTAACATGAATGCCCAAGAGGCACAGGCTGACGATAATGTGGTGAACGGTACGTTCTTTATTAATAATCAGCCTGCATCTGTTCTTTTCGATTCTGGTGCCGATAAGATTTTCGTGTCTTTGTCTTTTGAGCAAATGCTTCGCGTGTCTAGAACGAAACTAGGCAAATCTTTGACAGTAGAGGTTGCTAGTGGTGAACCCATTATTCTTGATTCTGTTCTTCACAACTGCCAGTTGAATCTTAACGACCATCTTTTCCCTATTGATCTCGCGCCTATGCAACTTGGAAGCTTCGACGTTATTGTGGGAATGGATTGGTTATCCAAGCATCACGCAGAGATAGTTTGTTCTAAGAAGATTGTTCGTGTGCCGCTTTCGACAGGCGAGATCCTGCAGGTTCAAGGTGAGAAGCCTACCGTTGGTCTCAAACTCATGTCTTGTTTTAAAGCTCGGAAGTATCTGCAGAAGAACTATGTGGCTTTCTTAGCACATGTTACAGAAGATAAAGGCAAGGGTAAGTCTATTTCAGATATTCCTGTCGTTCGGGATTATTCTGAAGTGTTCCCTGAAGATTTACCTGGTCTACCTCCAGCACGCCAAGTCGAGTTCCGCATTGATCTCGTACCTGGTGCAAATCCCATTGCCAGAGCTCCATATCGTCTTGCACCATCTGAGATGCAAGAGTTGTCTAAACAGCTTCAGGAGCTCTCTGACAAAGGTTTTATACGTCCTAGTTTTTCACCTTGGGGTGCTCCCGTTCTTTTTGTCAAGAAGAAGGATGGATCCTTTAGGATGTGTATCGATTATCGTGAGCTTAACAAGCTTACCATCAAGAATCGATATCCCCTACCTCGCATCGATGATCTCTTTGATCAGTTACAAGGTGCTTCTTATTTTTCGAAGATTGATCTGCGATCTGGATATCATCAACTTCGGGTGCAAGAAGAAGACATTCCGAAGACAGCGTTCCGCACTCGTTATGGGCATTATGAATTCACAGTCATGCCATTCGGTTTGACTAATGCTCCTGCTGTCTTCATGGACTTAATGAATAGGGTCTGCAAACCTTATTTGGATCAGTTCGTCATTGTTTTTATCGATGACATCTTGATTTACTCTAAGACGCGAGCTGATCACGAGCAGCATCTTCGTCTTACTCTGGAACTCCTGAAGAAAGAGCAACTTTTCGCCAAATTCTCCAAGTGCGAATTTTGGCTTAAAGAAGTTCAATTTTTGGGACACATTATCAACGAACAGGGTATTCATGTAGATCCCTCCAAGATCAGTGCGATTAAGGATTGGGATACGCCTACTACTCCTACTGAAGTTCGTTCATTTCTTGGTCTAGCGGGTTATTATCGCCGCTTCATTGAAAACTTCTCTAAGATTGCAGTTCCTCTAACTGCTCTAACTCAGAAGAAAATGCCCTTTTACTGGGGATTCAAACAAGAGGAAGCTTTTCAACACTTGAAGCAGAAGCTTTGCGATGCGCCTGTTCTATCATTGCCCGAGGGTGATGATGATTTTGTCGTGTATTGTGATGCATCTAAATTGGGTCTTGGCTGTGTTCTGATGCAAAGGAACAAAGTCATAGCCTATGCATCAAGACAATTGAAGATACATGAGAAGAACTACACCACTCATGATCTTGAGTTGGGTGCAGTTGTCTTTGCTCTCAAGATCTGGAGACACTATTTGTACGGTACAAAATGTGTGGTTTTCACTGACCACAAAAGTCTTCAGCATATCTTCAACCAGAAAGAACTCAACATGAGACAGCGACGTTGGGTTGAGCTTTTAAACGACTACGACTGCGAAATTCGCTACCATCCTGGTAAGGCGAATGTCGTAGCTGATGCATTGAGTCGTAAGGAACGTACTAAGCTTCATTGTGTACGTGTTCAATCTGTTACTCAAGATCGATCCGATATTCAAGCACGCATTTCTCAGGCTCAACAATCTTGTGTTTCACAAGGTTTTATGGATAAGGAATTTCCCTATAACATAACGCCTGCTCTGGAACTGAAGGACAATGGGTCATATTACTTCATGGACCGTTTATGGGTCCCAAGCCAGGATGATCTTCGTACCTTGCTTATGGATGAAGCCCATAAGTCTCGTTATTCTATTCATCCGGGCTCAGATAAAATGTATAAGGACCTTCGTACTCACTATTGGTGGCCTGGTATGAAGAAAGACATTGCCTTATACGTATCAAAATGCCTTACTTGTCTTAAGGTTAAGGCTGAACATCAGCGTCCTTCGGGTTTATTGGAGCAACCAGAGATCCCAGTTTGGAAATGGGAAAACATTACTATGGATCTTGTTACCAAACTCCCGCGCACAAAGAAAGGTCATGATGCCATCTGGGTAGTCGTTGATCGTCTTACAAAGTCAGCACATTTCTTGCCAATCCGCGAGGATTTTCCTACTGACAGACTTGCTCAAATCTATGTAGATGAAATTGTGGCTAGACATGGTGTTCCTTTGAACATCATTTCTGACAGAGATGCTCGTTTCACTTCTCATTTTTGGAGAACCATGCAATCTGCCATGGGGACCCAACTTAATCTGAGCACAGCTTATCATCCGCAAACGGATGGTCAATCTGAGAGAACAATCCAGACTCTGGAGGATATGCTAAGAGCTTGTGTGATCGATTTTGGTGGTAGCTGGGATTCACATCTTAAATTGATTGAATTCTCCTACAACAACAGTTATCACACTAGCATCAAAATGGCTCCTTTCGAGGCTCTCTATGGTCGAAAATGTCGTTCACCAGTCTGCTGGAATGAGATTGGCGAGGCTCAAATTACTGGACCTGCCCTCATTCTAGAGACAACTGACAAGGTCAAGAAAGTTCTTGATAACCTTCAGGCAGCTAGAAGCCGTCAAAAGATTTACGCGGACCCAAAACGCAAACCCTTGGAATTTCAAGTCGGTGATCGTGTATTACTTAAGGTCTCACCTTGGAAAGGTGTGATCAGATTTGGAAAGAAAGGAAAACTTGCACCTAGATACGTTGGACCATTCAAGATCGTCGAAAGAATCGGAAAGGTGGCCTACAGACTTGAGTTACCTCCTGAACTTGGAAATGTTCATCCAACTTTTCACGTGTCCAATCTCAAGAAGTGTTCAGCTGATGAAAACTTCTCCATACCGCTTGACGAAATTCGTGTTGGCAAAACACTGAAATTTGTTGAGAAACCAGTGGAAATCATGGAACGTGAAGTCAAGTGGCTTAAACGCAAGCGCATTCCTTTGGTCAAAGTTTGCTGGGAAGCTAAACGTGGACCTGAGTTTACTTGGGAACGCGAAGATCAAATGAAGGCGAAATATCCACATCTTTTTCCTCGAGTTTCCTCTAAATAAATTTCGGGACGAAATTTCCACAAGTAGGGGAGACTGTAACAACTGTGCTTGTAATCACTATGAACAATTCTATTATCAATAAAACAATGTTATTTGATCACAATGTTTGTTTTGTTATGTTTTACATTTTTCATGTTTTGACTTTTGTTCAATTTCAAACTCTACATCACTTTCTGGAGAGTTATACGCAAACTAGTGCGTAAACGTACTCAGTTTAATGCGAGAAATACTCCGGAACATCAACATATACTCAACATACCTTAAATAACCTTTACATAACTTAGAAATAAGTTTTAAAGGCTTTGGTATGGCAAAAACAAGTTAATTCGACTACAGGGACTAAATATGACAAACTGCGAAAGTATGTCAATTTGAACTGTAACGAACATTCCGGAACATAACCATAAGTTAAACACACCTTAAATATCCTTTACATAGCTTAGAAATAGGCTTTGAGGGGTTCGGTGTGCTAAAATAAACTTTTGGGTCATTCAGGGACTAAAAGTGTCAAAAAGTGCACAAGTTTGCATTTTCGCGCATAACTTACGTTCTGAATACATCCGGACATCCAAAAATTTATGTGAGCATGACTATATTATATTTTAGTGTTCGCCTTAAGAAAAATCCATTCGTCGTGTCATTTGGATCGTTTTTCGCGCTTATGCGCATTTAGTCGTAATTAAGCGAACATCGCGTTCGTACGACCAAACGAACCATCACCCGGCATAATTTTTAGCATGTTTCATGTCCACAATGTTTAGGCAACATTTTAGGGCCTTAAAGTTGGCTTTACGGGCCTTAGAAGTGTCGGAAAAGGCCTTAAACACGTGCAGGGACTGAAACTGTCATTTTTCAAACATATTTGCGGATCAGAAGGGTCAGGCGGCCCGCATTGTGTTTGCCTGATCCTGAAGCGGGCCGCTTCCCACTATCAGACCAGATTAAATGTTTTTAATCACAAGTTGCAGCCATTTGATCCTCCACCACATGTTCTAAACTTGCTTAGTCACTAGATAAGGATCATATTTAGCTTCCACAACATTGTGACAAGTGTACGGACTAGATCTTTTCCCCTTTTCCAAGAAACGATCCTAACGGTTACCCGAAAACTATAAATACCCCACCCCCCATTGTTCATAATCACTAGAAATTTGATTTGAGAAACTCTAAGTTGAAACATTAGTTTCATACCTGAGATTTTCGAATCGAGTTTAGCATTCGGGGACCCTTCGTAAGTATTCTTTCGTTCTTTTCCTTATTTTTACTGCTTTTCGAGTCAGAAAGTCAAACTTTGTTTGACTTTCAGCGTTGACCAGTAATGGTCAATGCGAAGTTCGTTTGAACTTCGCAACGTGATTGTAATCACGATGGTCATAGTCCCTTGGGACTATGCCTACTGATTACCACGTTGTCTAGGGTCGTAGGGTAGGCGATCTAATAAATCGCCTATACCTTCGAACCCGACCCAGTTTGGTCGATCATTAGGATCCGACCAAACACATTAGGTGACCATAGTAGGTAGGGAATAACCTTCCAAGGTTATACCCTATGGTCACATCGTTTAAGTAGTTGTATGATAGGTAGTTTATATGCCTTAGGTAAATTACCAGAATACCCTTTTCATGCATAATTGGTAATTTAGCATATATAACCTAAACTTTTGCCACATAACTGATTATGTAACATGTTTAGGCATATAACACTTGTCATAGGACTAGTTAGGCGGTCCAAACGCGTTTTACGCGCACAATGCGTTAAAGTAGCATAAGCTACCTAAACGGATCGTAATGGGTCGATAAGACTTAGGTCAAGTTTCATTTAGCATATAGGCTTTGTTAAACCATATCACATGAGTTCCAACACTCATTTGGTTTACAAACCCTAATGCTACCCAGTCTTCCGATTTAGGTCCGGTTTATTAACATAGTTACCTATATTAGGTGCCGTTTGATTCCGTGATCTATAGCATTACTCGGTGGTTATCTTTAGACAACTGAGCAATCTCAAGTGAGTACATAGACCCCTCTTTTACTGTTTCCAAACTGTTTTGGGGTGGAACACATGTGCCTACTTGTTACTTTAATGCTTTCCGTTTTCACATCATATACATACTATGTTCGTTAGTACATTATAGTACATGATTTCAATACATTTTATGCTAGGTGTGCCCATTGTGTGCATTACTTAGTACATCGTTTTACATGACATTTCATGCTAGGTGTGCCCATTGTGTGCATTACTTAGTACATCGTTTTACATGACATTTCATGCTAGGTGTGCCCATTGTGTGCATTACTTAGTACATTGTTTTACATTACATTTCATGCTAGGTGTGCCCATTGTGTGCATTACTTAGTACATTGTTTTACATTACATTTCATGCTAGGTGTGCCCATTGTGTGCATTACTTGGTACATTGTTTTACATTACATTTCATGCTAGGTGTGCCCATTATGTGCATTACTTAGTACATCGTTTTACATTACATTTTCACGCTATGTATGTTCATTTGATTACATACTTAGTGCATCACATGCCTCCATTTTTGGTATAACATTTGGTTTGTTTAACATGGGACAATACATTCATTAACATTGATCATGCCATTCGTTAGTAGGTAGTGGTACCATAGGAATTGACAACTCCCATTCCGGACATCCCAGGGAAAGGGGACAGAAAGGAATGACCGAATTCGATATACATAATTTAGATAAATCTTTAATTTGTTTAAGGGTTTATCGCCTCAGTCTCAAGGCTTGGATGTATGCATTTTAACAATACCGCATAAATGTTTGTATCAGTATAGCATGCATTTGTTACACACAACATGACTTTGATTTAAACTGTGTTTTACTTCAATACCTTGTTGTTGTGCATTTTACATATGGTTTAGTTGATACATTTCACTTACCATACATGACATTTTGGTTACACATTACATGATCTACATTGAACTTAAACATTTTGACATTGATATACACATTTGGTGGTTTACATTGGACATAGACATTTTGACATGGTTTACACAATAACACTTGACAATTGGTTTGTACATGAACATTTTACATCTTTATGGTTTGGTTTGATTAAGTGATTAAGTAACGATACGTGTGTAATATGATACAAACATGGTGGATACGCCGCTGGTACTTCCTATATATAAGTGTTTGTATAATATTACATAGCGTAACGTTATTTGAATCATTTCAGTTTGATACATATAACATTTTATACAAATAACATACTTTTCATAAGACATTGTTTTACAACCAACTTATCTTATACAAACTCATTTTACATGGTTATTCATTTAACCTTACATTTACTGATCTTATCGTTTTTCAAATGATTTACAAGACAAAGCATATTACAAGGTTCATGACTAAACATTTTCTCAAATACAAGTCATGAATCCTATTTTCACAAACCTATGTATCTCACAGGCATTTTTATGCTGACGTACCTATTTTCACATGTGTTTTCAGGTGCTTTTCCATAGGATGTTGATCATGATACTAGGGCGGACCTGTGCCTTAGAGCTTTAAAAGAAGATAGACTATGTTTAATTATGTTCTGAACTCTTTAAATTCCTGTTCGAAACAATGTAACACCTTTGTTTATAAATAAAATACAACTTTGTATGCCATGGTTATGAAACAATTAATTCTGTCGCGATTCACTCCCCGGCGTTTCCGCCGCGGTCCGTTGTTATACGCGGTCGGGGTGTGACATTAAGCGACTACGTGCTTTGAATGTGTTAACTATGAGTGTTCGTGGTTTTACAGGTAAATCACTTAATTCGGTAAAGTTTGAGAGTTTAAAGATGATGCGGAACACCCATGGATGATAAACATAGCGAAAGGCATTATTCGGGACTTGTTCAGATCGAATGCAAGCTTGGAGTTGTGAGAAACACGAAGGATTGAAGTCCAGGGGATGATTGGTCATTAAATGGAAGTTGAATTGAAGCCCATGAAGAATTTGTAATAATAGACGTAGCTTACGGTCAATTTGTCGTATCCTACGGTTATCTTCAGCAATTCACAAAGGTTCCAGCAAAAGAAATAGAAAGAGTAAAACGTAACTTACGCTTTGCAACGTAAGCTATGGTTGAATTAAAGAACAAGATTGGTGGCTACACTAGTGCAAGTCATCAAACAATATATAAACAAACATAACGTGAAGGTGGTGGCATCAACATCAATAAAGAGAACATAATCATCATCACTATACATCAATATTCAACAGCAGCCAAGAAGACATATATACATGCATGTGAAGTGATTTTGACGGCAGTGACTTCTTAGGGGGCCATGTGGACATGGGCCCGCACATGTGGGCTGGATTTGGCAGCTCTCATCACGTGAATAAGGAAATAAGGGGTTTGACTTCTTTGACATTGAGATGGGACTTATATTTGGGCCGATTGGAGGATTGTTATTTGGCCGACAACACACTTTGAATTGGAATATTATCATCATCAATTGTACGCAGACAAAGAAGGGCCCACGATTAGGAGCCATCAAAAAGACAAAAGAATACAAGGTTTTGGGGGACTTCGACAGCCGTCACACCTAGGAGGTGGGGCACGAAAACAGAGGCAGACGAAGATCAATCTTACCAATGTGCGGCTAGTCTTTTATGGTTTCCTCCGGATGGAGGGTTTGTGTAATTAGGTACTTTTATGTGTTTTTAATCATTGTAACTTGGTGATCTAAGCATTCGATGCTTTTCACCATGGATTTAATTGACTAATTGTAACTGATTGCATTTATTTAAACCTTAATTTCTAAGCGTTCAGTTCCCGAGAGTTCAAGTAATTGGGATATATTTGACATGGGGTTAGGGTTTGTAAATTTTAATTGATAATCATTCATAACCTCCCGTTATGTATTGACCGGAGTACTTAGTCGTTGGTTATCACAATTGGTTAATTAGGTTAAACATTTATGTCTATGTGAATGTTTTGATTAAACACATAACTGAACTTGTTTGCAAACCTGAAATTCGGAGGAACCTTTCTTTTTCCTATTGGTTAAAACCTCAAGTTCTTAATTCGTAATTTAGTTAATCCACAAATCAAACAATCATCAGTTTATTTTTTTTATAGTTGTTAATAAATACTTAACATTACACACTTTCCACAATCCTCCTCTAGTTCGATACCCGACTTACTCTAGCTACCTAGTTTATTTCGGTTTTTGCATGTCACTAACGACAGACATCAAAATGGCGCCATTGCCAGGGAGGCGTGCGCAAAGTGTTTAGTGTTAAGTTTTAGTAAAAAAAATAAAAAAAATAAAAAAAAAATTAAATTTAAAAATCCCAAAAAGATTTTTCTTTGATGTTCGTGATTTACACTTGGTAGTTGAGTTGTGTTGTGCAAGATGACAGAGCGTTACATAGATTTCAGCTTTTCTACGTGTATATTGTGCGGGGGTCCACGTCATCCGTGTATCGGTTGCCACGAGGCCCACTACAGGAGGGCACATGGAAAACCGGTGTCTTATGTTTCACAGCTTCCACCTCCATCATACGCTGATGATTATGACCTAGAGATGGAGGATGATTATTACTCCGATGGATATGATCGGGACGAGGATGCTTATTATGAACCAAGGATGGATGGACGATGTTTCTGTTGCGGTCATAATCATACTTCTGTTTATGATGATGTGTGCGCGGTGTATTTGGAAAATCCAGAGTATTGGAATAAAAAAATGATGGATGCGTACATCTCAACACCGTATCAGGGATACCGACAGTATCATCCCGAGGAATATCCTGAGCCCGAGGGTGTCTATACTTATCAGACCGAGGAGGAGAAAGAGCTTGCTATGTTGGAAGTGACTTTGTCCAAACTCGAGCAGTATTTATCAGCACCCAACCTTTCCGATGAAGATCGAATCAGCTGTCTAGTTTCCAAGTGTCAGAATTTAAAAATGAAGATACAAATAGAACAATGCCTTTCACTATTACCTGATGATATTAGAGATTATTCTCACATGGAGGAGGAGGTTGTGGAGGATAATACCATACCAATGAATCCTTCATCTGATGAAGAGTCACTGGTGGATCAGATGGTGTGTGAGGATGAGGAGACAGAGCAGTCTGATGAGATGAATGTGTCTACCGAACCTCTCCCCATATCAATCATTCAAATTAACAAGTGTGGGGAAGAGGGTTCGAGAAAGAAGATGAAAAGGGTGAAGCTACAAGACATCGGTGTATATCTCGTGAAGTGGATCAGCGAAACCCGCATGTGCTTTCTAAACATGCCAATTATACTGACGAGCTTATGGAGATGGCATTTAAATTTCCAGGCATTCATTGGAAATACATTAGGTAAGTGTGCATTGAGACCACCATAGCGCATATCAGGTACGGTCAGGCTGAAGACCTTTAAACTTAGCGCTCTCGGGAGGCAGCCCGAGGATGTAGAGTTTGTACTTTGTTTTGGTTTCGTTTCGTTTCGTTTCGTTTCGTTTCGTTTGGTGTGTTGTGTTTTGACAGGTTTATACAATTCTATCTTCACGGATGCAATGATTCAAGTGTGGGGATGTTTTGCAACATCCCCAGTTAGATATCAGAGAATCCCTGGATGTGTATTCTCTGGTTTTGAGCGCAACAGTTACACCGCCACAGACACTCACTTGTTTTCTGATCAGGTGCATGTGTCTATCTATCTTGTGTTTTATTTGTTTTCGTGTATTTGGTGGTGTGAAATTTTTGTGTTGGGAGTGGTTTTATGTGTCGAGTCGTCTAGTTGTTAGCCGTTCATGGTTTGCGGGTGGTATCTCTCGGGTTATGACTATAAATTACACCATACATTGGGGACAATGTATCCCAAGTGTGGGGATGCGGTAACTCGAGAGAGGGTTGGTATAATTGTTGATCTTAAATGCTTAAAGGGTTGAATTTGCTAAAAATTGAAAAATTTTGAAAATTTTTGTCTCAAGTTTGCTTGAACTACATGAAAAATTTAAAACCCAAAACCTTGACGAAGTTTTGAAAACTCAAAGGGGTTCAAAACCATATGATAGAGAGTTCAAAACCTAGTAATCAATCATCCTAGAACAGATGATTAGTTTTCAAAGCGGTTTTGAAATTTATGTTCTTGTTGTGGTCGTCGCCTAAGGATAGGTGACGGTATTGTTTTATGACTAAACGCAAGTAAACTCGCGTTAGGGTCCTAGAAAGGTTATAGACTAGGTCAAAGTATTACTAATAACCTAATTCCCTATAACCATTAGCTCTGATACCATCTTTTCTGTCACACCCCGACCACGTAGAACATACAAAACGTGGCGGAAACATCGGGGAGTGTTGTAACAGAATTATTGTTTCACAACCATGGAAATTAAAGTTTCGTTTTATTGATTAAAAGTGTTACAATGTCTTAACAAACAAAGAAATACAACATAATTAACTAGTCTTGCATCTTTTATTGTCACTAAAGCCCAAGTTTGCCTATGTGTATCTTGATCATCTTATGCAACAGCTCCTGAAAAACACATGTGAAAATAGGTACGTCAGCATAAAAATGCCTGTGAGATACATAGGTTTTGTGAAAATAGGTTTCATGACTTATGTTTGAGAAAATGTTTAGTCATGAACCTTGTAATTTGCTTTGTCTTTGTAAATCATTTGAAAAACAATAAGTTCAGATGATATGTATAAATAAGAAAATAATGCATGGTTAAATGAGTAACCATGTAAAATGAGTTTGTAAAAGTTAAGTTGTTTGTAAAACAATGTATTGTGAAAGGTATGTTATTTGTATAAAATGTTATATGTATCAAACTGAAATGATTCAAATAACGCTACGATATATGTAATACCATACAAACACTTATATATAGGAAGTACCAGCGGCGTATCCACCATGCTTGTATCATATTACACACGCATCGTTACTTAATCACTTACTCAAACCACCAATGTAATAAGTCTATGTTTAAACCAATAGTAAAAAGTCCTTGTATAAACCATGTCAAATGTTTATAGTCCAAAAGTAGTCAAGTAATGTATAACCAAAATGATATGTATGGTAAGTAAAATTTAGACTACTTAAACCATAAGTAAAAATGTACAAAACAAAGTATTGAAGTAAAACTTGGTTTAAATCAAAGTTATGTTTTGTAAGATATATGCATGCTATACTGAATATGAACATTTATGCGGTATTGTGAAAATTCATACATCCAAGCCTTGAGACAGACGGATAACTATGTAAAAGTGAGTTATCAAGAGAATATGTATTCGGATTCAGTCATTCCTTTCATCCCCTTTCCCTGGGATGTCCGGAACGGGATTTGTCAAGTCCTATGGTACCACTACCTACTAACGAACGGCATGATCGGTGTTAATGAATGTATAGTATAGTTTAAACAAACCAAATGTCATACCAAAATGTAAGCATGTTTTATGAAGATAATGTACCTAGTATGCTAGAGTAAACATACAGGGTAGAGCTGTAAAACAATGTGTCCATATGTTACTGGAACATATGCAACAGAGATGCAGTATAAAACAATGTACTAAGTATGCAAAGTCATCATACAAAGTAGAAAAGTCATGTAAAACAATGTACTAAGTATGCAAAGTCATCATACAAAGCATAGAACACCATGAAATCATGTACTATAAATGTACTAATGAACATAGCAAGTATATGATGTGAAAACAGGAAAGCACGAAAGTAACAAGTAGGCACATGTGTTTCACCCCAAAACAGTTTGGAAAACAGTAAAAGAGGGGTCTATGTACTCACTTGAGAATGCTCAGTAGTCCTTGAGTGACAACCAAACAATGCTAGAGATCACGGAAATCAAACGGCACATAATATAGGTAACTACATTAATAAACCGGACCTAAATCGGAAGATCGGATAGAATGAGGGTTCGTAAACCAAACGAGTGTAGAGACTCGTGTCATTTGGTTTAACAAAGCCTACATACTAAATGAAACCCAACCTAATAGCTTACGACCCATTACGACCCGTTTAGGTAGCTTATGCTACTTTAACGCGTCGTTCGCGTGAAACGCGTTCGGACCGCCTAACTAGTTCTACGACAAGTGTTATATGCCTAAACATGTTACATAATCAGTTATGTGACAAAAGTTTAGGTTACATATGCTTAATTACCAATTATACATGAAAAGGGTATTCTGGTAATTTACCTAAGGCATATAAACTACCTATCATACAACTACTTAAACGATGTGACCATAGGGGATAACCTCGGAAGGTTATTCCCTACCTACTATGGTCACCTAATGTATTTGGTCGGATCCTAATGATCGACCAAACTGGGTCGGGTTCGAGGGTATAGGCGATTTATTAGATCGCCTACCCTACGACCCTAGACAACGTGGTAATCAGTGGGCATAGTCCCAAGGGACTATGACCAACGTGATTACAATCACGTTGCGAAGTTCAAACGAACTTCACATTGACCATAAGCTGGTCAACGCTGAAAGTCAAACAGACTCTAAAAGCAATAAAATAAAGAAAAGAACGAAAGAATACTTACGAAGGGTCCCCGAATGCTAATCCCGATTCAAGAATCTCAGGTATGAAACAATGGTTTCAACTTAGAGGTTCTCAAATCAGAATTCTTGTAATTTTGAAGCATGGGGGGTGGGGTATTTATAGTAAAAGGTCCACCGTTAAGATCGTTTCATGGAAAACGTGCCTTAATCCCACCCGTACAAGTGTCGGGACCTTATGGTGACTAAAATGTGATCCTTATCAGATGACTAGACAATTGGGAATGTGTGGGTGTGGATCAAACAGCTGCAATCTGCTGTTAGAAACATTTAACCTGGTCAGAAGGTCTGACGCGGGCCGCCTAAGGATGTTAAGATCCTGAGGCGGGCCGCCTAGGAGTCACAGATCAGAACAAAGTTTCAGAAATGTCAGTTTCAGTCCTTGCACGTGTTTAAGGCCATTTCCGACACTTCTAAGGCCCGTAAAGCCAAATTTAAGGCCCTAAAATGTTGCCTAAACATTGAGGACATGAAACATGCTCAAAAATATGCCGGGTGTTGGTTCGTTTGGTCGTACGAACACGATGTTCGCTTAATTACGACGGAATGCGCATAAGCGCGAAAAACGATCCAAATGACGCGACGAATGGATTTTTGGAAAGCCAAACACTAAAGTATAATATAGTCATGCTTACATAAATTTTTGGATGTCCGGATGTATTCAGAACGTAAGTTATGCGTAAAAATGCAAACTTGTGCACTTTTTGACACTTTTAGTCCCTGAATGACACAAAAGTTTATTTTAGCACACCAAACACCTCAAAGCCTATTTCTAAGCCATGTAAAGGATATTTATGGTGTGTTTAACTTATGGTCATGTTCCGGAATGTCTGTTACAGTTCAAATTGGCATACTTTCGCAGTTTGTCAAATTTAGTCCCTGTAAGCGATTTAACTTGATTTTGCCATACCAAAGCCTTCAAAACTTATTTCTAAGTTATGTAAAGGTTATTTAAGGTATGTTAAGCCTATGTCACTATTCCGGAGTGTTTGTTGCATTAAACTGGTTATATTTACGCATCGGTGCGCGTATAACCTTCCAGAAAGCGATTTAGAGTTTGAAATTGAACAAGAATTGATATGTGCAAATGATACACATATTTTTACAAATCCCAAGTATGAAATATAATATTTCATTGGTTCGGTATTTGTTTGATGGCCGTGGAGGCACAGGTGTTACAGTCTCCCCTACTTTAGGAAATTTCGTCCCGAAATTTATTTAGAGGAAACTTGTGAGAGCTTGAAAACATGAAGTTGAAAAGATCGAACAATATTGATTAGGGTTCTGAACTTCTAGTAACCTTTAATAACATCATGATTGTAATGTAAGAGGGATACTTATATACAAGTATATGAAGCGTCATTGGTGCGTCCACCGTACCTCCATTACATCGTTCTCATTTCGTTATTGTTGTCACTATCGGCTCTTACACATAATAAATCTTACTGGGTTTCTGTGCACTAAATTTCATAATTATGTACGCGTCCATAATCAGACAATTCCTTGCACAGTACACACAGTCTATTTTATAGTGTGTAGGGGAAAACCAAATGAACAAACCGGTGATGAGTGTGACTAGACCACCATAGGGTCCTTTTGACTAAATCAATAAATGATCTAAATAGACTTATCAAGGAGTCTGTCCAGCTACATCACTAGATGTCGTCCTTTAACCAAATTGTGAATCAATCTTTTAGACTAGACCACTAAAAGGATCTCTTATGAAACATGGAGCGGTACTTATATAATCCAAGGGTCTTAACTATTACATAGAAGCCCATTAAGGATTGAAGGTAGTACCTTTTGAATATCCTGCTACGAATCCCTCATATGAAGATATGAAAGATTCTGCGAGGATTTGGATAACGAATATCCAGAGTATTAAAAACACAAAAATGCATAAAAGAAAACATAAGATGAATAAACACATAGTCACATAACCACAAAATTGTTTAACTAGAAGTTTGTTCTGCTAACAGAGTACATGTATTTAAAGCACACTAGGAATCCATCTCGTGGATTTCATTTGGCACTTTAAACATTATCAAGAATCTAACTATAAAGATAGAAAGATTCAAAAAGAAAATTCGATTTCGATTACTAGAACCCGAAATGTTCGAATTAAGGTACAAAAGGAATCCAATTAAGGACTCTGATTTGAATGATAATCATCCACAAGGATCTAATTGTGAAGATAAAAAGATCCCATATGAATTTTAGAAGTTGAAGATGTTTTGAAACCTTGCACTGGATGTGCTTAGGTCAAAACATGATGTAAGAATGCTTATGAAGTTGAGATGCTTGATATGTCAAGGCGACATATGAAGCAGAATTTGAAGGTTAAGTCAATGTACGAGGAAAATATTTTTGAAAACTGTGCATGGGGTTCTTTTAAGAAAAATGTGTTTAACGTTTTTGAAACCTTATATATAATACTTTTGAAATCATAAAGTAGGTGTATTAGATAGATATATTTACAAAAAATGTTTTAAAAATCATGCGAGATGAATTTTGAAATTATGTATAAGGTTTTTGAAAGACATGAATGATGCTTTTCTAAATCATGCACTTGATAAGAAAATGTATTGTGTTAATATTGCCTTCAGACTATATGAAAAATTTTGAAATTAGAAAGGTTGGTTTTGATAACATGGCCAATGTTTTTGAAATAACATAGACAATGCATCTAGAAAAATTGTTTTCAAACTATATGAAATGTTTTGAGATCATGAAGATTGTTTTGAAATACTGGTACTGTGTATGTTGAAAAATCAAAACGTAATGGGTATGAGATTTGAAAATACCCTTAGTTATCTAACCAAGGATTTAAAGGCACAGATGTGCGAAAAGCACGATTACTCATAATGTCACTTAATTTTCTGTACTTTGTTTCTTAGAGTGAAACGAGTACTTAAAATTTTCGAGGGAATCATGAGCAATCATTTGAAAGAGAGAAATCACAAGAGTAGTTTGTAAGGTACATAGTTCCTTGATGTAGGTATCATAGGAAAAGCCATACCCACCTAGCAGGGGGTTGAGCTGGTTGGTTGGGGATTGCTTTACCATTATGAGCGACCATGGCGAAGTTCTGAGAAGCCTTTCGCTTCTTTGACTTCTTAGGGGATCGTTCATCCATGGTCTTTGATTCCTCGATTGGTTTATTGGCTGATGGTGTTGTCGCCTGACTAGGTCCTGCCTATCTTGGTGACTCTTTAGTGGCTTCATCCTGGAGATGATACATGGCAGTAGCTAATTCAACAGTCTTCAGGACTACTTCGCCTATTCGCTGAGCGAATTTTGGCTGCTTGCTCAGATATCTGGGCGTCATCGTGATGAAGAGACATTCTTGAAGAAAAAGAAAGGCATAGGGAGAAACAGGTGAAAGATTATTGGGCAATCAAAACAGAAAGATAACGCATGAAAATTGCGATCATTTGTTTGTTACCTAAGGCAAACAAATGAGACGGTGACTAATCAAAGTAAATGGGTCAAAAATAATGTATCGCGAAGACATGCTCGCCTATAAGTGAACACTCATCCCAAGAATTCCCAGGTAAGCACAACTGGTCTCGCGTCTGATGAGATGTATACGAAGTGCTTGCCTAGACAGAAAACCCAGAATACAGGCATTCACCCTTCCAGTTTGCACGTGTTCACATTATTTAAAACCCAAAACCTTGACGAAGTTTTGAAAACTCAAAGGGGTTCAAAACCATATGATAGAGAGTTCAAAACCTAGTAATCAATCATCCTAGAACAGATGATTAGTTTTCAAAGCGGTTTTGAAATTTATGTTCTTGTTGTGGTCGTCGCCTAAGGATAGGTGACGGTATTGTTTTATGACTAAACGCAAGTAAACTCGCGTTAGGGTCCTAGAAAGGTTATAGACTAGGTCAAAGTATTACTAATAACCTAATTCCCTATAACCATTAGCTCTGATACCATCTTTTCTGTCACACCCCGACCACGTAGAACATACAAAACGTGGCGGAAACATCGGGGAGTGTTGTAACAGAATTATTGTTTCACAACCATGGAAATTAAAGTTTCGTTTTATTGATTAAAAGTGTTACAATGTCTTAACAAACAAAGAAATACAACATAATTAACTAGTCTTGCATCTTTTATTGTCACTAAAGCCCAAGTCTGCCTATGTGTATCTTGATCATCTTATGCAACAGCTCCTGAAAAACACATGTGAAAATAGGTACGTCAGCATAAAAATGCCTGTGAGATACATAGGTTTTGTGAAAATAGGTTTCATGACTTATGTTTGAGAAAATGTTTAGTCATGAACCTTGTAATTTGCTTTGTCTTTGTAAATCATTTGAAAAACAATAAGTTCAGATGATATGTATAAATAAGAAAATAATGCATGGTTAAATGAGTAACCATGTAAAATGAGTTTGTAAAAGTTAAGTTGTTTGTAAAACAATGTATTGTGAAAGGTATGTTATTTGTATAAAATGTTATATGTATCAAACTGAAATGATTCAAATAACGCTACGATATATGTAATACCATACAAACACTTATATATAGGAAGTACCAGCGGCGTATCCACCATGCTTGTATCATATTACACGCGCATCGTTACTTAATCACTTACTCAAACCACTAATGTAATAAGTCTATGTTTAAACCAATAGTCAAAAGTCCTTGTATAAACCATGTCAAATGTTTATAGTCCAAAAGTAGTCAAGTAATGTATAACCAAAATGATATGTATGGTAAGTAAAATTTAGACTACTTAAACCATAAGTAAAAATGTACAAAACAAAGTATTGAAGTAAAACTTGGTTTAAATCAAAGTTATGTTTTGTAAGATATATGCATGCTATACTGAATATGAACATTTATGCGGTATTGTGAAAATTCATACATCCAAGCCTTGAGACAGACGGATAACTATGTAAAAGTGAGTTATCAAGAGAATATGTATTCGGATTCAGTCATTCCTTTCATCCCCTTTCCCTGGGATGTCCGGAACGGGATTTGTCAAGTCCTATGGTACCACTACCTACTAACGAACGGCATGATCGGTGTTAATGAATGTATAGTATAGTTTAAACAAACCAAATGTCATACCAAAATGTAAGCATGTTTTATGAAGATAATGTACCTAGTATGCTAGAGTAAACATACAGGGTAGAGCTGTAAAACAATGTGTCCATATGTTACTGGAACATATGCAACAGAGATGCAGTATAAAACAATGTACTAAGTATGCAAAGTCATCATACAAAGTAGAAAAGTCATGTAAAACAATGTACTAAGTATGCAAAGTCATCATACAAAGCATAGAACACCATGAAATCATGTACTATAAATGTACTAATGAACATAGCAAGTATATGATGTGAAAACAGGAAAGCACGAAAGTAACAAGTAGGCACATGTGTTTCACCCCAAAACAGTTTGGAAAACAGTAAAAGAGGGGTCTATGTACTCACTTGAGAATGCTCAGTAGTCCTTGAGTGACAACCAAACAATGCTAGAGATCACGGAAATCAAACGGCACCTAATATAGGTAACTACATTAATAAACCGGACCTAAATCGGAAGATCGGATAGAATGAGGGTTCGTAAACCAAACGAGTGTAGAGACTCGTGTCATTTGGTTTAACAAAGCCTACATACTAAATGAAACCCAACCTAATAGCTTACGACCCATTACGACCCGTTTAGGTAGCTTATGCTACTTTAACGCGTCGTTCGCGTGAAACGCGTTCGGACCGCCTAACTAGTTCTACGACAAGTGTTATATGCCTAAACATGTTACATAATCAGTTATGTGACAAAAGTTTAGGTTACATATGCTTAATTACCAATTATACATGAAAAGGGTATTCTGGTAATTTACCTAAGGCATATAAACTACCTATCATACAACTACTTAAACGATGTGACCATAGGGTATAACCTCGGAAGGTTATTCCCTACCTACTATGGTCACCTAATGTATTTGGTCGGATCCTAATGATCGACCAAACTGGGTCGGGTTCGAGGGTATAGGCGATTTATTAGATCGCCTACCCTACGACCCTAGACAACGTGGTAATCAGTGGGCATAGTCCCAAGGGACTATGACCAACGTGATTACAATCACGTTGCGAAGTTCAAACGAACTTCGCATTGACCATAAGCTGGTCAACGCTGAAAGTCAAACAAAGTTTGACTTTCTGACTCTAAAAGCAATAAAATAAAGAAAAGAACGAAAGAATACTTACGAAGGGTCCTCGAATGCTAATCCCGATTCAAGAATCTCAGGTATGAAACAATGGTTTCAACTTAGAGGTTCTCAAATCAGAATTCTTGTAATTTTGAAGCATGGGGGGTGGGGTATTTATAGTAAAAGGTCCACCGTTAAGATCGTTTCATGGAAAACGTGCCTTAATCCCACCCGTACAAGTGTCGGGACCTTATGGTGACTAAAATGTGATCCTTATCAGATGACTAGACAATTGGGAATGTGTGGGTGTGGATCAAACAGCTGCAATCTGCTGTTAGAAACATTTAACCTGGTCAGAAGGTCTGACGCGGGCCGCCTAAGGATGTTAAGATCCTGAGGCGGGCCGCCTAGGAGTCACAGATCAGAATAAAGTTTCAGAAATGTCAGTTTCAGTCCCTGCACGTGTTTAAGGCCATTTCCGACACTTCTAAGGCCCGTAAAGCCAACTTTAAGGCCCTAAAATGTTGCCTAAACATTGAGGACATGAAACATGCTCAAAAATATGCCGGGTGTTGGTTCGTTTGGTCGTACGAACGCGATGTTCGCTTAATTACGACGGAATGCGCATAAGCGCGAAAAACGATCCAAATGACGCGACGAATGGATTTTTGGAAAGCCAAACACTAAAGTATAATATAGTCATGCTTACATAAATTTTTGGATGTCCGGATGTATTCAGAACGTAAGTTATGCGTAAAAATGCAAACTTGTGCACTTTTTGACACTTTTAGTCCCTGAATGACACAAAAGTTTATTTTAGCACACCAAACACCTCAAAGCCTATTTCTAAGCCATGTAAAGGATATTTATGGTGTGTTTAACTTATGGTCATGTTTCGGAATGTCTGTTACAGTTCAAATTGGCATACTTTCGCAGTTTGTCAAATTTAGTCCCTGTAAGCGATTTAACTTGATTTTGCCATACCAAAGCCTTCAAAACTTATTTCTAAGTTATGTAAAGGTTATTTAAGGTATGTTAAGCCTATGTCACTATTCCGGAGTGTTTGTTGCATTAAACTGGTTATATTTACGCATCGGTGCGCGTATAACCTTCCAGAAAGCGATTTAGAGTTTGAAATTGAACAAGAATTGATATGTGTAAATGATACACATATTTTTACAAATCCCAAGTATGAAATATAATATTTCATTGGTTCGGTATTTGTTTGATGGCCATGGAGGCACAGGTGTTACAAAAACCAACATTTTCAATCGCTAAAGGGTTCCTACTGATATTAAACTAACTTAGATCCTTAGTCATGGTTGTCCCTTTAAGTTTCATGAGAGTATTTCTGACATGTTTTTAGAGAATAGTTGAGAAGAGATGCCTAACTAGGGGTAACATGCTTTAAGAATTACACTTGCGACGTGTCGGTAACCCATATTCCTTCTATTCGGTGAGATATTTGAGCCTACTAGATTGTTAGTTTAAATTGATATAAATGTTCATTTGCTGAGAGTAGGCCATATGTTTCTTTGTGTTAGAACTTGTGTAGTTTGATACGTGCAGAGACTGTGCTTTAGCGTATACACATAGATGATAAAGGAATTAGGATCCCTTCATTGTTTCATATGTTGATTGTTATCCATCTTACCTTAGTAAACCATGTTGAGCCTTATACCTTTCGTTTGCTACACCTTGTTTGACCTGTTTGATTACCAAACATGAATGACAAGTATGTTATGAAAAAAAATGAAAAGAAAAAAAAAGGAAAAGAAAGAAAAAGAAAAATAAAAATCATTGTTATGTTCGTGTTAAATAAGTGGGTCGAAAATAACCAAAGTGTTAGTAGTTATTGTGAATAAAGTTGTCATCGTTCGGTATTCATTGTGTTCACCATATAAACAGAAAAAGCCAAAAATATTTCCCTACCTTTACCCTTAACCCAAAACCCAAAAGTCCTTCTGATATGTGCTACGTTATTTGATACAATGGAGGTATGATTGCTATACAAGCTTATGATTGCAAAGTAGCGTATTGGTTTTGAGTGCACTACATACTAGCATATTACACGCTAGTCTTGATTGAACCGAGATGAGCGACCATTGTGAGGGACGTGTGGCATGTGTGTAGTATCATAAGCATGTTAGTGTTAGTTAGGCAAGTCTTAAGCTGTTTTAAATGAGTATCATATATCTGTCAGATTGTCAATCTCGATTGTGTCAGTCTATGGGACGGGTATGACTTGGGACCTCAAATTGTTAATTCGGTAAGGGGTTTAATAGTGATTTGCTAATCAGGTGAGTAATGTGTACGATGGTTGCTTGAGGACAATCAATGTCAAGTGTGGGGATGTGATGGAGAGTGCAAAACAAGAGCGTTAAGTGTGTTAAATTACGTGTCTTATTATGTTTTAAGCGACTACGTGCTTTGAATGTGTTAACTACGAGTGTTCGTGGTTTACAGGTAAATCACTTAATTCGGTAAAGTTTGAGAGTTTAAAGATGATGCGGAACACCCATGGATGATAAACATAGCGAAAGGCGTTATTCGGGACTTGATAGGATCGAATGCTAGCTTGGAGTTGTGAGAAACACGAAGGATTGAAGTCTAGGGGATGATTGGTCATTAAATGGAAGTTGAATTGAAGCCCATGAAGAACATGTAATAATAGACGTAGCTTATGGTTAATTTGTCTTATCCTACGGTTATCTTCAGCAATTCACAAAGGTTCCAACAAAAGAAACAGAAAGAGTAAAACGTAACTTACGTTTTGCAACGTAAGCTACGGTTGAATTAAAGAACAAGATTGGCGGCTACACTAGTGCACTATTTTATTGAATAAAAAAAAGTCATCAAACAATATATAAACAAACATCACGTGATGGTGGTGGCATCAACATCAATGAAGAGAACATATTCATCATCACTATACATCAATATTCAAAAGTAGCCAAGAAGACATATATACATGCATGTGAAGTGATTTTGACGGCAGTGACTTCTTGGGGGGCCATGTGGACATGGGCCGCACATGTGGGCTGGATTTGGCAGCTCTTATCACGCGAACAAAGAAATAAGGGGTTTGACTTCTTTGACATTGAGATGGGACTTATATTTGGGCCGATTGGAGGATTGTTATTGGGGGGACAAGACACTTTGAATTGGAATATTATCATCATCAATTGTACACAGACAAAGAGGGGCCCACGATTAAGAGCCATTAAAAAGACAAAAGAATACAAGGTTTTGGGGGACTTCGACAGCCGTCGTACCTAGGAGGTGGGGCACGAAAACAGAGGCAGACGAAGATCAATCTTACCAATGAGCGGCTAGTCTTTTATTGTTTCCTTCGGATGGAGGGTTTGTGTAATTAGGTACTTTTTTGTGTTTTTAATCATTGTAACTTGGTGATCTAAGCATTCGATGCTTTTCACCATGGATTTAATTGACTAGTTGTAACTGATTGCATTTATTTAAACCTTAATTTCTAAGCGTTCAGTTCACGAGAGTTCTAGTAATTGGGATATATTTGACATGGGGTTAGGGTTTGTAAATTTTAATTGATAATCATTCGATAACCTCCAGTTATGTATTGACCGGAGTACTTAGTCGTTGGTTATCACAATTGGTTAATTAGGTTAAACATTTATGTCTATGTGAATGTTTTGATTAAACGCATAACTGAACTTGTTTGCAAACCTGAAATTCGGAGGAACCTTTCTTTTTCCTATTGGTTAAAACCTCAAGTTCTTAATTCGTAATTTAGTTAATCCACAAATCAAATAATCATCAGTTTATTTTTTTTATAGTTGTTAATAAATACTTAACATTACACACTTTCCACAATCCTCCTCTGGTTCGATACCCGACTTACTCTAGCTACCTAGTTTATTTCGATTTTTGCATGTCACTAACGACAGACATCATATAGGGAACATGAAACATGCTCAAAAATATCTCGGATGTCGGTTCGTTTGGCCGTACGGTCGCGTTATTCGCTTAATTACGACGAAGTACGTACGAACGCGAAAAACGATCCAATTTACGTGACGAATGGAATTTTATCAAGCCAATCACTAAAATGAAATATTTTAATGATTACATAAATTTTTGGATGTCCGGATATATTCAGAACGTAAGATATGCGCGAAAATGCAAACTTGTTCACTTTTTGACGCTTTTAGTCCCTATTGATCAATAAAGTTTATTTTAGCATACCGAACCCCTCAAATCCTATTTCTAAGCTATGTAAAGGATATTTAGGGTATGTATAACTTATGATCAACTTCCAGAATGTTCGTTACCATACAAATCGGTATAGTTTCGCAGTTTGACACAACTAGTCCCTGCGATCGAACAAACTTGATTTCAACACACCAAACCATCCAAAGCTTATTTCTAAGTTATGTGGAGGTTATTTAAGGTATGTTAAGCTTATGTCACTATTCTGGAGTGTTTGTTGCGTTATACCGACTGTGTTTACGCACCAGTTTGCGTATAACCTTCCAGATAGCGATTTATAGCTTGAAATTGAATTCGAATTAAATCGTAAAATCATTAAACACAAATACACACATAATAACACCAAAAAACATATAATAACACCAAAGCACATTGTTTTATTGATAATTAACATTGTTTTACATTGTATATCGATTACAGAACACAGTTGTCACAGTCTCCCCTACTTTAGGAAATTTCGTCCCGAAATTTTATTTAGAGGAAACTTGTGAAAACAAATGCGGATATTTCGTCTTCATTTGGTCCTCATGTTCCCAAGTAAAATCTAGGCCACATTTGGATTCCCAGCGAACCTTGACCAATCGAATCCGTTTGTTCTTCAACTATTTGACTGCACGGTCCGTTATTTCCACAGGTTTCTCGACAAAGTGCATCGTTTCATCGATTTGGATTTCGTCGAGAGGAATGTGAAGATCAGCATCAGCTAAACACTTTCGCAAATTGGACACGTGAAAAGTCGGATGAATATTTCCAAGATCTGGAGGTAGCTCTAGTCGATAGGCAACCTTTCCAATTCTTTCAACAATCTTAAATGGCTCAACATATCGTGGTGCAAGTTTTCCTTTCTTTCCAAATCTCACCACTCCCTTCCAAGGTGACACCTTGAGTAGGACACGGTCTCCGACTTGAAATTCTAAAGTCTTGCGTCGTATATCCGCATAACTCTTTTGACGGCTTCGAGCTGTCACAAGATTATCGCGGATTTTCTTAATTTTGTCTGTTGTTTCCAGAATGAGCTCAGGTCCAGTAAGCTGAGCTTCACCGATCTCATTCTAACAGACAGGTGGACGACATTTTCGACCGTAGAGAGCTTCGAATGGTTCCATATTAATGCTAGCATGATAACTATTATTGTACGAGAACTCGATCAATGGCAGATGAGAATCCCAATTACCACCAAAGTCTATCACGCCTGCTCTAAGCATATCCTCCAAAGTTTGAATTGTTCTCTCAGATTGTCCATCTGTTTGGGGATGATAAGCAGTGCTTAGATTTAGTTGGGTTCCCAAAGCAGATTGCATGGTCTTCCAAAAATGAGATGAAAATTGAGCATCACGATCTGAAATGATATCCAAAGGAACACCATGTCGTGATACAATCTCATCAACATAAATCTTTGCAAGTTTATCAGCAGATAGATCCTCGCGAATCGGTATAAAATGAGCTGATTTCGTTAATCGATCGATAACAACCCAAATAGCATCATGACCTTTAGATGTACGCGGTAACTTTGTGATGAGATCCATAGCAATGTTCTCCCACTTCCAAACCGGTATCTCTGGTTGTACAAGCAAGCCAGAAGGTCGTTGATGTCCAGCCTTGACTTTGAGACAAGTTAGGCATTTCGATACATACAAGGCAACATCTTTTTTCTTACCAGGCCACCAATACTGAGTACGAAGATCCTTGTACATTTTATCAGCACCAGGATGATAGAATATCGAAACTTGTGAGATTCGTCCATTACCAAAGTGCGAAGATCGTCTTGTTTTGGAATCCACAAATGATCCTTGAAATAAAGCAAACCATCGTCTTTCCTTTCGAGTTTAAGCTCAAGTTGAAGCGGTAGCTCATATTTCAATAAACCTTTGATCACACAAGATCGTTGAGCTTTAAGGACATAAGATTGAATATCAGATAGAGTTCGAACAGAATGAAGCTTGACTCGCTCCTTTCGACTTAGCGCATCAGCCATAACATTCGCCTTACCAGGTTGGTAGCGAATCTCGCAATCGTAATCGTTCAAGAGCTCAACCCATCGTCGTTGCCTCATATTCAATTCCTTCTGATTGAGAATATGCTGGAGACTTTTGTGGTCTGTGAAAACTACACACTTTATACCATAAAGATAGTGTCTCCAGATTTTAAGCGCGAAAACCACAGCCCCTAACTCAAGATCATGAGTCGTATAGTTCTTCTCATGAACTTTCAATTGTCTATACGCATAAGCTATAACTTTACCTTGTTGCATAAGAACACAACCAAGGCCTAAATTTGATGCGTCACAGTAGACAACAAAATCATCGTTTCCTTCGGACAAAGACAAAACAGGAGCATCACATAGCTTCCGTTTCAGGATTTGGAACGCTTCTTCTTGTTTGGGTCCCCACTCAAAAGGCTTACTCTTTTGAGTCAAAGCAGTGAGTGGAACCGCAATCTTCGAGAAATTCGAAATGAAATGTCGATAATATCTAGCAAGACCAAGAAAAGATCGAATCTCTGTAGGTGTCGTCGGTGTGTTCCAATCCTTAATTGCGATAATATTGGATGGATCCACATGAATACCCTGCTCATTGACTATATGACCCAAGAATTGAACTTCTTTAAGCCAAAATTCACACTTGGAGAATTTAGCAAAAAGTTGTTCCTTCTTAAGGAGTTCCAATGTTAAGCGAAGGTGATGCTCGTGCTCGGCTTGAGACTTTGAATAAATGAGAATATCATCGATGAACACAATGATGAACTTGTCTAAATAAGGTTTACAGATCCTATTCATTAAGTCCATGGAGATAGTTGGGGCATTCGTCAAACCAAAAGGCATGACAGTGAACTCGTAATGCCCATATCTCGTGCGGAAAGCAGTTTTGGGAATATCTTCTTCGAGAACACGAAGTTGATGATACCCAGAACATAGATCGATTTTGGAAAAGCATGAAGTACCTTGCAGCTGGTCAAAGAGATCATCAATTCTAGGTAGGGGATATCGATTCTTGATGGTAAGCTTATTAATCTCACGATAATCGATACACATTCGAAAAGATCCATCTTTCTTTTTCACAAAGAGGATAGGAGCGCCCCATGGTGAAAAGCTCGGACGGATGAATCCTTTATCAGATAACTCTTGAAGCTGTTTTGATAAGTCTTGCATCTCCGACGGTGCAAGACGATAAGGTGCTTTTTTCAATCGGGTTGGCATTGAGTACAAGGTCGATATGAAACTCGACTTAACGAACTGGAGGCAAACCAGGTAGTTCATCAGCAAACACCTCTGGATAATCCCGAACAATCGGAATATCTTGAATACTCTTGCTCTTGTCTTTCTCCTCGGTGACATGTGCCAGAAAAGCAACATATCCTTTTCGCAAATAACTTTGGGCTTTTGTACATGACATAAGTGTAGGTCCCGTGAGTCGTATGGATCTTAACAGAATCGTCGATCTAACCTAGAGTGCGGAATCCTCTAGATTAGATTTAACAGAAAACGTGTAGAAAACCGAAATCACTTTTAAACCTAATCTTTATTGATTATCTTCAAATGATTACAATCAATCAAGATCCTAATTCGTCCAAGCCTTTGTCTTTCACGAATTTCTCCAAGAGTGATTAGTAGATTGGAAGATCAACCTAAACCCTAATGCTAAGCTTTGTTTATATAGGACAAAGCTTTGCACATGGGCTAGGTCATGGGCTAGGCCCATTTCGCCTACCATCCCCCTATGTGGGTTTGGTTTGGCCCAATCACTCTTAATTAACTATTACAAAGCTAAACCCGCTAACCGTTTATCGTTTTACTAATTACAAGATATCCAAAGACCAAATCTAAGCTGTTGTCACAAATATGCTCCAACAAACTCCCCCTTGACAATAGCTCGCAAAGGAAACTTCAGTCTTCAGAATCTCACAGTCTTTTGGTCTTTGGATAGCTTCAGCTTCAACAGCTTCTTTCAGCAACAGACTCCCCCTAAGCTGATGCATCCAATCACCAAATCTTCAAAACTTTAGCGTTTGAGTAAACTCCAGTTCAGCTTTTGTATAGCACTCTTCAACTTTGTCTGCAATGTAGAAAGGAGGATCTACCATGCATCCAATCAAACTCTCATCTTCACAGCAACTTCTCAGCAACACAGCAACTATTCAGCAACACAGCAACTTCTCAGCAACACACTGCTTCAATCTGTATACTATAAAACAAACATCTCGAGAAACCATAAGAATTTTTCAACACAAGTTAAACAAATTATTATTATTCAAGAGATTAGTTAAACTATATAACAGATTAAGCATTTTCCAATTCAACACCAACACGCACAATTTTTAAACAAACACCCCATAACCTGCATCATTTCAAAATTGTGAACCCGCTTACTAACACCGTCTCCCCCTATCGGTAACAATTTCTCCAAGAATAACAGTTTCCCGTACATTAAGAATTTTAACAGAAAAAGACACTATTTTTGTATTTTTGTATTTTCTGAAAGCAAATAAATACGATACACTTTCAATCCGGTCTTCTATTGATTATCCAACACGAAGTTTACAATCAATTCAAGACCCACAAGAAATCTCCTAGCCACTCTCTATAGATTTCTCACTCTCTACTAAATGTCCCAAGTGTCTATTCAAGTGTGTAACCTCAACCCTTATGCCAAGCCTTGTTTATATAGGACAAGGTTTGCACATGGGCTTTGGTCTTGGGCCAGGCCATTCTCCAAGCCCATTACACTAAATAACTCCCTAACCAATAGTGCTAAGCCCAATACAAAATATCCAAAGACTAAATAAACAAACTATTAAGCTGTTGTCACAAAACATGCACCAACAAACTCCCCCTTGACAATAGCTTCATAGTGTAACTTTGTCTTCAAACATCTTGCAGTCTTTTGGTCTTTGGATAGCGTCAGCTACACAGTTTCTGACATCAACAAACTCCCCCTAAGCTGATGCTTCCAATCTCCAAAACTTTCATTCGTTGTAGATCAGCGAACTAGCAATCTTTGGTTAAGCAAGTATCTTCAAAACTTCCATATCTCTTTTTCTTTCTTCAATGTAGTAGAAGGATCCTACCATGCATCTTCACACGTCTTCACTTCACTCTCAATCTGCACTTTACTTGTATTCTGCACTTCATTTTGATAACTGCATCAATCTGTTTAGCAACACAAGCAAGTATCTCGAAAAACCATTAGTCTTTTTCACATTTAAAGATAAACCAATATTTTATCTTAGTTTGCAAAAACAACTACATGTCAGTTCAAAATGGGAGATCTTTTAAAAGAAAATATTTTTGGTATTTTTGATATTTTTCAACACAAACTAAACTAACAAAAACTAAACTGAAAAATATTTACAACACTTCTTTTTGTGAGTATCATGTGCAAGAAGATCATATCAGCAAAATCAAACTGTTTCACACTATTAGATAATTCTTTATATAATTTTTCATGAAAAGCAGTTCAAAACGATTACCAGTATGTTCGTCCACTTAAACAAAATGCATGAACATTTCAAGTACCATTACCGTATGATACGTTAAGGTAATTTTATATCTGATATATTAGTGTGTCCCACTTCAGGATATACCCCCGCGATCAAGGTATGCACAAAGATTCATCGTAGTAGGTGAGTATACTGAATTCATCCGTTTTGTTTTTCAACGATAGATAATTGGTGAACAGGTCAGTACTTCCGTACAGCAGAGAGACCAAAATATCTTATCGAGGGCTAAGACAAATACCATTTTTGGTACGATTTGTGCATTTAGCACTTATTGAATGACTCTCTATGAGAGCTTTTTCATTTTCAGGGTTTTGGCATTTTTAGCTCTTTTAAGATATCCTGGGTGTGTCTAGGTCAGCATGTATCTGGATGCAGCAGAAGGACACCCCTGATATCCCCAGATGAAATAACAGTATCAAGACCCAAAACTTCAGATTTTGGCAATCTATCAACGCAAGATTTAAGGTCATTAAACCATACACCACTGATGTGTTCCCCACTCATACTCAGTACATTTATGTTTATATCACCTTGGTAAGTTGATTATTTCATGCTTTTGCCTACTGGTATATCATGTGATGAAGCTACTATCACACTTAAGCATTTTAAATCAGTTCGAGTGTGACAGTCTAACTTGCTGATGTACTATCATTTCTTCTTTTTCAAACAGTGAAAACTCATTTTTGATTTTCTAATGTTTTTGGATTTTTAAAATTTTATAACTTACTCCCCCTAAACACACGCACTATCTAAACTCTTTTTGGCTTAGAGAAATTTCTCCCCCTAAATTTTTGTTTTCTTGGAGTAAGTTTTACAAAAACACAAATTTAAAAACACAAACAAAACTCCCACCTTAACCTGACTACAGTTTTTCACGTTTTAAGTTTAAAATAATCACTGTAGTAAATAGTTCGTTACCAATTTTAACCTACTATTCACCTCAGATGCTTTACAGGAACAACCACTGTCGAACACATCAACAGTCCTTCTTGGTCATCCTGCATTCACTCAACAACTCAGTTAGTCTTGAGAACCCAAGCCCTGATAGTCTTGGGTTTTCCAAATTCGTCCATTACAAGAACATCCATCCAATGTCCATCACACTTCAGTGGATCCTTGGGTAACTTTTTATCTTGATACCTTCTTCTCCCATAATCATACCATGAATTTTGAAAAATTTTTGGATGTTGTTGAACATTCGAGTTACTAAAACCCCTATGTCCATTTCTTTGTTGAAAATTTCGATTACCAGCAGTTTGGTATCGAGTTTGATATCCAAAATTTTTATTTTGACTTTGAAAACGATTTGATTTACCACTATATTGACTAAATTGTGGAGAAATACTTCTTGGTCTATCAAATCTTTTTGAAGTTGAGGGTTTTGATTGTGATTCAGGTTTCTTTGTCTGACAACTTGGTTTTACACTATTGCTTGACCCAACCTGATTCCCATCCTTAACCTCATCAACTTGTTGTTTACCTTTCTTCAAAGGACAACAACTCGCCACGTGCCCTTTGTTGTGACATTTAAAACAGGATCTTTTCTTATAATTTTTCTTTTTGTTTGATCCCTTTTTAGATGTGTTGGCCTTTTTGTCTTCAGTATCCTCATCCACTTTATGAGGTGTACTGTTAGACCCAACAGATTCTTTCAAAGAAACTGGACTATTTGGCAAGTCCACAGCTATCGGATCCACTACCTCTTGTGCAGTGGTTACAAAATCAATTAGCTCTTCTTCTTTTGGTAGAAAAGAGTAGTCTTGATTTCCAGAAGATGAAGCTTTAGTAAACCCCACCCCTGTTTTATCATTACTCCTTTTTAAACCTTTTTGAATTTGAGTCCTGACTAACGAAGAATTCCCAAAATTGTTTAACTTCCCCTGAAGTTCAACAATTTTGGCTTGTGCATCAGCCAATTCTGTGCACTTTTCTGAAAGCTCGTTAGTCTTTTCTTTCAGAGTTTCACGAGCCAAATCAATGATCTGTAATTGTTCATTGACTTTGCTTGTTAAACTACTGATTTCTTGTTCATTTGATTTGAGTTTTTCTAAACAATCTGACTCTCGTTTAATCAAAAGAACATTTGACTCTTTTAACTTTTCAAATTCAGCTGACTGAATTTTGTTTTGCTCCGATAGTCTGTCAACTTTAACCTGTAGTTCAGTGCAATTAAGACATGTATGACTTACAGATTCTGATGATACCTTTACCTCTGATGTAAGTCCATTCACAGCTTCCTTCATGCCCTTTGAAACTTCTGCATCCTTCTTTTCAGCAGTTTCCTTCTCAGCTTCCTTTTTCTCAGCATTCTCTTCATCAGCTTTCCTCTTCTCTTCATCCTCAGCAACTACTTCTCCAATCTTCACAGCTGCAAACTCAGCTACACATGCTTGATCACATGTATTCAATCTTGAAGGAATCTGATAACGTTTTTCCAAAGCCTCCCACAGCTCTCTAGAAGTCCCATACGTCTTGAAAGTATGTTTAACACTCTCAGGCAAGGACATCTTTATTGCTGCGAAAGCTTTCTTCTCAGCATCAACCAACTGTTTCTCAGATTCATCCATCTTGTCATAAGGAATTACTTTTACTCTACCATCAACACGACGTGTTGGAGCAAAGTATCCATCTATCATACAACTCCACATTCTCGCATCCTTACTTTCAACATATGCCTCAACCTTCTTTTTCCATTCAGCATATTCATTGACATTTATAAGCTTCGGCCAGTTCTTAACAACCTCACTTCCATTATCCATCTTAGCCATCACGCAGCGTAAAAGTTTAAATGGATTTTGGTAACCTGAGTCAAAATCCAAATCTAACTCCTATACTGGTCCTTTTCAAGCTTTTACCGTAAGCGAACTGATGAAACCGTACAAATATTATCCAAAAACTGTTTTTATCAAATTATACCGTTAGATTCGTCTCGAAATTACGATTCCAATGATATAAAATGTCAAAAACCTATATCCGGATTTTCCAGAGTCCTAAAAATCCAAAAACTGTTTTTTTTTTAACCCTAAAAATCCAAGGATTCCAACGGTCCAAACGGTTTCCTTAGATTAGTTACGGATGATTTTCTAAACGCGAAACAGTGTAATTTTTCTTACGCAAGCCAAGCCAAATACCACCTTGTCCGAAATGAACCTTTTTCGTCCGAAATGAACCCAATTAATTCGAAATGGTCCGTAATTCAACAAAGTAATCCGAAATGGTTGAACCGTGTCCGAAATGGATCCGAAATCAGTGCCTTTTGTCCGAAATGAGCCTGATCTGATCCGAAATGTAACTCTCTGATCCGTAATGAAGTAGTCTGATCCGAAATCGACGCTATCTGATCCGGAATGCAATCCTTTCAGTCCGAAACGATCCGAAATGCAGTATTCCTGATCCGTAATCGTCCGTATTGCTTGCTGTTTTTCCGAAATGACTGATTTTGATCCGAAATCCAAGTATTTTGATCCGAAATGCTAGCCTGTGAATCCGGAATGATCCGTAATGCTTGATTTTGATCCGAAATCCTTGATTTCTATCCGAAATGGTTCGAAATCACCAGCAGAACTCCGAAACAGCCTTCAAACTCATCCAAAAACTCCGATTTTCTGCAGAAACGATTCTGAACCAAGCCAATCTAGAGCCTAACGCTCTGATACCAATTGTAGGTCCCGTGAGTCGTATGGATCTTAACAGAATCGTCGATCTAACCTAGAGTGCGGAATCCTCTAGATTAGATTTAACAGAAAACGTGTAGAAAACCGAAATCACTTTTAAACCCGATCTTTATTGATTATCTTCAAATGATTACAATCAATCAAGATCCTAATTCGTCCAAGCCTTTGTCTTTCACGAATTTCTCCAAGAGTGATTAGTAGATTGGAAGATCAACCTAAACCCTAATGCTAAGCTTTGTTTATATAGGACAAAGCTTTGCACATGGGCTAGGTCATGGGCTAGGCCCATTTCGCCTACCATCCCCCTATGTGGGTTTGGTTTGGCCCAATCACTCTTAATTAACTATTACAAAGCTAAACCCGCTAACCGTTTATCGTTTTACTAATTACAAGATATCCAAAGACCAAATCTAAGCTGTTGTCACAAATATGCACCAACAATAAGCTTCAATCCACCTGAAGGTTTCTCGCCACGAACTTCCAAAACATCGCCAGACGGAAGAGGAATACGAACAATCTTATCAAAACAAACCACCTCAGTATGATGTTTAGTTAACCAATCCTCCCCACGATAATATTGAAACTCCCAAGTTGCATCGGTGTGAGGTCAATATGAAAAAGATGGTTATCAAGGTTTAACTGATAATCACGAATAACAGAATTGAGAGCAAGAGGTTTACCAGTAGCAACTTCGACAGAAAATGGTTTCCTCAGTTTAGTTCTAGGTATCGCATGTAATGGCTCAAAAGATAACGAAACAAGACTTCTATCGGCACCAGAATCAAAAAGAACAGATGTAGGTTGATTGTTAACAAGAAACGTACCATTGACCACTTCGTTGTCAGCCCTCGCTTCGTTGGCATTCAAGTTGTACGCTCGTCCGCGAGCGGGATTCACATTCGCATTGACATTTGCGTTTGGATTCGCATTTGCATTCACCAACCTCGGACAGTTGTTGCGGAAGTGACCAAACTCTCCACAATTGAAACATGAACCCGGTGGGAATGTTGTAGCATTCCCCTGAACCTGTGCTGGAACCTAAGCATCCTGAATCTAACCCAGATGACAAATGTTGGCCAGATGCCCAAGTTTACCACACGTTGTGCATTGCTTACAAGCTTGTTGTGCAACATGATGACCGTTGCAGCGAGCACAATGAGGTGCGGTACCAGCATATATTTTCTTTGTAGGCGGTTGAGCCGGTGGGTTCTGAGGGTTCTGAGCTGTTACTGCAAAATTCTGAGCACCCTTTCGCTTTCTCGACTTCTTCGACGACTCACCTTTCTTACCCTTACCCTTTTCCTTGACAGAATCGGTTGACTTCTTCTTATCACCCTTGCGGGTAAGTTTACCCTTCCTGACTTGAGACTCAGTCAGCGTAGCAGACAACTCGATCGCGTGACGAACAGTAGTAGGATTAATGCCAGTCACAATATCCTGTATGGAATTGGGTAAACCATCGATATACCTCTCTATCGCTTTCTCCAACGGGGTAACCATAGTAGGACACAAAAGACTGAGCTCCTCAAAACGATCCATATATGCACGGTGTTCTCCCCCATCTTGTTTCAGATCGCCAAACTCTCGTTCCAAAGCTAGAATTTTGTGACGGGGACAAAACTCTTTCATCATGAGAGCTCGAAGATCTTCCCATGTCTGTGCCAATGCCACTTCGGCACCCCTATCACACATCACTCCGTTCCACCACGTAAGAGCACGCTTCTCAAACACACTTGATGCAAATTCAACCTTACGCCCATTCGGACACTACACATGTCTGAATGTGCTCTCGATACTCTCGAACCATTGCAGGAGCGCGGTTGCTCCTTGAGACCCAGAAAACTTAAGCGGTTTAGCAAAATTGAAATTCTTGAAATTACACTGTGCATTTTTATTATTATTGTTGTTGTATAACTCGTGGATTTGGGTCACAACGCCTGGAAGCACAGCAGCCATTTGCTGAGAGACAAGGGCTGCGACTTCTTCAGCAGTAAAAGATTGTGCATCACGTCGAGGAGGCATTGTCTTACAAGGAAACAGGGGAATCGAGTGAGATTGACAATTGGAAAAAAAACAAAAGAGGTATTGAAAACATCGACAAAACACAAGGAAGGCGATCATTTGTTTGTTACCTCGAACAAACAAATGACACGCAATGACTAATCAAAGTAAATGGATCAAAATAATGTATCGCGAAGACATGCTCGCCTATAAGTAAACACTCACCCCAAGAGTTCCCAGGTAAGAGTGACTGGTCCGATTATGTGGATTTGTACGAACACTATAGCCTTAGACAGAAAACTCAGGGTACATGCATTCACTCTTCCAGTTTGCATGTGTTCACATTATTTAGACCCAAACTTTGACGAGATTTTGAAAAACTCAAAAGGCACTAAGCCAAATATGAGTCAAACTGGAAGGGTTCAAAACCTAGTAATCAATCATCCTAGGATAGATGATTAATTTTCGAAGCGGATTTGTTATTGTGTTCTCGTTGTGGTTATCACCTAAGGATAGGTGACGGTATTGTTTTAAAATCTAAACACAAGTAAACTTGTGTTAGGGTCCTAGAAAGTTATAGTCTAGGTCAAAGCATTAGTAATAACCTAATTCCCTATAACCATTGGCTCTGATACCAACTCTTCTGTCACACCCCGACACGTAAAACAACAAATCGTGGCGGAAACGTCGGGGAGTGTCATAACAGAATTACTGCTTCACAACCATGGAATACAAAAAGTTTCATTTTATTAGAATATTTACATTGTTTTAACACGAAACAAACAAGTTACATATCGACTATCACTGTTATTATGTCACTAAGGCCTCGTCCAGATCCTATGTGACTTATGCATCCTAGCAATCAACATCAAGCAACAACACCTAAAACATATGTAAAAACAAAGTCAGCAAAGAAATGCTGGCGAGCACATAGGTTTTATAGGAGTGTCGGATTCATGGCTAGTTTACATGTTGCAATACCTTATTTTAACTTTGTTTTGAAAAGAGTGTAATATTGCAACATAATTAACCAACTCAAATCAAGCGGGTTATAATTTATAAAACCTCGTAGCCATGATTCTTAACCCAAAAACATTCGTTTTAATAAATCAAATTGTAAAACATCTCGTATTAACTCGTTAAGAAATCTCATATGATTATCCTTTTGAAAACATCGTTATGTGACATCATTTCAAAATCGTTTACCCAAGTGAACCAGATAACGCCACGGTATGTAATATGTTGAAAACACTTATATATAAGAAGTACCAGCGGCGTATCTACCATGTTTTCACCATATTACACCCGTCCCATTATCTAAACACTAAACCAAAAACCAATCGTTTATCCCATTTGTTTAAATTGTTCAAATCGTTTCCAAATCGTTAACTCATTTAAATCGTTTAAATCATCCTCGTTTTAATTGTGAAAACTATTTATGGTCGTCTCGCTAGTAACATTCAAACCTTCATGACTCGATTATCTCGCTTCTCGTATTAACAAACCACCAAAGGATAAGTTAACAATCACAGATTCAGTTGTTACCCACATAACCCACACATAACCATGGGTGCAGTCTGATAACGGGATTTGTCAGATCCTATGGTACCATAACCTAATACTGGTCGGTTCGGCCAAAATTAATGAATGTCATTCGTTATGTAACTACAACCAACAAGTTTATTCACATTATCGAAATCATTATTAGTTTAGTATAAACCATCTTAATCGTTTTTGAAACTATCGTTAAAATATCGAAATCGTTTTGATACATATGAATCACCCCAAAACATTTGAAAACAGTAAAATAGGGGAACTATGTACTCACATGAAGTGCAAAGTATCCTCAATCAATAGAACTTCAACAAACTCAAGTAAACCAGGGAAATCAAGCGGCACCTAGTAATCGAATTACTAGTAAATAAATTGACACCTCAATCGGAAGATCGGATAGAATGAGGTCTTGTAAACCAAATGAGTGTTGGGACTCATTTGATATGGTTTAACAAAGTCTACATTCTAGATCGGAACTTAACCTAAGTGCTTTCGACCCATTACGACACATTAAGGTAACTTACGTTACTTTAACGCGTCGTTCGCGCAAAGCGCGTTCGAGACGTCTAACTAGCCCTATGACAAGTGTTATATGCCTAAACATGTTGCATAATTGATTAAGTGATAAAAGTTTATGTTACATATGCTTAATTATCAATTATGCATGAAAAGGGCATTTTGGTCATTTACCTAAGGCATATAAACTACCTATCATACAACTAATTAAACCTAAGTGACCATAAGGTATAACCTCGGAGGGTTATTCCCTATGCAACTATGGTCACTAACCATGTTTGGTCAGATCCTAATGATCGACCAAACGGGTCGAGTTCGAAAGTCTAAGCGGTGGTTTAGTCCACTTGACTTGCGACTCTACACAAGCACTAAACTAAAAGTGACGAGCTAAACATGTTAAGACATGTTTAGTTAAGTTAGAAAACAGGTTTAGAAAACAGGTTTTGAAAACAGGTTTTGATATCAAAACAAACGGTTTTGATACCCAAGAGTAGTTTGGTTACAAAATACGCATAAATACGCATTTTGGCCGAAACTACGACTCGTCACTACGCCTAGTCAACGTGGTAATCAGTAGTTATAGTCACAAGGGACTATAACCATCGTGATTACGCTCACGTTGCAAAGTTCAAATGAACTTTGTGTTGACCATTGACTGGTCAAAGCTGAAAGTCAAACTCTGTTTGACTTTCATGCTTGAAATATAAGAACAAGCAAGAAGAGGACTTGCAAAGGGTCCAAGAAGGTGTTTTGATTCAAAGTTACTCAGGTATGAGGTGTTAAAACCTCAACTTAGAGCAGAAGTTGAATCAAGGTGTGAAAAAACCCAAATGAGGAAGCTTGCTATTTATAGGAAGGTAAGATCAATAGGATCATTCCATGTGTTTTGAGGGTGTAATATTGGCCATACATGTGGGTACATGGTATTAGAATACAATAGGGGTCGAAAACCAGCTCCAGGTATTGCAAATGTTACATTAAAACCCCTGAATTTGGACCAGATTGCTGAAACTGATATTTTTGTCTAGATAGGGTGCTTGCGTCGCGCGACGGCCAACCCCACTAGTGGTGGCGCGACGCCAGCATGTGCCCAGATCAGAAAGTTTCAAATATTTACAGTTTTGGTCCCTGCACATGTTTAAGGCCTATTTTGATGCGTTTAAACCCCGTTAACCCATTTTCAAGGCTCAATAATGAAGGTTAGGTATAGGGAACATGAAACATGCTCAGAAATATCTCGGATGTCAGTTCGTTTGGCCGTACGGTCGCGTTATTCGCTTAATTACGATGAAGTACGCACGAACGCGAAAAACAATCCAATTTACGCGACGAATGGAATTTTATCAAGCCAATCACTAAAATGAAATATTTTAATGATTACATAAATTTTTGGATGTCTGGATATATTCAGAACGTAAGATATGCGCGAAAATGCAAACTTGTGCACTTTTTGACGCTTTTAGTCCCTATTGATCAATAATGTTTATTTTAGCATACCGAACCCCTCAAAGCCTATTTTTAAGCTATTTAAAGGATATTTAGGGTATGTTTAACTTATGAACAAGTTCCGGAATGCTTGTTACCATACAAATCGGTATAGTTTCGCAGTTTGACACAACTAGTCCCTGCGATCGAACAAACTTGATTTCAACACACCAAACCATCCAAAGCTTATTTCTAAGTTATGTGGAGGTTATTTAAGGTATGTTAAGCCTATGTCACTAATCCGGAGTGTTTTTTGCATTATACTGACGGTGTTTACGCACCAGTTTGCGTATAACCTTCCAAATAGCGATTTAAAGCTTGAAATTGAATTCGAATTAAATCGTAAAATCATTAAACACAAATGCACACATAATAACACCAAAACAAATATAATCCAACGTTGGCTCTGATACCAACCTGTCACACCCCGATATTTCCACATATTATCGGTGGGCCTGGCGGGGAGTATCGTGACGCAGTTGATATCATCATAGTCAAATATACATAGATCTTTGCACAACGGAAGTCTTGGTAGAAAATACTATTACAAACCGAAACGTAAAGTACGAATAAAATATTATAGAAACGGTTGTAAGATAAGATCCACAGGCGGATCCAAAATAAAATATAAAAACTTGTCCAACATATTTAAGGCATATGAACTTGCAAGATTCACTATCTATGCCCGAAGCTCCTAGCCAATTTTGGAAAGTACCTGCCACTTAACCTTTTTGAAAATACGTCAGTTTTCACTGCTAAATACAATTAACCGACTGTTTTGAAATCATTTATAAAAATTTATTTGAATGCACAAGGCACAAAATTCTTTTATAACTTGGGGCAATTAAATCAAAAATAATCTTGTATCAGATTTACATGTTTTTCCAACATTTAGGGCCGGTATAAATAAACCGAACAAGATTAAATAACACACCGCGAATATAAACTCACGGCGGGTCACCCTAGCAAATGAGTATATCTTTTTACATACGCAACTGACAGATGTATGCCTACACCCCGTGCTTAAGTCGTGGCCATTTACGATTTTTAAATGAGCCGAGGATATCCAGGACACGGTCATTAACCCCCAATGTTACTTGTTATCAAGCAATACTGATTAAAACGGGATTATGAAATTTAATAATTTTTTATTAAAATGTTTCTACACCCAACCAAGCGGTAATATTTTACCGTATCCCAAGCCCGTGTAAGGGAAAATAAGTTAAAAGTATTTACCTGAGCTTAAAAATGCAAGTTTTGTATGCTCAGCCGTATATCCTACTTAGACAAGTGCAAGTAACTTCTACTGGGATTCTAATCTGGAACGATGGTTATATTAACCTATGAGATTACTAACGGGTCTTATTTTAGTAGTAAACATAGACCGGTTAGTTTAAGGAAAGGTTTATGGTACGAAACGTTGGATTAAGCGATGACCGGATCAGAATGCGATTTAGATCCGACAAGCATGGAGACTTGTATTATATGGGTAAACTAAATACATTCTGGAATTTGAAGTTAGAATGATAAGTTTTGACCCATTTCAGCTAGTTTATGAAAACTTGTTACATAAACCGCGTCGTACGCGTATAAGCATAAACGGGTAACCGGATGAGTCATATGCTAGTCCCATAAGTTATTATACTTAAAATATGTTGTGATATCAGTAGGATATCAACAATTATGCCCAAAAAGATTTTAAAATCAAATTAAGTCCCGTAAGGGTATTTTGGTCATTTTAAGATTTATAAAAGAGGTTTTAAAGCAAACTGACGTTCTGGTCTATAATATTCTGTAAAAATATTTATTTTATGAAGTTATAATAGTATGATATCATATATATGTGTGGTTTAACATTTATGGCCAAACTATGCACGGTAGGTGCATTTTGGTCATTTCATATATGTTTTTTAGGGCAAAAATGGAAGTCTGAGTTCATGACTTATACTTACTGTAAAAGTATTAAAATGTACTTATAAAATTAGTAGGTAACAAGTCTTGGGTGCTTATCATTTGTAAATCTCATTTTATTAACAAAAAGGGCATTATCGTCATTTATCGAATTTATACAAGAACTCAATGAGGTGGTCAGTATAAAATCTGACCCAACCTTCCAAAAATCCCTAGAAATAATATCATAACAGTAGATAATGAGTTTGGTGCCAAAATTTAGGTTTAAACATGTTTTATGAACAAAAGCGTAATTTAATTAATAAAAAGTTCAATTTTACGGTATCGTGCATAACTTCATTTTGAGACCAGAAAATAATGTCAAAATAATTTGACATGTTTATATATCAGTAACAAAGGCATTTGTATGCTTACATATTCAAAAATCTTGTTTTTACATTATAAGGGCATAACGGTCAAAGTTTAAGCATAATAACGGTAACAAGCAAATAACTTGAATTACTAAGGGACCATGTAGTATGACCTCAGAGGGTTATACTAACTTATAACATGGTCACATAGGAACCCTAATGCATAACTAAACTAAGCTAATTCGGGTCAGTACTGAAAGTCAAAGAAAAAGTCAACTTTTGCGACTTTCGGTTGCGAACCGAGCCTAAACTCATAATTGTGAGGTTGAACATGCTTAGACATGTTCTATTAATATTTACCCAGTTATTTAGATGACAAAAAAGGTTTCATAACTTCTACATTATCAGTTTTAATTATTATTTGAAAAATTGACTATTTTCACTTTTTGACTAGTTACTTTGACCCGACAATTGACTGAGTTAACGTGATAATTAGGAGGTGCCCTTTTGTGCGATTATCACCTACTTAATTACCAACACATAGCCAGTTTCGTTTAGAATCATGGCTGGACCGTTAATGATTAAATAAGAAGTCAAAGCATAATTACGATATCTTTGACTTTCGGTCCTTATACTAATAAAAACTTAACTACATAAGCTAAGAACACTTACAAGGGTCCTTAGCACGAAGATTTAACTTAAAAGAGCTTCCTTCAAGACCAGCATGCTCCAGAGAAGAAGTTGAGAGTGAAAAATTGAGAATGCAAGTTCAAGTGTGCAAATAATGGACCTATTTGTAGGAATATGAAGGCTTTTGAGATCATTCCAGCTGTTAGGGAGTGATTCCAGATGATCACAAGTGTCCTAGTGGCAGTAAAAACCATCAACACAGTCCCTGGTATCGAGTTCTTGCATGCAATGGCGGTGGACAGACCAGCAACATGCAGCTGCCAGTTTTTTGGTCGCTGGCAGCTTTGTCGCGGCCCGCGTAGGATATAAGGGAGGTCTTCGCGTCCGGCGACCCTCCCCCATATCCGGTTAAAAAGTTTCATTAATTGCATTTTCAGTCCCTGGTCCTTCCAAACTTGAATTATATTTCATTTATTGCACTATTGACCCCCATAGATAACTTTTAAGCATCTAGGGACAAATAATTAACGTCGTTAGGCTTCCGATTAGTTACGAGATCACCCGAAAGGCACTATTTTCAAACGTTGACGCTTTTAACCCTTTTTCTTGAAATCTTGTATAATTTTTAAATAATGATATCGGACCATGTATTTTTATCAATTGGCATTCTCGGAAATCTAAATGAACATTACGAAGCTCCGGATTCGTTAAAAGATCATTCAGAGGTAAGAATTAACATGCTGACACATTTAACCCCTCCGTTCTTATAAGTTTCATTTTTTTTTTTTCACAAATGGCTTCTCACATCCAATATTTCAACCGTTTAATGATACGAACATCGTATATGGTTATTTAAAAACATAGTTTTCACATGTTGGCACTTTTTGTCCTTTCACATACATCTTTTCACTGTTTGTCAACTTTAGTCCCTCAAAGTCAACTTATTACATGATTAGGGTTTATGACACGTGTCTTCATTTTATTGGTCATGTTTTTTGCGAGGTGTTACATAGGAACCTTAAGACATAATGAAACTATGCTAATTAGGGTCAGAACTGAAAGTGAAAGCATAAGCCAAACTTTGCGACTTTCGGTTGTGAACCGACCTTAAACCTGGAATTGTCGGGTTGAATATGTTCATATATGTTCTAATAATATTTGCCAAGTTATTAAAGTGATAAAACACCTTTTATAACACTTACATTATCAGTTATGAATTATTTTAAAAACTGACCAGTTTGACTTTTTAAATTAATAACTTTGACCTGACAATTGACCAAGTAAACATGATAACTAGGAGATGCCCTTTTGAGGGATTAACACCTACCTAATTACGATCACGTAGCCATATTCGCCTCGAACAATGGCTGGGCTGTTAAGGTCTAAACCGAAAGTCAAAGCCTTTTTATCGAAAACTTTGACTTTCGGCTTTTAAAAGCTTAAAAAACCGAAAAGCAATGGCTAAGGACACTTACAAAGGGTCCTAGCTCGAATCTTTAACTGAAAGGGAGTCTCCAAAAGCCATGAATCTCGAAGAGAGTGAAAACAAGTGAGAACAGAATGAGCTATGAGAGGTACAAGGATTCAAGGCACCCCAAGGCCTCTATTTATACTTGTTCATGAGATTCTAGGATGAAGCCAGGTGTTATGGAGGTGCTAAGATCATCCCAGGTGTCCTAGCTGATTGTAAAAACCATTTAAGAGCTCCTAGTTTCGATTTTATGACAGTAGAGTGGTTTGATTGGTAAACAAGCATGCAAACTTGAAGCTATCCAAAAGAGTCTGAACAGGTATGCTTCTCGCGGCACGCGACCAGGAGGGAGGGGGTTGTCACGCAGCGTGACCCCCTATGGTTTCAACATTTCAAGTTTCAAACTTGACATATTTGGTCCCTTAACCTTTTAACTTAATATATCTTTCATAATTAGCACATTTGATCCTTTTTGTTAAGTAGTAATTGTTCATGAAAGTATAAACTAACATTTTCAGACTCCGGGTTTGATAAAAGGTCACTCATGTTAGTGCATTATCTGTCTATCGCCTTCGTCAATCTAGTCCATAGCAGAAACTGAAGAATCAAGCTTATATTGTTATATCTAGTTAGAAATAGCAAGGTGGCATTTTGGTAATTAATGAGAAGTCTCATTAATTCCAAGAGCTATAAATAGGAGCTTTATGTCATCATTTAGAAGACTTTGCTCATTTGGAGATTTAGAAGCTTAGAACTTAGAGACAGAAAGTCTAGAGAGAGAAAGTCTCTCCACGTGATTCTCGGCTATTGTACACGACATATTATTCAATAGAATCACATCATTTGTACGTTCTTGTGTGTTCAGTCACGCACGTTCACGGATTCCGCACGTCGAACGTTCGTTACGCAATCGTACGGTGTCGAAACCGGTCCTACAAGTGGTATCAGAGCAGGAGCTCGATTGCACTGATCAAACAACAAGATTCGTACCGGATTTCATCGTTTTTAGATCTGAATTTCATCTAACTTTTCATCTTTTCACTTTTATCACGGTTTTCACTGAAAAACGTCAAATTGAACGGGTTTTTACGGTCCAAACCGGCTGATTTTTTGATATGTTGTGCGAAAACACCTGATCTATAACCCTACCAAGTTTCAGATCCAAACTCCTAGCCGTTTAGGAGAAATTTGAGTTTTTCGGTCCGTTTTCGCATAAAAAATCAGGTTCCGCTCATACGAACAATCATATTTCGCTCGTAGGTTTCGCTTATTGTGACATTTTTGGGTTTCGCTCTTGGGTTTCGCTCATAGGGTTTCGCTCATAGGTCACAATCTGATTTCGCTCATATAGACATTAAGTGGTTTCGCTCATCCGGTCATTACCTAGTTTCGCTTTTATGAACAATTAAGTGGTTTCGCTCATAAGACATCATGTCTGATTCCGCTCAAAGTCTAAGTTTGATTTCCTTTAAATGTGACAGTACTGATTTCACGTGAGATATTATGTGCTTCGATTGAATACGTTTATTTGGTCAAATTGAATTGTAACAAGTGGTTGTTGGTCATTAAAAGCTCACGAGAATTTGTCGATCATTAAAAGCAAACTGTTTGGGAATTGTGAATTGGTATCAGAATACACATGACATATTGATTTTAAAGTGAATGGCCCAATCAGTGTTAATTGATATCATAAAAAATGTCAGCCCAATGAATTGAATTTGTCAAAGTTGTTGATTCTTTATTCAAATTAGAAGAGGTCCAATCATATTCAATTGGGTATTAAAATTGTCGGATAAAAAGTATTGACTAAAAAGTTGCATGTAACTGTTGACCAAACAACAATTAATCGATACAATAAGATTTGTAAAAGGTTTGGTTGTGTTGTTTGAAGGACAAATTGAATTCATTTTGTTTTATTCAGATTCTTTCATTCAGTGATTATACCCGATATACATTGAACAAGTCCGCAAATCTTCGACACGAGTCTTAGATTGATTTCGTCAACAAACACACTGTTACGTATTCAGTTTGTTTAAACTGATCGCTTGTTTGTTTGTTTGCAAGTGATTTGAGGTGATTTACAAGGCGCAAATACCAAAAAGTTATTTTTAAGTTGTGGTTAAAATGTTTGACGAAAAGGAAAACGCTAAACTTGAAAAAATAAATGAATGGTTTGATATATATTGGGATCAATGGAAAGATGTTGAGAAAAAGGATGTTTGGATTGTAAGATGTGGATATTTTTTTGTAGGAAAAATGAAAAGCTTGATGATTTGAAAAAGCGGTATGATGAATTAATTGACAATTTGAAAAGGTATGGGATAAAGATATCTGATGATGCTGAAAAGATAACTATATTTGCAAATGCCTTACCTTTGGAATGGGATGAATTTTTGAGTAAACTGAAAAAGGATTCTAGGTTTTCAAAATTTAGTCTAGATGATTTCATCAGAGAGCTTAGAATACAGAATTGTGAAAATGAGAAGAAAAAGAAGGAGTTGATAAAGGAATTAGAAAAGAACTCAGAAAATATAAGTTTAGATGTGTTTCTTGAAATAATCAATAGAATTAGAAAAGGTCTTAGTGCAAGATCTGATATGAAATATGATTTCAAGAGAGGTTGTTTTTTAAATGAAGATTTGAATCCTGCTGATATGGTTAAAATTTTTCTTGCAGGAACGTCAAAGATTGAAGAATCCAAGAAAGATGAAACTTCAAAATGTGAAGTTGTATGCTCAAAATGCGAAAAATTCGAAGCAGAAAATATCAATTTCTCGAAAGATGTGGAGAATTTGACATTGGAAAACAAAGCTTTGAAAGACGAGAAGAAAGCTGATAATGAACAGATTCTGGAATTGCGCTTGAATTGTGAAAAACTGAGATCTGAAAATGACAAACTTTTGAAGAATGTTGAGAGTTTGTCATTAGAAAACAAAAATTTTAAAGAAAAAGAAATAGATTTTGATAATGAAAAATTAAAGATTGAAAAAGATTTTCAAAGTCAAATGAAGGTTTTAGAAGATGAAAAATCTGTTATTTTTAAAAATAATCTTGAGAAACAGATTGAAATAAATTCTCATCTTCAGAAAATCATTCGACTTGAAAATGAAGCTGAAATTGCTCGAAATAAAATTGATGAGCTTGAGAGTAAATTGAAAGGTTTTGTGAATTCTACATCACATGTTTGTCCAAAACCGATCAATTCTGTTCCAATAAGTGACAATGTTACAAATTTTGACAAAGTCAAAATTGAAAATTGTGATGAAATATCTGATGATGAAAAAGAAAAAGAAAAGAAAAATATTTTTAGATTTACAAGAAAAATTTCAAAATACTGTTTTGCAATCTACTGAAATAGGTGAATGCTCAAAGCAAAAACCTGTTAAGAAGAATGCAGAACAGAAACAAAAAGATAAAAATTTGAAAGACTTCAAAATTGAAAATAAAAGCTCATCAGATAAGTCATCCAATCATTATCAAAAATCACAAAAATTTAAAATTGAAAACTCACAAAATGTTGGTAATAAGTGGTGCAGGTTTGACCACAGTGCTCAAAAGCTAAATCCAGCATTGAAGAGGAGAAATGACTATAATCAAGCCAAACAATGTTATGATCTGAAGGTTTGGACTGACAGAAGTGGATGGTACGATAACAGAGTGTGCTACACCTGTGGTGTGAGAGGACACATTGCTGTTAACTGCCAGAATTGGAATTATGAAACAAGAAGATGCTATAATTGTCATATCAGAGGACATATTGCCAGAGATTGCCCAAGGAGATCAATGGGAAGATCGAGGGTTGAATCTCAAAGAATGGCAAAGAAACCAGTCAACGTCAAGCCCAAAGAACAGAAGGTTCAAGAACCTATAGATCAAGAAAAGAAAGTGAAGCTTTCTCAGGGGCAGAAAGACAGACTGAGGAAGAAGAAGAAGAAGGCAAGAGAATATCTGGAGAAAATTTTGTCTTCGGGTTCACCGGACAGATTGAATAAGAGTTCTGATGAATCAACTAACTTGATTGCAAAGTCAAGCAAGACGAATTCATCGGATACAAATCTGAGGACGAAAGAAGAAAAAAAGAAGAAGAAAATGGTCGGCGATGAATCTAATGTGTCAAAGTCAGACAAGCCACCATCAGGCAATGAATCTGACAGGTCAAAGTCAGACAAGCCATGTGCAGGCAATGATTCTGGTTCATCAAAGCCAGAGGAGCCTAGTGTTGAGGTAAAAAGGAGAATTCAGGTTTAACAAGGGATGATGCAAATTATCCACCATTGTTGAACAAGAATTCAAAATCTCCCAAGGCTGGTCAGGCTTGGGTGAATCTTTTCAAATAGAAAAACCTGACTTGCCGGAGTTCCCAGGTTGGTAAGCGTGGAACATGAATCGGTACATTTCTTGAGAAATTTCACTCTGGTGATTTTTCGTCTTACATGTGGTAAATCAGGGACATTAAGTTGTACTTGATTTCCTACAAGTGTTTGTGTTGATAGAATCTTGAACTGTTAAATCTTTCAAAATGGTTAAAGGAGAACAAAGTGATGAAGTAATCCCCTAACCAACAAGTGGTTTGTTAGTTCAACAAAACTAATTTTCCGGAAAAACCATTTTGATTAAAACAAACTTAAGTGTTTTGAAATCTAAATGGGAAAATAGTTTGTTGTCAGGGGAAGTTCTGATTGTTTATGCCAAGTGGATGGCGAATTGGAGTAATTCGATATCGGTTGTCAGTTTGTTTTCAAATTTTCGTTGAAAATCAAAATTGAAACATATTTTGATTTTAGGGGGAGAAAAATTTTTAAAAAAATAGAAAATTTGAAAATGCCAAAAACATTGAAAAAGCAAAAATGAGTTTTGTTGTGAAAAAGAGGAAATGATAGTAAATCAGTGAACTATCACAGCATGCTAAAGATATGAAATGTCAAATGTGACAAACGGTCTCACTGATGATGTGTTGATAGGTTTTCGCACATTTAGTAGATTTATTCGGGATATAAACCTAAAATTTCAAACTTGTGAAATTCGTGGGGAACACTACTTGGATATATAGGTAACCCCTGAAATCTCGTTTGAAAGGTCTCATAATCTGATATACTAGGTTTTTATTCTCAATGATGTCTGGGGTATTATTCCGGGACTTCTGCTGAATGGAAGTTCTGACCTAGTCCTTGGATAATACTTTCCACAAATGCTTGTAACATAGCATAAACCCTCAGCATGCCGATGAAACAATAAAATTGATAGTCGCTGCTGTTGTAGCTAAAAGATCCTCTAAAGGGGACATACTGTAAAGTCGAAGCTGATATCTCTCTGCGTATACGGAAGTATCGACCTTAGATCCCTCGGCCCTCGCATTACCTAATTTATGTACAGATATCATTGTAGTATACTCACCGTAAGACTGAATATTGGGATTCTGGATACGGGAGTATATTCAAGAGGTGGGACACATGAATGAGCTAAGTTCATAAAACATCTAAATCGTATCCTGATTAAATTGAAATTTGTGTGAGGATTTAAGATGGATCAGTATATCGACAATCAAGGTGAATCGTTTAGAACTTAAAATGATTAAAGCTTAACGGTGCTAGTGATTTGTCTCATAAACTGATATGATCCTCTTACACAAACTCACAAAAATATTGTTTGTATATATTTGTTTACTACATTTCATTCAAAAACAAAAATCCAAAAAGATTTTCGGAGTGTTTTAGCATAAAATTTTGAAAATTCAAAAAGATTTTCGACAACTGATGTTGAAGAGCTGATATTCAAAATTCGAGTGCTAAATATGATGAACTACATTGGATTGGGAGAATATGTTGAAAACTTTGAATGTCATATACAAATGTTTTGTAAGATTGTATGCTTAGTTAATCAAGGTCATTCATTTGAACTTGATGTAACTATACAGATTGATGAATTAATGATTTCTACCAGTAAGTTTCTTAAATCTAACTGTTATAAATTTGTGAAACTTATGTTGAGGTAGAGGATGTGCAGGTTAACCAGGTTTCAAATCCTGAGCAGATGTAGAACAAAGCCAGGAATTGATCCTGAACTTGTGAACCGATGAAAGCCAGACTACGATCCCGACAGCTGAGTCTAAGGGGGAGTCTGAATACGAGATCAACGCAAGAGGAAGCGTGGATTAAAAAAGTCAGATAAATATTTTGGAGGAGCTTGTATACGGAAATCCAGGTGTCGATCCCAAAAGCACGGAAGCTTGACGAAAGGGGGAGCCTGAAGAAAGAGTCTACCGAGAGGGGGAGCAACGGAAGCTCGTAGACAGATCCACGGGGATTCTGTTCGAAAGAGAGAAAGACAGGACGCTACGAGATTGACTATGGCAATATCCAAGGGGGAGTCTGTTAGTGCATTATCTGTCTATCGCCTTCGTCAATCTAGTCCATAGCAGAAACTGAAGAATCAAGCTTATATTGTTATATCTAGTTATAAATAGCAAGGTGGCATTTTGGTAATTAATGAGAAGTCTCATTAATTCCAAGAGCTATAAATAGGAGCTTTATGTCATCATTTAGAAGACTTTGCTCATTTGGAGATTAAGAAGCTTAGAACTTAGAGAGAGAAAGTCTAGAGAGAGAAAGTCTCTCCACGTGATTCTCGGCTATTGTACACGACATATTATTCAATAGAATCACGTCATTTGTACGTTCTTGTGTGTTCGGTCACGCACGTTCACGGATTCCGCACGTCGAACGTTCGTTACGCAATCGTACGGTGTCGAAACCGGTCCTACAACTCAGATGTACAAATAACATGTTGACGCTTTTAACCCTTGTAGGATTGTTTGCCCGACCAAACGAGTCGTTCAGAAGAGATCTCGTCCAATACGAGAGGCGGAATCAAACGTATCGGAGTTATTTCAGCTACAAACACACGAGAATCACTTTAACTATCTCTTGTATTGATTTGATGATGATTACAGACCTGGAGATACTTCGGCAGAGCTTCGCTACCGGAATGACCAAGTTACAAATGAAAATCACAAGTCCACTATTTATACTAAATCCAGTTCGTTTGAACAAACATCTCCAGTTCGTACGAACTGGTACAGTTCGTTTGAACTGGCCACTTCGTTTGAACTGGCTTGTTCACCTTTGTATCCTGTTAATCTCAAACTGGGTGACTTGTTTTATCTATTCTATTACACGACTCGATACAAGACGAAGTAAGCATCCTAAATCTCTATCTTCTTTTCTTCTCTTTCTTATCAACAATAAAAGCATCTGGCTTTAACCAATCAGAAACCTTGCTTTTCCGTCTTCAGACTCCCTCTTTCAATCAACTAGGGATCGTAGTCTGGCTAACCTGCACATTCTCTACCTCAAAGTAAATTTCACAAATTTAAAATTTAACGAATTTAATCTCACTTGCAGGTATTAAACAATCAATAAATGATTTTACAATTTTAATCTTTCATTTCAAACAAATTCAAACAAATTTTCCCAAACCTGTTCTTCATGTTTAGCACTCGGAATTTTGAAAATCAGCTTTTCAACATCAGTTGTCTAAAATCTTTTTGGATTTTTCAAAATTTATGCTAAAACACTCCGAAAATCTTTTTGGATTTTTGAAATAAAAAAAATGCAGTAAAGAAATATTTACACACACTATTTTTGTGAGTTTGTGTAAGAGGATCATATCAGTTTTTGAGACAAATCACCAACACCATTAAGCTTTAAACATTTTAAGTTCTAAACGATTCACTTAGATTGTCAGTATACGGATCCACTTAAATTGTCACACAAAGTTCAACTGATCCGAAATATGAGATTAATGTTTTAGATACTTAAACTTATTCGCGTGTCCCACCTCAAAATATACTCCCGTATCCAGATCCCAATATTCAGTCTTACAGGTGAGTATACCTAGATGATATCTGTAAGGGGTTAAATTGCGAAACCGTGAGAGCTCAGGTCAGAACTTTCGTTCAGCAGAGAGATGACAGTTCGACTTTAGGTGGGTCCCCTTTAGAGGATATTTTTTACAACAGCACATGATTATCATTTTTCAATGTTTCATCATTTTTTATGCTGATGGTAGGCTATATTTCAAGCAAGCGTAAAGTATTCTCCGGGGACTAGGCCATTGCTTCCGCAAAATCAGAAGTCCTGGGATAATACCCCAGATATCACTAAGCATAAAGATCTAGTATCTCAGAAAGGGGGACATTTCAAACAAGATTTCGGGGGTTACCCATATATCTGAGAGATGTTTCCCCACGATATAAGCAAGTTTGAATTTAGGTTTATATCTCGTCACAATTTACTAAATGTGCAAAAACCTACTGACACATCATCAGTGAGACCGTTTATCACATTTTAACTTTCCGATTCTTTAGCATGTTGTTATCGTCCACTGATGTACTATCATTTCCTCTTTTCGACAACAAAACTCATTTTTGATTTTATAATGTTTTTGTCTTTTTCAAATTTTCAAATGTTTTTGGATTTTCTGAAATTTTTACTCCCCCTAAAATGCAAACACATTTAAGGAAATTTGAAAACAAACTGTACAAGGTAAAGTGACAACCGATATCAAATCGCTTCAATTCGCCATCCACTTGGCATAAACAATCAGAACTCCCCCTCACAACAAACTATTTTCCCATTGTGATTTCAAAACACTTAAGTTTGTTTTAATCAAATGGTTTTTCCGGAAAATAAGTTTTGTTGATTTTCACACCACTTGTAGGTTAGGGGATAAACTCATCATTTTGTTCTCCAAAATACCACTTGTGAGTATGGTCCAATCAAGTTCAACTTAATGACCTTGATTAACCATTTGAAGATGAGAACCTTCTTCAACCATTTGCAGGTTCACTCACCAACCATCCCATTTGTAAATCAAAATATAACAATATAAAGATATCACCTGTAGATTTACCAAACAAACATTTCAAGAATGATGCCAATTCCTGCTCCACTCTTACCAACCTGAGAGCTCCGGCAAGTCAGGTTTTCAGTTTGGAAAAACTTTCCCCCAAGCTTGACCTTCCTTGGGAGATTCTGGTACACACCTATCCCACCAACATTTTGATTTGTAAAAATCTTTTGTACTTTTAACCTTCCCATCAACCATCTTCCCGAAAATATGTTTAACCTTTCCATTAAAAGCCTTTTCAGCATCAAATTCTTTGTTACCAGCAAAGAATTGACCTGAAATCTCAGTTTTACCAACCTTCAACTTCAAATTTTCCTTTGACAATTTAGGAAAATTTTCATCGTTCACCTCTGGAACGGAATTCTCAACCTTTTTCTCAACAAATGACTCCTCTGATTTTATGGAATCAGATTCATTGTCAGAACTACTATCAGATTTTACAACCCATTTTTGTTTGTTTAAATCAACTCTTCTTTTGTAAAAACGTTTTGAACTTTCACCTTCTTCGGAAGTTGAATTTTCAAACACTTTCGATTTCTCAGTTGATTGTTTCTTCTCAAAGACAAGTTTTTCTTTTAGTTTTGAGTTAGAAGTAACTTCCTGTTTTGTGTTGTTGGACTGTTGGCAATTCCAAGCAATATGTCCAACTTTTTGGCATTTGAAACAAGTTCTTCTGTCAACTCTTTGAGCAAACTTCTTCACATTCCTCTTTATCTCAGCAAGAAACTCCTGATTTGACTATTTCCAGAATGATTTCTTCTGCTCATCTTCAGAACTTCCTCCTGCAACAAATGTTGTTTTTGGTTTATAATTTTTCTCATTTTTATAATTTTTTGAAGAATTAAAACCAAGACCTTGCCTTTGGAAATTACCGTTGTGGTTTGGTTTCTTTCGATAACCTGAACCATAACCGTAACCCTTTTTCTTGTTCAATCTCTGTTGAAATCTTGAAGTGTACTTTTTAGGTTTTTCAGCAAGATTTAAATCTTTTATTTCAGAAATATTAATTTCTGTCAATTTGAAAACCTGTTTGATCATTTCAGTTTTAACACTTCTTATTGGAAATTCCTCATCAGAATATAATTTGTCGGAATCATTCAAAGTATAAGCCACTTTGATTGATCCATCATTCAAATTAGATTTTGATAACAAGAATTCTTTATTGTAAACCCTTTTAACCGGTGTACTCGGACTCTTTTCTGACGAACTCGAACTTTCAGACTTAGACTCTGGTTTTGACTCTTCATCCATATCCAACACCTGATCAACAACTTTCTTTAACAATTCAGACTCATGATCAGTGTAGGATCGTTGTTTGACCTAACTGAGTCGTTCAGAAGAGCTTTATATCCGAATCAAAGGCGGAATCAGTGAAACGGACGTGGAAACAGCTTGATACTATTTAATTTGTCACTTATATTGATAATAACACTGATTACAACCTGGACAAACTTTGGCAGCACTTCGTTACAATTTTAGAAGCCGTGTGTCAAATGAAACAACAAGTGCCCTATTTATACTAGTGGAGGTTCTCTTGAAATGGACCAGGACAAGTTCAAGCGAACTAGCATGTTGTGGTTTCGCTTGAACTTGATCTTGACCCTTTCAAGCGAAATGCCTTCTATACTCTCTAATCTCCGTTTCTCGCACCTCGAGCACTGGTAATCCTATCCTATTACATGATACAAGACGAAGTCAATAGACGTAATACACTAACAGACTCCCCCTCGGATATTGACGAAGTCTTCAGTGTCTAGTCTTCAACATGACACATCTTCGGTCTTGAACATTCTGCCTTCTCATCCAAATTGTAACATTATAAGCATCCTTCAATCTTTATCTTCTCCATCAGCTTCAGGCTCCCCCTTTCATCAAGCTTCCGTTCTTTGGGATCAACACCTAGCTATCTATCTACAAGCTTCCTCTTGTTTCAAGCTTGTCTTCAGACTCCCCCTTAGACTCTGCTTTCGGGATCGTAATCTGGACTATCTGCAATCACTCAAACATCTATAAATACAATGCTTTCAAATTCAATTACTCATAAATTGTAAACTAGCTCTTTTAAACTCTTTAACTACTCCCCCTATCAACAAGTTTAATTGATATGGCAAAATTTAAGAATCCAACTCCCTCACATTTAATCATCCAAGTCCAAACTAATGACCTTGGAGATATCACAAACTGTTTTTGAAATTTTTGATTTTAATTCAAGTTTCAAATTAATGAACTTGTTTTATTTTCAGAAACACAATCAGCTTACTTAGATTTTGAAACTCAGCATTTCAGATATCGGTTGTCGAAAATAAAGCAGAATAAAAAATCTTTTTGTATTTTTCTGAAAATATAAAGCAGTAAAGAAATATGTACAAACATATTTACTGACAATATTTTTGTTTGAGTATGCGTCAGAGGATCATATCAGTTTTGACAAAGCCACAAGTACCGTTGAGCTTAGTTACACATTAAGAATTAAACAATTCACTTAGATTGTCGATATACTGATCCTCTTAAATTTTCATACAAAGTTCAACTGATTCAGGATACGAATTAGGTGTATTAAGAACTTAAACTCATTCATGTGTCCCACCTCTTAAATATACTCCCGTATCCAGATCCCAATATTCAGTCTTACAGGTGAGTATACCTAGATGATATCTATAAGGGGTTAAATTGTGAAACCGTGAGAGCTCAGGTCAGAACTTCCGTTCAGCAGAGAGATGACGGTTCGACTTTAGGTGTGTCCCCTTTAGAGGATCTTTTCTTCAACAGCAATGATTATCAATTTTATTGTTTCATCATTTTTGCTGAGGGCGGCGCTGTATTTCAAGCAATGCGAAAAGTATTATTCAGAGACTAGGTCAGAACTTACATTCAGCAGAAGTCCCGGAATAATACCCCAGATATCACTGAGTATAAAGACCTAGTATCTCAGAAAGAGGGACCTTTCAAACAAGATTTCAGGGGTTACCTATATATCCAAGTAGTGTTCCCCACGAAATAAGTAAGTTTGAATTTAGGTTTATATCCCGAAAAAGTTTACTAAATGTATAAAAATCTACCGAAACATCCACGATGAGATCGTTTAACACATTTAAACTTTCCATTTCTTTAGCATACTGTAACTGTCTACTGATGAACTATCATTTCCTCTTTTTACACAAAAACTCAATTTTTGAATTTTATCATGTTTTTGACTTTTTCAAATTTTCAAATGTTTTTGTATTTTCTAACAATAATTCTCCCCCTAAAATGCAAAACCATTTAAAGAAAATTTGACAACCAATACTGATAGCTTTGTCTCGCCATCCATTTTCTGCTAATTATGCTCTGTTTTGTAGAAAAACTAATATAAAGTACCCCCATGATTTACAACACATTGATATTTACAGTTTGAAAACCGTTTTTCAATCTTGTGAAAGTAATCATGTTTGTTCAGCCGTGAGGGTTTTGGCGTATTCAATCAACACATATTTTTGTATTTTTGAATATTTGACAAAAAAATGAAAACATATTTTTGGTTTTTTCAAAATTTTCAATTTTTTTTTTTGGATTTTTGAAATATTGTTTATTTATGTACAGAAAAAAAAATAAACTCCCAATTCAACCAAACCAGGGTCCAGCAGCAGCCTCTTCCTCTTGTTGTGCTAGGCTGCTCCATTTTCCAATCTCACAATCTTTAATTTTGTTGAGCACCTGCACATGTAATAAACTCAATTACTTGAACAATTTAGCCCAGGTCTGTTGAACCTTAGGCATTTCAACACAATAATTTTCATTCAATGCCGGAAACTCTTTGTCATCTTTCACAAAAATCTTTTCAACTTTTACTTCAACTTTTTCATCTTTTTCAAGAATCACTTGTTTCTTTGTTCTCCATGTTTGACCTTTAGGAGTACCACGTTTGTAAAAATGTGACTCCTTTTGAACATTTTGTTTTTGATCAACAACTTTTGGTTTCCAAAACTCTTGAGGTTTTGTCATATCAACAGTTGTTTTCCAACTTTGAGTTGTTCTGACTCTGGGTGTGTGAGAATTCCAGGTCTGTTCTGGATCGAACCTATTCGGTTTTGATTTCCAAGTTTAATTCGAAACAAACTTGTTTGTGTTATACCTCCAAGTTTGTTTTGAGTCAAATCTGGTTGACCTTTGTCTCACATTCTCAGATTTTTGTTTCTTAGCATCAATCTTCTTTATGTCAACATCCACAGGTTTTAGATTAGGACACTTGCGTGCAAGATGTCCTTTTTGATCACATTTGAAACATATTCTCATGGACACATCTTTGACCTGTGGTTGTTGCTTTTTCTTTTTAGCAAAGAACTCATCATTAGACTGTCTCAATTTGAGTTCTTTTTCTTCTGCTAAACTGTTTCCTTGAACAAAACTCATCTTTGTCTAAAAATTCGGAGTTTCATTTCTTTTCCAACTTTGTTTCTTCTTATAACCCAACCCATCCTTCATGTTTTTCTTCTTGAAACTAGGTTTGTTATACGAACCTCTGTGACTCTTACCAGCAAACATTGAAATCTCAGACTTCTCAATCTCAACCATTTTGAAAACTTTATCAACCTTTTCTGAAATCACATTCTAAATCGGGAATACAACATCTAAGAACAATTTGTCCGATCCAATCATGGTATAAACCAATCCTTTTGAATCGTCATTCAAACTTTTCTTGGATTTTATGTTTTTTAGATAACTATCATGAAAATTTCCTTCATCTTCATCCTGTGATTCAGATTTACCTGTATCAACCGACTCTTCTTTCAACACACTTTCAACGACTTTACCTACCACCTCTGAATCATGAGAATCATCAGATTTGGAATAGGTTATGTCAATGTTGTCTGGCAATTGGTCTACCATGTTGAAAGCTTTTTCGACCTTTTCCTCATCATAAAATGCAAATTTTCCCGGTGGTGGAACTTGATGAAACTCTGAGCCAATGCCTTTCTTGTTTTGCTCAGACTCACGATCTCCCGGTTTTATATTGAAAATTCGTTCAAGCACATATGACGACACGTGATAACTCTTTAACTTGTTGTTATCCTGTTCTAAATCAGCAATCTGTCGCTTTAGCTTAGCAACATCCTCAATATAAGAATTAACAACATCTTGTTTTATGGAATACATTCGTTTAAGTTCTTTAGGTGTTTCAGAAAGATAATTCATTCTTGATTGAGCATATTTCATTTCATCTTTCACTTTTTCGTATGACTTTTTCGTAATATGATATGCTAATTTCATTGAGTCATATTCTTTCTTCATTTCTTGACAAGCAATTTCTTTTTGTGAACATTCTTCTATCATTTTAGAAACATTTTCTTTCAAAACTTCATTTTCTGTCTCTAACTTTTTACATTTTTCTGAAAGTTTTTCATCATTTTCTTTTAAAACTTTTTCTTTTTCTACCATTTCTTTGCATTTTTCTTTAAAAATGTTTTCAATTTTAGTAAATTCAAGATCTCTTGTTTTGAATTGCTCATCTTTTTCAGTACAAGCTCTGCACAATTCCATGCATTTCTTGCACTGATCAATCGTTTTTAAGATTTCAGAATCAGAATGTACCTCAGTGATTGGCACTTTGGTGTTTGATGCAGTTGCCTCAATTTCTTTTGATCAACATCATCTTGCTTTTCTTCAACACCGACTTCATCACCAATATTACCAGCTTCCAAATTTTCATTCTTTACTTCTTTTTCTTCTTTCCTCATCTCTTCTCCAATCTGCTGTTCTTCAGTAATAGCTTTCTTAACCTCTTCATTCACCTCAACTTCTTCACTTTTGATTTCCTTCACAACCTCAAATTCAACAGCTTCTGCTTTAACCTCTTCAGCAACCTTCTTCAGATTGTTCACCATTTCTTCAACATTCTTTTTCATTCTCTCTTCATCCCTTTTTCTTAGACACGATGTCATGGCATATCTGATCTCCTTTTCATGCCTTTTGGCATATGTGTCATCTTTCATCACATTTCTATAATATTCAGCTCTCAAAGGAATTATGAGAAGAACATCATCAAAGATTATGTCTTTCTTTGGAACAACTGGTTCACCTTCTTTGTTGAAGTAAGACTCTCTCTTTTTATCCCATCTTCTGTTGCTCACTGCACTCTCATACTCTTCTTGCATTTCATCCATTCTGTTGAAAACAACGTTTCTTTCTCGATAAGTTTTCTCACTCAAAATCTCTTCCTGAGTTTTCTCCTTCATTTCAACTTTATCTTTTTCTTCATTGTTCTCTTCATAAATTACAACAGTGTCTTTGTCTTTGTTTTCATCTTGAATCTCAGCAACAAAAACAAACTTTCTTTCCTCTGTTATAGCTTTGCCATGAGCTGTTTTTCGAATATTCTCCAAACGATCTTCTTCTGGACAAATCTCGCTCCAATCAAAACCTTCATCATCGTGAATTACAAAACAAGCTCTTGATCTGGTTTTATCTTCAATCAATTTCGGCTCTTCTTTGCTTTTGTGATAAATCGCTTTTCGATAATAATCATCGTTGAAAGGACGTTCATTTCCTTCAGCAACTTCAAAATTTCTGCATTCTCTTTTGAAATGACCCTTTTGCTTGCATCTGAAGCAGGTCACTTTGGATTTATCAAATCCATGCTTCGTTGACGGACCACCCAACGATTGCTTCCCGGTAATCTCCATATATCTCTGAGCTCCGCGAATGCAACTTGCCAAACACCAGCGAATTTCTATGAGCTCCATTTCTTCCGGATCAATTTGGTCGTAGTCTTCTTTGGTCAACTCTGAGTTTCCAATTTTACCTGCTACAAGACCTTCATATGACTCCAGAACAGATGCAAGGAAACTCATTTGCTGTTTAGCTGCATTGATGCTCATCGACGGAGAATTCTTCAGTTTGAGAGCAATGTTGCACAGAATTTCCTCAGTTTCATCAGATGAAGTTGTTTGAGGTTCTTTCATCTTCTCTCCACTGAATGTTGTCTTTGGTTAACCAACACCTTTCTCCGAAGGTACACTGCCTTTGTAGTATAAACCAACATTCTGTTGATGTGAAGAACCAGACATCTTTCTTTGCTTCTGTAGCTCCAGATCATGACTCTCTATCTTTTCAAACAATGCATCAAGAGAAATTTCATCATACAAAGCATCATTTTTTAAGATAAAAACAAACGTCTGCCACTTATCAGCCCGTGGTAATGCCTCAATCACTTTGTTAATAATTTCCTCTCTTGATTTTACAATTTTAAAACGTTCAAGTTCAATTTTGAGGTGACAAAATCTCTCTATCATTTGCCTTACCGACTTTCCTTTCCTCTATCATTTTGTTCTTTCTAATCTATTTACCCCCCCCCCCCTTAGCTTTAACACGTAAAGCTTCCCAAACAGATTTTGACGACCCATCATGGTTTAGCAATGCAAAAATATCATTTCTAATTGCCGTCTGGATCAAAGCAATCATTCTCTGTTCAGCTGCATATTCTGCTTTGTCATCTTTTGGTAATTTCTTGAATGGAATTACTTCGTCTTTATCATCCTTTGGTCGTTCGTATCCAAACTCTAGACAGAACCAGCTTTCATGCGCATACGCTTTCGCCCAGTTAAGAAACCGTTCTTTCCACCATGTATAATCCTCAATACTTTCCAGAGTTGGTGGCTTTGAGTGTGTTCCGTAGAAATTATCATGCTTGATGTTCTCATTGATCGCCTTCGTGATAGTTTTTGGTGTAACAGTTGTAATCTCGGAAGATTCAGATGTGAATGCGTTGAAAAACATATTGTAGAATTCTTCAGCCATAGTTTGATCTTTGAATAACCTGGACAAATACAATCAAACAAACAAAATCAGTACAAACAATATCAAATATTCTGAAATAGACTGACACTCGATTGCTGTGAAATAATCTTGACTCGGAATTTCCACTTTCAAGCGAAATGAAACTTCAAGTGAAACAACAAGTTGAAGCGAAATCCTAAGTTGAAACTGAATAACAACTTTCAAGCGAAATGCCTAGATGACCATTCAAGCGAGATACTAATTCAAGCGAGACAGATTTAATTTCAAGCGAACATCTATTTGAAGCGAACTCAGCAATGTTTTTTTCAAGCGAAACCCTGAATTCAAGCGAAAACAAGTCTAATTTCAAGCGAAATGGCAAGTTGTAGCGAACTCAAATACTGATTTCAAGCGAAATGCCGATATCCGTTCAAGCGAACTCAAGTTTTAGGCCTGTTTTTGTCATTTTTAGTCCGAATTTGAGTCTGAAACTCTCAAGGCTTTGTTAAAACACTGTTTTGCATGTTCGGTGAAATATTCATGCCATTTTGACCGTGAAATCTTCTTCAGATTGGAAAAGAAGGTGTAGAAGTCAGAAAATAGATGATATCAAGCTAAACTCTTCTTCCTGAGCTCTGATACCACTTGTAGGATCGTTGTTTCACCTAATTGAGTCGTTCAGAAGAGCTTTATATCCGAATCAAAGGCGGAATCAGGGAAACGGACGTGGAAACAGCTTGATACTATTTAATTTGTCACTTATATTGATAATAACACTGATTACAACCTGGACAAACTTTGGCAGCACTTCGTTACAATTTCAGAAGCCGTGTGTCAATGAAACAAGTGCCCTATTTATACTAGTGGAGGTTCGCTTGAAATGGACCAGGACAAGTTCAAGCGAACTAGCATGTTGTGGTTTCGCTTGAACTTGATCTTGACCCTTTCAAGCGAAATGCCTTCTATACTCTCTAAACTCCGTTTCTCGCACTGGTAATCCTATCCTATCCTATTACATGATACAAGACAAAGTCAATAGACGTAATGCACTAACAATCAGTGTCAGACGCTGTGAATGTGACATCAATATCGTCTGGTAATCCATCAATGATTTCAGAATTTAACTTGATGTTGACTGCCTTTTTTAGACGCTCCTCGTTAGGATTCCTGGGAGAATAACTTTCATGGATCGGAGGCGGACATCTGTTATACTTGACACTATGTTTCTTACCAGTATCAGTATCTTCAGTCTTTTTCTCCATGAATGCTTCAAGACCTGCAACAGTAGGATAAACACGATCAATCAAATAATCACAAGTTGTGTAACTCAACAGTAATCGTTTAATCCTTTCACTCTCAATTTTCTCAAGCTCCACTTCCTGTTTCAGCTTAGCACAATCTTTAATATACTCATTGATGACACTCTGCTTTGTCATTAATGTTGCGCTCATTTTTGTCATTGCATTCTCAATCTCTGAATTCGTCCTTTTTAGACTATCAACTGTTTTGTTGAGCACATCATACGACTCCTTCACGTACTTCACATCAGATAGTAAATCTTCTTTAATCTTCTCCAACTCAGCAATCTTTTTATCTTTCTCCTCACAAACTTTGCACGATACTAAACACTTCAAACATGGTTTTTCAACTTCAACCATTTTTTCAATTATCTTCTCAACCTCGATAACCTTCTCGACTTCAACAATCTTTTCTACCTCGATGATTTTCTCAATCTCGACAAATTTTTCAACTTCGGCTAACTTTTCAACTTCAACAACTTTTTCAACTTCAACTATTTTCTCCACCACTTTCTCCACCTCAACGATTTTCTCTACTACTTTCTCAATTTCTGGTTCAACATTAGCTTCTCCAGCTTCTGTCTTTGCTTTTTCATCAGCTAGCATTCTTGCTGCTTCCAATTCTCTTCTCAATCTGGCAATCTTCTTCTGATTTAGCATCTCCATTTTATCTGCAAAGAAGAAATTAAAGCTGTCGGGATCTAAGCCTTTTCTAGCTTTATTAAGATGTTCTTCTTCATCATCAGTATCAACATCACTTCCAAGATCTGGAAAAATTGGGATTTTTTTCTCACTAGTCTCATATTCACCCAGAATTCTAGCAACAAAGCATGAACCTTGTGGAATATATTTATCCTAGTTAAAACTCTCTGCAGCTAGACTTGAACCTTGTGGAATGTAGTTATCCCAACTAAATCCCTCGGCAACAAACTCATCATCTTGATCAATTATTCCAAAATAAGCTTTCTTATTTGCTTCCTCGATCATTTTACCATGTGCAGTCTTTGTATCCTTTTGTTGAGGTTGTTGATCAATCTAATGAAAAATTGATTTCTGATAATAATCATTATTTCCATTTTGTCTCCCAGTTGCTTGTTTGTTTTTGCATTCTCGTTTAAAATGTCCTTTTCCTTTGCAACAAAAACATGTAAACTTAGATTTATCAAAACCTAAAGGAGAAGTTTCCATTCCTCGAAACTCATCTCTACCAGTAATTTGTTGAAACTTTTCTGCTCTCCTCCAAGCACTAGCTAAACACCACTTCACATCCATCAACTCAAGCTCCTCAGCATCAATTTGGTCATAATCTTCTTTTGTAAGCATCGGATTACCAATCTTTCCGTCAATCAAACTTTCATAATATTCCAACATAGCAACAAGTGATGCCATGTGTTGCTTGGAAATTTCTGGAGACAAATTCTGACCATTATGAATGTTCAAAGTGACGTTGCATTGAAGATTTGTTGAATTCTGTTGTTGAGGACTTGATGTTGTATGATTCGGATCAAAGCTTGAAAATGAAGACGAAGATCCACCACTCTGTGTTACATTACTACCTTTTGTTCCTGATGAACTATCAGCACTAAAACCAATTTGGATCTTTGGGCTAGGACCGGGGGTAGCCTCAAACTTGTTCCCTCGATAATACAAACTGACATCTTGTTTGGCATTTGGATTCGTCATTATAGCAGTTTTCTGAATATCCAGCTCCTGCTCTTCAATCTTTTGAATAAACTGTGCCAGATTCATACTCTCAGACTTTCTTGTGTGTTTTAAAATCATCAAATAAGTTCCCCACTTATGTTGTGGTAATGCTTCAGCTAGTTTATCGACCCACTCATCATCCTCTTACTCAATGTTAAATCTTTTCATTTCCAAAACTAGATGACAATATCTATCAATGGTCTGCTTTGTTGTTTCATGGTCGAAAGCTGAAAACATATCAAACGATTTCTTCAATAATGCCTTTTTGTTTTTAATCATATCTGCGCTTCCTTTGAATTTCTGAATCAATGCTTCCCAAATAGATTTAGCCGTACCATTATGCTGAAGCAAAACAAAGATATCTTCTTTTATCGCTTGTTGAAGAATACTAATCATCATTTTCTCACTTGTAAACTTCAGCTTCTCACCCTCTGAATAGTTAACAATAGCTTTTTCAATCCCACGTTCATTCTTAGGTTTCTCATAATCTTTCAACAACGAACACCATGCATCAAACTTATAAGCTTGCACCCAGTTCTTAAAACGATTCTGCCACCCTTTGAAATCCTCAATGTACATCAGTTTTGGCGGTTTCTGATGAGTTCCAGTTTCATTCTCACTGTATAGAGTTTCAGCAGCAGTAACTGGTGCAACAGGTGTAGCGAACGCATTGTAGAATTCCTCAGCCATGTTTCGGAAATTTTATTTTTTTACAATAACTGATTTTTCAAGCAAGCTGAGTTTGAAACAAACTGATTTGATGCAAACTGGTTCTCCTCGTGAAATATCTGTAATCACCTGGAGATACAAAAACAAATGATCAGTTTAAACTAACTGAATATGTGAATGTGTGTGACGATTGAATCGATCTAGGACTCGTGTCGAAGATTCGCGGACTCGACACTCCTTGATATTTATCAATTGCTGATTGGACCGACAACAATTAATGGACAGTATTATCACATTCAGTCCTTGGGTCGCTCATATACTCATATAAACCTTGAGCCGACACTATAAATGCTATATTCAAATTGATTTGGCCGCAATTTATAAAGTCAAACCAAATCACATGCAATCTGTTTACTCTTTTTGAACTTGGCCCTAGAATCACATGTACTGACTCTATTTAATAGCCAACAACTTGATTCACAACACAATTCTTATTGGACCTCCCTTTTAAATCACATGGGCCAACAAATTTATATCTTCTAAATTCTCATTGGGCCGAAAGAAATAACAATCTTATCAATTGCATGTGTTTATCAGTATCCTTCTCTAAGTTCAATCGAGAATCAATTCAGAATATTAGTGACCAACATACTTTAATCAATTCTCATGCAATCTTTAATATTTGTAAACAATGGCCGACAAGATCAAATCTCAATTCAATCCTATTGGGCCGATACTATGAATACAATTAAAGTCCACGTGATACTTTAAAAATCCATGTGAAGTTATAATGAATCTGACAATAGGTGTTCATGCGACCTGATTTGTTTAAACGGACTGAAGTTCAGACGAACTGTGATTCAAACGACCTAAGGTTCACACGAGGTAAGTTCAGATGGACTGATGTTCTTCAAACGAATTGAACCTTTTCAAACAAACTGTGAGGCTTTCAAACGGACTGAGTTCAATTCAAACGAACCTGGAACTGAATTTCACACGAACTGAGGTCACTTCATACGAACTGGGGTGATTTTTTCTAACGAACTGAAGCTGATATTACACAATCGGCTGTATTTTGATGAAATTGATAACCTAGGCTTATAATACAACGAATTCCGAGAACAATGAAGTGTTTTCCATTCAATTTCGTCCACTGATTCGTCGTAGATCTGAGTTCAAAGTTTCTGAACGTGTGAAACAGACAAGTCTCAAACGAACTGATTGATTTTTTATAAAATTGATTGAGTTTTAATCTGATTTTTGGTCTAAAACTTTCACAGATTATCTAAAACATAATTTCGCACAAAATACTTCAAAATCAATCCATTTTATCTAGAGAATCTTGTTTTATTTTGAAAAATCGTAACAGAAAGGTGTAGAAGTAGAAATTTTATGAAATCATAGCTGAAAATCCAAGAGCTCCTCCTCCTGAGCTCTGATACCACTTGTAGGATCGTTTGCACGACCAAACGAGTCGTTCAGAAGAGATCTCGTCCAATACGAGAGGCGAAATCAAACGTATCCGAGTTATTTCAGCTATAAAAACACGAGAATCACTTTAACTATCTCTTGTATTGATTTGATGACGATTATAGAACTGGAGATACTTCGGCAGAGCTTCGCTTCGCTACCGGAATGACCAAGTTACAAATGAAAATCACAAGTCCACTATTTATACTAAATCCAGTTCATTTGAATAAACATCTCCAGTTCGTACGAACTGGTCCAGTTCGTTTGAACTGGCCACTTCGTTTGAACTGACCACTTCGTTTGAACTGGCCACTTTGTTTGAACTGGCTTGTTCACCTCTATATCCTGTTAATCTCGAACTGGGTGACTTGTTTCATTTATTCTATTACACGACTCCATACAAGACGAAGTCGACAGACGTATGCACCAACAACCCTTTTATTCACAAAATTTTGATTAAATTTCCAAATGGCTTCGTAAGTCCAACATGTGGATCGTTAATGAATACGAATACCGTAAAAGGTCATTCAGAGGCATAGGTTTTGCATATTGACTCTTTTTGTCCTCCACATACATATTTTCATTGTTTGGCACCTTTGGTCCTTCGTAGTCAACTTTTGACATAATTACACGTGTCTTCACATTATTTGACACGGTTTTACGAGGTGTCACACATCCGTACAAAGATTGGATATAGTTCGGTTTATTCACGGATTCATTAATCCCTATTCGCAATTATTGTCTTTCACATTCACATGGATCTATTTGTGCTCGAGTCAAGCGAGTCTAAGACAAGTTCTCATTCGCTCAAATAATCTAACATTTACAAGAATCAAGACCATTTTCCATTCACATTCTTCGAATCATTTCTCATTCGTTCATATTTAGGATTTTTCAAGTATTCGGTTCGTTAAAGCTGATTGAGTGTTTGTTCAATTGTAGGTGAATCAAGATAATCAAGGTGATATTCAAGGTTATTCGTGAAGATTTCAAACATGGCAGACGAATTCTACAACACATTTTACAATGCCTTCACGTTCGAAACGACATCCGCAACGAAAAGCTTATCAAATACGATTTCGGAAAGCTTAAACTACAACAATGTGTATGGAAATCATCATAAACCACCGAGATTAATGAATATCGAGGACTATAACTGGTGGAAAAAACAAATTGAGGGTTGGGTAAAAGCATTCGCTTATGACAGTTGGGTGATATTAAAATTGGGATATAAACAAACAACAAAAGAAGATGGAATTTTATTAACGCTTGAAGAATATACTGAAAATGATATAAAAAACGTTTCTGCTGAACAAAAAATGATTGCACTGTTATATCAATCTGTTAGAGATGACATTATTTCATTGCTAAATTATGATGAAACGTCGAAAGGTTTTTGAGATGGGTTAAAGAAAAAATGTATGGGCGGTGATGAAATTGTTAAAAACAAACGATGTTTATTGAAAAAGGAATTTGATTTGTTTACATGTTTGAAAGGAGAAAACGTTCTTCAAATGATTGAAAGATTTTGCCATCTTAAAATCGAACCGGAGAGGTTTGGTGTTTACAAAGACAATGAAGATGTAACACCTGTGCCTCCACGGCCATCAAAAAAAAAAAAATACCGAACCAATGAAATATTATATTTCATACTTGGGATTTGTAAAAATATGTGTATCATTTGCACATATCAATTTTTGTTCAATTCCAAACTCTAAATCGCTTTCTGGAAGGTTATACGCGCACCGATGCGTAAATATAACCAGTTTAATGCAACGAACACTCCGGAATAGTGAAATAGGCTTAACATACCTTAAATAACCTTTACATAACTTAGAAATAAGTTTCGAAGGCTTTGGTATGGCAAAATCAAGTTAAATCGCTTACAAGGACTAAACTTAACAAACTGCGAAAGTATGCCAATTTGAACTGTAATGAACATTCCGGAACATGACCATAAGTTAAACACACCTTAAATATCCTTTACATAGCTTAGAAATAGGCTTTGAGGGGTTCGGTGTGCTAAAATAAACTTTTGGGTCATTCAGGGACTAAAAGTGTCAAAAAGTGCACAAGTTTGCATTTTCGCGCATAACTTACGTTCTGAATACATCCGGACATCCAAAAATTTATGTAAGCACTAAAATATTTTATTTTAGTGTTTGGCATAAGAAAAATCCATTCGTCGCGTCATTTGGATCGTTTTTCGCGCTTATGCGCATTCCGTCGTAATTAACCGAACATCGCAATCGTACGGCTAAACAAACCGACATCCGTGATGTTTCCAAGCATATTTCATGTTCCCTATGCCTTAACATCATTGTCAAGCTTGAAATTGGGTTTGACGGGTGTTAGAAGTACCGTTACGCAACGAAACAAGGTGCAGGGGCCTGTTCTGCCACTTTTGAAAACTTCAGACCTGCAAGGCCCTTGCGCACAGTAACAAATAATTTGTTACGGTGCGTAAGCAGTGTCCAGATGCAGCAAATTGTTTTTGGCTACTGTTATCTGCCCCTAAACATTCTCCAAAGGTCAAGTGCCACTTGTTAAACTCTTGTGGTGGCCAAAATCAGTTACCATAACATCTTGACAAGTGTACGGGCTAGATCATTCCCTCTTCTCCAAGAAACGATCCTAACGGTGAACCGAAAACTATAAATACCCGTCACATTCTCATTCATTTCTCACTAGAATCTGATCAATTGTGCTCTAAGTTGAAACCTTTGTTTCATACCTGAGCTATTTTGATCTAGATTAGCATTCGGGGACCCTTCGTAAGTGTTCCTTCGTTCTTTTATTGCTTTTCGAGTCCGAAAGTCAAAATTTGTTTGACTTTCTGCATTGACCAGTTTATGGTCGATGCGAAGTTCGTTTGAACTACATAACGTGAGCGTGATCACGATGGTTATAGTCCATAGTGACTATACCTACTGATTACCACGTTATCTAGGCTCAGTGACGAGCCGTAGTTTCGGTCAGAATACGTATTCTTGCGTATTTTGTAACCAAACTACTCTTAGCTATCACAACCGTTTGTTGTGATACCAAACCTGTTTTCTAAACCTAGTTAAGCATGTTTTAACATGCTTAGCTCGTCACTTTTAGTTTAGTGCTTATATAGGGTCGTCAGGTAAGCGATCTAAACAATCGCTTATACTTTCGAACCCGACCCATTTGGTCGATCATTAGGATCCGACCAAACGCATTAGGTGGCCATAGTATATAGGGAATAACCTTCCGAGGTTATACCTTATGGTCGCTTCGTTTAAGTAGTTGTATGATAGGTAGTTTATATGCCTTAGGTAAATTACCAGAATACCCTTTTCATGTATAAATTGGTAATTAAGCATATGTAACATAAATTTTGACATCTAAACTAATTTGACAACCATATTAGACATGTTAAGGCATATGTATTACTTGTCATAGGACTAGTCAGGCGTTTCGAACGCGTTTTACGCGAACGACGCGTTAAAGTAGCATAAGCTACCTAAACGGGTCGTAATGGGTCGTAAGCACTTAGGTTAGGTTTCATTTAGTATGTAGGCTTTGTTAAACCATACTACATGAGTTTCCACACTCGTTTGGTTTACGAACCCTCGTTCTATACGATCCCCCGATTTAGGTCCGGATTATTAATGTAGTTACCTATATTAGGTGCCATTTGATATTCCGAGATCTCTAGCATTGCTTGGTGGTTATCTTAAGACTTCTGAGCAATCTCAAGTGAGTACATAGACCCCTCTTTTACTGTTTTCCAAACTGTTTTGGGGTGAAACACATGTGCCTACTTGTTACTTTCATGCTTTCCTGTTTTCACATCATATACTTCCTATGTTCATTAGTACATTATAGTACATGATTTCATTACATTTTATACTATGTATGTCCACTGTGTGCATACTTAGTACATGGTTCTACATTACATTTCTGCTATGTATGTTAACTGATAGCATATGCTAGCACATTGATTTACATGACTTTTCTGCTTTGTATGTTAACTTAGCATACTTAGTACATTTCTTATTCATCATATGCTTACATTTTGGTATGACATTTGGTTTGTTTAAACTATACTATACATTCATTAACACCGATCATGCCGCTCGGTAGTAGGTAGTGGTACCATAGGACTTGACAAATCTCATTCCTGAAATCTCGGGTTTGTTTGGACGTAAGGAATGACCGAATCCGAATACATATTCTTTTGATAACTCATTTTTACATAGTTATCCGACTGTTGCAAGGCTTGGATGTATGAATTTTCATAATACCGCATAAATGTTTATATCAGTATAGCATGCATTTACTACACAAAACATAACTTTGATTTAAACCAAGTTTTACTTCAATACTTTGTTTTGTACATTTTTACTTATGGTTTGAGTAGTCTTATTTTACTTACCATACATAACATTTGTTACACATTACTTGACTACTTTTGGACTATTAACATTTGATATGATTTATACAAGGACTTTTGACAATTGGTTTAAACATAGACTTATTACATTGGTGGTTTGTTTAAGTGACTTAAGTAACGAGGCGTGTGTAATATGATACAAGCATGGTGGATACGCCGCTGGTACTTCCTATATATAAGTGTTTGTATGGTATTACATATTGTAGCGTTATTTGAATCACTTCAATTTGAAACATATAACATTTTATACAAATAACATACTTTTCACAATACATTGTTTTACAAACAACTTATCTTATACAAACTCATCTTACATGGTTATTCATTTAACCTTACATTTATTTATACATATCATCTGATTTTATTGTTTTTCAAATGATTTACAAAACAAAGCAAATTACAAGGTTCATGACAAAACATTTTCTTAAACAGAAGTCATGAATCTTATTTTCACAAAACCTATGTACTCGCCGGCATTTTTATGCTGACGTACCTATTTTCACATGTGTTTCAGGAAATGAAGCATAGGATTGATCAAGATACACTTAGGCGGACATGGGCCTTAGTGACAATAAAAGATGCAAGACTAGTTATATATGTTGTGTTTCTTTGATTGTCAAGACATTGTAACTCTTATAATCAATAAAACAATATTTCAATTTCCATGTGTTATGAAACAATGATTCTGTTACAACACTCCCCGACGTTTCCGCCACGTTTTGTATGTTCTACGTGGTCGGGGTGTGACAGAAAAGTTGGTATCAGAGCTCATGGTTATAGGGAATTAGGTTATTAGTAATACTTTGACCTAGTCTATAACCTTTCTAGGACCCTAACGTGAGTTTACTTGCGTTTAGTCATAAAACAATACTGTCACCTATCCTTAGGCGACAACCACAACAAGAACATAAATTTCAAAACCGCTTTGAAAACTAATCATCTGTTCTAGGATGATTGATTACTAGGTTTTGAACCCTCTATTGTAAGGTTTTGAACCCCTTTGAGTTTTCAAAACCTCGTCAAGGTTTTGGGTTTTAAATAATGTGAACACGTGCAAACTGGAAGGGTGAATGCCTGTATTCTGGGTTTTCTGTCTAGGCAAGCACTTCGTATACATCTCATCAGACGCGAGACCAGTTGTGCTTACCTGGGAATTCTTGGGATGAGTGTTCACTTATAGGCGAGCATGTCTTCGCGATACATTATTTTTGACCCATTTACTTTGATTTGTCACCATCTCATTTGTTTGCCTTAGGTAACAAACAAATGATCACAATTTTCATTCGTTACCATTCTGTATTGATTATCCAATAATCTTTCACTCGTTTCTTCCTATGTCTTTCATTTTCTTCTAGAATGTCTATTCCTCTCAGCACTGGTCAAATGTCCGAGCGAACAGCCAAATTTGCCCAGCAAATAGGCGAAGTGATTCAGAAGACTGTGGAATTAGGCATTGCCATGGCTCGTCTCAACAATGAAGCCTCCCGTCTCGACAATGAAGCCACTCAAGAGCCACCAAAGGAAGCAGAAGTCAAACCAACACCAAAATCAAGGAAGCGTAAGGCTTCAAGGAAACCCGCAGCGGTTACACCTAATCAAGCGGGACCTAGCCATGTGGCAAGGCCACCAGCTAGGAAGCCATACAATGGAACTTCACCCTTGTGCAACAAATGTAACCTTTATCATCATGCTATGGTGAAGTGCCGTGAATGCCAAATTTGTGGACGTAAAGGTCATACAGCAAAAGTTTGTGTTGCAGTAGTACCAAATCAAACAGGACCCATCCGGGTGGCAACACCACCTGCTAAGAAGCAATACAAGGGAACGGCACCATTATGCAACAAATGTAAGGGGCATCACCTAGCTCACTTACTGTGTCATCTGTGTGTATCATGTGGACGACTCGGTCACCTGGCAAGTGCTTGTCAATATAACCCGAACCAAGGTGGTCCAAATCAACCCCAAGTCAACCCTACTCAAGCTCGTTTTCCGCCTGGTACTTGCTACAACTGTGGCGAGACGAGCCATTACAGGAACAACTGCCCGAAGATTTTCAGTGCAAATCCAACCCGTGGATGAGCAATTGGCTGAACAAAGGATGTTGCTGTCTTATGCCTTTGTTTCTTTTATTTTCTTGTAATGTGAAACAATCTGTTTTGTTCATAAATAAATTATTGTTCACAAATTCTGATATACAAGTGTAGTTACATGTGTGTATAACTTTTCCTATGATACCTACATTAAGGAACTATGTTCCTTACAAACTACTTTTGTGATTTCTCTCTTTCAAATGATCACTCATGATTCCCTTGAAAATTTTAAGTACTCGTTTCACTCTAAGAAACAAAGTACAAAAAATAAAGTGACATTATGAGTAATCATGCTTCTGCACATCTGTGCCTTTGAATCCTTGGTTAAATACCTAAGGGTATTTCCAAATCTCATACCCATTACGTTTTGGTTTTTCAACATATACAGTACAAGTATTTCAAAAACAATCTTCATGATCTCAAAACATTTCATATAGTTTGAAAACAATTTTTCTAAATGCATTGTCTATGTTATTTCAAAAACATTGGCCATGTTATCAAAACCAACCTTCCTAATTTCAAAATGTTTCATATAGTTTGAAAACAATATTAACACAGTACATTTTCTTATCAAGTGCATGATTTCGAAAAGCATCATTCATATTTTCAAAAACCTTATACATAATTTCAAAATTCATCTCGCATGATTTTAAAACATTTTTTAAAAATATTTACCTAATACACCTACTTTATGATTTCAAAGGTATTATATATAAGGTTTCAAAAACATTGAACACATTTTTTTTAAGAACCCCATGCATAGTTTTCAAAAATATTTTCCTCATACATTGACTTAAGCTTTAAATTCTGCTTCATATGTCGCCTTGGTATATCTAGCATCTCAACTTCATAAGCATTTTTTTTACTTCATGTTTTGACCTAAGCACATCCAGTGCAAGGTTTCAAAACAGGTTTCAAAACATCTTCAACTTCTAAAATCCATATGGGACCTTTTTATCTTCACATTTAGACCCTTGTGGATGATTATCATTCAAATCAGAGTCCTTAATTGGATTCCTTATGTACCTAAATTCGAACATTTCGGTTCCTTATAATCGAAATCGAATTTTTCTTTTAAAAAATCTTTCTATCTTTATAGTTAGATTCTTGATAATGTTTAAAGTACCAAATGAAATCCACGAGATGGATTCCTAGTGTGCTTTAAATACATGTGCTCTGTTAGCAAAACTAATTAACAAATTAAAGATCTAGATAAACAATCTTTGTGGTTATATGACTATGTGTTCATGCATCTTGTGTTTTCTTTTATGCATTTTGTGTTTTTGTATACTCTAGATATTCGTTATCCAAATCCTCGTAGAATCTTTCATATCTTCATATGAGGGATTCGTAGTAGGATATTCAAAAAGGTACTACCTTAAATCCTTAATGGGCTTCTATGTAATAGTTAAGACCCTTGGATTATATAGTACTATTCCAGGGTTCATAAGAGACCCTTTTGGGGTCAAGTCAAAAAGATTGATTCAAAAATCTGGTTAAGAATGACATGCGATGATATAAGCTGAAAAGACTCCTTGGTTGTCTATTAAAATCATTTATTGATTTAATAAAAGGGACCCTATGGTGGTCTAGTCACACTCATCACAGGTTTGTTCATTTGGTTTTCCCCTACACATTATAAATTAGACTGTGTGAACTATGCAAGGAATTGTCTAATTATGGACGCGTACATAATTATGAAATTCAGTGCACGGTAACCACAGTAAGATTTATTATGTGTAAGAACCGATAGTGACAACAATAACGAAATGAGAACGATGTAATGGAGGTACGGTGGACGCACCAATGACGCTTCATATACTTGTATATAAGTATCCCTCTTACATTGCAAGCATGATGTTATTAAAGTTACTAGAAGTTCAGAACCCTAACCAATGTTGTTCGATCTTTTCAACTTCATGTTTTCAAGCTCTCACAAGTTTCCTCTAAATAAATTTCGGGACGAAATTTCCTAAAGTAGGGGAGACTGTAACACCTGTGCCTCCACGGCCATAAAAAAAAATACCGAACCAATGAAATATTATATTTCATACTTGGGATTTGTAAAAATATGTGTATCATTTGCACATATCAATTTTTGTTCAATTCCAAACTCTAAATCGCTTTCTGGAAGGTTATACGCGCACCGATGCGTAAATATAACCAGTTTAATGCAACGAACACTCCGGAATAGTGAAATAGGCTTAACATACCTTAAATAACCTTTACATAACTTAGAAGTAAGTTTCGAAGGCTTTGGTATGGCAAAATCAAGTTAAATCGCTTACAGGGACTAAACTTGACAAACTGCGAAAGTATGCCAATTTGAACTGTAACGAATATTCCGGAACATGACCATAAGTTAAAAACACCTTAAATATCCTTTACATAGCTTAGAAATAGGCTTTGAGGGGTTCGGTGTGCTAAAATAAACTTTTGGGTCATTCAGGGACTAAAAGTGTCAAAAAGTGCACAAGTTTGCATTTTCACGCATAACTTACGTTCTGAATACATCCGGACATCCAAAAATTTATGTAAGCACTAAAATATTTTATTTTAGTGTTTGGAATAAGAAAAATCCATTCGTCGCGTCATTTGGATCGTTTTTCGCGTTTATGCGCATTCCGTCGTAATTAACCGAACATCGCGATCGTACGGCTAAACGAACCGACATCCGTGATGTTTCCAAGCATATTTCATGTTCCCTATGCCTTAACATCATTGTGAAGCTTGAAATTGGGTTTGACGGGTGTTAGAAGTACCGTTACGCAACGAAACAAGGTGCAGGGGCCTGTTCTGCCACTTTTGAAAACTTCAGACTTGCAAGGCCCTTGCGCACCGTAACAAATAATTTGTTACAGTGCGTAAGCAGTGTCCAGATGCAGCAAATCGTTTTTGGCTGCTGTTATCTGCCCCTAAACATTCTCCAAAGGTCAAGTGCCACTTGTTAAACTCTTGTGGTGCCCAAAATCAGTTACCATAACATCTTGACAAGTGTACGGGCTAGATCATTCCCTCTTCTCCAAGAAACGATCCTAACGGTGAACCAAAAACTATAAATACCCATCACATTCTCATTCATTTCTCACTAGAATCTGATCAATTGTGCTCTAAGTTGAAACCTTTGTTTCATGCCTGAGCTATTTTGATCTAGATTAGCATTCGGGGACCCTTCGTAAGTGTTCCTTCGTTCTTTTATTGCTTTTCGAGTCCGAAAGTCAAACTTTGTTTGACTTTCTGCATTGACCAGTTTATGGTCGATGCGAAGTTCGTTTGAACTTCATAACGTGAGCGTGATCACGATGGTTATAGTCCCTAGTGACTATACCTACTGATTACCACGTTATCTAGGCTCAGTGACGAGCCGTAGTTTCGGTCAGAATACGTATTCTTGCGTATTTTGTAACCAAACTACTCTTAGGTATCACAACCATTTGTTGTGATACCAAACATGTTTTCTAAACCTAGTTAAGCATGTTTTAACATGCTTAGCTCGTCACTTTTAGTTTAGTGCTTATATAGGGTCGTCAGGTAAGCGATCTAAACAATCGCTTATACTTTCGAACCCGACCCATTTGGTCGATCATTAGGATCCGACCAAACACATTAGGTGGCCATAGTATATAGGGAATAACCTTCCGAGGTTATACCTTATGGTCGCTTCGTTTAAGTAGTTGTATGATAGGTAGTTTATATGCCTTAGGTAAATTACCAGAATACCCTTTTCATGTATAAATTGGTAATTAAGCATATGTAACATAAATTTTGACATCTAAACTAATTTGACAACCATATTAGACATGTTGAGGCATATATATTACTTGTCATAGGACTAGTCAGGCGTTTCGAACGCGTTTTACACGAACGACGCGTTAAAGTAGCATAAGCTACCTAAACGGGTCGTAATGGGTTGTAAGCACTTAGGTTAGGTTTCATTTAGTATGTAGGCTTTGTTAAACCATACTACATGAGTTTCCATACTCATTTGGTTTACGAACCCTCGTTCTATCCGATCCCCCGATTTAGGTCCGGATTATTAATGTAGTTACCTATATTAGGTGCCGTTTGATATTCCGAGATCTCTAGCATTGCTTGGTGGTTATCTTAAGACTTCTGAGCAATCTCAAGTGAGTACATAGACCCCTCTTTTACTGTTTTCCAAACTGTTTTGGGGTGAAACACATGTGCCTACTTGTTACTTTCATGCTTTCCTGTTTTCACATCATATACTTCCTATGTTCATTAGTACATTATAGTACATGATTTCATTACATTTTATACTATGTATGTCCATTGTGTGCATACTTAGTACATGGTTCTACATTACATTTATGCTATGTATGTTAACTGATAGCATGCTAGCACATTGATTTACATGACTTTTCTGCTTTGTATGTTAACTTAGCATACTTAGTACATTTCTTATTCATCATATGCTTACATTTTGGTATGACATTTGGTTTGTTTAAACTATACTATGCATTCATTAACACCGATCATGCCGCTCGGTAGTAGGTAGTGGTACCATAGGACTTAACAAATCCCATTCCTGAAATCTCGGGTTTGTTTAGACGTAAGGAATGACCGAATCCGAATATATATTCTTTTGATAACTCATTTTTACATAGTTATCCGACTGTCGCAAGGCTTGGATGTATGAATTTTCACAATACCGCATAAATGTTTATATCAGTATAGCATGCATTTACTGCACAAAACATAACTTTGATTTAAACCAAGTTTTACTTCAATACTTTGTTTTGTACATTTTTACTTATGGTTTGAGTAGTCTTATTTTACTTACCATACATAACATTTGTTACACATTACTTGACTACTTTTGGACTATTAACATTTGATATGATTTATACAAGGACTTTTGACAATTGGTTTAAACATAGACTTATTACATTGGTGGTTTGTTTAAGTGACTTAAGTAACGAGGCGTGTGTAATATGATACAAGCATGGTGGATACGCCGCTGGTACTTGCTATATATAAGTGTTTGTATGGTATTACATATTGTAGCGTTATTTGAATCACTTTAATTTGAAACATATAACATTTTATACAAATAACATACTTTTCACAATACATTGTTTTACAAACAACTTATCTTATACAAACTCATCTTACATGGTTATTCATTTAACCTTACATTTATTTATACATATCATCTGATTTTATTGTTTTTCAAATGATTTACAAAACAAAGAAAATTACAAGGTTCATGACAAAACATTTTCTTAAACAGAAGTCATGAATCTTATTTTCACAAAACCTATGTACTCGCCGGCATTTTTATGCTGACGTACCTATTTTCACATGTGTTTCAGGAAATGAAGCATAGGATTGATCAAGATACACTTAGGCGGACATGGGCCTTAGTGACAATAAAAGATGCAAGACTAGTTATATATGTTGTGTTTCTTTGATTGTCAAGACATTGTAACTCTTATAATCAATAAAACAATATTTCAATTTCCAGTATTTCAATTTCCATGTGTTATGAAACAATGATTCTATTACAACACTCCCCGACGTTTCCGCCACGTTTTGTATGTTCTACGTGGTCGGGGTGTGACAGAAGAGATCATTGAGAGGCTGATCGAAGCACTTCCAAATGAAAACGATTGGCCATACTACGTCATGATACTAAAAAATGGCAATGATACTAAAACGATGAATCTTGATTGGTTGATCGAGATGCTTGAAGGCCACAAACTGGAAATTCAAAAACAAAACAAAATGGCCAATCAAAATTTTCAGCAAAGTGTCGATCTATACTACCGAAGAAGCATGTTGATGAACAATCATGCACCGAAGATGGCGTTTAGTGCTAGTAGTTAAAAAGATTCATCACAACACAGTCTTCCAAAGTATGATTCAGGTTATTATTCATCCTCTGCATCAAATCAATAAAATCCAAACATTGTTCAATGCAAGATCGCCATAGACTTGAAAAACTCTCAAAGCCTGAAAGAAGAAGCATCCAAGCAACAAATGATATTTTTAGCATCTAGTTTGGAATCGTACGAAAGCCTGGTCGCTGGTAAGGTTGGAAACCCCAATAGGATGAAAGAAGATTATGACTAGATCGATCCAAAGGAGATGGAGCTGATCGATATAAGATGGTGCATGGCTAGCGTTATGAGGAGCGCTCAACGGTTTATGGAGATTACAGGATGATCATGTTTGGGAGCTGCTGACACAAAGCTAGGATTTGACAAATCGAAGGTTACCTGTTTCAATTGTAAGCAGTAAGGACACTTCAAGAGAGAGTGCACAAACCGACAATCAGATGAACCTGTGAATCCTTTTAGAGATTATCACTACCAGAAATGTCACACCCCCAAAATCCACCATGCGGAGTATCACCGCTTGTAGGCGTGACATGACCAGGATCAGGCCACCAATCATATTGAACAATGTATTTAAAATAGATAAAATCCAACCACGCAATATAATTGGTGTTCAAAAACTAGTTAACCAAGTTCAAATTAAACAGCGAAAGCATAAGACGTAAAACCAAAAAATAAGTTCAATAAGTTCATAAAGTTTAAATGTTTAGAACGGGACATAATAGTCCATATCCCAAAACGACCTCCTCCTCGTGCAAGCTCCATAAGCATCTAACGACCTGCAAAGCATGTAGTAACGAGTCAACAACAAAGTTGAGTGAGTTCACAGTTGGTTGTCCATTTTAGAGTTGTTTCCAAAATTGTAGTTTAATCTTAACCAGCTATCCAGCCGTGGGGGTTACCCCATAGTTTGAAAACGTTTATTAGTTAACCCATTTTTACTTTGGTCGTTTCAGCCATGGGGGCTACCCCATGTTCATAATCCCTGGCTATCCAGCCCGGCACTCCGGCCATGGGGGCTACCCCATTTTTAAACTACCAGACTCGTTACCATATCGACTACTAACGAAAATAAGTTGTGCCCTAGCGTCGGTGTCTATCATCACCGACATGCCATAGTCCATTAGTACACGCCCGTCCGAACGGCACGGTGTGAGGTTTGTTAAACCTAATAGCGCTATTAACAAATGACCCACTCGCCATTGGCCTCGGCGATTAAGTCGATATAAAATGAGGGACTTCGTTGATGGAGTTCTAGTCTAGTAAATCTAAATCCGTCCCAACTGTAACAACTGTGCTTGTAATCACTATGAACAGTTCTGTTATCAATAAACCAATGTTATTTGATCACAATGTTTGTTTTGTTATGTTTTACATTTTTCATGTTTTGACTTTTATGTAATTTCAAACTCTACATCGCTTTCTGGAGAGTTATACGCAAACTAGTGCGTAAACGTACTCAGTTTAATGCGAGAAATACTCCGGAACATCATCATATACTCAACATACCTTAAATAACCTTTAAATAACTTAGAAATAAGTTTTGAAGGCATTGGTATGGCAAAAACAAGTTAATTCGTTTACAGGGACTAAATATGACAAACTGCGAAGGTATGTCAATTTAAACTGTAACGAACATTCCGGAACATAACCATAAGTTAAACACACCTTAAATATCCTTTACATAGCTTAGAAATAGGCTTTGAGGGGTTCGGTGTGCTAAAATAAACTTTTGGGTCATTCAGGGACTAAAAGTGTCAAAAAGTGCACAAGTTTGCATTTTCGCGCATAACTTACGTTCTGAATACATCTGGACATCCAAAAATTTATGTAAGCATGACTATATTATATTTTAGTGTTCGCCTTAAGAAAAATCCATTCGTCGCGTCATTTGGATCGTTTTTCGCGCTTGTGCGCATTCCGTCGTAATTAAGCGAACATCGCGTTCGTACGGCTAAACGAACCGACATCTGAGATATTTTTGAACACATTTTAAGTTCCCTATACTTTAACTTCATTTTAGAGGTTTGAAATGGGGTTAACGGGCCTTAAACGTGTCAAAAATGGCCTAAATACAGTTCAGGGACCAAAACTGTAAATCTGCCAAACTTCACCCCTACGATGCGCAGGGACTTTTGCCCTACGATGCGCAGGGGGTCTTCTGACCAGATGCAGAGTTTTTAAAACAGGCTGTTTGCACATGTTTAATCCTCCACCACATGTTTTCACTTGCTTAGTCACTAGATAAGGATGGAATTAAGCTTCCATAACCTTGCAACAAGTGTACGGACTAGATCTTTTCCCCTTTTCCAAGAAACGATCCTAGCGGTGGACCAAAAACTATAAATAACCCAACCCCCTTTGTTCAAAATCACTAGAAATTCACTTTGAGAAACTCTAAGTTGAAACATTTGTTTCATACCTGAGATTTTCGAATTGAGTTTAGCATTCGGGGACCCTGGGTTAGTATTCTTTCGTTCTTTTCCTTATTTTTACTGCTTTTCGAGTCAGAAAGTCAAACTTTGTTTGACTTTCAGCGTTGACCAGTAATGGTCAATGCGAAGTTCGTTTGAACTTCGCAACGTGAGTGTAATCACGTTGGTCATAGTCCCTTGGGACTATGCCCACTGATTACCACGTTGTCTAGAGTCGTAGGGTAGGCGATCTAATAAATCGCCTATACCTTCGAACTCGACCCAGTTGGTCGATCATTAGGATCCGACCAAATACATTAGGTGACCATAGTAAGTAGGGAATAACCTTCCGAGGTTATACCCTATGGTCACATCGTTTAAGTAGTTGTATGATAGGTAGTTTATATGCCTTAGGTAAATTACCAGAATACCCTTTTCATGTATAATTGGTAATTAAGCATATGTAACCTAAACCTTTGTCACATAACTGATTATGTAACATGTATAGGCATATAATACTTGTCATAGGACTAGTTAGGCGGTCTGAACGCGTTTCACGCGCACGACACGTTAAAGTAGCATAAGCTTCCTAAACGGGTCATAATGGGTCGTAAACAATTATGTTAGGTTTCATTTAGTATGTAGGCTTTGTTAAACCAAATGACACGAGTCTCTACACTCGTTTGGTTTACGAAACCTCATTCTATCCAATCATCCGATTAAGGTCCGGTTATTAACATAGTTACCTATATTAGGTGCCGTTTGATTCCGAGATCTCTAGCATTACTTGGTGATTATCTTTATACATCTGAGCAATCTCAAGTGAGTACATAGACCCCTCTTTTACTGTTTTCCAAACTGTTTTGGGGTGGAACACATGTGCCTACTTGTTACTTTCATGCTTTCCTGTTTTCACATCATATACCGACTATGTTTGTTAGTACATTATAGTACATGATTTCATTACTTTTCTGCTATGTATGTTGACTGATAACATGCTAAGCACATTGATTTACATGACTTTTCTGCTATGTATGTTGACTGATAGCATGCTAGCACATTGATTTTACAAGACTTTTCTACTTTGTATGTTAACTTAGCATACTTAGTACATTGTTTTCATATGACATGTATACAACTACTATGACATTTGGTTTGCACAAACGGGTCTTTATTACGTTCATTAACATTTGCTACGCCGCTCGGTAGTAAGTAGTGGTACCATAGGACTTGACAAATCCCATTCCTGACATCCCGGGTTTGTTTGGATGTAAGGAATGACTGAATCCGAATACAATTCTTTTGATAACCTTGACTGAAAGGGTTATCCGACTGTCTCAAGGCTTGAATGTATGCGTTAACTCACCACATAAATGTTCGTATCAATGTATCATGCATCACTTTACAAAACATAACTTTTTGATATAATCAAAATACTTTGTTTTGTACATTTTTACTTATGGTTTAAGTAGTCTTATTTTACTTACCATACATATCATTTTGGTTATACATTACTTGACTACTTTTGGACTATCAACATTTGACATGGTTTATACAAGGACTTTTGACTATTGGTTTAAACATAGACATTTGACTTGGATATTTGACATAGACATTTTTACATGATTTACATCTTGACATGAACATTTTACATTGTTTGGGTTGGTTTGATTAAGTGATTAAGTAACGATGCGTGTGTAATATGATACAAGCATGGTGGATACGCCGCTGGTACTTCCTATATATAAGTGTTTGTATGGTATTATATATCGTAGCGTTATTTGAATCATTTCAGTTTTATACATAGAACATTTCATACAAATAACATACTTTTCACAATACATTGTTTTACAAACAACTTATCTTATACAAACTCAGTTTACAATGGTTATCCATTTAACCATACACTATTCTCTTATTTATACATATCATCTGATCTTATCGTTTTTCAAGTGATTTACAAAACAAATCAAATTACAAGGTTCATGACGGAATATTTTCTCAAACACAAGTCATGAATCTTATTTTCACAAACCTATGTATCTCACAGGCATTTTTATGCTGACGTACCTATTTTCACATGTGTTTTCAGGAGCTTTTCCATAGGATGTTGATCATGATACTAGGGCGGACCTGTGCCTTAGAGACTTTAAAAGAAGATAGACTATGTTTAATTATGTTCTGAACTCTTAAATTTCCTGTTTGAAACAATGTAACACCTTTGTTTATAAATAAAATACAACTTTGTTTGCCATGGATTTGAAACAATTAATTCTGTCGCAACACGCCCCGATGTTTCCGCCGCGATTTGTTGTTTTACGCGGTCGGGGTGTGACAGAAGAGTTGGTATCAGAGCCAATGGTTATAGGGAATTAGGTTATTAGTAATGCTTTGACCTAGACTATAACTTTTCTAGGACCCTAACACAAATTAGTTGTGTTTAGATCTTAAAACATTTACATCACCTATCCTTAGGTGATTATCAAAACAAGGAACCAAAATTTTTCCGAAACGATTTTTGAAAAACAATCATCTGTTTTTGAATAAATTATTACAAGGTTTTGAACTCTCTTTTATATGGTTTTGAACCCTTTTCAGTTTGGTTTTTGGCCTTGTGCCTTCAAATTTTCAAAATCCCGTTAAACGTTTTGGGTTTTAAATAATGTGAACATGTGCAAACTGGAAGGGTGAATGCCTGTATTCTGGGTTTTCTGTCTAGGCAAGCACTTCGTATACATCTCATCAGACGCGAGACCAGTTGTGCTTACCTGGGAATTCTTGGGATGAGTGTTCACTTATAGGCGAGCATGTCTTCATTACACATTATTTTTGACCCATTTACTTTGATTAGTCACTGTGTGTTGTTTGTTTGCTCTGTGATACGGACGAATGACCACCATCTTTGCTCTTGTTGATTTTGTTTCATCTCATTCTTTTCATCCAATCATCTCACTCGTTTTCTTTCATGTTTTCCTCTTTTAGAATGCCTCCTCGACGCGATCCTCGAACTTTTACTATTGAAGAGATCGCAGCCCTGGTTTCTCAGCAAGTGGCTGCTGTACTTCCCGGTGTTGTAACTCAAGTCCACGATATATTTAACAACAACGGCAATAACAACAACAATAACGCACACTGTAATTTCAAGAATTTCAATTCTGCGAAGCCGCTTAAGTTTTCTGGGTCGCAAGGAGCAACTGCGCTCCTACGGTGGTTTGAAAGTATCGAGAGCACATTCTTACACGTGCAGTGTCAGAATGCGCGTAGGGTTGAATTTGCTTCAAGCGTGTTTGAGAAGCGAGCGCTTACCTGGTGGAATGGTATTAAGCGCGATAGGGGTGCCGAAGTGGCGTTGGCACAGACATGGGAAGAGCTTCGGGCTCTCATGATGAAGGAGTTTTGTCCCCGTCATGAAATTCGAGTTTTGGAACGAGAGTTTGATGGCTTAAAGCAAGATGGGGCTGAACACCGTGCATACACGGATCGTTTTGAAGAACTCAGTCTATTGTGTCCCACCATGGTTACCCCTCCGGATAAAGCGATCGAGAGGTATATTGATGGGTTACCCGAATCTATTCTGGAGATTTTGACTGGTGTTAATCCTACTACCCTTCGCCAAGCTATCGAGTTGTCTGCTACCCTCACTGAGACTCTAGTCAGGAAGGGTAAACTCACCCGCAAGGGTGATAAAAAGAAGGAGACTAATTCTGAGAAAAACAAGAATAAGGGTAAGGGTAAGGAAGGTGAAGCATCAAAGAAATCAAGGAAACGAAAGGGTGCCCAAAATTTTGCTGTTACTGCACAGGCTCAAGCTGCACCAAATCAGCCTGCGCAACCACCTGCCAAGAAGACTTATTTTGGCAATGCACCTTTGTGCAACAGGTGTAACGGCCATCACCAACCACATCTCCAGTGTCGTCAGTGCACCAACTGCGGAAGATCTGGTCATCTTGCTGTCGACTGCCGCATTCCTGTCAATCAGAACCAGGCAGTTCGTAACCAAGCTCAACAGGTTGCTCAGCCTCCTGCCCCGCAACAGGGCCAAGCTGCACGACCTCATTTTCCTCCTGGTTCGTGCTACAATTGTGGGGATCTGACCCACTACAGGAACCGGTGCCCAAGGCTAGTCAACCAGAACCAGAATCAGAATCAGGCTCCGGCTCGAGGCCGAGTTTTTAACATGAATGCCCAAGAGGCGCAGGCGGATGATAACGTGGTGAACGGTACGTTCTTTATTAATAATCAGCCTGCATCTGTTCTCTTTGATTCGGGTGCCGATAAGAGTTTTGTGTCATTGTCTTTTGAGCCGATGCTTCGCGTGTCTAGAACGAAACTAAGTAAATCTTTGACAGTAGAGGTTGCTAGTGGTGAACCCATTATTCTTAATTCTGTTCTACGCAACTGCCAGTTGAACCTTAACGATCATCTTTTTCCTATCGATCTCACGCCTATGCAACTTGGAAGCTTCGACGTCATTGTGGGTATGGATTGGTTATCTAAGCATCACGCAGAGATAGTTTGTTCTGAGAAGATTGTTCGTGTGCCGCTTTCGACAGGCGAGATTCTGCAGGTTCAAGGTGAGAAGCCTACCGTTGGTCTCAAACTCATGTCTTGTTTTAAAGCTCGGAAGTATCTGCAGAAGAACTATGTGGCTTTCTTAGCACATGTTACAGAAGATAAAGGCAAGGGTAAGTCTATTTCAGATATTCCTGTCGTTCGGGATTATTCTGAAGTGTTCCCTGAAGATTTACCTGGTCTACCTCCAGCACGCCAAGTCGAGTTCCGCATTGACCTCGTACCTGGTGCAAATCCCATTGCCAGAGCTCCATATCGTCTTGCACCATCTGAGATGCAAGAGTTGTCTAAGCAGCTTCAGGAGCTCTCTGACAAAGGCTTTATACGTCCTAGTTTTTCACCTTGGGGTGCTCCCGTTCTTTTTGTCAAGAAGAAGAATGGATCCTTTAGGATGTGTATCGATTATCGTGAGCTTAACAAGCTTACCATCAAGAATCGATATCCCCTACCTCGCATCGACGACCTCTTTGATCAGTTACAAGGCGCTTCTTATTTTTTCGAAGATCGACCTGCGTTCTGGATATCATCAACTTCGGGTGCATGAAGAAGATATTCCTAAGACAGCGTTCCGTACTCGGTATGGGCACTATGAGTTCACAGTCATGCCATTCGGTGTGACTAATGCTCCTGCTGTTTTCATGGACTTAATGAATAGGGTCTGCAAACCTTATTTGGATCAGTTCGTCATTGTTTTTATTGACGACATCTTGATTTACTCTAAGACGCGAGCTGATCACGAGCAACATCTTCGTCTTACTCTGGAACTCCTAAAGAAAGAGCAACTTTTCGCCAAATTCTCCAAGTGCGAATTCTGGCTTAAAGAAGTTCAATTTTTGGGGCACATTATCAACGAACAAGGTATTCATGTAGATCCCTCCAAGATCAGTGCGATTAAGGATTGGGATACACCTTCTACTCCTACTGAAGTTCGTTCTTTTCTTGGTCTAGCGGGTTATTATCGCCGCTTCATTGAAAACTTCTCTAAGATTGCAGTTCCTCTAACTGCTCTAACTCAGAAGAAAATGCCCTTTTACTGGGGATTCAAACAAGAGGAAGCTTTTCAACACCTGAAGCAGAAGCTTTGCGATGCGCCTGTTCTATCATTGCCTGAGGGTGATGATGATTTTGTCGTGTATTGTGATGCATCGAAATTGGGTCTTGGCTGTGTTCTTATGCAAAGGAACAAAGTCATAGCCTATGCATCGAGGCAATTGAAGATACATGAGAAGAACTACACCACTCATGATCTTGAGTTGGGTGCAGTTGTCTTTGCTCTCAAGATCTGGAGACACTATTTGTACGGTACAAAATGTGTGGTTTTCACTGACCACAAAAGTCTTCAGCATATCTTCAACCAGAAAGAACTCAACATGAGACAGCGACGTTGGGTTGAGCTTTTAAACGACTACGACTGCGAAATTCGCTACCATCCTGGTAAGGCGAATGTCGTGGCTGATGCATTGAGTCGCAAGGAACGTACTAAGCTTCATTGTGTACGTGTTCAATCTGTTATTCAAGCTCGATCCGATATTCAAGCACGCATTTCTCAGTCACAACAATCCTGTGTTTCACAAGGTTTAATGGATAAGGAATTTCCTTACCACATAACACCTGCTCTTGAACTGAAGGACAATGGGTCATATTACTTCATGGACCGTTTATGGGTCCCAAGCCAGGATGATCTTCGTACCTTGCTTATGGATGAAGCCCATAAGTCTCGTTATTCTATTCATCCGGGCTCAGATAAAATGTATAAGGATCTTCATATTCACTATTGGTGGCCTGGTATGAAGAAAGACATTGCCTTATACGTATCAAAATGCCTTACTTGTCTTAAGGTTAAGGCTGAACATCAGCGTCCTTCGGGTTTATTGGAACAACTAGAGATCCCAGTTTGGAAATGGGAAAACATTACTATGGATCTTGTTACCAAACTCCCGCGCACAAAGAAAGGTCATGATGCCATCTGGGTAGTCGTTGATCGTCTTACAAAGTCAGCACATTTCTTGCCAATCCGCGAGGATTTTCCTACTGACAGACTTGCTCAAATCTATGTAGATGAAATTGTGGCTCGACATGGTGTTCCTTTGAACATCATTTCTGACAGAGATGCTCGTTTCACTTCTCATTTTTGGAGAACCATGCAATCTGCTATGGGAACCCAACTTAATCTGAGCACAGCTTATCATCCGCAAACGGATGGTCAATCTGAGAGAACAATCCAGACTCTGGAGGATATGCTAAGAGCTTGTGTGATCGATTTTGGTGGTAGCTGGGATTCACATCTTAAATTGATTGAATTCTCCTACAACAACAGTTATCACACTAGCATCGGAATGGCTCCTTTCGAAGCTCTCTATGGTCGAAAATGTCGTTCACCAGTCTGCTGGAATGAGATTGGCGAGGCTCAACTTACTGGACCTGCCCTCATTTTAGAGACAACTGACAAGGTCAAGAAAGTTCGTGATAACCTTCAGGCAGCTAGAAACCGTCAGAAGATTTACGCGGACCCAAAACGCAAAGCCTTTGAATTTCAAGTCGGTGATCGAGTATTACTTAAGGTCTCACCTTGGAAAGGTGTGATCAGATTTGGAAAGAAAGGAAAACTTGCACCTAGATACGTTGGACCATTCAAGATCGTCGAAAGAATCGGAAAGGTAGCCTACAGACTTGAGTTACCTCCGGAACTGGGAAATGTTCATCCAACTTTTCACGTATCAAATCTCAAGAAGTGTACAGCTGATGAGAACTACTCCATACCGCTTGACGAAATTCGTGTTGGCAAAACACTGAAATTTGTTGAGAAACCAGTGGAAATCATGGAACGTGAAGTCAAGTGGCTTAAACGCAAGCGCATTCCTTTGGTCAAAGTTCGCTGGGAAGCTAAACGTGGACCTGAGTTTACTTGGGAACGCGAAGACCAAATGAAGGCGAAATACCCACATCTTTTTCCACGAGTTTCCTCTAAATAAATTTCGGGACGAAATTTCCACAAGTAGGGGAGACTGTAACAACTATGCTTGTAATCACTATGAACAGTTCTGTTATCAATAAACCAATGTTATTTGATCACAATGTTTGTTTTGTTATGTTTTACATTTTTCATGTTTTGACTTTTATGTAATTTCAAACTCTACATCGCTTTCTGGAGAGTTATACGCAAACTAGTGCGTAAACGTACTCAGTTTAATGCGAGAAATACTCCGGAACATCATCATATACTCAACATACCTTAAATAACCTTTAAATAACTTAGAAATAAGTTTTGAAGGCATTGGTATGGCAAAAACAAGTTAATTCGTTTACAGGGACTAAATATGACAAACTGCGAAGGTATGTCAATTTAAACTGTAACGAACATTCCGGAACATAACCATAAGTTAAACACACCTTAAATATCCTTTACATAGCTTAGAAATAGGCTTTGAGGGGTTCGGTGTGCTAAAATAAACGTTTGGGTCATTCAGGGACTAAAAGTGTCAAAAAGTGCACAAGTTTGCATTTTCGCGCATAACTTACGTTCTGAATACATCTGGACATCCAAAAATTTATGTAAGCATGACTATATTATATTTTAGTGTTCGCCTTAAGAAAAATCCATTCGTCGCGTCATTTGGATCGTTTTTCGCGCTTGTGCGCATTCCGTCGTAATTAAGCGAACATCGCGTTCGTACGGCTAAACGAACCGACATCTGAGATATTTTTGAACACATTTTAAGTTCCCTATACTTTAACTTCATTTTAGAGGTTTGAAATGGGGTTAACGGGCCTTAAACGTGTCAAAAATGGCCTAAATACAGTTCAGGGACCAAAACTGTAAATCTGCCAAACTTCACCCCTACGATGCGCAGGGACTTTTGCCCTACGATGCGCAGGGGGTCTTCTGACCAGATGCAGAGTTTTTAAAACAGGCTGTTTGCACATGTTTAATCCTCCACCACATGTTTTCACTTGCTTAGTCACTAGATAAGGATGGAATTAAGCTTCCATAACCTTGCAACAAGTGTACGGACTAGATCTTTTCCCCTTTTCCAAGAAACGATCCTAGCGGTGGACCAAAAACTATAAATAACCCAACCCCCTTTGTTCAAAATCACTAGAAATTCACTTTGAGAAACTCTAAGTTGAAACATTTGTTTCATACCTGAGATTTTCGAATTGAGTTTAGCATTCGGGGACCCTGGGTTAGTATTCTTTCGTTCTTTTCCTTATTTTTACTGCTTTTCGAGTCAGAAAGTCAAACTTTGTTTGACTTTCAGCGTTGACCAGTAATGGTCAATGCGAAGTTCGTTTGAACTTCGCAACGTGAGTGTAATCACGTTGGTCATAGTCCCTTGGGACTATGCCCACTGATTACCACGTTGTCTAGAGTCGTAGGGTAGGCGATCTAATAAATCGCCTATACCTTCGAACTCGACCCAGTTGGTCGATCATTAGGATCCGACCAAATACATTAGGTGACCATAGTAAGTAGGGAATAACCTTCCGAGGTTATACCCTATGGTCACATCGTTTAAGTAGTTGTATGATAGGTAGTTTATATGCCTTAGGTAAATTACCAGAATACCCTTTTCATGTATAATTGGTAATTAAGCATATGTAACCTAAACCTTTGTCACATAACTGATTATGTAACATGTATAGGCATATAATACTTGTCATAGGACTAGTTAGGCGGTCTGAACGCGTTTCACGCGCACGACACGTTAAAGTAGCATAAGCTTCCTAAACGGGTCGTAATGGGTCGTAAACAATTATGTTAGGTTTCATTTAGTATGTAGGCTTTGTTAAACCAAATGACACGAGTCTCTACACTCGTTTGGTTTACGAAACCTCATTCTATCCAATCATCCGATTAAGGTCCGGTTATTAACATAGTTACCTATATTAGGTGCCGTTTGATTCCGAGATCTCTAGCATTACTTGGTGATTATCTTTATACATCTGAGCAATCTCAAGTGAGTACATAGACCCCTCTTTTACTGTTTTCCAAACTGTTTTGGGGTGGAACACATGTGCCTACTTGTTACTTTCATGCTTTCCTGTTTTCACATCATATACCGACTATGTTTGTTAGTACATTATAGTACATGATTTCATTACTTTTCTGCTATGTATGTTGACTGATAACATGCTAAGCACATTGATTTACATGACTTTTCTGCTATGTATGTTGACTGATAGCATGCTAGCACATTGATTTTACAAGACTTTTCTACTTTGTATGTTAACTTAGCATACTTAGTACATTGTTTTCATATGACATGTATACAACTACTATGACATTTGGTTTGCACAAACGGGTCTTTATTACGTTCATTAACATTTGCTACGCCGCTCGGTAGTAAGTAGTGGTACCATAGGACTTGACAAATCCCATTCCTGACATCCCGGGTTTGTTTGGATGTAAGGAATGACTGAATCCGAATACAATTCTTTTGATAACCTTGACTGAAAGGGTTATCCGACTGTCTCAAGGCTTGAATGTATGCGTTAACTCACCACATAAATGTTCGTATCAATGTATCATGCATCACTTTACAAAACATAACTTTTTGATATAATCAAAATACTTTGTTTTGTACATTTTTACTTATGGTTTAAGTAGTCTTATTTTACTTACCATACATATCATTTTGGTTATACATTACTTGACTACTTTTGGACTATCAACATTTGACATGGTTTATACAAGGACTTTTGACTATTGGTTTAAACATAGACATTTGACTTGGATATTTGACATAGACATTTTTACATGATTTACATCTTGACATGAACATTTTACATTGTTTGGGTTGGTTTGATTAAGTGATTAAGTAACGATGCGTGTGTAATATGATACAAGCATGGTGGATACGCCGCTGGTACTTCCTATATATAAGTGTTTGTATGGTATTATATATCGTAGCGTTATTTGAATCATTTCAGTTTTATACATAGAACATTTCATACAAATAACATACTTTTCACAATACATTGTTTTACAAACAACTTATCTTATACAAACTCAGTTTACAATGGTTATCCATTTAACCATACACTATTCTCTTATTTATACATATCATCTGATCTTATCGTTTTTCAAGTGATTTACAAAACAAATCAAATTACAAGGTTCATGACGGAATATTTTCTCAAACACAAGTCATGAATCTTATTTTCACAAACCTATGTATCTCACAGGCATTTTTATGCTGACGTACCTATTTTCACATGTGTTTTCAGGAGCTTTTCCATAGGATGTTGATCATGATACTAGGGCGGACCTGTGCCTTAGAGACTTTAAAAGAAGATAGACTATGTTTAATTATGTTCTGAACTCTTAAATTTCCTGTTTGAAACAATGTAACACCTTTGTTTATAAATAAAATACAACTTTGTTTGCCATGGATTTGAAACAATTAATTCTGTCGCAACACGCCCCGATGTTTCCGCCGCGATTTGTTGTTTTACGCGGTCGGGGTGTGACACCAACAGGACGAGGAATTCACATTCCTGAACACGTCCCAACAAGACGAGGAATCCCTATTCCTTAACCCGTTCCCATTCCCACCGGGAATTACCATGCTTTGTAGAAAAGTGTGAACTCACCTTGGTTTGCTCGGTTAGATTAGTTACTCTAATAATCAGGAATTAAGCTCGTCCTAACATGGTACAGATAACAATCAGTTTCACATGCATGCATAATACGTATCCTACGTACGGTTTATCTACTCATTACTTCTATCACATAGCACGCAATCACGTTAACATTTCACGCCCATATAAAAATCCCATCTATACCCATTCAAAAGCAAACATACGATATTGCACAAAACACTTTCATTAACATATAACATGTTAGATCATTCTCAGATAACCTACTCGACATTTAGACACGCAAATTGCTACTTATGTCGTTTCAGCTTTAACATTCAAAACTGGGCTGTTTTCAGGAATTTTAATAAAAAGGTTAACTTCCTCCAAAAATTCCCAAACTTTACAGAATGTTTTAAACAATCCAAACATTACTGTGTAAAAATATCGGGATCCAATTCATTACCAAAATTTTATAAAAAATCATTTACCGGACTGCAATCACATTCATCACTTTCTGACTGCAGTCCACGGAATAATTTATTTAAAATTCATCATAAATCCGATTGATGAAATTCTTGTTGGATCATTACAACGACATCAGCGGTCATCCACAGTACGAATTTCATGAGCTAATTCTACACAGATTTCAAGTTATGGCGAAAAACATAAAACACATGTTCTGTAGTAAAAACGCAGCTTTTGCTGCTGTGAAAAACGACCCTTTAAAAATAGCAAACGAAGTCCAAACATTATAATTCCAGTGCCATTAGAACTGTATTTTGAAATAACACGTTATAGACCCAAGAAAATCAGTTTTTCGATAAATATCGACCTGTTTACAGCCAACTGAAGTTGGCTGTAAATGTTTGGACAGAAGTTGTTTTCAGCTTATAGCGCTCTAACGCAAGTTCTATTTGTTCCGTTAACATGTTTAGTGATCAACAACGACATTTAACATCACTTGCAGCAGGTTATCGTTTATTTAACTCAGATTTATCATGTCAAGTACCATCATCAACATAACAACATCATACTAGCATTATTTCATCTTGTTTCATCCATTTATCATACTATGTAAAGCTTTATGTTCAAGACTTGTGTGCATGATCTTTAGTGTTCATGTAATAATCAACAAACTACAACTTTTAATCACTAAAAACTTGAAGTAAACAAGATCAAAGAAGTCTTACAACTAGCTTAAAGCTAGGGAAGATCAAGAAGCAAAAGTGGTGGATAATAGCAAACGAAGGTGGTCCTTCAAGTTCCGTGAGCACTAAGCTTCGTTAAATACCTTCTTACTCCTTAGAATGGCCTTGGAAATTGATGATCAAGACTTGATGATGATGAGGGTGTGCTTGGGGTGTTCGGCCGAGAGTTTAATAGGAGAGAGGAGAAGAAGTTGGGTGGTGTAATGTATGAAGAATGATGAGGATTATTTATAATCTTAAGCTAATGTCCAAAAGGTTTTGTGTTTCTTGTAGTACATACATTATCTAAACAAATCATCACAATATCCAAGTAAGATAATGGGGATTTAGTGTGATTTATAAAGATCATGGTGGGGCCAAGTTTGGGCCGATTACTTGCATGTGGGGGGGGGGGGGGGGGGTAAATGTAAAGTTAAATGGTTAGTTAGGTAATATAGTTCAAAACCAAGTATGTGATTAGTTATGTTAGTTACTAGATATTTTAGTGGGTGTTAGGGTGTTCGGGAACCATAACTAGCTCAGAAAAGTGAAACAATGTTTTTAACAATATTTTTGTGTTCCGGGTAATGTCTGGTTGTTCGGTTTGATACCGGTTCGTTAAAGTGCTAAGTTGTTCCGTTTAGTGTCTTTTATGCATCTTTTTGTAACACTTTTAATTCCCCATACTTAGGAAAGCATACAAGACCATTTAGTCAATTTTCTGCACAAGACTAGTATGTTAACAAGCACGTGTAAGTATGACGTAGTAATCAGAAAGCAGTTAAGTAATTCAGCACAGTCATCAAGCATTTTAATTAACATTAATTAATCGTACGGATACATGTAATTATGAGGGTTGTCACATTCTCCCCTTGTTAAGAAAATTTCATCCCGAAATTTAGCATGTGGTTGCTGAGGAAGCTAGTTAAGTTGCGTGGTTTCCTGGTTTTCCTGGGGTGTCACATCATCCCCTCGTTGGTTTGGAATTTCATCCCGAAATTCTGCAGTAGCTTCAGCCTCAGTAGTGGTTTCACTTTTCTTAAACAACTGGGGATACTTGAGTTTCATTTGGTCTTCTCGTTCTCATGTATACGCTGGGCCACGACAGGAGTTCCAACGAACTCAAACAAGAGGTATTCTGGTACGCTTGAGAACCTTAACATCTCGATCAGTAATCTCTACTGGTTCCTCGATGAATCGCAACTGATCGTCGATAGTGAGCCCCTTGAGAGGAACTATGAGGGTCTCATCTGACAGACACTTCTTCAGATTCGACACATGGAATACGTTGTGAACTCCGCTGAGTTCTGCCGGTAGATTCAGCTTGTAAGCGACTTTGCCAAATTTTCTCAATGATTTTGAATGGTCCGACATAGTGCGGATTGAGTTTGCCTCGTTTGCCAAAATGAACTACACCTTTCCAAGGTGAGACTTTAACTACTTGATCCCCAACCTGGAACTCGAGTGGTTTCCTTCGCTTATCAGCATAGCTTTTCTGACGGTCACGAGCTGCCACCATTCATTGTCGTATTTGAGCAATCTTCTCGGTTGTATCTACCACAAGTTCGGGGCCAGTGATTTGACTGTCGCCAACCTCTGCCCAACAAAGAGGTGATCGGCACTTCCGTCTGTACAATGCCTCGAACGGAGCGGCCTAGATACTGGTGTGGTAATTGTTGTTATACGAAAACTCCACTAACGGGAGATGTTTTTCCCAGCCATTACTAAAGTCGATTACACATGCCCGAAGCATGTCTTCAAGGGTTTGGATGGTGCGTTCAGATTGCCCATCCGTCTGTGGATGATATGCCGTGCTCATGTCTAATCGAGAACCAAAGGACTTGTGCATAGCTTGCCACAATTTAGATGTAAAACGTGAGTCACGATCAGAAATGATGGAGGTTGGCACTCCGTGCCTTGATACTACTTCCTTTAGGTAGATGTCTGCTAGAGTAGAAAACTTGTCAGTTTCCTTGATAGCCAAGAAGTGTGCAGACTTAGTTAATCGATCCACTATCACCCAAATAGTGTCATTTCCGCGTTGAGATCTAGGCAGACCAGTAACGAAATCCATGGAAATTTGCTCCCATTTCCATGTCGGGATCTCTGGTTGTTGGAGTAGGCCTGATGGTTTCTGATATTCAATCTTGACTCTCGCACAAGTCAAACATTTACTGACGTAGGTTGCTATGTTGGCTTTCATACTAGGCCACCAATACGTAGTCTTGAGATCATGGTACATCTTATCCGAACCAGGATGTACTGAATAACGAGACTTGTGTGCTTCTTCCATCACAAGCTCACGTAGATTACCATAGAGTGGAACCCAAATACGCCCGTTTACATAGTAGGCGCCGTCTTCCTTTTGTTCTAACTGTTTCCTTGATCCTCGTAGGGACTCCGCCCTGATGTTCTCTGCTTTCAACGCTTCCACCTGAGCATCTCGTATCCGGGTAGGAAGACTAGATTGGATGGTAAGTTGTAACGCTCGTACATGTTTAGGGATAGTACCATTTGGACTAAGAGCGTCAGCCACAACATTGGCTTTGCCCGGATGGTACTTGATCGCACATTCGTAATCATTCAAGAGTTCGACCCATCGGCGTTGTCGCATTTTTAACTCCTTTTGCTTGAAGATATGCTCGAGACTCCTGTGATCGGTGTAAATGGTGCACTTGGTATCGTACAGGTAATGTCTCCATATCTTAAGTGCGAAAACAACCGCTCCCAATTCCAAGTCGTGCGTAGTGTAGTTCCTTTCGTGAAATTTAAGTTGGCGTGATGCGTAGGCAATGACCTTGTCACGTTGCATCAACACGCAACCAAGTCCTTGGATGGAAGCGTCGCAATAAACCACAAAATCATCAGTGCCTTCAGGCAATGAGAGGATAGGCGCGCTACAAAGTCTATCTTTTAAGTGCTGGAAAGCAGATTCCTGTGCATCACCCCAATGATAAGTGACACCCTTCTGAGTTAGCGAGGTGACAGGTTGCGCAATCTTAGAGAAATCCTTGATGAATCTTCTGTAGTAGCCCGCCAAACCCAAGAATTGGCGGATTTCTGTTGGTGTACGGGGTGCAGGCCAGTTCTTGATCGAGTCTACCTTGGAGGGATCAACATGAATCCCATCCTTGTTTACCACATGGCCTAGAAAGTGGACTTCGCGAAGCCAGAAGTCACATTTAGAAAATTTGGCATACAAATGCTCTGTTCGAAGAAGTTCCAAAATAAGCCTCAGGTGTTGCTCGTGTTCTTCCTGACTCTTCGAATAGATCAGGATGTCATCAATGAAAACTATGACAAACTTATCCAGGTAAGGTTTGCACACTCGGTTCATGAGATCCATGAAGACCGCAGGAGCATTCGTCAACCCGAAAGGCATAACCAAGAACTCGTAATGCCCATAACGAGTCCTGAATGCTGTTTTAGAGATATCCTCATCTCGGACTCTCAGTTGATGGTAACCTGACCTTAGGTCAATATTGGAATAGAAACTCGGCCCTTGCAACTGGTTGAATAAGTCATCAATGCGTGGAAGAGGATAACGATTCTTCACAGTCACCTTGTTGAGTTCGCGATAGTTAATACACATTCTGAAAGTACCATCTTTCTTCTTCACAAACAAGACTGGAGCTCCCCATGGCGAAGAGCTAGGACGAATAAAACCCTTGTCCAAGAGGTCTTGCAATTGAGTGGACAATTCCTCTAGTTACGATGGGACTAAGCGATAAGGCGCACGGGCTATGGGCGCTTCTCCAGGAGCTAGCTCGATTTGAAACTCAACTTGACGATGAGGCGGAAGACCAGGTAATTCCTCAGGAAATACCTCAGGAAAATCACGTACAATTGGTATATCTTCTATCTTCCTTTCTTCCGAGGATGTATCAGAATAGAATAGCAGTGTGGCCCTTTCGCAACCACTTCTAGGCCTTAAGGAAAGAGATGATGCCCACAACAGCACCACTCTTGCCGCCACGAATTACGAGGGGTTCTTTGCCAGAACGAGGGATGCGGACAATCTTCTCGTTGCAAAGAATTTCCGCTTGCTGATGAGATAACCAATCCATACCAATAACAACGTCGAAACTACCCAGAACGATAGGAATAAGATCGATAGAGAAGGTCTGACCAGCTAGGATCAGGTTACAGCCCTTAACTATGTGTGTGGCTTCAAGACTTTTACCGTTTGCTAGTTCTACCGTGTGTTTGGTGGTCAAAAGTGTTGGGGTGCGCTTAAGCATTTGGCTAACATTTAAGGACACATAACTAGTATCTGCACCCGAATCAAATAAAACAGTATCAAAGAAGTCGTCCAGAAGAAACTTACCCATCACAACATTGGGATCGTTCCTTGCATCACCCTGACCAATCACAAAGGCACGACCTCGGGCGCCATTATTGTTACCCCCGTTGTTGCCTCCATTGTTGCCTCCATTGTTGTTCCCGTTTCCTTGGTTGTTGTTGTTCTGATTCTGGTTCAGCTGAGGACAGTTCTTCTTAAAGTGGCCTTCAGCACCACATTGAAAGCACCCTTTGTTGTTACCTTGTTGTTGCTGGCGTTGATTCGGTGGGGCTTGCTGTTGCTGCTGATTCTGATTCGCTGGACGCTGACTCCTGCAATCCCTTGCAATGTGACCAGGCTTGTTGCACCGATGGCCCGCTGTGGTGCAAGTTACAGCGATTACATTTGGGGTGATTCCCCTTGTATCCACTCTGCCCTTGACTTCCAGAAGGCTGCTGACTGGGGCTCTTATAGTCCTCAGTCCTTCGTTGCTGTGACTGAGACTGAACAGAGGTAGAACCTTTGCTCGAATTTCCATCCCATTTTCGCTTGTTGTCGCTAGGAGCATACGGAGTAGCTGTGGCACTGATACGTTTGGGCAGCCTGTTTTGCTTCACCGCCTGGTCAGTGAGACGATGAGCTAGTCGTATAACTTGCTGAATGGTACCCAGGTTAGCTGAAGTCACGTGACTCTGAATCTCTGGTACAAGACCCTTGAGGTACAGCTCAATACGTTTGATGGGAGGGTCCACCATAGTAGGACACAAGATGGCCAACTCGTTTGACCTCTTCGTATACGCCTCAATTTCAGACCCCGTCATTTTCATATTGAAAAATTCAACCTCTAGTTTGTGGATGTCGTCACGACTACAGTACTCTTCCTTGATCAAATCTTTGAAGTCATTCCATGGGGTGGCATTAGCAACCGCCAGCCCTAGCAGTTGAACCTGTGCTTTCCACCAGGTTAACGTAGCACCTTCGAGTGTTCCAGTAGCAAATTTCACCCTACGATCTTCAGGGCATTCACACATCTCAAAAACAGACTCAATCTTCTCGAACCAGTGAAGAAGACCTACAGCTCCTTCTGTGCCGCTGAAGGTACTAGGTCTGCAATCCATGAATGTTTTGAACGTACATACGGGAGGCTGAGCATGTTGACCTATTGCGCGAGAATAAAAGACAAGGTTAAGCACAAGAGTTGGTTCGCGAGGGTAGGATCTAAACATCCTAAGATGGGTTGATAAGGCAGGTTATACCTCCTGCAGGGACAGCTGCGAGTGCCTCAGCCACTCGTTCGTTGATTAGAGCCGTCAGCTGAGCTTGAGTCAAGTTCAAACGTCCACTCATGATCTTCACAATGAAGCAACGTGAGTGAGAAAAGTGTCGCAAAAGTGCGTAAGCATGGGACGGCAGAAGAGAGTAAGCACACAAGGCTCAAATAGCAGTTATCACGTTAACTAATGCACTATGTGAACTATCAAACAGACAATATAAACGTAAATCATACCACCTATTGTGTCGAGTCTTGCACGTGGAGCAAAGCGTCGTTGTGGATCATTGAGAACTGTACAGGTTATAGTCTGGTTTTCTCAAAAAGCTTTTCCCTTTTTAAAACCAAATTCACTATAACCAACGGCTCTGATACCAATCTGTCACCACCAAAATCCACCATGCGGAGTATCACCACTTGGAGGCGTGACGTGACCAGGATCAGGCCACCAATCATATTGAACAATGTATTTAAAATAGATAAGATCCAACCACGCAATATAATTGGTGTTCAAAAACTAGTTAACCAAGTTCAAATTAAACAGCGGAAGCATAAGACGTAAAACCAAAACATAAGTTCAACAAGTTCATAAAGTTTAAATGTTTAGAACGGGACATAACAGTCCATATCCCACAACGACCTCCTCCTCGTGCAAGCTCCATAAGCATCTAACGACCTGCAAAGCATGTAGTGACGAGTCAACAACAAAGTTGAGTGAGTTCACAGTTGGTTGTCCATTTTAGAGTTGTTTCCAAAATCGTAGTTTAATCTTAACCAGCTATCCAGCCGTGGGGGTTACCCCATAGTTTGAAAACGTTTATAAGTTAACCCATTTTTACTTCGGCCGTTACAGCCATGGGGGCTACCCCATGTTCATAATCCCTGGCTATCCAGCCCGGCACCCCGGCCGTGGGGGCTACCCCATTTTTAAACTACCAGACTCATTACCATATCGACTACTAACGAAAATAAGTTGTGCCCTAGCGTTGGTGTCTATCAGCACCGACGTGCCATAGTCCATTAGTACACGCCCGTCCGAACGGCACGGTGTGAGGTTTGTTAAACCTAATAGCGCTATTAACTAATGACCCGCTCGCCATTGGCCTCGGCGATTAAGTCGATATAAAATGAGGGACTTCGTTGATAGAGTTCTAGTCTAGTAAATCTAAATCCATCTCAACAGGACGAGGAATTCACATTCCTGAACACGTCCCAACAGGACGAGGAATCCCTATTCCTTAACCCATTCCCATTCCCACCGAGAATTACCATGCTTTGTAGAAAAGTGTGAACTCACCTTGGTTTGCTTGGTTAGATTAGTTACTCTAATAATTAGGAATTAAGCGCGTCCTAACATGGTACATATAACAATCAGTTTCACGTGCATGCATAATATGTATCCTACGTATGGTTTATCTACTCATTACTTCTATCACATAGCACACACTCACGTTAACATTTCACGCCCATATAAACATCCCATCTATACCCATTCAAAAGCAAACATACGATATTGCACATAAGACTTTCATTGACATATAACATGTTGGATCATTCTCAGATAACCTACCCGACATTTAGACATGCAAATTGCTACTTATGTCGTTTCAGCTTTAACATTCAAAACTTGGCTGTTTTCGGGAATTTTATTAAAATAGTTAACTTGCTCCAAAAACTCCCAAACTTTTACAGAATATTTTAAACAATCCAAATATTACTGGGTAAAAATATCGGGATCCAATTCATTACCAATATTTTATAAAAAAATCATTTACCGGACTGCAATCAGATTCATCACTTTCTGACTGCAGTCCACGGAATAATTTATTTAAAAATCATCATAAGTCCGATTGAAGAAATTCTAGTTGGAACATTACAACGACATCAGTGGTCATCTACAGTATAAATTTCATGAGCTAATTCTACACAGATTTCAAGTTATGATGAAAAACGACTCTTTAAAAATAGCAAACGATGTCCAAACATTATGATTCCAGTTCCATTAGAACCGTATTTCGAAATAACATGTTATAGACTCAAGAAAATCATTTTTTCGATAAATATCGACCTGTTTACAGCCAACTGAAGGTGGATGTAAATGTTTGAACAGAAGCTGTTTTCAGCTTATAGCGCTCTAACGGAAATTCTATTTGTTCCGTTAACATGTTTAGTGATCAACAACGACATTTAACATCACTTGCAGCAGGTTATCATTTATTTAACTCAGATTTATCATGTCAAGTACCATCATCAACATAACAACATCATACTAGCATTATTTCATCTTGTTTCATCCATTTATCATACTATGTAAAGCTTTATGTTCTAGACTTGTGTGCATGATCTTTAGTGTTCATGTAATAATCAACAAACTACAACTTTTAATCACTAAAAACTTGAAGTAAACAAGATTAAAGAAGTCTTACAACTAGCTTAAAGCTAGGGAAGATCAAGAAGCAAAAGTGGTGGATAATAGCAAACGAAGGTGGTCCTTCAAGTTCCGTGAGCACCAAGCTTCGTTAAATACCTTCTTACTCCTTAGAATGGCCTTGGAAATGGATGATCAAGACTTGATGATGGTGAGGGTGTGCTTGGGGTGTTCGACCGAGAGTTTAATGGGAGAGAGGAGAAGAAGTTGGGTGGTGTAATGTATGAAGAATGATGAGGATTATTTATAATCTTAAGCTAATGTCCAAAGGGTTTTGTGTTTCTTGTAGTACATACATTATCTAAACAAATCTTTACAATATCCAAGTAAGATCATGGGGATTTAGTGTGATTTTATGAAGATCATGGTGGGGCCAAGTTTGGGCCGATTACTTGCATGTGGGGGGGGGGGGGTGTAACACCCATCTAATTTTACTTGATTTTAATAATAACTTTTACCATTTCAATTAAGATATTGTTTAAGTAACCTAAACATTAATTTCAGAAGTTCACAAGTAACAAAAACCATAGTCAACTAACGACTAAGTTAGAAGATTGCAAAAGTTGTTCAACAAACAGTTCACATCAATAGCATCATTTAAACCGAGTCAATATGTGTGGAAGCTTCAAAGGTATGTGTTCGGTTCTTCAAAAGTTGCTTCATCATCATCCGTGAATCTTTGAGTACCTAAAACTGTAATATTTACATAAACATTTATGTTAGAATAGTTGGAAATAATACTTGATTTAAAACTACGGTCGAAGTGAATTTGAGGTTTTACAATTAAACAAAATTTATAAATTTTCAGACCTTACCGTAACTTATGGTTCCACCGTAAGTTACGGTGGTCAATTTTTCAATAAGGATCCACCGTAAAACAGTAGACTCACACCGTAAGCTCCTGACATCTACCGTAAGTTACGGTGACACCGTAACTTACGGTAATCGCTGTAACATTCTATTTTGGTATTTTGTTTGTTTTGCCCAAACCTTTTTCTCAATTTCCTCATTGACTTCAACCAATACACTGATTTTTCATAATCAAATAGGTCTTTTATAATTGTTAACAAAGACCGAATAAACGTACTACAATACATTCCATGCCTTGATTGGTTGTTTGACCCATTTGTCTCATCTAAGGGATTCCTCAAATTTTGATGACAACCCATGAGGTCTAACCAATTTCTTGGCCTATTATTCGAACTAGCGAACACCATCGCTTAATTCCAACTCGACTTTTATTCACCAAACAATTACATACGTACTAGACAACAAAATTTAACTCAAATGTAACAAACCAAGTTACATACCTTTATAGCACACCCTTCAAGCGAGTATCTCCCCCGGCGTGTCCGCTAGATGTTCCGGATTCTTTTCCTAAAGAGTTCAATTTCACAACAAGTTTAGAACTCTTTCGTAAGTTTTAACACATAATTCTCTATAATAATCAAATCTGCGTTTTTGCTCAACTTTCAACATTTTAATTCTCACTCAGACATTTCCACAAACACCTATCGGGTCAGATAATCACATAATCATCACCAAGTTTATGACTTGCAATTATTATCAAATTTCACTTCAATTAGTCAACTTTATACCTTTCTTAATTTCATTATTTCTTAAATTCAGATTGTGCTAGAACTAAATTATAATTTTAGCATTTATCAAGTTCTCTTCAAGCTCATCAATCACCCTAAATGGTGATTATGAAGCTCTACAATCACCATGCTATGTTTTTCACAAGAATCCTCTAGGGTTTAACTCTAGACATCATATAACTTCAAGATTCAACCATGCAACACATATTCAAGCTAAATTCTTGATTTTCTCATTTAACCTAAAACTGAACTCGAATCAAAGTACTAAAATTTTACATACCTTTTGATCCCTACATCAAAGTGATCTTGAATTCGTGTTCAGAACTTGATTTAGAGTGGATTGAGGGCTTTGATTTGTGAATTTTATGTGAAGTTAGGGTTTGGAGAGTTCTCCTGGTCGCCCTCTCTCTCTGTTCGATCGATGCCCACCCACAATGGGTGGACTTTGTGTTTTGTTTATTAAATTAGTACTAGACTTTCGGTTTTGACTAGTTTAGTCCCTCAACTTATCATTTAACTTTAAGTTTAAGTGTTTTAACTTTAGAGTAAGTTATTTCAAGACAATTAACTAACTGGGTTATAGTTTCCTAGTTAGTTAATTCTTGTTAAATTAACATTACATATTAAACGCAAAGTTTTATATTTTTGGGGTGTTACAGGGGGGGGGGTTAAATGTAAAGTTAAATGGTTAGTTAGGTAATATAGTTCAAAATCAAGTATGTGATTAGTTATGTTAGTAGATATTTTAGTGGGTGTTAGGGTGTTCGGGAACCATAACTAGCTCAGAAAAGTGAAACAATGTTTTTAACAATATTTTTGTGCACCGGGTAATGTCTGGTTGTTCGGTTAGATACCGGTTCGTTAAAGTGCTAAGTTGTTCCGTATAGTGTCTTTTATGCATCTTTTTATAACACTTTTAATTCCCCATACTTAGGAAAGCATACAGGACCATTTAGTCAATTTTCTACACAAGACTAGTATGTTAACAAGCACGTGTAAGTATGACGCAGTAATCAGAAAGCAGTTAAGTAATTCAGCACAGTCATCAAGCACTTTAATTAACATTAATTATTCATACGGATACATGTAATTATGAGGGTTGTCACAAGAAAGCTATATACCATCGCATCAGTGAGCCGCCAAAGGTGAATCAAAAGCAAACTGGTGAAAGTTCATCGAAAATTCGACAACAAGTTATGGCGGTAATTCATGAAGATGAAGTATTTAATTGGAGTAAATACATTTCAAGAGAAGGGCATGCGTTAGTTGCTGAAGTTAAAGTTGGTAAATGATGGCAGAGAGATTTTGCTTGACATGAGATTGGAAAATTATATGCTCCTTTTGAAGAAGCACAGAGAGCAAAAGATGGGATGCTGAAAGAGAATGTTATTTGGATCCACAAGGCAATCCAGTAGTTGATCCTAAGAAGGTAGATTTCAAGGCAGCGACATATGTCTTTCCAACTTGTCGAACGCTTTATACGAGGAGGTCTAAAGAGAAAGATTTTGAAGCAAATCTGTATAAATGTTTAAAAGAAGTTTTCTACGCAAGTTTACCAAAGGTGATGGAGTTAAACAAGAAAAAAGAAGAAAATGTTGAGAAGCTTGTTAGGATTGAACCCTACCAGAGGAACAGATGATAAAAGCCAAAACTGGTTCAGAGCAGTGGATCCAGAATAAGCAGTTGTTTGCACTAAGACTTTCCCCTTGACAGTGGCTCTAACATCTGATAGACTAAAAGTACTGCTCTTACAACAATTGCTGCTCCTAAAGACTGATGGTGCTAAAGTACTGAAGCTCTATCTACTGATGTCTCCTGAGTACTGCTGAAGACCAAAGTGCTGCTCATTCAAGGACTGATCACCTTTGAAGAAAGCACTGATGTACAACATCAGTGCTTAGACTACATCAGTGGAAAGTGAAGCAGTAGTTATAGAAACAGTGTCAATGTAATCAGTTTTTTAGTCATCAGTTGTTATATGTAACAGTTCTTAGAGGTTGTTAGATGTCACTTTCATGGTGACGTCAGCTAAGATGCTTCAGTGGTTTGATCTGTACTATAAATAGAAATAGTTTGCACTGTTCTATTTAAGTAGTTTTTTCCTTCAACCCACTTATCTTGTACGATCAACCATTGAGCTCATGCTGAGGGGGAGCTTAGTTTGTAAACATGTATGTAATCTTTTGATTGTAATCTTTCGACTAATGAAAAGAGTGTGTTTACTAAAAACTATTTTCCCTTTGATTGTGTTTAGAAAGTTTGTTTCCATTTCAGCTGCATCTAATCTCATTTTACATTCATTCATTTGATCAATTATTACAAACAAACACAATCATGACAGCCTCAGATCCTAACAATTGGTATCAGAGCTTGGACAGTCAAATCTGATCTAACAATCAATTTGACATAACAGTTCAACTCAAATTTATTGATACTAAGGTTGGTCGTATTTGTTGAAAATCAAAAGTAAAGGATAATCACGTTCAAAGTTGGTTATACGAAAAACTTTTGTAAAACAACCAAGATGTCATCTATCGCATAGAATTCACGTAACACTGATAATCTAATATAAACTACCGGTGATTGTTAAAGTTGGTAAAATTTGATAATCTCGGATTGAATATAGTCTGTCATAGATCTATGAGTGTTCGTGATGAAAACTATGATTGGTTCCATAATTGACTACTGCTAAGGGTTTATCTCATGTTATTAAAGACGTATGATCAGAAAAATGGCATTTATGCCCTTGGTAACATATGAGAGATGAACAAAACCTTAGGAACAGAATCTTGTATGTGAACAACAATTTTGGAAAACATTCAAAAGTTAAAAACAAAATTGTTTAAAATTAAAATGAAAATCAATTGTTTCCAAAATATGCATCAGATATAACCGCGGATCAACTCAAAACTATGATAGTAAAATATCAGTGTTGTGAAGAGTGTGAAAATTAACCCAAATCTCTTATGAGAAAAGGGGTTAAATACTACAAAGTATATATGTTTGATGTTGTGAAAACCAGATCATGTGTAACGTGAAGTTTGGCATAAGCTTTAGCAAAAATGTCCAAATCTCTCAAAAACATTGCTGAAAATGATTTTGGATTGAGTATTCGTGTCACACCCCGACCACGTAAAGCAACAAACCGTGGTGGAAACGTCGGGGAGTGTTGTAACATAATTATCGTTTCACAACCATGGTAATTAAAAGTTTCGTTTTATTGATTTATTAAGTAATGTACATTGTCTTTAACTAAAAAAACAAATTAAACATCGTCTATTATCGTTATTAAGTCACTAAGGCCTCGTCCAGATCCTATGTGACTCATGCATCCTAGCAATCGATATCATGCAACACCACCTGAAACATATGTAAAAACAAAGTCAGCAAAGAAACGCTGGCGAGCACATAGGTTTTGTGAGAGTATCGGATTCATGGCTCGTTTGTATGTTGCAGTACCTTATTAGACTACAAGAGTCAAAAGTACAAACCTCGTTTTGAAAAGTGTATTGCAACATAATTATCCAACTCAAATCAAGATGGTTATAGTTTATAAAATCTCGTAGCCATAATTCTTAACCCCAAAACATTTGTTTTTGTAAACCAATTCGTAAAACATCTCATATAAACTCGTTAATAAAACTCGTATGGTTTATATCATTTCGAAAACCTCATTGTGTGATATCGTTTCAAAATCGTTTCCCAAGTGAACTAAATAGTGACATGAAATGTAATATGATAAAAGAACTTATATATAAGATGTACCAGCGGCGTATCTACCATGCTTTTATCATGCTACACCCATCCCATTATCTAATCACTACCCAAAACCAATCGTTTAATCGAATCGTTTATCTTGTTTAAGTCGTTTCAAATCGTTTAACTCGTTTCCAAATCGTATTCGTTTTAATTGTGAAACTACTTTTGGTCGTCTTGCTAATAACATTCAAACCTTCGTGACTCGACTATCTCGCTTCTCACATTAACAAACCACCAAAGGGTAAGTTAACAATCATCAGATTCGGTCGTTACCAACATAACCCCCACACATAACCATGGGTGTAGTCTGATAACGGGATTTGTCAGATCCTATGGTACCATAACCTAATACTGGTCAGCTCGGCCAAAGCTAATGAATGTCATTCGTTATGTAATTACAACCAACAAGTTCGTTCACATTATTGAAATCGTTATTAGTTTAATATAAACCATCTTAATCGTTTTTGAAACCATCGTTTAAATATCGAAATCGTTTTATTACATATGAATCACCCCAAGACAATTGAAAACAGTAAAATAGGGGAACTATGTACTCACTTTGAATAGAAGGGTATCCTTGATCTAAAGAACTTAGCGAAGCTCAGGCAAACCAAGGAAATTTAAGTAGTACCTAGTAATCGGATCACTAGTAAATAAATCGACACCTAAATCGGAAGATCGGATAGGATGAGGTCTTATAAACCAAATTGTAGGATCGTGTTCGGACCCGAAATGAGTCGTTCAGAGGTGTTCTACTCAAAATGAAAGGCGGAAACAGACATAATGAGTTGAATTCAGCAAGATATCACTTTAAACTGTCTTGTATATTGATTCTGGTACGATTACAGATCTAAAGACACTTCGACAGAGCTTCGCCGTCGGTAAACACCTTCTCTAATTCCGCTCCAAATGACACAGCCTATTCCCTATTTATAGAGTTCTGATTTCGCTTGAAACAACTCCAAGCGAAACCTCAATACAAGAGAAATCACATCAATTACACTCAAGCGAAATTACATTGTAATTCCAAGCGAAATAAGCAGGTTAAGCGGAATCAGCTTCTTGACTTGATTTCTTGAACTTTGTGCCCTGAACAATGCAAGACTCGATACAAGACGAAGTCGACAGACGTATGCACCAACACAAATGAGTGTTGGAACTCATGTGATATGGTTTAACAAAGCCTACATTCTAAATCGGAACCTAACCAAAGTGCTTTCGACCCGTTACGACCCATTAAGGTAGCTTACGCCACTTTAACGCGTCGTTCACGTAAACGCGTGTTTGAGACGTCTAACTAGTCCTATGACAAGTATTATATGCCTAAACATGTTTAATTATGTTGCATAATCAGTTAAGTGACAAATGTTTAGGTTACATATGCTTAAAATCCAATTATGCATGAAAAGGGCATTTTGGTCATTTACCTAAGGCATATAAACTACCTATCATACAACTACTTAAACTAGGTGACCATAAGGTATAACCTCGGAAGGTTATTCCCTATGAAACTATGGTCATTAAACATGCTTCGTCAGATCCTAATGATCGACCAATCGGGTCGAGTTCGAAAGTCTAAGCGGTGGTTTAGACCGCTTGACTTACGACTCTAAACAAGCACTAAACTAAAAGTGACGAGCTAAGCATGTTAAAACATGCTTACCTAAGTTAGAAAACAGGTTTTGATATCAAAACAAAGTGTTTTGATACCCAAAAGTAGTTTCGTTGTAAAATACGCTTAAATACGCATTTTGACCGAAACTATGACTCGTCACTACGCCTATTCAACGTGGTAATCAGTAGGTATAGTCACTAAGGACTATAACCATCGTGATTACGCTCACGTTGCGAAGTTCAAACGAACTTCTCGTTGACCAACTCGTGGTCAAAGCTGAAAGTCAAACACTATTTGACTTATAAGCTAGGAAAAAGAACGAAGGAAGCTTATAAAGGGTCCTTGCTATGGAGAACTTGATCAATCACACTCAGGTATGAAGCAATGGCTCCAACTTAGAGTGTAATTCAGATCAAGGGTGAAGAAAATGAATGAAATGGCCAAGCTATTTATACTTGTGCATGATGAACAAGATCAAGACAAGTGTTTGTGTGGCCAAGAAGTAATAAATCTTAACCATCCAAGTGTTGTGAGCAGCAAAGAAGCCTTGGGGAGGTGTTAACTTGGTCCCTAAAACATGAAAATTGCGTACAAGGGCCTCCAGAACGAGCTGGGAGGCTGCTTTGAAGTTTCTGCTGAACTGGAACTGTTAGGCGCCCCGCGTAAGCTGAGAGACTAGGCTTTCGTGGCCCACCTGGGAACTATCCAGCAATTGCAGTTTAGTCCCAGCACTTGAGAAACTTGTGTTTTGTTGCATTTTCGACAGGTTTAAGCCCCGTTAACCTCATTTCAAGGCTCTAAAATGAATTTAAAGTGTAGGGAACTTATAATATGCTCAAAAACATCTCAGATGTCATCTCGTTTTGTCGTACGGTCGCGTTGTTCGGTTGTTTACGACGAAACTCGAACGGACGCGAAAACGAACCAAATTAAGCGACGAGTGGTATTTTTGCATGCCGATCACTAAAATAAAAATATTTTAGTGTCTACAAAAATTTTGGATGTCCAGATGTGGTCAGAACGTAAGATATGCGCGAAAATGCAAACTTACGTCATTTTTGACACTTTTAGTCCTTGTAAGATCAAATAAGCATGTTTTCGCACACCAAACCCCTCAAAGCTTTTTTCAAAGCTATGTTTAGGTTATTTATGGTATGTTTATCTTATGATCATGTTCCGGGCTATTCGATACCATACGAATCGGTATAGTTTCGCAGTTTGACACAAATAGTCCCTGCGATCGAATAGGCTTATTTTCAACACACCAAACCATCCAAAACATATTTCTAAGTTATGTAAAGGTTATTTAAGGTATGTTAAGCCTATGTCACTATTCTGTAGTGTTTGTTGCGTTAAACTAACTGCGTTTACGCACCAGTTTGCGTATAACCTTCTAGAAAGCGATTTAAAGCTTGAAATTGGAATCGAATCAAATCGTAAAATCATCAAACACAAATACAGACATAATAACACCAAAACACATTGTTTTATTAATAATTAACATTGTTTTACATTGTACATCGATTACAGAGCACAATTGTCACAGTCTCCCCTACTTTAGGAAATTTCGTCCAGAAATTTTAACTAGAGGAAACTTGTGAGAACAATTGCGGATATTTCACCTTCATTTGGTCCTCACGTTCCCAAGTAAACTCTGGGCCACTTTTAGATTCCCAGCGAATCTTGACCAATCGAATTCGTTTGTGCTTCAACTGTTTGACTGCACGGTCCACTATCTCCACAGGTTTCTCGACAAAGTGCTTCGTTTTATCAACTTGAATTTCGTCGAGCGGAATGTGAAGATTAGCGTTAGCTAAACACTTTCACAAATTGGACACGTGAAAAGTCTGATGAATATTTCCAAGCTCTGGAGGTAGCTCTAGTCGATAGGCAACCTTTCCAACTCCTTCAACAATCTTAAATGGTCTAACATATCGTGGTGCAAGTTTCCCTTTCTTTCCAAATCTTACCACTCCCTTCCAAGGTGACACCTTGAGTAGGACATGGTCTCCGACTTGAAATTCCAAAGGCTTGCGTCGCATATCCGTATTTTCTTGATCGAGAATTTTCTTGATCTTGTCTGTTGTTTCCAGAATGAGCTCAGGTCCAGTAAGCTGAGCTTCACCGACCTCATTCCAACAGACAGGTGAACGACATTTTCGACCGTAAAGAGCTTCAAATGGTGCCATATTAATGCTAGCATGATAACTGTTGTTGTAAGAGAACTTGATCAATGGTAGATGAGAGTCCCAATTACCGCCAAAGTCTATCACGCATGCTCTAAGCATATCCTCCAAAGTTTGAATCGTCCTCTCAGATTGTCCATCCGTTTGAGGATGATAAGCAGTGCTTAGATTTAGTTGGGTTCCAATAGTAGATTGCATTGTCTTCCAGAAATGAGATGAAAATCGAGCATCACGATCGGAAATGATATCCAAAGGAACACCATGTCCTGATACAATCTCATCAACATAAATCTTGGCACGTTTATCAGCAGATAGATCCTCGCGAATCAGAATAAAATGAGCTGACTTCATTAAACGATCGATAACAAACCATATAGCATCGTGACCTTTAGATGTACGCGGTAATTTAGTGATGAGATCCATTGCAATGTTCTCCCACTTCTATACCAGTATCTCTGGTTTTACAAGCAAACCAGACGGTCGTTGATGTTCAGCCTTGACTTTGAGACAAGTTAGGCATTTTGACACATTCAAGGCAACATCTTTCTTCATACCAGGCCACCAATACTGAGTACGAAGATCCTTGTACATTTTATCAGCACCAGGATGGATAGAATATCGAGACTTGTGAGATTCGTCCATCACTAAAGTGCAGAGATCGTCTTGTTTCGGAATCCACAAACGATCCTTGAAATAAAGCAAACCATCATCCTTCGCTTCGTGCTTAAGCTCAAGTTGAAGCTTAGCTCATATTTACAATAAGCCTTTGATCACACAGGATCGTTGAGCTTGAAGAATACGAGATTGTAGATCAGATAGAGTTCGAACAGAATGAAGCTTGACTCGCTCCTTTCGACTAAGCGCATCAGCTACGACATTCGCCTTACAAGGATGGTAGCGAATCTCGCAATCGTAGTCGTTCAAGAACTCAACCCATCGTCGTTGCCTCATGTTCAACTCCTTCTAATTAAGAATGTGCTGGAAACTCTTGTGGTCTGTGAAAACCACACATTTCGTGCCATAAAGATAGTGTCTCCATATTTTGAGAGCGAAAACCACAGCTCCCAACTCAAGATCGTGAGTCGTATAGTTCTTCTCGTGAACTTTCAATTGTCTAGACGCATATGCTATAACTTTTCCTTGTTACATGAGAACACAACCAAGGCCCAAATTAGATGTGTCACAGTAGACAACGAAATCTTCGTTTCCCTCGGGCAGAGATAGAACAGGAGCATCACATAGCTTCTGTTTTAGCGTTTGAAACGCTTCTTCTTGTTTTGGTCCCCACTCAAAAGGCTTATTCTTTTGAGTCAAAGCAGTGAGTGGAACCGCAATCTTCGAGAAGTTCAAAATAAAACGACGATAATATCCAGCAAAACCAAGAAAATATCGAATCTCGGTAGGCGTTGTCGGTGTGTTCGAATCTTTAATTGCAACAATCTTGGATGGATCCACATGAATACCCTGCTCGTTGACAATATGACCCAAGAACTGAACTTCTTTAAGCCAAAATTCACACTTGGAGAATTTAGCAAAAAGCTGTTCCTTCTTTAGGAGTTCCAATGTTAAGCGAAGGTGTTGCTCGTGATCGGCTCGAGACTTCGAGTAAATGAGAATATCGTCGATGAACACAATGATGAACTTGTCTAAATAAGGTTTATAGACCCTATTTATTAAGTCCATGAAGATAGCTGGGGCATTCGTCAAACCAAAAGGCATGGCAGTGAACTCGTAGTGCCCATATCTCGTGTGGAAAGCAGTTTTGGGAATATCTTCTTCGAGTACACAAAGCTGATGATACCCAGAATGCAGATCGATCTTGGAAGAACAGGTAGCACCTTGCAGCTGATCAAAGGGATCATCGATTCGAGGTAGGGGATATCGATTCTTGATGGTAAGCTTATTAAGCTCACGATAATCGATACACATTCGAAAAGATCCATCTTTCTTTTTCACAAAGGGGACAGGAGCGCCCCAAGGTGAATAACTCGGTTGGATGAATCCTTTATCAGATAACTCTTGAAGTTGTTTCGATAATTCTTGCATCTCAGATGGTGCAAGACGATAAGGTGCTTTCGCAATCGGGTTGGCATTGGGTACAAGGTCAATATGAAACTCGACTTGACGAACTGGAGGCAAACCAGGGAGTTCATCAGGAAACACCTCTGGATAATCCCGAACAATCGGAATATCTTGAATACTCTTGCTCTTGCCTTTCTCCTCGGTGACATGTGCCAGGAAGGCAACATATCCATTTCGTAAGTAACTCTAGGCTTTCGTACACAACATGAGTTTCAATCCACCAGATGGTTTCTCGCCATGAACTTCCAGAACATCGCCAGACGAAAGAGGAATACGAATGATCTTATCAAAACAAACCACCTCATCATGATGTTCACAACATAAAAGCTCCTACAAATCCATTGATGAGTCTAAAACAACCAAATTTTTGCAGATGCTTCATATGGATTTGTTTGGCCAGTTAAAGTCATGAGTCTTAAGAAAAAGAGGTATTGCTTGGTTATTGTTGATGACTTTTCTAGGTTTACATGGACTTACTTTTTACACTCAAAAGATGAGACTGTAGGCATTTTGCAAGACATTGTGAAAAGAGGTTGAAAAGCAGTTTGACCTTCTAGTAAAAATCTTCAGAAGTGACAATGGCACAGAGTTCAGGAACAAGGAGTTGGATGATTTCTGTGTGTCAAAAGGAATTGTGAGATAATACAGCATTCCAAGAACACCAAAACAAAATGGGGTTGTTGAAAGAAAGAACAAAACTTTGATTAAGGCTGCCAGAACTATGCTTGTTGATTCAGGTTTGCCATTAACTTTTTGGGCAGAGGCAGTAAACACTGCTTGCTATGTCCAAAATAGAGTTTTAATCAACCCCAGGCATCAAAAGACTGCCTATGAAATGCTGTATAAAATAAAGCCATTGATTTCATACTTCAAAGTTTTTGGCTGCCCATGCTTGATTTTAAACTTAAAAGATTCCATTTCTAAGTTTGTAACCAAAATTGATTGTGGATATCATCTGGGATACTCAACCACTGCTAAGGCCTACAAAGTGTTTCACACAAGGACTAAAACAGTGGAAGAGACTTTGAATGTAAAGTTCAATGAACTCTCATCAATGAAAATCCCAGCAAATCCTGCAGATTTGTTTGATCTTGATAAATTCACTTTTGAAAATACTGCTGTGAAGACTAACAGTGCAGGTCCATCAGAAGATTCGTCACCAGACTATGGGTATGAAATCATCATTCCTCAACAAAAGTCTGTCAAAATGGGAAGAGCATCAGATGTTCAAAACAGCCGTCAAAGCTCAACCACTGCTACCTCCACAGTTATTGACCAAAGTAGCCCCTTAACCCCTGCTTCCACATCATCAAACACTATTGATAAAAATCCTCAAACAGTGGATCAAAGTCAACATGTGTCCACACCTTTACCTCCTATTCCACCACCTTTTGAAGCCACTGCTGAATCATCAAAGTCACTAGCAGTGGTTAGCTCAGATGATTCACATATGCAGCCCTCCCCACTTAATGCCATTATTCCATACCAAGGAGAGCTCATCTTCTTGAAATCTCATCCACCAGACCAAATTATTGGCAACATCAATGAAGGGGTGCTCACAAGAAGTCAATCCCAAAACATTTGTCTTTTTTCTACCTTTCTATCTCTCCATCAGCCAGTCAAGTACCAAGAGGCACTGAAAGACAATAGCTGGCTAGAAGCCATGCAAGAGGAGCTCCAACAGTTTAGAAGATAACAAGCTTGGGAGCTTGTTCCATTGCCAAAGGGTGTAAGTCCTATTGGCACAAAATGGGTCTTCAAAAATAAAACTGGTGAAAGGGGTATTGTTGTAAAAAATAAAGTCAGGCATGTGGTTGAAGGGTACAAACTGTAACAACTGTGCTTGTAATCACTATGAACAGTTCTGTTATCAATAAACCAATGTTATTTGATCACAATGTTTGTTTTGTTATGTTTTACATTTTTCATGTTTTGACTTTTATGTAATTTCAAACTCTACATCGCTTTCTGGAGAGTTATACGCAAACTAGTGCGTAAACGTACTCAGTTTAATGCGAGAAATACTCCGGAACATCATCATATACTCAACATACCTTAAATAACCTTTAAATAACTTAGAAATAAGTTTTGAAGGCATTGGTATGGCAAAAACAAGTTAATTCGTTTACAGGGACTAAATATGACAAACTGCGAAGGTATGTCAATTTAAACTGTAACGAACATTCCGGAACATAACCATAAGTTAAACACACCTTAAATATCCTTTACATAGCTTAGAAATAGGCTTTGAGGGGTTCGGTGTGCTAAAATAAACTTTTGGGTCATTCAGGGACTAAAAGTGTCAAAAAGTGCACAAGTTTGCATTTTCGCGCATAACTTACGTTCTGAATACATCTGGACATCCAAAAATTTATGTAAGCATGACTATATTATATTTTAGTGTTCGCCTTAAGAAAAATCCATTCGTCGCGTCATTTGGATCGTTTTTCGCGCTTGTGCGCATTCCGTCGTAATTAAGCGAACATCGCGTTCGTACGGCTAAACGAACCGACATCTGAGATATTTTTGAACACATTTTAAGTTCCCTATACTTTAACTTCATTTTAGAGGTTTGAAATGGGGTTAACGGGCCTTAAACGTGTCAAAAATGGCCTAAATACAGTTCAGGGACCAAAACTGTAAATCTGCCAAACTTCACCCCTACGATGCGCAGGGACTTTTGCCCTACGATGCGCAGGGGGTCTTCTGACCAGATGCAGAGTTTTTAAAACAGGCTGTTTGCACATGTTTAATCCTCCACCACATGTTTTCACTTGCTTAGTCACTAGATAAGGATGGAATTAAGCTTCCATAACCTTGCAACAAGTGTACGGACTAGATCTTTTCCCCTTTTCCAAGAAACGATCCTAGCGGTGGACCAAAAACTATAAATAACCCAACCCCCTTTGTTCAAAATCACTAGAAATTCACTTTGAGAAACTCTAAGTTGAAACATTTGTTTCATACCTGAGATTTTCGAATTGAGTTTAGCATTCGGGGACCCTGGGTTAGTATTCTTTCGTTCTTTTCCTATTTTTACTGCTTTTCGAGTCAGAAAGTCAAACTTTGTTTGACTTTCAGCGTTGACCAGTAATGGTCAATGCGAAGTTCGTTTGAACTTCGCAACGTGAGTGTAATCACGTTGGTCATAGTCCCTTGGGACTATGCCCACTGATTACCACGTTGTCTAGAGTCGTAGGGTAGGCGATCTAATAAATCGCCTATACCTTCGAACTCGACCCAGTTGGTCGATCATTAGGATCCGACCAAATACATTAGGTGACCATAGTAAGTAGGGAATAACCTTCCGAGGTTATACCCTATGGTCACATCGTTTAAGTAGTTGTATGATAGGTAGTTTATATGCCTTAGGTAAATTACCAGAATACCCTTTTCATGTATAATTGGTAATTAAGCATATGTAACCTAAACCTTTGTCACATAACTGATTATGTAACATGTATAGGCATATAATACTTGTCATAGGACTAGTTAGGCGGTCTGAACGCGTTTCACGCGCACGACACGTTAAAGTAGCATAAGCTTCCTAAACGGGTCGTAATGGGTCGTAAACAATTATGTTAGGTTTCATTTAGTATGTAGGCTTTGTTAAACCAAATGACACGAGTCTCTACACTCGTTTGGTTTACGAAACCTCATTCTATCCAATCATCCGATTAAGGTCCGGTTATTAACATAGTTACCTATATTAGGTGCCGTTTGATTCCGAGATCTCTAGCATTACTTGGTGATTATCTTTATACATCTGAGCAATCTCAAGTGAGTACATAGACCCCTCTTTTACTGTTTTCCAAACTGTTTTGGGGTGGAACACATGTGCCTACTTGTTACTTTCATGCTTTCCTGTTTTCACATCATATACCGACTATGTTTGTTAGTACATTATAGTACATGATTTCATTACTTTTCTGCTATGTATGTTGACTGATAACATGCTAAGCACATTGATTTACATGACTTTTCTGCTATGTATGTTGACTGATAGCATGCTAGCACATTGATTTTACAAGACTTTTCTACTTTGTATGTTAACTTAGCATACTTAGTACATTGTTTTCATATGACATGTATACAACTACTATGACATTTGGTTTGCACAAACGGGTCTTTATTACGTTCATTAACATTTGCTACGCCGCTCGGTAGTAAGTAGTGGTACCATAGGACTTGACAAATCCCATTCCTGACATCCCGGGTTTGTTTGGATGTAAGGAATGACTGAATCCGAATACAATTCTTTTGATAACCTTGACTGAAAGGGTTATCCGACTGTCTCAAGGCTTGAATGTATGCGTTAACTCACCACATAAATGTTCGTATCAATGTATCATGCATCACTTTACAAAACATAACTTTTTGATATAATCAAAATACTTTGTTTTGTACATTTTTACTTATGGTTTAAGTAGTCTTATTTTACTTACCATACATATCATTTTGGTTATACATTACTTGAATACTTTTGGACTATCAACATTTGACATGGTTTATACAAGGACTTTTGACTATTGGTTTAAACATAGACATTTGACTTGGATATTTGACATAGACATTTTTACATGATTTACATCTTGACATGAACATTTTACATTGTTTGGGTTGGTTTGATTAAGTGATTAAGTAACGATGCGTGTGTAATATGATACAAGCATGGTGGATACGCCGCTGGTACTTCCTATATATAAGTGTTTGTATGGTATTATATATCGTAGCGTTATTTGAATCATTTCAGTTTTATACATAGAACATTTCATACAAATAACATACTTTTCACAATACATTGTTTTACAAACAACTTATCTTATACAAACTCAGTTTACAATGGTTATCCATTTAACCATACACTATTCTCTTATTTATACATATCATCTGATCTTATCGTTTTTCAAGTGATTTACAAAACAAATCAAATTACAAGGTTCATGACGGAATATTTTCTCAAACACAAGTCATGAATCTTATTTTCACAAACCTATGTATCTCACAGGCATTTTTATGCTGACGTACCTATTTTCACATGTGTTTTCAGGAGCTTTTCCATAGGATGTTGATCATGATACTAGGGCGGACCTGTGCCTTAGAGACTTTAAAAGAAGATAGACTATGTTTAATTATGTTCTGAACTCTTAAATTTCCTGTTTGAAACAATGTAACACCTTTGTTTATAAATAAAATACAACTTTGTTTGCCATGGATTTGAAACAATTAATTCTGTCGCAACACGCCCCGATGTTTCCGCCGCGATTTGTTGTTTTACGCGGTCGGGGTGTGACAGAAGAGTTGGTATCAGAGCCAATGGTTATAGGGAATTAGGTTATTAGTAATGCTTTGACCTAGACTATAACTTTTCTAGGACCCTAACACAAATTAGTTGTGTTTAGATCTTAAAACATTTACATCACCTATCCTTAGGTGATTATCAAAACAAGGAACCAAAATTTTTCCGAAACGATTTTTGAAAAACAATCATCTGTTTTTGAATAAATTATTACAAGGTTTTGAACTCTCTTTTATATGGTTTTGAACCCTTTTCAGTTTGGTTTTTGGCCTTGTGCCTTCAAATTTTCAAAATCCCGTCAAACGTTTTGGGTTTTAAATAATGTGAACATGTGCAAACTGGAAGGGTGAATGCCTGTATTCTGGGTTTTCTGTCTAGGCAAGCACTTCGTATACATCTCATCAGACGCGAGACCAGTTGTGCTTACCTGGGAATTCTTGGGATGAGTGTTCACTTATAGGCGAGCATGTCTTCATTATACATTATTTTTGACCCATTTACTTTGATTAGTCACTGTGTGTTGTTTGTTTGCTCTATGATACGGACGAATGACCACCATCTTTGCTCTTGTTGATTTTGTTTCATCTCATTCTTTTCATCCAATCATCTCACTCGTTTTCTTTCATGTTTTCCTCTTTTAGAATGCCTCCTCGACGCGATCCTCGAACTTTTACTATTGAAGAGATCGCAGCCCTGGTTTCTCAGCAAGTGGCTGCTGTACTTCCCGGTGTTGTAACTCAAGTCCACGATATATTTAACAACAACGGCAATAACAACAACAATAACGCACACTGTAATTTCAAGAATTTCAATTCTGCGAAGCCGCTTAAGTTTTCTGGGTCGCAAGGAGCAACTGCGCTCCTACGGTGGTTTGAAAGTATCGAGAGCACATTCTTACACGTGCAGTGTCAGAATGCGCGTAGGGTTGAATTTGCTTCAAGCGTGTTTGAGAAGCGAGCGCTTACCTGGTGGAATGGTATTAAGCGCGATAGGGGTGCCGAAGTGGCGTTGGCACAGACATGGGAAGAGCTTCGGGCTCTCATGATGAAGGAGTTTTGTCCCCGTCATGAAATTCGAGTTTTGGAACGAGAGTTTGATGGCTTAAAGCAAGATGGGGCTGAACACCGTGCATACACGGATCGTTTTGAAGAACTCAGTCTATTGTGTCCCACCATGGTTACCCCTCTGGATAAAGCGATCGAGAGGTATATTGATGGGTTACCCGATTCTATTCTGGAGATTTTGACTGGTGTTAATCCTACTACCCTTCGCCAAGCTATCGAGTTGTCTGCTACCCTCACTGAGACTCTAGTCAGGAAGGGTAAACTCACCCGCAAGGGTGATAAAAAGAAGGAGACTAATTCTGAGAAAAACAAGAATAAGGGTAAGGGTAAGGAAGGTGAAGCATCAAAGAAATCAAGGAAACGAAAGGGTGCCCAAAATTTTGCTGTTACTGCACAGGCTCAAGCTGCACCAAATCAGCCTGCGCAACCACCTGCCAAGAAGACTTATTTTGGCAATGCACATTTGTGCAACAGGTGTAACGGCCATCACCAACCACATCTCCAGTGTCGTCAGTGCACCAACTGCGGAAGATCTGGTCATCTTGCTGTCGACTGCCGCATTCCTGTCAATCAGAACCAGGCAGTTCGTAACCAAGCTCAACAGGTTGCTCAGCCTCCTGCCCCGCAACAGGGCCAAGCTGCACGACCTCATTTTCCTCCTGGTTCGTGCTACAATTGTGGGGATCTGACCCACTACAGGAACCGGTGCCCAAGGCTAGTCAACCAGAACCAGAATCAGAATCAGGCTCCGGCTCGAGGCCGAGTTTTTAACATGAATGCCCAAGAGGCGCAGGCGGATGATAACGTGGTGAACGGTACGTTCTTTATTAATAATCAGCCTGCATCTGTTCTCTTTGATTCGGGTGCCGATAAGAGTTTTGTGTCATTGTCTTTTGAGCCGATGCTTCGCGTGTCTAGAACGAAACTAAGTAAATCTTTGACAGTAGAGGTTGCTAGTGGTGAACCCATTATTCTTAATTCTGTTCTACGCAACTGCCAGTTGAACCTTAACGATCATCTTTTTCCTATCGATCTCACGCCTATGCAACTTGGAAGCTTCGACGTCATTGTGGGTATGGATTGGTTATCTAAGCATCACGCAGAGATAGTTTGTTCTGAGAAGATTGTTCGTGTGCCGCTTTCGACAGGCGAGATTCTGCAGGTTCAAGGTGAGAAGCCTACCGTTGGTCTCAAACTCATGTCTTGTTTTAAAGCTCGGAAGTATCTGCAGAAGAACTATGTGGCTTTCTTAGCACATGTTACAGAAGATAAAGGCAAGGGTAAGTCTATTTCAGATATTCCTGTCGTTCGGGATTATTCTGAAGTGTTCCCTGAAGATTTACCTGGTCTACCTCCAGCACGCCAAGTCGAGTTCCGCATTGACCTCGTACCTGGTGCAAATCCCATTGCCAGAGCTCCATATCGTCTTGCACCATCTGAGATGCAAGAGTTGTCTAAGCAGCTTCAGGAGCTCTCTGACAAAGGCTTTATACGTCCTAGTTTTTCACCTTGGGGTGCTCCCGTTCTTTTTGTCAAGAAGAAGGATGGATCCTTTAGGATGTGTATCGATTATCGTGAGCTTAACAAGCTTACCATCAAGAATCGATATCCCCTACCTCGCATCGACGACCTCTTTGATCAGTTACAAGGCGCTTCTTATTTTTCGAAGATCGACCTGCGTTCTGGATATCATCAACTTCGGGTGCATGAAGAAGATATTCCTAAGACAGCGTTCCGTACTCGGTATGGGCACTATGAGTTCACAGTCATGCCATTCGGTGTGACTAATGCTCCTGCTGTTTTCATGGACTTAATGAATAGGGTCTGCAAACCTTATTTGGATCAGTTCGTCATTGTTTTTATTGACGACATCTTGATTTACTCTAAGACGCGAGCTGATCACGAGCAACATCTTCGTCTTACTCTGGAACTCCTAAAGAAAGAGCAACTTTTCGCCAAATTCTCCAAGTGCGAATTCTGGCTTAAAGAAGTTCAATTTTTGGGGCACATTATCAACGAACAAGGTATTCATGTAGATCCCTCCAAGATCAGTGCGATTAAGGATTGGGATACACCTTCTACTCCTACTGAAGTTCGTTCTTTTCTTGGTCTAGCGGGTTATTATCGCCGCTTCATTGAAAACTTCTCTAAGATTGCAGTTCCTCTAACTGCTCTAACTCAGAAGAAAATGCCCTTTTACTGGGGATTCAAACAAGAGGAAGCTTTTCAACACCTGAAGCAGAAGCTTTGCGATGCGCCTGTTCTATCATTGCCTGAGGGTGATGATGATTTTGTCGTGTATTGTGATGCATCGAAATTGGGTCTTGGCTGTGTTCTTATGCAAAGGAACAAAGTCATAGCCTATGCATCGAGGCAATTGAAGATACATGAGAAGAACTACACCACTCATGATCTTGAGTTGGGTAAAGTTGTCTTTGCTCTCAAGATCTGGAGACACTATTTGTACGGTACAAAATGTGTGGTTTTCACTGACCACAAAAGTCTTCAGCATATCTTCAACCAGAAAGAACTCAACATGAGACAGCGACGTTGGGTTGAGCTTTTAAACGACTACGACTGCGAAATTCGCTACCATCCTGGTAAGGCGAATGTCGTGGCTGATGCATTGAGTCGCAAGGAACGTACTAAGCTTCATTGTGTACGTGTTCAATCTGTTATTCAAGCTCGATCCGATATTCAAGCACGCATTTCTCAGTCACAACAATCCTGTGTTTCACAAGGTTTAATGGATAAGGAATTTCCTTACCACATAACACCTGCTCTTGAACTGAAGGACAATGGGTCATATTACTTCATGGACCGTTTATGGGTCCCAAGCCAGGATGATCTTCGTACCTTGCTTATGGATGAAGCCCATAAGTCTCGTTATTCTATTCATCCGGGCTCAGATAAAATGTATAAGGATCTTCATATTCACTATTGGTGGCCTGGTATGAAGAAAGACATTGCCTTATACGTATCAAAATGCCTTACTTGTCTTAAGGTTAAGGCTGAACATCAGCGTCCTTCGGGTTTATTGGAACAACCAGAGATCCCAGTTTGGAAATGGGAAAACATTACTATGGATCTTGTTACCAAACTCCCGCGCACAAAGAAAGGTCATGATGCCATCTGGGTAGTCGTTGATCGTCTTACAAAGTCAGCACATTTCTTGCCAATCCGCGAGGATTTTCCTACTGACAGACTTGCTCAAATCTATGTAGATGAAATTGTGGCTCGACATGGTGTTCCTTTGAACATCATTTCTGACAGAGATGCTCGTTTCACTTCTCATTTTTGGAGAACCATGCAATCTGCTATGGGAACCCAACTTAATCTGAGCACAGCTTATCATCCGCAAACGGATGGTCAATCTGAGAGAACAATCCAGACTCTGGAGGATATGCTAAGAGCTTGTGTGATCGATTTTGGTGGTAGCTGGGATTCACATCTTAAATTGATTGAATTCTCCTACAACAACAGTTATCACACTAGCATCGGAATGGCTCCTTTCGAAGCTCTCTATGGTCGAAAATGTCGTTCACCAGTCTGCTGGAATGAGATTGGCGAGGCTCAACTTACTGGACCTGCCCTCATTTTAGAGACAACTGACAAGGTCAAGAAAGTTCGTGATAACCTTCAGGCAGCTAGAAACCGTCAGAAGATTTACGCGGACCCAAAACGCAAAGCCTTTGAATTTCAAGTCGGTGATCGAGTATTACTTAAGGTCTCACCTTGGAAAGGTGTGATCAGATTTGGAAAGAAAGGAAAACTTGCACCTAGATACGTTGGACCATTCAAGATCGTCGAAAGAATCGGAAAGGTAGCCTACAGACTTGAGTTACCTCCGGAACTGGGAAATGTTCATCCAACTTTTCACGTATCAAATCTCAAGAAGTGTACAGCTGATGAGAACTACTCCATACCGCTTGACGAAATTCGTGTTGGCAAAACACTGAAATTTGTTGAGAAACCAGTGGAAATCATGGAACGTGAAGTCAAGTGGCTTAAACGCAAGCGCATTCCTTTGGTCAAAGTTCGCTGGGAAGCTAAACGTGGACCTGAGTTTACTTGGGAACGCGAAGACCAAATGAAGGCGAAATACCCACATCTTTTTCCACGAGTTTCCTCTAAATAAATTTCGGGACGAAATTTCCACAAGTAGGGGAGACTGTAACAACTGTGCTTGTAATCACTATGAACAGTTCTGTTATCAATAAACCAATGTTATTTGATCACAATGTTTGTTTTGTTATGTTTTACATTTTTCATGTTTTGACTTTTATGTAATTTCAAACTCTACACCGCTTTCTGGAGAGTTATACGCAAACTAGTGCGTAAACGTACTCAGTTTAATGCGAGAAATACTCCGGAACATCATCATATACTCAACATACCTTAAATAACCTTTAAATAACTTAGAAATAAGTTTTGAAGGCATTGGTATGGCAAAAACAAGTTAATTCGTTTACAGGGACTAAATATGACAAACTGCGAAGGTATGTCAATTTAAACTGTAACGAACATTCCGGAACATAACCATAAGTTAAACACACCTTAAATATCCTTTACATAGCTTAGAAATAGGCTTTGAGGGGTTCGGTGTGCTAAAATAAACTTTTGGGTCATTCAGGGACTAAAAGTGTCAAAAAGTGCACAAGTTTTCATTTTCGCGCATAACTTACGTTCTGAATACATCTGGACATCCAAAAATTTATGTAAGCATGACTATATTATATTTTAGTGTTCGCCTTAAGAAAAATCCATTCGTCGCGTCATTTGGATCGTTTTTCGCGCTTGTGCGCATTCCGTCGTAATTAAGCGAACATCGCGTTCGTACGGCTAAACGAACCGACATCTGAGATATTTTTGAACACATTTTAAGTTCCCTATACTTTAACTTCATTTTAGAGGTTTGAAATGGGGTTAACGGGCCTTAAACGTGTCAAAAATGGCCTAAATACAGTTCAGGGACCAAAACTGTAAATCTGCCAAACTTCACCCCTACGATGCGCAGGGACTTTTGCCCTACGATGCGCAGGGGGTCTTCTGACCAGATGCAGAGTTTTTAAAACAGGCTGTTTGCACATGTTTAATCCTCCACCACATGTTTTCACTTGCTTAGTCACTAGATAAGGATGGAATTAAGCTTCCATAACCTTGCAACAAGTGTACGGACTAGATCTTTTCCCCTTTTCCAAGAAACGATCCTAGCGGTGGACCAAAAACTATAAATAACCCAACCCCCTTTGTTCAAAATCACTAGAAATTCACTTTGAGAAACTCTAAGTTGAAACATTTGTTTCATACCTGAGATTTTCGAATTGAGTTTAGCATTCGGGGACCCTGGGTTAGTATTCTTTCGTTCTTTTCCTATTTTTACTGCTTTTCGAGTCAGAAAGTCAAACTTTGTTTGACTTTCAGCGTTGACCAGTAATGGTCAATGCGAAGTTCGTTTGAACTTCGCAACGTGAGTGTAATCACGTTGGTCATAGTCCCTTGGGACTATGCCCACTGATTACCACGTTGTCTAGAGTCGTAGGGTAGGCGATCTAATAAATCGCCTATACCTTCGAACTCGACCCAGTTGGTCGATCATTAGGATCCGACCAAATACATTAGGTGACCATAGTAAGTAGGGAATAACCTTCCGAGGTTATACCCTATGGTCACATCGTTTAAGTAGTTGTATGATAGGTAGTTTATATGCCTTAGGTAAATTACCAGAATACCCTTTTCATGTATAATTGGTAATTAAGCATATGTAACCTAAACCTTTGTCACATAACTGATTATGTAACATGTATAGGCATATAATACTTGTCATAGGACTAGTTAGGCGGTCTGAACGCGTTTCACGCGCACGACACGTTAAAGTAGCATAAGCTTCCTAAACGGGTCGTAATGGGTCGTAAACAATTATGTTAGGTTTCATTTAGTATGTAGGCTTTGTTAAACCAAATGACACGAGTCTCTACACTCGTTTGGTTTACGAAACCTCATTCTATCCAATCATCCGATTAAGGTCCGGTTATTAACATAGTTACCTATATTAGGTGCCGTTTGATTCCGAGATCTCTAGCATTACTTGGTGATTATCTTTATACATCTGAGCAATCTCAAGTGAGTACATAGACCCCTCTTTTACTGTTTTCCAAACTGTTTTGGGGTGGAACACATGTGCCTACTTGTTACTTTCATGCTTTCCTGTTTTCACATCATATACCGACTATGTTTGTTAGTACATTATAGTACATGATTTCATTACTTTTCTGCTATGTATGTTGACTGATAACATGCTAAGCACATTGATTTACATGACTTTTCTGCTATGTATGTTGACTGATAGCATGCTAGCACATTGATTTTACAAGACTTTTCTACTTTGTATGTTAACTTAGCATACTTAGTACATTGTTTTCATATGACATGTATACAACTACTATGACATTTGGTTTGCACAAACGGGTCTTTATTACGTTCATTAACATTTGCTACGCCGCTCGGTAGTAAGTAGTGGTACCATAGGACTTGACAAATCCCATTCCTGACATCCCGGGTTTGTTTGGATGTAAGGAATGACTGAATCCGAATACAATTCTTTTGATAACCTTGACTGAAAGGGTTATCCGACTGTCTCAAGGCTTGAATGTATGCGTTAACTCACCACATAAATGTTCGTATCAATGTATCATGCATCACTTTACAAAACATAACTTTTTGATATAATCAAAATACTTTGTTTTGTACATTTTTACTTATGGTTTAAGTAGTCTTATTTTACTTACCATACATATCATTTTGGTTATACATTACTTGACTACTTTTGGACTATCAACATTTGACATGGTTTATACAAGGACTTTTGACTATTGGTTTAAACATAGACATTTGACTTGGATATTTGACATAGACATTTTTACATGATTTACATCTTGACATGAACATTTTACATTGTTTGGGTTGGTTTGATTAAGTGATTAAGTAACGATGCGTGTGTAATATGATACAAGCATGGTGGATACGCCGCTGGTACTTCCTATATATAAGTGTTTGTATGGTATTATATATCGTAGCGTTATTTGAATCATTTCAGTTTTATACATAGAACATTTCATACAAATAACATACTTTTCACAATACATTGTTTTACAAACAACTTATCTTATACAAACTCAGTTTACAATGGTTATCCATTTAACCATACACTATTCTCTTATTTATACATATCATCTGATCTTATTGTTTTTCAAGTGATTTACAAAACAAATCAAATTACAAGGTTCATGACGGAATATTTTCTCAAATACAAGTCATGAATCTTATTTTCACAAACCTATGTATCTCACAGGCATTTTTATGCTGACGTACCTATTTTCACATGTGTTTTCAGGAGCTTTTCCATAGGATGTTGATCATGATACTAGGGCGGACCTGTGCCTTAGAGACTTTAAAAGAAGATAGACTATGTTTAATTATGTTCTGAACTCTTAAATTTCCTGTTTGAAACAATGTAACACCTTTGTTTATAAATAAAATACAACTTTGTTTGCCATGGATTTGAAACAATTAATTCTGTCGCAACACGCCCCGATGTTTCCGCCGCGATTTGTTGTTTTACGCGGTCGGGGTGTGACACAAACAAGAAGAGGGGGTAGATTATGATGAAACATTTGCCCCTGTTGCAAGACTTGAAGCAATCAGACTATTTATGGCCTTTGCTGTCAACCACAACATCAAGGTGTATCAAATGGATATCAAATGTGCATTCCTCTATGGTAAGATTCAAGAGGAGGTTTATGTTTGTCAACTTCCAGGTTTTGAGGATCCATTTAATCCAAATCATGTCTACAAGCTAAATAAAGCTTTGTATGGCTTGAAACAAGCACCAAGGGCCTGGTATGAAACTCTTTCCACCTTTCTACTTTCCATTGGTTTCACAAGAGGTAGAATAGATAAAACACTGTTTTTAAAATGGAGAGGAAAAGATTTGATGATTGTCCAAATTTATGTGGATGACATCATTTTTGGAAGCACATGTAATAAAATGTGTGAAGAGTTTAGACAACTCATGACAACTAAGTTTGAAATGAGTGCAATGGGTGAACTCCAGTGCTTTCTTGGTCTCCAAGAAAGGCAGCTGCAAAATGGCACTTTTATCCATCAAGGTAAATATGCCAAAGAACTGTTGAAGAAATTTGAGATGGATGACTGTAAGCCATGCAGTACACCCATTGCAACCAATAAAATAATCATATCTGATGAGAAGGATGAATTGGTTGATCAAACTTTGTATAGAAGCATGATTGGATCTTTATTGTACCTAACTGCATCCAGGCCAGACATTATGTTTGCAACATGTGTTTGTGCTAGATCCCAATCAGCCCCTAGAAAGTCAAACCTTATTACTGTAAAAAGGATATTCAGATACCTAAAAAGTGCTCCCACACTTGGTATCTGGTATCCAGCTGATGGTAAAATTGAGCTTTCAGGTTTCTCAGATAGTGACTTTGCTGGATGTGACAAGACAAGGAAGTCCACTTCAGGAGGGTGCCAATTCCTAGGCAATTGCTTAGTGTCTTGGCAAAGCAAAAAGCAAGCAGCTGTTTCCACATCCACTGCTGAGGCAGAATATATAGCTGCTGCAAGCTGTATAGCCCAACTGCTCTAGCTTCAAAATCAGTTGCTGGATTTTGGTATCACTGCCCTAAAGACACCACTCATGTTGGACAGCCAGGCAGCAGAAAATATAATCAAAAATCCAGTTTCCCATTCAACCACCAAGCACATTGACATCAGACATCACTTTGTGAGGGATTGCTATGAAAAAGGTTTAATTTCTCTGCACCATGTTCCAACTAAGGATCAGCTGGCAGATGTGCTAACAAAAGCATTAGACACATCCACCTTTGAAAGCTTGATCTCTAGGATTGGCATGCTAAACATGGAATAACAGGCAAAATCCTGTTTTTCTATGAATAAAAGCATTAAAATGTTTTTCAGAAAATCAAAAATCCATCCTTAAAAATAGCCAAAAATGAATTTTTCATTAAATCTTTAAACGTCTGCCATAACCACTACTTTGTTCAAAAGTCTGCTCTCCTTAAAAGTTTGTCCACTGCTGAAAGTCAACCCCTGCTCTCTCATTTCATTGATAAGCACTGTTGTTCAAAATCAGTGTTTTATCCACTGATATGCTATCCACTAATAGTAAAAATCACCCACTGCTCTCATTGACACAGTTATACCACTGATCTTGTTCCATCAGTGGTCTTCATAAAAGAGTTGTCGTTTTCTTCATCAGGGGTTGGCACGTGGACAGTACATAGTGGTCAGAACTTTTGTAACCGCTGCCACGTCAGCATTCACTTTTTCTCAATAAAACCCCCTTCAAAACCCCAAACAGGGTTTTACTGTCTAATTGAATTCTTAAAAATTCCTTTCTCAAAGCAGTTCTCATCTCATTTCCTCAAATTCCTTCACAATCTTCTTCGATCATCATCTCCAAAATGACAAAATCGAAGTCATCCACTACACCCACTTCAAAATCTTCTCGCAAAAAGGCTACTCCCATCGAAATTCCATACAAAGCACCACCCAATTAGCTGGGTCTATTGACAAAACCAGGTACCACCGATGCTTTCGACTACATCATTGAAATCATGTCTGCATCAAAGTACAAAACTTTGTTAACAGCAGATGCTCCAATTTACTTGGACACCCAAAGAGAGTTCTGGAAGAATATTACCCTTGACAAACAAGGAAAAGATGTCATAGCCATTAACTCTTCTCTAATGGGTAAAGCTGTCCAAATCACACCACAATCCATCTCGGAAGTCTTTGAACTCAATGATCAGCAAGGTAAAACTTCTTTTCCCAAAAATGAGTTAAAAACTGATTTCCTTGAAAGGGGGTATGCAGAACAAATTAAAAAAGATACCTTATGTAACACCCCAAAAACGGGTTTGGTAATCAAACCACATTAGTACTAGATGACGGGTAAAATACCGTTAGCGGTAAAAGTAACCCGGTAAATATTAGGATTTAAATATATAATCCTAATATTAAATAAAAAGTGAATAAAAGATTTAAGGAGGATAAATACTTTGAGAAAACAAAGTATATAAAAGGCCCGAGTTAACAGGACTTAAAATAAAACGGGTTATAACTCCCAGGACCCACCAAGTAACAAGGAATATTAACCTAGTTAGTTAGTGTCTTGACATAATAGAACAAATATGGTTAAAATACCCTTTAAATAACTTGTGTAAAGTTGAGGAACTAAACATGGGCAAATGTAATTAAGTTTAATTAAATCAAAAAAATTAAAACACAAAACACACGTACGTGTGTTGATGTCTGCGATTTCATCAGAGCCACAAGGAGCTCTCAAAACTCAACCCTAAACTTCAAGAAATTCATCAAATTGAAGGGGCAAATCAAGCCCGAATCGAAATCCAAGCATAGATTAGTGATCACCTCAGTAAAGGGATCATGAGGTATGCGAAATTTTACTATGTGGTTCCATCTTAAATTTTAGATGAACTTGTGAGATTCGAATCTGAGCTTGCATGTTCGTTGTTTGGATGAAATTAGGGATGAAACTATGTCTAGGAGTAAACTCTAGTCATTTATTTGTTGAATTGATGTTCATGGTTGTGAATTCATGATCATACACTCATGTGTCAAGTGGGTTTTGTAGAATTATGCTAAACACTAGGATTATCTTTGTTAACCTAGTGTATTTGAGCTCCATGAAGAAAATCCAGAATTTTTGATATAAAGATTTGACATGAACATGTGACATGATGCTTAAATCTTGGCTAAATAGTTAGTCAATAACTTGATTGTGAATTATATGAAATCATGCTCATTAGGTGTTTGATATAATGCCTAAGAGAAAAGAAATGTTGAAAATTCGGACTAAAAACGCATATTTGATTTAAGTGGCAAATTATGCGTACTATACTATAAGAGAGTTCTAAACATTTATGGTTGAACTCTATAGGAAAAGAAATCTGAACGTCAAGCGGACAAGCTAGTGGCGATACTGTGACACCCCAGGAAAACCAGTAATCTTCGCATACATGCTCGGGGAGCCGCGATACGAAACATGTAACACCTGTGCCTCCACGGCCATCAAACAAATACCGAACCAATGAAATATTGTATTTCATACTTTGGATTTGTATTAATATGTGTATCATTTGCACATATCGATTCCTATTCGATTTCAAACTCTAAATCGCTTTCTGGAGGGTTATACGCGCTCTGATGTGTAGATATAACCAGTTTAATCCAACAAACACTCCAGAATAGTGAAATAGGCTTAACATACCTTAAATAACCTTTACATAACTTCTATATAAGTTTTGGAAGGTTTGGTGTGGTGAAATCAAGTTTAATCGCTTACAGGGACTAAAGTTGACAAACTGCGAAAGTATGCCAATTTGAACTGTAACAGACCTTCCGGAGCATGACCATAAGTTAAACATACCATAAATATCTTTCAAAAAGCTTAGAAATAGGCTTTGAGGTGTTCGGTATGCTAAAATAAACTTTTATGTCATTCAGGGACTAAAAGTGTCAAAAAGTGCACAAGTTTGCATTTTCGCGCATAACTTACGTTCTGAATACATCCGGACACCCAAAAATTTATATAAGCATGACTATATTATATTTGAGTGTTCGCCTTAAGAAAAATCCATTCGTCGCGTCATTTGGTTCGTTTTTCGCGCTTATGCGCATTCCGTCGTAATTAAGCGAACATCGCGTTCGTACGGCTAAACGAACCGACATATGAGATATTTTTGAACACATTTTAAGTTCCCTATACTTTAACTTCATTTTAGAGCTTTGAAATGGGGTTAACGGGCCTTAAACGTGTCAAAAATGGCCTAAATACAGTTCAGGGACCAAAACTGTAAATCTGCCAAACTTAACCCCTACGATGCGCAGGGACTTTTGCCCTACGATGCGCAGGGGTATTCCAGACCAGATGCAATGTTTAAACAGCCTGTTTTCAGCAGAATTAACCACATCCACATGTTCCTAATTATCTAGTCATTAGATAAGGATGGCATTTTTAGCCACCATAAGGTTCCAACACATGTACGGCCTTGATCGTTTCCCCTTTTCCAAGAAACGATCTCAACGGTGGACCGAATACTATAAATACCCCACCCCCCATTACTTCAAATGCACTAGAATTCTGATTTTGAGAGCTCTAAGTTGAAACCATTGTTTCATACCTGAGTTCTTGAAGTCGGGATTAGCATTCGGGGACCCTGGGTAAGTATTCTTTCGTTCTTTTCCTTATTTTATTGCTTTTCGAGTCAGAAAGTCAAACTTTGTTTGACTTTCAGCGTTGACCAGTAATGGTCAATGCGAAGTTCGTTTGAACTTCGCAACGTGAGTGTAATCACGTTGGTCATAGTCCCTTGGGACTATGCCCACTGATTACCACGTTGTCTAGAGTCGTAGGGTAGGCGATCTAATAAATCGCCTATACCTTCGAACTCGACCCATTTGGTCGATCATTAGGATCCGACCAAATACATTAGGTGACCATAGTAGGTAGGGAATAACCTTCCGAGGTTATACCCTATGGTCACATCGTTTAAGTAGTTGTATGATAGGTAGTTTATATGCCTTAGGTAAATTACCAGAATACCCTTTTCATGTATAATTGGTAATTAAGCATATGTAACCTAAACCTTTGTCATATAACTGATTATGTAACATGTTTAGGCATATAACACTTGTCATAGGACTAGTTAGACGGTCCGAACGCGTTTCACGCGAACGACGCGTTAAAGTAGCATAAGCTACCTAAACGGGTCGTAATGGGTCGATAGCACTTAGGTTTGGTTTCATTGTAGTATGTAGGCCTTGTTAAACCATATCATATGAGTTCCAACACTCATTTGGTTTACCAAGCCTCATCCTATCCGATCTCCCGATTTAGGTCCGGTTTATTTATATAGTTTTAGATTGCCGATTGATTCCGTGCTCCCTCAAGCTTTGTTTGGTTGTTGTTCAAGACCTCCAAGCATTCTCAGGCGAGTACATTCTTCCCCTATTTTACTGTTTTCAATTGTTTTGGGGTGACTCATATGTGCTAAATGTTTTCGATGTTATAACAAATAGTTTCAAAAACGATAAAGGCGATTTATACAAAACTAATAACGATTTCATAAAGTGAACAAACTTGTTGGTTGTAGTTACATAACATATAACATTCATTAGCAATGATCAAGCCGACCAGTATTAGGTTATGGTACCATAGGATCTGACAAATCCCGTTATTTACTGCACCCGTGGTTATGTGTGGGTGTTGTGGGTAGCGACTGAATCTGTAAGTGTTAACTTACCCTATGGAGGTTTGTTAATGCGAATACGAGAAGCGACGAAATCGAGAAGCGACGAAATCGAGAAGCGACGAAAACGAGAAGCGACGAAAGTCAAGAAGGTTTGAATGTTATTAGCGAGACGACCACATAAGTAGTTTCACGACCTAAAACGAATTAAACGATTTACGATTGGTTTTCACACGATGTTTTAACGATTGGGTAACGGTTGGGTTTTCACACGATGTTTTAACGATTGGGTAACGATTGGGTTTTCACACGATGTTTTAACGATTGGCTATACATATTACATGATTTACATTTGACATGAACATTTCTTTATTGGTTTGGTTTGATTAAGTGATTAAGTAGCGATGCGTGTGTAATATGATACAAACATGGTGGATACGCCGCTGGTACTTCCTATATATAAGTGTTTGTATGGTATTACATATTGTAGCGTTATTTGAATCATTTCAGTTTGAGACATAGAACATTTTATACAAGTAACATACTTTTCACAAGACATTTATTTACAAACAACTTATCTTATACAAACTCATTTTTACATGGTTATTCATTTAATCATGCATTATTCTCTTATTTATACATATCATCTGATCTCATTGTTTTCCAAATAATTTACTAAAACAAATGTTTTTGGGTTAAGAGTCATGGCTACGAGGTTTTACAAATTATAACCCGCTTGATTTGAGTTGGTTAATTAAGTTGCAATATTATACTCTTTTCAAAACAAGGTTTTTAAATAAAGTATTGCAACATCTAAACTAGCCATGATTTCGACACTCCTACAAAACCTATGTACTCGCCAGCATTTCTTTGCTGACCTCGTTTTCACATATGTTTCAGGTATTGTTGGATGATATCGATTGATAAGATGCATGCTCACATAGGACTGGACAAGGCCTTAGTGACTAAATAACAATGATAGACTATGTTTAAATAGTGTATTTAGATTTCCAAACGATGTAATTATTCAATGATTAATAAAACGAAACACTTTTGATATCCATGGTTATGAAACATTAATTCTGTTGCAACACGCCCCGATGTTTCCGCCACGTTTTGTATGTTCCACGTGGTCGGGGTGTGACAGAAAAGATGGTATCAGAGCCAATGGTTATAGGGAATTAGGTTATTAGTAATTAGTAATGCTTTGACCTAGTCTATAACCTTCTTAGGACCCTAACGCGAGTTTACTTGCGTTTAGTCATAAAACAATACTGTCGCCTATCCTTAGGCGACAACCACAACAAGAACATAAATTTCAAAACCACTTTGAAAACTAATCATCTGTTCTAGGATGATTAATTACTAGGTTTTGAACTCTTTATTATATGGTTTTGAACCTCTTTGAGTTTTCAAAACTTCGTCAAGGTTTTGGGTTTTAAATAATGTGAACACGTGCAAACTGGAAGGGTGAATGCCTGTATTCTGGGTTTTCTGTCTAGGCAAGCACTTCGTATACATCTCATCAGACGCGAGACCAGTTGTGCTTACCTGGGAATTCTTGGGATGAGTGTTCACTTATAGGCGAGCATGTCTTCGCGATACATTATTTTTGACTCATTTACTTTGATTAGTTCTGTGTGTCATTTGTTACTTTGTAGTAACAAACAAATGACCACTATCCTTGCTTTCATCAGATTTGTTTCATCTCATTCATTTCGTCTAAACCTCTCACTCGTTTCATTTCATGTTTTCCTCTTTCAGACAATGCCTCCTCGACGCGATAATCGAACCGATGCTCGGACTTTCACTATTGAAGAACTCGCAGCTCTGATCTCTCAGCAGGTGGCTGCTGTGGTTCCCGGGGTTGTAACCCAAGTCCACGAGATATACAACAACGGCAACAATAACAACAACAATAACGCGCAGTGTAAATACAAGGATTTTAACCAAGCTAAACCACTCAAGTTTAGTGGTTCTGAAGGAGCGACTGGGCTTCTTCAATGGTTCGAGAGCATTGAGAATACCTTCCGCCACGTGCAGTGTCCTGACAATCGCAGGGTCGAGTTTTCTTCGAGTGTGTTTCAGAAGAGGGCTCTTACATGGTGGAACGGGATTATGAGGGATCGTGGTGCAGAAGTTGCTCTAGCACAGACGTGGGCTGAACTCAGGGCCCTTATGATGAGGGAATTCTGTCCTCGTCATGAGCAGCGAGCCTTGGAGAAGGAATTTGATGAGTTGAAGCAAGATAGTGGTGAGCACAGGGCGTATACTGATAGGTTTGAGGAGTTGAGTCTGCTTTGCCCGAAAATGGTTACCCCACTTGACATAGCTATCGAAAGGTACATCGACGGCCTACCTGACTCGGTACAAGACATCCTTACTGGTAGTAGCCCTGCCACACTTCGTCAAGCAATCGAGTTAGCTGCGACATTAACTGAGTCGCAGATTCGGAAGAATAAACTACACAGAAAGGGTGACAAGGGTAAGAAGCAGGAGTCTGACAAGGAGGATAGCAATAAAGATCAAAACAAGAAGGGTAAGGAAGGTGAGGCTTCGAAGAAATCAAAGAAGCGGAAGGGTGCCCAAAACTTTGCTGTTACAGCACAGACTGCTCAGAACTTGCAGAACTTACCGGCTCAGCCACTTGCAAAGAAGGCATATGCTGGTACCGCACCATATTGTGCCCATTGCAACGGTCATCACATTGCACAACAAGGGTGCAAGAAATGTACAACATGTGGTAGACTTGGGCATTTGGCCAATATTTGTCGTCTGGGACAAAATCAGGCTGTTCAGGTTCAAGCTCTGGTTCAAGGGAATGCAGCAAGATTTCCTCTGGGTTCATGTTTCAACTGCGGAGAGATTGGTCACTTTCGCCCCAACTGCCCGAGACTGGGGAATGCAAATGCTAACGCAAACCCGAATGCGAACGTCAACGTCAATGTGAATCCAGCACGTGGTCGAGTGTTTAACATCAATGAGGCAATCGATGATGAAGGAGTGAACTTTTAGTATTTTGTGATTCCCTCTGGTTGTTATCTTGTAACATTTAAAGACAATGCGGTTGTTATATAAATAAAAATTTGTGGTTTTTATTTTTTTTAACTAATGCAATTGTATTAATGTTTGATCCAACCTTGTGATGTCAACACAAAGATAAAAACTACTCGTGTGGTTCTGTCATTTTTACGATCACTTGAGATCTCCCTAAGAACCTCAAACGCTTGTTTCTTCTAAATCTAAAGTATCTTATCATCTTGCACCGTTCGAGATGCAAGAATTATCAAAACAGCTTCAAGAGTTGTCTGATAAAGGATTCATCTATCCGAACTTTTCACCTTGGAAAAACTCCTGTTCTCCTTGTGAAAAGAAAATGGATCTTTTCAAATATATATCGATTAACGTAAGCCTAGTAAGCTTACCATCAAGAATCGATATCCCCTACCTTAAATCAACGATTTCTCCGATCAACTGCAGAGCGCTACGTGCTTTCCAAGATCGATTTGCGTTCTGGGTATCATCGACTTCGTATCCTCGAAGAAGATATTCCCAAAACGGCTCTCAGCACGAAGTATGGCTATTACGAGTTTACAGTCATGCCTTTTGGGTTGACAAATGCTCCAGCCATCTTCATGGACTTAATAAATAAAGTCTGCGAGCCTTATTTGGATCAGCTCGTCATTGTTTTTATTAATGACATCTTGGTCTATTCATGTCCCGAGCCGACCACGATCAACACCTTTGTTGATATCGGAACCCTGATTGAATTCCTTGTACACCTTAAAATGTACATTACAACTCAATTAAGACAAACCGAATTTCTTTTAAGATCTTCCTATCTTCATAGTTAGATTCTTGAAAATATTTAAAGTACCAAATGAAATCCACGGATTGGATTCCTAGTATGCTTTAAATACCCATGTCCAAAGATAACAAATTAAACGATTATACGATTAAACGATTATACGAATAAGCGATTATGCGACTATGTGATTATGTGTTATGTGTTCTCCTTTATGTTTTAGTGTGATCCGATTTTCAAATCCTCATAGAATCTTTCATGTCTTCATATGAGGGATTCATAGTAGGATTTTCAAAAAGGTACTACCTTAAATCCTTATGGGCTTCTACTTAGTAGTTAAGACCCTTGGGTTATATAGTACCATTCCATGATTCATAAGAGACCCATTTGGTGGTCTAGTCAAAAAGATTGATTCACAATTTGGTTAGAAAACGACATCTAGTGATGTAGCTGAACAGACTCCTTGATAGTCTATTTAGATCATTCATTGATTTAATCAAAAGGACTCAATGGCGGTCTAGTTACACTCATCACATGATTGTTCATTTGGTTTTCCCCTACACACTATAAAATAGACTGTGTGAACTGTGCAAGGAATTATCTGATTATGGACATGTACATAATTATGAAATTTAGTGCACAGAAACCCAGTAAGGTTTATTATGTGTAAGAACCGATAGTGACAACAATAACAAAATGAGAACAATGTAATGGAGGTACGGTGGACGCACCAATGACGCTTCATATACTTGTATATAAGTATCCCTCTTACATTGCAATCATGATGTTATTAAAGGTTACTAGAAGTTCAGAACCCTAACCAATGTTGTTTGATCTTTTCAACTTCATATTTTCAAGCTCTCACAAGTTTCCTCTAAATAAATTTCGGGACGAAATTTCCTAAAGTAGGGGAGACTGTAACACCTGTGCCTCCACGGCCATCAAACAAATACCGAACCAATGAAATATTGTATTTCATACTTTGGATTTGTATTAATATGTGTATCATTTGCACATATCGATTCCTATTCGATTTCAAACTCTAAATCGCTTTCTGGAGGGTTATACGCGCTCTGATGTGTAGATATAACCAGTTTAATCCAACAAACACTCCAGAATAGTGAAATAGGCTTAACATACCTTAAATAACCTTTACATAACTTCTATATAAGTTTTGGAAGGTTTGGTGTGGTGAAATCAAGTTTAATCGCTTACAGGGACTAAAGTTGACAAACTGCGAAAGTATGCCAATTTGAACTGTAACAGACCTTCCGGAGCATGACCATAAGTTAAACATAATATAAATATCTTTCACAAAGCTTAGAAATAGGCTTTGAGGTGTTCGGTATGCTAAAATAAACTTTTATGTCATTCAGGGACTAAAAGTGTCAAAAAGTGCACAAGTTTGCATTTTCGCGCATAACTTACGTTCTGAATACATCCGGACACCCAAAAATTTATATAAGCATGACTATATTATATTTGAGTGTTCGCCTTAAGAAAAATCCATTCGTCGCGTCATTTGGTTCGTTTTTCGCGCTTATGCGCATTCCGTCGTAATTAAGCGAACATCGCGTTCGTACGGCTAAACGAACCGACATCTGAGATATTTTTGAACACATTTTAAGTTCCCTATACTTTAACTTCATTTTAGAGCTTTGAAATGGGGTTAACGGGCCTTAAACGTGTCAAAAATGGCCTAAATACAGTTCAGGGACCAAAACTGTAAATCTGCCAAACTTAACCCCTACGATGCGCAGGGACTTTTGCCCTACGATGCGCAGGGGTATTCCAGACCAGATGCAATGTTTAAACAGCCTGTTTTCAGCAGAATTAACCACATCCACATGTTCCTAATTATCTAGTCATTAGATAAGGATGGCATTTTTAGCCACCATAAGGTTCCAACACATGTACGGCCTTGATCGTTTCCCCTTTTCCAAGAAACGATCTCAACGGTGGACCGAATACTATAAATACCCCACCCCCCATTACTTCAAATGCACTAGAATTCTGATTTTGAGAGCTCTAAGTTGAAACCATTGTTTCATACCTGAGTTCTTGAAGTCGGGATTAGCATTCGGGGACCCTGGGTAAGTATTCTTTCGTTCTTTTCCTTATTTTATTGCTTTTCGAGTCAGAAAGTCAAACTTTGTTTGACTTTCAGCGTTGACCAGTAATGGTCAATGCGAAGTTCGTTTGAACTTCGCAACGTGAGTGTAATCACGTTGGTCATAGTCCCTTGGGACTATGCCCACTGATTACCACGTTGTCTAGAGTCGTAGGGTAGGCGATCTAATAAATCGCCTATACCTTCGAACTCGACCCATTTGGTCGATCATTAGGATCCGACCAAATACATTAGGTGACCATAGTAGGTAGGGAATAACCTTCCGAGGTTATACCCTATGGTCACATCGTTTAAGTAGTTGTATGATAGGTAGTTTATATGCCTTAGGTAAATTACCAGAATACCCTTTTCATGTATAATTGGTAATTAAGCATATGTAACCTAAACCTTTGTCATATAACTGATTATGTAACATGTTTAGGCATATAACACTTGTCATAGGACTAGTTAGACGGTCCGAACGCGTTTCACGCGAACGACGCGTTAAAGTAGCATAAGCTACCTAAACGGGTCGTAATGGGTCGATAGCACTTAGGTTTGGTTTCATTGTAGTATGTAGGCCTTGTTAAACCATATCATATGAGTTCCAACACTCATTTGGTTTACCAAGCCTCATCCTATCCGATCTCCCGATTTAGGTCCGGTTTATTTATATAGTTTTAGATTGCCGATTGATTCCGTGCTCCCTCAAGCTTTGTTTGGTTGTTGTTCAAGACCTCCAAGCATTCTCAGGCGAGTACATTCTTCCCCTATTTTACTGTTTTCAATTGTTTTGGGGTGACTCATATGTGCTAAATGTTTTCGATGTTATAACAAATAGTTTCAAAAACGATAAAGGCGATTTATACAAAACTAATAACGATTTCATAAAGTGAACAAACTTGTTGGTTGTAGTTACATAACATATGACATTCATTAGCAATGATCAAGCCGACCAGTATTAGGTTATGGTACCATAGGATCTGACAAATCCCGTTATTTACTGCACCCGTGGTTATGTGTGGGTGTTGTGGGTAGCGACTGAATCTGTAAGTGTTAACTTACCCTATGGAGGTTTGTTAATGCGAATACGAGAAGCGACGAAATCGAGAAGCGACGAAATCGAGAAGCGACGAAAACGAGAAGCGACGAAAGTCAAGAAGGTTTGAATGTTATTAGCGAGACGACCACATAAGTAGTTTCACGACCTAAAACGAATTAAACGATTTACGATTGGTTTTCACACGATGTTTTAACGATTGGGTAACGATTGGGTTTTCACACGATGTTTTAACGATTGGGTAACGATTGGGTAACGATTGGGTTTTCACACGATGTTTTAACGATTGGCTATACATATTACATGATTTACATTTGACATGAACATTTCTTTATTGGTTTGGTTTGATTAAGTGATTAAGTAGCGATGCGTGTGTAATATGATACAAACATGGTGGATACGCCGCTGGTACTTCCTATATATAAGTGTTTGTATGGTATTACATATTGTAGCGTTATTTGAATCATTTCAGTTTGAGACATAGAACATTTTATACAAGTAACATACTTTTCACAAGACATTTATTTACAAACAACTTATCTTATACAAACTCATTTTTACATGGTTATTCATTTAATCATGCATTATTCTCTTATTTATACATATCATCTGATCTCATTGTTTTCCAAATAATTTACTAAAACAAATGTTTTTGGGTTAAGAGTCATGGCTACGAGGTTTTACAAATTATAACCCGCTTGATTTGAGTTGGTTAATTAAGTTGCAATATTATACTCTTTTCAAAACAAGGTTTTTAAATAAAGTATTGCAACATCTAAACTAGCCATGATTTCGACACTCCTACAAAACCTATGTACTCGCCAGCATTTCTTTGCTGACCTCGTTTTCACATATGTTTCAGGTATTGTTGGATGATATCGATTGATAAGATGCATGCTCACATAGGACTGGACAAGGCCTTAGTGACTAAATAACAATGATAGACTATGTTTAAATAGTGTATTTAGATTTCCAAACGATGTAATTATTCAATGATTAATAAAACGAAACACTTTTGATATCCATGGTTATGAAACATTAATTCTGTTGCAACACGCCCCGATGTTTCCGCCACGTTTTGTATGTTCCACGTGGTCGGGGTGTGACAAAACAGGTAAACAACGTCACACTATTAGCTTCCTCAGTAACCGCATGCTAAATTTCGGGACGAAATTTCTTTCAAATTGGGGATAATGTGACAACTCGAAATTCCGACATCCTTTATTCGCATTTATTGCACGTTGACTGTCTAGATTATTGCTTACACGAATTATTTACCTGGATTGTGAACACTAAATTATAGTTAAGATAATAATCTTGTTTTTTTGAGTAATAAGGTGTAAGTACTTGATTGCATGATTAATTGTAAACTGTTTGAGACCTGAACAACACGACGAAACACAATATGTGTTTCGCCATAACCACTCTCGACGAAACAGATTGTTTCGCCAACCATCCACTCGACGAAACAGGTCAGTTTCGCCGAGCCCAGTTTCGCCGAAGCCCAGTTCGGGCCCAGCACGTTAAATCGGGTATATTAGCGTGTAAAGACCTTTATTTCACATCTTTGGCAAAAGTTGGAACCCTAGAACACTCTCCCTTCTGTGCGACGGCCACAACCATCATTCACCATCAACCCTAGGTCTCGAATCCTTGTTTGTTCATCTCAAATCGGTTAGTATATGTTTGTTAATCGATTTCATGTTTCCGTAATATCTCGATTCAGGCTCGTGTATATGTTTGATGTGTGTTACTGCTGTGATTATAAGAGCATGATGACGGTATAGATTTCGATATGTATGATGTAGTCGGATATAAATAGTTCTATGCGAAACTTGATAGGATCGAATACTCGGTTCTGGATGTTGTTAATATGTTCTGATTCTGAATACACATTGGTATCTTGATAGGGATTGACGATATGATATTGTATGTTGATCCATATGTTGTACACTTAAACTAGGGTTTATGCTAGACGATGATTCTTTGATGATTGAGTATGATGATTCTATGAGCACATTGATCTCCATATGATTTCTGTTATTGTTGACGGCTGCTAAAATGATTAGGGTTTCTGTGTTGATTGTATCTGCTGTAACTGATGTCTGCGAAACAGACATCCGACGAAACAGGACTCCCGGCGAAACAGAATGTGTTTCGCCAAGAGTCATCGACGAATTAGAATCCTGTTTCGCCAAACAAGGCCACGACGAAACTGAATGTGTTTCGCCATTATCTGTGTTTCGTCAGCATGTGTGTTTCGCCGGATAGCTGATCTATGCTGTAACTTGAGTTAATTCTGTTAAGTGTTAACTGGAATATTTAACTGCTGTTAAGTGTAACCATCTTGTATATGATTGTGATTACGTGCTACATGTTTATACATGCACAACTTGAACACAAACTGATTTCACATACGTGCATACTTTAGGACGTGATTGATTACTTGCGAGCATACACTTAGCATACCGAGCAAAACAAGGTGAGTTCACACTCTTACCAAGGCATGGGATTCCCGGGGTAGGGAATGGGACTGGATGATCATCTGTACTTACGTTATTATTGGGAATTAGGGACCACTGGCCTCGGTTGGGAAAGGTCACATATAGATACTGCTAGACTAGTGATACATGGGGAAGCCCCCACTACTCTTCGCAAACATGCCTGTAAGGGCCGCGATACTGAAACTGTTCTTCGCAAACATGCCTGGAATGGCCGCGATACTTATACTGTTCTTCGCAAACATGCCTGGAATGGCCGCGATACTTATACTAATCTTCGCAAACATGCCTGGAGGGCCGCGATACAAAAAAAACTAATCTATAAAACATGGGAAACCCCTACTAATCTTCGCAAACATGCCTGGAGGGCCGCGATGTAATTGATAACGATACATGGGTTACTAAACAGACAAACGATTTATGAAACGAACATTATTACTAAACAACCCACTGTGAACTCGCTCAACTAGTTGTTGACTCTCTGTTACATGCCTTGCAGGACCTTAGGTACATATGGAGCTTGCACAGGAAGGAGCAGGTCGTTGTGGGATACGGATCTTAGACGATATTTGAACTTATAACTTACTTTGGGTTTTCATTATTATGCTTCCGCTACTTAAACAACGTTTGGTTATGAACATCGGTCATGTCATGATGAATTGCATTTTCCTACTTTTACACTTAATTACTATGTTTGACATGACTGATGGCTTGATCCTGGTCATGTCACGCCTCCCAGCGGTGGTACTCCACGTGTGGATTTTGGGGGTGTGACAGATTGGTATCAGAGCCATTGGTTATAGAGAACTCGGTTTTAATAAAGGGAAAACGATTTTATTAAAACCAGACTATAACCAGAACAGTGCTCTCAACGATCCACAACGACGCTTCGCTCCACGTGCAAGGCTCAACATCATAGGTACTACTATTCATGTTACCTTACCTACTTGCTAGAATTACATAGAACTTTGCTCGCGGTATGCCTAGATTACAGAACTTACTATATGTTGTTGCTTGAGAATACTTGTGTGCTCACTCTCTTCGCACTATTCGCGAACCTCTCACCCACATGTTCTCCTTGATGTCAAGATCATGTGTGGACGCGTTAACCTAACTCAAGCCCAGTTGGCGGCTTCGATCACTGAACAAGTCACTGCAGCACTTGCAGCTGCCCAGGCAGGAGGTGTAACCTGCCATCGCCACTTACTCTAGGATTTTTAGATCCTACTCTCGTAACTCAACACTGTGCTCAATTTTGATTACTCTTACGCACACGACAAGTCAACACGCTCAGCCACCTGTATGCATATACACGACTTTTTAAGGACTGTCATCCTACTACTTTCAACGACACTGAAGGAGCTGTTGGACTCCTCCGTTAAGTTCGAGGAACTCGAATCGGACTTCGATTATGCGAATGACCCGAGGCTAGTAAGGTGAAATATGCCACTGATGGTCTCGAAGACACTGCGCAAACTTGGTGGAACGCGGAAGTTTCGATGCTGGGGGCTGGCGGCTGCTAATGCCACCCCTTGGGACGAATTCAAGAAACTAATCAAACTAGAATACTGTAACTATGATAACATCCACAAACTGGAAGTGGAGTTCTTTAACCTGAAGATGACGGGGTCAGAAATAGAGACGTATACGAAGCGATCTAACGAGCTGGCAACTTTGTGCCCTACTATGGTGGAACCTCCCATCAAGCGCACCGAGAGCGGTACCTCAAAGGCTTAGTACCAGAAATTCAAAGTCATGTGATGACTGCTAATCTTGCTACTATTCAAGATGTTACTCATCTTGCTCATCGTCCCACAGACCAGGCAGTGGAACAGAACAAGTTGCCTAGACGTATTGGTGCTACTACTTCAACTACTTTTGCTATCCTCAGTGACAACAAATGAAAGTGGAATGGAACCTCTGGCAAGGGTTCGACTACGATTCTGTCCCAGGCACAACAGTGAAAGATCGATGACAACCAAAGTCCTAGTCAGCAACCTTTCAGCAGTCAATGGCAGGGTGGATACAGGGGAAACCACCCTAAGTGCAAACGATGTAACTTGCACCACAGCGGGCAGTGCAACCGAAATCATTGTCAATGATGCGACAAGCTTGGTCATGGAGCCAAGGATGGTAGAAACTCACGTTCTGCAAGCCAGAACCAACAACAACAGATACAAGATCTATAGAATCAGCGGCAATGGCAGGGTAACAAGGGATGTTATCAGTGTGGGGCTGAAGGTCACTTCAAGAGACACTGCCCACGGTTGAATCAGAACTAGAATCAGAAACACAACCAAGGAAACGGGGACTAGGGAAGACAACGGGGGTAATAACGACGGCAATGGTGTCAGGGGTCGAGTGTTCGTGATTGGTCAGGGTGATACTAGTAATGACCTCAACGTTGCGATAGTTACGACATCGTCTTTGGTATGGATTGGTTATCCCAACAACAAGCAGAGATCCTATGCAAGGAAAAGATCATTCGTATTCCCCGTTCTGGTAAAGAACCTCTCGAAGTTCAAGGCGACAGGAGTGGTGTCGTGAGTGGCATCATACCCTTCTTGAAGGCCCAGAAGTGTTTACGAAAGGGCGGCCACACAGCTGTTTTAGCACTCGTTACTGATACATCGAAGAAAGAGAAAAAGATTGGGGATATTCCAGTGGTCGAATTTCAGATCGAGCTCGCTCCGGGAGCAGCACCCATAGCTCGAGCACCTTATCGCTTAGCTCCAACGGAACTGGAAGAACCGTCTAAGCAACTACAAGAACTCTTGGAAAAGGGTTTCATACGTCCTAACTCTTCGCCTTGGGGAGCTCCAGTGTTATTCGTAAAGAAGAAAGACGGTACGTTCAGGATGTATATAGACTACCGTGAACTCAACAAGGTGACGATCAAGAATCGTTATCCTCTTCCGCGCATAGATGATTTATTCGACCAGCTGCAAGGGTCGAGCTACTACTCCAAGATAGACTTAAGGTCAGGATACCATCAGCTGAGAGTCCGGGATGAGGACGTCTCCAAAACAGAATTCAGAACTCGCTACGGCCATTACGAGTTTTTGGTCCTGCCATTCGGGCTAACGGACGCGCCTGCGGTTTTCATGGAATCTTGAACAGGGTGTGCAAACCTTATCTTGACAAGTTCGTTATTGTTTTTATTGACGACATCCTGATCTATTCGAAGAGTCAGGAGGAACACGAGCAGCACTTACGACTTATTTTGGAACTCCTTCGAACGGAACAACTGTACGCCAAATTTTCGAAATGCGACTTCTGGCTTCGTGAAGTCCACTTCCTAGGCCATGTGGTAAACAAGGATGGGATTCATGTCGATCCATCCAAGGTAGATACGATCAAGAACTGGCCTGCACCTCGCACACCGACAGAAATATGCCAATTCTTGGGTTTGGCAGGTTATTACAGACGATTCATCAAAGACTTCTCGAAGATTGCTCAGCCGCTTACACTACTGACACAGAAAGGTGTTGCTTACCGTTGGGGTAATACACAGGAAACAGCGTTTCAGCACTTAAAGGATAGACTTTGTAGCGCACCTATCCTCTCATTGCCTGAAGGCACGGACGATTTTATAGTTTACTGCGATGCATCCATCCAAGGTCTTGGATGTGTGTTGATGCAACGGGATAAAGTCATTGCTTATGCTTCGCGCCAACTTAAGATTCACGAACGGAATTACACTACTCATGATTTAGAGCTGGGAGCCGTTGTTTTTGCGCTCAAGATATGGCGACATTACCTGTATGGCACTAAGTGCACCATCTACACCGATCACAGAAGTCTCGAACATATTTTCAAGCAGAAAGAGTTGAACATGCGACAACGTAGATGGGTCGAGCTGCTGAACGATTATGAGTGTGCCATAAAGTACCATCCGGGCAAAGCCAATGTGGTGGCCGACGCCCTCAATCGAAAGGATACTACACCTAGGCGTGTACGAGCGTTGCAACTCACCATTCAGTCTAGTCTTCCTTCACAAATACGAGATGCTCAGGTAGAAGCATTGAAACCAGAAAACGTTAGGGCTGAAGCCCTACGCGACTCAAGGCAAAGATTAGAACAAAAGGCAGACGGAGCCTCCTATGTAACAGGACGCATCTGGGTCCCACTCTATGGCAACTTACGCGAGCTTGTAATGGATGAAGCTCATAAGTCTTGCTACTCGGTACATCCAGGTTCGGATAAAATGTACCACGATATCAAAACTACATACTGGTGGCCTAGCATGAAGGCCCACATAGCCACATACGTTAGCAAATTCTTGACTTGTGCGAGAGTCAAGGCAGAATATCTGAAACCGTCAGGACCACTTCAACAACCTGAGATACCACAATGGAAATGGGAACAAATTTCCATGGATTTTGTTACTGGCTTACCTAGATCTCAGCGCGGAAATGACACTATTTGGGTGATCGTGGATCGACTCACTAAGTCTGCTCACTTCCTGACAATCAAGGAAACGGATAAGTTCTCCACACTAGCAGACATATATCTTAAGGAAGTTATTTCGAGGCACGGTGTGCCCACCTCCATCATCTCAGATCGTGACGCACGATTTACTTCAGAACTGTGGCAAGCAATGCACAAATCTTTTGGCTCTCGATTAGACATGAGCACAGCTTATCATCCTCAGACGGATGGGCAGTCTGAGCGTACTATTCAAACTCTAGAAGACATGCTTCGGGCGTGCGTAATTGAATTTGGCAATGGTTGGGAAAAACATCTGCCACTTGTGGAATTTTCTTACAACGACAGCTACCACACCAGCATTTAAGCTGCACCATTCGAGGCACTGTACTGGCGTAAGTGCCAGTCACCTCTCTGTTGGGCAGAGGTGGGAGAAAGTCAAATCACAGGTCCAGAAATGGTAGTCGATACTACAGAAAAGATTGCACAAATACGACAACGCATGGCGGCAGCACGCGACCGTCAGAAAGCACACGCCGATAAAGACAGGAAACTACTCGAATTCCAAGTTGGGGATCGAGCACTACTCAAAGTTTCACCCTGGAAGGGTGTGGTTCGTTTTGGCAAACGCGGCAAACTTAACCCACGATACGTTGGACCATTTGAAGTCATTGAGAAAATAGGCAAAGTGGCCTACAGACTGAACTTACCAGCTGAACTCAGTGCAGTTCACAATATCTTTCACGTGTCGAATCTGAAGAAGTGTATGTCAGATGAGACCCACATAGTTCCCTTAAAGGAACTCACTATCGACGAGCGGTTGCACTTCGTCGAGGAACCTATTGAAATCACGGACCGGGATGTTAAGGTCCTCAAGAACATGAGAATCCCTCTTGTACGAGTTCGTTGGAACTCCCGCCGCGGCCCAGAGTTCACCTGGGAGCGTGAAGATCAAATGGAACTCAAATATCCCCAGTTATTCGGAACTAATGCAACTACTACTGAGGCTGAAGCTACCAATACAGAATTTCGGGACGAAATTCCAAATCAACGGGGGGATAATGTGACACCCCAGGAAAACCAGTAATCTTCGCATACATGCTCGGGGAGCCGCGATACGAAACAGGTAAACAACGTCACACTATTAGCTTCCTCAGTAACCGCATGCTAAATTTCGGGATGAAATTTCTTTCAAATTGGGGATAATGTGACAACTCGAAATTCCGACATCCTTTATTCGCATTTATTGCACGTTGACTGTCTAGATTATTGCTTACACGAATTATTTACCTGGATTGTGAACACTAAATTATAGTTAAGATAATAATCTTGTTTTTTTGAGTAATAAGGTGTAAGTACTTGATTGCATGATTAATTGTAAACTGTTTGAGACCTGAACAACACGACGAAACACAATATGTGTTTCGCCATAACCACTCTCGACGAAACAGATTGTTTCGCCAACCATCCACTCGACGAAACAGGTCAGTTTCGCCGAGCCCAGTTTCGCCGAAGCCCAGTTCGGGCCCAGCACGTTAAATCGGGTATATTAGCGTGTAAAGACCTTTATTTCACATCTTTGGCAAAAGTTGGAACCCTAGAACACTCTCCCTTCTGTGCGACGGCCACAACCATCATTCACCATCAACCCTAGGTCTCGAATCCTTGTTTGTTCATCTCAAATCGGTTAGTATATGTTTGTTAATCGATTTCATGTTTCCGTAATATCTCGATTCAGGCTCGTGTATATGTTTGATGTGTGTTACTGCTGTGATTATAAGAGCATGATGACGGTATAGATTTCGATATGTATGATGTAGTCGGATATAAATAGTTCTATGCGAAACTTGATAGGATCGAATACTCGGTTCTGGATGTTGTTAATATGTTCTGATTCTGAATACACATTGGTATCTTGATAGGGATTGACGATATGATATTGTATGTTGATCCATATGTTGTACACTTAAACTAGGGTTTATGCTAGACGATGATTCTTTGATGATTGAGTATGATGATTCTATGAGCACATTGATCTCCATATGATTTCTGTTATTGTTGACGGCTGCTAAAATGATTAGGGTTTCTGTGTTGATTGTATCTGCTGTAACTGATGTCTGCGAAACAGACATCCGACGAAACAGGACTCCCGGCGAAACAGAATGTGTTTCGCCAAGAGTCATCGACGAATTAGAATCCTGTTTCGCCAAACAAGGCCACGACGAAACTGAATGTGTTTCGCCATTATCTGTGTTTCGTCAGCATGTGTGTTTCGCCGGATAGCTGATCTATGCTGTAACTTGAGTTAATTCTGTTAAGTGTTAACTGGAATATTTAACTGCTGTTAAGTGTAACCATCTTGTATATGATTGTGATTACGTGCTACATGTTTATACATGCACAACTTGAACACAAACTGATTTCACATACGTGCATACTTTAGGACGTGATTGATTACTTGCGAGCATACACTTAGCATACCGAGCAAAACAAGGTGAGTTCACACTCTTACCAAGGCATGGGATTCCCGGGGTAGGGAATGGGACTGGATGATCATCTGTACTTACGTTATTATTGGGAATTAGGGACCACTGGCCTCGGTTGGGAAAGGTCACATATAGATACTGCTAGACTAGTGATACATGGGGAAGCCCCCACTACTCTTCGCAAACATGCCTGTAAGGGCCGCGATACTGAAATTGTTCTTCGCAAACATGCCTGTAAGGGCCGCGATACTTATACTGTTCTTCGCAAACATGCCTGGAATGGCCGCGATACTTATACTGTTCTTCGCAAACATGCCTGGAATGGCCGCGATACTTATACTAATCTTCGCAAACATGCCTGGAGGGCCGCGATACAAAAAAAACTAATCTATAAAACATGGGAAACCCCCACTAATCTTCGCAAACATGCCTGGAGGGTCGCGATGTAATTGATAACGATACATGGGTTACTAAACAGACAAACGATTTATGAAACGAACATTATTACTAAACAACCCACTGTGAACTCGCTCAACTAGTTGTTGACTCTCTGTTACATGCCTTGCAGGACCTTAGGTACATATGGAGCTTGCACAGGAAGGAGCAGGTCGTTGTGGGATACGGATCTTAGACGATATTTGAACTTATAACTTACTTTGGGTTTTCATTATTATGCTTCCGCTACTTAAACAACGTTTGGTTATGAACATCGGTCATGTCATGATGAATTGCATTTTCCTACTTTTACACTTAATTACTATGTTTGACATGACTGATGGCTTGATCCTGGTCATGTCACGCCTCCCAGCGGTGGTACTCCGCGTGTGGATTTTGGGGGTGTGACAGATACGCGTTTGAAAAGAATGCTTAAAAGGTACGTAACTTCGTTTCCGTTACGTTAAGCTTGATTTCGTATTTTCGCTAGTAAACTTTAAATTAGCATAATACATGAAATTGGCATTTAGTTGAAGTGACGGAGATCACTAGATAAACAAACGGGTTAAAAGGTGAAATTATCACCCTTTGACAATATCGACTAATGGTTTGTCGAGTTACATGTTTATAGGAATAAATATCAAATAGATACCAACATCGCTTTGAAACGGGTCAATATATTAATCCGAGCCAGGTATGTATAATGATTCAACTCATCATATAGAACTTGAGATTCTATAAGAGTTAGACAAGGTTAAAATATAGTTATTCGGTTATCTTTTAGGTAAACTGAATAAATTGAGTTATGATTATGGTGTTCTAGAAGCACATGGGTTTAAAAACAAGATTATAGTTAAAAGGTCTGATTTTGGGTCAAACAAGTATTTAAAAGTTCCTTTGTAGTAAAGAAAGTATGAAAATTGACCAAATTGCCCTTGTAAGCTAATTCGAATAAACGACCCTTGCAAGAGGTTCGGAAACGAGTTTTATGATTAGATAAATGCTTAGAATAATAAAAGATAGTGAAAGATGTAAATTCTTGGGTCGAATGACTTTATATGAGCCTTTGCCGTAAAATGATAATCTGAAGGGTAAAACTCGGAACACATAGATATAGTTGTGGTGGAAGATTACTTGATAAGAAATGTTGGAATAAGATGCTAGAAAAGTATGAAAGCGAGTACATGTTCTAAAGTGCTTAAATACCCTTAACGGGTCAAAATAAGCATACGAGTGAAAACGTATTTAAATTGTGTAAGAAACCTGTGATTAGAACCTAACATGGTAGATAACATTAATTTGAAGAGGTGCATGTGAAATAAGGGTTAAACAAATATGTTTGTTTGATAAAATGCATAAACGGGTTAAAATTCGGTAAAACGGCAAGGAGTCGAAGGCTTAGAAGTCTCAAAGTTTATTATGTAGAATGTTGGATTTTAACTCCAAATGATGGAGGATCAAATTACAATCACGTAGGAAGAAACGGTAGGTCAAACGGACAAGCGGATTGAAAGATACGAAAGTTTTCGTGTCAAAAACGGCAAAATGGAAGGGTCTGATACAGGGGCCATCGTAACTTACGGTGGGGCTGGAATCACTACAACAGATATCTCCTGCCTTACGGTGGAGGTATTTTTAAACAGGGGCCACCGTAACTTACGGTGCCCACCGTAAGTTACGGTGGAGGCCAGTTTCAAGTTCTTGTTTCTGGGATCAAGATATCAATGGTGGAATTTCCTGATTTCTTTGTTTAATTTGATTATTCGACCCAATTTCCTTGTTGTACTAGTTATTTAATTATCAAAACTAACTTTTAAGTTGGTTTTGATCACAGGTGAATGTCGAGAGTCCCGGATGAAGATCAAGCGTCGAGCAAGAACCGAACACACGTTAAACGAAGCTTCCGCAATGTTGTTTCGTCGTTATTTTAAAACGGCGAATTAAATCACATTATGTTGTATCACTTTGAATTGTAAAAGTTTTTAACAAACCTGTACTTTCATTGTAATTGTGACTGGAATTACATGATTATGGACTTAAACTATGCGAAAAACGTAAAATAATAACAAGGGTGTTACAAGTTGGTATCAGAGCCTTGGTTTAAGAGATTTAAGTATGGTGGGGAAAACCATGCTTGGACTTAAACCTTCTGCTCTTGACAAAGATTGGTGTTCGGTTTAAGGCTTGATCGCAAATCCGGTAAGTACATGTATGTTAATAGTTTAGTATGCTAAAGTGTTGTAAATAACATATACGGCTATCGTGTGATACACGTTACCCCAATTAAAATGATTGATATAGTTGACGAAAATACGCGCGTTGACGCGTATAGTAGAAAAAGCCTTGTATTATAATACGGGAGATTATTGAAGTTGACATTACTAACTCTTGTGAATGTTTTAATTGAAGGACACTCGCGTCTGAAGATGACGAGAGTTGAACGAATTGTGGATATGACGATGGAACGGTCCGAGGTATGACAAGAAGAGCATACTCATCAAGGACCTAAATCGCGTAACGATCGCAAATAGGTAATGGCAAGGAAAGCCCGTTAGGGCAAGCATTTACCAGGTGCACGTTTAAATTATTGCATGAATAGAAATATGCAACAAATATGTAGAGAATGATTGTTGCATATGTAAATTAAAAGCTTGGAAAACCTGAATAGAATACCTATCCAGAATATTATTTCCAAGAAAAAAATTATATAGAGACGTTACTTACATGGGGTGTAATGTAAAAATTATAAAAGGTCATGTATATCAGGTGTTGATCGCTTACTCTGGCCAAGTAAGTAGTGAACACGTGGTACCATGAACATTTATGATGGACATATTTACATCCGATGTAGTAAGGGCTGGGTGAATGGGACGAGTTAAAAAGTTACCCAAATGAATCAAACAAGTAAGATGTTTGATAGTAAACGTAAACGTAAGTCGGAGGACGGAAGCGTATTACGTTAGAATAACGAGCCCGAGAGAAGGGACAAGGATCAAGGTAAATGAAAATACAAACCGACTAATGGGAATGCTAAGGCATAGGGATAAAGGTTTGACTGTCACAAGTGATCAATTTCACACGGACAAGTCGAACAAATTAAATGAAGAATAAAGGACACAATTGAATAAAAGCGATGGATTTCGCTAAGACGACCAAATAAGTTAAAACGAAGTCTAAAATCATATCAGAATGATTACTTTGATAATGAATTCGATAAGGATACCCGATAGATGGGTATGATTTTAAGAATACGCGTAACCCAATAAACGGGAACGCGGATTAGAAAGTCAAAAGACTCGGATTTTGGGTCATGACTAAAAGATGATAAGATTTTGCAAACAGAAATTTTTGATAAGTACGTTCAACTATTTTAAGATGAATCGGTCAAATAAAGAGTGAAGTTTGACATTCCTAAGTGAGGAAGTTTCACACAAACAAGTCAAACGAGAGTAATAAAGAATAACGCTTGAAAATGAAAGTAAGCGCAAGCTGAATAATGAAAGCGCGAAATATCAATGAACCTATGTGATAGGTCGTGAAAGAGTATAGAAAGGAAAATGCAAGTCAGTGAAACTGGAGTGTTAAAACATTTAGATAAAGAACACAGGTAACGGTTTGAAAGGAAATAGAGGCGTAAACTAAATAGCGATAAGAATGAGATGAACCGACGTGTAAATAACGGAAGAAGTCATAGAGTCGGAAGAATAATTTAAAAGAAAACAAATGTAGCCTTAGGCTACTGTCAAGGTAAAACTAAATGCAAAAGCAAAAATAAAAGAATTGAAAGATAAAAATGGTACCTTGACACTGTATATATATATATATATATATATATATATATATATATATATATATATATATATATATATATATATACAGTTGAATAATGACATGGATAAAAGACGATCTACGGGATCATCCTAACCTACGGGATCATAAATAGTGTTAAAGTCTACGGGACCAAAAAGACCATCGGGTCACAGATAGAAAGAAACAAATTGTAAAAGTTTCACCTTAGAAAGGATAAAAAGGTGAAAATCTAAATAAATAGCCTACGAGGCTAAGTGAAAGAACCTACGGGTCATAGGGATTAAGCTTGGGAATTTGTTATAACTCCTCGCTTTAAATAATAACGGAAAGGACTAGATTCTCGGAAGTAACATTCCTAGAAACAGGAGAAAGATGTATGACAAAGAAGAAACGTAAACTAAGAATTTAGTTTTTAGTCAAAAGTAATGTTTTAACAAAACATAAGTGGTACGGGATGACCTAGAAAATTTTAAACACATAAGACCGGAGATGGCAAATAGCATACCCGGGTAACGGAGTATGAAGTAACCGGTGACTAACAAGTCTAACCGCCAAAATGAATAAACAATAAAGATAATGGATACAAGCTGAAAAAATAACGGCCTGCGAGGCCCTACACACTAAAGACTTACACGTCAATATAAATGGAAATGTTAGATCGAAGGGAATGAATGCATGCTTTGAAAAACAAAATTAAGTTCGTTTATTCCAAATTAAAGGAACTATGTAAGCAAGGTTTCGAGGACGAAACCTCTTTAAGGGGGGGTAGACTTGTAACACCCCGAAAACGAGTTTGGTAATCAAACAACATTATTACTAGATGACGGGTAAAATACCGTTAGCGGTAAAAGTAACCCGGTAAATATTAGGATTTAAATAAATAATCCTAATATTAAATAAAAAGTGAATAAAGGATTCAAGGAGGATAAATACTTTGAGGAAACAAAGTATATAAAAGGCCCGAGTTAACGGGACTTAAAATAAAACGGGTTATAGCTCCCGGGACCCACCAAGTAACTAGGAATATTAACCTAGTTAGTGTGACAACCGTCACTTTTCCGTACATTCCGTACACGAAATGAACAGTAATTTGTGCTTAAATGACTGTGCATGATCTGGTTTACCAGACAAATAAATTTCTGAATTCCATGCAAGTGAATTCATGCACATTTTGTGCTACAAAATATAGCTTTATGCATAAACGAGAGCGTTGCGTCAGAAATATTAGTAAACTCACCGGCAAGACACATCGTGTCAACAGAACTGCAGAAAGCAGTCAGACATTAGAATTGAGGCCTAGGTGTAGGTCCGACGACAAAAGTACATTAAAACCCAAGAGTACATGTAAGGGTTTAATTTATAGACATTGCGAAAGCAAAAATAAGCACTAAAAAGCACCCGAAACGCACTTTAAGTGCATAATTTCGTATAATTCAGCTCAATTCAGCATTTAATCATATGAATATTATGCAGAAATTTCGTTTTATCATCCAGAATATTTCCCTAAGTGTTGGGAATTGAAAGGGTACAAGAAGGGTACTTAAAAGACACTAAAAAGGGTGATTTAGCACTTTAACGAACCGGTGTCTAACCGAACAACCGGATAATACCCAGAACACCAAAATAATGCTAGAAGCATTGTTTTTATTTTTCTAAGCTAGTTAGGGTCCCCGAATACCCTAACACACTATATATTACTTAACATACTTAAACACTAAACCTAATACTTAACATATAACTAGATAGTGTAAGTAACATTTAGGATGGAACTAGGACCCCCCTCCCCCACTTACGGTTAGGAGACAAGGGTGACCCACCCTTTGATTTGTTGATTATTTAAATTGATCTTGTTGGTCCTTTAGAAGCACATTACACTTGGGTTAATACTTAAACATGGGTTATAAGATTGCACATAGAGTTCAAGACTTCATTTCATTCATCACTCAAACTCAAGAACTCACTCCTTTCCTTCTTCCTTGGCTACGGCCTCATCAACACACACACACACTTTCATTTTCAATCCACATCCATCCATTCCAAGGTGATATTGGGGTGTAAGAAGGTCACTAACGAAGCTCGGTGCAAGCGAATCTTGAAGGACCTTCACCATTTGCTTTTATCCACCTCATTTGCACTCTTGAACTTCCCTAGCCTTGAGCTAGTAGTAAGTGTTCTAAAACACCTTCTTGATCTTGTCTAGAGTGGTTAATAAGAGATTTGTCGGTTGAAAATCATGAACATACTAAATCACTAACTAAAAGTCTATTAAAGTGATGAATATGATGGTTAATAGATGGATAATTGTGTAAAACTTGTTAAACTTGTTTTGTGATGATTATTTTGTGTTGATTAATGCTAGTAGTAGTTCGGATCGTCATCTAACCCGGCTAGGTTATGTTCTTAGAACATGAGCTAGTGTATGTTAAAGTATAAAAAGGACTAGATGATGAACACTACTACTATTAAACATGAACTTGTGTAAAAACAATTTATCTTATGAAATGGAGTTCTAAACTAGTAGATCTAAAGATCTACAAGTGGTATTTTCGAAAGACCAACTGTAAGACAAAACCATGTTCTAAAACCGGATCTTTCATGAAGTAGAGGTGTTTTTATGAACAAACAAGTGTGTGGACACTTGTGTAACAAAAGTTTTAACAAAGAAATAAATTTCGTAAAAACCGACTAGAAGTTGTGAAACTTCATATTCTTTAAAAATAAAGTTTTTAAGAAATTAAACTTATTTTTAAAGATAACAAGGCTTACTAAATGTGCTAGTAAATTACTACACATTTTTGTAAATATTCAAGTTCATGAAATGGAGAAATTAGTAATTGTTGTTGATGATTATTGTTGATAATTGTTGTTGATGATTATTGACGATTTAAAAGAAAATAAACACATGTTTTGAAAACATGGGAAACCTCCATTTTTAGGGGAAACTCTGTCAAAATTTTTATAAATTTTGACACTTAGAAAAATATAAGTTTTTGGGAAACTTATTCCCTAAAAATGTATTTAAAGTATTACCAAGGTTTCCCTAATTTTTGGTGATAAGAAATGAGGATTTCTTCAAGAATAAAAATGGATATAAGTATGTATATTTTTGAGAGAAAAATATATATTATTTTATCACCAACTTTTGTGCTAAGTGTGTATAGTATGTGTTATACGTGCTAGTGTATTAAGACTTAAAAATACACTAAATACTCATGAGAAGTATAAACATAAAAATACACATACAACATACAACATACAAGATACATAATTCGGGTGCAAAGTGCAAAACACGAGATACTTATATTAATTTTAGAGAAAATAATATAAGTAAGATACGTAGTTAAAAATATAGAATATTTTTAACACAAGAATACGTACACAAGAGATAGTGACTGTACTTGTGCGATACAAGTCTAGTGACTAACGTTAAGAAAACACGTATAGGTAACGACGCTAGATAAGCAAATCCGGTGAAGTTTACGACGCAGGAACGCAAAGTTGTGAGTTCATGCTCCCCCTTTTCTCTAACTGTTTTTGGTTTTATAACTCTCGGGGGTGAAATACATGTTACAAATATTATAATTTTTACAAAGGGTAAAAATACAAGAAGCACTCTTGATGAGAACGAGAACCGAGTGCAATATGATTTGAGAATACGAGAAGCACTCATGGTGAGTGCAATATGATAAGCTTTAAGAAAAGCCTAGAAAATACTAGATCATGTGACGAGGGTTAGATCTAACGGGTACGGCCGAGCCCCACTCATGGTCCTTATGTGACCTCTTGAGTGCTTCGGTGTCCCAGTCGAGGGAAATCGACACAGTCGAGGTTAATTGACACAGTCGAGGGTAATCGACACAGTCAAGGGAAATTGACGCAGTCGAGGGTAATCGACATAGTAAAGGAGCCAACACTAATGCTCCATATGCTCACATGCCTTAAAGGAGCCAACACTAATGCTCCATATGTCCTCACATGCCTTAATGTCCTTGTATAAACAATCATTTAAAATGTGGGGTACACAAGAAAACTTGAATGATACTTGAGTACGTGGGGTACTCAAGAAAACGGGAATTATACTTGAGTACGTGGGGTACTCAAGAAAGACTTGAATTATACATGACAAATACTATGTTTTCATACAAAGTATAAAAACGTGAAATACAAAAACGCATGAACTCGCTCAACTTTATGTTGATGTTTTCCAAAATTACATGTATTTCAGGTGACAGGATGGATCTAGGGCGCAAGTGTCGTAACTAGAAGTAGACTACAAGTTTAGATGTCATCCACTTTTGTTGAATTGTAACCTAGATGAAGGTTGTGTTTTAAAACTTAAATTACAAGTGCTTGTAATACTCAAATTTTCATAAATGGATGAACATTGTTTTGATCATGTAGTTGTTTATTACGATTGAATGCAATGATAACAAGCTAGTCACACATCATACGCTTCCGCAAAAGACAGGGTGTGACAGTTTGGTATCAGAGCTTCGATTGTAGTGAACTAGGATTCTTTCTCGAGTCTAGACTACAATCACTAGAGTTCTCTCACAAAAACATTTTACAAAAAGGTTTTCATTGCATTCACGAAAGCGCCAAGATCCACAAGTCAAGACACTTTTCAAAAAGTGACAAGGCAAGGACATTAGTGAGGAATACCTTTAAAATAAGGTGCCAATCAAAGCATAGTCTACACGAGTTAGACTTGCCAAAAACAAAATGACCCCCCAAAAAAAAAAACGAGAGTTATACGTGATATAATGCATTAAATTGCTTGATTATGCTAAGTAGCATATATGTTATTGATATACATACATACAAATAAGTGTACGGAATGATTATTGACGTGAATGAGATACTTTCGACTCCGACTCCTATTACTGTACGTGACTCGCACGATGAAGCTACCGACCTCGCGTCCTTTGCAAAGCTCATGGCTGGGAGTGATTACCAAACAAGATGCTGAGCTTGCTTCCGTAGGAGATGGCTGCTCTTCCCTCTCGATCGTGAAGGTGCCTAACTACGGTGATGATGACGAGGCAGAGGCGGCAACCTTGAACGAATTCTCAATCAACGGGACGAGATCCCTGCGGCTTATGTGAAGCAAGATTGACGATATGCTTAACCAGAAAAGGGAGATGAAGTATTCATCTCGAAGGTGCCCCTCCAACTACTAGGAATTCTCTCTATTCCTATTCCATCTAATCATCGTGCCTATACGTGCGTAACGATAACGAATGTTAGCGCGTGGACCATCGCAAAGGTCCTTTCCATGACAAAAGGTATAAGGACAGTAGTGTCCCCTCTTTGATTGATCATCTGCTTGGACGAGAGAAAATTTGGGTAACTGTGCAAGACAATTTATTATTACGGGGGCCCACGTAATAACGACTTGTAGTGCACAGGAACCCTGGTGGACTCTGCGGGCCGAGCTAATGAAAACCATACAAAATTAATCTATAGGTGTCCTCACCTTCATCTGGTAGAACAACACATAGATCAGTGCTTTAGCACGTTAGAAAGTAGGAGGCCTGTCTTAGCCTATTTCGTGACTGACACTTCTACCTGCATACGAGACGTTTGAGAAAACGATATTTAAGCAAGAGAGGTGGAATGACATTCAGGAAGAATCAGTGACGACACACTCTCTACCACCTCGACACGGACAACCCCATCTAAGGGAAAGTATACGCACCAGTAAAGCCAAAGACCTAAGAAAAACCAATGTAGCAGGAAATAACTAAAACTTGACTGACCGAGACGATGTAGCCTCGAGCTCATTTTATTTCAAACAATAAGCCAAGTTGGCAAGCCTATGTGAAGGCTTAATAACTGTTTCCTCGCTCATACATTGGTTATATATACATGTGAAATTGGGTGATTACATGATGGCTTATGGTGCTATGTATCTCATAGACAATTATGGAATATTGTCTAACCTACTTCATACCATTTTGGCAGAAGAGAATGCCGCCTAGGCGAGACACAAACACCAGTACGCTGCCAAGAACAGAAGCCGAGCTGCAAGAACGCATCTCACAGGTGATTGCTCGACATGAAGCCCTCCGCTCTAAGCACATCGATGGCACTACTGGAAATAACCCTCCAACTAGCTGCACCTTTAAGCAGTTCCTGGACTGCAAACCATTAAACTATGACGGAACAGGAGGCGCCGTTGCATTTGTTCGTTGGACAGAAAAGACTGACTCAGTTCTAAGAATGAGTAACTGTTCACCCCAACAGAGTGTTACCTATATCTCAGGATTATTCCTAGATGGCGCACTCTCCTGGTGGAACCTTCAGGTTCAAACCCTTGGCGCAGATGTTGCTTATGCACTAAGCTGGGACGAGCTCAAGGAAATGATGGGAAAGAAATATTGTTCTAGGACTGAAATCCAGAAGATTGAGGTGGAGTTCTGGAACTTGAAAATGGACGGACCAAAGATTCCTGAATACGTCCAACGATTTCACGACTTGTCTAGGGTCGTCCCCTACTTAGTCAAACCGGAATTCAAAAGGGTTGAATGATTTATTTGGGGACTTGCACCTCAGATCAGGAGCATGGTAACTACCTCAAAGCCCTCAACCATTGCAGAGGCTATCGATATGAGTGTCACTCTTACTGAAGAAGCTCTACGTGCGGGAAAATTTTCGGAATCTGAGGATAACAAGAAAGAGACTCATGTGGAGTCATCAAGCAACAAGAAGAGAAAGTCCTCAAACCTAAAGATGAGCACCCAAGTCAACTATGGAAGCTCTAAAGCAAACAAAAGAAAGAAGGTGAAACCACCGCATGACAGGAAAACTGATGGAGCCACTAATAAGGCTAGTGGTAAAATATACTCGGGGACTAAGCCGAAGTGCGGAGAATGCAATTTTCACCATGAAGGTCGATGTCTGAGGCCTGAGTGTGGAAAGTGTGGAAAAGAAGGGCACAGCAAGGATGCCTGTTGGGCGAAGGACCCAGATGGAAGAAATAAGAGAATACCAGGTTGCTACAAATGTGGTGAAGCAGGGCACTTTAGGAAAGATTGCCCTAGGAAGAAACAAGCAAGGAAGGGTTTCCACGATCGAAACTCGTGAAGCACGCCAGGATCCAGATGCGGTTACGGGTACGTTCCCTTTTAACCAACCTAATGCATCTACCTTTAATTAATACTGGCACCAACTTTAACCTTCCATGCTTAGAACATAAGAAACTGCTTGGCCTAGTTTCGAGTGAAATAGACGCCCCGTATCCTTTCAAAATAGGCATATAGAAGGCTAGTTGAAGCAGATGAAGCAAGTAAGGAATTATATTTTAGGGACTCAGAAGGCCTGAACCTTCTGTTACCCTTGACTCGCGAAGTCATAATATGATAATCAGCATGGATCGGAAATCCAAGTATACAGCTGACGTCGTTTGATATGAGAAAATCAGTCGCATCCCTCTTGCGAACGATGAAACCCGACTTCCTGCAAAAGGTGCAAGGATGCTAGACCCCACAAGGCGACAGATCTACGACACCCCTCATTGGTCGAAAAGGCATAGAAACGCCTCCGAGTAGACTGCAGAGCCTGAGAACATCCCCGTGATGAAAGAAGTCCCAGTAGCCTTTTCAGAAGACTTGCCAGGAACGCCTCTCTGTAGCGACGAGAGGAGTTCAGAATAAATCGCGTGCCAGGAGCAGCACCAGTGACGAATGACGCCATACCGACTAACTTCACCAGCGAAGCATGAACCTCTGATATAACTGCAAGAGCTGCTAGACAGAGGAAATTAAGGACATAACATCCTTAGATAAGGAGACAAGGAGAAAGTTGGTAGTCTCCACTTTACTTAAACTTCAGAAAATTGAGGATCAGAATCCTTTGCCAGGGACTGATGACACAAATGAGCCAATCGTAAGGTTCTAGTTGCCACTCAAAGATCAACTTGAGGACAAGAGGTCCTCCACTGTGAATACAAGAGGAAATATCCCTAAAACGATCTTTAGGACTCGCTTCAAGCATTACGAGTTCCTTGTCGCATCATTTGGCTTAACACATGCATCGACAATGTTCATGGACCTCATGAATCGAACGTGTAAGCCATACCTGGGTAAGTCATATACTTATTGACTACATACTTATATGGCCAACGGCCAAGGAAGGTCGTGAGCAACAGCTGCAATTTACCTTCCAACTCTTAGAGAAGAGAACAGTTATATGCTGTAATAACGAAAAGCGGATTTCGAATTCGCGAAGTGAAAACTTTAAGGTACATGATGAATAAGAACGAGATTCAAGCCAACCCTGCAACCAAGAGCTAAAGAGCTAGAGTTGCAATGAAGTGACGCCTCTCGACAAAATCTCGATTGTACGTCGATGCAACGAGACCACGACCTTGCATACGCGGCACATTGATTAAGGAATCATGAGAATAGACCTTGAGATAGATATAATAATTGCGCGCCGCAAACTGGACGTCACTATCTGAAAGAAAACGTTGCACGATCTTTGTTGATCACAAGGGTTGCAGCACACCGATGATCGTAAGAACTTGTTTATGAACTGAGCTGTTGAACAATGCAGACTGTATGAACACAATACGTGCTTGTGTGATAAACTTTGATGAAAAGTCGGAACACTCACTTGCCCTTAGTGGAGTTTTCCTACAACAGTATCTATCACACCGCCGTCTAAACCGCTTCGTGTAAAGCTTTAGACGGAACATAATGAGTAGGTTCCCGTCATGTTGAACGGAGACCAGAAATAAACAATCTACTGGCCCGAGTCGGCCCAGGAAAAAAAACTAGAGGCAAGATCCTTCAGATATGTGATCATATCAGGACAGCCCGCAGAATACAGAAAGATAGCGCCGATGAGCGGCATAAGTCGAAAGAATTTGAGACAAGATGTATGGCTTTGATGAGAGCCTCGCCTAGAGAAGGCGTAGTGTGATTTGGAAAACGAAAAGGTAGAATCCCCGGTGTAGGGATCAGAACCATTGCTCACAAGATGAAGCTCCCAGAAAAAGATCAGTAGTGATCGCGACACATTCATGTGTCTAGTCTGTAGAGGAGTCTGACTTAAGGAACAGTCGTTGTTCCCACAAATAAAATTCACGTCAATGACAAACGACAAGAATTACTATAGAAACCTGTTGAGGTTTTGGACCAAGAGTCCGTGATACTATAGAAACCTGTTGAGGTTATGGACCAAGAGTCCACAAGATACAGAAAAGTAATGATCGACCTACTGGAGTACGATAGAACTCATGACCTGACCCAGAGATTTCATGGGAACATAAAGACAAATCATGAATCTAAGTGACCATATTGGTTTCACAACTCCCCTGCGACCGATGGCATCGCTTGAATTTCAGGACGAAATTCTTTTAACGGGGGGAGACTGTGACAACCGTCACTTTTCCGTACATTCCGTACACGAAATGAATAGTAATTTGTGCTTAAATGACTGTGCATGATCTGGTTTACCAGACAAATAAATTTCTGAATTCCATGCAAGTGAATTCATGCACATTTTGTGCTACAAAATATAGCTTTATGCATAAACGAGAGGGTTGCGTCAGAAATATTAGTAAACTCACCGGCAAGACACATCGTGTCAACAGAACTGCAGAAAGCAGTCAAACATTAGAATTGAGGCCTAGGTGTAGGTTCGACGGCAAAAGTACATTAAAACCCAAGAGTACATGTAAGGGTTTAATTTATAGACATTGCGAAAGCAAAAATAAGCACTAAAAAGCACCCGAAACGCACTTTAAGTGCATAATTTCGTATAATTCAGCTCAATTCAGCATTTAATCATATGAATATTATGCAGAAATTTCGTTTTATCATCCAGAATATTTCCTTAAGTGTTGGGAATTGAAAGGGTACAAGAAGGGTACTTAAAAGACACTAAAAAGTGTGATTTAGCACTTTAACGAACCGGTGTCTAACGGAACAACCGGATAATACCCGGAACACCAAAATAATGCTAGAAGCATTGTTTTTATTTTTCTAAGCTAGTTAGGGTCCCCGAATACCCTAACACACTATATATTACTTAACATACTTAAACACTAAACCTAATACTTAACATATAACTAGATAGTGTAAGTAACATTTAGGATGGAACTAGGACCCCCCTCCCCCACTTACGGTTAGGAGACAAGGGTGACCCACCCTTTGATTTGTTGATTATTTAAATTGATCTTGTTGGTCCTTTAGAAGCACATTACACTTGGGTTAATACTTAAACATGGGTTATAAGATTGCACATAGAGTTCAAGACTTCATTTCATTCATAACTCAAACTCAAGAACTCACTCCTTTCCTTCTTCCTTGGATACGGCCTCATCAACACACACACACACTTTCATTTTCGATCCACATCCATCCATTCCAAGGTGATATTGGGGTGTAAGAAGGTCACTAACGAAGCTCGGTGCAAGCGAATCTTGAAGGACCTTCACCATTTGCTTTTATCCACCTCATTTGCACTCTTGAACTTCCCTAGCCATGAGCTAGTAGTAAGTGTTCTAAAACACCTTCTTGATCTTGTCTAGAGTGGTTAATAAGAGATTTGTCGGTTGAAAATCATGAACATACTAAATCACCAACCAAAAGTCTATTAAAGTGATGAATATGATGGTTAATAGATGGATAATTGTGTAAAACTTGTTAAACTTGTTTTGTGATGATTATTTTGTGTTGATTAATGCTAGTAGTAGTTCGGATCGTCATCTAACCCGGCTAGGTTATGTTCTTAGAACATGAGCTAGTGTATGTTAAATATAAAAAGGACTAGATGATGAACACTACTACTATTAAACATGAACTTGTGTAAAAACAATTTATCTTATGAAATGGAGTTCTAAACTAGTAGATCTAAAGATCTACAAGTGGTATTTTCGAAAGACCAACTGTAAGACAAAACCATGTTCTAAAACCGGATCTTTTATGAAGTAGAGGTGTTTTTATGAACAAACAAGTGTGTGGACACTTGTGTAACAAAAGTTTTAACAAAGAAATAAATTTCGTAAAAACCGACTAGAAGTTGTGAAACTTCATATTCTTTAAAAATAAAGTTTTTAAGAAATTAAACTTATTTTTAAAGATAACAAGGCTTACTAAATGTGCTAGTAAATTACTACACATTTTTGTAAATATTCAAGTTCATGAAATGGAGAAATTAGTAATTGTTGTTGATGATTATTGTTGATAATTGTTGTTGATGATTGTTGACGATTTAAAAGAAAATAAACACATGTTTTGAAAACATAGGAAACCTCCATTTTTAGGGGAAACTCTGTCAAAATTTTTATAAATTTTGACACTTAGAAAAATATAAGTTTTTGGGAAACTTATTCCCTAAAAATGTATTTAAAGTATTACCAAGGTTTCCCTAATTTTTGGTGATAAGAAATGAGGATTTCTTCAAGAATAAAAATGGATATAAGTATGTATATTTTTGAGAGAAAAATATATATTATTTTATCACCAACTTTTGTGCTAAGTGTGTATAGTATGTGTTATACGTGCTAGTGTATTAAGACTTAAAAATACACTAAATACTCATGAGAAGTATAAACATAAAAATACACATACAACATACAAGATACATAATTCGGGTGCAAAGTGCAAAACACGAGATACTTATATTAATTTTAGAGAAAATAATATAAGTAAGATACGTAGTTAAAAATATAGAATATTTTTAACACAAGAATACGTACACAAGAGATAGTGACTGTACTTGTGCGATACAAGTCTAGTGACTAACGTTAAGAAAACACGTATAGGTCACGACGCTAGATAAGCAAATCCGGTGAAGTTTACGACGCAGGAACGCAAAGTTGTGAGTTCATGCTCCCCCTTTTCTCTAACTGTTTTTGGTTTTATAACTCTCGGGGGTGAAATACATATTACAAATATTATAATTTTTACAAAGGGTAAAAATACAAGAAGCACACTTGGTGAGAACGAGAACCGAGTGCAATATGATTTGAGAATACGAGAAGCACTCGTGGTGAGTGCAATATGATGAGCTTTAAGAAAAGCCTAGAAAATACTAGATCATGTGAGCTTAAACTAGATATTGAGATGCCATTAATACATAATTAGGGACGAGGGTTAGATCTAACGGGTACGGCCGAGCCCCACGCATGGTCCTTATGTGACCTCTTGAGTGCGTCGGTGTCCCAGTCGAGGGAAATCGACACAGTCGAGGTTAATTGACACAGTCGAGGGTAATCGACACAGTCAAGGGAAATTGACGCAGTCGAGGGTAATCGACACAGTAAAGGAGCCAACACTAATGCTCCATATGCTCACATGCCTTAAAGGAGCCAACACTAATGCTCCATATGTCCTCACATGCCTTAATGTCCTTGTATAAACAATCATTTAAAACGTGGGGTACACAAGAAAACTTGAATGATAATTGAGTACGTGGGGTACTCAAGAAAACGGGAATTATACTTGAGTACATGGGGTACTCAAGAAAGACTTGAATTATACATGACAAATATTATGTTTTCATACAAAGTATAAAAACGTGAAATACAAAAACGCATGAACTCGCTCAACTTTATGTTGATGTTTTCCAAAATTACATGTATTTCAGGTGACAGGATGGATCTTGGGCGCAAGTGTCGTAACTAGAAGTAGACTACAAGTTTAGATGTTATCCACTTTTGTTGAATTGTAACCTAGATGAAGGTTGTGTTTTAAAACTTAAATTACAAGTTCTTGTAATACTCAAATTTTCATAAATGGATGAACATCGTTTTGATCATGTAGTTGTTTATTACGATTGAATGCAATGATAACAAGCTAGTCAAACATCATACGCTTCCGCGAAAGACAGGGTGTGACAGTTAGTTAGTGTCTTGACATAATAGAACAAATATGGTTAAAATACCCTTTAAATAACTTGTGTAAAGTTGAGGGACTAAACACAGGCAAATGTAATGAAGTTTAATTAAATCAAAAAAATTAAAACACAAAACACACGTACGTGTGTTGATGTCTGCGATTTCATCAGAGCCACAAGGAGCTCTCAAAACTCAACCCTAAACTTCAAGAAATTCATCAAATTGAAAGGGCAAATCAAGCCCGAATCGAAATCCAAGCATAGATTAGTGATCACCTCAGTAAAGGGATCATGAGGTATGCGAAATTTTACTATGTGGTTCCATCTTAAATTTTAGATGAACTTGTGAGATTCGAATCTGAGCTTGCATGTTCGTTGTTTGGATGAAATTAGGGATGAAACTATGTCTAGGAGTAAACCCTAGTCATTTATTTGTTGAATTGATGTTCATGGTTGTGAATTCATGATCATACACTCATGTGTCAAGTGAGTTTTGTAGAATTATGCTAAACACTAGGATTATCTTTATTAACCTAGTGTATTTGAGCTCCATGAAGAAAATCCAGAATTTTTGATATAAAGATTTGACATGAACATGTGACATGATGCTTAAATCTTGGCTAAATAGTTAGTCAATAACTTGATTGTGAATTATATGAAATCATGCTCATTAGGTGTTTGATATAATGCCTAAGAGAAAAGAAATGTTGAAAATTCAGACTAAAAACGCATATTTGATTTAAGTGGCAAATTATGCGTACTATACTATAAGAGAGTTCTAAACATTTATGGTTGAACTCTATAGGCAAAGAAATCGGAACGTCAAGCGGACAAGCTAGTGGCGATACGCGTTTGAAAAGAATGCTTAAAAGGTACGTAACTACGATTCCGTAACGTTAAGCTTGATTTCGTATTTTCGCTAGTAGACTTTAAATTAGCATAATACATGAAATTGGCATTTAGTTGACGTGACGAAGATCACTAGGTAAATAAACGGGTCAAAAGGTGAAATTATCACCCATTGACAATATCGACTAATGGTTTGTCGAGTTACATGTTTATAGGAATAAATATCAAATGGATACGCACATCGCTATTGCTTAGCGGCTACTAAGTCAAGGTATTGAAACGGGTCAATATATTAATCCGAGCCAGGTATGTATAATGATTCAACTCATCATATAGAACTTGAGATTCTATAAGAGTTAGACAAGGTTAAAATATAGTTATTCGGTTATCTTTTAGGTAAACGGAATAAATTGAGTTATGATTATTGTGTTCTAGAAGCACAAGGGTTTATAAACAAGATTATAGTTAAAAGGTCGGATTTTGGGTCAAACAAGTATTTAAAAGTTCCCTTGTAGTAAAGAAAGGATGAAAATTGACCAAATTGCCCTTGTAAGCTAATTCGAACGAACGACCCTTGCAAGAGGTTCGGAAACGAGTTTTATGATTAGATAAATGCTTAGAATAATAAAAGATAGTGAAAGATGTAAATTCTTGGGTCGAATGACTTTATATGAGCCTTTGCCGTAAAATGATAATCTGAAGGGTAAAACTCGGAACACATAGATATCCACATTAATTCCAACACACATATAGTTGTGGTGGAAGATTACTTGATAAGAAATGTACGAATAAGATGCTAGAAAAGTACGAAAGCTAGTTCAAGTTCTAAAGTGCTTAAATACCCTTAACGGGTCAAAATAAGCATACGAGCGAAAACGTATTTAAATTTTGTAAGAAACCTGTGATTAGAACCTAACATGGTAGATAACATTAATTTGAAGAGGTGCATATGAAATAAGGGTTAAACAAATATGTTTGTTTGATAAAATGCATAAACGGGTTAAAATTCGGTAAAACGGCAAGGAGTCGAAGGCTTAGAAGTCTCAAAGTTTATTATGTAGAATGTTGGATTTTAACTCCAAATGATGGAGGATCAAATTACAATCACGTAGGAAGAAACTCTAGGTCAAACGGACAAGCGGATTGAAATATACGAAAGTTTTCGTGTCAAAAACGGCAAAATTGAAGGGTCTGATACAGGGGCCACCGTAACTTACGGTGGGCACCGTAAGTTACGGTGGGGGCTGGAATCACTACGATAGATATCTCCTGCCTTACGGTGGAGGTATTGTTAAACAGGGCCACCGTAACTTACGGTGCCCACCGTAAGTTACGGTGGAGGCCAGTTTCAAGTTCTTGTTTCTGGGATCAAGATATCAATGTTGGAATTTCCTGATTTCTTTGTTTAATTTGATTATTCGACCCAATTTCCTTGTTGTACTAGTTATTTAATTATCAAAACTAACTTTTAAGTTGGTTTTGATCACAGGTGAATGTTGAGAGTCCCGGATGAAGATCAAGCGTCGAGCAAGAACCGAACACACGTTAAACGAAGCTTCCGCAATGTTGTTTCGTCGTTATTTTAAAACGGCGAATTAAATCACATTATGTTGTATCACTTTGAATTGGAAAAGTTTTTAACAAACCCGTACTTTCATTGTAATTGTGACTGGAATTACATGATTATGGACTTAAACTATGCGAAAAATGTAAAATAATAACAAGGGTGTTACACCTTACAAAAAGGTAATTTTCCACCTGCAACAAGATTTCTGTTCCATACCCTGCTTATGTGTGTTTCAAACAAAACCACTTCTTTTAATGAAATACCATTAAAGATTCAAAACCTGGGTTATGCTATTCTTCAAGATGAAAATTTCAATTACTCTTAGGAAATATTTAATGATTTGGTTAAAAATGTTGATAAAAAGCCATTCTTACTTTTTCCAAGATTTTTAAGTTACTATTTTGAAAAGAAACTTGGTAGGAATGATGCTGCTGCAATAAAACAAGGTGTATGTTTTCAAATAAACAACTTAACTGCAGAAACTTTTACAAGAATGTCAACACCTTGCAAAACATAAGCAGAGGTGCCTGAGCAGAATTTAGCAGCTACCATTGCTCCTCAGGTATCTGCTGATGAGCCCACTGCTCAAGGTGATCAAAACAGCAAAACAACTATTTTGAAACCCACACCTACAATTCACAAAAAGCCAAAACAAAAGAAAACTAAAAAACTCCCCAAACCTATAAAAAAGGTAACTCTGGAGGATGAGATACCAGAGCAACTTCCTGTGACAACATAAAAGTCACAAGAAACCACTGCTGCTACTTCCTCATAGCAGTTGGTAGAAATATCTCAACCCAAGGCTGAAACACCTCCGGTTTCTTCTAAAAAAGAACAGGTTGTACATATAGGGACACCACAATATGATGCTCTGGAATCACTTGCTTCCATCATCCACAGCCCAATGCCTGGGGCAAATTCTCTTTCTACACCCAACCTCACCTCTACAATTCCCCCACCAACAAAATTATTGTTGGATGCTATTCATTTGAACCAGGCACAAACCAGTCCTTTTCACTCACTGTCACACCCCGACCACGTAGAACATACAAAACGTGGCGGAAACGTCGGGGAGTGTTGTAACAGAATTAATTGTTTCAAATCCATGGCAATTGAAGTTTCGTTTTATTAATCAAACATGAAAGTTTACATTGTTTTAAACAAGAACCAAAGAGTACATAACATAAATTAACTAGTTCTTGTCTCATTTTAAGTCACTAAGGCACAGGTCCGCCTAAGTATGTCTTGATAAGTCCTATGCATCATCTCCTGAAAACACATGTGAAAATAGGTACGTCAGCATAAAAATTCCTGTGAGATACATAGGTTTTGTGAAAACAGAATTCATGACTTATGTTTGAGAAAATGTTTAGTCATGAACCTTGTAATTTGCTTTGTCTTGTAAATCATTTGAAAAACGATAAGATCAGATGATATGTATAAATAAGAGAATAATGTATGGTTAAATGAATAACCATGTAAAATGAGTTTGTATAAGATAAGTTGTTTGTAAATCAATGTCTTGTGAAAAATATGTTATTTGTATAAAATGTTATATGTCTCAAATTGAAATGATTCAAATAACGCTACAATATGTGATATCATACAAACACTTATATATAGGAAGTACCAGCGGAGTATCCACCGTGCTTGTATCATATTACATACGCCTCGTTACTTAAATCACTTACTCAAACCAAACCATCAAGATGAAATGTTTAATAATTGTAGAAATGTTTATGTATAGTCCAATGTCTATTGTCAAATGTAAATCATGTCAACAGATACAAAAGGTTCACATGGTTCAATAGTTACAAACAGTTCATATAATCAAAGGATTACGGCGGTTCACATAGTCAAATGGTTACAACGGTTCAAAATGTAATATAATGTGTTCATATGCTGGATGAGCGTATGCAACAGAAATGCAATGTAGAACAATGTACTAAGTATGCACACGATGGACATACATAGCATGAAATGTAATGTAAAACAATGTACTAAGTATGCACACAATGGGCATACATAGCATGAAATGTAATGTAAAACGATGTCCTAAGTATGCACACAATGGGCATACATAGCATGAAATGTAATGTAAAGTGATGTACTAAGTATGCACACAATGGGCATACATAGCATAAAATGTATTGTAAAGTGATGTACTATAGATGTACTAATAAACATAGCAAGTATATGATGTGAAAACGGGAAAGCATGAAAGTAACAAGTAGGCACATGTGTTTCACCCCAAAACAATTTGAAAACAGTTAAAGAGGGGGGTTCTATGTACTCACTTGAGATTGCTTAGAAGTCCTAGGATAACCACCAAGCAAAGCTAGAAGATAACGGAATTAAACGGCACCTAATATAGGTAACTATGTTAATATACCGGACCTAAATCGGAGGATTGGATAGAATGAGGGTTCGTAAACCAAAAGAGTATGGAGACTCGTGTAATATGGTCTAACAAAGCCCACATACTAAAATGAAACCTAACCTAAGTGCTTACGACCCATTACGACCCGTTTAGGTAGCTTATGCTAATTTAACGCGTCGTTCGCGTGAAACGCGTTCGGAACGCCTAACTAGTCCTATGATAAGTAAAATATGCCTCAACATGTCTAATATTGTTACCAAATCAGTTTAGATACCAAAAATTATGTTACATATGCTTAAAATGAATTTTGGCGTAAAAAGGGCATTTTGGTAATTTACCTAAGGCATATAAACTACCTATCATACAACTACTTAGACGAAGCGACCATAAGGTATAACCTTGGAAGGTTATTCCCTATATACTATGGTCACCTATTGTGTTTGGTCAGATCCTAACGATCGACCAAATGGGTCGGGTTCGAAAGTATAAGCGATTGTTTAGATCGCTTACCTTACGACCCTATATAAGCACTAAACTAAAAGTGACGAGCTAAGCATGTTAAAACATGCTTAACTAAGTTTAGAAAACAGGTTTGGTATCAAAACAAACGGTTCTGATACCTAAGAGTAGTTTGGTTACAAAATACGCAATAACACGTATTTTGGCCGAAACTACGACTCGTCACTGAGCCAAGATAACGTGGTAATCAGTAGGTATAGTCACTAGGGACTATAACCATCGTGATCACGCTCACGTTATGAAGTTCAAACGAACTTCGTGTTGACCATAAACTGGTCAACGCAGAAAGTCAAACATAGTTCGACTTTCGGGCTAGAAAAGCGATAAAAGAACGAAGGAACACTTACAAAGGGTCCCCGCTAGTAAATCTTGATCGAGTAGCTCAGGTATGAAGTGATTGGCTTCAACTTAGAGCACTTTTGATCAGATTTATGAGGAATGAGGTGAAAATGTGGTGGGTATTTATAGGAAATGGACCACCGTTAGGATCGTTTCTTGAATATCGTGCCTTGATCTCACCTGTACACTTGTCGGAATGTTATGGTAGCTCATTTTGCCCCCACCACAAGTTATTGACAAGTGGCATTTGCCTTTGGAGGGTTTAAAGGCTGCTAATAGCTGTTTAAACACAAGTTTCTGCATCTGACCCCTGCTTGCGCACCGTAACACTCAGAGTGTTGAGGTGCGCAAGGACCTGCAGACCAGAAAGTTTGAAAAATGGCAGAACAGGCCCCTGAAGCTCCAAACATGCTATTTGATGCATTTTTGACACGTTTAAGCCCCGTTAACCACATTTCAAAGCTCTAAAATGAAGTTAAAGTATAGGGAACTTAAAATGTGCTAAAAAATATCTCGGATGTCGGTTCGTTTGACCGTACAATCGCGATGTTCGCTTAATTACGACGGAATGCGCATAGGCGCGAAAAACGATCCAAATGGCGCGACGAATGGATTTTTCTTATGCCAAACACTAACATAAAATATTTTAGTGCTTACATAAATTTTGGATGTCCGGATGTATTCAGAACGTAAGTTATGCGCGAAAGAGCAAACTTATGCACTTTTTGACACTTTTAGTCCCTAAATGACCCAAAAGTTTATTTTAGCACACCGAACCCCTCAAAGCCTATTTCTAAGCTATGTAAAGGATATTTAGGGTGTGTTTAACTTATGTTCATGTTCCGGAATGTTCGTTACAGTTCAAATTGGCATACTTTCGCAGTTTGTCAAGTTTAGTCCCTGTAAGCGATTTAACTTGATTTTTGCCATACCAAAGCCTTCAAAACTTATTTCTAAGTTATGTAAAGGTTATTTGAGGTATGTTAAGCCTATTTCACTATTCCAGAGTGTTCGTTGCATTAAACTGGTTATATTTACGCATCAGTGCGCGTATAACCTTCCAGAAAGCGATTTAGAGCTTGAAATCGAACAAGAATTGATATGTGCAAACGATACACATATTTATACAGATCCCAAGTATGAAATACAATATTTCATTGGTTTGGAATTTGTTTGATGGTCGCAGTGACCCAGGTGTCACAGTCTCCCCTACTTTAGGAAATTTCGTCCCGAAATTTATTCGTAGGAGTCTATTTGTGACTTTGTCTCAAATAACCACCAGAGATATGTAAGGCATAATCTTGTCATTTCCTTAACGGACATTCTTCAGAACAAAAATGAACAGATGGAGTCGTTTTCCTCAACAAGTATTCTTCAGAAGCGGAAATGAAGGAATAAACAAACGGGGATTCATTTCCTCAACGGACAATCTTTAGAAACGTAAAATGAACTTACGGAGTCATTTTCAACGGGTGCTTCATCAGAAATGGAAATGAAAAGGAGAAACAAACGGATATTCATTTCCTCAACGGACAATCTTCAGAAACGAAAATGAACAAACGGAGTCATTTTCAACGGGTTCTTCATCAGAAATGGAAATGAAAAGGATAATCAAACGGATATTCATTTCCTCAACGGACAATCTTCAGAAACGAAAATGAACAAACGGAGTCATTTTCAACGGGTGCTTCCTCAGAAATGGAAATGAAAAGGATAATCAAACGGATATTCATTTCCTCAACGGACAATCTTCAGAAACGAAAATGAACAAACGGAGTCATTTTCAACGGGTGCTTCCTCAGAAACGGAAATGAAAAGGATAATCAAACGGATATTCATTTCCTCAACGGACAATCTTTAGAAACGAAAATGAACAAACGGAGTCCTTTTCAATGGGTGCTTCCTCAGAAATGGAAATGAATAGAGTTAACTTCTAGGCACATGACAAAGCTCGCTGTGGTTTATGTGCACTAAATTCCATAATTATGTATGCATCCATAATTACGTAATTCCTTGCACAGTCCGCACAGTTTATCTTGTAATGTTTAGGGAAAGAAAATCAATCCTGTGATGAGGGTGACTAGACTACCATAGGGTCCTTTTAATTAGATCGACAAATGATCTTTTTAATTAGGCCACCAAGGAGTCCTTTCAGCTATATCATCACATGATGTTCCTAACCAGATTTTTGGATCAATCTGTTTAACTAGACCACTCAAGGGGTCTAATTATGGAGTAGTACTTTATAACCCAAGGGACTTAACTACAACGTAGAAGTCCATTAAGGATTTTAGATAACAAAAACTTGGATTACACCAAAAACATAAAAGGGAACACATAAGCACATAATCACATAGTTGCTTAACTCAGTTATTAATTTGTTATTAACTTGTTAGTGATTGAATATGGATATTCAAAGTACACCAGGAAACCAGTCGCTGGACTTCAATGTCCTCTGGGATCTATCTGAAAAGATAAGATGATCTCCCAAAATTCGATTTTGTTTTCAAAGAAACGTAATATTCGAATTAAGGAACACAACAATTTTAGGATTTACGGAAATATCCTTAAGTACCCTTATTAAGGGTTTATAGTGGTACTTTGGGTATTCGTCTCGTGTTGTAACTTGCGCCTTGTACTTCGTTTCCTTAGAATAAACGGGTACTTAGGAATTTCGTGGAGACGCAAGAGATCATAAGATGGAAAAAAAATTTTGGGGGTAGTTTGTTCTTGTAACACCTGTGCCTCCACGGCTATCAAACAAATACCGAACCAATGAAATATTATATTTCATACTTGGGATTTGTAAAAATATGTGTATCATTTGCACATATCAATTTTTTGATCAATTCCAAACTCTAAATCGCTTTCTGGAAGGTTATACGCGCACCGATGCGTAAATATAACCAGTTTAATGCAACAAACACTCCGGAATAGTGACATAGGCTTAACATACCTTAAATAACCTTTACATAACTTAGAAATAATTTTTGAAGGCTTTGGTATGGCAAAAACAAGCTAATTCGCTTACAGGGACTAAACTTGACAAACTGCGAAAGTATGCCAATTTGAACTGTAACAGACATTCCGGAGCATGACCATAAGTTAAACATACCATAAATATCCTTCACATAGCTTATAAATAGGCTTTGAGGTGTTCGGTATGCTAAAATAAACTTTTGTGTCATTCAGGGACTAAAAGTGTCAAAAAGTGCACAAGTTTGCATTTTCGCGCATAACTTACGTTCTGAATACATCCGGACAACCAAAAATTTATGTAAGCACTAAAATATTTTATTTTAGTGTTCGGAATAAGAAAAATCCATTCGTCACGTCATTTGGATCATTTTTCGCGCTTATGCGCATTCCGTCGTAATTAAGCGAACATCGCGTTCGTACGACCAAACGAACCAACATCCGACATATTTTTGAGAATGTTTCATGTCCACAATGTTTAGGCATCATATTAGGGCCTTAAAGTTGGCTTTACGGGCCTTAGAAGTGTCGGAAATGGCCTTAAACACGTGCAGGGACTGAAACTGTCATTCTGCAAACTTAATTCTGATCTGTGCAGGCCAGGCGGCCCGCCTCAGTTTCTGAACATCCTCACGCGGCCCGCGTCCGACCTTCTGACCAGGTTAACTGCATTTAACAGCAGTTTGCAGCTGTTTAATCCTCCACCACACACTCACACATGCTTAGTCAGCTGATAAGGATCAATTTTAGCCACCATAAGGTTCCGACACTTGTACGGATGCGATTAAAGCACGGTTTCCATGAAACGATCCTAACGGTTCGGGTATTCCTATAAATACCCATCCACCCCCATTGCTTTAATCACTAGAATTCTGATTTGAGGAGCTCTAAGTTGAAACCATTGTTTCATACCTGAGCTACTTGAATCGGGATTAGCATTCGGGGACCCTTCGTAAGTATTCTTTCGTTCTTTTCTTTATTTTATTGCTTTTAGAGTCAGAAAGTCAAACTTTGTTTGACTTTCAGCATTGACCAGCTTATGGTCAATGCGAAGTTCGTTTGAACTTCGCAACGTGATTGTAATCACGATGGTTATAGTCCCTTGAGACTATGCCTACTGATTACCACGTTGTCTAGGGTCGTAGGGTAAGCGATCTGATAAATCGCTTATACCTTCGAACCTGACCCAGTTTGGTCGATCATTAGGATCCGACCAAATACATTAGGTGACCATAGTGTATAGGGAATAACCTTCCGAGGTTATACCTTATGGTCACATCGTTTAAGTAGTTGTATGATAGGTAGTTTATATGCCTTAGGTAAATTACCAGAATACCCTTTTCATGTATAATTGGTAATTAAGCAAATGTAACCTAAACTTTTGTCACATAACTTGTCACACCCCCAAATCACCACCTAGGGCATGTCCCTAATGGAGGTGCAACGATCCAACAAAGAGCCACCAATCATATCAAACACAAGTAATAATGTATTGAAATACTCAATTGAAAGAAATGTATTGTTTGTAGATTAAACCAAAACCAAAGTATTGAGCGGAAGCATAAATGTATAAGTGTGTAAATGTATCAAAACCAAATCAATGTAATTGTTTATCATGACCACAACCACTCCAGCAGCATCAGACGGCAAGTTCCCAAGTTCCTTCAATGATTACCTACAAGCATGTAAACAAGTGTGTCAGACTACGCTGGTGAGTTCAAGGTTTTGTTAATGTGTTTTGTTACCAGATGTATGTTAAGCCAATTCAACGTTGTGATATGATGCTGTTTATGACTTGTGGAGATACCCTAGGGAGTGTGCCCATATGTATCCGGGAAGTGTGTCCCTTAATAACCTGGAAGTGTGTCCAGTCCCCAATGCCCCTAACCAAGCATTGGTAATGATGCCCAGATAATTAGTTCGCGCCCGTCCTTACGGCCCGGTGCGAGGTATCAAACCTAATAGCGCTATCAACTAATTACCCCATTGCCCTACAGGCAATCCGATAATGATAGATTCCATGTTCAATAACCAAAACCCAATTTAACTGTTTACCCAAGATTCCCTTCCAAATGTTTACTAGTTGTCCCAAACCACCGGGACGCATGCTTGAGAATGCAGTGAACTCACCTTAGTTTGCTCGGTAAGGTTAACTACTTGTTTAGGGTTGTATGCTCGAATCCTAATATGGTTTCATTACCGGTCAGTGTCCATACACAACAGTCACGTAGAATATATATACTCTTTGCACGTATAATACAAATAATGCACTTATTACTAAGTAAGCGGTACAAGTAACATTCGTCAATCAATACCAATCATGTGTCACAAAAGCGTTTATCACATACGTCAAATAATTATGCTCATGCTATTCATATGAAAATCATTGCACTAATATGCCTACCCTAATGCCACACAATACCATATAATTAAATGTTAACAAAATAACAACTTCTAATTCAATGGACCTTCCTGTTGCATTCGGTCCAACCTCAAGGTCAGGCCCAATCATTCAGAATGCAACTCGTCTGGGCCAGCTATTCAAACCGACCCGTGCAGCCCACTTAGTTATATAATCCCATTTACCCAGCCTCGGTTACGTGTAAACCCAATCAAATCATGCGATCGAACATGCCTCTTGGTCCAAACACCATTAATTCATTAATACTTTGGCCCATTAGTTGATATTGTGTAGCTGGGCTCTTTCGAAGTCCAACAACACTACTTGCCATAACCTCTAAGCATTAATCAGTTAGCCTAACACATAATTTATATCCATGAATCATGTAATATTAGCAATTTCTTGTTAACAGCCACTGTTCAATCATACATATTTAAAGGGTATCATAAAACTTATTTATTTTACAATCACATAACCTTTATCCTCCCATTCGATCCTGATATAATCACCTAGCCAACAATATAATCATGTAACATATGACCACATAATTATCGATACCACTACTTTATTTACATCAGTCGATACACACATGTACATCAATCCAAAGTGCACTCCAATTCAGCATATTATCTCTTTAAAGAAAATCATCTGATCAAGTTTAGTGGTCCAATCAAAACAGATTGCTTGTGACAAAGTTGAACCTAAGTTAGTTCATTAATTACACTAGAAATTTGCATGCAGGGCATCAATTTTGTCGGCCATTATTTGTTGACACTATATTATATTTGATTGAAACAATCCACACATTGACATGTAATCATAACAATCAACCATATATTATCATACATCATCCTCCTAATGATTTCTACTTAATTCATGCACTTAACCTAGTCCCAAGAATTAAACCATGCAATCGACTAATCATCAACAGTGGCATAGTCATCATATTTTTGCTAAACATCAGTATATGAAAATCGATCAAATAATAATAAATATATAAGAATTAATCAAATCATAATAAACATAGTATTGATTTACTAACCACAATCTTAATCAGCAAGATGATCATACACTAGGGGGGGTTTCGTTGTCCACTGCCGTACGTAACCAAGGGGAGCAGGTAGGGTTTGTTCTAATTCCAAGCTATCCAATATATGATGAAACATAATACGTATAAGTTATTGTTTGGGGCGGTTCCCTTGTGTAGCCGAAATAACCTAGGCCCAATTAACTAGCTACTTTATTCATGTAACCAAAGTCCAAAGTTCGGCCCAATCATAACAAGTAGTAGACCCATTTATTTATGCGTTTATTAAACGTAACTACGGTGTAAGTTTCGGCCCAAGTATAATGTGTATTAATCAAATTTTAGTAAGTCTTATACTAGCATAAAACGCCCAACACAAGAAAGGAATGAATAACGAGAGATCTGGATCATAGGATTATACGACACTGACCTCCAAAGTTCGGGTTGTCACATCATCCCCAACTTGAAAGAAATTTCGTCCCGAAATTTGGCAAGTAAGCACAGAGAAATGAAGTGAGAAATCAAGATTGTTGCGGATTTTCCTCAGGTGTGACATCATCCCCAACTTAAAGAGGAATCTCGCCCCGAGATTCACCAGTTTTGCTTGACTCTACTTTGTCTTTGGGAAAGAGGTGAGGATACTTAAGCTTCATCCGATCATCGCGCTCCCACGTGAACTCCGGTCCACGTCTTGAGTTCCAGCGAACTCTAACGATGGGAATACGACTGTGTTTACGCACTTTGACCTCACGGTCTATGATCTCGATGGGTTCTTCAACAAACTGTAACTTGTCGTCGATTTTTAACTCTTGAAAAGGTACCGCTAATGGGTGCTCAGCATAACACTTCTTTAACTGTAATACGCTCAAGAACTTTAAACGGCCCAACATAACGTGGATTCAGCTTGCCACGCTTCCCGAAGCGTACAACCCCTTTCCACGGTGAGACTTTCAGCATGACGCGGTCATTCACTTCAAACACTACTTCTTTGCTGCGCCCGTCAGCATAGGCCTTCTGGCGGTCACGAGCAGCTGCCATACGTTCCCTGATTTTCACAATCATATCTGAAGTTTCGAGTACCATCTCAGGACCCGTGATCTGACTTTCACCCACCTCAGCCCAGCAGAGAGGTGAACGACACTTCCTCCCGTACAGTGCCTCAAATGGTGCTGCTTTGATACTGGTGTGGTAGCTATTATTGTAGGAAAACTCTACCAACGGCAAATGCTTCTCCCATCCTTTCCCAAAATCAATAACACATGCCCGCAACATATCCTCTAGTGTCTGAATAGTGCGCTCACTCTGACCATCCGTTTGTGGATGATAAGCCGTGCTCATATCGAGACGTGAGCCGAACGACTTATGCATAGCCTGCCATAACTCCGAAGTAAAACGAGGATCTCGATCAGAAATAATAGAAGTCGGCACTCCGTGCCTAGGAACCACCTCTTTAAGGTACACCGCTGCGAGCTGCGAATACTTATCTGTCTCCTTGATTGCTAGGAAATGTGCTGACTTTGTGAGACGGTCGACAATCACCCATATAGTATCGTTCCCAGCCTGTGTTCTAGGTAACCCCGTAACAAAATCCATAACGATTTGTTCCCATTTCCACATGGGTATCTCTGGCTGCCGAAGTAGACCCGAAGGTTTCTGGTACTCTGCCTTGACCCTAGCACAGGTCAAACACTTACTCACGTAGGTGGCAATAATAGCTTTCATGTTCGGCCACCAATACAAAACCTTGTGGTCCTGGTACATCTTATCGGACCCTGGATGAATAGAATATCGTGACTTGTGTGCTTCGTCCATCACAAGTTCTCGAAGATTACCAAATGAAGGGACCCATATCCATTCCATGAAGTAGTAGATATCGTTAGACCGTTGCTCGAACTTCTTCTTGTGTAGACCTCGTAATCCTTCAGCTTCGATATTTCCTTCCTTTAATGCTTCAATCTGAGCTGAACGAATCCGAGCAGGTAAATCAGAGTGAATAGTAAGCTGTAGGGCACGAACACGCTTCTGTTTCGGTTCCTTGCGACTAAGAGCATCAGCTACAACATTAGCTTTACCCGGATGATACTTGATAGCACACTCAAAATCATTAAAAAGCTCGACCCAACGACGTTGCCGCATATACAACTCCTTCTGATCGAAGATATGCTGAAGGCTCTTGTGATCGGTATAAATGGTGCAATTGGTACCGTCCAACTAATGCCTCCAACTTAAATCCAAAGACCATGGTTTCCATCGTAGGTTGTGATTCGTGCAACTCTTCTTGTAATTCCACTACGTAAGCCATCACTTTCTCATGTTGTATCGGCGTGTAACTGAGAATCTGATTCGAATCATCATAGTATACCACCAGGTCACGTGTACCCTCGGGTAAAGACAATACTCAGTGCATTGTAGAGTTGAGTTTCAAAAGCTGAAAAGGCGTTCTCCTGTTTTATCTCCTGCGAACACTGCACCCTGCTGTGTTTAAGGGAGTTAAGCTGCGCGATCTTCGAAAATCCTGTGAGGAATCTACAACAGCATCCACCAAAACCAAGAAATTGTTGCACCCCCGAAGGAATCTTTGATATCAATCAATTTCTAACAAAATGAATCCTAGCACGATCCACGCGTATTCCCACTTCGTTGGTTACATGGTCAAAATGCATCTCCCTCAGGAGCTCTAAGATAAGATACAAATGTCGTCCATGATGTTCCTTTCTCCTGGAATTGATTCAAGATGTCCTCAATAAACACGGTAGATTCATGTGATCCCTAAAGCTGCTGGTGTGTTGTTTATCCCAAAAGGTCATGGAATAATTCTTCCTATGTCTCCTGGCGATGGCCGCATTGCGTTCGATATGCCGTTCTCAGAGCATTCTCCCATTGGACTTCCATCTGATGATAGTTCTTTCATTAGCCAATCCTCGAATGGGAGCTTAAGTCTCGCAACTAGTCGACAGGTTGTCAATACATGGTCGGGGCAAACGGTTCCTGACTGCCACTTTGTTGAGTTCCCGATAATCAGTATACATACAAAAAAAAGCTTATCTTCACGGATATAATTGAGGTTCCCCAAAGCGAAAAACTAGGTCTGACAAAACCCCTGTCTAATAGTTCCTGAAGTTGATTCGACAGTCCCTGCAACCTTCCTGGTGCAAGACGGTAAGAGTTCAAGTATTCAGAGCTGCCTCCGGCATGAGGTCAACTGAGATTCCGACTAACAGTTGTGGAAGTGAACCTGAGAGTTCCTCGAATAGCACACTGAGATGGGTCACGAACCATTGGTGGGTCCTCGATCCTCTTTTCCTTAGCCTCAACATCAGTAACGGTTGCTAACATAGCGGGGTGATCCCTCCGTAGACACTTCTGGGCCTTCATAGTTGAAATGGTGCTAACCTTTGCACCACTCTGTTGCTTAAGAACAAATAACGATTCTCCCCACAAAATATTCTCCTCACAAGGTACGTCTACGTGATTTCTGAATAACCAATCCACACCAATAACTGCATTGCAACCACCAGGGATAGTAGAAGGAAGGCCGATGTTGAACACTCGTCCCACAAGGTCGAGTTTGCATCCCAACAAACCTATGAGGTTTCGATTATCTTGACCTCAGTCAATTACACAACAGGTTCGGCTTCAAGAAGCGTCAGGGTTAAACAGAACAAAGACGAAGCGATTTGCTACCCATACTAGCTACCATGTTGCTATTATCCTGGCGTCGCCCACACCATTCCTAAATGCCCTTCCACGAGCATCGTTCCCAGTGTTTGTTGTTTTCGTTATGAGAATTTCCAGTACTGTCGTCGTTCCCTTGGTTGTGTGCCGTCTTAATTTAACAACGACCAATTCATGTCGTAGGCACCTTCGTTCTCATACTGTAAGCTACGATTACGAGCGCCTTAATGTCGCCGTGGTTGTTGCCCTTAATGTCGCTGCTTGTAACAGGGTCCTGTGGCATTTCACCAATAGGGTACATCTTTCATATTCCGTGTCACGTACTAAGGCACTACTCACTGCGTGGGAAGTTACACATTCCACTCTATAGTCATTTTTCATCGCTTATGTCCCAATTGATTCGTAGAAGTTGACTCCCATGAGTCGATGGCTAGGGTTAAGGATTCGATTGAAGTCAATTTGTTGGTGTTTGTTGCTGGTAACCAGATTCGTCCAATGTTTGAGGTTGGTGAAGTACTGCATTTACCCTCTCATCCAACGATGTTGCAAGTTGTCTATGTATTACACAGTCTGTTGCGAGGGCGTTACAGAAATGGTCGTGATTCGAGATTCGAGACGTCAATATGTCAAGTTCCAACAAACGAAGAAAAATGGGAAAGATATAGATCGTTCATCGTTGTGCATCACCCCACTCGGGGATGTTCGTATAAGCACCTAGCACTCTACACAGTCCACTAGGCGTTCAGTTGGGTGTTCAGGTAATACTCGATAGCATCGGAATTCGAAAGGTTTCAAAGGAAAAATGGAAAGATCACATTCGTGTAGGAGACAATCTCTACTATTTCTCCTATAGGTTATCAGGTTTCGCATCGATCAAATGATAGTTCAGAATGAGATAAAATCAAGTATCACCTTAAAGCCTACAACTTTCAAGTTCACATACAGTAGAGGAGATTCCCTCTTGCACTCGTTAAGCCTCATTGGGAATTGCATGCACCACGCATTATTATTATGTGTGCACCCATGATAATAAGGCGGTTTGCATGCTCCTCTCGACGCTTCTTAACTTATGTTCGAAGTTTCTCCCACTCCAATCAACACAGGTATGTACTAACAGCAAGACCAGGATTTACAAGATGCAAGTGTTGTGTTATGCTATCGATGTGTCATGATATCTATCTTGTTGTATCGTGCATGCTATGTATATAGATATGTCTACTAAACATGTGATGTATACTGTAACGAGGAACGAACCTTGCAATCTGAAGCTGAGTGTCATGGTCATCGTTTGGATCAATTCGGTTATAGTCTGGTTTTATGAAAACGTTTTTAAAACCAAGTTCTCTATAACCAGTGGCTCTGATACCAAACTGTCACACCCCCAAATCACCACCTAGGGCATGTCCCTAATGGAGGTGCAACGATCCAACAAAGAGCCACCAATCATATCAAACACAAGTAATAATGTATTGAAATACTCAATTGAAAGAAATGTATTGTTTGTAGATTAAACCAAAACCAAAGTATTGAGCGGAAGCATAAATGTATAAGTGTGTAAATGTATCAAAACCAAATCAATGTAATTGTTTATCATGACCACAACCACTCCAGCAGCATCAGACGGCAAGTTCCCAAGTTCCTTCAATGATTACCTACAAGCATGTAAACAAGTGTGTCAGACTACGCTGGTGAGTTCAAGGTTTTGTTAACGTGTTTTGTTACCAGATGTATGTTAAGCCAATTCAACGTTGTGATATGATGCTGTTTATGACTTGTTGAGATACCCTAGGGAGTGTGCCCATATGTATCCGGGAAGTGTGTCCCTTAATAACCTGGAAGTGTGTCCAGTCCCCAATGCCCCTAACCAAGCATTGGTAATGATGCCCAGATAATTAGTTCGCGCCCGTCCTTACGGCCCGGTGCGATGTATCAAACCTAATAGCGCTATCAACTAATTACCCCATTGCCCTACAGGCAATCCGATAATGATAGATTCCATGTTCAATAACCAAAACCCAATTTAACTGTTTACCCAAGATTCCCTTCCAAATGTTTACTAGTTGTCCCAAACCACCGGGACGCATGCTTGAGAATGCAGTGAACTCACCTTAGTTTGCTCGGTAAGGTTAACTACTTGTTTAGGGTTGTATGCTCGAATCCTAATATGGTTTCATTACCGGTCAGTGTCCATACACAACAGTCACGTAGAATATATATACTCTTTGCACGTATAATACAAATAATGCACTTATTACTAAGTAAGCGGTACAAGTAACATTCGTCAATCAATACCAATCATGTGTCACAAAAGCGTTTATCACATACGTCAAATAATTATGCTCATGCTATTCATATGAAAATCATTGCACTAATATGCCTACCCTAATGCCACACAATACCATATAATTAAATGTTAACAAAATAACAACTTCTAATTCAATGGACCTTCCTGTTGCATTCGGTCCAACCTCAAGGTCAGGCCCAATCATTCAGAATGCAACTCGTCTGGGCCAGCTATTCAAACCGACCCGTGCAGCCCACTTAGTTATATAATCCCATTTACCCAGCCTCGGTTACGTGTAAACCCAATCAAATCATGCGATCGAACATGCCTCTTGGTCCAAACACCATTAATTCATTAATACTTTGGCCCATTAGTTGATATTGTGTAGCTGGGCTCTTTCGAAGTCCAACAACACTACTTGCCATAACCTCTAAGCATTAATCAGTTAGCCTAACACATAATTTATATCCATGAATCATGTAATATTAGCAATTTCTTGTTAACAGCCACTGTTCAATCATACATATTTAAAGGGTATCATAAAACTTATTTATTTTACAATCACATAACCTTTATCCTCCCATTCGATCCTGATATAATCACCTAGCCAACAATATAATCATGTAACATATGACCACATAATTATCGATACCACTACTTTATTTACATCAGTCGATACACACATGTACATCAATCCAAAGTGCACTCCAATTCAGCATATTATCTCTTTAAAGAAAATCATCTGATCAAGTTTAGTGGTCCAATCAAAACAGATTGCTTGTGACAAAGTTGAACCTAAGTTAGTTCATTAATTACACTAGAAATTTGCATGCAGGGCATCAATTTTGTCGGCCATTATTTGTTGACACTATATTATATTTGATTGAAACAATCCACACATTGACATGTAATCATAACAATCAACCATATATTATCATACATCATCCTCCTAATGATTTCTACTTAATTCATGCACTTAACCTAGTCCCAAGAATTAAACCATGCAATCGACTAATCATCAACAGTGGCATAGTCATCATATTTTTGCTAAACATCAGTATATGAAAATCGATCAAATAATAATAAATATATAAGAATTAATCAAATCATAATAAACATAGTATTGATTTACTAACCACAATCTTAATCAGCAAGATGATCATACACTAGGGGGGTTTCGTTGTCCACTGCCGTACGTAACCAAGGGGAGCAGGTAGGGTTTGTTCTAATTCCAAGCTATCCAATATATGATGAAACATAATACGTATAAGTTATTGTTTGGGGCGGTTCCCTTGTGTAGCCGAAATAACCTAGGCCCAATTAACTAGCTACTTTATTCATGTAACCAAAGTCCAAAGTTCGGCCCAATCATAACAAGTAGTAGTCCCATTTATTTATGCGTTGATTAAACGTAACTACGGTGTAAGTTTCGGCCCAAGTATAATGTGTATTAATCAAATTTTAGTAAGTCTCATACTAGCATAAAACGCCCAACACAAGAAAGGAATGAATAACGAGAGATCTGGATCATAGGATTATACGACACTGACCTCCAAAGTTCGGGTTGTCACATAACTGATTGTGTAACAGGTTTAGGCATATAACACTTGTCATAGGGCTAGTTAGGCGGTCCGAACGCGTTTCACGCGAACGACGCGTTAAAGTAGCATAAGCTACCTAAACGGGTCGTAATGGGTCGTAAACACTTAGGTTAGGTTTCATTTAGTATGTAGGTTTTGTTGAACCATACTACACGAGTCTCCATACTCGTTTGGTTTACAAACCCTCATGCTACCCGATCTTCCGATCTAGGTCCGGTTTATTAACATAGTTACCTATATTAGGTGCCGTTTGATTCTGTGATCTCTAGCATTGTTTGGTTGTTACTCAAGGACTACTGAGCAATCTCAAGTGAGTATATAGACCCCTCTTTTACTGTTTTCCAAACTGTTTTGGGGTGAAACACATGTGCCTACTTGTTACTTTCGTGCTTTCCTGTTTTCACATCATATACTTCCTACGTTCATTAGTACATTATAGTACATGATTTCATTACATTTTATGCTATGTATGTCCATTGTGTACATACTTAGTACATGGTTCTACATTACATTTCTACTTTGTATGTTAACTTAGCATACTTAGTACATCATTTTACATTGCATCTCTGTTGCATATGTTCCAGTAACATATGGACACATTGTTTTACAGCTCTACCTTGTATGTTTACTCTAGCATACTAGGTACATTATCTTCATCACATGCTTACATTTTGGTATGACATTTGGTTTGTTTAAATGAGACAATGTACATTCATTAACACCGATCATGCCGCTCGGTAGTAGGTAGTGGTACCATAGGACTTGACAAATCCCATTCCTGAAATCTCGGGTTTGTTTGGACATAAGGAATGGCCGAATCCGAATACATATTCTTTTGATAACTCACTTTTACATAGTTATCCGACTGTCTCAAGGCTTGGATGTATGAATTTTCACAATACCGCATAAATGTTCATATTCAGTATAGCATGCATATATCTTACAAAACATAACTTTGATTTAAACCAAGTTTTACTTCAATACTTTGTTTTGTACATTTTTTACTTATGGTTTAAGTAGTCTTAATTTTACTTGCCATACATATCATTTTGGTTATACATTACTTGACTACTTTTGGATTATAAACATTTGACATGGTTTATACAAGGACTTTTGACTATTGGTTTAAACATAGACTTATTTGTTGGTTTGGTTTGAGTAAGTGATTAAGTAACGAGGCGTGTGTAATATGATACAAGCATGGTGGATACGCCGCTGGTACTTCCTATATATAAGTGTTTGTATGGTATTACATATTGTAGCGTTATTTGAATCATTTCAATTTGAGACATATAACATTTTATACAAATAACATACTTTTCACAAGACATTGTTTTACAAAACAACTCATCTTTTACAAACTCATTTTACTTGGTTATTCATTTAACCATGCATTATTCTCTTATTTAAACGTATCATCTGAACTTATTGTTTTTCAAATGATTTACAAAGACAAAGCAAATTACAAGGTTCATGACTAAACATTTTCTCAAACATAAGTCATGAAACCTATTTTCACAAAACCTATGTATCTCACAGGCATTTTTATGCTGACGTACCTATTTTCACATGTGTTTTTCAGGAGATGTTGCATAAGATGATCAAGATACACATAGGCAGACTTGGGCCTTAGTGACAATAAAAGATGCAAGACTAGTTAATTATGTTGTATTTCATTGTTTGTTAAGACATTGTAACACTTTTAATCAATAAAATGAAACTTCAATTGCCATGGATTTGAAACAATTAATTCTGTTACAACACTCCCCGACATTTCCGCCACGTTTTGTATGTTCTACGTGGTCGGGGTGTGAAAGTTCTTCAAGGAATACGGTTCCTTGATTATCGGTATTGTAAGGGATATGTTGTTTATACATGCAACCACATAAATACATTGCAATGTAAATAAAAGATTTATTTATAAAAAACGATAACAACTGTTTCATGGACCCTGACAAAAAAAAAGAAAATAATACATAAGACGTGATTATTTCTAAACGATGTTGTCTTCTAGTCAGTCAGATGCTCATCCCTGTGCTGGATTTGCATTAGCAAGCTTTGGGCAATTTCTTCGGAAATGACCCATCTCGCCACAGTTGAAGCAAGAACCTGGTAGAAAACGACCTTGAGCAGGATTGTTGCCAGCTTGGTTTGGTGCAGCTGCAGCTGGGCAGACTCTTGCTGTATGGCCTATAAGTCCACAAGTTTGGCATTTGCGGCACTTTACATTGGCATGATGATGGAGGCTACATTGGTTGCACAAGGGTGCAGTTCCATTGTATGGCTTCCTAGCAGGGGGTTGAGCTGGTTGGTTTGGGACGGCTTGATCATTGTGAGTAACTATGGCGAAGTTCTGAGAAGCCTTTCGCTTCTTTGACTTCTTAGGGGATCCAGTCTGTTCATCCATGGTCTTTGATTCCTCGATTGGGTTCGATTCCTCGACCGGTTTCTTGTCACCTTTTCGGAAAAGTTTACCTTTCCTGATCTTTGATTCAGTCAAGGTTGCAGATAGATCAATGGCATGTCTAACTGTAGTAGGGTTGCTACCAGTCACAATGTCTTGTATTGAGTCAGGGAGGCCATCAATGTACTTTTCGATTGCCTTATCCAAAGGCGTGACCATGTTTGGGCATAACAGACTTAACTCCTCATAACAGTCCGTGTAGGCTCGATGCTCACCGCTTTCTTGCGTAAGATCGTCAAATTCCCTTTCCAAGGCCCTGATCTCGTGATGAGGACAGAATTCCCTCATCATAAGGGCCCTAAGTTCAGCCCATGTCTGTGCTAGAGCAACTTCTGCACCACGATCTCTCATAACCCCGTTCCACCACGTAAGGGCCCTCTTCTGGAACACACTCGAAGAAAAATCAACCTTGCGATTATCGTGACACTGCACGTGGCAGAAACTATTCTCAATGCTCTCGAACCATTGAAGAAGCCCAGTCGCTCCGTCAGAACCACTAAACTTGAGTGGTTTAGCCGAGTTAAAACTCTTGAAATTGCATGGACCATTGTTGTTGTTGTTGGCTTGGTTCCATTGAGCAAAGAGGTTTGGGAATTGAGCAGCAATTTGCTGCGCAATGATTCTGCCAGTTTGGAAGTCGCTATCTGGTTTTTGCCTCGAGGAGGCATTCTAAAAGAGAAACAAGAATGAAAACAAATGAAATGGCATTGGGTAAGAATAGGATGTTACAATTACCGACCATATTCATGGTTGATGGTCATTTGTTTGAACCACGAAGCAAACAAACAACACAAAGGCTGAATCAAAGCAAATAGATCCTCATAGTGTATCGCGAAGACATGCTCGCCTATAAGTGGACACTCACCCCAAGAGTTCCCAGGAAAGAGTGACTGGTCCGATTATGTGGATTTGTACGAACACTCTAGCCTTAGACAGAAAACCCAGGGTACAGGCATTCACTCTTCCAGTTTGCACGTGTTCACACTATTTAGGACCCAAAACTTTGACGAGAGTTTTGAAAATTCAAAGGGGTTCAAAACCTTATAACAGAGGGTTCAAAACCTAGTAATCAATCATCCTAGAACAGATGATTAGTTTTCAAAGCGGTTTTGAAATTTATGTTCTTGTTGTGGTAGTCGCCTAAGGATAGGTGACGGTATTGTTTTATGACTAAACGCAAGTAAACTCGCGTTAGGGTCCTAGGAAGGTTATAGTCTAGGTCAAAGTATTACTAATAACCTAATTCCCTATAACCATTGGCTCTGATACCAACTTTTCTGTCACACCCCGACCACATAGAACATACAAAACGTGGCGGAAACGTCGGGGAGTGTTGTAACATAATTAATTGTTTCAAATCCATGGCAATTGAAGTTTCGTTTTATTAATCAAACATGAAAGTTTACATTGTTTTAAACAAGAACCAAAGAGTACATAACATATCACACCCCGACCACGTAGAACATACAAAACGTGGCGGAAACGTCGGGGAGTGTTGTAACATAATTAATTGTTTCAAATCCATGGCAATTGAAGTTTCGTTTTATTAATCAAACATGAAAGTTTACATTGTTTTAAAAAAGAACCAAAGAGTACATAACATAAATTAACTAGTTCTTGTCTCGTTTTAAGTCACTAAGGCACAAGTCTGCCTAAGTATGTCTTGATAAGTCCTACGCATCATCTCCTGAAAACACATGTGAAAATAGGTACGTCAGCATAAAAATTCCTGTGAGATACATAGGTTTTGTGAAAACAAAATTCATGACATATGTTTGAGAAAATGTTTAGTCAGGAACCTTGTAATTTGCTTTGTCTTGTAAATCATTTGAAAAACGATAAGATCAGATGATATGTATAAATAAGAGAATAATGTATGGTTAAATGAATAACCATGTAAAATGAGTTTGTATAAGATAATTTGTTTGTAAATCAATGTCTTGTGAAAAGCATGTTATTTGTATAAAATGTTATATGTCTCAAATTGAAATGATTCAAATAACGCTACAATATGTGATATCATACAAACACTTATATATAGTGTGACACCTGGGTCACTGCGACCATCAAACAACTGCCAAGCCAATGAAATATTGTATTTCATACTTGGGATCTGTATAAATATGTGTATCATTTGCACATATCAATTCTTGTTCGATTTCAAACTCTAAATCGCTTTCTGGAAGGTTATACGCGCACTGATGCGTAAATATAACCAGTTTAATGCAACGAACACTCCGGAATAGTGAAATAGGCTTAACATACCTTAAATAACCTTTACATAACTTAGAAATAAGTTTTGAAGGCTTTGATATGGCAAAATCAAGTTAAATCGCTTACAGGGACTAAAGTTGACAAACTGTGAAAGTATGCCGATTTGAACTATAACGAACATTCGGGAACATGAACATAAGTTAAACACACCCTAAATATCCTTTACATAGCTTAGAAATAGGCTTTGAGGGGTTCGGTGTGCTAAAATAAACTTTTGGGTCATTCAGGGACTAAAAGTGTCAAAAAGTGCACAACTTTGCATTTTCGCGCATAACTTACGTTCTGAATACATCCGGACATCCAAAAATTTATGTAAGCACTAAAATATTTTATTTTAGTGTTTGGCATGAGAAAAATCCATTCGTCGCGTCATTTGGATCGTTTTTCGCGCTTATGCGCATTCCGTCGTAATTAAGCGAACATCGCGTTCGTACGACCAAACGAACTGACATACGACATATTTTTGAGCATGTTTCATGTCCACAATGTTTAGGCATCATTTTAGGGCCTTAAAGTTGGCTTTACGGGCCTTAGAAGTGTCGGAAATGGGCTTAAATACCAACAGGGACTGAAACTGTAAATATGCAAACTTGGTTCTGATCAGACATGGCCAGGCGGCCCGCGTAAGGTTTGTGTGTATCCTTACGCTGCCCGCGTCAGTGTCCCAGATCAGATAAGACTGATTAGTCTGCAGATTTCAGCTGATTAAACCTCATCCACACACTCACACTTGCCCTTTCAGCTCATGAGAGGCCATTTTTAGTCACCACAACTTTCCAACAAGTGTACGCACGAGATTCGATCACATTTTCCAAGAAACGATCCTAACGGTTCGGGAAATCCTATAAATACCCATCACATTTTCACTCATTCTCACAAGAATTTGATCAAAAAGACTCTAAGTTGGAACCATTGTTTCATACCTGAGTTATTTTGATCTAGATTAGCATTCGGGGACCCTTCGTAAGTATCCCTTCATTCTTTTATTGCTTTTCGAGTCCGAAAGTCAAACTTTGTTTGACTTTCTGCGTTGACCAGTTTATGGTCAATGCGAAATTCGTTTGAACTTCGCAACGTGATTGTAATCACGATGGTTATAGTCCCTTAGGACTATGCCTACTGATTACCACGTTGTTTAGGGTCGTAAGGGTAAGCGATCTAATAAATCGCGTATACCTTCGAACCCGACCCATTTGGTCGATCATTAGGATCCGACCAAACACATTAGGTGACCATAGTATATAGGGAATAACCCTCCGAGGTTATACCTTATGGTCGCTTCGTTTAAGTAGTTGTATGATAGGTAGTTTATATGCCTTAGGTAAATTACCAAAATACCCCTTTGATGCCAAAATTCGTTTTAAACATATGTAACATAACTTTTGACATCTAAACTGCTTTAACAACCATATTAGACATGTTAAGGCATATTTTACTTGTCATAGGACTAGTTAGGCGTTCCGAACGCGTTTTACGCGAACGACGCGTTAAAGTAGCATAAGCTACCTAAACGGGTCGTAATGGGTCACAAACACTTAGGTTAGGTTTCGTTTTAGTATGTGGGCTTTGTTAAACCGTATTACACAAGTCTCCATACTCGTTTGGTTTACGAACCCTCATTCTATCCGATCCTCCGAGATAGGTCCGGTTTATTAACATAGTTACCTATATTAGGTGTCGTTTGATTCCGTGATCTCTAGCATTGCTTGGTGGTTATCTTAGGACTTCTGAGCAATCTCAAGTGAGTACATAGAACCCCTCTTTTACAATTTTCCAAACATTTTGGGGTGGAACACATGTGCCTACTTGTTACTTTCATGCTTTCCAAGTTTTCACATCATATACCTGTTATGTTCGTTAGTACATTATAGTACATGATTTCATTACATTTCATGCTATGTATGCCCATTGTGTGTGTACTTAGTACATCATTTTACATTACATGCTATGTATGCCCATTGTGTGCGTACTTAGTACATCACTTTACATTACATTTCATGTTATGTATACCCATTGTGTGCATACTTAGTACATTGTTTTACATTGCATCTTGTTGCATGTGCTCATTGAGCATATGAACACATTATATTACATTTTAAACCGTTTGTAACCATTGAACCATGTGAACCGTTCGTAACTGTTGAACCGTTTGTAACTATTTGACTATGTGAACCGTTTGTAACCGTCGAACCATGTGAACCGTTTGTAACTGTTGAACCGTTTGTATCCATTGACATGATTTACATTTGACAATAGACATTTTATTAAACATAAACATTTCATCTTGATGGTTTGGTTTGAGTAAGTGATTTAAGTAACGAGGCATATGTAATATGATACAAGCATGGTGGATACGCCGCTGGTACTTCCTATATATAAGTGTTTGTATGGTATTACATATTGTAGCGTTATTTGAATCATTTCAATTTGAGACATATAACATTTTATGCAAATAACATACTTTTCACAAGAGATTGATTTACAAACAACTTATCTTATACAAACTCATTTTACATGGTTATTCATTTAACCATACATTATTCTCTTATTTATACATATCATCTGATCTTATCGTTTTTCAAATGATTTACAAGACAAAGCAAATTACAAGGTTCATGACTAAACATTTTCTCAAACATAAGTCATGAATTCTGTTTTCACAAAACCTATGTATCTCACAGGCATTTTTATGCCGACGTACCTATTTTCACATGTGTTTTCAGGAGATGAAGCATAGGACTTATCAAGACATACTTAGGCGGACCTGTGCCTTAGCGACTTAAAACGAGACAAGAACTAGTTAATTTATGTTATGTACTCTTTGGTTCTCGTTTAAAACAATGTAAACTTTCATGTTTGGTTAATAAAATGAAACTTTAATTGCCATGGATTTGAAACAATTAATTATGTTACAACACTCCCCGACGTTTCCGCCACGTTTTGTATGTTCTACGTGGTCGGGGTGTGACATAAAAGATGGTGTCAGAGCCAATGGTTATAGGGAATTAGGTTATTAGTAATGCTTTGACCTAGTCTATAACCTTCTTAGGACCCTAACGCGAGTTTACTTGCGTTTAGTCATAAAGCAATACTGTCACCTATCCTTAGGTGACGACCACAACAAGAACATAAATTTCAAAACCGCTTTGAAAACTAATCTTCTGTTTTTGAATGATTTATTACAAGGTTTTGAACCCTCTACTGTAAGGTTTTGAACCCTCTATTATATTGTTTTGAACCCCTTTGAATTTTCAAAATCTCGTCTAGGTTTTGGGTTTTAAATAATGTGAACACGTGCAAACTGGAAGGGTGAATGCCTGTATTCTGGGTTTTCTGTCTAGGCAAGCACTTCGTATATATCTCATCAGACGCGAGACCAGTTGTGCTTACCTGGGAATTCTTGGGATGAGTGTTCACTTATAGGCGAGCATGTCTTCGCGATACATTATTTTTGACCTATTTACTTTGATTAATCACCGGGGTCGTTTGTTGCTTTGTAGTAATAAACAAATGACCACTATCCTTGCTTTCATCAGATTTGTTCATCTCATTCTTTTCGTCTAATTCTCTCACTCGTTTCATTTCATGTTTCCTCTTTTAGAATGCCTCCTCGACGCGAAAACCAGATAGCAACTGCCGAACTGGCAGAAAAAATTGCGCAGTAAATGGCTGCTCAATTCCCAAACCTCTTTGCTCAATGGAACCAAGCCAACAACAACAACAATGGTCCATGCAATTTCAAGAGTTTCAACTCAGCTAAACCACTCAAGTTTAGTGGTTCTGAGGGAGCGACTGGGCTTCTTCAATGGTTCGAGAGCATTGAGAATACTTTCCGCCACGTGCAGTGTCCTGACAATCGCAAGGTCGATTTTTCTTCGAGTGTGTTTTAGAAGAGGGCTCTTACGTGGTGGAACGGGGTTATGAGAGATCGTGGTGCAGAAGTTGCTCTAGCACAGACATGGGCTGAACTTAGGGCCCTTATGATGAAGGAATTATGTCCTCGTCACGAGATCATGGCCTTGGAAAAGGAATTCGACAATCTTGAGCAAGACAGCGGTGAGCATCGAGCCTACACGGACCGTTATGAGGAGTTAAGTCTGTTATGCCCAAACATGGTCACTCCTTTGGATAAGGAAATCGAAAAGTACATTGATGGCCTACCTGACTCAATACAAGACATTGTGACTGGTAGCAACCCTACTATAGTTAGACAGGCCATTGAGCTATCTGCAACCTTGACTGAATCAAAGATCAGGAAAGGTAAACTTTTCCGAAAAGGTGACAAGAAACCGGTAGAGGAATCGAACCCAATCGAGGAATCAAAGACCATGGATGAACAGACTGGATCCCCTAAGAGGTCAAAGAAGCGAAAGGCTTCTCAAAACTTCGCCATGGTTACTCACAATGATCAAGCTGTCCCCAACCAACCAGCTCAACCCCCTGCCAGGAAACCCTACGACGGAACTGCACCCTTGTGCAACCAATGTGGCCTACATCATCATGATGGTGTAAAGTGCCGCACATGCCAAGTTTGCGGACTTATAGGTCATACAGTGAGGGTTTGCCCAACAGCAGCTGCACCAAATCAAGTTAACAACAATCCTGCTCAAGCTCGTTTTCCACCGGGGTCTTGCTACAACTGTGGCGAGATGGGCCATTTTCGTAGGAATTGCCCAAAGCTTGCTAATGCAAATCCAGCGCAGGGATGAGTATCTGACCGACAGAAGATAACGCTGTTTAGAAAATAATCGAGCCTTGTGTATTATTTTCTTTTGTTATCACGATCTATGAAACAGTTGTTGCTATTGTTGTTATGAATAAATCTTTCATTTGCATTTTAATATGTTTATGTGGTTGCATGTATAAACATATCCTCTACAATACCAACAATCAAGGAACCATATTCCTTGAAGAACAGACTACCCCCAAAATTTCTTCCATTTGTATGATCTCTTGCGTTTTCCACGAAAATCCTAAGTACCCGTTTCTTCCAAGAGAAACGAAGAACGAGGTGCCAAGATAATAGCAATCAATAACAAGATAATAACAATTAAACAATTATGTGATTATGTGCTTATGTGTTCCCTTTTATGTGTCATGTGATCCAAATTATGTTATCCAAATCCTCGTAGAATCTTACATATCCTTGTACAAGAGATTCATAGTAGGATACCCAAAGGTACTACCTAAAATCCTTAATGGACTTCTACGATGTAGTTAAGTCCCTTGGATTATAAAGTACTACTTCATAAGTAGACCCCTTTAGTGGTCTAGTTAAACTGATCGATCCAAAAATCTGGTTAGGAATATTATGTGATGATATAGATGAAAGGACTCCTTGGTGGCCTAATTAAGAAGATCCTCTGTCGATCTAATTAAAAGGACCCTATGGTAGTCTAGTCACCCTCATCACAAGTTTGATATCCTTCCCCACAACATTACAAAACGAACTGTGCGGACTGTGCAAGGAATTACGTAATTATGGATGCATACATAATTATGGAATTTAGTGCACAGAAATCATAGCAAGTTCTATCATGTATCTAAGTTAACCCAATTCATTTCCAATTCTGATGAAGCATCCGTTGAGGAAAAATGAACTAGCTATTCATTTTTCACTTCTGAGGAATATCCGTTGAGGAAATGAATATCCGTTTATCCTTCATTTCCAACTCTGAGGAAGCAACCGTTGAAAATGACTCCGTTAGTTCATTTTCGTTTCTGAAGATTATCCGTTGAGGAAATGAATATCCGTTTATCCTTCATTTCCAACTCTAAGGAAGCAACCGTTGAAAATGACTCCGTTAGTTCATTTTCGTTTCTGAAGATTATCCGTTGAGGAAATGAATATCCGTTGTTAAATCTTTCATTTCCGTACCTGAGGAAGCAACCGTTGAAAATGACTCCGTTAGTTCATTTTCGTTTCTAAAGATTATCCGTTGAGGAAATGAATATCCGTTGATTATCCCTTCATTTCAAATTCTGAAGAATAACCGTTGAGGAAAATGACCCCGTTTGTTCATTTTCGTTCTGAAGAATATCCATTGAGAGAAATGAATATCCGTTTGTTTCTCCTTTTCATTTCCATTTCTGATGAAACACCTGTTGAAAATGACTTTGTAAGTACATTTTACGTTTCTGAAGAATGTCCGTTAAGGAAATGACAGGATTGTGCCTTACCTATCTCTGGTGGTTTTTGACACAAAGTCACAAATAGACTCCTACGAATAAATTTCGGGACGAAATTTCCTAAAGTAGGGGAGACTGTGACACCTGGGTCACTGCGACCATCAAACAACTTTCAAGCCAATGAAATATTGTATTTCATACTTAGGATCTGTATAAATATGTGTATCGTTTGCACATTTCAATTCTTGTTCGATTTCAAACTCTAAATCGCTTTCTGGAAGGTTATACGCGCACTGATGCGTAAATATAACCAGTTTAATGCAACGAACACTCCGGAAAAGTGAAATAGGCTTAACATACCTTAAATAACCTTTACATAACTTAGAAATAAGTTTTGAAGGCTTTGGTATGGCAAAATCAAGTTAAATCGCTTACAGGGACTAAAGTTGACAAACTGCGAAAGTATGCCGATTTGAACTGTAACGAATATTCCGGAACATGACCATAAGTTAAACACACCCTAAATATCCTTTACATAGCTTAGAAATAGGCTTTGAGGGGTTCGGTGTGCTAAAATAAAGTTTTGCATTTTCGCGCATAACTTACGTTCTGAATACATCCGGACATCCAAAAATTTATGTAAGCACTAAAATATTTTATTTTAGTGTTTGGCATGAGAAAAATCCATTCGTCGCGTCATTTGGATCGTTTTTCGCGCTTATGCGCATTCCGTCGTAATTAAGCGAACATCGCGTTCGTACGACCAAACGAACTGACATCCGACATATTTTTGAGAATGTTTCATGTCCACAATGTTTAGGAATCATTTTAGGGCCTTGAAGTTGGCTTTACGGGCCTTAGAAGTGTCGGAAATGGGCTTAAACACCAATAGGGACTGAAACTGTAAATATGCAAACTTGGTTCTGATCAGACATGGCCAGGCGGCCCGCGTAAGGTTTGTGTGTATCCTTACGCGGCCCGCGTCAGTGTCCCAGATCAGATAAGACTGATTAGTCAGCAGATTTCAGCTGATTAAACCTCATCCACACACTCACACTTGCCCTTTCAGCTCATGAGAGGCCATTTTTAGTCACCACAACTTTCCAACAAGTGAACGCACGAGATTCGATCACATTTTCCAAGAAATGATCCTAACGGTTTGGGAAATCCTATAAATACCCATCACATTTTCACTCATTCCTCACAAGAATCTGATCAAAAAGACTCTAAGTTGGAACCATTGTTTCATACCTGAGTTATTTTGATCTAGATTAGCATTCGGGGACCCTTCGTAAGTATCCCTTCGTTCTTTTATTGCTTTTCGAGTCTGAAAGTCAAACTTTGTTTGACTTTCTGCGTTGACCAGTTTATGGTCAATGCGAAGTTCGTTTGAACTTCGCAACGTGATTGTAATCACGATGGTTATAGTCCCTTAGGACTATGCCTACTGATTACCACGTTGTTTAGGCTCGTTAGGGTAAGCGATCTAATAAATCGCTTATACCTTCGAACCCGACCCATTTGGTCGATCATTAGGATCCGACCAAACACATTAGGTGACCATAGTATATAGGGAATAACCCTCCGAGGTTATACCTTATGGTCGCTTCGTTTAAGTAGTTGTATGATAGGTAGTTTATATGCCTTAGGTAAATTACCAAAATACCCCTTTGATGCCAAAATTCGTTTTAAACATATGTAACATAACTTTTGACATCTAAACTGATTTAACAACCATATTAGACATGTTAAGGCATATTTTACTTGTCATAGGACTAGTTAGGCGTTCCGAACGCGTTTTACGCGAACAACGCGTTAAAGTAGCATAAGCTACCTAAACGGGTCGTAATGGGTCACAAACACTTAGGTTAGGTTTCGTTTTAGTATGTGGGCTTTGTTTAACCATATTACACGAGTCTCCATACTCGTTTGGTTTACGAACCCTCATTCTATCCGATCCTCCGAGATAGGTCCGGTTTATTAACATAGTTACCTATATTATGTGACAACTCGAGTTTCCAAGATTCCATTTTCGCGTTGATTACACGTTAATTGTTTTAGTTGATTGTTTACACGACTTATACACGTTGGTAACATGTTAAATCGTAAGGTGTTTTCGTTGTAACCGATATGCGATATATGGTGTGCATTATATAATTGGTGTGCATTAGTGAGTGTAAGTTAATAATAATATATTTGGTATTAATATTGAACTGTTTAGCATGGAACTTGGCCAAACACCCCCCCCCCCTACGAAAACACATCCACTCACTAAAACAAAAGGTGTTTTCGTCCACCTTGTTTGTGACCAACGAAATCAGGAATGGGCTTTAGGCCCAGTAGGGGTTCAGTTATATTTATTATCCTCAACCCTTATGTGAGAGCTTATTCACCAAACCCTAGAGTCTTGGAACACGACGGCAACAATTCTTTTCGTGAGGCTTTTCCTTATTCCTTCTCTATTTTTTCGGTTAGTATAATCTCTTCATGTATTGAATGAAATCCCTTTGTATCGCATGCGTAGTTGTACTGATTCTTGATTTCTGATTATGTTGTATGCTATCGCTAATATGTTATCTGTTTACATCATGTATCGATGATTGCTTGTGATCCGATCTAAATGTGTTAACTATATTTTTTATATGATATGTCTGTGTTAACAATGATGTGATGCATGACTTCGAATGGTTTAATAATAGATGGCAGCAAGTGATGTCAATAAGGCTGAACTAAAAGTGCACGTGATTGTCTAAGAACCGAGTAACATGATAGGGCCTTTAAATCCACAAAGATCTATTGTATCAATTCAGTTGTTGTAAATGGCCGACAACATATAATATTAAACAAACTTCTATTGGGCCGATTGTAATTATATATTGCATATAATAAGTCGAAATCATTTAATAAGATAGTGCATGATTTATGACAGTAGACATGCGATTGTCCATGTGAATGAGTAACTTGCTAAAAGTCATACACGAGTTGGTTTGGCTGAATGATTGTGGACAATGTAACTGTTAGAAATTATGAGATGTGTAACTGTTGCTGTTGATGATCATGATGCCCAACGAAAACACTCCCCCATCCAACTTAAACACACCTCAACGAAATCCAAAGGGATTTCGTCACCCATGTGTTTTCGGCCCAAGTAAGGGATTTCGGCCCATATGTGATTTCGTCACATGTGTGTTAGTCAAGTATTCTGAGCCGCAACTCTGTTAGCTTATAACTCTGTTAGTTGATAAACTATGTTAGATTGTAAATCCAGTTAAATATGTTAACTCCGTTATGACTGTAAAGTGGTTAACTCTGTTAGTTGCAAATCCATTAATTGTTAACTTTATTAGTTCTATTCAGCATGTAACTCTGTTAAGCTTGTTGACTTTGTTAATTCTGAAGTATATAATATTACTAGCTATTAACTCTGTTAAGATAAGGGGAGTAATTCTGTTGACTTTACTCACTCAGTTAGTTGCTAGTTCTGCTAAATGCCAACTCTGTTAAGTATATGATTGGATTGTTATATTGGAATAAACTGTGAAGGACATTTATGTGGTACATGAACTATATGGGTTTGATTAACTGTTACGTGTTACACGATGATAACTGCTGAGCACTTTATGACATAGATTGCATGTGAAACATTGCGAACTCGAAACTGATTGTATATACATGCATACAATAGGTCGTGATTGACTATTTGTGAGCGTGTATAACTTAGCATACCGAGCAAACCAAGGTGAGTTCACACTCTTACCAAGGCATGGGATTCCCGGGGCTGGGAATGGGTTTTGAATAATGGGATTGAACAATTACTCATACTTACACTGCTACTAGACTATCTACCATCGTCCTCAGGTTAGGCATAATACTTACGTAAAACCTACGTAAACTTGTACTTACCACTGTCCTCAGGTTTCGAGGGACACTTACGTAAAACCTACGTATACTTGTGCTTACTACTGTCCTCAGGGTTCGAGGGACACTTATGTAAAACCTACGTCTACTTATGCTTGCTACTGTCCTCAGGTTTCGAGGGATACTTTACGTAAAACCTACGTAAACCTCACGCGTACCACTGTCCTCGGGTTAAGAAGGGCACTTACGTAAAGCCTACGTAAACCTCGTACGTACTACTATTCTTGGGTTAAGAAGAACACTTATGGTACAACTAGTCTAGTAAATACAAACATGGGAAGCCCCCACTGATAGTACATACAACATGGGAAGCCCCACCAATTGAACATACAAAACGGCTTAGTTAATAACGCATAGTTATGCAACGAACTTACTTACTGTGAACTCGCTCAACTAGTTGTTGACTTTCTGTTACATGCCTTGCAGGACCGTAGGTACTCATGGAGCTTGCACGGGAGGCGCGGTCGTTGTGGGCATGGATTGTGGATGTTTTGATGAAAACTTTATGACTCTTTAAACTAAACACTTGTGTTGGATTTTCATACTATGCTTCCGCTACTTACGCTATGTTTTTGATTGAACACCAATTGTATTGTGACGGATTACATTTACTTTTACTGATACTTATATGTTCAATATGATTGGTGGCTTGATCCTGGTCAGTCACGCCTCCAGGCGGTGATACTCCGCGTGTGGATTTTGGGGGTGTGACAGATTGGTATCAGAGCCATTGGTTATAGAGAACTCGGTTTTAATAAGGGGAAAACGTTTTTATTAAAACCAGACTATAACCTGTACAGTGCTCAACGATCCACAACGACGCCTCGCTCCACGTGCAAGACACAACATTCTACGTAATATAGTATATGTTTTATTGCCTACTTGCTAGAAGTACATAGAACTTTGCTCATGGTATGCTTAGATAAACGTAACAACTATTGCTTGAGAATACTTGTGTGCTCACTCTCTTCTGTCATCGCACTATTCGCGAACCTCTCTTACTTATGTTATCGTTGCTATCAAGATCATGAGTGGACGTGTTAACCTAACTCAAGCCCAGTTGGCGGCTTCGATCACTGAACAAGTTACTGCAGCACTCGCAGCTGCCCAGGAAGGAGGTGTAACCTGCCATCACCACTTACTCTAGGATCTTTAGATCCTACTCTCGTAAACCAACACTCGTGCTTAAGTATGTCTACTCTTACGCATACGACAGGTCAACACGCTCAGCTACCTGTTCGCACCTTCAAAACTTTCATGGACTGTCGTCCTACTACTTTTAGTGACACGGAAGGAGCAGTTGGACTTCTCCATTGGTTTGAAAAGCTCTAGTCCGTTTTTTTTGAGATGTGTGAATGCCCTGAGGCTCGCAGGGTGAAGTACGCCACTGGTACTCTAGAAGGCATTGCGCTGACGTGGTGGAAGGCGCAAGTTCAGATGTTAGGGTTGGCAGTTGCTAACGCCACACCTTGGAATGATTTCAAGGAGTTGATCAAACATGAATACTGTAGTCGTGAGGACATCCACAAGTTGGAAGTAGAGTTCTTTAACCTGAAGATGACGGGGTCAGAGATAGAAGCGTACACGAAACGATCCAACGAACTGGCAGTGTTGTGTCCAACTATGGTGGATCCTCCCATCAAACGCATTGAGCTATACCTCAAATGCTTAGTACCAGAGATTCAAAGTCATGTGACTTCTGCTAACCTTGCTACTATTCAAGATGTTACTCGTCTTGCTCATCGTCTCACAGACCAGGCAGTGGAACAGAACAAGTTGCCTAAACGCATTGGTGCTGCTACTACTACTGCTACTTCTGCTATTCCCAGTGACAACAAGAGAAAGTGGGATGGAACCTCCAGCAAGGGTTCAACTTCAGTTCAGTTCCAGGCACGGCAGGGAAAGATTGATGACTATCAGAGCCCTGGTCAGTAATCTTCTGGTAGTCAAGGGTTGTAACCTCGTCTTAGCTGGTCAGACATTCTCCATCAACCTCATTCCTATAGTCTTGGGTAGTTTCGACATCGTCATTGGGATGGATTGGTTATCCTAACAGCAAGCAGAGATCCTATGCAAAGAGAAGATTGTTCGTATTCCCCGTTCCGGCAAGGAACCTCTCAAAAGTCAAGGCGACAAGAGTGGTGTTGTGGTGGGTATCATCTCCCTCCTGAAGGCCCAGAAGTGTTTACGAAAAGGCCACACCGCTATTTTAGCACTTGTTACTGATGCATCAACGAAAGAGAAAAATATTAAGGGTATCCCAGTTGTACGTGACTATCCTCAAGTGTTTCCTGAGGAATTACCTGGTCTACCGCCTCATCGCCAGGTCGAATTTCAGATCGAGCTAGCTCCAGGAGCAGCACCCATAGCTCGAGCACCTTATCGCTTAGCTCCAACTGAACTGGAAGAACTGTCTAAGCAATTGCAAGAACTCTTGGAAAAAGGGTTTCATACGTCCTAGCTCTTCACCCTGGGGAGCTCCAGTATTGTTTATGAAGAAGAAAGACGGTACCTTCCGCATGTGCATAGGTTACCGCGAACTGAACAAGGTGACCGTGAAGAATCGCTATCCTCTTCCACGCATCGACGACTTGTTCGACCAGCTGCAAGGGTCGAGCTATTACTCGAAGATTGATCTGAGGTCAGGGTATCACCAACTGAGAGTCCGGGATGAGGACGTCTCCAAAACAGCATTCAGAACTCGCTACGGCCATTACGAGTTTTTGGTCATGCCATTCGGGCTAACGAACGCGCCTGCGGTTTTCATGGATCTTATGAACAGGGTGTGCAAGCCCTATTTGGATAAGTTCGTTATTGTATTTATCGACGACATCCTGATCTATTCGAAGAGTCAGGAGGAACACGAGCAGCATTTACGACTTATTTTGGAACTCCTTCGAGCAGAACAGCTGTACGCCAAGTTTTCAAAATGCGACTTCTGGCTTCGTGAAGTCCACTTCCTAGGCCACGTGGTAAACAAGGATGGGATTCATGTTGATCCATCCAAGGTAGATTCGATCAAGAACTGGCCTGCACCTCGCACACCAACCGAAATACGCCAATTCTTGGGTTTGGCGGGTTATTACAGACGGTTCATCAAAGACTTCTCAAAGATTGCGCAGCCTCTTACACCACTGACACAGAAAGGTGTTGCTTACCGTTGGGGTAATACACAGGAAACAGCGTTTCAGCACTTAAAGGATAGACTTTGTAGCGCACCTATCCTCTTATTGCCTGAAGGCACAGACGATTTTGTGGTCTACTGCGACGCATCCATCCAAGGTCTTGGATGTGTGTTGATGCAACGGGATAGAGTTATTGCTTATGCTTCACGCCAACTTAAGATTCACGAACGGAATTACACTACACATGATTTAGAGCTGGGAGCTGTTGTTTTTGCGCTCAAGATATGGCGACATTACCTGTACGGTACCAAGTGCACCATCTACACCGATCATAGGAGTCTCGAGCATATCTTCAAGCAGAAAGAATTGAACATGCGACAACGACGATGGGTCGAATTACTGAACGATTACGAATGTGCTATAAAGTACCATCCGGGCAAAGCCAATGTGGTGGCTGACGCCCTCAGTCGAAAGGATACTACACCTAGGCGTGTACGAGCGTTGCAACTCACTATTCAGTCTAGTCTTCCTGCACAAATACGAGATGCTCAGGTAGAAGCATTGAAACCAGAAAACGTCAAGGCTGAAGCTCTACGCGGCTCAAGACAACGGTTAGAACAAAAGGCAGACGGCGCCTACTATGTAACAGGACGCATCTGGGTCCCACTCTATGGTAACTTACGCGAGCTTGTAATGGATGAAGCTCATAAGTCTCGCTACTCAGTACATCCTGGTTCGGATAAGATGTACCATGATTTAAAAACTACGTATTGGTGGCCTAGCATGAAAGCTCACATAGCAACTTACGTTAGCAAGTGTTTGACTTGTGCAAGATTCAAAGCGGAATATCAGAAACCTTCAGGCCCACTCCAGCAACCTGAGATACCACAATGGAAATGGGAGCAAATTTCCATGTATTTTGTTACTGGCCTGCCTAGATCTCAACGTGGGAATGATACTATTTGGGTGATCGTGGATTGACTCACTAAGTCTGCACACTTCCTGGCTATCAAGGAAACAGACAAGTTCTCTACTTTAGCAGACGTTTACTTGAAGGAAGTGGTTTCGAGGCACGGGGTGCCCACCTCTATTATTTCCGATCGTGATGCACATTTCACTTCAGAACTTTGGCAAGCGATGCACAAATCCTTCGGCTCACGACTAGACATGAGCACAGCTTATCACCCGCAAACGGATGGGCAGTCTGAACGCACCATCCAGACCCTTGAAGACATGCTTAGGGCATGTGTGATTGACTTTGGCAATGACTGGGAAAAGCATCTGCCACTTGTGGAATTTTCGTACAATAACAGCTACCACACCAGCATTAAAGCTGCTCCGTTTGAGGCATTGTACGGGCGTAAATGCCGGTCACCTCTTTGTTGGGCAGAGGTGGGAGATAGTCAGATCACTGGTCCAGAACTTGTGGTAGACACAACAGAACGAATTGCTCAAGTACGACAACGAATGGCAGCAGCTCGTGACCGTCAGAAAAGCTACGCTGATAAGGGCAGGAAACCACTCGAGCTCCAGGTTGGGGAGCGGGTACTACTCAAAGTCTCACCCTAGAAGGGTGTGGTTCGTTTTGGCAAACGAGGCAAGCTCAATCCGCGATACGTCGGACCATTTGAAATCATTGAGAAGATAGGCAGGGTGGCCTACAGACTAAACCTCCCAGCTGAACTCAGTGTAATTCACAACGTTTTCCACGTGTCGAATCTGAAGAAGTGTCTGTCAGACGAGACCCTCATAGTTCCTTTGAAGGAGCTCACGATCGACGAGCAGTTGCGATTCGTCGAGGAACCAGTTGAAATCACGGACCGGGATGTTAAGGTCCTCAAGCTCACTAGAATACCTCTTGTTCGAGTTCGTTGGAACTCCCGTCGTGGCCCAGAGTTCGCCTGGGAACGAGAAGATCAAATGAAACTCAAGTATCCCCAGTTATTCGAAAACAGTGCAACCACTACTGAGGCTGAAGCTACTACAGAATTCCAGGAAGAAATTCCAAATCAACGGGGGGATGATGTGACACCCCAGGAAAACCAGTAAACTACACAACACAACTAGCTTCCTCAGTAACCACGTGCTAAATTTCGGGACGAAATTTCTTTCAAGTTGGGGATAATGTGACAACTCGAGTTTCCATGATTCCATGTTCGCGTTGATTACACGTTAATTGTTTTAGTTGATTGTTTACACGACTTATACACGTTGGTAACATGTTAAATCGTAAGGTGTTTTCGTTGTAACCGATATGCGATATATGGTGTGCATTAAGTGTGCTTTATATAATTGGTGTGCATTAGTGAGTGTAAGTTAATAATAATATATTTGGTATTAATATTGAACTGTTTAGCATGGAACTTGGCCAAACACCCCCCCCCCCTACGAAAACACATCCACTCACTAAAACAAAAGGTGTTTTCGTCCACCTTGTTTGTGACCAACGAAATCAGGAATGGGCTTTAGGCCCAGTAGGGGTTCAGTTATATTTATTATCCTCAACCCTTATGTGAGAGCTTATTCACCAAACCCTAGAGTCTTGGAACACGACGGCAACAATTATTTTCGTGAGGCTTTTCCTTATTCCTTCTCTATTTTTTCGGTTAGTATAATCTCTTCATGTATTGAATGAAATCCCTTTGTATCGCATGCGTAGTTGTACTGATTCTTGATTTCTGATTATGTTGTATGCTATCGCTAATATGTTATCTGTTTACATCATGTATCGATGATTGCTTGTGATCCGATCTAAATGTGTTAACTATATTTTTGATATGATATGTCTGTGTTAACAATGATGTGATGCATGACATCGAATGGTTTAATAATAGATGGCAGCAAGTGATGTCAATAAGGCTGAACTAAAAGTGCACGTGATTGTCTAAGAACCGAGTAACATGATAGGGCCTTTAAACCCACTAAGATCTATTGTATCAATTCAGTTGTTGTAAATGGCCGACAACATATAATATTAAACAAACTTCTATTGGGCCGATTGTAACTATATATTGCATATAATAAGTCGAAATCATTTAATAAGATAGTGCATGATTTATGACAGTAGAATGTGATTGTCCATGTTAATGAGTAACTTGCTAAAAGTCATACATGAGTTGGTTTGGCTGAATGATTGTGGACAATGTAACTGTTAGAAATTATGAGATGTGTAACTGTTGCTGTTGATGATCATGATGCCCAACGAAAACACTCCCCCATCCAACTTAAACACACCTCAACGAAATCCAAAGGGATTTCGTCACCCATGTGTTTTCGGCCCAAGTAAGGGATTTCGGCCCATATGTGATTTCGTCACATGTGTGTTAGTCAAGTATTCTGAGCCGCAACTCTGTTAGCTTATAACTCTGTTAGTTGATAAACTATGTTAGATTATAAATCTAGTTAAATATGTTAACTCCGTTATGACTGTAAAGTGGTTAACTCTGTTAGTTGCAAATCCATTAATTGTTAACTTTATTAGTTCTATTCAGCATGTAACTCTGTTAAGCTTGTTGACTTTGTTAATTCTGAAGTATATAATATTACTAGCTATTAACTCTGTTAAGATAAGGGGAGTAATTCTGTTGACTTTACTCACTCAGTTAGTTGCTAGTTCTGCTAAATGCCAACTCTGTTAAGTATATGATTGGATTGTTATATTGGAATAAACTGTGAAGGACATTTATGTGGTACATGAACTATATGGGTTTGATTAATTGTTACGTGTTACACGATGATAACTGATGAGCACTTTATGACATAGATTGCATGTGAAACATTGCGAACTCGAAACTGATTGTATATACATGCATACAATAGGTCGTGATTGACTATTTGTGAGCGTGTATAACTTAGCATACCGAGCAAACCAAGGTGAGTTCACACTCTTACCAAGGCATGGGATTCCCGGGGCTAGGAATGGGTTTTGAATAATGGGATTGAACAATTACTCATACTTACACTACTACTAGACTATCTACCATCGTCCTCAGGTTAGGCAGGACACTTACGTAAAACCTACGTAAAGTTGTACTTACCTCTGTCCTCAGGTTTCGAGGGACACTTACGTAAAACCTACGTATACTTGTGCTTACTACTGTCCTCAGGGTTCGAGGGACACTTACGTAAAACCTACATATACTTATGCTTGCTACTGTCCTCAGGTTTCGAGGGACACTTTACGTAAAACCTACGTAAACCTCACGCGTACCACTGTCCTCGGGTTAAGAAGGGCACTTACATAAAGCCTACGTAAACCTCGTACGTACTACTGTTCTCGGGTTAAGAAGAACACTTATGGTACAACTAGTCTAGTAAATACAAACATGGGAAGCCCCCACTGATAATACATACAACATGGGAAGCCCCCACCAATTGAACATACAAAACGGCTTAGTTAATAACGCATAGTTATGCAACGAACTTACTTACTGTGAACTCGCTCAACTAGTTGTTGACTTTCTGTTACATGCCTTGCAGGACCGTAGGTACTCATGGAGCTTGCATGGGAGGCGCGGTCGTTGTGGGCATGGATTGTGGATGTTTTGATGAAAACTTTATGACTCTTTAAACTAAACACTTGTGTTGGATTTTCATACTATGCTTCCGCTACTTACGCTATGTTTTTTATTGAACACCAATTGTATTGTGACGGATTACATTTACTTTTACTGATACTTATATGTTCAATATGATTGGTGGCTTGATCCTGGTCAGTCACGCCTCCAGGCGGTGATACTCCGCGTGAGGATTTTGGGGGTGTGACATATTAGGTGTCGTTTGATTCCGTGATCTCTAGCATTGCTTGGTGGTTATCTTAGGACTTCTGAGCAATCTCAAGTGAGTACATAGAAGCCCTCTTTTACTGTTTTCCCAACATTTTGGGGTGGAACACATGTGCCTACTTGTTACTTTCATGCTTTCCAAGTTTTCACATCATATACCTGTTATGTTCGTTAGTACATTATAGTACATGATTTCATTACATTTCATGCTATGTATGCCCATTGTGTGCGTACTTAGTACATCGTTTTACATTACATGCTATGTATGCCCATTGTGTGCGTACTTAGTACTTCATTTTACATTACATTTCATGCTGTGTATGCCCATTGTGTGCATACTTAGTACATTGTTTTACATTGCATCTTGTTGCATGTGCTCATCCAGCATATGAACACATTATAATACATTTTGAACCATTTGTAACTGTTGAACCGTGTGAACCGTTCGTAACTGTTGAACCGTTTGTAACTATTTGACTATGTGAACCGTTTGTAACCGTCGAACCATGTGAACCGTTTGTAACTGTTGAACCGTTTGTATCCATTGACATGATTTACATTTGACAATAGACATTTGATTAAACATAAACATTTCATCTTCATGGTTTGGTTTGAGTAAGTGATTTAAGTAACGAGGCGTATGTAATATGATACAAGCATGGTGGATACGCCGCTGGTACTTCCTATATATAAGTGTTTGTATGGTATTACATATTGTAGCGTTATTTGAATCATTTCAATTTGAGACATATAACATTTTATACAAATAACATACTTTTCACAAGACATTGATTTACAAACAACTTATCTTATACAAACTCATTTTACATGGTTATTCATTTAACCATACATTATTCTCTTATTTATACATATCATCTGATCTTATCGTTTTCAAATGATTTACAAGACAAAGCAAATTACAAGGTTCATGACTAAACATTTTCTCAAACATAAGTCATGAATTCTGTTTTCACAAAACCTATGTATCTCACAGGCATTTTTATGCTGACGTACCTATTTTCACATGTGTTTTTCAGGAGATGAAGCATAGGACTTATCAAGACATACTTAGGCGGACCTGTGCCTTAGCGACTTAAAACGAGACAAGAACTAGTTAATTTATGTTATGTACTCTTTGGTTCTCGTTTAAAACAATGTAAACTTTCATGTTTGGTTAATAAAATGAAACTTTAATTGCCATGGATTTGAAACAATTAATTCTGTTACAACACTCCCCGACGTTTCCGCCACGTTTTGTATGTTCTACGTGGTCGGGGTGTGACATATAGGAAGTACCAGTGGCGTATCCACCGTGCTTGTATCATATTACATACGCCTCGTTACTTAAATCACTTACTCAAACCAAACCATCAAGATGAAATGTTTAATAATTGTTGAAATGTTTATGTATAGTCCAATGTCTATTGTCAAATGTAAATCATGTCAACAGATACAAAAGGTTCACATGGTTCAATAGTTACAAACAGTTCATATAATCAAACGGTTACGACGGTTCACATAGTCAAATGGTTACAACGGTTCAAAATGTAATATAATGTGTTCATATGCTGGATGAGCGTATGCAACAGAAATGCAATGTAGAACAATGTACTAAGTATGCACACAATGGACATACATAGCATGAAATGTAATGTAAAACAATGTACTAAGTATGCACACAATGGGCATACATAGCATGAAATGTAATGTAAAACGATGTACTAAGTATGCACACAATGGGCATACATAGCATGAAATGTAATGTAAAGTGATGTACTAAGTATGCACACAATGGGCATACATAGCATAAAATGTATTGTAAAGTGATGTACTAAGTATGCACACAATAGGCATACATAGCATAAAATGTATTGAAATCATGTACTATAGATGTACTAATAAACATAGCAAGTATATGATGTGAAAACAGGAAAGCATGAAAGTAACAAGTAGGCACATGTGTTTCACCCCAAAACAGTTTGAAAACAGTTAAAGAGGGGGGGTTCTATGTACTCACTTGAGATTGCTTAGAAGTCCTAGGATAACCACCAAGCAAAGCTAGAAGATCACGGAATTAAACGACACCTAATATAGGTAACTATGTTAATATACCGGACCTAAATCGGAGGATTGGATAGAATGAGGGTTCGTAAACCAAACGAGTATGGAGACTCGTGTAATATGGTTTAACAAAGCCCACATACTAAAATGAAACCTAACCTAAGTGCTTACGACCCATTACGACCCGTTTAGGTAGCTTATGCTACTTTAACGCGTCGTTCGCGTGAAACGCGTTCGGAACGCCTAACTAGTCCTATGATAAGTAAAATATGTCTTAACATGTCTAATATTGTTACCAAATCAGTTTAGATACCAAAAATTATGTTACATATGCTTAAAATGAATTTTGGCGTAAAAAGGGCATTTTGATAATTTACCTAAGGCATATAAACTACCTATCATACAACTACTTAGACGAAGTGACCATAAGGTATAACCTTGGAAGGTTATTCCCTATATACTATGGTCACCTAATGTGTTTGGTCGGATCCTAACGATCGACCAAATGGGTCGGGTTCGAAAGTATAAGCGATTGTTTAGATCGCTTACCTTACGACCCTATATAAGCACTAAACTAAAAGTGACGAGCTAAGCATGTTAAAACATGCTTAACTAAGTTTAGACAAGTGGCATTGGCCTTTGGAGGGTTTAAAGGCTGCTAATAGCTGTTTAAACACAAGTTTCTGCATCTGACTCCTGCTTGCGCACCGTAACACTCAGAGTGTTGAGGTGCGCAAGGACCTGCAGACCAGAAAGTTTGAAAAATGGCAAAACAGGCCCCTGAAGCTCCAAACTTGCTATGTGATGCATTTTTGACATGTTTAAGCCCCGTTAACCCCATTTCAAAGCTCTAAAATGAAGTTAAAGTATAGGGAACTTAAAATGTGCTAAAAAATATCTCGGATGTCGGTTCGTTTGACCGTACAATCGCGATGTTCGCTTAATTACGACGGAATGCGCATAGGCACGAAAAACGATCCAAATGGCGTGACGAATGGATTTTTCTTATTCCAAACACTAAAATAAAATATTTTAGTGCTTACATAAATTTTTGGATGTCCGGATGTATTCAGAACGTAAGTTATGCGCGAAAGAGCAAACTTATGCACTTTTTGACGCTTTTAGTCCCTGAATGACCCAAAAGTTTATTTTAGCACACCGAACCCCTCAAAGACTATTTCTAAGCTATGTAAAGCATATTTAGGGTGTTTTTAACTTATGGTCATGTTCCGGAATGTTCGTTACTGTCACACCCTGGCTTTGCGGAAGCGTGGTTAATTTTGGTGTGACTTCTTAATACCATAGCTTAACCATAACAAAGCTATATGAAATAAAATCATGCAAGGTCATCCATTCGATTAAGTTTTAAAAACCAGAGTAACGTACCATTGTCTTAGAGACTTACAACATCATACATAAAACATTGTCTTGAAAAACATAAACAGTAACATGAAATAAGCGCAGTTTAAGAGTTGTGACTTGTCCAGGAAAGAGTCACATTTCCTAAACTGGGATGACCTTGGAACCCTTATGCAGCGGGAAAACATAACATACCGTGCCAGATCTTTAATTTCCTGAAATACATGTAAGTTGAAAAATCAACAATAATGTTGAGCGAGTTCATGTGTAAGTGAGTATGTAAAACACTTGTAAGTATAAAAGTTCCCTGGTATGTAGCAGTGTAAGGAAAAAGAGATCACCAATGGTTTGCAAGGCCATTAGTATGTGTGAAGTGCAAGTAGGAAGACTCAAACCTAGCAGATTTCGCATTGGGTACAAAGTCACTCCAAGGTCCGTTCTGTTGGGCCTCTCTGAGGTCCGTTCTGTTGGGCCTAGAGTTGGGCTCGCTACACCCAGATAGATCTACCGCTTACGTCCCTCGGTCCTACAATGAGGATTAATGGTCTCCAGTTTCTGCTTACCCACTCACATGATCTAAGTAGTAAACCTCCTTACGCTAACCATACCATGTATAAAGTACTTGTAATCAAAGTAACATGTATTTCACCCCCGCAGTTAAGAAAACTGAAAACAGTTAGAGAAAAGGGGGACATGAACTCACAGTGAAGCGTCTCTACCAAGTATCTCCTGCTCACGCAGCTGTGCGACGACCTACAGGTGCTAATTTCTATTAGACGGACGGCCGTGCCTTAGCTTTATAGTTTAAGTCTTTGGGAAATAGTTAGACAACTATTTCGTGTTTACATTCTGTATATACTTGTTAGTTAATTTCCTTCCCAAGGATGGGAGATTCAATACATGTGCGTTCAAATTATATCATTAAGTCTCACTTAATATATATATATTTCCAATTCCAAAATATAAGTATTTTTCTCAAAAATATTATATTTTCATTTCACATAATTTTTCTCCAATAATACGTTGTTAAAATACGCGTTCATAAATATTTCCGTAAGTGCGTAAGTTACGTTTTAACAATTGAGTGGTAATATACTTACCGGTGTAACTTATATATTTATGGTGAAAGCGTTCGTATTATTTTGGATTCGTTAACGTTCGTAAATATTATTTTTACTCTAAAAATAATATCTATGTATTTTCACAAAATAATCATAAATAGTGTGTGAAAATATATATTTATCACGTTAAATTTTGTGAAAATCCCACCTCCGAATATTTAGTAAATAAAGTCATGGCGAAATTTTATATTTTGAAAACATGCCAAAAGTAATTCTAACACTTGTAGTGTAAATAGTTCTAAGTGTTAGGTTTTTTTTAGAAAAATTTCACCAGAGTTTCCTCTGTAACTGGAGGTGACCACGCTTTCAAGCGTATCATTTTCTTTAACAAATCAACTCAACAATTTTCTTTATGTGATCAGAACAACTTTCAGCACAACAACAAATCAACATATGTGTAAATTGTCAAAAATTACATGAACTTGCAGTTTTCCCCAAAACTGTGGTGTACATCCCCTTAAATTTAGTAGATCTTCATATAAGGTAATTTGATCTTGTAAAAACCTCGTTTTTAGAGAAAATCCATCTTTACAACTTCCCGTCATCTTTTACAAAAACTGTTATTTTGTCGGATCTTTTCATTTCACAAGTGTTTACACACTTGTGGTTTATAAAAATCATGCGTGTTAGTGTAAAATCCATCTTTTAAAATACATGATTTCTTTAATACGTGGTTCTTTGAAAATACCACTTGCAGATGCGTAGATCTGCTAGTTTTAAACACAATTTCACAAGTAAAACTCTTTTACACAAGTTCATGATTCGCGTGTGGTAGAGTTTCACCTTTTAACCCTTGTATTATTCAAAACAAGCTTATGTTAAGATCCAAGATCTTACCAAACCGGGTTAAACGATGATCCGAGCTACCACATCATAGATCGGGCCTAAATAATCATACATTTCGAATAATACATCATTTACACAACATATAAGCTTTTAACCACTATTTTTAGTGTTTTTAGTAAACTTTAAAGCATCATCTTGCATGTTAACGAGTTTTAACCGATACAATTCCTTTTAACCACTTTAGAATAGATTGAGGAGGTGTTCTAAGCAACATACCACTAGCTCGAGGCTAGGGAAGAATCTTGACGAAAATGGCGTGGATAAAAGCAAGATAAAGAGGTCCTTCGCGTTCCGTTTGCTCCAAGGCTCCTTGTATACGACCCTTAACACTTGTAGGTGATTGGAATGGCTAGAACAAAGTCGAAAATGGATGGGTGGGGGTGGGTTGTTCTCGGCCGTAAGCTCCAAGAGAGGGAGAGGAGTGTGTGAGTGTTGTGGTGTTAAGTGGGTGTTATGTTGTGTTAATGATGTTACTTATAGACATTACCTAGGTTTATTATCCACTAGATCATATGTATGCTAGATACTAAGCATATTAGATTAAAATAATCAAGTTTAGTACATGGTGTGTGTGACAACCCGAGTTTTTGAAATATCTATCTGACTTAAGCTATGATTGTTTGCAAAGTATATTTAAATGTGTTTATTTAAAGTGCAATATGCATGTTGTTTGTAGATTCGTTGAGAGCATATCATGGGTGTATTGTATACATGCCTTAACAATTAATATTATGAATTGTATTAAAGTTGAAACCTGAAACATTTGACCATAGCTAGTCAACAAAATCAACTGGGTAGTGGAGCAGTTGAAGAAGTGGGTTATTACAGGAGATTGTATATTATTTTTTCCAATATCTACAACATGTGTTATCGACAAAAATCTGGAGTAGTTGTAGAGTAGTTGAGTGGAGCAGTTACACAGACTATTATATCAATTCCAATATTGTTAATTAGAATCATAACTTTCACTCTCTCTCACTCTCAAGTCTACGGCAACTTCCTCTTATTCAAGACACATCTCTTTTGTTTGATATCTCTGTGTTCGGTTAGTGATTTACACAGTTAGTTATTTTCAGATTTAAATATATAGTATGTTGTTGATGTGTTCTTGAAAGATATATGATGTGATTTAGGGTGCTATGGTTATGAAGATTTTTAATAAGTAAACTTGTTTCTGTTTGAACTGAATGGAGTGTATACTGTAACAAGATGTAGTTTACTGTATGATGATGAATCAATGTTAATATATGATATACATGATAATTATGACAAACTCGTTGAGGTTGAATGATCATACATAACTGTTATATGAATGGATTCCATGAATTCTGTGAACTCGTAACTGATATTGACGATGATGATGATGACTGAATACCCGACGAAAACACTCACCACAAAACACCTGGACGAAATCACAAGGGATTTCGGCCCAAGTGATTTCGGCCCAGAAAGAGTCTTGGGCCCAAGGTGTTTTCGTCCATAAGGGATTTCGCCCAAGTTAATTAATCACAAGGTGATTTCGGCAATTAGTGTTTTCGGCTAAGGGTTTTCAGCCAAGATGTTACGGCCCAGGTTGATTTCGGCCCAAGTATTTTATTTGTAATTATGTTTATGTCTCATGTAAACCCAATTAAGATGGGTCTGTTAACTCTGATAACACTGTTAGTTGATAAACTGTGTTAAGTTGTTAACTGAGTTAAGTATGTAACTCTGTCAAGTTTATTAACTCCTGTTAAGTTTAACTCTGTTAGTTCAGTTAATCTTGTTAGCATGTTAATTATATTGAGTGAGTTAACCCTGTTATGTATTTAACATTGTTAAGATAACTATGAAAACCCAGTTAAACCTGTTACTGTACCAGCATGTTGAATCTGTTAGCTAGTTAACTTGGTTAGTAGGTTAACTCTGTTAAAACATGTTACTCTGTTAAGTGATAGATTAGTTAAGGAACTTGCATGTAACTTGGAATCTTGTATGGGTTAACTAACTGTTTATGCCAAACATACTCTGTGATATTTCTGTGATACTAGTTACATGTGAAACATTACAAACATGTACTGACTGAACATACGTGCACTATAGGACTTGACTGGTTAATTGTGAGCACTTAACTTAGCATACCGAGCAAAACAAGGTGAGTTCACACTTCTACCAAGGCATGGGATTCCCGGGGTTGGGAATGGGTTGATTGATTATTTATGCTTAAGAGTTATCGGAATTACATACCATAGGCCTCGGGAGAGGAAGGTCAATGGTAGATACTACTAGACTAGTGATACATATACTTCTCTTCGCACACATGCCGGGATCGGCCGCGATACTAGAACAATCTTCGCAAACATGCCTGGAATGGCCGCGAACTATACTTTAATCTTCGCAAACATGCCTGGAGGGCCGCGATACAAATATACCTAGTCTAGAGAACATATGGGAAACCCCCACAAAACTTCGCAAACATGCCTAGAGGGCCGCGATACCATTACATACGATACATGATTACTAAACAAGCATACGATTTACGATGCGAACATTATATCTAAATAACCAACTGTGAACTCGCTCAACTAGTTGTTGACTCTCTGTTACATGCCTTGCAGGACCTTAGGTACTTTTGGAGCTTGCACGGGAGGCACGGTCGTTGTGGACATGGATCGTGAATGTGTTGTTAAACATTATGACATTTTGTACTTAAACTTATGTTGGGTCTTACATTATTGCTTCCGCTACACACTTGTTTATGTTTGGTTTTGAAAGCACCTATCGTATCGATGAATGACTTTTACTATTTACTTATATGTTCAATATGATTGGTGGCTTGATCCTGGTCATGTCACGCCTCCAAGCGGTGGTACTCCGCGTGTGGATTTTGGGGGTGTGACAGTGTGTCCCCTCTTAGTTGGGGACGGTTAGGATGGGGGGGGGGGGTACTAGTTCAATTCCAAGTGTTAGTTACTTATTAGTTAGGTTAAACCAAGTTAGTTAAGTAGTTAACTTGGTTAGTTGTGTGTCATGCCTTATAATGGGTGTTAGGGTACTCAGGGACCCTAACTGGCTTAGAAAAAGATAAATAATGAAAATAACAATATTTTCACGTTCCGGGTATAGTCCGGTTGTTTGGTTGGATAGTAATCCGTTAAAGCGTTAACAAAGCTTTTAAAGTGTCGTTAATACTCTTTTTAGTGACACGACTCATTCCTGACACTTTGGAAGGTGTCTAGCAATATTTTTCTCATGTTTTGGCACTTTACTAGTTAGCTAAAAGCTGAATTATTGTGTAAAGTGCTGAGTTTTGTACTTTAGAGTACGTTTTAGGCACATCCAGTCATTGTGACTTATTCCTAGAGACGCAGTTCTACAACCCTTGTATCCCTACACTCACCACTAGTGTAGCAAAATATTTCAGGCTCTTACAGGCCTTAGAGGCAGTGTCTGCCTGATGCTGGCTTTATCAGCATGTTCAACAGGTTATCCGCTATTGTGCTACTGTGCTTTTTGTGCATCATGGTTGTCACTAGGGTTCAGCATGTAAATAATGTAGTGACGATAAGTAAAGTATGATGCAAGTAAGTACATGTATCAGATATCAAGTAGCAGTTCATCAGCTAGTTCAAACAAGCACAGTAATTAAGCAGTAATTAATCATTAGTTAAGTCGTACGGATACCTGGTTTAGTGCGGGTTGTCACATTCTCCCCCCGTTAAATAAATTTCGTCCCGAAATTTAAGTTCTGCTTGTAGATGCAGGGTTCTTAGGAAAAAGGTGGGGGTATTTCTCTTTCATCCGGTCCTCACACTCCCAGGTGTACTCAGGACCGTGTCTGGCATTCCAACGAACCTTGATGAGCTTGACACTGCTCCGGCGGGTCTTGTTTACTTTCCAATCCGTAACCTCGACCGGTTCTTCAACGAAGTGGAGCGTGTTGTCAACATGAATCTCGTCGATGGGAATGGTAATGTCATCTTGAGTTGGACTTTTCTTCAGGTTGGATACATGAAATGTATCGTGAACAGAATGGAGTTCAGCAGGTAGGTCCAACTTGTATGCTACTAGTCCTATTCTTTCCAGAATTCTGAAGGGACCAATGTAGCGCGGATTTAACTTCCCACGCTTTCCGAAGCGTGCCACACCCTTCCAGGGTGAGACTTTCAATAACACCATTTTTCCAACTTGGAAATCCACATGTTTTCGGTTTGGATCCGCATAAGCCTTCTGTCTGTGGTGAGCTGCTTTGATGCGTTTAAGAATCTGCGCGATCTTGTCTGTCGTCTCTTGGACGATTTCGGGACCAGCAAGCTGCCTATCACCTGCGTCAGCCCAGCATAGGGGTGATCGGCACTTGCGTCCGTAAAGGGCTTCGAATGGCGTGACACCAATACTGGTGTGGTAGCTGTTGTTGTATGAAAATTCGACCAAAGGCAAATGCTTGTCCCAGCTACCGCCCAAATCCATAACACATGCTCTCAGCATGTCTTCCAAAGTCTGTATCGTTCGCTCGCTCTGACCGTCAGTTTGCGGATGAAACGCAGTGCTCAGATTCAATTGTGAGCCAAAGGCTTCTTGGAAGGATTGCCATATCCTTGACACAAACCTTCCGTCTCTATCAGAGATGATTGAGAGAGGTACTCCATGGCGCGCGACGATCTCTCTCATGTAAATTTCAGCCAATTTGCTCGTATTATCCTTCTCTCTGATAGGTAAGAAGTGTGCTGACTTCGTTAATCGATCCACTATCACCCAGATAGTGTCATGGCCTCTTGGCGTTCTTGGCAATTTTGTAATAAAATCCATGGAGATTTGTTCCCATTTCCACTTGGGAATCTCAGGTTGTTGCAGAAGTCCTGAAGGCTTCTGGTATTCCGCTTTAACCTTAGCGCACGTTAAACATTTGCTCACGTAAACAGCAACATCGCCTTTCATCCTAGGCCACCAATAATAATCTTTGAGATCTTGGTACATCTTATCCGCTCCCGGATGGATAGAGTACCGTGACTTGTGAGCTTCATCGAAAATAACCTCCCTTAAATCTCTAAACAAAGGGACCCAAATCCTTTTCTCGAAACATAACGCTCCTTCCTCGTTTGGTACCAAAAGCTTCTCCATCCCACGGAGATATTCTTCTTCAAGGTTTCCTTCCTTGAGGGCTTCTTTCTATGCGGCACGAATGCGCAAGGAAAGATCGGTTCGTATAATCATTTCTAAAGCTCTAACCCTTATGGGCTTGATTCTCTCTTTACGACTTAGGGCATCGGCGACCACGTTCGCCTTCCCTGGATGGTACTTTATCTCGCAGTCGTAGTCGTTCAACAATTCAACCCATCGTTTTTGCCTCATATTCAACTCTTTCTGGTTGAATATATGCTGTAGGCTCTTGTGATCTGTAAAGATTGTACACTTCGTACCATAAAGGTAGTGTCTCCAGATCTTTAAAGCAAAAACCACTGCGCCGAGCTCCAAATCGTGTGTGGTATAGTTCTTTTCATGCACTTTCAACTGACGCGATGCGTAAGCAATAACCTTTTGGCGTTGCATCAACACACAACCCAATCCTTGACGCGATGCGTCACACTATACCACAAAATCATCAGTACCCTCTGGTAGAGCTAAGATTGACGCGTTACAAAGCTTATCCTTCAATATCTGAAACGCTTCTTCCTGTTTGATTCCCCAATCAAACTTCTTGTCTTTCTGGGTGAGGAGCGTCAAAGGTTGAGCGATCTTTGAAAATTCCTCAATGAACCTTCGATAGTAGCCAGCCAAACCCAAGAATTGTCGAATCTCGGTTGGCGTCTTTGGCGTTTCCCAATTCTTGATCGCTTCGATCTTGGTTGGATCCACATGGATTCCATCTCCGTTCACCACGTGTCCAAGAAATTGTACTTCTCGTAGCCAAAACTCGCACTTGGAGAATTTGGCATACAGCTGTTCCTTCTTCAGCAGCTCTAGAATGGCTCTAAGATGCTGCTCGTGTTCAGCCTTCGTCTTTGAATAAATTAAAATGTCATCGATGAATACAATCACGAACTTATCCAAGTATGGCTTGCAAACTCTATTCATTAGATCCATGAATACCGCCGGTGCGTTTGTCAAACCAAATGGCATAACGAGGAACTCGTAGTGCCCATAACGAGTTCTGAAGGCTGTCTTCGGAATGCTTTCCTCTTGTATCCTTAACTGATGGTATCTAGATCGAAGATCGATCTTTGAATAAAAGCTTGAACCTTGAAGTTGGTCGAACAGATCATCAATTCTTGGCAGAGGGTATATATTCTTGATCGTCAGCTTGTTCAGCTCCCGGTAGTCGATGCACATACGAAAACTACCATCCTTCTTCTTGACAAACAGGACCGGAGCTCCCCAAGGCGAGAAGCTTGGTCGGATAAAACCCTTGTCTAACAACTCTTGAAGTTGTGTCGACAGTTCCTGCATCTCAGACGGAGCAAGTCTATACGGTGCCTTAGCCATAGGCGCGGCGCCTGGAACTAAGTCGATGCGAAACTCTACTTGCCTCTGAGGTGGCAGTCCAGGCAAGTCTTCTGGGAAGACTTCTGGATACTCCCTCACGATAGGGATGTCTTCGATCTTTGGCTCAGCAGCCTTCTTATCCACAATGTGTGCCAGGAAGGCAACACATCCCTTTTGCAAACACTTTCGCGCTTTCAGGCAGCTGATAATTCTTAACGGCGTATCACGCTTCTCTCCGTGAACCACAATGGTCTCACCATCATCGGTTGGGATACGAACAACCTTTTCGTGACAAACTATCTCAGCTCTGTTGCCTGATAACCAATCCATTCCTACCACCACGTCGAAGCTTCCCAACTGGACTGGTAGTAGATCTAGAGCGAACTCACGCTCTCCCAATTCAATCACACAACCTCTGATAACTTCATTGGCTTCTACTAACTTCCCATTGGCCAATTCGATTGAGTAAGGAATATCTAACTTATTAGCGGCTAACCCAAGCATATTCTTAAATTCTAACGACACGAAGCTATAATCGGCACCAGTATCAAATAAAACGGATGCATAGCGTTGATTTACAGGGAACGTACCAGTAACGACATTGGGGTCCTGGCGCGCTTCCCTTGCTTCGATTTGAAACACTCTTCCACGGGCTTGGTTTAAGTCTGGGCAGTTCTTCTTAAAATGCCCGATATCACCGCAGTTAAAGCATCCAAGTCTTTGCCCGTTTCCACCAGCTTGATCATTCCTCTGATTACGATTCACGGCGCCCACTTGGTTAGCATTGTTGCCTCGATTCTCGTTACCTCCATAGTTTCCTTTTGGGCGATTTCCATTTCCACCCCGGTTGTAATTTCTGTTTCCGAATCCTCCCTGGCCTCCCTGACCAGCAGTGGCCCAACAAGTGTCCTTCGAGTGGCCACGTTTCCCACATGCTTCGCATACTTTTGGCCCGCAATGACCAGAATGGTTGCGCTGGCAGGTGTTGCATTTGGGCTGGGTGCCCATATACCCTTTTCCTTTCCTTCCCCTACCAGTTGTAACCTGAGCTGGCGTGTCTGATCCTCCTTTCTTAACCACCACACTGGCGCCCTGCTTGAAGTTCGAGAACTTCCGTTTGTTACCTCCTGATGACTCGACGTGAGTCTCTGCCTTCTTCGTCTTGATCTCATCAAACTTGTTCAAACGAATAGCCTCCTCAGTGAGAGCTACGCTCAAATCAATCGCCTCAGTAATAGTTGCAGGCTTGGATGAGGTTACCATGCTTATGATTTGAGGAGCTAATCCCCAAATGAAGCGTTCAATTCTCTTGAACTCAGGAGTGACCATGTAGGGTACCACATGCGATAAGTCATGGAACCTTTGCACGTATTCTGCTATCTTTGGACCGTCCATTTTCAAGTGCCAGAACTCGGTCTCCAATCGCTGGATTTCTGCACGGGAACAGTACTTTTTGCGCATAAGTTCCTTCAGTTCGGTCCAGGTCAGCGCGTAGGCAGCAGCTTCGCCAAGTGTCTGTACTTGCAGATTCCACCAAGAGAGGGCTCCATCCAAGAATAGCCCTGAGATATAGGTGACTTGCTGATCCAGTGCGCATTTGCTCATGCAAAGAACAGATTCGGTTTTCTCAGCCCAACGAACAAAGGCGACAGCACCTCCTGTGCCATCAAAGTTTACGGGCTTGCAGTCTAAGAACTGCTTGTAGGTGCACCCTGCACATACGTTGTAACATATGAACGGCATTAGCATCATCGCTAAAGATATCCAATTAGGTCATGGTAGGTCTAAATGACTTGGTATTACCATGAGGTGGATTATTGTTGCCATTGTTGTTCGTGCTGCTTCCGCTGGGTCCTCCTTGTGAAGCGGCGTATTGTGCGATGGCAGCAGTGATAATTTGCTGGAGTTCTACCTCATTGGTAGGCATGCGTGTCACACGTCTCGGCGGCATCTTCTAAAAGATGGTTTACGTTGGTCAGGCCATAGTGAAACGTACGTATATAGTAATAGTAATAGCACATAACATCTCATGTTATCAATACATCATAAATATCAATCACACAACATCCCATGTCATAAAAATATAAATAAGTAATCAAGCGAATCAAATATGGTGAGAATACTGCGATTGCCATATAGCGAGACCACATAGTAAGTGTATCAGTACATCCCTGTGTCATACAATCATCAATCAACTAGGGGCTACATCACCCCTGTCCAAAAACTATATCATGTCAGTGTCAAATACGTCAAATACATGTCAACAAAAGTCAGGATCATAAAGTAGTCTCCAAAAATGTTGTGCAGTCATAAGCATTCGCCGTCTTCTCACCAACGTCTACCCAAACAGCACTAATGAGCTCTATACAGATGGCGGTGGAGGAGGGGGAAAGTGGGTGTAAAACAAACGACGTAACTGGAGCCAGTCCTCCTCCATGGCTCGCTGGGTACGAATGATAGAAGCAACCTGCTGCTCTAGTGCAAAGAGACGGGCAGCATAATCTGGAGGTAAGGGTCGAAATGGCTGCAGAGGAGAGTGTGTCTGACCATGGCACTGGTATGGTGGCAGCTGAGCTCTCTCAAGCTCCTAGATGCGCTGCGTGTGTGACTCGTGCTGGGCGACAAAAGACATCAAAACGTCCTCGATAGTATACCCCATGTGGAAAGAATGGTAGGGGTCAGTAGGTGGCATAGCAGAGTCTGGTGCCCAAAGGAACGGCTCACAGGTGGGATCAAAAGGTGCCACATGAAATGGAGCAACAGAGGGTGGAACAGATGACATCTGGGGCATGAAGGGGATAGACATCGGTACATGCCCAAAAGGATGGGCTGAAGAACCCTCTCCAGTCCTCGCTGGAGGTACAAACTGTGGAACCTGAAAAGAAGAATCAACATGTCGTGTATCAGGGATCTGAGGGGGAAAAGGTGGAACATCCTCATCAGCAGGTATCCAACCGTGCTGTGCATGCTCATCTGGTGGATCCATGTGTGCCGCGAACAGTGCATGCTCGGGCTCTAGTGGGATGGGATCAGGTGGGGGAGCAACAAAAGGGTGAACAGGTGCAATGTGCTCAACAGGATGGTCAACAGGTATATCGACAACAGGTAGAGGAACAACAAGATCAACAACAACATGATCGCCCTCTATCAAAGGAACATCCACGGGGTGATCATCAACAGGTGGGTCTGCTATAACAGGCTCAATAGGGATGCCAGCATGTACGGGGTCATGCTCAAGTATGGGGTCTAGAGCGGCTGCCTGCTAAGGAGCGACGACAGGCTCGGGATCATCAAAAGCCATCTCGAAGTCAAACTCGGGGTCGATAGGGTCTACTGGGTCGGCTGGATCCTCCATGGGCTGATCCATAGGTATAAACTCGATATCACGATCCGGGTCGTATCCCGGGGGAAAGATAGGATCAGAATCCTCTATGTCATCATGGTTAAACGCAAAACTGGGAATAGGTGCAACAGAGGATGCCTGGTCAGGATCAGAATCATGCGCAAAGTGCTGCGCTCTCAATGTGTGAGAAGGTGCGGATGCCACAGACTCGAAGGAGTCTGGGACAGGAGAATGTGCAGGCGAATCCTCAGCGATCATCAGAAGATCATCCGCAGGAAGAAGGGCCTCGCCCTGGATCTCATCCTCAAAGGGCTCCTCCTCAAACAGGTCAACATCGCCGTCAGCCTCGGCGTCAAGAAGGAAATCATATGCTGGATAAACGGCTAAGGGTATAGGAGCCGGAATCTCTACTAGGGGTAGGTACTCAGCGGGAGGGTCATCTGCAGGCTCATCAGCACCATCGGGTAGTGCGAAAGGCTGGAAATCATCCTCGTCAGTACTGGTATAGTCAGATGTGTACACCTCGTGCTCGGAGGATGTGAGGTCATCAGATACGATAGGTATGGGTCCAGTGGTGTCCGAATCGCCAGTACCGGCTGAATCCATGAGTCTGTAACATAAACACAAATATGCTCAAATAATCAGTCATACAATCAGATAATCACATAAGTCACCAAGTAAGATATCACATAATTCTCCTAGTCCCACTAGCCTCCCAGTCTCCTAGACTGCTCTATCAACTACCTCGACCTCTCAGATCGAGCCTCGGTCTCCAATACCGAGCCTCAGCCTCCAAACTGAGCCTACTCTTCCTAGTCCAACTAGCCAACTACCTCGATCTCTCAGACCGAGCCTCGGCCTCTCAGACCGAGCCTCAGCCTTTCTAGACTGAGCCTACTCTTCCTAGTCTCACTAGCCAACTACCTCGATCTCTCAGACCGAGCCTCGGCCTCTCAGACCGAGCCTCAGCCTTTCTAGACTGAGCCTATAAATAATAAAATGTGCTCAACATTTGTTTGTAAAAAGTTTTGGATCTGGACTTAAGTGGTATGCAGAAAAATGTTTTCGTGAGAGCCCTAGTGATCATAGTCTAGACTCGAGAAGGAATCCTAGTTCGCTATGATCAGAGCTCTGATACCAAGCTGTCACACCCTGGCTTTGCGGAAGCGTGGTTAATTTTGGGGTGACTTCTTAATACCATAGCTTAACCATAACAAAGCTATATGAAATAAAATCATGCAAGATCATCCATTCGATTAAGTTTTAAAAACCAGAGTAACGTACCATTGTCTTAGAGACTTACAACATCATACATAAAACATTGTCTTGAAAAACATAAACAGTAACATGAAATAAGCGCAGTTTAAGAGTTGTGACTTGTCCAGGAAAGAGTCACATTTCCTAAACTGGGATGACCTTGGAACCCTTATGCAGCGGGAAAACATAACATACCGTGCCAGATCTTTAATTTCCTGAAATACATGTAATTTGAAAAATCAACAATAATGTTGAGCGAGTTCATGTGTAAGTGAGTATGTAAAACACTTGTAAGTATAAAAGTTCCCTGGTATGTAGCAGTGTAAGGAAAAAGAGATCACCAATGGTTTGCAAGGCCATTAGTATGTGTGAAGTGCAAGTAGGAAGACTCAAACCTAGCAGATTTCGCGTTGGGTACAAAGTCACTCCAAGGTCCGTTCTGTTGGGCCTCTCTGAGGTCCGTTCTGTTGGGCCTAGAGTTGGGCTCGCTACACCCAGATAGATCTACCGCTTACGTCCCTCGGTCCTACAATGAGGATTAATGGTCTCCAGTTTCTGCTTACCCACTCACATGATCTAAGTAGTAAACCTCCTTATGCTAACCATACCATGTATAAAGTACTTGTAATCAAAGTAACATGTATTTCACCCCCGCAGTTAAGAAAATTGAAAACAGTTAGAGAAAAGGGGGACATGAACTCACAGTGAAGCGTCTCTACCAAGTATCTCCTGCTCACGCAGCTGTGCGACGACCTACAGGTGCTAATTTCTATTAGACGGACGGCCGTGCCTTAGCTTTATAGTTTAAGTCTTTGGGAAATAGTTAGACAACTATTTCGTGTTTACATTCTGTATATACTTGGTAGTTAATTTCCTTCCCAAGGATGGGAGATTCAATACATGTGCGTTCAAATTATATCATTAAGTCTCACTTAATATATATATATTTCCAATTCCAAAATATAAGTATTTTTCTCAAAAATATTATATTTTCATTTCACATAATTTTTCTCCAATAATACGTTGTTAAAATACGCGTTCATAAATATTTCCGTAAGTGCGTAAGTTACGTTTTAACAATTGAGTGGTAATATACTTACCGGTGTAACTTATATATTTATGGTGAAAGCGTTCGTATTATTTTGGATTCGTTAACGTTCGTAAATATTATTTTTACTCTAAAAATAATATCTATGTATTTTCACAAAATAATCATAAACAGTGTGTGAAAATATATATTTATCACGTTAAATTTTGTGAAAATCCCACCTCCGAATATTTAGTAAATAAAGTCATGGCGAAATTTTATATTTTGAAAACATGCCAAAAGTAATTCTAACACTTGTAGTGTAAATAGTTCTAAGTGTTAGGTTTTTTTTAGAAAAATTTCGCCAGAGTTTCCTCTGTAACTGGAGGTGGCCACGCTTTCAAGCGTATCATTTTCTTTAACAAATCAACTCAACAATTTTCTTTATGTGATCAGAACAACTTTCAGCACAACAACAAATCAACATATGTGTAAATTGTCAAAAATTACATGAACTTGCAGTTTTCCCAAAACTGTGGTGTACATCCCCTTAAATTTAGTAGATCTTCATATAAGGTAATTTGATCTTGTAAAAACCTCGTTTTTAGAGAAAATCCATCTTTACAACTTCCCGTCATCTTTTACAAAAACTGTTATTTTGTCGGATCTTTTCATTTCACAAGTGTTTACACACTTGTGGTTTATAAAAATCATGCGTGTTAGTGTAAAATCCATCTTTTAAAATACATGATTTCTTTAATACGTGGTTCTTTGAAGATACCACTTGCAGATGCGTAGATCTGCTAGTTTTAAACACAATTTCACAAGTAAAACTCTTTTACACAAGTTCATGATTCGCGTGTGGTAGAGTTTCACCTTTTAACCCTTGTATTATTCAAAACAAGCTTATGTTAAGATCCAAGATCTTACCAAACCGGGTTAAACGATGATCCGAGCTACCACATCATAGATCGGGCCTAAATAATCATACATTTCGAATACTACATCATTTACACAACATATAAGCTTTTAACCACTATTTTTAGTGTTTTTAGTAAACTTTAAAGCATCATCTTGCATGTTAACGAGTTTTAACCGATACAATTCCTTTTAACCACTTTAGAATAGATTGAGGAGGTGTTCTAAGAAACATACCACTAGCTCGAGGCTAGGGAAAAATCTTGACGAAAATGGCGTGGATAAAAGCAAGATAAAGAGGTCCTTCGCGTTCCGTTTGCTCCAAGGCTCCTTGTATACGACCCTTAACACTTGTAGGTGATTGGAATGGCTAGAACAAAGTCGAAAATGGATGGGTGGGGGTGGGTTGTTCTCGGCCGTAAGCTCCAAGAGAGGGAGAGGAGTGTGTGAGTGTTGTGGTGTTAAGTGGGTGTTATGTTGTGTTAATGATGTTACTTATAGACATTACCTAGGTTTATTATCCACTAGATCATATGTATGCTAGATACTAAGCATATTAGATTAAAATAATCAAGTTTAGTACATGGTGTGTCCCCTCTTAGTTGGGGACGGTTAGGATGGGGGGGGGGGGTACTAGTTCAATTCCAAGTGTTAGTTACTTATTAGTTAGGTTAAACCAAGTTAGTTAAGTAGTTAACTTGGTTAGTTGTGTGTCATGCGTTATAATGGGTGTTAGGGTACTCAGGGACCCTAACTGGCTCAGAAAAAGATAAATAATGAAAATAACAATATTTTCACGTTCTGGGTATTGTCCGGTTGTTTGGTTGGATAGTAATCCGTTAAAGCGTTAACAAAGCTTTTAAAGTGTCGTTAATACTCTTTTTAGTGACACGACTCATTCCTGACACTTTGGAAGGTGTCTAGCAATATTTTTCTCATGTTTTGGCACTTTACTAGTTAGCTAAAAGCTGAATTATTGTGTAAAGTGCTGAGTTTTGTACTTTAGAGTACGTTTTAGGCACATCCAGTCATTGTGACTTATTCCTAGAGACGCAGTTCTACAACCCTTGTATCCCTACACTCACCACTAGTGTAGCAAAATATTTCAGGCTCTTACATGCCTTAGAGGCAGTGTCTGCCTGATGCTGGCTTTATCAGCATGTTCAACAGGTTATCCGCTATTGTGCTACTGTGCTTTTTGTGCATCATGGTTGTCACTAGGGTTCAGCATGTAAATAATGTAGTGACGATAAGTAAAGTATGATGCAAGTAAGTACATGTATCAGATATCAAGTAGCAGTTCATCAGCTAGTTCAAACAAGCACAGTAATTAAGCAGTAATTAATCATTAGTTAAGTCGTACGGATACTTTGTTTAGTGCGGGTTGTCACAGTTACAGTTCAAATTGGCATACTTTCGCAGTTTGTCAAGTTTAGTCCCTGTAAGCGATTTAACTTGATTTTAGCCATACCAAATCCTTCAAAACTTATTTCTAAGTTATGTAAAGGTTATTTAAGGTATGTTAATCCTATTTCACTATTCCAGAGTGTTCGTTGCATTAAACTGGTTATATTTACGCATCAGTGCGCGTATAACCTTCCAGAAAGCGATTTAGAGCTTCAAATCGAACAAGAATTGATATGTGCAAAAGATACACATATTTATACAGATCCCAAGTATGAAATACAATATTTCATTGGTTTGGCATTTGTGATGGTCGCAGTGACCCAGGTGTCACACTCACCTATCAATGAGAATATACTTCAACAATAGATTGGGTCTGATGTATCAGTCATAGCTAACCCACCAACAAGACCTGAGGAGGTTACACCCCTTGAGTTACAAGTAACTCTTGGTGGTAATCCAAGTGAAGTAGCCACTACAAGTGCTGAACCCACTGGTTTGCATTTGGACAGTGGTTACATCAATAAGACTTCCTTAGAGGCAATTCCTTCTATAGCACCTCTGATAACCACAAGTGAGTTTATTTTAACCACTGGTACCATCAAAAGATTATCAAGTGTTGAGGGAAGAAGTCCCTAGTACCAAGAAAAAGGGGCAGCAGTGGATGACTATTTGAATACATTCCCTAAGTCAACCATTGTTCAAACCACTGTTAGTGGGAAATCAGATGATCCCATTAAGTTGGATGATGGTTTAAAGTACCAAGAATTGACGGGGAGAATCGATAAACTGGATACCTCTGTTGCAGAAATCAAAACAATGCTGCAGCAGTTGTTGAAAGTACAAAAGGTGCAACCCACTGTTGTTCCAGCTCAAGCATCTGCTCCTTCAAAAGCACCTGTTGCAAATGAGTTATGGACTCTATTTCAACCCCTGCTCCAACAACAACGACAAAAAGCTGATCAGCAACATGCCATACATGTTCAAGAGCTGAGAAACTTATTGGAGTCAAGGTTTAGAAACACCCAAGTAGACATCAAGGCTATAAAGGCCGACATCCTGAGCACCACTGGCACTGCTCCTCCAACTGTTCTCTTCATTGATCAACTTCCTCCAGATAATGCCAAAAAGGGGGAGAAAATTAAAGAATGGAAGAAGAAGGGAATAGATGATGGTCTCTACAAAGAACCAGAAAAGGAGAATATAACCAAGAAGATCCCTTTGCCAGATGGGAGCAAAAAGATTGATGTTACCACTAATGCACTTGCTGAAGCAAAAGCTAGTGTAAAAAGGGACAGAGAGGCAAAGGATGTGTCCAGGTGGAATGAGGAAAAAAGAGCTTATATGGAGCTGAATGCGCAGGGTTTTTCTGAGCCAAAGGATGTTAAAAATCCTGAGCTAAAAAGAAAGAATCCCACTAGAAAAGTGAGGGAACCCAATCCATACCATCGAGACCCACAAAGCTTATTTCCAAAACAACTTCCAAAAGCCCCCAACATCAATCTTCCACTCAAACAGCTGTTGTAACTCCTGCTATATCAACAACTGCAGATACTTCAGTAGTTTCAGCATTTGCTATCACTTCAACACACACCACAACCACTACCTTACCACCACCACCAAAAATCATTTCACCACCAAAACCAACATCACCTCCTGCCAAAAAGTAGAAGACATCAGATGTTACAACATCTGGTGTAATGGCAACAGTGGTTGAAACACCAGTTGTTTCAACAACTGTTAGTCAGCCACTTTCTACCACTAAAATCACCACCACTGATCCACCCAAAACATCATCAGCGTCTCCTACAATAAAAAGGAGAAGGATTTTCATACCTGATGATGACTCTCCATCACCACCACCAACATCTTCACAATCTCTTACACTTATTCCAAAGCCTGTTCCTCTCTCATCAGCGCCAGTACAACAACCAATCCCTATCATCACTCCTGCAGGTTTTCAATATCCTCTTGAACTCATTGCAGTCAGAGAAGAGATTAAATCCTTCTACTATGAGGATGATCCTGCTAAAAGGAAGTTGCCATTAGTTGAAGGATATCCTAGGCCTAACAACATTGAAGAGTACTTGACTATTAAGGCTCAACAGGCAGAGGATATCTCCAAAAGAAGCTCTCAAGGGAAAACTGACAAAGAAATTCAAAGGCATTATCAATTTCTATTCACTCAAGTCAGATTCTTAGAGCAATTTTCAAAAAATGTTTGTCAACAAATCTCAGAGAAAGCATATGAAACTTTGAGAAAAGACTACATTGAAAGCATCATGGCAACCAAGAAGTACAAGGGATAAAAGCATATGTACAAGGAGTGGACCATTCCTGAGCTTGAACAAGAAGCAGCCAGGATTCAAGAAATGATAAAGAACAAGGTCAAACACACTCCTCCAGATTGGACAAAGTACAAAAAGAATGTGCCTGAAAAGACACTAGAGCTGAAGAGAATGAAAGAGGAATTAGTTGCTGCAGACTATGGATCTAAAAATCAAGTGGCAAGATGGAAAGAAGACATAGTTAGGACCTATCACACCCCGACCACGTAAAACAACAAAACATGGCGGAAACGTCGGGGAGTGTTGTAACAGAATCATTGTTTCATAACACATGGAAATTGAAATATTGTTTTATTGATTAAAAGAGCTACAATGTCTTGACAAATAAAGAAACATAACATAAATAACTAGTCTTGCATCTTTTATTGTCGCTAAGGCCCAAGTCCGCCTAAGTGTATCTTGATAAATCCTAAGCATCATATCCAGAAACACATGTGAAAATAGGTACGCCAGCATAAAAATGCCTGTGAGATACATAGGTTTTGTGAAAATAGAATTCATGACTTATGTTTAAGAAAATGTTTAGTCATGAACCTTGTAATTTGCTTTGTCTTGTAAATCATTTGAAAAGTGATAAATAAACCAAGATATATATGTATAAAAGAATAATACATGGTTAAGTAAATAACCAAGTAAAATGAGTTTATATCAGATAAGTTGTTTGTAAAACAATGTATTGTGAAAAGTATGTTATTTGTATAAAATGTTATATGTCTAAATTGAAATGATTCAAATAACGCTACGATATGTAATACCATACAAGCACTTATATATAGGAAGTACCAGCGGCGTATCCACCATGCTTGTACCATATTACACACGCCTCGTTACTTAAATCACTTACTCAAACCAAACCACCAAAGTAAAATGTTTATGTATAATCAAATGTTAAAATGTTTGTGTGAAAACCATGTCTAATGTCTAATTGAAATCATGAATTGTGTATATCAATGTCAAAATGTTTATGTCTAATGTAAATCATGAATTGTGTATATCAATGTTAAAATGTTTATGTCTAATGTAAATCATGAATTGTGTATATCAATGTCAAAATGTTTATGTCTAATGTAAATCATGAATTGTGTATATCAATGTCAAAATGTTTATGTCTAATGTAAATCATGAATTGTGTATATCAATGTCAAAATGTTTATGTCTAATGTAAATCATGAAATGTGTATCCAAAATATCATGTATGGTAATGAAATATATCAACTAAACCATATGTAAAATGCACAAAAACAAGGTATTGAAGTAAAACATGGTTTAAATCAAAGTTATGTTTTGTGGAACAAATGCATGCTATACTGATATAAACATCTATGCGGTATTGTGAAAATGCATACATTCAAGCCTTGTGACTGTGGCGATAAACCCCTAAACAAATTTAAAGGTCTATCTGTGTTATGTTTATCGAATTCGTTCATTCCTTCAATCCAAACATACCTAGGATGTCAGGAACGGGAGTTGTCAATTCCTATGGTACCACTACCTACTAACGAATGGCGTAGCTAATGTTAATGAATGTATATTATCCTCCCATTTGAACAAAGCAAATGTCATACCAAAATGAAGCATGTGAAAACAATGCACTAAGTATGTAATCAAATGAACATACATAGCGTGAAATGTAATGTAAAACAATGTACTAAGTATGCACATAATGGACATACATAGCATGAAATGTAATGTAAAACGTTGTACTAAGTATGCACACAATGGACATAGATAGCAAAACAATGTAATGTAAATCATGTACTATAAATGTACTAATGAACATAGCAAGTATATGATGTGAAAACATGGAAAGCATGAAAGTAACAAGTAGGCACATGTGTTTCACTCCAAAACAGTTTGAAAACGGTAAAAGAGGGGTCTATGTACTCACTTGAGATTGCTCAATAGTCCTAGGATAACCACCAAGCAATGCTAGAAGATCACGAAAACAAACAGTACCTAATATAGGTAACTACATTAATAAACCAGACCTAAATCGGAGGATCGGATAGAATGAGGGCTCGTAAACCAAATGAGTATGGGAACTCATGTAATATGGTTTTAACAAAGCCTACATACTACAATGAAACCTAACCTAAGTGCTTACGACCCATTATGACCCGTTTAGGTAGCTTATGCTACTTTAACGCGTCGTTCGCGTGAAACACGTTCGGAATGCCTAACTAGTCCTATGACAAGTAAAATATTCCTTAACATGTCTAATATTGTTGCCAAATCAGTTTAGATGTTAAAAGTTATGTTACATATTCTTAAAATGAATTTTGGCGTAAAAAGGGCATTTTGGTAATTTACCTAAGGCATATAAACTACCTATCATACAACTACTTAACGAAGCGACCATAAGGTATAACCTCGGAAGGTTATTGTCACACCCCCAAAATCCACACGCGGAGTGCCACCGCTTGGAGGCGTGACTGACCAGGATCTTAACCATCAATCACATTGAACTCATAAGCATAGATAAATAATACTTTCATTTATAAACAACAAGTGTTACAATGTTACAATATTTCACAGTTTACAGCGGAAGCATATTTGACTCGTTAAGTGTTTATAAAACCATATGTAAGCTCTTAGTCTTATTTTGCGTTTCCATGTGTCTCGACCCATGACCACTCCAGCTTCTCAGACAGCAAGTCCCTTTGATATGCACCTAAAGGCCTGCAAGGCATGTAACAACGAATCAACAACAATGTTGAGCGAGTTCACAGTTGGTTATTTGGTTATAGTATTCATTTCGTAAATCGTATGTTCGTTTTGTAAACCAAGTACCGTATTAATCCTTATCGCGGCCAATCCAGGCATCTGTGCGATTATTAGTGGGGGCTTCCCATGTGTTACTAGACCACGCGTATCGACTGCTACGAAAATGTAAGAGGTGCCCTAAGTCAATGTCTATCAGCATTGACCCTTTGCCCATACTCCATTAGTACACGCCCGTTCGGACGACACGGTGTGAGGTTTGTTAAACCTAATAGCGCTATTTACTAATGACCCGCTCGCCATAGGCCTCAGCGATTAAGTCGATAAATGAGGGACTTCCAATGATAGAGTTGATGGTCTTATGATCGTGTACGTAGGTTTTACGTACGTGCCCTTCAATCCGAGGACAGTAGTAAGTATAACTGTACGTAGGTTTTACGTACGTGCCCTTCAATCCGAGGACAGTAATAATTAGTTTAATAGTAATGGTTGTATGAGTAGTTATTCAATCCCATTCCCAACCCCTGGGAATCCCATGCCTTGGCTAGTGTGAACTCACCTTGGTTTGCTCGGTATGCTAAACTATGTGCTCGCAAATAATCAATCAAGTCCTATAGTATGCACGTATACTCAATTAGTACATGTTTGTAAGGTTTTGCATGCAATCAATATCACAGAGTGTGCCTAGCAGTTAACATCTTGTATCATATAGACAATCATATTCATGCCATTCATACTTCACATAAATGTCCTCCACAGTTTATTCTAACATGGCTAGTCTTTTACATACTTAACAGGAGTTAATAAACTTAACAGGTTAACATATGTAACAGGGATAATAACCTTACAATATTAGTTAACTAACAGAGTTAACATCTTTTAGCTGAATAATTATCTATGCAGAACCAACATACTGAACAAAGTTGCTAGACTTAACAGAATTGATAACAAACAAGATTGTTAAACATAACAGAGTTAATCAACAAATAAAGCTAGCAACTTAATAACTTAACAGAGTTTAAATGCTTAACAATGTTGACATATAACTGGACTAATAAACTAACTGAGTTTGCTAACATAACAGAGTTAATACTTAACCGGTTTAGTAGGTTAACCTAGTTAACAAAATAATAGATTATATATATAAGTGACAGATCATTGGCCGAAAACACTATATATTTCGAAATCCACTTTGAGCCAAAATCACCTAAGCCGAAAACCCTTTTGGGCCTAAAACACTTGGGCCGAAATCAATGTTAACGAAAACACACATGGGCCGAGAACTGTTTGGGCCGAAATCACTAAGTGATTTCGTCCAGTTTGTTTTGAATGTTAAGGGTTTTCGTCGAGGTGAGGGTGTTTTCGTCGGGTTCATCATCTTCAACATCAGTAATTACAGTAACATAAAACCCAGCAACTCAAATTTCATTATAGTTACATGTTCAGTTATAAATAAAATCATATCAATTCATGATATGAAACAAATATACTACCAAAACATAGTGAGATCAAGACTTTAATTCAATCAGTACATCATCCATTAACAGATACCCACTGTTGATCAAATCATCCAATATACATACAGTTCATAAATAACACAATATAATGATCATTCAGTCTTGTGTTCCTAAAACAATTCCAGTTATCGTAATAACAAAATAAATCATGCATGTTGAAATCAAGAACTAAACTACTGAACGTATAAATCACTAACCAAAACTGAGAATGATCGAACAAAGTCTGGCTTTGAAGGAGAGAGAGACTGCCGTAGACTTGAGGGTGAGAGAGTGATGTGAGAGATCAGAGTTAGGATTTGTTTTACACGTAAAGATAAGAATAATATAACACTCTGTAACTACTATCCTTCAACTGCTCCACTCAACTACTCCACAGCCTAATCATGCACAGCTTGTTTTTGTTGACTAGTGTGGGTTTCGTGGGTGTGGGTTGTAAAAGATACCTTTGTTTATTAATTTCACAAATCATATTATTAGTACAAAATGTATACCTCATTTTCACACAAATATATATATAAACACACTTGCAAACAAGTATTAAGTCTAGTAGAATAGAGATCTCGAAAACTCGGGTTGTCACATTATCCCCAACTTGAAAGAAATTTCGTCCCGAAATTTAGTACGTGGTTACTGAGGAAGCTAGTTGTGTTGTATCGTTTACTGGTTTTCCTGGGGTGTCACATCATCCCCCCGTTGATTTGGAATTTCGTCCCGAAATTCTGTAGTAGCTTCAGCCTCAGTAGTGGTTGTACTGTTTCCGAACAACTGGGGATATTTGAGTTTCATTTGATCTTCTCGTTCCCAGGTAAACTCTGGGCCACGACGGGAGTTCCAACGAACTCGAACAAGGGGTATTCTAGTGCGCTTGAGAACCTTAACATCCCGGTCCGTGATTTCAACTGGTTCCTTGACAAATCGCAACTGATCGTCGATAGTGAGCTCCTTCAAAGGAACTATGAAGGTCTCATCTGACAGGCACTTCTTCAGATTCGACACGTGAAAAACGTTGTGAACTGCACTGAGTTCTGCGGGCAGGTTTAGTTTGTAGGCCACTTTGCCTATTTTCTCTATGACTTCAAATGGTCCGACGTATCGTGGATTGAGCTTGCCTCGTTTGCCAAAACGAACAACACCCTTCCAGGGTGAAACTTTGAGTAGCACTCGATCCCCAACCTGGAACTCGAGTAGTTTCCTGTCTTTATCTGCGTACGCTTTCTGACGGTCACGAGCTGCCGCCATGCGTTGTCGTATTTGAGCAATCTTTTCAGTAGTGTCAACTACCATTTCTGGACCTGTGATCTGACTGTCACCCACCTCTGCCCAACAAAGAGGTGATCGGCATTTACGCCCGTACAATGCCTCAAACGGAGCAGTTTTAATGCTGGTGTGGTAGCCGTTATTGTACGAAAAATTCCACAAGCGGCAGATGCCTTTCCCAGCCGTTGCCAAAGTCAATTACACATGCACGAAGCATGTCTTCTAAAGTTTGAATAGTGCGCTCAGACTGCCCATCTGTCTGAGGGTCAAAAGCTGTGCTCATGTCCAAACGAGAGCCAAAAGATTTGTGCATTGCTTGCCACAGTTCTGAAGTAAAACGTGCATCGCGATCAGAGATAATATAGGTGGGCACCCCGTGCTTCGAGACAACTTCCTTAAGGTATACGTCTGCTAGAGTTGAGAACTTATCCGTTTCCTTGATAGCCAAGAAGTGAGCAGACTTTGTGAGTCGATCCACGATCACCTAAATAGTATCATTCCCACGTTGAGATCTAGGTAGGCCAGTAACAAAATCCATGGAAATTTGTTCCCATTTCCATTGTGGTATCTCAGGTTGTTGGAGTGGGCCTGATGGTTTCTGATATTCCGCTTTGACTCTCGCACAAGTCAAACACTTGCTAACGTAAGTTGCTATGTGGGCTTTCATGCTAGGCCACCAATATATAGTTTTCAAGTCGTGGTACATCTTATCTGAACCAGGATGTACTGAGTAGCGAGACTTATGAGCTTCATCCATTACCAGCTCGCGTAAGTTGCCAAAGAGTGGGACCCAAATGCGTCCTGTTACATAGTAGGCGCCGTCTGCCTTTTGTTCTAACCGTTGCCTTGAACCGCGTAGGGCTTCAGCCCTGATGTTTTCTGGTTTCAATGCTTCTACCTGAGCATCTCGTATCTGAGAAGGAAGACTAGACTGAATAGTGAGTTGCAATGCTCGTACACGCCTAGGTGTAGTATCCTTTCGACTGAGGGCGTCGGCCACCACATTGGCTTTGCCCGGATGGTACTTTATTGGTACACTCGTAATCGTTCAGTAGCTCGACCCATCTACGTTGTCGCATGTTTAATTCTTTCTGCTTGAAAATATGCTCGAGACTCCTGTGATCAGTGTAGATGGTGCATTTAGTGCCATACAGGTAATGTCGCCATATCTTGAGCGCAAAAACAATGGCTCCCAGCTCTAAATCGTGTGTAGTGTAATTCCGTTCGTGAATCTTAAGTTAGCGCGAAGCATAAGCAATAACTTTATCCCGTTGCATCAACACACATCCAAGACCTTGGATGGATGCGTCTCAGTAGACTACAAAATCGTCCGTGCCTTCAGGCAAGGAGAGGATAGGTGCACTACAAAGTCTATCCTTTAAGTGCTGAAATGCTGTTTCCTGTGTATTACTCCAACGATAAGCAACACCTTTCTGTGTCAGTAATGTGAGCGGCTGTGCAATCTTTGAGAAGTCTTTGATGAACCGTCTGTAATAACCCGCCAAACCCAAGAATTGGTGTATTTCGATTGGTGTACAAGGTGCAGGCCAGTTCTTGATCGAATCTACCTTGGATGGATCGACATGAATCCCATCCGTGTTTACCACGTGGCCTAGAAAGTGGACTTCACGAAGCCAGAAGTCGCATTTTGAAAACTTGGCGTACAGTTGTTCCGTTCGCAGGAGTTCCAAAATAAGTCGTAAGTGCTGCTCGTGTTCCTCCTGACTCTTCGAATAGATCAGGATGTCGTCGATGAAAACAATGACGAACTTGTCAAGATAAGGTTTGCACACCCTGTTCATAAGATCCATGAAAACCACAGGCGCGTTTGTTAGCCCGAATAGCATAACTAGAAACTCGTAGTGGCCGTAGCGAGTTCTGAATGCTGTTTTGGAGACGTCCTCATCCCGGACTCTCAGCTGATGATAACCTGATCTCAGATCAATCTTGGAGTAGTAGCTCGACCCTTGCAACTGGTCGAATAAATCGTCAATACGTGGAAGAGGATAGCGGTTCTTCACTGTCACTTCACTGTCACTTTGTTGAGTTCTCGATAATCGTTACACATGCGGAACAACTTCTCTTCTGGAGTATAACGGGGCTCCTTAAAGCGAAAACTAGGTCCGACGAAGCTCGAGTCCAATAATTCCTAGAGTTGATTAGACAGTTCCTGCAACCTTCCTGGTGTAAGGTAGTAAGGTATACCAATAACGAGGGTTACTTCTTGCATGATACAGGTCTGACATCCCACCCGTCGATATGTAGATAGACCTGACAGTTCTTCGGGTAACATTTAGGGAGAAGTCACGAGTAGTTGGTGGATCCTTGATCCTCCTTTCCTTAGTCTTGACATCCATGTTGAGGGTTAACATTGCAGGGTAATTCTTCCGTAGACACTCCTGGCCTTTCTTGCTGAAATAAAGTTAACTGTGGTGCCACTCTGACACGCTGCAAGAGTTAACATTTCTCGTACATGGTTTTCTCCTCACTGGGTGTATGCATACGACACCTGGGTAGCCAATCCACACGCTACTGCGTCAAATCTATCAAGGGTAGCAGAAGGATGGTCGACGTTGATCACTTGTCCCACAAGGTCGAGTTTGCATTCCTACACCCATATGAGGTTTCAATAGGCTCACCATCTGCCGTTTCTTTAGCAGGTTCGGTTTCGAGATGTACCAGAGTTGAGCCGAACAGTGACGAAGTAAATTATTACTATGAGCACGAAGGCCACCATGTTGTTACCATCTTGGTGTTGTCCATACCAATCCTAATTGCCCATCGCGAGTACCACATCCAGTGTTGTTGCTACTGCTACTAGAGCTCCCAAAACTGTCATTGTTCCTTGGGTTGATAATGTTTTTAACTTAACCCGTACATAGGTCGGTAAGGTGCTATGCTCATCCTCCTGTCCATCGTCGTTACGAGTGGTTCAAGTGGTTCGCTATCTGATACGAGAGTGTTGCGGAAGTGATCACACTTCGGGATCGGAGACGTCAATCCATGAGTTTCAGGAGACGAGGAGGGGCAGGAAAGGGTATCGTTCAATCATTCTACGCAGGGACATCCAACTCAAGGACGTTTGTATAAGCACCTAACATTCTACGCGGTTTGCTAGACGTTCTAATGGGTGTTCAGGTAATACTCGTCAACACCGAGTTTCGAAGGGATCCAACTATAATTGAGAAGTTCACGTTTATGTTTGAGTAGGGGGACAATTACTGCTATGGCCCCTATAGGTTGGTCATGTTTCATATTGATCAAATAACGGGACAGAACCCCTTTTCCACTTGTTAAGCCTTACTGGGACTCACATGCACCCCACATTATTATTATGTGTGCACCCACAATAATATTGTGATTTGCATGTTCATCTCAGCTCCTCTTAACTCATGTCAAATGGTTCCCCACACTCAAGTAGGAATCAAAGAGTATCACATAGCGTAGGTTATGAAGGTTTAGGGAAAGACCACCCTATCGGTCACTTATTACGTGAAAGTGTTCATGAATTCATATCGGTGTGCTAAACATGCTATCACATGCATTATCGTATGTAGGTGTTCACTAGCTATGTAGTACAATGAGTATAAGAGGGACGAACCTTGCAATCTGGAGCTGAGTGTCATGGTCGTATTCCCGTTTTCAGAATCTGTCCGGTTATAGTCTGGTTTTACAAAAACAGTTTCCCCTTTTTAAAACCAAGTTCACTATAACCAATGGCTCTGATACCAATCTGTCACACCCCCAAAATCCACACGCGGAGTGCCACCGCTTGGAGGCGTGACTGACCAGGATCTTAACCATCAATCACATTGAACTCATAAGCATAGATAAATAATACTTTCATTTATAAACAACAAGTGTTACAATGTTACATTATTTCACAGTTTACAGCGGAAGCATATTTGACTCGTTAAGTGTTTATAAAACCATATGTAAGCTCTTAGTCTTATTTTGCGTTTCCATGTGTCTCGACCCATGACCACTCCAGCTTCTCAGACAGCAAGTCCCTTTGATATGCACCTAAAGGCCTGCAAGGCATGTAACAACGAATCAACAACAATGTTGAGCGAGTTCACAGTTGGTTATTTGGTTATAGTATTCATTTCGTAAATCGTATGTTCGTTTTGTAAACCAAGTACCGTATTAATCCTTATCGCGGCCAATCCAGGCATCTGTGCGATTATTAGTGGGGGCTTCCCATGTGTTACTAGACCACGCGTATCGACTGCTACGAAAATGTAAGAGGTGCCCTAAGTCAATGTCTATCAGCAATGACCCTTTGCCCATAGTCCATTAGTACACGCCCGTTCGGACGACACGGTGTGAGGTTTGTTAAACCTAATAGCGCTATTTACTAATGACCCGCTCGCCATAGGCCTCGGCGATTAAGTCGATAAATGAGGGACTTCCAATGATAGAGTTGATGGTCTTATGATCGTGTACGTAGGTTTTACGTACGTGCCCTTCAATCCGAGGACAGTAGTAAGTATAACTGTACGTAGGTTTTACGTACGTGCCCTTCAATCCGAGGACAGTAATAATTAGTTTAATAGAAATGGTTGTATGAGTAGTTATTCAATCCCATTCCCAACCCTTGGGAATCCCATGCCTTGGCTAGTGTGAACTCACCTTCGTTTGCTCGGTATGCTAAACTATGTGCTCGCAAATAATCAATCAAGTCCTATAGTATGCACGTATACTCAATTAGTACATGTTTGTAAGGTTTTGCATGCAATCAATATCACAGAGTGTGCCTAGCAGTTAACATCTTGTATCATATAGACAATCATATTCATGCCATTCATACTTCACATAAATGTCCTCCACAGTTTATTCTAACATGGCTAGTCTTTTACATACTTAACAGGAGTTAATAAACTTAACAGGTTAACATATGTAACAGGGATAATAACCTTACAATATTAGTTAACTAACAGAGTTAACATCTTTTAGCTGGATAATTATCTATGCAGAACCAACATACTGAACAAAGTTGCTAGACTTAACAGAATTGATAACAAACAAGATTGTTAAACATAACAGAGTTAATCAACAAATAAAGCTAGCAACTTAATAACTTAACAGAGTTTAAATGCTTAACAATGTTGACATATAACTGGACTAATAAACTAACTGAGTTTGCTAACATAACAGAGTTAATACTTAACCGGTTTAGTAGGTTAACCTAGTTAACAAAATAATAGATTATATATATAAGTGACAGATCATTGGCCGAAAACACTATATATTTCGAAATCCACTTTGAGCCAAAATCACCTAAGCCGAAAACCCTTTTGGGCCTAAAACACTTGGGCCGAAATCAATGTTAACGAAAACACACATGGGCCGAGAACTGTTTGGGCCGAAATCACTAAGTGATTTCGTCCAGTTTGTTTTGAATGTTAAGGGTTTTCGTCGAGGTGAGGGTGTTTTCGTCGGGTTCATCATCTTCAACATCAGTAATTACAGTAACATAAAACCCAGCAACTCAAATTTCATTATAGTTACCTGTTCAGTTATAAATAAAATCATATCAATTCATGATATGAAACAAATATACTACCAAAACATAGTGAGATCAAGACTTTAATTCAATCAGTACATCATCCATTAACAGATACCCACTGTTGATCAAATCATCCAATATACATACAGTTCATAAATAACACAATATAATGATCATTCAGTCTTGTGTTCCTAAAACAATTCCAGTTATCGTAATAACAAAATAAATCATGCATGTTGAAATCAAGAACTAAACTACTGAACGTATAAATCACTAACCAAAACTGAGAATGATCGAACAAAGTCTGGCTTTGAAGGAGAGAGAGACTGCCGTAGACTTGAGGGTGAGAGAGTGATGTGAGAGACCAGAGTTAGGATTTGTTTTACACGTAAAGATAAGAATAATATAACACTCTGTAACTACTATCCTTCAACTGCTCCACTCAACTACTCCACAGCCTAATCATGCACAGCTTGTTTTTGTTGACTAGTGTGGGTTTCGTGGGTGTGGGTTGTAAAAGATCCCTTTGTTTATTAATTTTACAAATCATATTATTAGTACAAAATGTATACCTCATTTTCACACAAATATATATATATAAACACACTTGCAAACAAGTATTAAGTCTAGTAGAATAGAGATCTCGAAAACTCGGGTTGTCACATTATCCCCAACTTGAAAGAAATTTCGTCCCGAAATTTAGTACGTGGTTACTGAGGAAGCTAGTTGTGTTGTATCGTTTACTTGTTTTCCTGGGGTGTCACAGTTATTCCCTATATACTATGGTCACCTAATGTGTTTGGTCAGATCCTAATGATCGACCAAACGGGTCGGGTTCGAAAGTATAAGCGATTGTTTAGATCGCTTACCTTATGACCCTATATAAGCACTAAACTAAAAGTGACGAGCTAAGCATGTTAAAACATGCTTAACTAAGTTTAGAAAATAGGTTTGGTATCAAAACAAACAGTTTTGATACCTAAGAGTAGTTTGGTTACAAAATACACAATAACACGCATTTTGGCCGAAAGTACGACTCGTCACTGAGCCTAGATAACGTGGTAATCAGTAGGTATAGTCACTAAGGACTATAACCATCGTGATTACGCTCACGTTATGAAGTTCAAACGAACTTTGCATTGACCATAAACTGGTCAATGTAGAAAGTCAAACAAAGTTTGACTTTAACGCTAATACGAATGAAAAGAACGAAAGAACACTTACAAAGGGTCCCCGCAAGTTTGATCTTCCAAGTAATCTCAGGTAGGAAGTGTATAAGCACAACCACTTAGAGAAAAACTCAGAATTCAAGTGGGTTTTGAAAGTGAATTAAAGGGGTATTTATAGGATTTGGACCACCGTTAGGATCGTTCCTCGAATACCGTGCTTTGATCTTGTCCTTACACTTGTTGCAACCCTAAGGTAACTTAAATTGGCCCCCCACCATCAGGGATTAACATGTGGCATTGGGTTTGGGAGTGCTTAACAGCTGTTAACAGCTGTTTAGATGTTTCTGATGTTCTGGGGATGCCTTACGGACCATAAGGGTGATGGCTTACGGTCCGTAAGCCAACAACTTTGCAGAATTGTCAGTTTTGGTCCCTGTTATGCATTAAAGCCATTTTCGACACGTTTAAGGCCCGTTAAGCCAACGTTAAGGCCCTAAATTGATGCCTAAACATTGTAGACATGAAACATGCCTAAAAATATGCTGGATGTCAGTTCGTTTGGCCGTATGATTGCGTTGTTCGGTTAATTACGACGGAATGCGCATAAGCGCGAAAAACGATCCAAATTTCGTGACGAATGGATTTTTCTCATGCCAAACACTAAAATAAAATATTTTAGTGCTTACATAAATTTTTGGATGTCCGGATGTATTCAGAACGTAAGTTATGCGCGAAAGTGCAAACTTATGCACTTTTTGACGCTTGTAGTCCTTGAATGACACAAAAGTTTATTTTAGCACACCGAACCCCTCAAAGCCTATTTCTAAGCTATGTAAAGGATATTTATGGTATGTTTAACTTATGGTCATGTTCCGGAATGTCTGTTACAGTTAAAATTGGCATACTTTCGCAGTTTGTCAAATTTAGTCCCTGTAGGCGAATTAACTTGTTTTTGTTATACCAAAGCCTTCAAAACTTATTTCTAAGTTATGTAAAGGTTATATAAGGTATGTGAAGCCTATTTCACTATTCTGGAGTGTTCGTTGTATTAAACTGGTTATATTTACGCATCAGTGCGCGTATAACCTTCCAGAAAGCGATTTAGAGCCCGAAATCGAACAAGAATTGATATGTGCAAATGATACACATATTTGTACAAATCCCAACTATGAAATACAATATTTCATTGGTTTGGTATTTGTTTGATGGTCGCAGTGACCCAGGTGTCACAGTCTCCCCTACTTTAGGAAATTTCGTCCCGAAATTTTATTTAGAGGAAACTTGTGAGGGCTTGAGATATGAAGTTGAAAAGATCAAACAACACTGGTTAGAGTCCTAAACTTCTAGTAACTGTAAATAACGTCATGCTTGCAATGTGAGAGGGACACTTATATACAAGTATATAAAGCGTTATTGGTGCGTCCACCGTACCTCTATTACGTTGTTCACATTCCGTTATGGTTGCCACTATCGGTTCTTACACATAATAAGTCTTACCATGGTTTCCATGCACTGAACTTCGTAATTATGTATGCATCCATAATTACGTCATTCCTTGCATAGTCACGTAGTGCATCTTATAATGTGTAGGGGAAGAAAACTATGAACGAGCCGGTGATGATTGTGACTGGACCACCATAGGGTCGTTTTTAATTGAATCAATAAATGATTTAAATAGACAACCAAGGAGTCTTTTCAGCTTATATCATCACATGTCATTCTTAACCAGATTTTTGAATCAATCTTTTCGACTAGACCACTAAAAGGGTCTCTTATGAATCATGGAATGGTACTATATAATCCAAGGGTCTTAACTAGTACATAGAAGCCCATTAAGGATTTAAGGTAGTACCTTTGGATATCCTACTATAAATCCTTCATATGAAGATATGGAAGGTTCTACGAGGATTTGGATAACGAAAATAAAACCACAAAAGGAAAAACATAACACAAAAACACATAACCACGAAATTGTTTATCTTGATCTTTAATTTGTTATCATTTTGTTAATTTGTTCTGCTAACTGTGCTCATGTATTCAAAGCACACCAGGTATCCAATCAATGGATTTTGATTGATGCTTTAAATATTTATAAGAATGTAACTATAAAGATAGAAAGATCTTTTAAAGAGAAAATTCGATTTCGATTATAAGGAACCGAAATGTTCGAATTAAGGTACACAAGGAATCCAGTTAAGGACTCTGATTTGAATGATAATCATCCACAAGGGTCTAATTGTGAAGATAAAAAGATCCCGTATTGATTTTAGAAGTTGAAGATGTTTTGAAACCTTGCACTGGATGTGCTTAAGTCAAAACATGAAGTAAAAAAATGCTTATGAAGTTGAGATGCTAGATATGTCAAGGCGACATATGAAGCGACATTTGAAGGTTAAGTCAATGTATGAGGAAAATATTTTGAAAACTATGCATGGGGTTTCTTTTAAAAATGTGTTTAATGTTTTTGAAACCTTATATATAAAATGTTTTTGAAATCATGAAGGTTGTTTTTGAAACACTCATACTATGTATGTTGAAAAATCAAAACGTAATGGGTATGAGATTTGAAAATACCCTTAGTTATCTAACCAAGGATTCAAAGGCACAGATGTGCAGAAGCATGATTACTCATAATGTCACTTTATTTTATGTACTTCGTATCTTAGAATGAAACGAGTACTTAGAATTTTCTATGGGAATCATGAGTAAACACAAGAATGGGAGATATTCACAAGAGTAGTTTGTAAGGAACATAGTTCCTTAATGTAGGTATTATAGGGAAATGCCATACACACATGTAACTACACTTGTATATCAGAATTTATGATCAATGATTTATTTATAAACAAAACAGATTGTTTCACATTACAAGAAAATAGAAGAAACAAAAGCATAAGACAACAACATCTTCTAATCAGCCAACTGCTCATCCGTGGGTTGGATTTGCCTTAGCAAGCTTCGGGCATTTATTCATGAAATAACCCATGTTGCCACAGTTGTAGCACGATCCAGGCGGGAAGCGAGCTTGAGCAGGATTGGTTTGTGTTTGATTTGGACCACCTTGGTTCGGGTTACATCGACAAGCACTTGCCAAGTGACCAACTCGCCCACATGATACACACAGATGACACTGTAAGTGAGCTTGGTGATGCCCATTACATTTGTCGCATATTGGTGCCGTTCCCTTGTATTGCTTCTTAGCAGGTGGTGTTGCCACCCGGATGGGTCCTGCTTGATTTGGTACAGCTGCAGTTGAGCAAACCCTTGCTGTATGACCTATAAGTCCACAAATCTGGCATTTGCGACACTTCACACTAGCATGATGATGAAGGTTACATTGGTTGCACAAGGGTGCAGTTCCATTGTATGGCTTCCTAGCAGGGGGTTGAGCTGGTTGGTTGGGGATGGCTTGACCATTGTGAGCGACCACGGTGAAGTTCTGAGAAGCCTTTCGCTTCTTTGACTTCTTAGGGGATCCAGTCTGTTCATCCATGGTCTTTGATTCCTTGATTGGTTTCTTGGCTGGTGGTGCTGTCACTTGGCTAGGTCTTGCATGTTTGGTGCAACCGCTACGGGATTCTTTGAAGCTTTACGTTTCTTCGGTTTAGGTGAAGGCTTTGCCTCTATCTCCTTTGGTGACTCTTGAGTGGCTTCATCCTGGAGACGATACATGGCAATGCCTAAATCCACAGTCTTCAGAATCACTTCGCATATTCGCTGGGCAAATTTGGCTGTTCGCTCAGACATTTGACCGTTGCTGAGAGGAAGAGACAATCTAGAAGGAAATGAAAGATATAGGAAGAAACAGGTGAAATTTTATCGGATAATCAAAACAGAATGACAACGCATGGAAATTGCGATCATTTGTTTGTTACCTAAGGCAAACAAATGAGACGGTGACTAATCAAAGTAAGCGGGTCATATTAATGTATCGCGAAGACATGCTTTAGCCTATAAGTGGACACTCACCCCAAGAGTTCCTAGGTAAGAGTGACTGGTCCGATTATGTGGATTTGTACGAACACTCTAGCCTTAGACAGAAAACTCAGAGTACAGGAATCCACTCTTCCAGATTGCACGTGTTCACACTATAAGACCCAAACTTTGACGAGGTTTTGAAAATTCAAAGGGGTTAAAAACCTTATAACAGAGGGTTCAAAACCTAGTAATCAATCATCCTAGAACAGATGATTAGTTTTCAAAGTGGTTTTGAAATTTATGTTCTTGTTTCGGTTGTCACTTAAGGATAGGTGACGGTATTGTTTTATGACTAAACGCAAGTAAACTCGTGTTAGGGTCCTAGGAAGGTTATAGACTAGGTCAAATCATTACTAATAACCTAGTTCCCTATAACCATGGGCTCTGATACCAACTTTTCTGTCACACCCCAACCACGTAAAACAACTAAACGTGGCGGAAACGTCGGGGAGTGTTGTAACAGAATCATTGTTTCATAACACATGGAAATTGAAATATTGTTTTATTGATTAAAAGAGTTACAATGTCTTGACAAATAAAGAAACATAACATAAATAACTAGTCTTGCATCTTTTATTGTCGCTAAGGCCCAAGTCCGCCTAAGTGTATCTTGATAAATCCTAAGCATCATATCCTGAAACACATGTGAAAATAGGTACGTCAGCATAAAAATGCCTGTGAGATACATAGGTTTTGTGAAAATAGAATTCATGACTTATGTTTAAGCAAATGTTTAGTCATGAACCTTGTAATTTGCTTTGTCTTGTAAATCATTTGAAAAGTGACAAATAAACCAAATGATATATATGTATAAAAGAATAATACATGGTTAAGTAAATAACCAAGTAAAATGAGTTTATATCAGATAAGTTGTTTGTAAAACAATGTGTTGTGAAAAGTATGTTATTTGTATAAAATGTTATATGTCTAAATTGAAATGATTTGAATAACGCTACGATATGTTATACCATACAAGCACTTATATATAGGAAGTACCAGCGGCGTATCCACCATGCTTGTACCATATTACACACGCCTCGTTACTTAAATCACTTACTCAAACCAAACCACCAAAGTAAAATGTTTATGTATAATCAAATGTCAAAATGTTTGTGTGAAAACCATGTCTAATGTCTATGTCTAATTGAAATCATGAATTGTGTATATCAATGTCAAAATGTTTATGTCTAATGTAAATCATGAATTGTGTATATCAATGTTAAAATGTTTATGTCTAATGTAAATCATGAAGTGTGTATATCAATGTCAAAATGTTTATGTCTAATGTAAATCATGAATTGTGTATATCAATGTCAAAATGTTTATGTCTAATGTAAATCATGAAATGTGTATCCAAAATATCATGTATGGTAAGTGAAATATATCAACTAAACCATATGTAAAATGCACAAAAACAAGGTATTGAAGTAAAACATGGTTTAAATCAAAGTTATGTTTTGTGGAACAAATGCATGCTATACTGATATAAACATCTATGCGGTATTGTGAAAATGCATATATTCAAGCCTTGTGACTGTGGCGATAAACCCCTAAACGAATTTAAAGGTCTATCTGTGTTATGTTTATCGAATTCGGTCATTCCTTCCATCCAAACATACCTAGGATGTTAGGAACGGGAGTTGTCAATTCCTATGGTACCACTACCTACTAACGAATGGCGTAGCTAATGTTAATGAATGTATATTGTCCCATTTGAACAAACCAAATGTCATACCAAAATGAAGCATGTGAAAACAATGCACTAAGTATGTAATCAAATGAACATACATAGCGTGAAATGTAATGTAAAACAATATACTAAGTATGCACACAATGGACATACATAGCATGAAATGTAATGTAAAACTTTGTACTAAGTATGCACACAATGGACTTACATAGCAAAACAATGTAATGTAAATCATGTACTATAAATGTACTAATGAACATAGCAAGTATATGATGTGAAAACATGGAAAGCATGAAAGTAACAAGTAGGCACATGTGTTTCACCCCAAAACAGTTTGAAAACGGTAAAAGAGGGGTCTATGTACTCACTTGAGATTGCTCAATAGTCCTAGGATAACCACCAAGCAGTGCTAGAAGATCACGGAAACAAACGGTACCTAATATAGGTAACTACATTAATAAACTGGACCTAAATCGGAGGATCGGATAGAATGAGGGCTCGTAAACCAAATGAGTATGGGAACTCATGTAATATGGTTTTAACAAAGCCTACATACTACAATGAAATCTAACCTAAGTGCTTACGACCCATTATGACCCGTTTAGGTAGCTTATGCTACTTTAACGCGTCGTTCGCGTGAAACACGTTCGGAACGCCTAACTTGTCCTATAACAAGTAAAATATGCCTTAACATGTCTAATATTGTTGCCAAATCAGTTTAGATGTTAAAAGTTATGTTACATATGCTTAAAATGAATTTAGGCGTAAAAAGGGCATTTTGGTAATTTACCTAAGGCATATAAACTACCTATCATACAACTACTTAACTGTATAACCTCGGAAGGTTATTCCCTATATACTATGGTCACCTAATGTGTTTGGTCGGATCCTAATGATCGACCAAACGGGTCGGGTTCGAAAGTATAAGCGATTGCTTAGATCGCTTACCTTATGACCCTATATAAGCACTAAACTAAAAGTGACGAGCTAAGCATGTTAAAACATGCTTAACTAAGTTTAGAAAACAGGTTTGGTATCAAAACAAATGGTTTTGATACCTAAGAGTAGTTTGGTTACAAAATACGCAATAACACGCATTTTGGCCGAAACTACGACTCGTCACTGAGCCTAGATAACGTGGTAATCAGTAGGTATAGTCACTAAGGACTATAACCATCGTGATTACGCTCACGTTATGAAGTTCAAACGAACTTCGCATTGACCATAAACTGGTCAATGTAGAAAGTCAAACAAAGTTTGACTTTAACGCTAATACGAATGAAAAGAACGAAAGAACACTTACAAAGGGTCCCCGCAAGTTTGATCTTCCAAGTAATCTCAGGTAGGAAGTGTATAAGCACAACCACTTAGAGAAAAACTCAGAATTCAAGTGGGTTTTGCAAGTGAATTTAAGGGGTATTTATAGGATTTGGACCACCGTTAGGATCGTTCCTCGAATACCGTGCTTTGATCTTGTCCCTACACTTGTTGCAACCCTATGGTAACTCAAATTGGCCCCCCACCACCAGGGATTAACATGTGGCATTGGGTTTGGGAGTGCTTAACAGCTGTTTAGAAGTTTCTGATGTTCTGGGGATGCCTTACGGACCGTAAGGGTGATGGCTTACGGTCCGTAAGCCAACAACTTTGCAGAATTGTCAGTTTTGGTCCCTGTTATGCATTAAAGCCATTTCCGACACGTTTAAAGCCCGTTAAGCCAACTTTAAGGCCCTAAAATGATGCCTAAACATTGTGTACATGAAACATGCCTAAAAATATACCGGATGTCAGTTCGTTTGGCCATACGATTGCGTTGTTCGGTTAATTACGACGGAATGCGCATAAGCGCGAAAAACGATCCAAATTTCTTGACGAATGGATTTTTCTCATGCCAAACGCTAAAATAAAATATTTTAGTGCTTACATAAATTTTTGGATGTCCGGATGTATTCAGAACGTAAGTTATGCGCGAAAGTGCAAAATTATGCACTTTTTGACGCTTTTAGTCCCTGAATGACCCAAAAGTTTATTTTAGCACACCAAACCCCTCAAATCCTATTTCTAAGCTGTGGAAAGGATATTTATGGTATGTTTAACTTATGGTCATGTTCCGGAATTTCTGTTACAGTTCAAATTGGCATATACTTTCGCAGTTTGTCAAATTTAGTCCCTGTTGACGAATTAACTTGTTTTTGTCATACCAAAGCCTTCAAAACTTATTTCTAAGTTATGTAAAGGTTATTTAAGGTATGTGAAGCCTATTTCACTATTACGGAGTGTTCGTTGCATTAAACTGGTTATATTTACGCATCAGTGCGCATATAACCTTCCAGAAAGCGATTTAGAGCCCGAAATCGAACAAGAATTGATATGTGCAAATGATACACATATTTGTACAAATCCCAACTATGAAATACAATATTTCATTGGTTTGGTATTTGTTTGATGGTCGCAGTGACCCAGGTGTCACAGGACCACCTACAAAAGGTTGGAGGAATTAAGGAAGAAAGATCCCACAGTTCCACAAAAACCTGACTACCCTGAAGTAGAGGTTTCAAAAAGACCACCAAAGCTGCAAATTAGGAGAGCTACTGCTCCAACTGGTGCTGCCATCTATAAAAGAAAGCAACAAAAAACAGCTGGATACTGAAACAATGGCAGAATTAATGGCAGGATATGAACTTGTAAAAGAAGGCATTAAGCAAATGATAGTTGAAACTCTTGACCTAAACCAACCTGCAAGCACTGCTCAAACAGTCATCACAAGGCCTGCATCAACAAACTCCTCATCTAATAAAGATCTCCCAAGAAACCCACCAGACTCAAAAGTACTAAAGTGGAAAACTGACAAACAGACCCATGTACTGACAGTGTTCAAGTCTAGTGGAGAAGTGAAGAAAATAACAAGGGAACAAGCACTTGGCCTAAGTCTTGAAGATTTGCAGGATCTCCTTGATCTTCCACTGTGCAGGGATGATGATGACACAGATGCCTTAGCCTTTGAGTTACAACTCAAAGGGAAAATAAGGGAACTGCTGATGAGGCAATAAAGATCTACCAATAATGAAGGGTTTTGGCATTATCTGTTCTAGGGGGAGATTGTTGGGATTGAACCCTATCAGAGGACAGATAATTAAAGCCAAAACTGGATCAGAGCAATGGATCAAGAATAAGCAGATGTTATGTTAACAAGTCTCTCCCCTTGAAAGTGGTTTCAACATCTGCTGACCTCCTATCTACTGATCATACAAACTGCTGACCTACAACTGCTGATCAAGTCAAAGGCTGATGAAGACTAAAGCCCTGCTGTTTAATCTACTGCCTTGAGTCAAGCACTGCTGGGTTATATCAAGTGCTGCTGGGTTCACATCAGTGGAAGGCATCAACAGTAGTTTAGATATCTTTATGAAATGAATTGTAATAGCAGTAGTTAGCATAGCAGTACTTGTATAGATCAGAGGTTAGAGTTTGTTAGGAGGTTAGATGTCACTTTCATGGTGACGTCAGCAAAGATGCTCAGTACCCTGTACTGTTCTTTTAGCTCTTCACCATCTTCTTCCTACACGAACAAATCACATTGAGCTCAGGCTGAGGGGGAGTTTGTTACATACTTGCAATTGTAATTGAATCTTGTAATAAATTCAGCATTCGGTTCAATGTTAAACTTGTATGTTAAAAGCAATTCTCCTGTTTGATTGTGAAAATTTTGCTTCCATTATATTCCGCTGCACTACTCATTCATTGTTCATTATAATTCAAACGAAAACACAATCAAAACCAAACTCATATCCTAACAGCATCGGTACGAGGTCAATGGGAAAAAGATGGTTATCGAGGTTCAATTGACAACCACGATTAACATAATCTAGTATAAGGGGTTTACCAGTAGCAACTTCGACACATAAGGGTTTCCTCAGTTTAGTTCTAGGTATCGCAAGTAAAGGCTCAAAAGATAACGAAACAAAACTCCTATCGGCACTAGAATCGAAAAGAACAGATGCAAGTTGATTGTTAACAAGAAACGTACCATTAACAACTTCGTTGTAAGCTCGAGCAATGCTCGTCCATGAGCGGGATTTACATTCGCGATCGCGTTAAGATTCGCATTTGCATTTACCAACCTCGGGCAGTTGTTGCGGAATGACCCATTTCTCCGCAATTCAAACACGAACCAGGTGGGAATCTCGCAGCATTCCCTTGAACTTGTGCTGGAACCTGAGCAGCCTGATTTTGGCCCAAACGACAAATGTTGGCCAAATGCCCAAGTCTACCACACGTAGTGCACTGTTTACAGGCTTGCTGGGCAACATGGTGACCGTTGCATCGGGCACAGTGAGGTGAGGTACCAGCATATTGCTTTTTCGCTGGAGGTAGTGCTGGTGGGTTCTGAGGGTTCTGTGCAGTAACTGCAAAGTTTTGGGAAGCCTTGCGCTTCCTTGACTTTTTAGAAGACTCATCCTGCTTCTTACCCTTACCCTTACCCTGTGCAGAATCAGCTGACTTCTTTTTTTCACCCTTACGGGTTAATTTACCCTTTCTGACCTGAGACTTGGTCAGAGTAGCAGACAACTCGATCGCTTGGCGAACAGTAGTAGGATTACTGCCCGTCACAATGTCTTGCACATAATCGGGTAAACCATCGATATACCTCTCAATTTCCTTCTCCAACGGGGTAACCATCGTAGGACACAACAAACTGAGCTCCTCATATCTATCCGTATAAGCACGATTTTCTCCCCTGTCTTGTTTCAAATCATCGAATTCTCGTTCTAAAGCTCGAATCTTAGTGTGTTTTGTTTGTAGTCTTAGCTGACTGGTGTATTTGTTTTGCGTTGTTTGTCGTTTGTTTACTCTCGTTAGGGATGTCTTTCGAGAGAACTGGGGTGTGTTTCTGCTCCTCACTTGTTTATTTGGTTTGGTTGGTATAATATTCACCAGGGTAACCCTTTACCCCAAAAAACAAACTCTGTCATCTTGAGAGCTCGGAGTTCTTCCCAAGTTTGTACCATCGCTACATCGGCACCCCTATCACGCATCACTCCGTTCCACCATGTAAGAGCACGCTTCTCGAATACACTAGATGCAAACTCAACCTTACGCTCATTCGGACATTGCACATGTCTGAATGTGCTTTTCAAACTTTCGAACCATTGCAGGAGCGCGGTTGCTCCTTGCGACCCATAAAACTTCAACGGCTTAGCAGAATTGAAATTCTTGAAACTACATTGTGCATCATTGTTATTATTATTGTTGTTATATAATTGATGGATTTGGGTCACTACGCCTGGAAGCACTGCAGCCATTTGTTGTGCGACAAGGGCTGCAACTTCCTCAGTAGTAAAAGGTTGAGCATCTCATCGAGGAGGCATTGTCTAACAAGTAAACATGAGAAACGAGTGAGGTTGTCAATTGGAAAAAGCAAAAGAGGTATTGAAAAACATCTCCAAAACACAAGGATTGCGATCATTTGTTCGTTGCCTCGAACAAACAAACGACATGCAGTGACTAATCAAAGTAAATATGTCATAATAATGTATCGCTGAAGACATGCTCGCCTATAAGTGAACACTCACCCCAAGATTTCCCAGGTAAGAGTGACTGGTCCGATACTGCGGATTTGTAAGTAACACTCTAGCCTTAGATAGAAAACTCAGGGTACAGGCTTTCACTCTTCCAGTTTGCACACATTATTTAGACCCAAACTTTGACGAGATTTTGAAAACTTAGAGGGTTCAAAACCTTATAACAGAGGGTTCAAAACCTTGTAATCAATCATCCTAGAACAGATGATTAATTTTCAAAGCGGATTCGTTATTGTGTTCTCGTTGTGGTTATCACCTAAGGATAGGTGACGGTATTGTTTTTAAAATCTAAACGCAAGAAAACTTGCGTTGGGGTCCTAGAAAGTTATAGTCTAGGTCAAAGCATTACTAATAACCTAATTCCCTATAACCATTGGCTTTGATACCAACTCTTCTGTCACAACCCGACCACGTAAAACAACAAACCGTGGCGGAAACGTCGGGGAGTGTTGTAACAGAATTATCGTTTCACAACCATGGTAATTAAAGGTTTCATTTTATTGATTTATTAAGTAATGTACATTGTCTTTAACTAAACAAACAAATTAAACATCGTCTATTATCGTTATTAAGTCACTAAGGCCTCGTCCAGATCCTATGTGACTCATGCATCCTAGCAATCGATATCATGCAACACCACCTGAAATATATGTAAAAACAAAGTCAGCAAAGAAATGCTGGCGAGCACATAGGTTTTGTGAGAGTATCGGATTCATGGCTCGTTTGTATGTTGCAGTACCTTATTAGACTACAAGAGTCAAACGTACAAACCTCGTTTTGAAAAGTGTAGCCATGATTCTTAACCCTAAAACATTTGTTTTAGTAAACCAATTCGTAAAACATCTCGTATAAACTCGTTAATAAAACTCGTACGGTTTATATCATTTCGAAAACCTCGTTGTGTGACATCGTTTCAAAATCGATTCCCAAGTGAACTAAATAGTGACATGAAATGTAATATGATAAAAGCACTTATATATAATGTCACACCCCCAAAATCCACCTGCGGAGTACTACCGCTTGGAGGAGTGACTGACCAGGATCCAGCCACCAATCATATTGAACAAGCATATAAGTAGTTATAAAATCCAACCAATACAATTGGTGTTCAAACAAAACATAGTTTAAGTTGCAAGCGGAAGCATAAGTCTTAAAACCAAAACATAAGTTTAATTGTTTCAAAGTTTAACATGGCACACAGCCGTCCATGTCCCACAACGACTCTCTTCCATGCAAGCTCCTGCTAAGTACCTATTGACCTGCAAAGCATGTAGTAACGAGTCAACAACAAGTTGAGTGAGTTCACGGTTGGGTGTTTGTTTTAAGTCATTTCGAAAACAATTTCCTTTATCTGGCATCCTGCCGTGGGGGTTACCCCATAGTTAAAAACGTGACTTGTTATTTCCCGGTTACTCTGGCAATCCAGCCGTGGGGGCTACCCCGTGTTAGTTATCTGGCATTTCGGCCGTGGGGGCTACCCCATGTATACACTAGACTCGTTACCATATCGACTGCTGACTGTAGTCATGTTTATGTGCCCTGAAACTGTCAATGTCTATCATCATTGACGTGCCCCAGATCCATTAGTTCACGCCCGTCCTCTGCGGCACGGTGTGAGGTTTGTCAGACCTAAATAGCGCTATCTAACTAATGACCCGCTCGCCATTGGCCCGGTGATTAAGTCGATATAAAAAGGAGGGACTTCGTGATAGAGTTTTGGTCTAGTACGAGTTATCTGTCCGTGAGGACGAGGAATTACATTCCTGAACCAATGTTGTCCTACCCAAGGAGGACGAGGAACCTACGTTCCTTAACCCCATTCCCAACCCAGGGAATCCCATGCTTTGTAGAGGGTGTGAACTCACCTTAGTTTGCTCGGCAGATACACAGAAAGTCAAGTCTAGATGCTAGTGGTCAATCACGCCCTAACATAGTTGTACCATACAAGTTAGGTTCGTATTTAGGTTGTGCACGTATGCTCTACACGTATGCTAACACATTGCATGCATATATCATTCATGGCAGTTCAACAACATTCATGTTCAATCATTAACGTATAAGGTCCATGCATTAGGCCCAAATACTCAGGCCCGTAGCTGTGCAAGTCCATACATGATCAAGTGGTCTCGAGTCGAGACTATGCGGTCTCGAGTTATAGCTTACAAGTCTCGAGTCGCAACTGATGAGGTCTCGGGTTATGCATATGTTGGTCTCGAGTCGCAACCGGACTCGCAACCATAGTCTCTAGTCATGATGTGCGTGTGTTGATGAAGTATGGTCTCGAGTCGAGACTATAGGTTCTCGACTCGCAACTTGTGTCGAAACCGGGGATCTCGAGTTGACATATGGTGGCCTCGAGTCGAGACCGAAGGTCTCGGCTGGACATCTGCTGATTTCCTGACATACGTACTAAACCAATAGAATTTCATGTTCATGAGATAATGTACTAACCAATGATATTTCACAAACATGTTCCCTTGTCTACTACTAACCAAAAACAGATCAAACAACAAGTTTTCAAATATTCAAGCCACATTCATGTCATATTCATCATGTTCTTCAAATGTTCAAGTAGTTCATCATATTAAAAATCAACATGCTTCATCAAGAAAAGTCTATTATGGCATGAACTCAAGTTAGTAGCATCATCGGTTCATACATCTATCATGTTTGATCAATGCAATAGCATACTTATATAGGATTTATCATCAACATGTGTTAATCCGATTTCATTGAACACAATCCTCCTAAACATACCAAACCATTCGAAATTGAGCCTACATAAAACCGATTACACTCATTCATAGTCAAGCATACATTATTCCTCCTAACAAAATCAATACATCATCATATAATCCTCATTGACCGAATATAAACACATAATCATGAAGCACTTATGAACCGATTACTCAAGAAGGGTGTATTCATCATGCATAAAGCTTAACAAGTAAACATATTATCACATAATCTTCATCATACATCAAACCGAAACCCAACATCTAACATGAATCACTAACCGGTTAGAGAGGTGGTGGTGAAGAATGGGGCTTCCGAAAGAGGTGTGTGCGAGTTGATCCGAGTGTCCTTGTGGTCTCCGGTTTGATCCGAGAGTAAAGAAGAGGGGAGGTGATGCTTGATTCTCAAGGGTTTAAGGTTTCTCTAGAGAGAGTGTGTAGGAGAAGGTGTGTATGAGAGTGAGTGTGTTGTCCAAAGAAATGGCAAACATGGCCATCCACCAAGGATATATATCCGTTCCAAGTAGTACACCCTAATGGGCTTTCGGTTGGGTTAAATGAGGTGCGTGGCCCATCCGGCCCACTGTTTCATTGCTCACTCGAGACCACATGGTCTCGAGTTGGGTCCTTGTGTCTCGGGTCATAATAATACACACATACATACAAGCACTACACATAACATAACACATAATCGCATAGAATGTTCACTTATATCATTAAACCAACAAGTTAACTAATCACATAACGTTCAGCAAGTAACATCGAGGTATAACGAAAGGTTCTAAATTTCGAGTTGTCACATCATCCCCAAGTTGAAAGAAATTTCGTCCCGAAATTTGGTAGGCACTCACTGAGGAAGCTAGTTAAGTTGTATGGTTTTCCCGGTTTTCCTGGGGTGTCACATCTACCCCCCGTTGATCTGGAATTTCGTCCCGAAATTCCGTAGCTTTAGCCTCAGTAGTGGGTGTACTGTTTGCGAACAGTTGGGGATACTTTTGTTTCATCTGAACTTCGCGCTCCCAGGTGAACTCTGGGCCGCGACGTGAGTTCCAACGAACTCGAACGAGAGGTATTCTAGTGCTCTTGAGGACCTTAACATCCCGGTCCGTGATTTCAACTGGTTCCTCGACGAATCGTAACTGCTCGTCGATAGTGAGTTCCTTCAGAGGAACTATGTGGGTCTCATCTGATAGACACTTCTTCAGATTCGACACGTGAAAAACGTTGTGGACTGCACCAAGTTCTGCTGGTAAGTTCAGTCTGTAGGCCACCCTGCCTATTTTCTCGATGATTTCGAAAGGTCCAACGTATCGTGGGTTAAGTTTGCCGCGTTTACCAAAACGAACCACACCCTTCCAGGGTGAAACTTTGAGTAGTACTCGCTCCCCAACCTGGAGCTCTAGTGGTTTCCTGCCCTTATCGGCGTAGACTTTCTGACGGTCACAAGCTGCCGCCATGCGTTTTCGTATTTGAGCAATTCGTTCGGTCGTGTCTACCACATGTTCTGGACCGGTGATCTGACTATCCCCCACCTCTGCCCAACAAAGAGGTGACCGGCATTTACGTCCGTACAATGCCTCAAACGGAGCAGCTTTAATGCTGGTGTGGTAGCTGTCATTGTACGAGAATTCCACAAGTGGCAGATGCTTTTCCCAGCGGTTACCAAAGTCGATTACGCATGCACGAAGCATGTCCTCTAAGGTTTGAATGGTGCGCTCGGACTGCCCGTCCGTCTGAGGGTGATACGCTGTGCTCATGTCTAATCGTGAGCCAAAGGATTTGTGCATTGCTTGCCACAGCTCTTAAGTAAAACGTGCATCTCGATCGGAGATAATAGAGGTGGGCACCCCGTGCCTCGAAACAACTTCCTTGAGGTATATTTCTGCCAGAGTGGAGAACTTATCCGTCTCCTTGATAGCCAAGGAGTGTGCGGACTTTGTGAGTCGATCCACGATCACCCAAATAGTATCGTTTCCGCGCTGAGATCTAGGTAGGCCAGTAACGAAATCCATGGAAATTTGCTCCCATTTCCATTGTGGTATCTCTGGTTGTTGGAGTAGGCCTGATGGTTTCTGATATTCCGACTTGACTCTCGCACAGGTCAAACACTTGCTGACGTAGGTTGCTATATGGGCCTTCATGCTAGGCCACCAATACGTGGTTTTGATATCGTGGTACATTTTATCCGAACCAGGATGTACCGAGTAGCGAGACTTGTGTGCTTCATCCATCACAAGCTCTCGTAGGTTGCCATAGAGTGGGACCCAAACGCGTCCCGTTACGTAGTAAGCACCGTCTTCCTTCTGTTCTAAGCGTTGCCTTGATCCGCGTAGGGCTTCAGCCCTGACGTTTTCTGGTTTCAGTGCTTCTATCTGAGCAGCTCGTATCTGGGAAGGAAGACTAGAATGGATCGTGAGTTGTAGAGTTGGCACGCGCTTAGGCGCAGTGTCCTTTCGACTGAGGGCGTCAGCCACAACATTGGCCTTGCCCGGGTGATACCTGATTGAGCACTCGTAGTCATTCAGCAGCTCGACCCATCGTCGTTGTCGCATATTCAGTTCCTTCTGCTTGAAGATATGTTCGAGGCTCCTGTGGTCGGTGTAGATGGCGCACTTGGTACCGTACAGGTAATGCCACCATAACTTAAGTGCAAAAACAACAGCTCCCAGCTCTAAGTCATGCGTAGTGTAGTTTCTTTCATGAACTTTAAGTTGGCGTGAGGCGTAAGTTATAACTTTATCTCGTTGCATCAATACACAACCAAGACCTTGAATTGATGCGTCGCAGTAAACCACAAAGTCGTCAGTGCCCTCTGGCAGTGAAAGGATAGGCGCGCTGCAAAGTCTATCCTTTAGATGTTGAAATGCTAATTCCTGTGCGTTTCCCCAGCGATAAACAACGCCTTTCTGCGTTAATGAGGTGAGAGGCTGTGCAATCTTAGAAAAATCCTTTATGAACCTCCTGTAGTAACCTACGAAACCCAAGAATTGGCGAATTTCCTTTGGTGTACGAGGTGCAGGCCAGTTCTTAATAGAGTCTACCTTGGATGGATCAACGTGAATCCCAACCTTGTTTACCACGTGGCCTAGGAAATGGACTTCTCAAAGCCAGAAGTCGCATTTCGAGAACTTTACATAAAGCTGTTCTGTTCGAAGGAGTTCCAGAATGAGTCGTAGATGTTGCTCATGCTCTTCCCGACTCTTAGAATAGATCAGGATGTCGTCGATGAAGACTATAACGAACTTGTCCAGGTAAGGCTTGCACACTCGGTTCATCAAGTCCATGAAAACTGCAGGTGCGTTTGTCAGCCCAAAAGGCATGACCAAAAACTCATAGTGCCCGTATCGAGTTCTGAAGGCTGTTTTGGAGACGTCCTCTTCTTGGACTCTCAGCTGGTGATAACCCGATCTCAAATCGATCTTCGAATAGTAGCTCGACCCTTGCTGCTGGGCGAACAAGTCGTCAATACGCGGTAGAGGATAACGATTCTTTACCGTCACCTTGTTGAGTTCCCGGTAGTCGATGCACATTCTGAAGGTACCGTCCTTCTTCTTCACAAATAGTACTGGAGCTCCCCAGGGCGATGAGCTAGGACGAATGAAACCCTTATCCAAGAGTTCTTGTAGTTGCGTAGAGAGTTCTTCCAACTATGATGGAGCTAAACGATAAGGTGCACGAGCTATAGGCGCAGCTCCAGGAGCTAGTTCAATCTGAAACTCGACTTGGCGATGAGGCGGAAGACCAGGTAATTCCTCAGGAAATACCTCCGGATAGTCGCGTACAACTGGAAAATCTTCTATCTTCTTCTCTTTCTCTGAGGTGTCAGTTACAAGAGCCAAAATGGCAGTGTGGCCCTTTCGCAAGCACTTCTGGGCCTTAAGGAGAGAGATGACGTTCTCAACGGCACTCCTCTTGTCGCCACGAATCATGAGAGGTTCATTACCGGAACCCGGAATACGAACAACCTTCTCGTTGCAAAGAATCTCTGCTCGGTGTTGGGATAACCAATCCATCCCAATGACAACGTCGAAACTACCCAAGACAATAGGAATGAGGTCGATAGAGAAGGTCTGGTCAGCGAGAATAAGTTCACAGCCCTTGACTACGTGTGTGGCCTCTAAACTCTTACCGTTTGCTGGCTCTACAGTGTGTTTGTTGTTCAAGGGTGTTGGGATACGCTTAAGCATTCGACTAACTTCTAGTGACACGTAGCTAGTATCGGCACCCGAATCAAACAATACTGAAACATAAAAGTCGTCGAGAAGGAACTTACCCGCCACGACATTGGGGTCATTCCTTGCTTCACCTTGGCCAATCACGAACGCCCGCCCCCTGGCGCCATTGTTGTTGTTGTTCCCATTGTTACCATTCCCCTGATTTTTGTTATTGTTGTTGTTGTTGTTCTGGTTCCTGTTCAGTTGGGGACAATCTCTCTTGAAGTGGCCCTCAGCTCCACACTGAAAGCACCCTTTGTTATCACCTTGCTGCTGCTGCTGGCGCTGGTTTTGTTGGGCTTGCTGACGATTCTGATTGGCGGGGTATAAGCTCCTGCAATCCTTTGCAGCGTGGCCAGGCTTGTTGCACCGATGATAGTTACCCCTGGTGCATGGCCCGCTGTGGTGCAGGCTGCAACGATTGCATTTGGGGTGATTCCCTTTGTACCCACCATGACTTTGACCACCAGACGATTGCTGACTAGGACTCTTGTAGTCATCAGTCTTTCTCTGCTGAGACTGGGACTGAACAGAAGTCGACCCCTTACTTGAAGCTCCATCCCATTTCCGTTTGTTGTCACTAGAAGTACCAGAAGTAGTTGCAGCACCTATGCGCTTTGGTAACTTGTTCTCCTCCACCGCCTGATCACTGAGACGGTGAGCCAACTGAACAACTTGCTGGATGGTGGCGAGGTTCGCTGAAGTCACATGGCTTTGGATCTCTGGCACCAAGCCCTTGAGGAAGAGTTCAATTCGCTTAAATGGAGGGTCCACCATAGTAGGACACAGTAAGGCCAGCTCATTCGACCTCTTAGTATACGCCTCAATTTCTGACCCCGTCATCTTGAGGTTGAAGAACTCGACTTCCAGCTTATGAATGTCATCACGACTGCAGTATTCTTCCTTGATCATTTCCTTAAAAGTTTCCCATGGGGTGGCGTTGGCAGCAACCAACCCCAGCATTTGGACCTGAGCGTTTCACCATGTGAGGGCTAAACCCTCGAGAGTACCGGTAGCATACTTCACCCTGCGCGCCTCAGGGCATTCACACATTTCGAACACAGATTCTAGTTTCTCAAACCAGTGGAGGAGGCCTACAGCTCCTTCAGTGCCGCTAAAAGTAGTTGGTCGGCAGTCCATGAAAGTCTTAAAAGTGCACACGGGTGGCTGAACATGTTGACCTATTGTGGGTGAAAGAAAAGACAGAGTTTAACACAAAGGTTGGTTCACGAGAGTAGGATTCTAAAGATCCTAGAATGAGTTCGGACTGCAGGTTATACCTCCTGCGTGTGCAGCTGCAAGTGCTGCGGCAACTCGTTCGTTAATCAGAGCCGTCAACTGGGCTTGTGTCAGGTTAACGCGTCCAGACATGATCTTCATATCAAGAGGAACGTGTGTGAGAGGGGTTCACGAAAATGCGATGACAGAAGGGAGTAAGCACACACGTGTTCAAGCAACAGTAGTTATACTAACCAAGCATACCATGAGTAATGTACTATGTAACTAACAAGTAGGCAATATATACACAGATCATATCACCTAGAACGTCGAGCCTTGCACGTGGAGTGAAGCGTCGTTGTGGACCGTTGAGCACTGTACAGGTTATAGTCTGATTTTAATAAAACCTTTCCCTTATCAAAGTTTAACATGGCACACAACCGTCCATGTCCCACAACGACTCTCTTCCATGCAAGCTCCTGCTAAGTACCTATTGACCTGCAAAGCATGTAGTAACGAGTCAACAACAAGTTGAGTGAGTTCACGGTTGGGTGTTTGTTTTAAGTCGTTTCGAAAACAATTTCCTTTATCTGGCATCCTGCCGTGGGGGTTACCCCATAGTTAAAAACGTGACTTGTTATTTCCCGGTTACTCTGGCAATCCAGCCGTGGGGGCTACCCCGTGTTAGTTATCTGGCATTTCGGCCGTGGGGGCTACCCCATGTATACACTAGACTCGTTACCATATCGACTGCTGACTGTAGTCATGTTTATGTGCCCTGAAACTGTCAATGTCTATCATCATTGACGTGCCCCAGATCCATTAGTTCACGCCCGTCCTCTGCGGCACGGTGTGAGGTTTGTCAGACCTAAATAGCGCTATCTAACTAATGACTCGCTCGCCATTGGCCCGGCGATTAAGTCGATATAAAAAGGGAACTTCGTGATAGAGTTTTGGTCTAGTACGAGTTATCTGTCCGTGAGGACGAGGAATTACATTCCTGAACCAATGCTGTCCTACCCAAGGAGGACGAGGAACCTACGTTCCTTAACCCTATTCCCAACCCAGGGAATCCCATGCTTTGTAGAGGGAGTGAACTCACCTTAGTTTGCTCGGCAGATACACAGAAAGTCAAGTCTAGATGCTAGTGGTCAATCACGCCCTAACATAGTTGTACCATACAAGTTAGGTTCGTATTTAGGTTGTGCACGTATGCTCTACACATATGCTAACACATTGCATGCATATATCATTCATGGCATTTCAACAACATTCATGTTCAATCAGTAACGTATAAGGTCCATGCATTAGGCCCAAATACTCAGGCCGGTAGCTGTGCAAGTCCATACATGATCAAGTGGTCTCGAGTCGAGACTGTGCGGTCTCGAGTTATAGCTTACAAGTCTCGAGTCGCAACTGATGAGGTCTCGGGTTATGCATATGTTGGTCTCGAGTCGCAACCGTACTCGCAACCATAGTCTCTAGTCATGATGTGCGTGTGTTGATGAAGTATGGTCTCGAGTCGAGACTATAGGTTCTCGACTCGCAACTTGTGTCGAAACCGGGGATCTCGAGTTGACATATGGTGGCCTCGAGTCGAGACCGAAGGTCTCGGCTGGACATCTGCTGATTTCCTGACATACGTACTAAACCAATAGAATTTCATGTTCATGAGATAATGTACTAACCAATGATATTTCACAAACATGTTCCCTTGTCTACTACTAACCAAAAACAGATCAAACAACAAGTTTTCAAATATTCAAGCCACATTCATGTCATATTCATCATGTTCTTCAAATGTTCAAGTAGTTCATCATATTAAAAATCAACATGCTTCATCAAGAAAAGTATATTATGGCATGAACTCAAGTTAGTAGCATCATCGGTTTATACATCTATCATGTTTGATCAATGCAATAGCATACTTATAAGAATTTATCATCAACATGTGTTAATCCGATTTCATTGAACACAATCCTCCTAAACATAACCAAACCATTCGAAATTGAGCCTACATAAAACCGATTACACTCATTCATAGTCAAGCATACATTATTCCTCCTAACAAAATCAATACATCATCATATAATCCTCATTGACCGAATATAAACACATAATCATGAAGCACTTATGAACCGATTACTCAAGAAGGGTGTATTCATCATGCATAAAGCTTAACAAGTAAACATATTATCACATAATCTTCATCATACATCAAACCGAAACCCAACATCTAACATGAATCACTAACCGGTTAGAGAGGTGGTGGTGAAGAATGGGGCTTCCGAAAGAGGTGTGTGCGAGTTGATCCGAGTGTCCTTGTGGTCTCCGGTTTGATTCGAGAGTAAAGAAGAGGGGAGGTGATGCTTGATTCTCTAGGGTTTAAGGTTTCTCTAGAGAGAGTGTGTAGGAGAAGGTGTGTGTGAGAGTGAGTGTGTTGTCCAAAGAAATGGCAAACATGGCCATCCACCAAGGTTATATATCCGTTCCAAGTAGTACACCCTAATGGGCTTTCGGTTGGGTTAAATGAGGTGCGTGGCCCATCCGGCCCACTGTTTCATTGCTCACTCGAGACCACATGGTCTCGAGTTGGGTCCTTGTGTCTCGGGTCATAATAATACACACATACATACAAGCACTACACATAACATAACACATAATCGCATAGAATGTTCACTTATATCATTAAACCAACAAGTTAACTAATCACATAACGTTCAGCAAGTAACATCGAGGTATAATGAAAGGTTCTAAATTTCGAGTTGTCACATATAAGATGTACCAGCGGCGTATCTACCATGCTTTTATCATGCTACACCCATCCCATTATCTAATCACTACCCAAAACCAATCGTTTAATCAAATCGTTTATCTCGTTTAAGTCGTTTCAAATCGTTTTACTCGTTTCCAAATCGTATTCGTTTTAATTGTGAAACTACTTTTGGTCGTCTCGCTAATAATATTCAAACCTTCGTAACTCGACTATCTCGCTTCTCGCATTAACAAACCACCAAAGGGTAAGTTAACAATCATCAGATTTGGTCGTTACCTACATAATCCCCAGACATAACCATGGGTGTAGTCTTATAAAGAGATTTGTCAGATCCTATGGTACCATAACCTAATACCGGTCGGCTAGGGTAAAGCTAATGAATGCCATTCGTTATGTAATTACAACTAACAAGTTCGTTCACATTATCGAAATCGTTATTAGTTTAATATAAACCATCTTAATCGTTTTTGAAACCATCGTTTAAATATCGAAATCGTTTTAATACATATGAATCACCCCAAAACAATTGAAAACAGTAAAACAGGGGAACTATGTACTCACTTTGAATAGAAGGGTATCCTTGATCTAAAGAACTTAGCGAAGCTCAGGAAAACCAAGGAAATTCAAGTAGTACCTAGTAATCGGATCACTAGTAAATAAATCGACACCAAAATCGGAAGATCGGATAGAATGAGGTCTTGTAAACCAAATGAGTGTTGGAACTCATGTGATATGGTTTAACAAAGCCTAAATTCTAAATCGGAACCTAACCTAAGTGCTTTCGACCCGTTACGACCTATTAAGGTAGCTTACGCCACTTTAACGCGTCGTTCGCGTAAACGCGCGTTCGAGACGTCTAACTAGTCCTATGACAACTATTATATGCCTAAACATGTTTAATTATGTTGCATAATCAGTTAAGTGACAAATTTTTAGGTTACATATGCTTAAAATCCAATTATGCATGAAAAGGGCATTTTGGTCATTTACCTAAGGCATATAAACTACCTATCATACAACTACTTAAACTAGGTGACCATAAGGTATAACCTCAGAAGGTTATTCCCTATGCAACTATGGTCACTAAACTTGCTTGATTGGATCCTAATGATCGACCAAACGGGTCGAGTTCGAAAGTCTAAGCGGTGGTTTAGACCGCTTGACTTACGACTCTAAACAAGCACTAAACTAAAAGTGACGAGCTAAGCATGTTAAAACATGCTTAACTAAGTTAGAAAACAGGTTATGATATCAAAACAAAGTGTTTTGATACCCAAAAGTAGTTTGGTTGCAAAATACGCTTAAATGAGCATTTTGACCGAAACTACGACTCGTCACTACGCCTAGTCAACGTGGTAATCAGTAGGTATAGTCACTAAGGACTATAACCATCATTATTACGCTCACGTTGCGAAGTTCAAATGAACTTCTCGTTGACCAACTCATGGTCAAAGATGAAAGTCAAACACTGTTTGACTTTTACGCTAGGAAAGCGATAAAAGAACGAAGGAAGCTTACAAAGGGTCCTTGCTAGGGAGAACTTGATCAATCACACTCAGGTATGAAGCAGTGGCTCCAACTTAGAGTGTAATTCAGATCTAGGGTGAAGTGAATGAATGAAATGACCAAGGTATTTATACTTGTGCATGATGAACAAGATCAAGACAAGTGTTTGTGTGGCCAAGAAGTAATAAATCCTAAACATCCAAGTGTTATGAGCAGCAAAGAAGCCTTGGGGAGGTGTTAACTTGGTCCCCAAAACATGAAAATTGCGTACAAGGGCCTCAAGAACAAGCTGGGAGGCTGCTGTGAAGTTTCTGCTGATCTGGAACTTTTAGGCGCCCCACGTAAGCTGAGAGACCAGGCTTACGCGGCCCGCCTGGGCAACTATCCAGCAATTGCAGTTTAGTCCCTGCACTTGAGAAACTTATGTTTTGTTGTATTTTCGACACGTTTAAGCCCCGTTAACCTCATTTCAAGGCTCTAAAATGAAGTTAAAGTATAGGTAACTTAAAATATGCTCAAAACCATCTCGGATGTCGTCTCGTTTGGTCGTACGGTCGCGTTGTTCGGTTGTTTATGACGAAACTCGAACGGACGCGAAAACGAACCAAATTAAGTGAGGAGTGGTATTTTTGCATGCCGATCACTAAAATAAAAATATTTTAGTGTCTACAAAAATTTTGGATGTCCAGATGCGGTCAGAACGTAAGATATGCGTGAAAATGCAAACTTACGTCGTTTTTGACACTTTTAGTCCCTGTAAGATCAAATAAGCAAGTTTTGGCACACCGAACCCCTCAAAGCTTATTTCTAAGCTTTTTTTGGGTTATTTATGGTATGTTTAGCTTATGATCATGTTCTGGACTATTCGTTACCATACGAATCGGTATAGTTTCGTAGTTTGACACAAATAGTCCCTGCGATCGAATAGAGTTATTTTCAACACACCAAACCATCCAAAACTTATTTCTAAGTTAAGTAAAGGTTATTTAAGGTATGTTAAGCCTATGTCACTATTCCGGAGTGTTTGTTGCATTAAACTGACTGCGTTTACGCACCAGTTTGCGTATAACCTTCTAGAAAGCGATTTAAAACTTGAAATCGGAATCGAATCAAATCGTAAAATCATCAAACACAAATACACACATAATAACACCAAAAAACATTTTTTATTAATAATTAACATTGTTTTACATTGTACATCGATTACAGAGCACAGTTTTCACAGTTCGTTCCTTAAAAACCTTCCAGTTAAAGTTTCAATACTTCTCTATGGAAAGGGTAAAAAGGGAATGAAGAAAAATTACAAAAACTCAAAAGTGTATTTATCTCAAAACTTTTGAAATCAAAAGAAAAGAGTATAAATCTAAAACACTTAAGAGTCCACAGGTGGGTCCTACAAAAGGAAATACCCAAAATAAACATACATCCTTGGTCAAACATATGTCATCAAGCAACCATGGACAATCACTGTATCAGGGAGGTTTAGGTAACAATGGTATCTCCAGTCATATATCAACAAAGAGGTTTAGGCTAAAGTTTCAGAAATTCTTCACAAGGTGATAAGGTTCACAAAGAACTTAAAAACCATTGTGAACAGGCTACCTCATAAGTTACAATCATTTGACAAGGAAATGGTGTCAAAACAGTGGTTACAAACTTTTGGTCCAAACGACTGACCATTGTCCTAAACTTGAGAGTAAATTGACTCTGATCCTACTCAAAATTATTTTTGATTTTGGAAATTCACCTGACCCAGTTGATTTATTATCAGAAAACCTTTATTTTATTTTATTTTTGTAAAGGTTTTAGAATAAAAACAGGATATATTGTTCTAAATTTTTATAAGGATGATGTATTTTGTACTTTTACTTGTTTTTGAATAGTAAAAGTTTTAATTACCTGTCAGGATATAGAACCCTTTTATTTTATCTAGGGTGATATACTCCTTGATATTAGATAAAAAGGAGATGGTTTTAAAATCTGGGTCATTTCAATCATAAACTCAAGTCTAAATCTGTATTAAAAGATGATTGTTAACAAACCTCACACATTTGGCTGCTCATGTTTTAGTCTAAATTCTCAAAAGATTAAAACACAAAACGTGTGGTCAAAGTAAAATTTGATAATCATCTGGGATACTCAATCACTGTCAAAATCTATAGAATGTTTAAAACATGAAGTAGATGTGTGATAAAACCTTGAATGCAAAAACCTGTAAATTCTTTGCATTAAAAATCCCTGTAAACCCTGCTATTATGATTGATTTTGATAAACTTGCATTTAAAATGTGTTTGTCAAGTATTTGGTTCTTCAGGTAACACACAATCACCATCAATAGATGTTGGATATGATACTGTGATTTCACATGTAAAAATTATTTTCTTCATTAGAGCAGCAGATGTACAAAACAGCGGTTAAAGCTCATCCACTGATGCAGAAACCGTGTTTGATCAAAGTTGCTTTCACTCCTAACCACTGTTGATAAAAATCCATCAAAAATGGATAAAGATCATCAGTGTCCCAAAAACCCATCTTTAAAACTTTTTCACCTTCATTTCAAACAGATGTTGGATCATTAAAGTCACCAACAGATGTTAGCTCAGATGATTCACATCTGCAGCTTCACCTTTTAAAACATCAATCCTTTACAATTCATCCATTTCACCAATCACTTGACAATCATCAATGAAAAAGGATTCTTTCAAAAAGTCCATCCTGAAACATTTGCCTTCTTGCTGGCTTTCTACCATCCCATCAACAAGTCATGCACCTGAGGTACTAAGACAGAAAGTTGGGTAGATGTCATGTAAGACTGGCTTCAACAGTTCAGTGACAACAAGCTTGATAAAAACTTGTGCCACAGCCAAAAGATGAGAATCTATTTGGCAAAAAGTGGGTCTTTAAAGAACATTGCATATGCTAGGAGAATGATTGTCAAAATTTATCACACACAAACAAGTACAGATACCAAGAGTGTGAAAAGATTGCATCAGGGGAATATCAATTACTAGGCAGTAAGCTTAGTGTTTTGACTGTACACATGCAGCAGATGTTTCCACAACCAGTGATTAAGAATATTATGATGCTGCTATTGTTGCTGAAAAGTCCAACTGTTTGTAACTTCAAAATATGTTATTGAATTTTGGTATATTGGCTCAAACGACTTCTTTTATGCAGGACAGTCAACAAGCTGAAATATATCATCAAAGATTCAACATCTCATTGACTCACCATCATTCACATTCACAATCAGACATCACTCTATGAAGGTTTGCTATGAAAAAGGTTTGATTTCCCTGTCTCATATTCTAACTAAGGGTCAACTGGTAGATGTGCTAACCTAAACATTAGACATATTTTCCCCTGAAAAGTTGATCTCTAAGATTGATATGCTTCACATGGATAAACAAGCAAAACTTGTTTGAACATGAATTATAAGCATCAAAATGTTTTCAGGAAATCAAAAATCCATCCTTAAAATAGTTAAAATGAAAATTTTTTATAAACCTTAAAAGTCTGTCCATAACCACTGTTTTTGGTTCAAACATCTGTTCTGTTATATGTTTTCCACTACTGAAAGTCAACCTCAGTTCTCTCCTTTCCTTGTTAATCACTGTTGATCAAACATCAGTGTTTTAACCCACTGATGGCTATCCACTGATAGTTGAAAATCTGCCACTGTTCTCATTTATACCGTTGCAACCACTGATATTGCTTCATCAGTGGTTTCCTACCAACTGTCCTCCATTATTATTAAAGGTTGTCACGTGGGCAGTACTTGGCCGTCAGATCTTCTGTACGCGCTGCCACGTCAGCATTCACTTTTTCCACCTATAAAACCCTGATCAAAACCCCCAAACAGGGTTTTCACTGTCGAATCGAATTCAAAATTCCTTTCTCAAAGTAGTTACCATCAAAATTTCTCTCAACTCTTTCATCGTCTTCTTCCTCTCGCAATCACCCTCAAATCGCAATGGCCCTTTCTTACAAAACTCCTCACAACTACCTGTGCATACTTAAAAAACCAAGTGACAACACAACATTCAACTCCGTCATTGACGCACTTTCATCCTCAAGGAACAAAACCTTGTTGACTTGCAATCCACCTATATATCTCGATACCCTTCGAGATTTCTGGAAACATACAGAATTAGAAGTTCAGGACAAAAAGCCCTGGGCTATCACTTCTTCGATAAAGGGAATTAAGGTTGTTGTCACACCTAAAGATATTTCTAAGGTGTTTGAATTAAATGACATTACAGGTAAAACTTCCTTCCCAAAAACCGATTATCAAACTGATTTCCTTGAGAAAGGGTATGCTGAGGAAATGAAAAAGGAGACTTTGCAAAAAGGCAGTTTTCCTCCTGCCACAAGGTTTTTGTTTCATACCCTTCTCATGTGTGTTTCAAATAAGACCACAACTTTTAATGAAATTCCATTAAAAATCCAATACTTGGGTTATGCTATCCTGCAAAATGAAACTTTTAATTACTCCCAAGAGATTTTTAATGACATGGTAAAAAATGTTAAAAATATCAAAAACAAGAAAAAAAATCATTTATTTTATTTCCAAGGTTTTTGAGCTTTTACTTGCAAAAGAAGATTCCTAATGATAGTGCTCATGTACTTATCCAAGGGAATCCTATTCAAATCAACAGCCTATCTTTTGAAGCATTTCCAAGGCTGTCAAAACATTCGAAAATACAAACAGGGGAACCTGAGCAGAATTTAGCAGCAACCATTGCTCCTCAGGTTACTGCTGTTGAGCCCACTACTCAAGGTGAACACAGCAACACAACCACTACTGTGCAACCCCCACCTAAACGATCCAAAAAGACCATTAAGAAAAAATCACAAAAGCCCCCCAAACCTCATAAAAAGGTAACTCTGGAAGATGAGATCCCGTAGATTATACCAGTGACAACACCAAAGTCACTAATAACCACTGCTGCTACTTCCTCATAGCAGATGGAAGAAAGATCTCAACCCGAGCCTTAAACTCCTCCTGCTTCCTCTCAAAAGCAACAGGTTGTAACAACTGGGACACCAAATTATGATGCTCTGGAATCACTTGATTCCATCATCCACAGCCCTCCTCCTGGGGCAAATTCGCTTTCTACCCCTATCCTCACTTCACAAATTCCATCACAAATATTACCTCTATTGGATGCAGTTGATTTAGCCCAGACAAAAATCAGTTCATCCAATCACCTGTCACTGAGATTATGCCACAACAAGTGACTGAGTCTGGTGTCTCAATCTCTGTTAACCCACCAATAGTTGAGGAGGTTACACTGCGGGAAGTACAAGTACTCCCTGTCAGGAGTTCAAGTGAAGCGGCTACTACAAGTGTCGATCTCACTGGTTTACACTTGGACAATAGTTTCATCCCTAAGACTTCCTTGAAGCCAATTTCTTCTGTGGGGACCAGAGTGTTTCCAGTATTTACCGGTTCACTTAAAATGGTAACCTCTTTTAAAGAAAGAAGACCCCATTACCAAGAAAAAGGGGCATCAGTGGATGATTTCTAGGAAACTTTCCCTAAGTCAACCATTGATACAACCACTGCCAGTGGGAAATCAGATGATCCCATTAAGTTGGGTGATGGTTTAATGTATAGAGAATTGACGGAGAGAGTTGACAAGATTGAAACAACTGTTGTAGAAATCAAAACAATGCTGCAACAGTTGTTACATGCACAAAAGGCACCACCCACTACTGCTCCAACTCAAATATCTATTCCATCATCTGCTCCCACTACTGCTGAGCTTTGGAGTTTATTTCAACCTATGCTTATTCAACAAAGACAATATACTGATAAGCAACATGAAATTCATGTCACACCCCGACCACGTAGAACATACAAAACGTGGCGGAAACGTCGGGGAGTGTTGTAACAGAATTAATTGTTTCAAATCCATGGCAATTGAAGTTTCGTTTTATTAATCAAACATGAAAGTTTACATTGTTTTAAACAAGAACCAAAGAATACATAGCATAAATTAACTAGTTTTTGTCTCGTTTTAAGTCACTAAGGCACAGGTCCACCTAAGTATGTCTTGATAAGTCCTATGCATCATCTCCTGAAAACACATGTGAAAATAGGTACGTCAGCATAAAAATGCATGTGAGATACATAGGTTTTGTGAAAACAGAATTCATGACTTATGTTTGAGAAAATGTTTAGTCATGAACCTTGTAATTTGCTTTGTCTTGTAAATCATTTGAAAAACGATAAGATCAGATGATATGTATAAATAAGAGAATAATGTATGGTTAATTGAATAACCAAGTAAAATGAGCTTGTATAAGATACGTTGTTTGTATAACAATGTCTTGTGAAAAGTATGTTATTTGTATAAAATGTTATATGTCTCAAATTGACATGATTCAAATAACGCTACGATATGTAATACCATACAAACACTTATTTATAGGAAGTACCAGGGGCGTATCCACCATGCTTGTATCATATTACATACGCCTCGTTACTTAAATCACTTACTCAAACCAAACCACCAAAGTAAAATGTTTAACAATTGTAGAAATGTTTATGTATAGTCAAATGTCTATCGTCAAATGTAAATCATGTCAACAGATACAACTGGTTCAGACGGTTCAATAGTTAGAAACGGTTCATATAATCAAAGGGTTACGACGGTTCACATAGTCAAATGGTTACAATGGTTCAAAATGTAGTATAATGTGTTCATATGCTGGATGAGCGTATGCAACAGAAATGCAATGTAAAACAATGTACTAAGTATGCACGTAATGGACATACATAGCATAAGTGTAATGTAAAACAATGTACTAAGTATGCACGTAATGGACATACATAGCATAAGTGTAATGTAAAACAATGTACTAAGTATGCACACAATGGACATACATAGCATAAGTGTAATGTAAAACAATGTACTAAGTATGCACACAATGGGCGTACATAGCATGAAATGTATTGTAAAGTGATGTACTAAGTATGCACACAATGGGCATACATAGCATAAAAGTGTATTGTAAAGTGATGTACTAAGTATGCACACAATGGGCATACATAGCATAAAATGTACTGAAATCATGCACTATAAATGTACTAATAAACATAGCAAGTATATGATGTGAAAACAGGAAAGCATGAAAGTAACAAGTAGGCACATGTGTTTCACCCCAAAACAGTTTGGAAAACAGTAAAAGAGGGGTCTATGTACTCACTTGAGATTGCTCAGAAGTCCTAAGATAACCACCAAGCAATGCTAGAGATCACGGAAATCAAACGGCACCTAATATAGGTAACTATGTTAATATACCGGACCTAGAATCGGAAGATCGGATAGAATGAGGGTTTGTAAACCAAATGAGTATGAGAACTCATGTAATATGGTTTAACAAAGCCTACATACTAAATGAAACCTAACCTAAGTGCGTACGACCTTTTACGACCCGTTTAGGTAGCTTATGCTACTTTAACGCGTCGTTCGCGTAAAACGCGTTCGGAACGCCTAACTAGTTCTATGATAAGTAAAATATGCCTTAACATGTCTAATATTGTTATCAAATCAGTTTAGATACCAAAAGTTATGTTACATATGCTTAAAATGAATTTTGGCGTAAAAAGGGCATTTGGTAATTTACCTATGGCATATAAATTACCTATCATACAACTACTTAAACGAAGCGACTATAAGGTATAACCTCGGAAGGTTATTCCCTATATACTATGGTCACCTAATGTGTTTGGTCGGATCCTAATGATCGACCAAACGGGTCGGGTTCGAAAGTATAAGCAATTGTTTAGATCGCTTACCTTACGACCTTATATAGGCACTAAACTAAAAGTGACGAGCTAAGCATGTTAAAACATGCTTACCTAAGTTTAGAAAACATGTTTGGTATCAAAACAAACGGTTTTGATACCTAAGAGTAGTTTGGTTACAAAATACGCAAGAATGCGCATTTTGGCCGAAACTACGACTCGTCACTGAGCCTAGATAACGTGGTAATCAGTAGGTATAGTCTCTAGGGACTATAACCATCGTGATCAGGCACACGTTATGAAGTTCAAATGAACTTCGCATTGTCCATAAACTGGTCAATGCAGAAAGTCAAACGCAGTATGACTTTCAAGCTAAAAACGCATAAAAGCATGAAAGAGGACTTACAAGAGGTCCAAGAATGGAAGTTTGATCTGAAATTCCCAGGTATGAAGTGTTGCAACTCCAACTTAGCGTGACGAATGCGTATAAGCGATGTTCGCTTAATTACGACGGAATGCGTATAAGCGCGAAAAACGATCCAAATGGCGTGACGAATGGATTTTTCTCATGCCAAACACTAAAATAAAATATTTTAGTGCTTACATAAATTTTTGGATAACCGGATGTATTCAGAACGTAAGATATGCGTGAAAGTGCAAACTTATGCACTTTTTGACACTTTTAGTCCCTGAATGAGCCAAAAGTTTATTTTAGCACACTGAACCCCTCAAAGCCTATTTCTAAGCTATGTAAAGGATATTTATGGTATGTTTAACTTATGGCCATTATCCGGAATGTCTGTTACAGTTCAAATTGGCATACTTTCGCAGTTTGTCAAATTTAGTCCCTGTAAGCGATTTAACTTGATTTTGCCATACCAAAGCCTTCAAAACTTATTTCTAAGTTATGTAAAGGTTATTTAAGGTATGTTAAGCCTATTTCACTATTCTGGAGTGTTCGTTGCATTAAACTGGTTATATTTACGCATCAGTGCGCGTATAACCTTCCAGAAAGCGATTTAGAGCTTGAAATCGAACAAGAATTGATATGTGCAAAAGATACACATATTTATACAGATCCCAAGTATGAAATACAATATTTCATTGGCTTGGTATTTTTTTGATGGTCGCAGTGACCCAGGTGTCACAGTCTCCCCTACTTTAGGAAATTTCGTCCCGAAATTTATTCGTAGGAGTCTATCTGTGACTTTATGTCAAATAACCACCAGAGATATGCAAGGCATAATCCTGTCATTTCCTTAACGGACATTCTTCAGAATGAAAATGAACAGACGGAGTCATTTTCCTCAACAAGTATTCTTCAGAAGCGGAAATGAAGGAATAAACAAACGGGGATTCATTTCCTCAACGGACAATCTTCAGAAACGAAAAATGAACTTACGGAGTCATTTTCAACGGGTGCTTCATCAGAAATGGAAATGAAAAGGAGAAACAAACGGATACTCATTTCCTCAATGGACAATCTTCAGAAACGAAAAATGAACTTACGGAGTCATTTTCAACGGGTGCTTCATCAGAAATGGAAATGAAAATGATAGACAAACGGATACTCATTTCCTCAACGGACAATCTTCAGAAACGAAAAATTAACTTACGGAGTCATTTTCAATGGGTGCTTCATCAGAAATGGAAATGAAAATGATAGACAAACGGATATTCATTTCCTCAACGGACAATCTTCAGAAACGAAAAATGAACTTACGGAGTCATTTTCAACGGGTGCTTCATCAGAAATGGAAATGAAAAGAAGAAACAAACGGATATTCATTTCCTCAACGGACAATCTTCAGAAACGAAAAATGAACTTACGGAGTCATTTTCAACGAGTGCTTCATCAGAAATGGAAATGAAAATGATAGACAAATGGATATTCATTTCCTCAACGGACAATCTTCAGAAACAAAAAATGAACTGACGGAGTCATTTTCAACGGGTGCTTCATTAGAAATGGAAATGAAAATGATAGACAAACGGATATTCATTTCCTCAACGGACAATCTTCAGAAACGAAAAATGAACTTACGGAGTCATTTTCAATGGGTGCTTCATCAGAAATGGAAATGAAAAGGAGAAACAAACGGATATTCATTTCCTCAACGGACAATCTTCAGAAACGAAAAATGAACTTACGGAGTCATTTTCAACGGGTGCTTCATCAGAAATGGAAATGAAAATGATAGACAAACGGATATTCATTTCCTCAACGGACAATCTTCAGAAACGAAAAATGAACTGACGGAGTCATTTTCAAAGGGTGCTTCATCAGAAATGGAAATGAAAAGGATAATCAAACGGATATTCTTTTCCTCAACGGACAATCTTCAGAAACGAAAATGAACTGAAGGAGTCATTTTCAACGGGTGCTTCATCAGAAATGGAAATGAAAAGGATAATTAAACGGATATTCATTTCCACAATGGACAATCTTCAGAAACGAAAATGAACAAACGGAGTCATTTTCAACGGGTGCTTCCTCAGAAACGGAAATGAATAGGGTTAACTTCTAGGCACATGACAAAGCTCGCTGTGGTTTCTGTGCACTAAATTCCATAATAATGTATGCATCCATAATTACGTAATTCCTTGCACAGTCCGCACAGTTTATCTTGTAATGTTTAGTGGAAGAAAATCAAACCTGTTGTCACACCCCCAAAATCCACAGGCGGAGTATCACCGCTTGGCGGTGTGACTGACCAGGATCAAGCCACCAATCATATTGAACAAGCATGTAAGTAACCTAAAATCCAACACAATATAATTGGTGTCCAAAACAAAAACATAGTTTAAGTTGCAAGCGGAAGCATAATGTCAAAAACCAAAGTATAAGTTAATTATGTTAAGTTCATCATGAACACTCAATGTCCATGCTCCACAACGACTCTTCCCCATGCAAGCTCCTGATAACCTAATGACCTGCAAAGCATGTAGTAACGAGTCAACAACAAAGTTGAGCGAGTTCACAGTTGGGTGTTTATTTTAAGTTGTTCCAAAAACAGTTTCCTTTAACTGGCATCCTGCTGTGGGGGTTACCCCATAGTTGAAAACGTGTTTAGTTTAATCCCGTTTACTCTGGCAATCCAGTCGTGGGGGCTACCCCATGTTTAGTTATCTGGCTTTTCGGCCGTGGGGGCTACCCCATGTTTATACCACTAGACTCGTTACCATATCGACCGCTGACTGTAGTCATGTTTATGTGCCCTGAACTGTTAATGTCTATCATCATTGACGTGCCCAGATCCATTAGTTCACGCCCGTCCTCTGCAGCACGGTGTGAGGCTTGTCAGACCTAAATAGCGCTATCTAACTAATGACCCACTCGCCATTGGCCCGACGATTAAGTCGATATAAAAAGGAGAGACTTCGTGATAGAGTTTTGGTCTAGTGAAAGTTAACTGTCCATGAGGACGAGGAATTATATTCCTGAACCCGTACTGTCCTACCCAATAAGGACGAGGAATCCATATTCCTTAACCCATTCGCAACCCCTGGGAATCCCATGCTTTGTAGAAAGTGTGAACTCACCTTGGTTTGCTCGATAAGATTATCTACTTAATTACCAGTTGGTCAACCGCGTCCTATCATGGTTACTGGTAACGGTCAGTTTCATGTGCACATAGATTGCATATCACATACACAATTAATTCTCGTATTCCTTATACACAAAATACACAACTACTGTACATATAGCACACACATGCAGTTCAAACCATAACAGCAAATCAAGTAATCTCTAGCATATACTAGATTCATAAGTCAATCCGTCACATTACTTCATATGCACCAATCATGCAACAGTTATGTGACAACCCGCACTAAACCAGGTATCCGTACGACTTAACTAATGATTAATTACTGCTTAATTACTGTGCTTGTTTGAACTAGCTGATGAACTGCTACTTGAATACTGATACATGTACTTACCTGCATCATACTTTACTTATCGTCACTACATTATTTACATGTTGAACCCTAGTGACAAACATGATGCACAAAAGCACAGTAGCACATGAACGGATAACCTATTGAACATGCTGATAAAGCCAGCATCAGGCAAACACTGCCTCTAAGGCCTGTACGAGCCAGAAACGTTTTGCTACACTAGTAGTGAGTGTAGGGATATAAGGGTTGTGGAACTGCGTCTCTAGGAATAAGTCACTATGACTGGATGTGCCTAAAACGTACTCTAAGTACAAAACTCAGCACTTTACAAAACAATTCAGCTTTTAGCTAACTAATAAAGTGCCAAAACATGAGAAAAATAACACTAGACACTTTCCAAAGTGTCAGGAATGAGTAGTGTCACTAAAGAGAGTAATAACGACACTTTAACGCTTTAGTAACGCTTTAACGGATTACTATCCAACCAAACAACTGGACTATACCTGGAACATGAAAATATTGTTATTTTCACTATTTATCTTTTTCTGAGCCAGTTAGGGTCCCCGTATGCCCTAACACCCATTGTAACACACTATACACAAGTAACTGGGTTAAACACTTAACTAACTTGGTTTAACCTAACTAATACTTAGTGCCTAGTTGAAATCGAACCAAGGGACCCCCCCCTAACAGAATCGTCCCCTTGGGGGACACCCTTGGTACTTGCTTGATTATTTAAATCTTCTTGTCTAATATCAATTAGACATTGGGACCTTTGGATAATGCACACTTAATTTGCCTATAAGATCTTGGCTTAACACATTTGATCATTCACAACACACAAATCAACAAACACACTTTCTCTCCCTCTCTTGGAGGTCTCGGCCGAGAGCACCCCACCCACATCCATCATCTTCGAGTTTTGATCAAGCCATTCCAAGCTCACACACGCGTCAAGGGTCGTATACAAGGAGTCTTGGAGCAAGCGGAACGCAAAGGACCTCTCTACTTAGCTTTTATCCACCTCATTTGCGCGTAGATTCTTCCCTAGCCTCGAGCTAGAGGTATAATGCTTAAAACTCGTATTCGAACTAATCTAAAGTGGTTAAAAGGATTTTTATCGGTTAAAACTCGGAATCTTGCATTTTGAAGCATTAAAGTTTACTTAAAACACTAAAAATGGTGGTTAATAGCACATAAGTTGTGTAAATGATGTAGTATTCGAAATGTATGATTTTTTAGGCCCGATCTATGATGTGGTAGCTCGGATCATCGTTTAACCCGGTTTGGTAAGATCATGGATCTTAACATAAGCTTGTTTTGAATAATACAAGGGTTAAAAGGTGAAACTCTACCACACGCGAATCATGAACTTGTGTAAAAGAGTTTTACTTGTGACATTGCGTTTAAAAACTAGCAGATCTACGTGTCTGCAAGTGGTATTTTCAAAGAACCACGTATCAAAGAAATCATGTATTTTAAAAGATAGATCTTACACTAACAAGCATGATTTTTATAAACCACAAGTGTGTAAACACTTGTGAAATGAAAAGATCCGACAAAATAACAGTTTTTGTAAAAGATGACGGAAAGTTGTAAAAATGGATTTTTCTCTAAAAACAAGGTTTTTACAAGATCAAATTACCTTATATGAAGATCTACTAAATTTAAGGGGATTTACACCACAGTTTTGGGAAAACTACAAGTTCATGTAATTTTTGGCAATTTACACATATGTTGATTAGTTGTTGTGATGAAAGTTGTTCTGATCAAATAAAGAAAATTGTTGAGTTGATTTGTTAAAGAAAATGATACGCTTGAAAGCGTGGCCACCTCCAGTTACAGAGGAAACTCTGGCGAAATTTTTCTAAAAACCTAACACTTAGAACTATTTGCACTACAACTGTTAGAAATATTTTTGGACATGTTTTCAAAATATAAATTTCGCCATGACTTTATTTACTAAATATTCGGAGGTGGGATTTTCACAAAATTTAACGCGATAAATATATATTTTCACACACTGTTTATGATTATTTTGTGAAAATACATAGATATTATTTTTAGAGTAAAAATAATATTTATGAACGTTAACGATCCCAAAAATAATACGAACGCTTTCACCATAAATATATAAGTTACACCGGTGATTATATTACCACTCGATTGTTAAACGTAACTTACGCACTTACGGAAATATTTATGACGCACATGTATTGAATCCCCCATCCTTGGGAAGGAAAATAATTCCAAGTATTTACAGAATGTAAACACGAAATAGTTGTCTAACTATTTCACAAAAACATAAACCATGAAGCTAAGGCACGGCCGTCCGTCTAATAGAAATTAGCACCTGTAGGTCGTCGCACAGCTGCGTGAGCAGGAGATACTTGGTAGAGACGCTTCACTGTGAGTTCATGTCCCCCTTTTCTCTAACTGTTTTCAGTTTTCTTAACTGCGGGGGTGAAATACATGTTACTTTGATTACAAGTACTTTATACACGGTATGGTTAGCGTAAGGAGGTTTACTACTTAGATCATGTGAGTGGGTAGGAGCAATATGAGGCCATTAGTCCTCATAACGGGACCGAGGGACAGGAGCGGTAGATCTATCTGGGTGTAGCGAGCCCAGCCCCAGGCCAAACTATAAACGGACCTTGGGGTGACTTTGTCCACATACTAATGCCGTGGCGAAATCTGCTAGGTTTGTGTCTCCCTATTTGCACTTCACATATATCAGTGGCCTTGCAAACCATTGGTGATCTCAATTCCCTTATTTGCTACATACTAAGACTATTTTTATACTCAGAATGGTTTACTTACTCACTTACACATGAACTCGCTCAACATTATTGTTGATTTTTCAACTTACATGTATTTCAGGAAATTAAAGATCTGGCGCGGTATGTTATGTTTTCCCGCTGCATATGGGTTCCGAGGTCATCCGGGTTTAGGAAATGTGACTTTTTCCTGGACGAGTCACAAATCTTAAACTACGTTTATTTCATGTTAATGGTTATGTTTTTAAAGACAATGTTTTATGTTATGAGGTTGTAAGTCCTTAAAACAATGTTATGTTACTCTGGTTTTAAAACTTAATCGAATGGATGATCTTGCATGATTTTATTTCATATAGCTTTGTTATGGTTAAGCTATGGTATTAAGAAGTCACACCAAAATTAACCACGCTTCCGCAAAGCCAGGGTGTGACAGCTTGGTATCAGAGCTCTGATCATAGCGAACTAGGATTCTTTCTCGAGTCTAGACTATGATCACTAGGGCTCTCACGAAAACATTTTACTGCATACCACTTAAGTCCAGATCCAAAACTTTTTACAAACAAATGTTGAGCACATTTTATTATTTATAGGCTCAGCCTGGAGGGCTGAGGCTCGGTCTGGAGGATCGAGGCTCGGTCTAGGTGACCGAGGTAGTTGAGCACATTGATTTATTATAGGCTCAGCCTGGAGGGCTGAGGCTCGGTCTGGAGGATCGAGGCTCGGTCTAGGTGACCGAGGTAGTTGGCTAGTGAGGCTAGGAAGAGTAGGCTCAGTCATGAAGGCTGAGGCTCGGTCAAGGGGACCGAGGCTCGATCTAAGTGGTCGAGGTGGAGGATAGAGCAGTCTTAGAGACTGGTAGAAATTGGCTAGTGAGACTAGGAGAATTATGTGATACCTTACTTGGTGACTTATGTGATTATCTGATTGTGTGACTGATTATTTGAGCATATTTGTGTTTATGTTACAGACTTATGGATTCAGCCGGTACTGGCGATTCGGACACCACTGGACCCATACCTATCGTATCTGATGACCCCACATCCTCCGAGCATGAGGTGTACACATCTGACTATACTAGTACTGACGAGGATGATTTCCAGCCTTTCGCACTACCCGATGGTGCTGATGAGCCTGCAGATGACCCTCCCGCTGAGTACCTACCTCTAGTAGAGATTCCGGCCCCTATACCCTTAGCCGTTTATCCAGCATATGATTTTCTTCTTGACGCCGAGGCTGAGGGCGATATTGACCTGTTTGAGGATGAGCCCTTTGAGGACGAGATCCAGGGCGAGGCCCTTCTTCCTGCAGACGATCTTCTGATGATCGCTGACGTTCCCGCTGAGGATTCGCCTGCACATTCTCCTGTCCCAGACTCCTTCGAGTCTGTGGCATCCGCACCTTCTCACACATTGAGCGCACAGCACTTTGCGCATGATTCTGATCCTGACCAGGCATCCTCTGTTGCACCCATTCCCAGCTTTGCGTTTGACCATGATGACATAGAGGATTCTGATCCTATCTTTCCCCCGGGATACGACCCAGATGAGGATATCGAGTTTATACCTATGGATCAGCCCATGGAGGATCCAGCTGACCCAGTAGACCCTATCGACCCCGAGTTTGACTTCGAGATGGCTTTTGATGATCCCGAGCCTGCCGTCGCCCCTGAGCAGGCAGTCGCTCTAGGCCTCATACTTGAGCATGACCCCGTACATGCTGGCATCCCTATTGAGCCTGTTATAGCAGACCCACATGTTGATGATCTCCCCGTGGATGTTCTTTTGTTAGAGGGCGATCATGTTGTTGTCGATCCTGTTGTTCCTCTACCTGTTGATGATATACCTGTTGACCATCCTGTTGAGCACATTGCACCTGTTTACCCTTTTGTTGCTCCCCCACCTGATCCCATCCCACTAGAGCCCGAGCATGCACTGTTCGCGGCACACATGGATCCACCAGATGAGTATGCACAGCACGGTTGGATACCTGCTGATGAGGATGTTCCACCTTTTCCCCCTCAGATCCCTGATACACGACATGTTGATTTTTCTTTTCAGGTTCCTCAGTTTGTACCTCCAGCGAGGACTGGAGAGGGTTCTTCAGCCCATCCTTTTGGGCATGTACCGATGTCTATCCCTTTCATGCCCCAGATGTCATCTGTTCCACCCACTGTTGCTCCATTTCATGTGGCACCTTTTGATCCCACCAGTGAGCCGTTCCTTTGGGCACCAGACTCTGCTATGCCACCTACTGACCCCTACCATTCTTTCCACATGGGGTATACTATCGAGGACGTTTTGATGTCTTTTGTCGCCCAGCACGAGGCACACACGCAGCGCATTCAGGAGCTTGAGAGAGCTCAGACACCGCCATGTCCGTGCCAGGGTCAGACCCACTCTCCGTTGCAGCCCTCTCGACCTGTTCCACCAGACTATGCTGCACGCCTTTTTGCCCTGGAGCAGCAGGTTGCTTCTTGGTTGCATACCCAGAGACCACATAGTAAGTCTCGATATATGGCAATCGTAGTATTCTCACCATATTTGATTCGCTTGATTGCTTATTTATATTCTTATGATATGGGATGTTGTGTGATTGGTATTTGTGATGTGTTGATAACATGAGTTGTTATGTGCTATTACTATTACTATATACGTACGTTTTACTATGGCCTGACCAACGTAAACCATCTTTTAGAAGATGCCGCCGAGACGCGAGACACACATGCCTACTAATGAGGCAGAACTCCATCAAATTATCGCTGCTGCCATTGCACAATACGCCACCTCTCAAGGAGGGGCTAGTGGAAGCAACTCTGGCAACACTGGCAACAATAATCCACCTCATGGTAATACTAAGTCATTTAGACATACCATGACCTAATTGGATATCTTTAGCAATGATGCTAATGCCAAACGTATATTATAACGTATGTGTAGGATGCACCTACAAGCAGTTCTTAGACTGCAAGCCCGTAAACTTTGATGGCACAGGAGGTGCTGTCGCCTTTGTTCGTTGGGCTGAGAAAACCGAATCTGTTCTTCGCATGAGCAAGTGCGCGCTGGATCAGCAAGTCACCTATATCTCAGGGCTGTTTCTAGATGGAGCCCTATCCTGGTGGAATCTACAAGTTCAGACACTAGGCGAAGCTGCTGCCTACGCGCTGACCTGGACCGAACTAAAGGAACTTATGCGCAAAAAGTACTGTTCCCGCGCAGAAATCCAGAGATTGGAGACCGAGTTTTGGCATTTGAAAATGGACGGTCCAAAGATCGCGGAATACGTTCAGAGGTTTCATGACTTATCGCATGTGGTACCCTACATGGTCACTCCTGAGTTCAAGAGAATTGAACGCTTCATTTGGGGACTAGCTCCTCAAATCATAAGCATGGTAACCTCATCCAAGCCTGCGACCATTACTGAGGCGATTGATGTGAGCGTGGCTCTCACAGAGGAGGCCATTCGCCTGAACAAGTTTGATGATGCTGAGCATAAGAAGAAAGAGACTCACGTCGAGTCATCAGGAGGTAGCAAACGAAAGTTCTCAAACTTCAAGCAAGGCGCCAGTGTGGCGGTTAGGAAAGGAGGATCAGGCACGCCAGCTCAGGTTACAGCTGGTAGTGGAAAGAAAGGAAAAGGATATCAGGGCACCCAGCCCAAGTGTAATACCTGTCAACGCCATCATACTGGCCATTGTAGTGTGAAAGTATGCGAAGCATGTGGAAAGCCGGGCCACTTGAAGGATTCTTGTTGGGCTAGTGCTGGCCGGGGAGGCCAGGGAGGATTTGGGAATAGGAATAATAATCGTGGTGGTAATCGCTCACAAGGAAACTATGGAGGAAACGGGAATCGAGGCAACTTTGCGAACCAAGCTGGAAATGCAAACCAAAACAACAACCAAGCTGGAAATGGAGGTGGAAACGGGCAAAGACTTGGATGCTATAACTGCGGTGATATCGGGCATTTTAAGAAGAATTGCCCAGAGTTAAACCAAGCCCGTGGAAGAGTGTTCCAAATCGAAGCTAGGGAAGCGCGCCAGGACCCCAATGTTATTACTGGTACGTTCCCTGTAAATCAACGCTATGCATCCGTTTTATTTGATACTGGTGCCAATTATAGCTTCGTGTCGTTAGAATTTAAGAATATGCTTGGGTTAGCCGCTAATAAGTTAGATATTCCGTACTCAATCGAATTGGCCAATGGGAAGTTAGTAGAAGCCAATGAAGTTATCAGAGGTTGTGTGATCGAATTAGGAGAGCGTGAGTTTGCTTTAGATCTACTACCAGTCCAGTTGGGAAGCTTCGACGTGGTGGTAGGAATGGATTGGTTATCAGGCAACAAGGCAGAGATAGTTTGTCATGAAAAGATTGTTCGTATCCCAACCGAATATGGCAAGACAATTGTGGTTCACGGAGAGAAGCGTGATACGCCGTTAAGAATTATCAGCTGCCTGAAAGCGCGAAAGTGTTTGCAGAAAGGATGTGTTGCCTTCCTGGCACACATTGTGGATAAGAAGGCTGCTGAGCCAAGAATCGAAGACATCCCTGTCGTGAGCGGATACCCAGAAGTCTTCCCAGAAGACTTGTGACAACTCGAAATTTAGAACCTTCCGTTGTATGCTTGAACGATTAGTGACTAACTGATTTGATGAACTAATGAATGATTTATGTGAACTTATATGATCATGTGTCATGTTATGTGTATGTTGTGATCGTATGTATGCGAGTATGTCTAGGAACCGAAACAACTAGGACCCGACCCGAGACCATGTGGTCTCGAGTAAACACCACACCACTCATAGGCCGGTTGGGCCACACACACCCCTTAGTCTAATTCGAAGCCCACTAGGGTACATTGCTTGGAGTGGATATATATACACTTGATAGATGGCCATGTTACCATTTTGAACAACATTCATACTCTCCAACACACACTCTCTACTCTCTCACACTAAAACCCTAAACCACAACAATACTCTCCTTCACTCTCGGATCCAATCATCAACCGTAAGAAGCTCTCGGATCGTCCCTCACACACACCGGTTGGAAGCCTCACTCGCACCTTTGAACCCACACTTGAACCGGTTAGTGTTTATGATGTTTGTTAGTGCTTCTATGATGCTTGTTAAGTGATTTTTTCATGATGTTTGTTATGTTAAATAATAGTATGAATGATAGAACTTAACTAGTGTAGTGTATGTTTGATAATGTTTGTGAACCGGATGTGTATGGTATATTGTGTTGATAATGATGTATGATTTTCGGTTGATGATGATGATTTGATAACATGTTTGCTTGTTAAGGTTCATACATGATAAATATAGATTCTCCTTGTATAACCGATGTTAAGATTGTTGTTGTTCATAAGGATTGTAGAATACATGTTGTTGCAATATGAGCTTTGATATCTAGTTTGGATAATATAACCCTTGTCCGAAAATGCAAAACATGTTTAATAGGGGCTGTTTGTGTTTGATGAATATCTGAATAGATGTTGAATGTGTTTTGAATATTTGATGAATATATGAAGAACTTGATGAACATCATAAGAGCATGGTTGAATATTTTGAATCCTGATTTGTTTGATCCATTTTAGGAAATTTCTAGACAAACAAACATGTTTAAGGAATTTGGTTGGTTAGTACAAACTGTTACCAGAAATCAGAGTAGTACACTGTTCCGAATCAGTAGATGTCCACTCGAAACCAGCAGTTGCGACTCGAAACCAGGCACAATGAGTCGTAATCTCCCGGTTGCGACACAGATTGCGAGTCGCAAACACCCGGTTGCGACTCGAAACCACATATGATCAGCACACCAAACCTTGTGACTCGAAACCACCGTTGCGAGTCCGATTGCGACTCGTAACCAAACCAGCACAAACCGAAACCGTGATTGCGACTCCGGTTGCGAGTCGCAAACGCCTAGTTGCGACTCGGGGTCATATACGGGTACACACTGTTGGACTTGTTTAATTATGGGCTTATTTGATTGGGCCGGACTCTTGGGCCTAGTGTGCAGACCTGATATGTTACTGATTGAATGTGAATGTCGATGAACTGCCATGATTAACGTGAATGACATACGTGCACTACTTGAATACGAACCTGATTGTATGATACAACTATGATAGGACGTGAGTAGCCTCAACGTTGCTTGTTTGACCTTTCTGTGTTTTCTACCGAGCAAACCAAGGTGAGTTCACACCCTCTACAAAGCATGGGATTCCCTGGGTTGGGAATGGGGTTAAGGAACTGGGTTCCTCGTCCTCCTTGGGTAGGACAGTAAAGGTTCAGGAATGTAATTCCTCGTCCTCACGGACAGATAACTCGTACTAGACCAAAACTCTATCACGAAGTCCCTCATCTTTGTATCGACTTAATCGCCGAGGCCAATGGCGAGCGGGTCATTAGTTAGATAGCGCTATTTAGGTTTGACAAACCTCACACCGTGCCGCAGAGGACGGGCGTGAACTAATGGACTACTGGCACGTCAATGATGATAGACATTGACAGTTCAGGGCACATAAACATGACTACAGTCAGCAGTCGATATGGTAACGAGTCTAGTATATACATGGGGTAGCCCCCACGGCCGAAATGCCAGATAACTAACACGGGGTAGCCCCCACGGCAGGATTGCCAGAGTAACCGGGAATGAACAAGTCACGTTTTTAAACTATGGGGTAACCCCCACGGCAGGATGCCAGCTAAAGGAAACTGTTTTCGAAACAACTTAAAACGAACACCCAACCGTGAACTCACTCAACTTGTTGTTGACTCGTTACTACATGCTTTGCAGGTCCTTAGGTTCTTAGCTGGAGCTTGCATGGAGGAGGATCGTTGTGGGACATGGTCGGCTGTGTGCCATGTTAAACTTTGAAACTATTAAACTTATGTTTTGGCTTTAAGACTTATGCTTCCGCTTGCAACTTAACTATGTGTTTGTTTGGACACCAATTGTATTGGTTAAACTTTCATATCTTTTAACTCGTATGTTCAATATGATTGGTGGCTGGATCCTGGTCAGTCACGCCTCCAAGCGGTAGTACTCCGCAGGTGGATTTTGGGGGTGTGACAAGACTTACCTGGACTGCCACCTCAGAGGCAAGTAGAGTTCCACATCGATTTAGTTCCAGGCGCCGCGCCTGTGGCTAAGGCACCGTATAGACTTGCTCCGTCTGAGATGCAGGAACTGTCGACACAACTTCAAGAGTTGTTAGACAAGGGTTTTATCCGACCAAGCTTCTCGCCTTGGGGAGCTCCGGTCCTGTTTGTCAAAAAGAAGGACGGTAGTTTTCGAATGTGCATCAACTACCGGGAGCTGAACAAGCTGACGATCAAGAATAGATACCCTCTGCCAAGAATCGATGATCTGTTTGATCAACTGCAAGGCTCAAGCTTTTATTCAAAGATCGATCTTCGATCTGGATACCATCAGTTAAGGATACAAGAGGAAAGTATCCCAAAGACAGCTTTCAGAACTCGTTATGGACACTACAAGTTCCTTGTTATGCCATTTGGTTTGACAAACGCACCTGCAGTCTTTATGGACTTGATGAATAGAGTTTGCAAGCCGTACTTGGACAAGTTCGTGATTGTGTTTATCGACGACATCTTAATCTATTCAAGAACAAAGGCCGAGCACGAACAGCATCTAAGAGCTATTTTGGAGCTGCTAAAGAAGGAACAGCTGTATGCCAAATTCTCCAAGTGCGAATTTTGGCTACGTGAAGTCCAATTCCTTGGGCACGTGGTAAATGGAGATGGAATCCACGTGGATCCAACAAAGATCGAAGCGATCAAGAATTGGGAAACACCAAAGACGCCAACCGAGATTCGACAATTCTTGGGTTTGGCTGGCTACTATCGAAGGTTCATTGAGGATTTCTCAAAAATTGCTCAACCATTGACGCTCCTCACCCAGAAAGATAAGAAGTTTGATTGGGGAATCAAATAGGAAGAAGCATTCCAGATACTGAAGGATAAGCTCTGCAATGCGCCAATCTTAGCACTACCGGAAGGTATAGATGATTTTGTGGTATACTGTGACGCTTCGCGTCAAGGATTAGGTTGTGTGTTGATGCAATGCCAAAAGGTTATTGCTTACGCATCGCGTCAGTTGAAAGTGCACGAAAAGAACTATACCACACACGATTTGGAGCTCGGCGCAGTGGTTTTTGCTTTAAAGATCTGGAGACACTACCTTTATGGTACAAAGTGTACAATCTTTACAGATCACAAGAGCCTACAGCATATATTCAACCAGAAGGAGTTGAATATGAGACAAAGACGATGGGTTGAATTGTTGAACGACTACGACTGCGAGATAAAGTATCATCCAGGGAAGGCGAATGTAGTCGCCGATGCCCTAAGTCGTAAAGAGAGAATCAAACCCATAAGGGTTAGAGCTTTGGAAATGATTATTCGAACCGATCTTTCCTTGCGCATTCGTGCCGCGCAGAAGGAAGCTCTCAAGGAAGGAAACCTTGAAGAAGAATATCTCCGTGGGATGGAGAAGCTACTGGTACCAAACGAGGAAGGAACGTTATGCTTCGAGAAAAGGATTTGGGTTCCTCTGTTTGGTGGTTTAAGGAAAGTTATTTTTGATGAAGCTCACAAATCACGGTACTCTATCCATCCTGGAGCGGATAAGATGTACCAGGATCTCAAAGATTACTATTGGTGGCCTAGGATGAAAGGAGATGTTGCTGTTTACGTGAGCAAATGTTTAACGTGCGCTAAGGTTAAAACGGAATACCAGAAGCCTTCAGGACTTCTGCAACAACCTGAGATTCCCAAGTGGAAATGGGAACAAATCTCAATGGATTTTATTACAAAACTGCCAAGAACGCCGAGAGGCCATGACACTATCTGGGTGATAGTGGATCGTTTAACAAAGTCAGCACACTTCTTACCCATCAGGGAGAAGGATAATACGAGCAAATTGGCTGAAATTTACATGAGAGAGATCGTCGCACGCCACGGAGTACCTCTCTCAATCATCTCTGATAGAGACGGAAGGTTTGTGTCAAGGATATGGCAATCCTTCCAAGAAGCCTTTGGCTCACAATTGAATCTGAGCACTGCGTTTCATCCGCAAACTGACGGCCAGAGCGAGGGAACGATACAGACTTTGGAAGACATGCTGAGAGCGTGTGTTATGGATTTGGGCGGTAGCTGGGACAAACATTTGCCTTTGGTCGAATTTTCATACAACAACAGCTACCACACCAGTATTGGTGTCGCGCCATTTGAAGCCCTTTACGGACGCAAGTGCCGATCACCCTTATGTTGGGCCGACGCAGGTGATAGGCAGCTTGCTGGTCCCGAAATCGTCCAAGAGACGACAGACAAGATCGCGCAGATTCTTAAACGCATCGAAGCAGCTCGCCACAGACAGAAGGCCTATGCGGATCCAAACCGGAAACATGTGGATTTCCAAGTTGGAGAAATGGTGTTATTGAAAGTTTCACCCTGGAAAGGGGTGGCATGCTTCGGAAAGCGTGGGAAGTTAAATCCGCGCTACATTGGTCCTTTCAGAATTCTGGAAAGAATAGGACTAGTAGCATACAAGTTGGACCTACCTGCTGAACTGAATGGTGTTCACGATACATTTCACGTATCCAATCTAAAGAAAAGTCCAACTCAAGTCACCGTTGCCATTCCCACCGACGAGATTCATGTTGACGACACGCTCCACTTCGTTGAAGAACCTGTTGAGGTCACGGATTGGAAAGTTAACAAGACCCGCCGGAGCAGTGTCAAGCTCGTCAAAGTTCGTTGGAATGCCAGACATGGTCCTGAATACACCTGGGAACGTGAGGACCGGATGAAAGAGAAATACCCCCACCTTTTTCCTAAAAACCCTGCGTCTACAAGCAGAACTTAAATTTCGGGACGAAATTTATTTAACGGGGGGAGAATGTGACAACCCGCACTAAACCAGGTATCCGTACGACTTAACTAATGATTAATTACTGCTTAATTACTGTGCTTGTTTGAACTAGCTGATGAACTGCTACTTGAATACTGATACATGTACTTACCTGCATCATACTTTACTTATCGTCACTACATTATTTACATGTTGAACCCTAGTGACAAACATGATGCACAAAAGCACAGTAGCACATGAACGGATAACCTATTGAACATGCTGATAAAGCCAGCATCAGGCAAACACTGCCTCTAAGGCCTGTACGAGCCAGAAACGTTTTGCTACACTAGTAGTGAGTGTAGGGATATAAGGGTTGTGGAACTGCGTCTCTAGGAATAAGTCACTATGACTGGATGTGCCTAAAACGTACTCTAAGTACAAAACTCAGCACTTTACAAAACAATTCAGCTTTTAGCTAACTAATAAAGTGCCAAAACATGAGAAAAATAACACTAGACACTTTCCAAAGTGTCAGGAATGAGTAGTGTCACTAAAGAGAGTAATAACGACACTTTAACGCTTTAGTAACGCTTTAACGGATTACTATCCAACCAAACAACTGGACTATACCTAGAACATGAAAATATTGTTATTTTCACTATTTATCTTTTTCTGAGCCAGTTAGGGTCCCCGTATGCCCTAACACCCATTGTAACACACTATACACAAGTAACTGGGTTAAACACTTAACTAACTTGGTTTAACCTAACTAATACTTAGTGCCTAGTTGAAATCGAACCAAGGGACCCCCCCTAACCGAATCGTCCCCTTGGGGGACACCCTTGGTACTTGCTTGATTATTTAAATCTTCTTATCTAATATCAATTAGACATTGGGACCTTTGGATAATGCACACTTAATTTGCCTATAAGATCTTGGCTTAACACATTTGATCATTCACAACACACAAATCAACAAACACACTTTCTCTCCCTCTCTTGGAGGTCTCGGCCGAGAGCACCCCACCCACATCCATCATCTTCGAGTTTTGATAAAGCCATTCCAAGCTCACACACGCGTCAAGGGTCGTATACAAGGAGTCTTGGAGCAAGCGGAACGCAAAGGACCTCTCTACTTAGCTTTTATCCACCTCATTTGCGCGTAGATTCTTCCCTAGCCTCGAGCTAGAGGTATAATGCTTAAAACTCGTATTCGAACTAATCTAAAGTGGTTAAAAGGATTTTTATCGGTTAAAACTCGGAATCTTGCATTTTAAAGCATTAAAGTTTACTTAAAACACTAAAAATGGTGGTTAATAGCACATAAGTTGTGTAAATGATGTAGTATTCGAAATGTATGATTTTTTAGGCCCGATCTATGATGTGGTAGCTCGGATCATCGTTTAACCCGGTTTGGTAAGATCATGGATCTTAACATAAGCTTGTTTTGAATAATACAAGGGTTAAAAGGTGAAACTCTACCACACGCGAATCATGAACTTGTGTAAAAGAGTTTTACTTGTGACATTGCGTTTAAAAACTAGCAGATCTACGTGTCTGCAAGTGGTATTTTCAAAGAACCACGTATCAAAGAAATCATGTATTTTAAAAGATAGATCTTACACTAACAAGCATGATTTTTATAAACCACAAGTGTGTAAACACTTGTGAAATGAAAAGATCCGACAAAATAACAGTTTTTGTAAAAGATGACGGAAAGTTGTAAAAATGGATTTTTCTCTAAAAACAAGGTTTTTACAAGATCAAATTACCTTATATGAAGATCTACTAAATTTAAGGGGATTTACACCACAGTTTTGGGAAAACTACAAGTTCATGTAATTTTTGGCAATTTACACATATGTTGATTAGTTGTTGTGATGAAAGTTGTTCTGATCAAATAAAGAAAATTGTTGAGTTGATTTGTTAAAGAAAATGATACGCTTGAAAGCGTGGCCACCTCCAGTTACAGAGGAAACTCTGGCGAAATTTTTCTAAAAACCTAACACTTAGAACTATTTACACTACAACTGTTAGAAATATTTTTGGACATGTTTTCAAACTATAAATTTCGCCATGACTTTATTTACTAAATATTCGGAGGTGGGATTTTCACAAAATTTAACGCGATAAATATATATTTTCACACACTGTTTATGATTATTTTGTGAAAATACATAGATATTATTTTTAGAGTAAAAATAATATTTACGAACGTTAGCGATCCCAAAATAATACAAACGCTTTCACCATAAATATATAAGTTACACCGGTGATTATATTACCACTCGATTGTTAAACGTAACTTACGCACTTACGGAAATATTTATGACGCACATGTATTGAATCCCCCATCCTTGGGAAGGAAAATAATTCCAAGTATTTACAGAATGTAAACACGAAATAGTTGTCTAACTATTTCCCAAAAACATAAACCATTAAGCTAAGGCACGGCCGTCCGTCTAATAGAAATTAGTACCTGTAGGTCGTCGCACAGCTGCGTGAGCAGGAGATACTTGGTAGAGACGCTTCACTGTGAGTTCATGTCCCACTTTTCTCTAACTGTTTTCAGTTTTCTTAACTGCGGGGGTGAAATACATGTTACTTTGATTACAAGTACTTTATACACGGTATGGTTAGCGTAAGGAGGTTTACTACTTAGATCATGTGAGTGGGTAGGAGCAATATGAGGCCATTAGTCCTCATAACGGGACCGAGGGACAGGAGCGGTAGATCTATCTGGGTGTAGCGAGCCCAGCCCCAGGCCAAACTAGAAACGGACCTTGGGGTGACTTTGTCCACTTACTAATGCCGTGGCAAAATCTGCTAGGTTTGAGTCTCCCTATTTGCACTTCACATATATCAGTGGCCTTGTAAACCATTGGTGATCTCAATTCCCTTATTTGCTACATACCAAGACTATTTTTATACTCACAAAGGTTTACTTACTCACTTACACATGAACTCGCTCAACATTATTGTTGATTTTTCAACTTACATGTATTTCAGGAAATTAAAGATCTGGCGCGGTATGTTATCTTTTCCCGCTGCATATGGGTTCCGAGGTCATCCAGGTTTAGGAAATGTGACTTTTTCCTGGACGAGTCACAAATCTTAAACTGCGTTTATTTCATGTTAATGGTTATGTTTTTAAAGACAATGTTTTATGTTATGAGGTTGTAAGTCCTTAAAACAATGTTATGTTACTCTGGTTTTAAAACTTAATCGAATGGATGATCTTGCATGATTTTATTTCATATAGCTTTGTTATGGTTAAGCTATGGTATTAAGAAGTCACACCAAAATTAACCACGCTTCCGCAAAGCCAGGGTGTGACAGCTTGGTATCAGAGCTCTGATCATAGCAAACTAGGATTCTTTCTCGAGTCTAGACTATGATCACTAGGGCTCTCACAAAAACATTTTACTGCATACCACTTAAGTCCAGATCCAAAACTTTTTACAAACAAATGTTGAGCACATTTTATTATTTATATGCTCAGCCTGGAGGGCTGAGGCTCGGTCTGGAGGATCGAGGCTCGGTCTAGGTGACCGAGGTAGTTGAGCACGTTGATTTATTATAGGCTCAGCCTGGAGGGATGAGGCTCGGTCTGGAGGATCGAGGCTCGGTCTAGGTGACCGAGGTAGTTGGCTAGTGAGGCTAGGAAGAGTAGGCTCAGTCATGAAGGCTGAGGCTCGGTCAAGGGGACCGAGGCTCGATCTAAGTGGTCGAGGTGGAGGATAGAGCAGTCTTAGAGACTGGGAGAAATTGGCTAGTGAAACTAGGAGAATTATGTGATACCTTACTTGGTGACTTGTGTGATTATCTGATTGTGTGACTGATTATTTGAGCATATTTGTGTTTATGTTACAGACTTATGGATTCAGCCGGTACTGGCGATTCGGACACCACTGGACCCATACCTATCGTATCTGATGACCCCACATCCTCCGAGCATGAGGTGTACACATCTGACTGTACTAGTACTGACGAGGATGATTTCCAGCCTTTCGCACTACCCGATGGTGCTGATGAGCCTGCAGATGACCCTCCCGCTGAGTACCTACCTCTAGTAGAGATTCCGGCCCCTATACCCTTAGTCGTTTATCCAGCATATGATTTTCTTCTTGACGCCGAGGCTGAGGGCGATATTGACCTGTTTGAGGATGAGCCCTTTGAGGACGAGATCCAGGGCGAGGCCCTTCTTCCTGCAGACGATCTTCTGATGATCGCTGACGTTCCCGCTGAGGATTCGCCTGCACATTCTCCTGTCCCAGACTCCTTCGATTCTGTGGCATCCGCACCTTCTCACACATTGAGCGCACAGCACTTTGCGCATGATTCTGATCCTGACCAGGCATCCTCTGTTGCACCCATTCCCAGCTTTGCGTTTGACCATGATGACATAGAGGATTCTGATCCTATCTTTCCCCCGGGATACGACCCAGATGAGGATATCGAGTTTATACCTATGGATCAGCCCATGGAGGATCCAGCTGACCCAGTAGACCCTATCGACCCCGAGTTTGACTTCGAGATGGCTTTTGATGATCCCGAGCCTGCCGTCGCCCCTGAGCAGGCAGTCGCTCTAGGCCTCATACTTGAGCATGACCCCGTACATGCTGGCATCCCTATTGAGCCTGTTATAGCAGACCCACCTGTTGATGATCTCCCCGTGGATGTTCTTTTGTTAGAGGGCGATCATGTTGTTGTCGATCCTGTTGTTCCTCTACCTGTTGATGATATACCTGTTGACCATCCTGTTGAGCACATTGCACCTGTTCACCCTTTTGTTGCTCCCCCACCTGATCCCATCCCACTAGAGCCCGAGCATGCACTGTTCGCGGCACACATGGATCCACCAGATGAGTATGCACAGCACAGTTGGATACCTGCTGATGAGGATGTTCCACCTTTTCCCCCTCAGATCCCTGATACACGACATGTTGATTTTTCTTTTCAGGTTCCTCAGTTTGTACCTCCAGCGAGGACTGGAGAGGGTTCTTCAGCCCATCCTTTTGGGCATGTACCGATGTCTATCCCTTTCATGCCCCAGATGTCATCTGTTCCACCCACTGTTGCTCCATTTCATGTGGCACCTTTTGATCCCACCAGTGAGCCGTTCCTTTGGGCACCAGACTCTGCTATGCCACCTACTGACCCCTACCATTCTTTCCACATGGGGTATACTATCGAGGACGTTTTGATGTCTTTTGTCGCCCAGCACGAGGCACACACGCAGCGCATTCAGGAGCTTGAGAGAGCTCAGACACCGCCATGTCCGTGCCAGGGTCAGGCCCACTCTCCGTTGCAGCCCTCTCGACCTGTTCCACCAGACTATGCTGCACACCTTTTTGCCCTGGAGCAGCAGGTTGCTTCTTGGTTGCGTACCCAGAGACCACATAGTAAGTCTCGATATATGGCAATCGCAGTATTCTCACCATATTTGATTCGCTTGATTGCTTATTTATATTCTTATGATATGGGATGTTGTGTGATTGGTATTTGTGATGTGTTGATACTAGATTCATAAGTCAATCCGTCACATTACTTCATATGCACCAATCATGCAACAGTTAATCCGTTGATACCCGAAAGCGTGCAACATATAAATCAATGATACACAATTAGTCAACACATTTCATGAACACCTAAACAAACCATTCTGATGTGCGCCCTATAGATCGGCCTTATGTAAGACAAGGGTTGGCCCAAAGTGGCCCAATTAATATATCTACATGATTAAGCCCAACTTAGCATATAAAACCCAATGTAACTTCAACCAAACCGTGTAGTCCAGCGTGTGAGTATGTGACCCAGATTACAACATTTACATCCAACTTATTCTAGCAGTCCGGTTACATGTAATGGCCCAATTAAGTGTGTATTGTGATTTGCTATTATTTGCCATAACACAAGCATCTCAATACCAATAACCATTTAATTTCTTACAAGATTGCAAACCATACCCCCATCGTGTTATTCAGATTCAACGAAGATATGGAAGTTTCTTAAAAACATAACAGCCCATTAATGCTCATTTATCAATATGCAAACATAGAATATTCTAATCATCCTAACCACCAACTCAATTATCATAGCCATTTATGTTGGATTATTATACAAAAGTTGCCACCACATAACCCACATGTAGGCCAAATCCCACGATCATCATCTGACAATATTATTATGAAGTCCACTTTATTTGATTTGATCAAGACTCAACACATGGCTGCCACTTTTATTCAAGGTTATCATATCAGACCACTTTCCTTCAAGGGTATTGGACCACTAAGATACTTGATCATTGATCTCACACAATCATTTATAAGTTTTGTAATCACAGTCGATGATCATAACCAACATTCATTCGAGATAATTATCAGTTTTAATTACATGCCAAATAGTTCAAAAGTTAACATAATATCACATGTCATTCAATTACATAATCACGGCAATCAGCAGGAAACCAACAAGAATTACAACAAGATCCATATGTCACGATTTTCATATACATTCGATGTAAACCCTTTCGTACACAACACCAATTTAAACCAAACACATCACATAATTAATCTAAAACATATGCTAACCTGATTAAGATATACAAGAACACACGAATCGAGGGGAGTGGGGTTTCGATCCAAGAAGTCTGCCGTCCAAGATAGAGGGGTGAGGAAAAATAGTAGGGTTTGGTTTATTATATTGTGTTGATGTGAGGCATAGCAAGGTTACGTACAAATAATTATAGTGCCAAAAGTCTAATAAAGTGGGCCGATCCTAATACTCATTTTGTTACCACAAGTGGGCTTGGTTCTTGTTAGTTTGGGCCGAAGTGATGTGTATCACAAGGGTCACTAATGTGGCCCAATTACTTGCGGCCCAAAAGTGCAAATATGATAGTTTACCAAAATAACACGCACGCTTAACAGATTTATAAAAGAAACGCGGAGTAAAGATTATCAGATTAAACGTTACAAACCTTGAAAGTTCGGGTTGTCACATTATCCCCAACTTGAAAGAAATTTCGTCTCGAAATTTAGCATGTGGTTACTGAGGAAGCTAGTTGTGTTGGGTTGTTTCCTGGTTTTCCTGGGGTGTCACATCCTCCCCCCGTTGATCTGGAATTTCGTCCCGAAATTCCGTGGTAGCTTCAGCCTCAGTAGTGGTTGTACTGTTTGAAAATAGTTGGGGATACTTTTGTTTCATTTGATCTTCGCGTTCCCAGGTGAACTCTGGGCCACGACGGGAGTTCCAACGAACTCGAACGAGAGGTATTCTAGTGTGCTTGAGGACCTTAACGTCCCGGTCCGTGATTTCAACTGGTTCCTCGACGAATCGCAACTGATCGTCGATAATGAGCTCCTTCAAAGGAACTATGAGGGTCTCATCTGACAGACACTTCTTTAGATTGGACACGTGAAAAACATTGTGAACTGCACTGAGTTCTACGGGTAGGTTCAGTTTGTAGGCCACCTTGCCTATTTTCTCGATGATTTCGAACGGTCCGACATAACGCGGATTAACTTTGCCCCTTTTTCCAAAGCGAACCACACCTTTCCAGGGTGAAACTTTGAGTAGCACTCGATCCCCAACTTGGAACTCGAGTGGTTTCCTGCGCTTATCAGCGTAGCTTTTCTGACGGTCACGACCTGCCGCCATTCGTTGTCGTATCTGAGCAATTCGTTCTGTTGTGTCTACCACAAGTTCTGGACCAGTGATCTGACTATCTCCCACCTCTGCCCAACAAAGAGGTGACCGGCATTTACGCCCGTACAATGCCTCAAACGGAGCAGCTTTAATGCTGGTGTGGTAGCTGTTATTGTACGAAAATTCCACAAGTGGCAGATGCTTTTCCCAGCCGTTGCCAAAGTCAATTACACATGCCCTAAGCATGTCTTCAAGGGTCTGGATGGTGCTTTCAGACTGCCCATCCGTTTGCGGGTGATAAGCTGTGCTCATATCTAAACGTGAGCCAAAGGACTTGTGCATTGCTTGCCACAATTCTGAAGTAAAACGTGCATCACGATCTGAGATAATAGAGGTGGGCACCCCGTGCCTCGAGACAACTTCCTTTAGGTATACGTCTGCTAGAGTGGAGAACTTATCCATTTCCTTGATATCCAAGAAGTGTGCAGACTTTGTGAGTCGATCCACGATCACCCAAATAGTATTGTTACCACGTTGAGATCTAGGCAGGCCAGTAACAAAATCCATGGAAATTTGCTCCCATTTCCATTGTGGTATCTCTGGTTGTTGGAGTAGGCTTGAAGGTTTCTGATATTCGACTTTGACTCTCGCACAAGTCAAACACTTGCTGACGTAAGTTGATATGTGGGCCTTCATGCTAGGCCACCAGTATGTAGTTCTGAGGTCGTGGTACATCTTATCTGAACCAGGATGTACTGAGTAGCGAGACTTGTGTGCCTCATCCATCACAAGCTCTCGTAGGTTGCCATAGTGTGGGACCCAAATGCGTCCTGTTACGTAGTAAGCACCGTCTTCCTTTTGTTCTAATCGTTGCCTTGAGCCGCGTAGGGCTTCAGCCCTGATGTTTTCTGGTTTTAATGCTTCTACCTGAGCGTCTCGTATCTGTGCAGGAAGACTAGATTGAATAGTGAGTTGTAAAGCTCGTACGCGCTTAGGCGTAGTGTCCTTTCGACTGAGGGCGTCAGCCACAACATTGGCTTTGCCTAGGTGGTACCTGATCGAGCATTCGTAGTCATTCAGTAGCTCGAACCATCTTCGTTGTCGCATATTCAGCTCCTTCTGTTTGAAGATATGCTCGAGACTCCTGTGATCGGTGTAGATGGCGCACTTGGTACCGTACAGATAGTGTCTCCATATCTGAAGTGCAAAAACAACAACTCCCAGCTCTAAATCATGTGTAGTGTAGTTCCTTTCATGAACTTTAAGTTGGCGTGTGGCGTAGGCTATAACTTTATCCCGTTGCATCAATACACAACCAAGACCCTGAACTGATGCGTCGCAGTAAACCACAAAGTCGTCTGTGCCCACTGGCAATGAAAGGATAGGTGCACTGCAAAGTCTATCCTTTAAGTGCTGAAATGCTAATTCCTGTGCATTTCCCCATCGATAAACAACGACTTTCTGCGTTAGTGAGGTGAGAGGCTGTGCAATCTTGGAAAAATCCTTAATGAACCTCCTGTAGTAACCTGCCAAGCCCAAGAATTGGCGAATTTCCGTTGGCGTGCGAGGTGCAGGCCAGTTTTTAATCGAGTCAACCTTGGATGGATCAACGTGAATCCCATCCTTGTTTACCACATGGCCTAGGAAATGGACTTCACGAAGCCAGAAGTCGCATTTCGAGAACTTTGCATAAAGTTGTTCTGTTCGAAGAAGTTCCAAAATGAGTCGTAGATGTTGCTCGTGCTCCTACTGACTCTTCGAGTATATCAGGATGTCGTCAATGAAAACAATAACGAACTTGTCCAGGTAAGGCTTGCACACTCTGTTCATAAGGTCCATGAAAATCGCAGGTGCGTTTGTCAGCCCAAAAGGCATAACCAAAAACTCGTAGTGTCCATAACGAGTTCTAAAGGCTGTTTTGGAGACGTCCTCTTCTCGGACTCTCAGCTGGTGATATCCCGATCTCCGATCAATCTTCAAGTAAAAGCTCGACCCTTGCAGCTGGTCAAATAGGTCGTCGATGCGTGGAAGAGGGTAGCGATTCTTCACGGTCACCTTGTTGAGTTCGCGATAGTCAATGCACATTCTGAAGGTACCGTCTTTCTTCTTCACAAACAAGACCGGAGCTCCCCAGGGCGAAGAGCTAGGACGAACAAAACCCTTATCCAAGAGTTCTTGTAGTTGCGTAGACAGCTCTTCTAGTTCTGATGGGGCTAAGCGATAAGGTGCTCGAGCTATAGGTGCTGCTCCAGGAGCTAGCTCGATTTGAAACTCGACTTGACGATGAGGCGGAAGGCCAGGTAATTCCTCAGGGAATACCTCAGGATAGTCACGTACAATCGGAAAATCTTCTATCTTCTTCTCTTTCTTCGAGGTGTCCGTAACGAGAGCCAGAATAGCAATGTGGCCCTTTCTCAAACACTTCTGGGCCTTAAGGAAAGAGATGATGCTCACAACAGCACCACTTTTGTCGCCATGAATCATGAGAGGTTCATCGCCTGGGCGAGGAAATACGGACAATCTTCTCGTTGCAAAGGATCTCCGCTTGGTGTTGGGATAACAAATCCATGCCAATAACGATGTCGAAACCATCACCACATTGCAGTCATTTCTAGCATCACCCTGACCAATCATGAACACTCGACCCCTGGCACCATTGCCATCGTTGTTTCCCCCATTGTTGTTCCCATTGCCCTGATTATTGTTGTTGTTGTTGTTCGGATTTTGATTTAACTGGGGGCAGTCCCGCTTGAAGTGGCCTTCAGCATCACACTGAAAGCATCCCCTATTACCTCGTTGTCGCTGTTGGTTCTGTGGAGCTGTTGGTTGTTGTTGTTGGTTCTGATTCGCAGGTCGTGAGCTCCTACAATCCTTAGCTTCATGACCCATCTTGAGACACCTCTGGCAATGACCCTTGTTGCTCTGATAGTCATCAGTCCTTCCCTGCTGTGCCTGGGACTGAACTGAAGTCGAACCTTTGCTGGAGGTTCCATCCCATTTTTCGCTTGTTACACTGGGAATAGCAGAAGTAGTAATAGTAGTAGCCACCAATACGTTTAGGCAACTTGTTCTGTTCCACTGCTTGGTCTGTGAGACGATGAGCAAAACGAGTAACATCCTGGATAGTAGCAAAGTTTGCAGCAGTCACATGGCATTGAATCTCTGGTACTAAGCCTCTGAGGTACAGCTCATTGCGCTTGATGAGAGATCCACCATAGTTGGACATAACACTGCCAGTTCATTGGATCGTTTCGTGTACGCTTCTATCTCTGACCCCGTCATCTTCAGGTTAAAGAACTCCACTTCCAGCTTGTGGATATCATCACGACTACAGTATTCACGTTTGATCAGTTCCTTAAAATCATTCCATGGGGTGGCATTAGCAGCCGCCAACCCCGGCATCTAAACTTGCGCGTTCCACCAATTTAACGCAACGCCTTCGAGAGTACCAGTGGCGTACTTCACCCTTCGAGCCTCGGGGCATTCACACATTTCAAAGACCGATTCGAGTTTCTCAAACCAGTGGAGGAGTCTAACGGCCCCTTCAGTGCCACTGAAAGTAGTAGGACGACAGTCCATAAAAGTCTTGAATGTGCATACAGATGGCTGAGCGTTCTGACCTTGTTGCGCGAGGAAGAAAAGACAGGGTTAAGCGCGAGAGTTGGGTCATGAGAGTAGGATCTAACATCCTAGGTTAGGTTCGGAATAGCAGGTTATACCTCCTGCCTGAGTGGCTGCGAGTGCTGCCATAACTTGTTCGTTGATAAGAGCCGTCAGCTGGCTTGAGTTAGGTTCACACGTTCCCTCATGATCTTCACATCGAAGGAAACACAAGTAGGAAAGGTGTCGCGAATATGTGTAAGTATGGAGTGACAAAAGGGAACAAGCACACATGTGTTTTCAATCAATAGTTGTTACATTCATCTAAGCATACTATGAGCAAAGTTCTATGTAACTAGCAAGTAGGCAATATAACATAAACCATATTACCTACAGTATTGAGCCTTGCACGTGGAGTGAAGCGTTGTTGTGGATCGTTGAGCACTGTTCAGGTTATAGTCTGGTTTTAACAAAAACTTTTCCCTTATTAAAACCAAGTTCACTATAACCAATGGCTCTGATACCAATCTGTCACACCCCCAAAATCCACATGCGGAGTATCACCGCTTGGCGGTGTGTGTAACACCTGTGTCATTTCAACCATCAAACAAATGCCCAACCAATGAAATATTGTATTTCATACTTGGGACTTGTATAAATATGTGTATCTTGTGCACATACCAACTCTTGTTCGATTTCAAGCTCTAAATCGCTTTCTGGACGGTTATACACGCTCTGATGCGTAAATATAACCAGTTTAATCCAACGAACACTCTGGAATAGTGAAATAGGCTTAACATACCTTAAATAACCTTTACATAACTTAGATATAAGTTTTGGAAGGTTTGGTATGGTGAAATCAAAGTTTAATCGTTTACAGGGACTAAAGTTGACAAACTGCGAAAGTATGGCAATTTGAACTGTAACAGACATTCCGGAACATGACCATAAGTTAAACATACCATAAATATCCTTTACATAGCTTAGAAATAGGCTTTGAGGTGTTCGGTATGCTAAAATAAACTTTTGTGTCATTCAGGGACTAAAAGCGTCAAAAAGTGCACAAGTTTGCATTTTTACGCATAACTTACGTTCTGAATACATCCGGACATCCAAAAATTTATGTAAGCATGACTACATTATATTTTAGTGTTCGCCTTAAGAAAAATCCATTCGTCACGTCATTTGGATTGTTTTTCGCGCTTGTGCGCATTCCGTCGTAATTAAGCGAACATCGCGTTCGTACGGCTAAACGAACCGACATCCGAGATATTTTTGAGCACATTTTAAGTTCCCTATACTTTAACTTCATTTTAGAGCTTTGAAATGGGGTTAACGGGCCTTAAACGTGTCAAAAATGGCCTAAATACAGTTCAGGGACCAAAACTGTAATTCTGCCAAACTGCACCATACGATGCGTATGGTATATATACCATACGATGCGTATGGGGTCTGCAGACCAGGTTCAGTGTATTAACAGCCTGTTTGCAGCTGTTTTAACCACAACCACATGTTTGCAACTTGCCTAATCTGTTGATAAACATCATTTTTAGCCACCATAAGGTTCCGACAAGTGTACGCCTTGGATTCGATCACGTACTACGAGAAACGATCCTAACGGCTCTACTTTTCCTATAAATACCCACCCCCCTTTTGGCTTAAAAACCCACAAGAATTCTGATTTGAGAGCTCTAAGTTGAAACCATTGTTTCATACCTGAGTTCTTGAATCGGGATTAGCATTCGGGGACCCTGGGTAAGTATTCTTTCGTTCTTTTCCTTATTTTTACTGCTTTTCGAGTCAGAAAGTCAAACTTTGTTTGACTTTCAGCGTTGACCAGTAATGGTCAATGCGAAGTTCGTTTGAACTTCGCAACGTGAGTGTAATCACGTTGGTCATAGTCCCTTGGGACTATGCCCACTGATTACCACGTTGTCTAGGGTCGTAGGGTAGGCGATCTAATAAATCGCCTATACCTTCGAACCCGACCCAGTTTGGTCGATCATTAGGATCCGACCAAACACATTAGGTGACCATAGTAGGTAGGGCATAACCTTCCGAGGTTATACCCTATGGTCACATCGTTTAAATAGTTGTATGATAGGTAGTTTATATGCCTTAGGTAAATTACCAGAATACCCTTTTCATGTATAATTGGTAATTAAGCATATGTAACCTAAACTTTTGTCGCATAACTGATTATGTAACATGTTTAGGCATATAACACTTGTCATAGGACTAGTTAGGCGATCCGAACGCGTTTCACGCGAACGACGCGTTAAAGTAGCATAAGCTACCTAAACGGGTCGTAATGGGTCGTAAACAATTAGGTTAAGTTTCATTTAGTATGTAGGCTTTGTTAAACCAAAAGACACGAGTCTCTACACTCGTTTGGTTTACAAACCCTAATGCTACCCGATCATCCGATGTAGGTCCGGTTTATTAATGTAGTTACCTATATTAGGTGCCGTTTGATATTCCGCGATCTCTAGCATTGCTTGGTGGTTATCCTAGGACTTCTGAGCAATCTCAAGTGAGTACATAGACCCCTCTTTTACTGTTTTCCAAACATTTTGGGGTGGAACACATGTGCCTACTTGTTACTTTCGTGCTTTCCTGTTTTCACATCATATACTGGTTATGTTCATTAGTACACTATTAGTACATTGATTTACATGACTTTTCTGCTTTGTATGTTAACTTAGCATACTTAGTACATTGTTTTACATTACATTTTGTTGCATATGCTCATCCAGTATATGAACACTTTGACATATTACCCAATGCATTTGACAATTGATTTGACATAGACATTTCGGCATAGACATTTTAACATGATTGACATTTGATCATGCATTTCCCACAAAACATAACTTTGATTTAAACCAAGTTTTACTTCAATACTTTGTTTTTGTGCATATGGTTTAGTTGAGACCTTTCACTTGCCATACATGACATATTTGACATAGACATTTGACATGGATATTTGACATAGACATTTTGACATGATTTACATCTTGACATGAACATTTTACATTGTTTGGTTTGGTTTGATTAAGTGATTAAGTAACGATGCGTGTGTAATATGATACAAGCATGGTGGATACGCCGCTGGTACTTCCTATATATAAGTGTTTGTATGGTATTACATGTCGTAACGTTATTTGAATCATTTCAGTTTGAGACATAGAACATTTTATACAAATAACATACTTTTCACAAGACATTGATTTATAAACAACTCATCTTATACAAACTCATTTTATATGGTTATTCATTTAACCATACATTATTTATACATATCATCTGATCTTATCGATTTTCAAATGATTTACAAAACAAAGCAAATAACAAGGTTCATGACTAAACATTTTCTCAAACATAAGTCATGAAGCCTATTTTCACAAAACCTATGTATCTCACCGGCATTTTTATGCTGACGTACCATATTTTCACATGTGTTTTTCAGGAACTGTTGCATAAGATGATCAAGATACATATAGGCAGACTTGGGCTTTAGTGACAATAAAAGATGCAGACTAGTTAATTATGTTGTATTTCCATGTTTGTTTAGACATTGTAACACTTATATTGAATAAAACGAAACTTTAATTTCCAAGGTTGTGAAACATTAATTCTGTTACAACACTCCCCGACGTTTCCGCCACGTTTTGTATGTTCCACGTGGTCGGGGTGTGACAGAAAAGATGGTATCAGAGCTTATGGTTATAGGGAATTAGGTTATTAGTAATACTTTGACTTAGTCTATAACCTTCTTAGGACCCTAACGCGAGTTACTTGCGTTTAGTCATAAAACATACCGTCACCTATCCTTAGGCGACTACCACAACAAGAACATAAATTTCAAAACCGCTTTGAAAACTAATCATCTGTTCTAGGATGATTGATTACATGGTTTTGAACCCTCTATTGTAAGGTTTTGAACCCTCTGTTATACGGTTTTGAACCCCTTTGAGTTTTCAAAATCTCGTCAAGGTTTTGGGTTTTTAATAATGTGAACACGTGCAAACTGGAAGGGTGAATGCCTGTATTCTGGGTTTTCTGTCTAGGCAAGCACTTCGTATACATCTCATCAGACGCGAGACCAGTTGTGCTTACCTGGGAATTCTTGGGATGAGTGTTCACTTATAGGCGAGCATGTCTTCATGATACATTATTTTTGACTCATCTACTTTGATTAGTCACTGTGTGTCGTTTGTTGCTCTGTAGTAACAAACAAATGACCACTATCCTTGCTTTCTTCAGATTTGTTTCATCTCATTCTTTTCGTCTAGTTCTCTCACTCGTTTCCTTTCATGTTTCCTCTTTTAGAATGCCTCCTCGACGCGAAAACCAAATAGCGACTGCCGAGCTGGCAGAAATCATTGCGCAGCAAATGGCTGCTCAATTCCCAAACCTCTTTGCTCTATGGAATCAAGCCAACAACAACAACAATGGTCCATGCAATTTCAAGAGTTTTAACTCGGCGAAACCACTCAAGTTTAGTGGTTCTGAGGGAGCGACTGGGCTTCTTCAATGGTTCGAGAGCATTGAGAATACTTTCCGCCACGTGCAGTGTCCTGACAATCGCAAGGTCGAGTTTTCTACGAGTGTGTTCCAGAAGAGGGCCCTTACGTGGTGGAACGGGGTTATGAGAGATCGTGGTGCAGAAGTTGCTCTAGCACAGACATGGGCCGAACTTAGGGCTCTCATGATGAAGGAGTTTTGTCCTCGTCACGAGATCAGGGCTTTGGAAAGGGAATTTGATGATCTTAAGCAAGACAGCGGTGAGCATCGAGCCTACACGGACCGTTATGAGGAGTTAAGTCTGTTATGCCCAAACATGGTCACACCTTTGGATAAGGCGATCGAAAAGTACATTGATGGCCTTCCCGACTCAATACAAGACATTTTGACTGGTAGCAACCCTACTACTGTTAGGCAGGCCATTGAGTTATCTGCAACCTTGACTGAATCGCAGATCAGGAAACGTAAGCTTTTCCGAAAGGGTGACAAGAAACTGGTCGAGGAATCGAAACCAATCGAGGAATCAAAGACCATGGATGAACAGACTGGATCCTCTAAGAAGTCAAAGAAGCGAAAGGCTTCTCAGAACTTCGCCGTGGTCGCTCACAATGATCAAGTCGTCCCCAACCAACCAGCTCAACCCCCTGCCAGGAAACCCTACAAAGGAGCTGCACCCATGTGCAACCAATGTGGCCTACATCATCATGCTGGTGTGAAGTGCCGCACATGCCAAGTTTGCGGACTTATAGGTCATACAGTGAGGGTTTGCCCAACAGCAGCAGCACCAAATCAGATTAACAACAATCCTGCTCAAGCTCGTTTCCCACTGGGATCTTGCTACAACTGTGGCGAGATGGGCCATTTTAGTAGAAATTGCCCAAGACTTGCTGATGCAAATCCAGCGCAGGGATGAGTATCTGACCGACAGAAGATAACGCTGTTTAGAAAATAATCGAGCCTTGTGTATTATTCTCTTTTATCACAATCTATGAAACAGTTGTTGTTATTGTTGTTTATAAATAAATCTTTCATTTACATTTCAATATGTTTATGTGGTTGCATGTATAAACATATCCCCTACAATACCGACAATCAAGGAACCGCATTCCTTGAAGAACAGACTACTTCCAAATTTCTTCCCTTGTATAATCTCTTGCGTTTCCACGAAAATCCTAAGTACCCGTTTCTTCCAAGAGAAACGATGTACGAGGCGCCAAGTTAATGGCAATCAATAACAAGAAAATAACAATTAAACAATTATGTGGTTATGTGCTTATGTGTTATCCTTTATGTGTCATGTGATCCAATTTATGTTATTCAAATCCTCGTAAAATCTTACATATCTTTGTGCAAGAGATTCATAGTAGGATGCCCAAAGGTACTACTTAAATCCTTAATGGACTTCTACGTTGTAGTTAAAGTCCCTTGGATTATAAGGTACTACCTCAAAATTTGACCCCTTTAGTGGTCTAGTTAAACAGATTGATCCAAAAATCTGGTTAGGGATATCATGTGATGATATAGCTGAAAGGACTCCTTAGTGGCCTAATTAAGAAGATCCTCTGTTGATCTAATTAAAAGGACCCTATGGTAGTCTAGTCACTCTCATCTCAGGTTTGATATCTTTCCCCACAACATTCCAAAACAAACTGTGCGGACTGTGCAAGGAATTACGTAATTATGGATGCATACATAATTATGGAATTTAGTGCACGGAAATCACAGCAAGTTCTATCATGTATCTAGAGTTAACCCTATTCATTTCCAATTCTGATGAAGCATCCGTTGAGGAAAAATGAACTAGCTATTCATTTTTCACTTCTGAAGAATATCCGTTGAGGAAATGAATATCCGTTGTTTATCTTTTCATTTCCATTCTGAAGAATAACCGTTGAGAAAAAAAATGAATTATTCATTCATTTTCATTCTGAAGAATATCCGTTGAGGAAATGAATATCCGTTGTGTAATTTTTCATTTCCATTCTGAAGAATAACCGTTGAGAAAAATGAATTATCCATTCATTTTCGTTCTGAAGAATATCCGTTGAGGAAATGAATATCCGTTGTGTAGTCTTTCATTTCCATTCTGAAGAATAACCGTTGAGGAAAATGAATTATCCATTCATTTTCGTTCTGAAGAATATCCGTTGAGGAAATGAATATCCGTTGCGTAGTCTTTCATTTCCAACTCTGAGGAAATAACCGTTGAAAATGACCCCGTTAGTTCATTTTCGTTTCTGAAGATTTATCCGTTGAGGAAATGAATATCCGTTGTGTAGTCTTTCATTTCCATTCTGAAGAATAACCGTTGAGGAAAATGAATTATCCATTCATTTTCGTTCTGAAGAATATCCGTTGAGGAAATGAATATCCGTTGCGTAGTCTTTCATTTCCAACTCTGAGGAAATAACCGTTGAAAATGACCCCGTTAGTTCATTTTCGTTTCTGAAGATTTATCCGTTGAGGAAATGAATATCCGTTGCGTAGTCTTTCATTTCCAACTCTGAGGAAATAACCGTTGAAAATGACCCCGTTAGTTCATTTTCGTTTCTGAAGATTTATCCGTTGAGGAAATGAATATCCGTTGTGTAGTCTTTCATTTCCAACTCTGAGGAAATAACCGTTGAAAATGACTCCGTTAGTTCATTTTCGTTTCTGAAGATTTATCCGTTGAGGAAATGAATATCCATTGTGTAGTCTTTCATTTCCAACTCTGAGGAAATAACCGTTGAAAATGACTCCGTTAGTTCATTTTCGTTTCTGAAGATTTATCCGTTGGGGAAATGAATATCCGTTTGTCTGTCCTTCATTTCCGTACCTGAGGAAACAACCGTTGAAAATGACTCCGTTATTTCATTTTCGTTTCTGAAGATTATCCGTTGAGGAAATGAATATCCGTTGATTTTTCTTTCATTTCAAATTCTGAAGAACAAACCGTTGAGGAAAATGACCCCGTTTGTTCATTTTCGTTCTGAAGAATATCCGTTGAGAGAAATGAATATCCGTGGATTATTCCTTCATTCTCATTTCTGACGAAGAATCCGTTGAGAAAGAATGAATCATCCATTCATTCTCACTTCTGAAGAATATTCGTTGAGGGAAATCTATATCCGTTTAGTTAATTCCTTATTTTCCATTTCCGAAGAACCCGTTGAAGAAAATGACTCTGTTCGTTCATTTTCGCTTCTGAAAAATATCCGTTGAGGAAAATAATCAGATTTTGCTTTACATATCTTTGATGACTATTTGACACAAAGTCATAAACAGACTCCTACGAATTAATTTCGGGACGAAATTTCCTAAAAGTAGGGGAGACTGTAACACCTGTGTCATTTCAACCATCAAACAAATGCCCAACCAATGAAATATTGTATTTCATACTTGGGACTTGTATAAATATGTGTATCTTGTGCACATACCAACTCTTGTTCGATTTCAAGCTCTAAATCGCTTTCTGGACGGTTATACACGCTCTGATGCGTAAATATAACCAGTTTAATCCAACGAACACTCTGGAATAGTGAAATAGGCTTAACATACCTTAAATAACCTTTACATAACTTAGATATAAGTTTTGGAAGGTTTGGTATGGTGAAATCAAAGTTTAATCGCTTACAGGGACTAAAGTTGACAAACTGCGAAAGTATGCCAATTTGAACTGTAACAGACATTCCGGAACATGACCATAAGTTAAACATACCATAAATATCCTTTACATAGCTTAGAAATAGGCTTTGAGGTGTTCGGTATGCTAAAATAAACTTTTGTGTCATTCAGGGACTAAAAGCGTCAAAAAGTGCACAAGTTTGCATTTTTACGCATAACTTACGTTCTGAATACATCCGGACATCCAAAAATTTATGTAAGCATGACTACATTATATTTTAGTGTTCGCCTTAAGAAAAATCCATTCGTCACGTCATTTGGATTGTTTTTCACGCTTGTGCGCATTCCGTCGTAATTAAGCGAACATCGCGTTCGTACGGCTAAACGAACCGACATCCGAGATATTTTTGAGCACATTTTAAGTTCCCTATACTTTAACTTCATTTTAGAGCTTTGAAATGGGGTTAACGGGCCTTAAACGTGTCAAAAATGGCCTAAATACAGTTCAGGGACCAAAACTGTAATTCTGCCAAACTGCACCATACGATGCGTATGGTATATATACCATACGATGCGTATGGGGTCTGCAGACCAGGTTCAGTGTATTAACAGCCTGTTTGCAGCTGTTTTAACCACAACCACATGTTTGCAACTTGCCTAATCTGTTGATAAACATCATTTTTAGCCACCATAAGGTTCCGACAAGTGTACGCCTTGGATTCGATCACGTACTACGAGAAACGATCCTAACGGCTCTACTTTTCCTATAAATACCCACCCCCCTTTTGGCTTAAAAACCCACAAGAATTCTGATTTGAGAGCTCTAAGTTGAAACCATTGTTTCATACCTGAGTTCTTGAATCGGGATTAGCATTCGGGGACCCTGGGTAAGTATTCTTTCGTTCTTTTCCTTATTTTTACTGCTTTTCGAGTCAGAAAGTCAAACTTTGTTTGACTTTCAGCGTTGACCAGTAATGGTCAATGCGAAGTTCGTTTGAACTTCGCAACGTGAGTGTAATCACGTTGGTCATAGTCCCTTGGGACTATGCCCACTGATTACCACGTTGTCTAGGGTCGTAGGGTAGGCGATCTAATAAATCGCCTATACCTTCGAACCCGACCCAGTTTGGTCGATCATTAGGATCCGACCAAACACATTAGGTGACCATAGTAGGTAGGGCATAACCTTCCGAGGTTATACCCTATGGTCACATCGTTTAAATAGTTGTATGATAGGTAGTTTATATGCCTTAGGTAAATTACCAGAATACCCTTTTCATGTATAATTGGTAATTAAGCATATGTAACCTAAACTTTTGTCGCATAACTGATTATGTAACATGTTTAGGCATATAACACTTGTCATAGGACTAGTTAGGCGATCCGAACGCGTTTCACGCGAACGACGCGTTAAAGTAGCATAAGCTACCTAAACGGGTCGTAATGGGTCGTAAACAATTAGGTTAAGTTTCATTTAGTATGTAGGCTTTGTTAAACCAAAAGACACGAGTCTCTACACTCGTTTGGTTTACAAACCCTAATGCTACCCGATCATCCGATGTAGGTCCGGTTTATTAATGTAGTTACCTATATTAGGTGCCGTTTGATATTCCGCGATCTCTAGCATTGCTTGGTGGTTATCCTAGGACTTCTGAGCAATCTCAAGTGAGTACATAGACCCCTCTTTTACTGTTTTCCAAACATTTTGGGGTGGAACACATGTGCCTACTTGTTACTTTCGTGCTTTCCTGTTTTCACATCATATACTGGTTATGTTCATTAGTACACTATTAGTACATTGATTTACATGACTTTTCTGCTTTGTATGTTAACTTAGCATACTTAGTACATTGTTTTACATTACATTTTGTTGCATATGCTCATCCAGTATATGAACACTTTGACATATTACCCAATGCATTTGACAATTGATTTGACATAGACATTTCGGCATAGACATTTTAACATGATTGACATTTGATCATGCATTTCCCACAAAACATAACTTTGATTTAAACCAAGTTTTACTTCAATACTTTGTTTTTGTGCATATGGTTTAGTTGAGACCTTTCACTTGCCATACATGACATATTTGACATAGACATTTGACATGGATATTTGACATAGACATTTTGACATGATTTACATCTTGACATGAACATTTTACATTGTTTGGTTTGGTTTGATTAAGTGATTAAGTAACGATGCGTGTGTAATATGATACAAGCATGGTGGATACGCCGCTGGTACTTCCTATATATAAGTGTTTGTATGGTATTACATGTCGTAACGTTATTTGAATCATTTCAGTTTGAGACATAGAACATTTTATACAAATAACATACTTTTCACAAGACATTGATTTATAAACAACTCATCTTATACAAACTCATTTTATATGGTTATTCATTTAACCATACATTATTTATACATATCATCTGATCTTATCGATTTTCAAATGATTTACAAAACAAAGCAAATAACAAGGTTCATGACTAAACATTTTCTCAAACATAAGTCATGAAGCCTATTTTCACAAAACCTATGTATCTCACCGGCATTTTTATGCTGACGTACCATATTTTCACATGTGTTTTTCAGGAACTGTTGCATAAGATGATCAAGATACATATAGGCAGACTTGGGCTTTAGTGACAATAAAAGATGCAGACTAGTTAATTATGTTGTATTTCCATGTTTGTTTAGACATTGTAACACTTATATTGAATAAAACGAAACTTTAATTTCCAAGGTTGTGAAACATTAATTCTGTTACAACACTCCCCGACGTTTCCGCCACGTTTTGTATGTTCCACGTGGTCGGGGTGTGACAGTGTGACTGACCAGGATCATGCCACCAATCATATTGAGCAAGCATGTAAGTAACTTAAAATCCAACACAATATAATTGGTGTCCAAAACAAAAACATAGCTTAAGTTGCAAGCGGAAGCATAATGTCAAAAACCAAAGTATAAGTTAATTATGTTAAGTTCATCATGAACACTCAATGTCCATGCTCCACAACGACTCTTCCCCATGCAAGCTCCTGATAACCTAATGACCTGCAAAGCATGTAGTAACGAGTCAACAACAAAGTTGAGCGAGTTCACAATTGGGTGTTTGTTTTAAGTTGTTCCAAAAACAGTTTCCTTTAACTGGCATCCTGCCGTGGGGGTTACCCCATAGTTGAAAACGTGTTTAGTTTAATCACGTTTACTCTGGCAATCCAGCCGTGGGGGCTACCCCATGTTTAGTTATCTGGCTTTTCGGCCGTGGGGGCTACCCCATGTTTATACCACTAGACTCGTTACCACATCGACCGCTGACTGTAGTCATGTTTATGTACCCTGAACTGTCAATGTCTATCATCATTGACGTGCCCAGATCCATTAGTTCACGCCCGTCCTCTGCGGCACGGTGTGAGGCTTGTCAGACCTAAATAGCGCTATCTAACTAATGACCCGCTCGCCATTGGCCCGACGATTAAGTCGATATAAAAAGGAGGGACTTCGTGATAGAGTTTTGGTCTAGTGAAAGTTAACTGTCCATGAGGACGAGGAATTATATTCCTGAACCCGTACTGTCCTACCCAATAAGGACGAGGAATCCATATTCCTTAACCCATTCCCAACCCCTGGGAATCCCATGCTTTGTAGAAAGTGTGAACTCACCTTGGTTTGCTCGGTAAGATTATCTACTTAATTACCAGTTGGTCAGCCGTGTCCTATCATGGTTACCGGTAACGGTCAGTTTCATGTGCACATAGATTGCATATCACATACACAATTAATTCTCGTATTCCTTATACACAAAATACACAACTACTGTACATATAGCACACACATGCAGTTCAAACCATAACAGTAAATCAAGTAATCTCTAGCATATACTAGATTCATAAGTCAATCCGTCACATTACTTCATATGCACCAATCATGCAACAGTTAATCCGTTGATACCCGAAAGTGTGCAACATATAAATCAATGATACACAATTAGTCAACACATTTCATGAACACCTAAACAAACCATTCTGATGTGCGCCCTATAGATCGGCCTTATGTAAGACAAGGGTTGGCCCAAAGTGGCCCAATTAATATATCTACATGATTAAGCGCAACTTAGCATATAAAACCCAATGTAACTTCAACCAAACCGTGTAGTCCAGCGTGTGAGTGTGTGACCCAGATTACAACATTTACATCCAACTTATTCTAGCAGTCCGGTTACATGTAATGGCCCAATTAAGTGTGTGTTGTGATTTTCTATTATTTGCCATAACACAAGCATCTCAATTCCAATAACCATTTAATTTCTTACAAGATTGCAAACCATACCCCCATCATGTTATTCAGATTCAACGAAGATATGGAAGTTTCTTAAAAACATAACAGCCCATTAATGCTCATTTATCAATATGCAAACATAGAATATTCTAATCATCCTAACCACCAACTCAATTATCATAGCCATTTATGTTGGATTATTATACAAGAGTTGCCACCACATAACCCACATGTAGGCCAAATCCCATGATCATCATCTGACAATATTATTATGAAGTCCACTTTATTTGATTTGATCAAGACTCAACACATGGCTGCCACTTTTATTCAAGGTTATCATATCAGACCACTTTCCTTCAAGGGTATTGGACCACTAAGATACTTGATCATTGATCTCACACAATCATTTATAAGTTTTGTAATCACAGTCGATGATCATAACCAACATTCATTCGAGATAATTATCAGTTTTAATTACATGCCAAGTAGTTCAAAAGTTAACATAATATCACATGTCAATCAATTACATAATCACAGCAATCAGCAGGAAACCAACAAGAATTACAACAAAATCCATATGTCACGATTTTCATATACATTCGATGTAAACCCTTTCATACAAAACACCAATTTAAACCAAACACATCACATAATTAATCTAAAACATATGCTAACCTGATTAAGATATACAAGAACACACGAATCGAGGGGAGTGGGGTTTCGATCCAAGAAGTCTGCCGTCCAAGATAGAGGGGTGAGGAAAAATAGTAGGGTTTGGTTTATTATATTGTGTTGATGTGAGGCATAGCAAGGTTACGTACAAATAATTATAGTGCCAAAAGTCTAATAAAGTGGGCCGATCCTAATACTCATTTTGTTACCACAAGTGGGCTCGGTTCTTGTTAGTTTGGGCCGAAGTGATGTGTATCACAAGGGTCACTAATGTGGCCCAATTACTTGCGGCCCAAAAGTGAAAATATGATAGTTTACCAAAATAACACGCACGCTTAACAGATTTATAAAAGAAACGCGGAGTAAAGATTATCAGATTAAACGTTACAAACCTTGAAAGTTCGGGTTGTCACACCTGTGATGAGGGTGACTAGACTACCATAGGGTCCTTTTAATTAGATCGACAAATGATCTTTTTAATTAGGCCACCAAGGAGTCCTTTCAGCTATATCATCACATCACGTTCCTAACCAGATTTTTGGATCAATCTGTTTAACTAGACCACTCAAGGGGTCTAATTATGGAGTAGTACTTTATAACCCAAGGGACTTAACTACAACGTAGAAGTCCATTAAGGATTTTAGATAACAAAACCTTGGATCACACCAAAAACATAAAAGGGAACACATAAGCACATAATCACATAGTTGCTTAACTCAGTTATTAATTTGTTATTAACTTGTTAGTGATTGAATATGGATATTCAAAGTACACCAGGAAACCAGTCGCTGGACTTCAACATCCTTAAACATCTATTTGAAAAGATAGAATGATTTTCCAAAAATTTGATTTCTGATTACAAGGAATCACCACATTCTAATTAAGGTATACAATAATTAAGGACTTACGGAAATACCCTTAGGTACCCTATTAAGGATTTATAGTGGTACTTTGGGTATTCGTCCAGTGTTGTAACTTGCGCCTTGTACTTCTATCCTTGGATGAAACAGGTACTTAGGAATTTCGTGGAAAACGCAAGAGATCATAGAATGGGAAAATTTTGGGGGTAGTTTGTTCTTCAAGGAATACGGTTCCTTGATTGTCGGTATTGAAAGGGATATGTTGTTTATACATGCAACCAGATAAATACATTGCAATGTATATAAAAGATTTATTTATTAACAACGATAACAACTGTTTCTTGGACCTTGACAACAAAAGAAAATACTTCATAAGACGTGATTATTTCTAAACGATGTTGTCTTCTAGTCAGTCAGATGCTCATCCCTGTGCTGGATTTGCATTAGCAAGCTTTGGGAAATTTCTTCGGAAATGACCCATCTCGCCACAGTTGAAGCAAGATCCTGGTAGAAAACGACCTTGAGCAGGATTGTTGCCAGCTTGGTTTGGTGTAGCTACAGCTGGGCAGACTCTTGCTGTATGGCCTATAAGTCCACAAGTTTGGCATTTGCGGCACTTTACATTGGCATGATGATGGAGGCTACATTGGTTGCACAAGGGTGCAGTTCCATTGTATGGCTTCCTAGCAGGGGGTTGAGTTGGTTGGTTCGGGACGGCTTGATCATTGTGAGTAACCATGGCGAAGTTCTGAGAAGCCTTTTGCTTCTTAGGGGATCCAGTCTGTTCATCCATGGTCTTTGATTCCTCGATTGGGTTCGATTCCTCGACCAGTTTCTTGTCACCTTTCGAAAAAGTTTACCTTTCCTGATCTTTGATTCAGTCAAGGTTGTAGATAGCTCAATGGCCTGTCTAACTGTAGTAGGGTTGCTACCAGTCACAATGTCCTGTATTGAGTCAGGGAGGCCATCAATGTACTTTTCGATTGCCTTATCCAAAGGCGTGACCATGTTTGGGCATAACAGACTTAACTCCTCATAACGGTCCGTGTAGGCTCGATGCTCACCGCTATCTTGCGTAAGATAGTCAAATTCCCTTTCCAAGGCCCTGATCTTGTGACGAGGACATAATTCCTTCATCATAAGGGCCCTAAGTTCAGCCCATGTCTGTGCTAGAGCAACTTCTGCACTACGATCTCTCATAACCCCGTTCCACCACGTAAGGGCCCTCTTCTGGAACACACTCGAAGAAAACTCGGCGTTCCGATTGTCAGGACATTGCACGTGGCGGAAAGTATTCTCAATGCTCTCGAACCATTGAAGAAGCCCAGTCGCTCCCTCAGAACCACTAAACTTGAGTGGTTTAGCCGAGTTAAAACTCTTGAAATTGCATGGACCATTGTTGTTGTTGTTGGCTTGGTTCCATTGAGCAAAGAGGTTTGGGAATTGAGCAGCCATTTGCTGCGCAATGATTTCTGCCAGGTCGGCAATCGCTATCTGGTTTTCGCGTCGAGGAGGCATTCTAAAAGAGAAACAAGAAAGAAAACAAATGAAATGGCATTGGGTAAGAATAGGATGTTACAATTACCGACCATAATCATGGTTGATGGTCATTTGTTTGAACCACGAAGCAAACAAACAAAAGGCTGAATCAAAGAAAATAGATCCTCATAGTGTATCGCGAAGACATGCTCGCCTATAAGTGGACACTCACCCCAAGAGTTCCCAGGTAAGAGTGACTGGTCCGATTATGTGGATTTGTACGAACACTCTAGCCTTAGACAGAAAACCCAGGGTACAGGCATTCACTCTTCCAGTTTACACGTGTTCACACTATTTAGGACCCAAAACTTTGACGAGAGTTTTGAAAATTCAAAGGGGTTCAAAACCTTATAACAGAGGGTTCAAAACCTAGTAATCAATCATCCTAGAACAGATGATTAGTTTTCAAAGCGGTTTTGAAATTTATGTTCTTGTTGTGGTCGTCGCCTAAGGATAGGTGACGGTATGGTTTTATGACTAAACGCAAGTAAACTCGCGTTAGGGTCCTAGGAAGGTTATAGTCTAGGGCAAAGCATTACTAATAACCTAATTCCCTATAACCATTGGCTCTGATACCAACTTTTCTGTCACACCCCGACCACGTAGAACATACAAAACGTGGCGGAAACGTCGGGGAGTGTTGTAACAGAATTAATTGTTTCAAATCCATGGCAATTGAAGTTTCGTTTTATTAATCAAACATGAAAGTTTACATTGTTTTAAACAAGAACCAAAGAATACATAACATAAATTAACTAGTTCTTGTCTCGTTTTAAGTCACTAAGGCACAGGTCCGCCTAAGTATGTCTTGATAAGTCCTATGCATCATCTCCTGAAAACACATGTGAAAATAGGTACGTCAGCATAAAAATGCCTGTGAGATACATAGGTTTTGTGAAAACAGAATTCATGACTTATGTTTGAGAAAATGTTTAGTCATGAACCTTGTAATTTGCTTTGTCTTGTAAATCATTTGAAAAACGATAAGATCAGATGATATGTATAAATAAGAGAATAATGTATGGTTAAATGAATAACCAAGTAAAATGAGTTTGTATAAGATACGTTGTTTGTATAACAATGTCTTGTGAAAAGTATGTTATTTGTATAAAATGTTATATGTCTCAAATTGACATGATTCAAATAACGCTACGATATGTAATACCATACAAACACTTATATATAGGAAGTACCAGCGGCGTATCCACCGTGCTTGTATCATATTACATACGCCTCGTTACTTAAATCACTTACTCAAACCAAACCACCAAAGTAAAATGTTTAACAATTGTAGAAATGTTTATGTATAGTCAAATGTCTATTGTCAAATGTAAATCATGTCAACAGATACAACTGGTTCACACAGTTCAATAGTTACAAACGGTTCATATAATCAAAGGGTTACGACGGTTCACATAGTCAAATGGTTACAACGGTTCAAAATGTAGTATAATGTGTTCATATGCTGGATGAGCATATGCAACAGAAATGCAATGTAAAACAATGTACTAAGTATGCACGTAATGGACATACATAGCATAAGTGTAATGTAAAACAATGTACTAAGTATGCACGTAATGGACATACATAGCATAAGTGTAATGTAAAACAATGTACTAAGTATGCACACAATGGACATACATAGCATAAGTGTAATGTAAAACAATGTACTAAGTATGCACACAATGGGCGTACATAGCATGAAATGTATTGTAAAGTGATGTACTAAGTATGTACACAATGGGCATACATAGCATAAAAGTGTATTGTAAAGTGATGTACTAAGTATGCACACAATGGGCATACATAGCATAAAATGTATTGAAATCATGTACTATAAATGTACTAATAAACATAGCAAGTATATGATGTGAAAACAGGAAAGCATGAAAGTAACAAGTAGGCACATGTGTTTCACCCCAAAACAGTTTGGAAAATAGTAAAAGAGGGGTCTATGTACTCACTTGAGATTGCTCAGAAGTCCTAAGATAACCACCAAGCAATGCTAGAGATCACGGAAATCAAACGGCACCTAATATAGGTAACTATGTTAATATACCGGACCTAGAATCGGAAGATCGGATAGAATGAGGGTTTGTAAACCAAATGAGTATGAGAACTCATGTAATATGGTTTAACAAAGCCTACATACTAAATGAAACCTAACCTAAGTGCTTACGACCTTTTACGACCCGTTTAGGTAGCTTATGCTACTTTAACGCGTCGTTTGCGTAAAACGCGTTCGGAACGCCTAACTAGTCCTATGATAAGTAAAATATGCCTTAACATGTCTAATATTGTTACCAAATCAGTTTAGATATCAAAAGTTATGTTACATATGCTTAAAATGAATTTTGGCGTAAAAAGGGCATTTTGGTAATTTACCTAAGGCATATAAACTACCTATCATACAACTACTTAAACAAAGCGACTATAAGGTATAACCTCAGAAGGTTATTCCCTATATACTATGGTCACCTAATGTGTTTAGTCGGATCCTAATGATCGACCAAACGGGTCGGGTTCGAAAGTATAAGCGATTGTTTAGATCGCTTACCTTACGACCCTATATAAGCACTAAACTAAAAGTGACGAGCTAAGCATGTTAAAACATGCTTAACTAAGTTTAGAAAATAGGTTTGGTATCAAAACAAATGGTTTTGATACCTAAGAGTAGTTTGGTTACAAAATACGCAAGAATGCGCATTTTGGCCGAAACTACGACTCGTCACTGAGCCTAGATAACGTGGTAATCAGTAGGTATAGTCTCTAGGGACTATAACCATCGTGATCACACACACGTTATGAAGTTCAAACGAACTTCGCATTGACCATAAACTGGTCAATGCAGAAAGTCAAACGCGGTTTGACTTTCAAGCTAAAAACGCATAAAAGCATGAAAGAGGACTTACAAGAGGTCCAAGAATGGAAGTTTGATCTGAAATTCCCAGGTATGAAGTGTTGCAACTCCAACTTAGGGAAATGATCAGATCAAGGATGAGTTTGAAGCAAATGGGGTTGGGGTATTTATAGGATTAGGACCACCGTTAGGATCGTTTCTTGAATATCGTGCCTTGATCTCACTCGTACACTTGTCGGAATGTTATGGTAGCTCATTTTGCCCCCACCACCAGTTATTGACAAGTGGCTTTGGCCTTTGGGGTGTTTAAGTGCTGGAAACAGGCTGTTAAAAACAAGTTTCTGCATCTGACCCCTGCTTGCGCACCATAACACTCAGAGTGTTGAGGTGCGCAAGGACCTACTTTCACAGAATTACACTTTTGGTCCATGTTAGTGTTTTGAGCTATTTCCGACATGTTTAAGGCCCGTTAACCCCATTTCAAAGCTCTAAAATGAAGTTAAAGTGTAGAGAACTTAAAATGAGTTCAAAAATATCTCGGGTGTCGGTTCGTTTGGCCGTACGATCACGATGTTCTCTTAATTACGACGGAATGCGTATAAGCGCGAAAAACGATCCAAATGGCGTGACGAATGGATTTTTCTCATGCCAAACACTAAAATAAAATATTTTAGTGCTTACATAAATTTTTGGATGTCCGGATGTATTCAGAACGTAAGATATGCGTGAAAGTGCAAACTTATGCACTTTTTGACACTTTTAGTCCCTGAATGAGCCAAAAGTTTATTTTAGCACACCGAACCCCTCAAAGCCTATTTCTAAGCTATGTAAAGGATATTTATGGTATGTTTAACTTATGGCCATGATCCAAAATGTCTGTTACAGTTCAAATTGGCATACTTTCGTAGTTTGTCAAATTTAATCCCTGTAAGCGATTTAAATTGATTTTGCCATACCAAAGCTTTCAAAACTTATTTCTAAGTTATGTAATGGTTATTTAAGGTATGTTAAGCCTATTTCACTATTCCGGAGTGTTCGTTGCATTAAACTGGTTATATTTACGCATCAGTGCGCGTATAACCTTCCAGAAAGCGATTTAGAGCTTGAAATCGAACAAGAATTGATATGTGCAAAAGATACACATATTTATACAGATCCCAAGTATGAAATACAATATTTCATTGGCTTGGTATTTGTTTGATGGTCGCAGTGACCCAGGTGTCACTATTCAGGTTCAAAAGATCAGAAATATGATGGAAGCTAGGTTCATGGATACACTGCTCCCACTACAACTACTGCCCCACCTAAAATTTCACCACCACAACAGCCACCTGCTGAAAAGAAGAAGACAACAGTGGACACGTCTACTATTGTAATGACAACAGTTGTTGAAACACCAGTTGTTTCAACAACTGTTAGTCAATCACCTATCATCTCAAATGTCTCTCACAAGCCATTGTTCCTTTTGCACCAAAGACTGAAACAAAAACATCTTCTCCTAAAAAGGTGTATACCAGAAAAAGGAAATTCCAGGTGCATGATGATGATATACCAGCACCTGTTCCCATTTCATTTGCCCTTACAATGTCATTAAGCCTGAACCTTTCATTCCTCCAACATTGGCCAACCCAATCAAAGATCCAATTGAACTCCAAGGTTATGATCCTGCTGATGTTGTACCAGTAGCTGCCAGTTATCCATTAGAACTACATGCAACGAGTTTACAACACAACATAATAAAAACCTTGTTTTAAAATTGACACATGCAACGAGTTTACAACACAACATAATAAAAACCTTGTTCATAAGACACAACCACAAAACATGAAATAGACACAGTTTAGGACTTGCGACTCATCCAGGCAAATGTCCCAACCCTTAAACTCGGATGACATCAATACTCCTACGCAGCTTAACATTCTTGCATACTTGGCCAGATCCATTAATTTCCTGAAATACATGTAAGTTGAAAAATCAAAATAAAGTTGAGCGAGTTCATGTAAAAGTGAGTATGTAAACCTTTGTATTATGTTTGTATGTATGAAAAATCCCTGGTATGTAGCAAATAAGGAAAAAGAGATCACCATTGGGTTGCAAAGCCAATGATATGTGTGAAGTGCTGTAGGAAGACTCAAACCTAGCAGATTTTTGTGTCGGGTACAAATTCACCCCGAGGTCCGTTCTGTTGGGCCTGGAGTTGGGCTCGCTACACCCAGATAGATCTACCGCTACTGACCCTCGGTCCTACAATGAGGATTAATGGCCTCCAGTTCCCGCCTACCCACTCACATGATCTAAGTAGTAACCCTCCTTAAGCTAACCATACCATGTAAGTAAAAGTTCGTAATAATCGTAACATGTATTTCACCCACGCAGTATAAAAACTGAAAACAGTTAAGAGAAAAGGGGGACATGAACTCACTGAAGTGCGTCTCGAAATAGTCAATCCCAAATCAACCTGCTGCGTGACGACCTACACGTACTAACTTCTATTAGACGGACGACCGTGCCTTGGCTTAAGATTTAACATTTTTGGGAAATAGTTAGGCAACTATTTGGTATTTCCACTTCTTAATTATTTAATAATTATATTCCTTCCCAAGGATGGGGGTTTTAATACATGTGCGTTTTTGTAATTCCAAAAATATATTATTAAGTCTCACTTAAAAAAATATTTTTATTCATTTGTCTAAAATGTTCTATCTCCAAAATATACATATTTTTCCCAAAAATATTATATTTTATTCCATACGATTTCCAAAATAATACTTTTATCAAAATACGCATTTAAGAGTATTTTTCCGAAAATACATAAGTTAAAGTTCGGGTGGTAATAATAATACCGGTGTAACTTAGATATTTGTTTGTGAAGTCGTTGGTATTATTTTGGAGTCGTTACTTTTTAGTGTATAGGAGTTATATCATTTTTATCCTAAAAATAATATATGTGTAGTTCACAAAATAATCATAAAATCACGCAAGCGTTTTACTACGAAATATATATTCTAAATATATATTTAACAAGTTTTATTTACGAAAATCCACCTACGAATACTTGGTTATTTTATAATAAAAATCATGGCGAAGTTTGTTTAGAAAACAAGTCAAAAATATATTTATAAACACTTGTCACCAAAAATATTCTAAGTGTTATATTTCTGGAAAAAATTTCGCCAGAGTTTCCTCTATAACTGGAGGTGGCCACGCTTACTAGCGTATCATTTTCTTTTAAAAATTCAATCAACAATTTTTCCCACCATCAATATACAACATTCAAGTATCAAACTTATCAAAATAAGTATAAATCGCAAACTCATGAAGTTGTAAGTTTTGTAGAAATATGTAGTAACTTCCTAACATGTTTAGTGGATCTTTCCATCTTTAAAAATAGAATTAGTTCCTTGAAAACTTTATTTTTAAAGAATATGTAGTCTTACAACTTTCTAGTCAAAATTTACGAAAATATTTCCTTGTTAAATCTTCTTGCTACACAAGTGTTTACACACTTGCTTTGTTCACAAAATGCTTTTAGTTCATGAAAGATCCGTCTTTTAAACATGATTTTCATTTTACACTTGGTTCTTCGAAAATACCACTTGTAGATCTTTAGATCCACTAGCTTAGAACTCTATTTTACAAGAAAATCATTTTTACACAAGTTCATGTTTATGTGTGGAAAGGTTCATCATCTTGTATCGTTTACACTTTACATATTGCTAGTTCATGTTCCATGAACATGACCTAGCATGGTTAGATGACGATCCGTTCCACTACTAGCATCAAACAACATAAAATGATCATAGCTAAACAAGATTCATAAGTTTTACACCACTAGCTTTTCTTTAACCATCTTGTTAATCTTTCATTCAAGACTTTTAGTTTTGTTTTCGCATGTTCTTGAGTTTTAACCATTAAATCTCTTACTAACCACCTTAAACATGAACAAGGAAGTGTTTAGAAACACTTACAACTAGCTCAAGGCTAGGGAAGAATCAAAGCGAAAACTAGGTGGATAAAAGCAACGTAGTGAGGTTCTTGAGATTCTGAAAGCACCGAGCCTCCTTGTGTGTGACCTTTCACCTTTGTGTGTATGTGGAATGGCAAGATCAAAACTTGAAGATGGTGAGATGGTGGGCTATGGTTTCGGCCAACCTTCAAGGAGAGGGAGAGAGAGAATGCCAAATTTTGTAAAGTGTTGGGTGAATGAAATGTGTGATTCCTTGGTTATATTTATAAACCATTTTAAGGCTTTATCCAACAAACATCATGTTTACTAGATATTAGGCAACATGGAATATAATAATCAAAAATTTGTGGTGTGTGTCCCACATGGGGACCGATCGGATCAAGGGGGGGTTATGGTTTGTTTTCAACAAATAGTTAGTGATTAGTTGGTTTAGTTAGATATTTAAATTAGTGTAATAGTGTGTAGTGTATTATAACGGGTGTTAGGGTGTTCGGGGACCCTAACTAGCTCAGAAAAATATAAACAATGTTATTGGCAATATTTTTATGTTCCGGGTAAAGTCCGGTTGTTCGGTTGGATATTGATCCGTTAAAGTGTCAAACAAAGCTTTAAGGTGTCTTTTATAGTGTTTTTAGTGACACAATTAATTCTCGACACTTTGGAAAGCGTCTAGTATTATCTTCCCAAGTTTTTGCACCTTACTAGTTAAGTAAAATGCTGAATTTTGTAATAAAGTGCAGAATTTTGCACTTAGAGCATGTTTTAGGCACATCCGGTCACTATAAATTTCACCTAGTGACGCAGTTCTACAAACCTCATCTCCCTACACTCACTACTAGTGTAGTAATCTATTCCCGGCTCATACTGGCCTCAGAGACAGTGTCTGTCTAGTGCTGGCTATGTCAGCATGTTTACTGGGTTATCCGTTCATGGTGCTAACTGTGCTTTTGTGCATCAAGTTTGTCACTATAGTTTGTGTGTAAATAGTAGAGTGACAGTATAAATGTGATGCATGAGTATGTATGTATCAGAGATTAAGAAGCAGTTTAACCACAATTGTAAGCAAGCACAGTAATTAAGCATCCATTAAATATTAATTAATTGTACGGGTACCTGGTTTTGTGAGGGTTGTCACATTCTCCCCCCCCCCCCCCCCCCCGCGTTAAAGAAATTTCATCCTCGAAATTTTGTACTACCTTAACCCTTTATGGTTTTGTCACACGTGTATGTATATAAATAATATCGAGGTAGATAATCATTAAATCGAAACAAACATTACTCACATTAGGTGAGTCCAAGAATATATAGCAACCCGAATCCTAGGGTTGAAAGGTGTGTGCTTTTAGCATTTGTTGTCAAGGTACAAGACGTACTTGACATATAGTCTAGCGTAATCCAGCTAGCAGGGGGGTTCCATAAAAGAGGGGTTTTGTCTAATAAGATTCTCATACGATCGATTGCAATATGCAAACGAGTATCCACGAACCCTAGCACCCGTTATATGGATTCAAAATCAAAAACTCAGATAAAATAGTAAAATAATCTGTCAACTCCCGAATAGATGAATGGTAAGATTTAGTGTGTTGAAAACTTGAATTGTGATAATACGCCGAGTGATTACAAGCGAATCTGGTGTATCCTTGTCTTGATTCGTAGTTGCATCAGAAATGTTTGAATGACGAGTCAAGCAAAAAGTATATGTAGTTCTGTGTGAAATGGTTGACCATGATTAGCACAAGCTACAAGTTTCTAATGACACCACAGGGTGTCGCAGTGACATAACTCAAGTATAGTGGTGACTGAACAAATTCACCTAGTTGGAAACCAAATAAAAGTGTAACGTAGCAAGCCAGAAGATTTGATTTGCACCCTATCGTAGAGTTTTCATGGAACACCAAAAAGCCATTGTTTGAAGATGAAAAGTGTTAAGTACTGTAAGACATTCGATTGACAACAAAGAATCGTTAGGAGGTACATTGTACTTATGAAATGAATATATGTACCATTGCCTTAACACACAATTGTGTTGAGACTGCTTCGATCGTGAATATCAAAATGGATTGTTAACAAATAAATAGGCAATTAAATCCGTGTATGAAATGAGTAACCCAATTAGCGCAAGCTTCAATTCTGTGAAAGTATCATTGCAAGGTATCGAAATCAATCAACGATTTAGTGGAGTCGTAGACCAACCGAATTTGCTACAACTCGAAATGAAAGAATTTTGCAAAAATATTTGAATATGATGCTCCCAATACATCATATGATGTCTGAAACTGAATATCCGAAGTGGATAAGTTCAAGCAATCGAACTTAATCTCAGTGTAGCCTGGCAATAAATGTAGGTATCAACGAAGGAAATATCGGCATGGTAACAAAATAAACCATGAATGTGATTTGTAAATAAAGAAGTTTCAAGAGAGTGTGTTGACTCAGTAGCAAAAGAGCCAACCATTTCAATAACGAAGGTCATAAACCAGTAATTAGATTTTGCAACGTAATATTTGAACTTTAATGAAGCGTTTATTCGTAATGAAACCGCATGCGTAGCAAAAGGTGCATGGGTTATATATAAGTTTTCAAGTAATGAAGCAATGTGTATCTGCCAGAATGGAGAAGTGACTAAGTATACGAAGCAAACGTGTGTTCGCTCTCAGCGAAAGAGATCAACGTGATGCAACTACCTTGAGAGGAGTAGAGATGCAAATATCTACTCGCTAGAGGTAAAAGTGAAGACTTCAACAAAAGAAAATTTTAAGTATTTTCTGTTTTGTTAACTGAAATGACATGTTTGTCAGGTTAATGATGTTTGATCGAGTTGACCGATATGGCTCCTAAGTAAAAACCCTTACGAGTTTGGTCCTGGGTTCCCAAAGGTCCTGAATATGTTTTCTAGGTCCTCCAGATTTCGTATCCCGTGTAGATCTGGTTGGCGCTTTGTGTAGGCAGCACCATTTCTGTGTACGTCTAAGTTCAAGTCATTGTCCCACAATCTTCCCCGGTATTCTTTCTTCCCGAAGTCACCGCTAACGACACTCGATCGTCGTCCAGTCGTGTAATAGTAGTTGGGTTCTCACAGTCAGTTATGTAAGAAGTTCGTAAATTCCTCAGCAAGAGTCACCGACTCTCGTGGGTTAGCTCGTTCGGCTCCTGGTAGTTGATGCACATTTGAAAATCATCGTCCTTTCTCTTGATGAGCAGAACTGGGGTTACCCAAAAGGGAATTTTGGTCTGTTATCTTCCTTCTCTATCCACTACTAATACTTCACTGCCAATCCTTGCATTTCCGAAGGTGTAATCCGTTAGGGTGCGTCAGTTGCAGGCGCGACGCCTGGAACGAATTGATGTAAGGTTGCGGCTCGTTGTTGGGGAGATAATTTCTGGTAAGTCTTCGAGGAAGGCTTCAGGATATTCCCTTACAACTGGAATGTCTTCGATCTTTGGTTTAGCAGCTTCTTTATCCACGATGTGTGTCAAGAATGCAACACATCCCTTCAACAAACACCTTCTAGCTTTCAGGTAGCTAATGATTCTCAGCGGTGTATCGCGCTTTTCTCCATGAACAACAATCGTCCCTTCATCCGACATAGGGATGCGGATGGTCTCCTTGTGGCAACAATTTCGGCCTTGTTGCTCGACAACCAATCCATTCCCACTACCACGTCAAGCTTCCCAACTTGACAGGTAGTAAATCTAGCGTAATCACGTGACCTCCTAGTTTGATTACACATTCTTTGACGACTTCACTCGCTTCTATTAGCTTTCCATCAGCCAGTTCGATTGAGTACGGAATATCTAACTTACTAGTGGTCAACCCAAGTGCATTCTTAAATTCTAACGATACGAAACTATATTCGGTACTGGTATCGAATAACGTGGATGAAAAATTTTTGGGTTGATAAAGAACGTACCATTAACCATATCTGGATCCTGGCATGCTTCACGAGCTCCGATGTTGGATGCTCCTTCATGGTCTTGGTTAATCTCCCTTGGGCAATCCTTCCCAAGGTGGCCCATACCACTGCAGTTAAACATCCCTTACCTTCCTTTCCACTTTTCGTCTCCTGCCAACATGTTTCCCTGTTGTGTCCTACTTTGCCACAGTTGTCACACTTCCTATTTTTGCATTGCCTGGCATGATGGCGCTGGCATTCTTCGCACTTAGGTAGTTTACCCTTGTACTTCTTTTCCCTTTTGGCCTCGTTCTTATTATTGGCCTGATCACCTCCTTGAAATTCACTGAGCTTTCTTTTGTTCTTCTCGGATGTCTCCACTGGAGTTTCCTTCTTCTCGTCCGGGATTAAAAGTTTTACCAATCTAAGTGCTTCCTTAGTGAGCTCCAGGCTTATCATATGAGAAATCATAGGTGTTGGTGGCAATGATACTTGTGACAACTCGTATTTCAGAACCTATCCTTGTGTTTAATGTAACGTATGCGAACTTTATGTGACTATGTGATACATTGGTTTTAATGAATAATTATAAATTGTACGTTACGTATTTTTTGTGATTGTATTATTAGTAAGAATATTGAATAATTCTTGGTCGCGCAACACTAGCCAGTCGCACAACATCTCTTGAGCCGTACACTATGTCTTTACCCACACGGCCCACTATGATTGAACTCGAGACAAGAGGCAGCCCATACAAGGGTTCGGCCCAACACCCTCTTTTCAATGTATACGTGAATATGTAAGCATATTCCACAACTCTTTGCCATATTGTAAACCCTAGAAATTATTTCCCCTCACTTGATGTGCGACGACAGTGGACACCCCCCCTCTCTCGAAGCATTTGTCCATTCGATAGAACTTCCGGTTAGTGTCATTGTTCTCGGCCTTTGTTGTTATATGATGCTAATCGTTGATTGATTATATACAGATTGTTATGATGATGCTATGTAATGATGAGTGATCACATGATATAAGACTGAAAGTGGTATATGTTGTAGGTTATATATTGCTTGAATTAATTACAAATTATGCATGTGAGATGTCTAGAAGGTGCAGCCAAGTGGATAGGAATCACCATATGTTGTCGGACATTATTTGCATAGGTGCACGTGAATTGCCAGGTTACATGTGATCGATAAGTTAGCATGAGTATTAGAGGAGATGTATGATTATTATTTAGTGGTAATATGTGAATTCGGTTGATATGAAAATTCGTGCTAGTAATCTGCTTGTTGTAAAGGCCAAGGAGTATTGTTTATTATTTGCATAAAGGGGTTATGATTCATCATGATTACTAGATTGTTGACTTTAGTTATTTTGGTCCCTTGTCATGTTTGTCTTGCATGTGAAACAAAAGCAGAGATTGTCGGCCATCTACTTGAGTGGCCAATCAAATAAAGGGTGTTTGATATTAATTAGGGTATTGATAAATTGTTCATGTTGATGTCCTTGTATCCGTCTCTCATGTATATGGTAACTAGAACCGAATATGAATTAGTTGGATGTGATGTGTTTCAACTCGTCTGGTATGTGATGATTCTACGGTGAGATCCGATTGAGGGTTATGATAGGCTGCTTGTATGATTTGAATGTTTAATTAGGGTTTATATGAATCACATGATGATTGCCCGTTTTGATCGAATATTGTTTGGGTTGGAAACTGTAAATTGTTGATTAATAATCTTGTAAAAAGGAAACCACATAATTGATTGATTATTGGCTAAATCGGATAATGGAAACAATGTAATCGAATAGCATAATATCCGGATGTTTAAACTGGTCGCACAAGACTCCTGGTCACACAAGGAGTCCAGTCGCACAAGGCACCCACAGTCGCACTAGATGTTTGGGTCGCACAAGTAGCAATGGTTGGGCCGGATATGTATATGTTGGGTTGGGCCAGGTCTGATCGCACAACCCAATAGGATCGCACAAGGCCTAAGGTTATTTGTTTGGGCCGTGGTTATGCTTATAGTGTTGTTTGGGCTCTTGACATTGGGCCGGGTAGTATTGGGCTCCAACGGATGACTCGCACAAGACCACTAAGCTTGTGCGAGCCCAATCGTGAATACGTTATAAGTGTTGAACGTGATAATGCGTGTTGCTATGATCTGAGTGTGTTTCTTATATGCTATCTTATGTGATACTTATGTGCACTACTTGAAACCAAAACCTGACTTGTATGGTAACCATGTTAGGACGTGGTTGACCTCTAGAAGCTTGATTGACCTTTCGTTTACCTACCGAGCAATCTAAGGTGAGTTCACACTCTACAAAGCATGGGATTCCCAGGGGTTGGGAATGGGGTTAAGGAATATGGATTCCTCGTCCTTTCTTGGGTAGGACAGTACTGGTTCAGGAATGTAATTCCTCATCCTTACGGACAGATAACTTTTACTAGACTAAAACTCTATCACGAAGTCCCTCCTTTTTATATCGACTTAATCGCCGAGCCAATGGCGAGCGGGTCATTAGTTAGATAACGCTATTTAGGTCTGACAAGCCTCACACCGTGCCGCAGAGGACGGGCGTGAACTAATGGATCTGGGCACGTCAATGATGATAGACATTGACAGTTCAGGGCACTTAAACATGACTTTAGTCAGCAGTCGATATGGTAACGAGTCTAGTGTATACATGGGGTAGCCCCCACGGCCGAAAAGCCAGATAAATATCATGGGGTAGCCCCCACGGCCGAAAAGCCAGATAACTATCATGGGGTAGCCCCTACGGCCAAAAAGCCAGATAACTATCATGGGGTAGCCCCCACGGCTGGATTGCCAGAGTAAATGGGTTAAATAAATCACGTTTTCAACTATGGGGTAACCCCCACGGCAGGGATGCCAGCTAAAGGAACTGTTTTTGGAAATAACTAAAACGAACACCCAACTGTGAACTCGCTCAACATTATTGTTGACTCGTTACTACATGCTTTGCAGGTCAATAGGTACTTAGCTGGAGCTTGCACAAGGAAGAGTCGTTGTGGGACATGGACAGATGTGTGCCATGTTAAACCTTTGGATATTTAAACTTATATTTTGGTTTTAAACATTATGCTTCCTCTCATAACCTAAACTATGTTTGTTTTGGACACTAACTGTGTTGGTTGGACTTTTACAATTAATCACTTATTTGTTCAATATGATTAGTGGTATGATCCTGGTCAGTCACGCCTTCAAGCGGTGATACTCCTCATGTGGGAATTGGGGGTGTGACAGATTGGTATCAGAGCCATTGGTTATAGAGAACTTGGTTTTAATAAAGGAAAACGTTTTTGTTAAAACCAGACTATAACCTGTACAGTGCTCTACGATCCACAACGACGCTTCACTCCATGTGCAAGGCTCGACATTCTAGGTGATATGGTTTACGTTTTATATTGCCTACTTGCTAGATTGCATAGAACTTTGCTCATGGTATGCTTAGATGAACGTAGCAACTATAGTTTGAAAACACATTTGTGCTTGCTCCCTACTGTCACTCCACACTTACACACATTCGCGACACCTTTCCTATTTGTGTTTCCTTCGATGTGAGATCATAAGGGAACGTGTGAACCTAACTCAAGCCAGCTGACGTCTCTTATCAACGAACAAATTATGGCAGCACTCGCAGCCGCCCAGGCAGGAGGTATAACCTGCTATTCCAAACCTAACCTAGGATGATAGATCCTACTCTCATGACCCAACTCTCGCGCTTAACCCTGTCTTTTCTTCCTCGCACAACAAGGTCAGAACGCTCAGCCGCCTGTATGCACATTCAGGACGTTCATGGACTGTCGTCCTAGTACTTTCAGTGGTACTGAAGGAGCTGTAGGTCTCCTCCACTGGTTTGAAAAGCTCGAATCTGTTCGAGATGTGTGAATGCCCTGAGGCTCGCAGGGTGAAGTATGCTACCGGTACTATCGAGAGTCTGGCGCTCACGTGGTGGAACGCTCAGGTCCAAATGCTGGGGTTGGTTGCTGCTAACGCCACTCCATGGAACACCTTCAAGGAACGGATCAAAGAGGAATATTGCAATCGTGATGGCATTCATAAGTTGGAGGTAGAGTTCTTTAACCCGAAGATGACGGGGTCAGAGATAGAAGCGTACACGAAACGATCCGATGAACCGACAGTGTTATGTCCAACTATGGTGGACCCTCCCATCAAGCGCATTTAGCTATACCTCAAAGGCTTAGTACCAGAGATTCAAAGTCATGTGACTTCTGCTAACCGTGCTACTATCCAGGATGTTACTCGTCTTGCTCATCGTCTCACAGGCCAGGCAGTGAAACAGAACAGGCTGCCTAAGCGTATAGGTACTGCCACTACTACTAATTCTGCTACCCCAGTGATAAGAAACGAAAGTGGGAGGGAACCCCTAGCAAGGGTTCGACTATGGTTCCGTCCCAGGCACAGCAGCGAAAGATCGATGACAACCAAAGTCCTGGTCAGCAACCTTTTGGTAGTCAGGGATAGGGTGGATACAGGGGAAACCACCCTAAGTGCAAACGATGTAATTTGCACCACAGCGGGCAGTGCAACCGAAATCATTGTCAATGATGCAACAAGCTTGGTCATGGAGCCAAAGATGGTAGAAGCTCACGTCCTGCAAACCAGAACCGACAACGACAGCCACAAGATCTACAGAATTAGCAGCAATAGAAAGGTTAACAAAGGATGTTATCAGTGTGGTGCTGAAGGTCACTTCAAGAGACACTGACCACAGTTGAACCAGAACCAGAATCAGAACCAAAACCAAGGAAATGTGAACAATAATGGAGGCAACAATGGGGGTAATAACGACGGCAATGGTGCCAGGGGTCGAGTGTTCGTGACTGGTCAGGGTGATACTAGGAATGACCCCAACGTTGCGATGGTTTCGACATCGATATTGGTATGGATTGACTACCTCAACATTGAGCAGAGATTCTTTGTAAAGAAAAGAACGTCCGCATTCCTCGTGCTGGTTAAGAACCTTTGGTAATTCATAGTAACAAGCTCCTGGAGCAGCACCTATAGCCCGTGCACCTTATCGCCTAGCTCCATCAGAGTTGGAAGAACTCTCTACACAACTACAAGAACTCTTGGATAAGGGTTTTATTCGTCCTAGCTCTTCGCCCTGGGGAGCTCCAGTGCTATTCGTGAAGAAGAAGGACGGTACCTTCCGTATGTGTATCGACAACCGTGAACTGAACAAGGTGACTGTGAAGAATCGCTATCCTCTTCCACGCATCGACGACTTGTTCGACCAGCTACAAGGGTCAAGCTACTATTCAAAGATTGATTTGAGATCAGGATATCACCACCTGAGAGTCTGAGAAGAGGACGTCTCCAAAACAGCCTTTAGAACTCGTTATGGACACTACGAGTTTTTGGTCATGCCTTTTGGACTGACTAACGCACATGCGGTCTTTATGGACTTGATGAATCGAGTGTGCAAGGCTTACCTGGACAAGTTCGTCATAGTTTTCATCGATGAAATCCTGATCTATTCGAAGAGTCAGGAGGAACACGAGCAGCGTTTACGACTCATTTTGGAACTCCGAGCAGAACAGCTGTACGCAAATTTTCAAAATGCGACTTCTGGTTTCGTGAAGTCCATTTCTTAGGCCATGTGGTAAACAAGGATAGGATTCACGTTGATCCATCTAAGGTAGACTCGATTAAGAACTGGCCTGCACCTCGTACGCCAACGGAAATTCGCCAATTTTTGGGCTTGGCAGGTTACTACAGAAGATTCATTAAGGACTTTTCCAAGATTGCACAACCTCTCACCTCACTAACGCAGAAGGGCGTTACTTATCGATGGGGAAATGCACTGGAATCAGCATTTCAGCACTTAAAGGATAGACTTTGCAGCGCACCTATCCTTTCATTGCCAGAGGGCACAGACGACTTCGTGGTTTACTGCGACGCATCAATTCAGGGTCTTGGTTGTGTATTGATGCAACGGGATAAAGTTATAGTTTACGTGTCACGCCAACTCAAAGTTCATGAAAGGAACTACACACCGCACGACTTAGAGCTGGGAGCTGTTGTTTTCGCACTTAAGATATGGCGACATTACCTGTACGGTACCAAGTGCGCCATCTACACCGACCACAGGAGTCTCGAACACATCTTCAAACAGAAGGAACTGAATATGCGACAACGACGATGGGTCGAGCTACTAAATGACTACGAATGCTCGATCAGGTACCACCCAGGCAAAGCCAATGTTGTGGCTGACGCCCTTAGTCGAAAGGATACTGCGCCCAAGCACGTACGAGCTTTATAACTCACTATACAGTCTAGTCTTCCTTCTCAGATATGAGATGCTCAGGTAGAAGCATTGAAACTAGAAAACATCAGGGCTGAAGCCCTACGCGGCTCAAGGCAACGCTTAGAACAGATGGAAGACGGTGCTTACTACATAACAGGACGCATTTGGGTCCCACTTCATGGCAACCTACGAGAGCTTGTGATGGATGAGGCACACAAGTCTCGCTACTCAGTACACCCTGGTTCGGATAAAATGTACCACGATATCAAAACTACGTATTGGTGGCCTAGCATGAAGGCCCACATAGCAACTTACGTTAGCAAGTGCTTGGCCTGTGCGAGAGTCAAGACGGAATATCAGAAAACCTCAGGCCTACTTCAATAACCAGAGATACCACAATGGAAATGGGAGCAAATTTCCGTGGATTTTGTTACTGGCTTGCCTAGATCTCAACGTGGTAACGATACTATTTGGGTAATCATGGATCGACTCGCAAAGTCTGCTCACTGTTTGGCTATCAAGGAAACGGATAAGTTCTCTACACTAGCAGATGTATATCTTAAGGAAGTTGTCTCGAGGCACGGGGTGCCCACCTCTATTATCTCGGATTGAGATGCACGTTTTACTTCAGAATTGTGGCAAGCAATGCACAAGTCCTTTGGCTCACGTTTAGATATGAGCACCGCTTATCACCCGCAAACGGATGGGCAGTCTGAACGCACCATCCAGACCCTCGAAGACATGCTTAGGGCATGCGTAATTGACCTTGGCAATGGCTAGGAAAAGCATCTGCCACTTGTGGAATTTTCGTACAAAAACAGCTACCACACCAGCATTAAAGCTGCTCTGTTTGAGGCATTGTACGGGCGTAAATACCGGTCACCTCTTTGTTGGGCAGAGGTGGGGGATAGTTAGATTACTGGACCAGAACTTGTGGTAGACACAACAGAACGAATTGCTCAGATACGACAACGAATGGCGGCAGCTCATGACCGTCAGAAAATCTACGCCGATAAGGGCAGGAAACCACTCGAGCTCCAGGTTGGGGAGCGAGTGCTACTCAAAGTTTCACTCTGGAAGGGTGTGGTTCGTTTTGGTAAACGAGGCAAACTTAACCCACGATACGTTGGACCTTTCGAAGTTATCGAGAAAATAGGCAAGGTGGCCTACAAACTGAACCTACCAGCAGAACTCAGTGCAGTTCACAATGTTTTTCCACGTGTCAAATCTGAAGAAGTGTCTGTCAGATGAGACCCACATAGTTCCTTTGAAGGGCTCAGTATCGACGAGCAGTTACGATTCGTCGAGGAACCAGTTGAAATCACAGACCGGGATGTTAAGGTCTTCAAGCGTACTAGAATACCTCTCGTTCGAGTTCGTTGGAACTCACGTCGCGGCCCAGAGTTCACCTGGGAACGCGAAGATCAGATGAAACAAAAGTATCCCCATCTATTTGCAAACGGTACAACCACTACTGAGGCTGAAGCTACGGAATTTCGGGATGAAATTCCAGATCAACGGGGGGAGGATGTGACACCCCACGAAAACCAGGAAAACCATGAAACTTAACTAGCTTCCTCAGTGAGTACGTGCTAAATTTCGGGACAAAATTTCTTTCAACTTGGGGATAATGTGACAACTCGTATTTCAGAACCTATCCTTGTGTTTAATGTAACGTATGCGAACTTTGTGTGACTATGTGATACATTGGTTTTAATGAATAATTATAAATTGTACGTTACGTATTTTGTGTGATTGTATTATTAGTAAGAATATTGAATAATTCTTGGCCGCGCAACACTAGCCAGTCGCACAACATCTCTTGAGCCGTACACTATGTCTTTACCCACACGGCCCACTATGATTGAACTCGAGACAAGAGGCAGCCCATACAAGGGTTTGGCCCAATACCCTCTTTTCTATGTATACGTGAATATGTAAGCATATTCCATAACTCTTTGCCATATTGTAAACCCTAGAAATTATTTCCCCTCACTTGATGTGCGACGGCAGTGGACACCCCCCCCCCCCCCTCTCTCGAAGCATTTGTCCATTCGATAGAACTTCTGGTTAGTGTCATTGTTCTCGGCCTTTGTTGTTATATGATGCTAATCGTTGATTGATTATATACAGATTGTTATGATGATGCTATGTAATGATGAGTGATCACATGATATATGACTGAAAGTGGTATATGTTGTAGGTTATATATTGCTTGAATTAATTACATATTATGCATGTGAGATGTCTAGAAGGTGCAGCCAAGTGGATAGGAATCACCATATGTTGTCGGCCATTGTTTGCATAGGTGCACGTGAATTGCCAGGTTACATGTGATCGATAAGTTAGCATGAGTATTAGAGGAGATGTATGATTATTATTTAGTGGTAATATGTGAATTCGGTTGATATGAAAATTCGTGCTAGTAATCTGCTTGTTGTAAAGGCCAAGGAGTATTGTTTATTATTTGCAAAAATGGGTTATGATTCATCATGATTACTGGATTGTTGACTTTAGTTATTTTGGTCCCTTGTCATGTTTGTCTTGCATGTGAAACAAAAGCAGAGGTTGTCGGCCATCTACTTCAGTGGCCAATCAAATAAAGGGTGTTTGATATTAATTAGGGTATTGATAAATTGTTCATGTTGATGTCCTTGTATCCGGCTCTCATGTATATGGTAACTAGAACCGAATATGAATTAGTTGGATGTGATGTGTTTGAACTCGTCTGGTATGTGATGATTCTAGGGTGAGATCCGATTGAAGGTTATGATAGGCTGCTTGTATGATTTGAATGTTTAATTAGGGTTTATATGAATCACATGATGATTGCCCGTTTTGATTGAATATTGTTTGGGTTGGAAACTGTAAATTGTTGATTGATAATCTTGTAAAAAGGAAACCACATAATTGATTGATTATTGGCTAAATCGGATAATGGAAACAATGTAACCGAATAGCATAATATCCGGATGTTTAAACTAGTCGCATAAGACTCCTGGTCACATAAGGAGTCCAGTCGCACAAGGCACCCACAGTCGCACAACATGTTTGGGTCGCACAAGTAGCAATGGATGGGCCGGATATGTATATGTTGGGTTGGGCCAGGTCTGATCGCACAACCCAATAGGATCGCACAAGGCCTAAGGTTATTTGTTTGGGCCGTGGTTATGCTTATAGTGTTGTTTGGGCTCTTAACATTGGGCCGGGTAGTATTGGGCTCCAACGGATGACTCGCACAAGACCACTAAGCTTGTGCGAGCCCAATCGTGAATATGTTATAAGTGTTGAACGTGATAATGCGTGTTGCTATGATCTGAGTGTGTTTCTTATATGCTATCTTATGTGATACTTATGTGCACTACTTGAAACCAAAACCTGACTTATATGGTAACCATGTTAGGACGTGGTTGACCTCTAGAAGCTTGATTGACCTTTCGTTTACCTACCAAGCAATCTAAGGTGAGTTCACACTCTACAAAGCATGGGATTCCCAGGGGTTGGGAATGGGGTTAAGGAATATGGATTCCTCGTCCTTTCTTGGGTAGGACAGTACTGGTTCAGGAATGTAATTCCTCGTCCTTACGGACAGATAACTTTTACTAGACTAAAACTCTATCATGAAGTCCCTCCTTTTTATATCGACTTAATCGCCGAGCCAATGGCGAGCGGGTCATTAGTTAGATAGCGCTATTTAGGTCTGACAAGCCTCACACCGTGCCGCAGAGGACGGGCGTGAACTAATGGATCTGGGCACGTCAATGATGATAGACATTGACAGTTCAGGGCACTTAAACATGACTTTAGTCAGCAGTCGATATGGTAACGAGTCTAGTGTATACATGGGGTAGCCCCCACGGCCGAAAAGCCAGATAAATATCATGGGGTAGCCCCCACGGCCGAAAAGCCAGATAACTATCATGGGGTAGCCCCTACGGCCGAAAAGCCAGATAACTATCATGGGGTAGCCCCCACGGCTGGATTGCCAGAGTAAATGGGTTAAATAAATCACGTTTTCAACTATGGGGTAACCCCCACGGCAGGGATGCCAGCTAAAGGAACTGTTTTTGGAAATAACTAAAATGAACACCCAACTGTGAACTCGCTCAACATTATTGTTGACTCGTTACTACATGCTTTGCAGGTCAATAGGTACTTAGCTGGAGCTTGCACAAGGAAGAGTCGTTGTGGGACATGGACAGATGTGTGCCATGTTAAACCTTTGGATATTTAAACTTATGTTTTGGTTTTAAACATTATGCTTCCGCTCATAACCTAAACTATGTTTGTTTTGGACACTAACTGTGTTGGTTGGACTTTTACAATTAATCACTTATTTGTTCAATATGATTAGTGGTATGATCCTGGTCAGTCACGCCTTCAAGCGGTGATACTCCGCATGTGGGAATTGGGGGTGTGACAATACTATCATCAAGCTCAAGGCTTGAGGTGTCAGTTCCCAAATGGATTGCTCCATTCTCTTCAACTCGGGTTCCACCAGGTACGGAACGTCTCGCGACAAATCGTAAAGCCTTTGCACGTGCTCCACCACTTTTGGACCTTCCTTCTGTAGTTTCCAGAATTCTAATTCCAGCCTTTGGATATCTATCTGAGAACAATACTCCTTACGCATTATTTCCTTCAGTTCACTCCATGACATCGCATATGCTACAGCCTGGCCCAGTTCTCGAACCTTAAGGTCCCACCATAGCAGAGCCCCATCTTGTAGCAATCCGGAAACGTATGGGACTTGTTGCTCTGGCGTACAACCACTCATTCGTACAACGGCGTCCACATTCTCAGCCCATTTTACAAAAGCTATGGCACCTCCTGTGCCACCAAAGTTCAGGGGTTTGCATTCTAGAAAATGCTGGTAGGTACAACCTGTACTCAAGAAATCATCATCACAATAGGTATTAGCAAGGCACTTTGGGGATTTTCCAAACGTGTCGTAATGTGTCTTGGATGACTTAAATATTACCGTTAGGTAGGTTTCTCCTTGAGGTACCTTCGCTGTGTTTGTAGCGAAGAACCTCGTGCCGAGCTCTGACTCGTGAGGCGTGCGCTAACCATTCTGCCTCGGTCAGTATAGTGATCTCTTGATGCGACATCTTCTAGGAAGAAGTTCAGGTTAGTTAAGTCTCTTCTATTCAGGGAATGTAAATAGTCATTTGGAATCACATGCATTCGCACGTATTTAAATCATATTACACATCACGCAATACTACAAGCAAGTAATTGGAATCATGTTTACCGAAAGTATAACAAACAAACACGTGTATCTCAATCATAGCACATTCCTGTTATATTGGTAGCACATTTTATGCTTAGGTTTTCATTAAACAGGTAAGCACATTGCATCATAATCATAGCATCAACACGTAATTTGGGGATTATGTTTAATGAAAGTATAGCAAGTAAGCACTTAGTATTAAAGTTTTAGTACGCACATCAGTGTCACTGATCGTACTTAACAAGGACATAGCGACTGAGCTTTCGTTGGTTATTGGCCACAAAGTATTGCGCATGTTTAATGATATTTGGCTCCCATCGTTTTCTGACCACAATTGCATTGTCTTACAAAATGTATCACATTAACAGGGTCACCGGGTCACCCTACCCTTTCCCAACAAGTATATCACCATATCTAAATTACGTAGTCAGACGTGATCTTCAAAAGTCTTCACAATCTCGGCTCATCATTAGTGTCTTTACCCAAATGTAATGCAATCCGCATAGTCCAGAAATCAACCACACTGGTGACTGAGGTGGAGGAGGAAAGAAAAGTAAATTGTTACCCTGAGTGGAATCCTCCTCGAGCTTGTGTATGTGTCGAAACAATTAGCTGAGCTGCCGCTTGGCAGTAAAGGATGAGCATCAAAATCCCGTGTATGGTGTAATAGCAACGGTCAAAAGCGCAAAAGGAACCTTGATGCATATGGCGAATCAAAGTATGCTGGTAATAGACAAGGTGGAGGATGTGGTGTCTTACATAAGCTTTTCAGACAATATGTTGTCTTATGATGTAGACACTTAAATCATGTTTTCGGTTATGTAATGTTTTGCATTTGAAGTTGCCAATTGTGGGGTCAGCTCAAGCTCCAACATTCTGCGACTCATATCCTCATACTGTAGTTGGTGTTACTGGAGCAACTCATCTCGTGTGTGGCCTCCATAATGTAAGGGATGGTAAGGGTCCAAAGTTAGCATAGTGTATTATAGGAACTATCAAATCGGCTCGTCCAGCGATGTAGAGGTGAAAGTAGTAGACGGTGCGGCCTGTAAGGTCGTAGAGAATGCTGCTGTAGCAAAAAGGATCGTTACGTGGGTACTGACCTGGAGTACCTTTCCGGGGTGCAGGTATGTTTGAAAGAAAGAGATAGGCATGTTGACGCAATGGGCGTCGGTCTTCATAGGTGCGACATCAGCGGTGCAGGTATGGTAGAAGTGTCTCAACGAAAAGGAGGTTCAATAGGTGCAGGTGCTGGGTCGGATATAAGGGATGCATAGTATGGTAAGTTAAAAGGAATATGGTCATGATCAAGTAGAGGTGCAAGTTCAGCAGGCGTAACGTCAAGCGGGCACCAAAGGTGCAGAAGCTAGCTCAGGCGCAGGCTCTGGGGCGTCTAACGGTGTGGTGTCTCGAGCAGGTGATAGAGCAGCAGCCATGTCATCGTCGTCTCGTGTTAGTAGTATAATGTTGTAATCCAGCTGTGTGTAAGGTTGCACGTATCACAGACTCAAAGGAGTCTGAATGCATACTAGAATCAGAGGATGGTTTGTTAACAGGGGTCCAAAGAAGTGAAGTTAGTAACACTGTTCTCGTCTAATTTTCTGTCGTCATGGGCATTGGCAGGAGGACCATCGATAAGCATGTCAATGTAGTCATATATTGTTTGTCGAGTAGCCAACCTTCAGTAGGAATGTCCGCAGGAGGCGCATCATCGTGGATCGGAGCCATGGTGTGTCCATCATCGGGATGACCAGTGATGGGGTGGTCATGGATTGAAACAAGAGTGACAGAAAGATTCTTGTCAAAGAAGCCATCAATAAGGGTAAAGTATCACCAGAATTTGGTAGCGCGGACTGTTGGAAGTCGTCCTCGCCCTTAGTCAGCATATCAGGATCACTCTTAGTGTCTGCCGTAAATATTTCTGGCGCAGATGCTATCTCCTTATCCGTGGCGGTGGCCATAGGGTCATCAATGCCTGATAACTCGCCTTTTAAATAGTGCGACATGTGTGCCGGTACATAATACTCATAGCATGTATATCCATAGAAATTATTAACAATTAGTGTATGCAAATACTCACCTCATATGCACATATATCAATAATCAGCAATTAAGCGTGAAAGTAATAACAATGCAAGCATGTAATCATCCTAGTCTTCCCTAGACTATCCTCTCAGTCTCCCCGACTAAACGAACTCTCTTAGTCTCCCCGACTAAACTCTCTCAGTCTCCCCGACTGAACTCTCTTAGTCTCCCCGACTAAACTCTCTCAGTCTCCCCGACTGAACTCTCTCAATCTCTCAGATTGAATTCCTGGTCTCTCAGACTAAAATTTTTCCCCAGTCTCTCAGACTGGACTCCCTCAGTCTCCCCGACTGAGCTATAAATTTTGAAAAGTGTATTTGTGCCCTTTTTGTACGTAAAATGTTTTGTACCCTGGATCTGGACATTTAGTGTATGCAATGTAAAAATGTTTTCGTGAGAGCCCCAGTGATCATAGTCTAGACTGAGAAGGAATCCTAGTTCGCTATGATCAAAGCTCTGATACCAAGCTGTCACACCCTGGCTTTGCGGAAGCGTGGGATTATTTGGTGTGACTTCTTAATACCATAGCTTAATCACAACAAAGCTATATGAAAGTAAAACCGTGATGATCATCCATTACTTCAAGTTTTAAAAGTAAGATACGACAACATTGTTTTAAAATTGACACATGCAACGAGTTTACAACACAACATAATAAAAACCTTGTTCATAAGACACAACCACAAAACATGAAATAGACACAGTTTAGGACTTGCGACTCGTCCAGGCAAAAGTCACAACCCTTAAACTCGGATGACATCACTACTCCTACGCAGCTTAACATTCTTGCATACTTGGCCAGATCCATTAATTTCCTGAAATACATGTAAGTTGAAAAATCAACATAAAGTTGAGCGAGTTCATGTCAAAGTGAGTATGTAAACCTTTGTATTATGTTTGTATGTATGAAAAATCCCTAGTATGTAGCAAATAAGGAAAAAGAGATCACCATTGGGTTGCAAAGCCAATTATATGTGTGAAGTGCTGTAGGAAGACTCAAACCTAGCAGATTTTTGTGTCGGGTACAAAGTCATCCCGAGGTCCGTTTTGTTGGGCCTGGAGTTGGGCTCGCTACACCCAGATAGATCTACCGCTACTGACCCTCGGTCCTACAATGAGGATTAATGGCCTCCAGTTCCCGCCTACCCACTCACATGATCTAAGTAGTAACCCTCCTTAAGCTAACCATACCATGTAAGTAAAAGTTCGTAATAATCGTAACATGTATTTCACCCCCGCAGTATAAAAACTGAAAACAGTTAAGAGAAAAGGGGGACATGAACTCACTGAACTGTGTCTCGAAATAGTCAATCCCAAATCAACCTGCTGCGTGACGACCTACACGTACTAACTTCTATTAGACGGACGGCCGTGCCTTGGCTTAAGATTTAACATTTTTGGTAAATAGTTAGGCAACTATTTCATATTTCCAATTCTTAATTATTTAATAATTATATTCCTTCCCAATGATGGGGGTTTTAATACATGTGCGTTTTTGTAATTCCAAAAATATATTATTAAGTCTCACTTAAAAATATATTTTTATTCATTTGTGTAAAATGTTCTATCTCCAAAATATACATATTTTTCCCAAAAATATTATATTTTATTCCATACGATTTCCAAAATAATACTTTTGTCAAAATACGCATTTAAGAGTATTTTTCCGAAAATACATAAGTTAAAGTTCGGGTGGTAATAATAATACCGGTGTAACTTAGATATTTATATGTGAAGGCGTTGGTATTTTTTTGGAGTCGTTACTTTTTAGTGTATACGAGTTATATTATTTTTACCCTAAAAATAATATGTGTAGTTTTCAAAATAATCATAAAATCACGCAAGCGTTTTACTACGAAATATATATTCTAAATATATATTTAACAAGTTTTATTTATGAAAATCCACCTCCGAATACTTGGTTATTTTATAATAAAAATCATGGTGAAGTTTGTTTGGAAAACAAGTCAAAAATATATTTATAAACACTTGTCACCAAAAATATTCTAAGTGTTATACTTCTGGAAAAAATTTCGCCAGAGTTTCCTCTGTAACTGGAGGTGGCCACGCTTACTAGCGTATCATTTTCTTTTCAAAATTCAATCAACAATTTTTCCCACCATCAATATACAACATTCAAGTATCAAACTTATCAAAATAAGTATAAATCGCAAACTCGTGAACTTGTAAGTTTTGTAGAAATATGTAGTAACTTCCTAACATGTTTAGTGGATCTTTCCATCTTTAAAAATAGAATTAGTTCCTTGAAAACTTTATTTTTAAAGAATATGTAGTCTTACAACTTTCTAGTCAAAATTTACGAAAATATTTCCTTGTTAAATCTTCTTGCTACACAAGTGTTTACACACTTGCTTTGTTCACAAAATACTTTTAGTTCATGAAAGATCTGACTTTTAAACATGATTTGCATTTTACACTTGGTTCTTCGAAAATACCACTTGTAGATCTTTAGATCCACTAGTTTAGAACTCTATTTTACAAGAAAATCATTTTTACACAAGTTCATGTTTATGTGTGGAAAGGTTCATCATCTTGTATCGTTTACACTTTACATATTGCTAGTTCATGTTCCATGAACATGACCTAGCATGGTTAGATGACGATCCGTTCCACTACTAGCATCAAACAACATAAAATGATCATAGCTAAACAAGATTCATAAGTTTTACACCACTAGCTTTTCTTTAACCATCTTGTTCATCTTTCATTCAAGACTTTTAGTTTTTTTTTTCGCATGTTCTTGAGTTTTAACCATTAAATCTCTTATTAACCACCTTAAACATGAACAAGGAAGTGTTTAGAAGCACTTACAACTAGCTCAAGGCTAGGGAAGAATCAAAGCAAAAACTAGGTGGATAAAAGCAACGTAGTGAGGTTCTTGAGATTCCGAAAGCACCGAGCCTCCTTGTGTGTGACCTTTCACCTTTGTGTGTATGTGGAATGGCAAGATCAAAACTTGAAGATGGTGAGATGGTGGGCTATGGTTTCGGCCGACCTTCAAGGTGAGGGAGAGAGAGAGTGCCAAATTTTGTAAAGTGTTGGTGAATGATATGTGTGATTCCTTGGTTATACTTATAAACCATTTTAAGGCTTTATCCAACAAACAACATGTTTACTAGATATTAGGCAACATGGAATATAATAATAAAAAATTTGTGGTGTGTGTCCCACATGGGACCGATCGGATCAAGGGGGGGGGTTATGGTTTGCTTTCAACCAAATATGTCACACCCCCAAAATCCACCATGCGGAGTTCCACCGCTTGGAGGCGTGACGTGACCAGGATCGAACCACCAATCATACTGAACAACGTACTTAAGTAAATAAAGACAACCACAATACGATTGGTGACCAAAAGCTAGTTAACCAAGTTTTTAATTTAGACAGCGGAAGCATAAACGTAAAGTTCAAAACATAAGTTCGCAGTTCATAAGTTTAAAGTCCAACACATAGGTTTAATAAGTTCATAATGTTTTAAACATTAAACACTGGACATAACCGTCCGCACACCACAACGACTCCTTCCACGTGCAAGCTCCAAATGTTTAGCGACCTGTAAGGCATGTAACAACGAGTCAACAACAAAGTTGAGTGAATTCACAGTTGGTTGTTTAGTTATAGCATTCGTTTCTTAAATCATCTGTTCGTTTTGAAAACCATGTATCGTATAAGTTTGCATCGCGGTCTTTCTGACATGTTTGCGAAGATTAGTGGGGGTTTCCCATGTGTTACTAGACCACGCGTATCGACTGCTACGAAAATGTAAGAGGTGCCCTAAGTCAATGTCTATCAGCATTGACCCTTTGCCCATAGTCCATTAGTACACGCCCGTCCGACTGGCATGGTGTGAGGTTTGTTAAACCTAATAGCGCTATTAACTAATGACCCGCTCGGCATAGGCCTCGGCGATTAAGTTGATAAATGAGGGACTTCAATTGATAGAGTTGATGGTCTTATGGTCGTGTACGTAGGCTTTACGTACGTGCCCTTCAATCCGTGGACAGTAGTAAGTAGTTTAATAGTAATGATAGTTCGAGTAGTCATTCAATCCCATTCCCAACCCACCGGAAATCCCATGCCTTAGAAAGAGTGTGAACTCACCTCGGTTTGCTCGGTTAGATTCTCAAATATAGCTAATAGTCAAGGTCGGTCAATCACTTCCTAATATAATTTACCAGTTAGTCATTTAGTGGCTTTCAAATAGGACACAAAGTTCCTACACGTATCTATCACACAACATGCATCGTTTTAACGGTTTATGCCCATCTAAGTTTCCCATCCATTACCCACTCAAAATCAAACATACGATAATGCACATAACATATATAACATGTTAGATCATTCACGGATAGCATACTCGACATTTAGACACGCAACTCACAACTTATCTCAATTCAGCATTTATATTCAAAACCGGCTGTTTTCGGACATTTTAATAAAATAGTTAAATTATTCCAAAAATTCCCAAATTTTTACAGGATGTCTTAAACGTTCCATATTTTATTGTGTAAAAATATTGGGGTCCGGTTCACTACCAATATTTTATAAAAATTCATATTCCTGACAGAACTCAGATTTATGTATTTCTGACCACAGTCCAAGGAACAATTTATTAAAAATTCATCGAGTGTCCGATTTACGAAATTCCAGTGGGGTAATTACAAATGCATTGGTTGTCATCTACTGTACAAATCTCATGGTCTGATTCTACACAGAATACAAGTTACAACAGAAAATACAACACTCATTTATTGCTGTAAAAACTCAGCCTAAGCTGCTGTTACGAATAGGTTCTTTAAAAATAGTAAACGAAGTCCAAAAATTACGATTCTGGTGCCATTAGAACCATATTTTATAACACATAAATCTAGGCTTCAGAAAATACATTTTTCGTTAAGTTATGGTCCTGTTACAGCCAACTTCAGTTGGCTGTAAAGCTTGGACAGTTTCTGTTTTTAGTCTTTAGCTTACTAGTTTGTGTTCGGTTGATCCCGTTAATCATATTCAGTGATCGTAACAATATCACACATCAATATCAACAAGTAAATCAGCAAATACTCAGTACATATCAAAACAACTTCATACTAACACAAATACATCATGTTTCATCTTCTTGGTTAAACCCTTTTTAGTGTTCTTGTGAAATAAACATCATTCTACAAATATTAGCCATAAAAGTAAGATGATCAAGGGTTAAACAAGAGCTTACTACTAGCTTATAGCTAGGGTAGAATCTATTGAGAATATGATGGTGAAAAAGACTAGAACAAGCTCCTTAGAAAGTCCTTCAAGTTGCCACCTCCATAGATTCACCTTCAAGCTTGGAATGAACTTGAATATGGAAGAGATGGATGATGAAATGGTGGGGAGTGGGTTCGGTTTGGGGGATGACAGAAAGAGAGAGAGAGAGTAGTGAGGAGAGAGAGAGAGAGATCTTGGTGGAATGATGGTTAAGATCTAGACCTTGCTTCTTATAATGTCCTTCACATATTTTACTTACTTACACAAGTAAGTATCTAATAAAAAATTGCCATAAAATCAAAACAAAATATATGAAGTATGGATGGATGATATGGTGGGTCCACAAGGACCAAAAATTGGTTGGGGGGGGGGGGGGGTCTATTTGCAAAGTTTGTAACTAAATGGCAAGTAATAGTTAGATAGCAAGTATATAATTCCATATACTAGTTAGTAGGGAAAATAGTGGGTGTTATGGTATCCGGGGATCATGACTAGCCAAGAATAATAAAATAGCGTGTTTGACAAATATTTGATGTCCCGGGTAATGTCCGGTTGTTCGGTTGGATACTGTTCCGTTAAAGTGTTTAATTGTACCGTAAAGTGTCTTATTTATATATTTTTGTAACGAAATAAATTCCTAACATATAGGAAAATATTCAGGACCATTTAGTCAGGTTTTCTGCATACTACTAGTATGTTAACACGCACATGTGAATATAACACAGAAATCAGAGAGCAGTTAAATATTTCCACACAGTCGTCAAGCACTTTAATTATCATTAATGAATTGTACGGAATACATGGGATTTTGAGGGTTGTCACATTCCCCCCCTGTTAAGAGAATTTCGTCCCGAAATTTAGCACCTGGTTACTGAGGAAGCTAGTTAAGTTGCGTTGTTTTCCTAGTTTTCCTGGGGTGTCACATCATCCCCCCGTTGATTTGGAATTTTGTCCCGAAATTCTGCAGTAGCTTCAGCCTCAGTAGTGGTTGCGTTTTTCTTAAACAGTTGAGGATACTTGAGTTTCATTTGGTCTTCTCGTTCCCAGGTATATTCTGGGCCATGACGAGCATTCCAACGAACTCGGACCAGAGGTATCCTGGTATGCTTGAGAATCTTAACATCTGGATCAGTAATCTCTACAGGTTCCTCGATGAATCGCAGCTGGTCATCGATAGTGAGTTCCTTCAGAGGAACTATGAGGGTCTCATCTGATGGATACTTCTTCAGATTCGACACATGGAAAACATTGTGAACTCTGCTGAGTTCTTCAGGTAGATTCAACCTGTAGGCGACTTTGCTAATTTTCTCAATGACTTCGAATGGTCCGACATAACGCGGATTGAGTTTGCCTCGTTTGCCAAAGCAGACTACACCTTTCCAAGGTGAGACTTTGAGTAGCACTCGATCCCCAACCTGGAGCTCGAGTGGTTTTCTTCCCTTATCAGCATAACTTTTCTGACGGTCACGAGCTGCCGCCATTCGCTGTCGTATCTGAGCAATTCTCTCGGTGGTATCTACTACAAGTTCTGGGCCAGTGATTTGGCTGTCACCAACTTCTGCCCAACAGAGAGGTGATCGGCATTTGCGTCCATATAATGCCTCAAACGGAGCGGCTTGGATGCTGGTGTGGTAGCTGTTGTTGTACGAAAACTCCACTAGCGGGAGGTGCTTTTCCCAGCCATTACCAAAATCGATTACACATGCCCTAAGCATGTCTTCAAGGGTTTGGATGGTGCGTTCAGATTGCCCATCCGTCTGCGGGTGATAAGCGGTGCTCATATCTAAACGTGAGCCAAAGGACTTGTGCATTGCTTGCCACAGTTCAGAAGTAAAACGTGCGTCACGATCAGAAATGATGGAGGTTGCCACTCCGTGCCTCGATACCACTTCCTTTAGGTAAATGTCTGCAAGAGTAGAAAACTTATCCGTTTCTTTGATAGCCAGAAATGTGCAGACTTGGTCAGTCGATCTACGATCACCCAAATAGTATCGTTTCCGCGTTGAGATCTGGGCATGCCGGTCACGAAATCCATGGAAATTTGCTCCCATTTCCATTTCGGGATCTCCGGTTGTTAAAGTAGGCCTGATGGTTTCTGATATTCAGACTTGACTCTCGCACAAGTCAAGCACTTGCTGACGTAGGTTGCTATGTGGGCTTTCATGCCATGCCACCAGTATGTCGTCTTTAAGTCGTGGTACATCTTATCCGAACCAGGATGTACTGAATAACGAGACTTATGTGCTTCATCCATCACAAGCTCGCGTAGGTTTCCATACAGTGGGACCCAGATGCGCCCTGTTACATAGTAAGCGCCGTCTTCCTTTTGTTCTAGCCGCTGCCTCGATCCTCGTAGGGACTCAGCCCTGATGTTTTCTACTTTCAATGCTTCAACCTGAGCATCGCGAATCTGAGCGGGAAGGTTAGATTGGATGGTAAACTGTAGAGCACGTACACGCCTAGGTATGGTATCCTTTCGACTGAGGGCGTCGGCCACAACATTGGCTTTGCCTGGATGATACTTGATTGCGCATTCATAATCGTTCAAGAGCTCAACCCATCGGCGTTGACGCATGTTCAACTCCTTTTGCTTGAAGATATGCTCGAGACTCCTGTGATCGGTGTAAATGGTGCACTTGGTACCGTACAGGTAATGTCTCCATATCATAAGCGCGAAAACAACTGCTCCCAGCTCCAGATCATGAGTAGTGTAGTTTCTTTCGTGAACTTTAAGTTGGTGCGATGCGTAGGAAATGACCTTGTCACGTTGCATCAATACGCAACCAAGTCCTTGGATGGAAGCGTCGCAATAAATCACGAAATCATCGGTGCCTTCGGGCAATGAGAGGATAGGCGCGCTACAAAGTCTATCCTTTAGATGCTGAAATGCGGACTCTTGTGCATCACCCCAACGATAGATGACACCCTTCTGAGTCAGTGAAGTGAGAGGTTGCGTAATCTTGGAGAAATCTTTGATAAACCTTCTGTAATATCTTGCCAAACCCAAGAATTGGCGGATTTCTGTTGGTGTGCGGGGTGCAGGCCAGTTCTTGATTGAGTCAAACTTGGATGGATCAACATGAATCCCATCCTTGTTTACCACATGGCCTAGAAAGTGGACTTCGCGAAGCCAGAAGTCACATTTCGAAAACATGACATACAACTGCTCATTTCAAAGAAGTTCAAGCATAAGTCGCAGATGCTGCTCGTGTTCCTCCTGACTCTTAGAATAGATCAGGATATCGTCGATGAACACAATAACGAACTTTTCCAGGTAAGGTTTGCATACTCGGTTCATGAGATCCATGAAGACCGCTGGTGCATTCGTCAGCCCAAATGGCATAACCAGAAACTCGTAATGGCCGTAACGAGTTCTGAATGCTGTTTTGGAGACGTCCTCATCTCGGACTCTCAGCTGATGGTATCCCGATCTCAAATCAGTCTTGGAGTAATAGCTCAACCCTTGCAACTGGTCGAACAAGTCGTCAATTCATGGAAGAGGATAACGATTCTTCACAGTCACCTTGTTAAGCTCGCGATAGTCAATACAAATTCTGAAAGTACCATCTTTCTTCTTTACGAACAAGACTGGAGCTCCCCAGGGCGAAGAGCTAGGACGTATAAAACCCTTTTCCAAGAGTTCTTGTAGTTGCGTGGACAGTTCTTCGAGTTCTGATGGAGCTAGACGATATGGTGCTCGAGCTACTGGCGCTGCTCCAGGAGCTAGCTCGATTTGAAATTCAACTTGACGATGAGGCAGAAGACCAGGTAATTCCTCAGGAAATACCTCAGGAAAATCGCGCACAATAGGAATGTCTTCAATTCTCTTTTCTTTCGTTGATGTGTCAGTGATGAGCGCTAGAATGGCAGTGTGGCCCTTTCGTAGACATTTTTGGGCCTTAAGGAAAGAGATGATGCCTTCGACAGCACCACTCTTGTCGCCACGATTCACAAGAGGGTCTTCACCAGAACGAGGAATGCGGACGATTTTCTCCTTGCAAACAATCTCCGCTTGATGATGGGATAGCCAATCCATCCCAATAACAACGTCGAAACTACCAAGTGTGATGGGAACAAGATCGATAGAGAAAGTCTGACCAGCTAAGACGAGGTTATAACCTTTAACTACGTGTGTGGCTTCAAGACTTTTACGGTTTGCTAGCTCTACCGTGTGCTTGGTGTTCAAAAGTGTTGGGGTATGCTTAAGCATTTGGCTAACTTTTAAGGACACGTAACTAGTATCGGCACCCGAATCGAATAAAATAGTAACAAAGAAATCATCCAGAAGAAACTTACCCATCACTACGTTGGGATCGTTCCTTGCATCACCCTGACCAATCACGAAACCACGACCCCTTGCTCCATTACCATTGTTGTTACCCCCGTTGTTGCCTCCATTGTTGTTCCCGTTTCCCTGGTTGTTGTTGTTGTTCTGATTCTGGTTAAGCTGGGGACAGTTCTTCTTAAAGTGGCCTTCAGCGCCACACTGAAAGCATCCCCTGTTGCCCTGTTGCTGTTGCTGATTCTGCGGTGCTTGCTGTTGCTGCTGGCGATTCTGATTTGCAGGCCGTGAGCTCCTGCAATCCTTGGCTTCGTGACCCATCTTGAGACACCTTTGACAACGCCCTTTGTTGCATTGACCATTATGGTGTCTGTTACATTTGTTGCACTTTGGGTGGTTTCCTCGATACCCACCCTGTCCTTAATTACCGGAGGATTGCTGACCAGGACTCTGGTAGTCATCAGTCTTTCTCTGCTGAGACTGAACCGAAGCAGAACCCTTACTGGAGTTTCCATCCCATTTTTGCTTGTTGTCGGTAGGTGCATCAGAAGTAGATGTGGCACTGATACGTTTGGGTAGCCTGTTTTGCTCCACCGCCTGGTCAGTGAGTCGATGGGCCAACTTGATGATTTGCTGTATGGTACCCAGATTGGCTGAAGTCACGTGACTTTGAATCTCTGGTACAAGGCCCTTGAGGTACAACTCAATACGTTTGATGGGAGGGTCCACCATAGTTGGACACAGGATGGCCAGCTCGTTTGACCTCTTAGTATATGCCTCAATCTCAGACCCCGTCATCTTCAGATTGTAAAATTCCACTTCTAGTTTGTGGATGTCATCCCGACTACAGTACTCCTCCTTGATCAGCTCTTTGAAACCATTCCAGGGTGTGGCATTAGCAACTGCCAGTCCTAGTAGTTGAACCTGTGCCTTCCACCAGGTTAACGCAGCTCCTTCAAGTGTTCTGGTAGCATATTTCACCCTACGGTCTTCGGGGCATTCGCACATCTCGAAAACTGACTCAAGCTTTTCAAACTAGTGAAGAAGGCCCACTGCTCCTTCGGTGCCACTGAAAGTGGTAGGTCGGCAGTCCATGAACGTCTTGAACGTGCACACAGGAGGCTGAGCATGTTGACCTGTTGCGCGAGAATAAAAGACAAAGTTAGGCACGAGGGTTGGTTTGCGAAGGTAGGATCTAAACATCCTAAGGTGAGTTGGTATGGCAGGTTATACCTCCTGCAGTGACAGCTGCGAGTGCCTCAGCAACTCGTTCGTTGATCAAAGCCGTCAGCTGGGCTTGAGTTAAGTTCAAACGTCCACCCATGATCTTCACAACGAAACAACGTAGGTGAGAAAAGTGTCGCGAAAGTGCGTAAGTGTGGGACGATAGTAGAGAGTAAGCACACAAGGTTCAAATAGAAATTACCACATTATCTAATGCACAGTGAGAACTATCTAACCGACAATATAACATAAATTATACCACTTATGGTGTCGAGTCTTGCACGTGGAGCGAAGCGTCGTTGTGGATCGTTGAGCACTGTACAGGTTATAGTCTGGTTTTATCAAAAAAACTTTTCCCTTTTTAAAACCAAGTTCTCTATAACCAATGGCTCAGATACCAATCTGTCACACCCCCAAAATCCACCATGCGGAGTTCCACCTCTTGGAGGCGTGACGTGACCAGGATCGAACCACCAATCATACTGAACAACGTACTTAAGTAAATAAAGACAACCACAATACGATTGGTGACCAAAAGCTAGTTAACCAAGTTTTTAATTTAGACAGCGGAAGCATAAACGTAAAGTTCAAAACATAAGTTCGCAGTTCATAAGTTTAAAGTCCAACACATAGGTTTAATAAGTTCATAATGTTTTAAACATTAAACACTGGACATAACCGTCCGCACACCACAACGACTCCTTCCTCGTGCAAGCTCCAAATGTTTAGCGACCTGTAAGGCATGTAACAACGAGTCAACAACAAAGTTGAGTGAATTCACTGTTGGTTGTTTAGTTATAGCATTCGTTTCGTAAATCATCTGTTCGTTTTGAAAACCATGTATCGTATAAGTTTGCATCGCGGTCTTTCTGACATGTTTGCGAAGATTAGTGGGGGTTTCCCATGTGTTACTAGACCACGCGTATCGACTGCTACGAAAATGTAAGAGGTGCCCTAAGTCAATGTCTATCAGCATTGACCCTTTGCCCATAGTCCATTAGTACACGCCCGTCCGACTGGCACGGTGTGAGGTTTGTTAAACCTAATAGCGCTATTAACTAATGACCCGCTCGCCATAGGCCTCGGCGATTAAGTCGATAAATGAGGGACTTCAATTGATAGAGTTGATGGTCTTATGGTCGTGTACGTAGGCTTTACGTACGTGCCCTTCAATCCGAGGACAGTAGTAAGTAGTTTAATAGTAATGATAGTTCGAGTAGTCATTCAATCCCATTCCCAACCCACCGGGAATCCCTTGCCTTAGAAAGAGTGTGAACTCACCTCGGTTTGCTCAGTTAGATTATCAAGTATAGCTAACAGTCAAGGTCGGTCAATCACGTCCTAATATAATTTACCAGTTAGTCATTTAGTGGCTTTCAAATAGGACACAAAGTTCCTACACGTATCTATCACACAACATGCATCGTTTTAACGGTTTATGCCCATCTAAGTTTCCCATCCATTCCCCACTCAAAATCAAACATACGATAATGCACATAACATATATAACATGTTAGATCATTCACGGATAGCATACTCGACATTTAGACACGCAAGTCACAACTTATCTCAATTCAGCATTTATATTCAAAACCGGCTGTTTTCGGACATTTTAATAAAATAGTTACCTTATTCCAAAAATTCCCAAATTTTTACAGGATGTCTTAAACGTTCCATATTTTATTGTGTAAAAATATCGTGGTCCGGTTCACTACCAATATTTTAAAAAAATTCATATTCCGGACTGAACTCAGATTTATGTATTTCTGACCACAGTCCACGGAACAATTTATTAAAAATTCATCGAGTGTCCGATTTACGAAATTCCAGTGGGGTAATTACAAATGCATGGGTTGTCATCTACTGTACAAATCTCATGGTCCGATTCTACACAGAATACAAGTTACAACAGAAAATACAACACTCATTTATTGCTGTAAAAACTCAGCATAAGCTGCTGTTACGAATCGGTTCTTTAAAAATAGTAAACGAAGTCCAAAAATTACGATTCTGGTGCCATTTGAACCGTATTTTATAACACATAAATCTAGACTTCAGAAAATACATTTTTCGTTAAGTTATGGTGCTTTTACAGCCAACTGAAGTTGGCTGTAAAGCTTGGACAGTTTCTGTTTTTAGTCTTTAGCTTACTAGTTTGTGTTCGGTTGATCCCGTTAATCATATTCAGTGATCGTAACAATATCACACATCAATATCAACAAGTAAATCAGCAAATACTCAGTACATATCAAAACAACTTCATACTAACACAAATACATCATGTTTCATCTTCTTGGTTAAACCCTTTTTAGTGTTCTTGTGAAATAAACATCATTCTACAAATATTAGCCATAAAAGTAAGATGATCAAGGGTTAAACAAGAGCTTACTACTAGCTTATAGCTAGGGTAGAATCTATTGAGAATATGATGGTGAAAAAGACTAGAACAAGCTCCTTAGAAAGTCCTTCAAGTTGCCACCTCCATAGATTCACCTTCAAGCTTGGAATGAACTTGAATATGGAAGAGATGGATGATGAAATGGTGGGGAGTGGGTTCGGTTTGGGGGATGACCGAAAGAGAGAGAGAGAGAGAGAGTAGTGAGGAGAGAGAGAGATCTTGGTGGAATGATGGTTAAGATCTAGACCTTGCTTCTTATAATGTCCTTCACATATTTTACTTACTTACACAAGTAAGTATCTAATAAAAATTTGCTATAAAATCAAAACAAAATATATGAAGTATGGATGGATGATATGGTGGGTCCACAAGGACCAAAAATTGGTTGGGGGGGGGGGGGGCTATTTGCAAAGTTTGTAACTAAATGGCAAGTAATAGTTAGATAGCAAGTATATAATTCCATATACTAGTTAGTAGGGAAAATAGTGGGTGTTATGGTATCCGGGGATCATGACTAGCCAAGAATAATAAAATAACGTGTTTGACAAGTATTTGATATCCCGGGTAATGTCCGGTTGTTCGGTCGGATACTGTTCCGTTAAAGTGTTTAATTATACCGTAAAGTGTCTTATTTATATATTTTTGTAACGAAATAAATTCCTAACATATAGGAAAATATTCAGGACCATTTAGTCAGGTTTTCTGCATACTACTAGTATGTTAACACGCACATGTGAATATAACACAGAAATCAGAGAGCAGTTAAATATTTCCACACAGTCGTCAAGCACTTTAATTATCATTAATGAATTGTACGGAATACATGGGATTTTGAGGGTTGTCACAAAATAGTTAGTGATTAGTTAGTTTAGTTAGATATTTAAATTAGTGTAATAGTGCGTAGTGTATTATAACGGGTGTTAGGGTGTTCGGGCACCCTAACTAGCTCAGAAAAATATAAACAATGTTATTGACAATATTTTTATGTTCCGGGTAAAGTCCGGTTGTTCGGTTGGATATTGATCCGTTAAAGTGTCAAACAAAGCTTTAAGGTGTCTTTTATAGTGTTTTTAGTGACACAATTAATTCCCGACACTTTGGAAAGCGTCTAGTATTATCTTCCCAAGTTTTTGCACCTTACTAGTTAAGTAAAATGCTGAATTTTGTAATAAAGTGCAGAATTTTGCACTTAGAGCATGTTTTAGGCACATCCGGTCACTATAAATTTCACCTAGTGACGCAGTTCTACAAACCTCATCTCCCTACACTCACTACTAGTGTAGTAATCTATTACCGGCTCATACTTCCTCAGAGACAATGTCTGTTTAGTGCTGGCTATGTCAGCATGTTTACTGGGTTATCCGTTCATGGTGCTAACTGTGCTTTTGTGCATCAAGTTTGTCACTATAGTTTGTGTGTAAATAGTAGAGTGACAGTATAAATGTGATGCATGAGTATGTATGTATCAGAGATTAAGAAGCAGTTTAACAACAATTGTAAGTAAGCACAGTAATTAAGCATCAATTAAATATTAATTAATTGTACGGGTACCTGGTTTTGTGAGGGTTGTCTCACAGAAGCTGGTTTACAGGTTGATCTGAGAGAAGACATTATCAACCTGATTTTGAGTAAAAAATTCTACCCTGCCACTGCTGAACAGTTCCAAGACTGGTCTCTGGTTGCTCTCAAAGCACAACTAAATAGAATTGAAAGAATAAAGAGAGATCCAGGTATGAAAAGGTCAGCACCAAATTGGAGCAAATATAAAAAGAAAATTGATGATCTTACATTGGAGTATAAAAGAAAGAAATAGGAGTTGGTTGATGTAAAGGTTGGAACTGCCAAAGCCATAGCAAAATGGACAAAGTAGTACACTGATGAGGCTTATGAAAGGCTGAAAAAAAGGAGAGAAACAGATCCTAATCTTCCGATTACAAAAGCATTGAAAAATCAAAGAAGCATTCTCATATTTATGAACCATTGTTCACATCATTAGATACCTCTGCCATTGTGATAAACCAAAGAAAGAGGCAAAAGCTGACTGATGCAGAAGAAAAGGAACAACAAGCTGTGTACTTCAAAGAAGCTATCAAAACAATGGCATTAGAAAATGAAAGTTAAGCAATTCCTCAAGATATAGCCAAAAATGTTTTAAACAGGCCCCCATCTCCAAACTCATCTAAAATAAAGCCTCTCCCAAGAAACCCACTGGGCTCAAAGATACTAAAGTGGATGTCTGATCAAAAGACGCACGTATTGACTCTGCTCAAGTCCAGTGGTGAAGTGAGGTACATATCAAGGGAATAAGCACTTGGCCTGGGTGTTGAAGATCTACAGGATCTCCTTGAACTTCCACTGTGTAGAGATGAAAATGATGAGGACTCCATGAAGTTTGAACTACAATTCAAAGGTCAAGTTAGAGAACTCCTGATGAGGCAATAAAGATCCAAGAATAATGAAGGGTTTTGGCATCATCTGTTCCAGGGGGAGATTGTTGGGATTGAACCCTACCAGAGGAACAGATGATAAAAGCCAAAACTGGTTCAGAGTAGTGGATCCAGAATAAGCAGTTGTTTGCACTAAGACTTTCCCCTTAATAGTGGCTCTAACATCTGATAGACTAAAAGTACTGCTCTTACAACAACTGCTGCTCTTTAAGACTGATGCTGCTAAAGTACTGAAGCTCTATCTACTGATGTCTCCTAAGTACTGCTGAAGACCAAAGTGCTGCTCATTCAAGGACTGATCACCTTTGAAGAAAGCACTGATGTATAAAATCAGTGCTTAGACTACATCAGTGGAAAGTGAAGCAGTAGTTATAGAAACAATGTCCATGTAATCACTTGTTTAGTCATCAGTTGTTATATGTAATAGTTCTTAGAGGTTGTTAGGTTGTTAGATGTCACTTTCATGGTGCCGTCAGCTAAGATGCTTTAATGGTTTGATCTGTACTATAAATAGAAACAGTTTGCACTGTTCTATTTAAGGAGTTTTCTCCTTCAACCCAGTTATCTTGTAGGATCAACCATTGAGCTCATGCTGAGGGGGGGCTTAGTATGTAAACATGTATGTAATCTTTTGATTGTAATCTTTCGACTAATGAAAAACATGTGTTTACTAAAAACTATTTTCGCTTTGATTGTGTTTAGAAAGTTTGTTTCCATTTCCGCTGAATCTAATCTCATTTTACATTCATTCATTTGATCAATTATGACAAACAAACACAATCATGATAGCCTCAGATCCTAACAAAGCTGGTTGAAGAGCTGAAGAAGACAACAAGAGACGCTGATGAGAACCAGCAGAAGGTTGATGAAGATCAGAAGAAGACGACCGAAGAGTCCAAGGTGCCAGACGAAACTGACCTAAAAATTCAAACTGAATCTTCTGAGTCGTCAAATAATGATGAAAAAGTTAAACAATCTGTTGATAAAACTGAAGAACAGGGCAGGAAATGCATGGAAACGTGCAAAGCCTGTACTGAGAAAGAAAAAAATTTAAAATCAAGAGATATTGAGTTTACCAAAATCGAAACGGTTTTCAAAACTAAATATAAAGAAATTATTGAAAATGAAGATGTTTTGAAACAAAATGTTGAAAAGCTGACACTGAAATGTCAGGATTTTGAAAAAGAATATGAGATTTTAAAACAAAAGTGTTCGGAAAAATGTAATGATTGTGTTTAAAAAGATAATCTCATTCACGAATTACAGAAACTGTATGATAAAATGAAATGGTCAAATAAGAACATACAAGATGCTTATGATCCTTTGAAAAGACAAGTCAAATGTATGGATGATAGAATGTCAGAAAGTTTAAAAAAAACAAGCCTTTTTGAGGCCAAATATCAAGAAAAGCAACAAGAGTTAAATAAATGTATTGATGAAGTTGGTAAACTAAAACAAGAATTGGCTGAAAAAGAAAAGATTGTTACAAAACTTCAAAGTTATCATAGTTCTTCGTACATTCTCGAACATATTTTCAACATCACACTAGATGACAAATATTCTAAAAAGAATAAAAAAAGGTATTGGTTTAGAATATCATCAGGTGCCACCACCGTTAAGGGATAATTACACGTTCTATGATGACGAAAAGGTGGCAAAAGGTCTGAACATGGTCGACCAATTACCTGAAAATATTGATGTGACTTACACCAAATCTGATGATGCTGGTGATTCAGAGGTGGTAAGTAAGGTTGTTGAAAATGTTTTGAGAGACGATTCTACTGAAAATGGTAAGTCCGAATCACAAAATGAAGATGAGGAAAGTTTTCACAAAAACTATTTGATAATTTCAAAATCTGAGAAGAGTGCGAATGATGATTCAACAGGATTGGCATATACCATGATTGGATTAGACAAATTATTCTTAGATGTTGAGTTTCCAATTCAAAATGTTATTCAGGAAAAGACTGACAAAGTTTTCAAACTGGTAGAAATCGATAAAAGTGAAATTGCAAAATTTGCCGGTAAAACGAGCAAGAAAACTTTTTATAACAAACCTGGTTACAAAAATAAAAACATGAAGGCTGGGTTGGGTTATAAAAAGAAACAAAATCAAGGAAAACATTTTGAAAAGTCAAATCATCAGAAAAAGATGAACTTTGTTCACGGAACAAGTTCAGAAGAAGAGTACGAACTCAAATTCAAACGATAGTCTAATGAAGAGTTCTATGCTCATAAGAAACAACAACAACAGACTAAAGATGTTTCAAAGAAAACATGTTTTAAATGTGATCAAATTGGACATGTTGGTCGCAAATATCCGAATCTGAAGTCTGTTGATGTTGAAAAGAAAAAGACGTTTGATGTTGTGAAACTGTCACACCCTCAAAATCCACAAGCGGAGTATTACCGCGAGGTGTGTGACTGACCAGGATCATACCACCAATCATAATAAACATTAAGTAAACTAAAGTAAAGTAAAACCAAACGTCTAAAGTTCACCAAACCAAAGTCCAAAACCAAGTTTAACAGTCAGCGGAAGCATTAAGTTCAAAACCAAAATGTAAGTTTTAAGTTTAATAAAATTTCTCATGAACACACAGCGGTTCATGTCCCACAATGACTCCTTCTCCAATGCAAGCTCCAGCAAATAACCTAATGACCTGCAAAGCATGTAGTAACGTATCAACAAAAATGTTGGCGAGTTCACAGTTAGTTGTCCGTTTTAATGTTGTTCCAAAAACCATAGGTTCTTAAGTTGTTTCGAAAACCAAAAGTTATCCTGTTCCATTTCCCATAACCATATACCGTGGGGGCTTCCCCATGTTGTAAACCACTAGACCCGTTACCATATCGACTACTGACTTAAGTCATGTTTATGTGCCCTACGTCAATGTCTATCATCATTGACAGTGCCCAAGTACATTAGTCCACTCCCGTCCTCTACGGCACGGTGTGAGGCTTGTCAGACCTAATAGCGCTATTTAACTAATGACCTATTCGCCAATGGCCCGTCAATTAAGTCCATATAAAAATGAGGGACTTCATGATAGAGTTTTATCTAGTAAGTTTAAGGTTATCATCCTACCCAAGGAGGACCGAGGTATGTATTCTACCCAAGGAGAATATGCAGATTACATCCCACCTAAGGGGGACATTTGTTACTTGACCCATTCCGATTACATCCCACCTAGGGGGATAGCTGTTACTTAACCCATTCCCAAACCACCGGGAATCCCATGCTTTGACGAAAGTGTGAACTCACCTTTGGTTGCTCGGTTGAACTCTTAAAATAGCTAACAGTCAGGGTTGGTCAATCACGTCCTAATATGATTACCATTTAGTTTATTAATGATTTCAAATAAAGCACAAAGTTCTTACACGCATCTACCACATAACATGCATTCACTTTGACAGTTCATGCCCATACATACATTCCACCTATAACTACTCAAGAGCAAGCATACGATATTTCACATAACACTTTCATTGACATATAACAAGATGGATCATTATCAAATAACATAACCGACATTTGGACACGCAAGTCACTACTTATATTGTTTCAGCTTTAATATCCAAAACTGAGCAGTTTTCATGTACTTTATTAAAATAGTTAACTTGTTCCAAAAATTCCCAAAATTTTAAAGAGTGTTTTAAACGATCCAAATACTATTTTGTAAAAATGTCGGAATCCGATTTATTACCAATTATTTTATAAAAATCATTTACCGGGATGCAATCAGATTCTTCACTTTCTAACTGCAGTCCACGGAAAAATTCATTAAAAATTCATAATTAGTCCGATTGACGAAATTCCAGTTGGAGAATTATAAGGACACCCGTGGTCATATTCTATATGAATTTCACGACCAGAATCTATCCAGATTTCAAGTTATGACGAAAAACATAACACACATTTTCCTGCAGAAAAAATGCAGCTTTGCTGCTGTACAAAACGGACCTTTAAAAATAGCAAACGACCTCGAAAAAATATGATTCTAGTGCCATTTGATTAGTTTTTAGAAAAAATATAATTTAGAGTCCATAAAATCAACTTTTCGATTTATAACGGTCCGTTTACAGCCAACTGAAGTTGGCTTTTTTCATCAGTCAGCATGCAGTTTTACAATTTAAACAACACCAAAACGTGTGTAAACGATCTCAACTCTTCCTAATAATAACTCACAATAGGTTAATCATCAATTATCATCTAACCATCTCAAAATCACAAAACCCTAGCCATAACATATCATGATTTTTCATAAAAACGCAGCCCATGATCATATATACATACATACTATCGATTACTTCAACAAATCACATTCTTAACCGAAGTAAATCATATAACATCAAAACCGTAGCATGTTACTAAAAATTCACAGCCATGTTTCTACAAAAATCACACCAAGAATCACAATCAAATCAAGAATACTAACCTTGGAGCAAGAGAAAGGATTACACGGTAGTGAAAGGCGAATCAAGAAGCTGAACTAGGGTTTCAATTTCTGCAGGGGGGGGGGGGGGGTTCCTTCTGGTCGACGTACACAAGGGGAATTAGGGTTTTTGTTTTTGATTACCTATTCCCAAAGTCTCCTACATATAATTAAAACCAAATAAAGTTGGGCTAATGGGCTACAAGAAACAAGAAGTGTGGGTTAGGGCCTAATGTTTCAAATAAGGGGACTTGGGTTGGGGTTGCGCCTATATGTGGCGCAAGGAGGGGAGGGGTGGGGTTGGGTTGGGTTTTAATAAGTGACGGTTTCGCACGAAGTGACGGTTTTGCAAGATAACCGAAATAATTAATTAAAACATTGCGTATCGCGGAATAATATTTTACAATGCTTCGATTCACAAAATATCATATTCCAATATTTCAGTTTCGGGTTTCGGTTTTACATAATTCACATTACACATTACTAAGTAAACCATCGTTCAAATAAAATAAATCACCAAATTCAATTCATTTAACGTACATGTAATTACACAGTAAAACGAAACGTTCATGGACTTATACGAGTTGTCACAGAAACAAACGTCAATCAAGTTTGAGTTAAAACAAACTTGGAAGCCGAAATCATCCAAGGTTGAATCACAACAAACTTGGAAACCAAAAACACCCAGATTTGAGACAAAACAAAGTTGGAAAACAATGGCTGATTTAACAAAGTCACACCAATTTTGGAAACCAAAAGTTGATTTGTCAAAACAAAACATTCAAAATGAGTAGCGATTTTATCAAAGAAATATTTTAAAAGGACAACTCTGGGTGGTATAGTGTGACAACTCGTATTTCAGAACCTATCTTTGTACTTTGATGTAACGTTTGTGAACGTGATATGACTATATGAACTTGGTTGATTAATTGAATGTTATGATTATGTGTTTATGTGAATGTATGTATGATGTAAACGCACAACACTCACCCGACCGCAAAAGCCATTCGGGCTACACAACTTGTGCTCGAATCTATAGGGTAGCCCAAGTTTGGGTTCGGCCCATCCCCATTAGTCGATTAACTCTAGCTCTCTTCCTTCTCTCTAGAACTCGACGGCAATACACACCATCTCTATCGAAGATCTTTTCTTGTTCGGATCAATCATCTATTCCATCCTCCTCTCAATCGGTTAGTGTTCATGATGTTATGATTCCATGATTGATTTAATGATTAAGTGTTGCTTATATGATGAATAATGATGTTTATGTGATTATGCTTAGGTGAATCGGATGTTATAATTAAGAACCGAATAGATGTTAATTGATCATCATGTCCTGTTTTCGGATTGTTGTTTAATGATTTGGAGAATGTTAAATGATTTCTTATGATTGCTTATGATTGCAAATCACTAGGGGTTGCTCATGTAGATCGAATCACTTGTGTAGGGTGCTTAAACCGAATTAGAGTTGATGTTTATGTGATGATAATCTTGATTCAGATGCATGTAATCGGCTGTATATTCATGAACTCAGGCCAAACAATAGGATTTGATAAGTCATTGTTCATGCATTGATTATGTATTCATTAGGGTTCATATGAATGGAATGATTAAAAACCTTTGTTTGATCGATTAAGGGATTGGTTAGAATTTGTGATTGTGTTAATTGATAAATGATAAATTTGGAAATAATTGAATGTTGTAACTGATATGCATGAAAAACGGAATTTAAAACCATTCGCACAAGACCTCTTGGTCGCACAAGAGGTCCATTCGCACAAGAAGTCTGGTCGCACAAGATGACCGGATCGCACAAGAGGTCCCCAGTCGTACAAGACTGTTGGATCGCACATGTTGTTATGTTGTTTAACTGTTGGGCCAGATATTCATGTTGGGCTGGGCTAGTCTGATCGTACAAGCCATCCGGATCGCACAAGCTATCCGGATCGCACAAGAGAGTCTTTGTTTACTTAATTGGACCGTCTACTTGCTGAACCACTTATGTTATTTGGCCGGGTATAAGGTTGATCGCACAACCCATTGTGCATCACACAAGTTGTGCTGATCGCACAATAGGTTGGGCTGCCTGTTTATTGGGCTTTATCTTTGGGATCGAATATGTGTTAGTATGTTATGTAATTGACTGCTAAAGTGTTATACGTGTCTGCCATGATCAATACGTGTTAGTAACCTGTTAACTTGTGTAAACATATGTGCTTTACTTGAACCTAGACTTGACTTGTATGGTAACCATGTTAGGACGTGGTTAGCCTCACTAGCTCGATTGACCTTTCTGTGTATCTGCCGAGCAAACCAAGGTGAGTTCACACTAGCCAAGGCATGGGATTCCCGGTGGGTTGGGAATGGGATTGAATAACTACTCGTACAACCATTACTATTAAACTACTTACTACAGTCCTTGGATTGAAGGGAACGTACATAAAACCTACGTACAGTTATACTTATTACTGTCCTCGGATTGAAGGGCACGTACGTAAAACCTACGTACAGTTATACTTATTACTGTCCTCGGATTGAAGGGCACGTACGTAAAACCTACGTACACGACTATAAGACCATCAACTCTATCAAAGGAAGTCCCTCATTTATCGACTTAATCGCCGAGGCCTATGGCGAGCGGGTCATTAGTTAATAGTGCTATTAGGTTTAACAAACCTCACACCGTGCCAGTCGGACGGGCGTGTACTAATGGACTATGGGCAAAGGGTCAATGCTGATAGACATTGACTTAGGGCACCTCTTACATTTTCGTAGCAGTCGATATGCGTGGTCTAGTAATACATGGGAAGCCCCCACTAATCATCGCACACATGCCTGGAATGGCCGCGATACGAATTAACACGATACATGGTTTACAAAACGACATACGGTTTACAAAACGAATACTATAACTAAACAACCAACTGTGAACTCGCTCAACTTTGTTGTTGATTCGTTGCTACATGCCTTGCAGGTCATTAGGTACTCATGGAGCTTGCACAGGGAGGAGCAGTCGTTGTGGGGTATGGCAGTGTGTGCCATACTATGAACATTACCTTATTTCGTATTTAATACTGACAATGGGTTTTACAATTATGCTTCCGCTAAACACTTAACTATGCCTTGGTTTTGAACACCTTTCATATTGTTTGGTTGAATTATGTTTACTTACATGCTTGTTCAATATGATTGGTGGCTTGATCCTGGTCAGTCACGCCTTCAAGCGGTGATACCCCGCGTGTGGATTTTGGGTGTGTGACAGATTGGTATCAGAGCCATTGGTTATAGTGAACTTGGTTTTAATAAGGGAAAACATTTTTGTTAAAACGAGACTATAACCTGTACAGTGCTCTACGATCCACAAAGACGCTTCACTCCACGTGCAAGGCTCGACATTCTAGGTGATATGGTTTACGATTTATTGCCTACTTGCTAGATTACATAGAACTTTGCTTATGGTATGCTTAGATAAACGTAGTCACTGTTAATTGAAAACACGAGTGTGCTTACTCTCTTCTGTCATCGCACTTTCGCGAACCTCTCTCATTCATGTTTCTCTTGATATGAAGATCATGTCTGGACGCGTTAACATGACACTAGCCCAGTTGGCGGCTCTGATTAACGAACAGGTTGCTGCGGCACTTGCAACCGCACAAGCAGGAGGTATACCCTGCAGTTTAAACTCATTCTAGGATCTTAAAGTCCTACTCTCGTGAACCTACCTTTGTGTTAAACTTTGTCCTTTCTTACACCCACAACAGGTCAACATGCTCAGCCACCTGTGTGCACCTTCAAAACTTTTATGGACTGCCGACCCACTACTTTTAGCGGCACTGAAAGAGCTGTAGGTCTCCTCCACTGGTTTGAAAAGCTCGAATCTGTGTTCGAGATGTGTGAATACCTTGAGGCTCGCAGGGTGAAGTATGCTACCGGTACCCTAGAGGGTTTAGCTCTCACGTGGTGGAACGCTCAGGTTCAAATGCTGGGGTTGGTTGCTGCTAACGCCACCCCATGGAACAACTTTAAGGAGATGATCAAAGAGGAATATTGTAATCGTGATGACATTCACAAACTGGAAGTCGAGTTCTTCAACCTCAAGATGACGGGGTCAGAGATTGAAGCTTATACAAAAAGATCAAATGAGCTTGCCATACTGTGTCCTACTATGGTGGACCCTCCAATTAAGCGTATCGAACTTTATCTCAAGGGCTTAGTGCCAGAAATCCAAAGTCATGTGACTTCAGCAAACCTCGCCACCATCCAGCAAGTTGTACAATTGGCCCACCGTCTTACTGATCAGGCGGTGGAGCAGAACAGGTTACCAAAGCGTATTAGTGCTACAGCTACTTCTGAAACTCCTAGTGACAACAAGAGAAAATGGGATGGAGCTTCAAGAAGAGGTTCAACTTCTGTTCAGTCTCAGTCTCAGCAGAGAAGAACTAAAGACTACAAGAGCCCTGGTCAGCAATCTTCTGGTAGCCAAGGGCAAGGTGGTTATCGAGGAAACCTTCCAAGGTTCGTTGCCAGAGGTGTCTCAAGATGGGTCATGAAGCTAAGGATTGTAGGAGCTTACGACCTGCGAATCAGAACCAGCGACAACAACCACCAGCTCCACAAGACCAGCAGCAGCAACAACGAGACAACAAGGGATGCTTTCAGTGTGGAGCTGAAGGCCATTTCAAGAGAGATTGTCCCCAACTGAACCGGAACCAGAACAACAACAACAATAACAACAACCAGGGGAATGGAAACAACAGGGGTAACAACGACAATGGTGCAAGGGGTCGTGTGTTCGTTATTGGCCAGGGTGAAGCGAGGAATGATCCCAATGTTGTGACGAGTAAGTTCCTTCTCGACGACTTTTATGTTACAATCTTATTTGATTCGGGTGCTGATACTAGCTACGTGTCTTTAAAAGTTAGCCAAATGCTTAAGCATACCCCAACACTTTTGAATCCCAAGCACACAGTAGAGTTAGCTAATGGTAAAAGTTTAGAGGTCACCCACATAGTTAAGGGTTGTAATCTTGTTCTTGTTGATCATACTTTCTCAATCGACCTCCTTCCTATCACACTGGGTAGTTTCGACGTTGTTATAGGGATGGACTGGTTATCCCAATACCAAGCAGAGATTCTTTGCAACGAGAAGATTGTTTGTATTCCTCGCCCAGGTGATGAACCTCTCATGATTCATGGCGACAAGAGTGGTGCTGTTGTAAGCATCAACTCTTTCCTTAAGGCTCAGAGGTGCTTGAGAAAGGGGCACACTGCTATCTTGGCTCTCGTTACCGATACCTCGAAGAAAGAGAAGAAGATAGAGGATTTTCCGATCGTACGCGACTATCCTGAGGTATTCCCTGAGGAATTGCCTAGCCTTCCGCCTCATCGCCAGGTCGAGTTCCAAATCGAGCTAGCTCCTGGAGCAGCGCCCATAGCTCGTGCACCGTATCGCTTAGCTCCATCAGAGTTGAAAGAACTCTCTACGCAACTACAAGAACTCTTGGATAAGGGTTTTATTCGTCCTAGCTCTTCGCCCGGGGGAGCTCCAGTGCTATTCGTGAAGAAGAAAGACGGTACTTTTAGAATGTGCATCGACTACCGTGAACTTAACAAGGTGACTGTGAAGAATCGCTATCCTCTTCCATGCATTGACGACTTGTTCGACCAGCTGCAGGGGTCGAGCTACTATTCAAAGATTGATTTGAGATCAGGATATCACCAGCTGAGAGTCCGAGAAGAGGACGTCTCCAAAACAGCCTTTAGAACTCGATATGGACACTATGAGTTTTTGGTTATGCCTTTTGGGCTGACAAATGCACCTGCAGTTTTCATGGATTTGATGAATAGAGTGTGCAAGCCTTACCTTGTAACACCTGTGCCTCCACGGCCATCAAACAAATACCAAACCAATGAAATATTATATTTTCATACTTGGGATTTGTAAAAATATGTGTATCATTCGCACATATCAATTCTTGTTCAATTTCAAACTCTAAATCGCTTTCTGGAAGGTTATACGCGCACCGATGGGTAAATATAACCAGTTTAATGCAACAAACACTCTGGAATAGTGTCATAGGCTTAACATACCTTAAATAACCTTTACATAACTTAGAAATAAGTTTTTGAAGGCTTTGGTATGGCAAAAACAAGCTAATTCGCTTACAGGGACTAAACTTGACAAACTGTGAAAGTATGCCAATTTGAACTGTAATAGACATTCCGGAACATGACCATAAGTTAAACATACCTTAAATATCCTTTACATAGCTTAGAAATAGGCTTTGAGGGGTTCGGTGTGCTAAAATAAACTTTTGGGTCATTCAGGGACTAAAAGTGTCAAAAAGTGCACAAGTTTGCATTTTCGCGCATAACTTACGTTCTGAATACATCCGGACATCCAAAAATTTATGTAAGCATGACTATATTATATTTTAGTGTTCGCCATAAGAAAAATCCATTCGTCGCGTCATTTGGATCGTTTTTCGCGCTTATGCGCATTCCGTCGTAATTAAGCGATCATCGCGTTCGTACGACCAAACGAACCATCATCCGGCATATTTTTGAGCATGTTTTGAGTTCCCTATACTTTAACTTCATTTTAGAGCCTTGAAATGAGGTTAACAGGGTTCATACGCATCGAAAAAGGCCTTAAACATGTGCAGGGACCATTTCTGCCAATTCTGAAACATTTCTGAATCAGATGGGTGCTAGCATAGCGCGAGCCCTATAGGCTTTACCCGTCGCGCTACGCGACTGCATGATCAGACCAGATTCAATGTTTTAACATCAGATTTCAGCTGATTAATCCTCCACCACACATTCTCACATGTCTAGTCAGCGGATAAGAACCATTTTTAGCTACCATGAGTTTCCGACAAGTGTACGGGTTGGATCATGGCACGTTTTCCATGAAACGATCCTAACGGTTACCCGAAAACTATAAATACCCCATCACCCCAACCTCATTTCTTACAAGAATTCTGATTTGAGAGCTCTAAGTTGAAACCATTGTTTCATACCTGAGTTCTTGGATCGGGATTAGCATTCGGGGACCCTTCGTAAGTATTCTTTCGTTCTTTTCCTTATTTTATTGCTTTTCGAGTCAGAAAGTCAAACTTTGTTTGACTTTCAGCGTTGACCAGTAATGGTCAATGCGAAGTTCGTTTGAACTTCGCAACGTGAGTGTAATCACGTTGGTTATAGTCCCTTGGGACTATGCCTACTGATTGCCACGTTGTCTAGGGTCGTAGGGTAAGCGATCTGATAAATCGCTTATACCTCTAACCCGACCCATTTGGTCGATCATTAGGATCCGACCAAATACATTAGGTGACCATAGTAGGTAGGGAATAACCTTCCGAGGTTATACCCTATGGTCGCTTCGTTTAAGTAGTTGTGTGATAGGTAGTTTATATGCCTTAGGTAAATTACCAGAATACCCTTTTCATGTATAATTGGTAATTAAGCTTATGTAACCTAAACTTTTGTACATAACTGATTATACAACATAATTAAACACGTTTAGGCATATAAATACTTGTCATAGGACTAGTTAGACGTCCCGAACGCGTTTCACGTGCACGCCGCGTTAAAGTAGCATATGTTACCTTAATGGGTCGCGATGGGTCGAAAGCACTTAGATTTGGTTTCATTGTAGTATGTAGGCCTTGTTAAACCATATCATATGAGTTCCAACACTCATTTGGTTTACCAAGCCTCATCCTATCCGATCTCCCGATTTAAGTCCGGTTTATTTATATAGTTTAGATTTGCCGACTGATTCCGTGCTCCCTCAAGCTTTGTTTGGTTGTTGTTCAAGACCTCCAAGCATTCTCAGGCGAGTACATTATTCCCCTCTTTTACTGTTTTCCAAATGTTTTGGGGTGATTCATATGTACTAAATGTTTTATCAATAGTTTCAAGAACAATTACAATGTGGTTTCAAGAACAATAACAATTATTTCAAGAACGCTAACAATGATTTCAAGAACGAATACAATGATTTCAAAAACTAATTACAAATTTCATAAAGTGAACAAACTTGTAGGTTGTAGTTACATAACCGATGACATTCATTAGCAGTGATCAAGCCGACCAGTATTAGGTTATGGTACCATAGGATCTGACAAATCCCGTTATTTACTGCACCCATTGTTATGTGTGGGGGTTGCGGGTAGCGACTGAATCTGTAATTATTAACTTATCCTTTGGTAAGGGTTTGTTAAGAACGAGAGCGAGAGCGAGATGGAGCGAGGAACGCGTCAAGAAGGTTTGAATGTTATTAGAGAATCGACCATAAAGTAGTTTCACAATTAAAACAAGAACGACTAGAACGATTTTACAAAATGGGTTAACGATTGGGTAAACATTTGGACATGATTTACATTTGATCATGCATTTACACGAAACATAGTATTGGTTTAAACCAAGTTTTACTTCAATACTTTGTTTTGTGCGTTTCACCTATGGTTTAGTTGATGCATTTCACTAGCCATACATATCATTTTGGTTATACATATTACATGATTTACATTGGGCATGAACATTACTTTGGTGGTTTGGTTTGGGTAAGTGATTTGAGTAACGGTGCGTGTGTAATATGATACAAGCATGGTGGATACGCCGCTGGTACTTCCTATATATAAGTGTTTGTATGGTATTTCATATTGTAGCGTTATTTAAATCATTTCAGTTTGAGACATAGAACATTTTATACAAGTAACATACTTTTCACAAGACATTTATTTACAAACAACTTATCTTATACAAACTCATTTTACATGGTTATTCATTTAATCATGCATTATTCTCTTATTTATACTTATCATCCGAACTTATTATTTTTCAAATGATTTACAAAGACAAAGCAAATTACAAGGTTCATGACTAAACATTTTCTTAAACAGAAGTCATGAATCTTATTTTCACAAAACCTATGTACTCGCCAGCATTTCTTTGCTGACCTCGTTTTCACATATGTTTCAGGTATTGTTGGATGATATCGATTGATAAGATGCATGCTCACATAGGACTGGACAAGACCTTAGTGACTCAATAACAATGATAGACTATGTTTAAATAGTGTATTTAGATTTCAAGATGATGTAATTATTCAATGTTTAATAAAACGAAACACTCTTTGGTATCCATGGTTATGAAACATTAATTCTGTTGCAACACGCCCCGATGTTTCCGCCGCGATTTGTTGTTTTACGCGGTCGGGGTGTGACAGAAAAGATGGTATCAGAGCCAATGGTTATAGTAATGCTTTGACCTAGTCTATAACCTTCTTAGGACCCTAACGCGAGTTTACTTGCGTTTAGTCATAAAACAATATCGTCACCTATCCTTAGGCGACGACCACAACAAGAACATAAATTTCAAAAGCGCTTCGAAAATTAATCATCTGTTCTAGGATGATTGATTACTAGGTTTTGAACCCTCTATTGAAAGGTTTTGAACTCTCTATTATATGGTTTTAAACCCCTTTGAGTTTTCAAAACTTCGTCAAGGTTTTGGGTTTTAAATAATGTGAACACGTGCAAACTGGAAGGGTGAATGCCTGTATTCTGGATTTTCTGTCTAGGCAAGCACTTCGTATACATCTCATCAGACGCGAGACCAGTTGTGCTTACCTGGGAATTCTTGGGATGAGTGTTCACTTATAGGCAAGCATGTCTTCGCGATACATTATTTTTGACCCATTTACTTTGATTAGTCACCGTCTCATTTGTTTGCCTTAGGTAACAAACGAATGATCGCAATTTTCATGCGTTATCATTCTGTTTTGAATGTCCAATAATCTTTCACCTGTTTCTCCCTATGCCTTTCTTTTTCTTCAAGAATGTCTCTTCATCACGATGACGCCCAAATATCTGAGCAAGCAGCCAAAATTCGCTCAGCGAATAGGCGAAGTAGTCCTGAAGACTGTTGAATTAGCTACTGCCATGTATCATCTCCAGGATGAAGCCACTCAAGAGTCACCAAGACAGGCAGGACCTAGTCAGGCGACAACACCATCAGCCAATAAACCAATCGAGGAATCAAAGACCATGGATGAACGATCCCCTAAGAAGTCAAAGAAGCGAAAGGCTTCTCAGAACTTCGCCATGGTCGCTCACAATGGTAAAGTAGTCCCCAACCAACCAGCTCAACCCCCTGCTAGGTGTGTATGGCTTTTCCTATGATACCTACATCAAGGAACTATGCACCTTACAAACTACTCTTGTGATTTCTCTCTTTCAAATGATTGCTCATGATTCCCTCGAAAATTTTAAGTACTCGTTTCACTCTAAGAAACAAAGTACAGAAAATTAAGTGACATTATGAGTAATCGTGCTTTTCGCACATCTGTGCCTTTAAATCCTTGGTTAAGATAACTAAGGGTATTTTCAAATCTCTTACCCATTACGTTTTGATTTTTCAACATACACAGTACCAGTATTTCAAAACAATCTTCATGATCTCAAAACATTTCATATAGTTTGAAAACATTTTTTCTAGATGCATTGTCTATGTTATTTCAAAAACATTGGCCATGTTATCAAAACCAACCTTTCTAATTTCAAAATATTTCATATAGTCTGAAGACAATATTAACACAATACATTTTCTGATCAAGTGCATGATTTCGAAAAGCATCATTCATGTCTTTCAAAAACCTTATACATAATTTCAAAATTCATCTCGCATGATTTTAAAACATTTTTGTAAATATATCTACCTAATACACCTACTTTATGATTTCAAAAAAAAATATTATATATAAGGTTTCAAAAACGTTAAACACATTTTTTCTTAAAAGAACCCCATGCATAGTTTTCAAAAATATTTTCCTCATACATTGACTTAACCTTCAAAATTCTGCTTCATATGTCGCCTTGACATATCAAGCATCTCAATTTCATAAGCATTTTACATCATGTTTTGACCTAAGCACATCCAGTGCAAGGTTTCAAAACATCTTCAACTTCTAAAATTCATATGGGATCTTTTTATCTTTACAATTAGATCCTTGTGGATGATTATCGTTCAAATCAGAGTCCTTAATTGGATTCCTTATGTACCTTAATTCGAACACTTCGGTTCCTAGTAATCGAAATCGAATTTTCTTTTTGAATCTTTCTATCTTTATAGTTGGATTCTTGATAACGTTTAAAGTACCAAATGAAATCCACGGAATGGATTCCTAGTGTGCTTTAAATGCATGTACGCAATTTACAAGACAAATTAACGAACAATTTTGTGGTTATGTGATATGTGTTTATGTGTTCTCCTCTATGATTTTGTGTGATCCGATTTTCAAATCCTCATAGAATCTTTCATGTTTTCATATGAGAGATTCATAGTAGGATATTCAAAAGGTACTACCTTAAATCCTTATGGGCTTCTACCTGGTAGTTAAGACCCTTGGGTTATATAGTACCACTCCGTGATTCATAAGAGACCTTTTAGTGGTCTAGTAAAAAAGATTGATTCACAATTTGGTTAAAGAACGACATCTAGTGATGTAGCTGAACAGACTCCTTGATAGTCTATTTAGATCATTTATTGATTTAATTTAAAGGACTCTATGGTGGTCTAGTCACGCTCATCACCGGTTTGTTCATTTGGTTTTCCCCTACACACTATAAAATAGACTGTGTGAACTGTGCAAGGAATTGTCTGATTATGGACGCGTACATAATTATGAAATTTAGTGCACAGAAACACAGTAAGATTTATTATGTGTAAGAGCCGATAGTGACAACAATAACGAAATGAGAACGATGTAATAGAGGTACGGTGGACGCACCAATGACGCTTCATATACTTGTATATAAGTATCCCTCTTACATTGCAATCATGATGTTATTAAAGGTTACTAGAAGTTCAGAACCCTAACCAATGTTGTTTGATCTTTTCAACTTCATATTTCCAAGCTCTCACAAGTTTCCTCTAAATAAATTTCGGGACGAAATTTCCTAAAGTAGGGGAGACTGTAACACCTGTGCCTCCACGGCCATCAAACAAATACCAAACCAATGAAATATTATATTTTCATACTTGGGATTTGTAAAAATATGTGTATCATTTGCACATATCAATTCTTGTTCAATTTCAAACTCTAAATCGCTTTCTGGAAGGTTATACGCGCACCGATGCGTAAATATAACCATTTTAATGCAACAAACACTCCGGAATAGTGACATAGGCTTAACATACCTTAAATAACCTTTACATAACTTAGAAATAAGTTTTTGAAGGCTTTGGTATGGCAAAAACAAGCTAATTCGCTTACAGGGACTAAACTTGACAAACTGCGAAAGTATGCCAATTTGAACTGTAATAGACATTCCGGAACATGACCATAAGTTAAACATACCTTAAATATCCTTTACATAGCTTAGAAATAGGCTTTGAGGGGTTCGGTGTGCTAAAATAAACTTTTGGGTCATTCAGGGACTAAAAGTGTCAAAAAGTGCACAAGTTTGCATTTTCGCGCATAACTTACGTTCTGAATACATCCGGACATCCAAAAATTAATGTAAGCATGACTATATTATATTTTAGTGTTCGCCATAAGAAAAATCCATTCGTCGCGTCATTTGGATCGTTTTTCGCGCTTATGCGCATTCCGTCGTAATTAAGCGAACATCGCGTTCGTACGACCAAACGAACCATCATCCGGCATATTTTTGAGCATGTTTTGAGTTCCCTATACTTTAACTTCATTTTAGAGCCTTGAAATGAGGTTAACGGGGTTCATACGCATCGAAAAAGGCCTTAAACATGTGCATGGACCATTTCTGCCAATTCTGAAACATTTCTGAATCAGATGGGTGCTAGCGTAGCGCGAGCCCTATAGGCTCTACCCGTCGCGCTACGCGACTGCATGATCAGACCAGATTCAATGTTTTAACATCAGATTTCAGCTGATTAATCCTCCACCACACATTCTCACATGTCTAGTCAGCGGATAAGAACCATTTTTAGCTACCATGAGTTTCCGACAAGTGTACGGGTTGGATCATGGCACGTTTTCCATGAAACGATCCTAACGGTTACCCGAAAACTATAAATACCCCATCACCCCAACCTCATTTCTTACAAGAATTCTGATTTGAGAGCTCTAAGTTGAAACCATTGTTTCATACCTGAGTTCTTGGATCGGGATTAGCATTTGGGGACCCTTCGTAAGTATTCTTTCGTTCTTTTCCTTATTTTATTGCTTTTCGAGTCAGAAAGTCAAACTTTGTTTGACTTTCAGCGTTGACCAGTAATGGTCAATGCGAAGTTCGTTTGAACTTCGCAACGTGAGTGTAATCACGTTGGTTATAGTCCCTTAGGACTATGCCTACTGATTGCCACGTTGTCTAGGGTCGTAGGGTAAGCGATCTGATAAATCGCTTATACCTCTAACCCGACCCATTTGGTCGATCATTAGGATCCGACCAAATACATTAGGTGACCATAGTAGGTAGGGAATAACCTTCCGAGGTTATACCCTATGGTCGCTTCGTTTAAGTAGTTGTGTGATAGGTAGTTTATATGCCTTAGGTAAATTACCAGAATACCCTTTTCATGTATAATTGGTAATTAAGCTTATGTAACCTAAACTTTTGTACATAACTGATTATACAACATAATTAAACACGTTTAGGCATATAAATACTTGTCATAGGACTAGTTAGACGTCCCGAACACGTTTCACGCGCACGACGCGTTAAAGTAGCATATGTTACCTTAATGGGTCGCGATGGGTCGAAAGCACTTAGGTTTGGTTTCATTGTAGTATGTAGGCCTTGTTAAACCATATCATATGAGTTCCAACACTCATTTGGTTTACCAAGCCTCATCCTATCCGATCTCCCGATTTAAGTCCGGTTTATTTATATAGTTTAGATTTGCCGACTGATTCCGTGCTCCCTCAAGCTTTGTTTGGTTGTTGTTCAAGACCTCCAAGCATTCTCAGGCGAGTACATTATTCCCCTCTTTTACTGTTTTCCAAATGTTTTGGGGTGATTCATATGTACTAAATGTTTTATCAATAGTTTCAAGAACAATTACAATGTGGTTTCAAGAACAATAACAATTATTTCAAGAACGCTAACAATGATTTCAAGAACGAATACAATGATTTCAAAAACTAATTACAAATTTCATAAAGTGAACAAACTTGTAGGTTGTAGTTACATAACCGATGACATTCATTAGCAGTGATCAAGCCGACCAGTATTAGGTTATGGTACCATAGGATCTGACAAATCCCGTCATTTACTGCACCCATTGTTATGTGTGGGGGTTGTGGGTAGCGACTGAATCTGTAATTATTAACTTATCCTTTGGTAAGGGTTTGTTAAGAACGAGAGCGAGAGCGAGATGGAGCGAGGAACGCGTCAAGAAGGTTTGAATGTTATTAGAGAATCGACCATAAAGTAGTTTCACAATTAAAACAAGAACGACTAGAACGATTTTACAAAATGGGTTAACGATTGGGTAAACATTTGGACATGATTTACATTTGATCATGCATTTACACGAAACATAGTATTGGTTTAAACCAAGTTTTACTTCAATACTTTGTTTTGTGCGTTTCACCTATGGTTTAGTTGATGCATTTCACTAGCCATACATATCATTTTGGTTATACATATTACATGATTTACATTGGGCATGAACATTACTTTGGTGGTTTGGTTTGGGTAAGTGATTTGAGTAACGGTGCGTGTGTAATATGATACAAGCATGGTGGATACGCCGCTGGTACTTCCTATATATAAGTGTTTGTATGGTATTTCATATTGTAGCGTTATTTAAATCATTTCAGTTTGAGACATAGAACATTTTATACAAGTAACATACTTTTCACAAGACATTTATTTACAAACAACTTATCTTATACAAACTCATTTTACATGGTTATTCATTTAATCATGCATTATTCTCTTATTTATACTTATCATCCGAACTTATTATTTTTCAAATGATTTACAAAGACAAAGCAAATTACAAGGTTCATGACTAAACATTTTCTTAAACAGAAGTCATGAATCTTATTTTCACAAAACCTATGTACTCGCCAGCATTTCTTTGCTGACCTCGTTTTCACAGATGTTTCAGGTATTGTTGGATGATATCGATTGATAAGATGCATGCTCACATAGGACTGGACAAGGCCTTAGTGTAACACCTGTGCCTTCACGGCCATCAAACAAATACCGAACCAATGAAATATTATATTTCATACTTGGGATTGGTAAAAATATGTGTATCGTTTATACATATCAATTCTTGTTCAATTTCAAACTCTAAATCACTTTCTGGAAGGTTATACGCGCACCGATGCGTAAATATAACCAGTTTAATGCAACAAACACTCCGGAATAGTGACATAGGCTTAACATACCTTAAATAACCTTTACTTAACTTAGAAATAAGTTTTGAAGGCTTTGGTATGGCAAAATAAAGTTAAATCGCTTACAGGGACTAAAGTTGACAAACTGCGAAAGTATGCCAATTTGAACTGTAACAGACATTCCAGAGCATGACCATAAGTTAAACATACCATAAATATCCTTCACAAAGCTTAGAAATAGGCTTTGAGGTGTTCGGTATGCTAAAATAAACTTTTGTGTCATTCAGGGACTAAAAGTGTCAAAAGTGCACAAGTTTGCATTTTTACGCATAACTCACGTTCTGAATACATCCGGACATCCAAAAATTTATGTAAGCATGACTACATTATATTTTAGTGTTCGCCATAAGAAAAATCCATTCGTCGCGTCATTTGGATCGTTTTTCGCGCTTGTGCGCATTCCGTCGTAATTAAGCGAACATCGCGTTCGTACGACCAAACGAACCGACATCCGAGATATTTTTGAGCATGTTTTAAGTTCCCTATACTTTAACTTCATTTTAGAGCTTTGAAATGTGGTTAACGGGCCTTAAACGTGTCAAAAATGGCCTAAATACAGTTCAGGGACCAAAACTGTAATTCTGCCAAACTTAACCCCTACGATGCGCAGGGACTTTTGCCCTACGATGCGCAGGGGGTCTTCTGACCAGGTGCAATGTTTAAAACAGCCTGTTTTCAGCAGATTTAACCTCCACCACATGTTCCCAATTGCCTTGTCATGATGATAGGAACCATTTTGAGCTTCCATAAGGTTCCGACAAGTGTACGGGTTGGATCATGGCACGTTTTCCATGAAACGATCCTAACGGTTACCCGAAAACTATATATACCCATCCACCCCCATTGCATTTTATCACAAGAATTCTGATTTTGAGAGCTCTAAGTTGAAACCATTGTTTCATACCTGAGTTCTCGAGTCGGGATTAGCATTCGGGGACCCTGGGTTAGTATTCTTTCGTTCTTTTCCTTATTTTACTGCTTTTCGAGTCAGAAAGTCAAACTTTGTTTGACTTTCAGCGTTGACCAGTAATGGTCAATGCGAAGTTCGTTTGAACTTCGCAACGTGAGTGTAATCACGTTGGTCATAGTCCCTTGGGACTATGCCCACTGATTACCACGTTGTCTAGAGTCGTAGGGTAGGCGATCTAATAAATCGCCTATACCTTCGAACTCGACCCATTTGGTCGATCATTAGGATCCGACCAAATACATTAGGTGACCATAGTAGGTAGGGAATAACCTTCCGAGGTTATACCCTATGGTCACATCGTTTAAGTAGTTGTATGATAGGTAGTTTATATGCCTTAGGTAAATTACCAGAATACCCTTTTCATGTATAATTGGTAATTAAGCATATGTAACCTAAACTTTTGTCACATAACTGATTAAGTAACATGTTTAGGCATATAACACTTGTCATAGGACTAGTTAGGCGGTCCGAACGCGTTTCACGCGAACGACGCGTTAAAATAGCATAAGCTACCTAAACGGGTCGTAATGGGCCGCGATGGGTCGATAGCACTTAGGTTTGGTTTCATTGTAGTATGTAGGTCTTGTTAAACCATATCATATGAGTTCCAAAACTCGTTTGGTTTACCAAGCCTCATCCTATCCGATCTCCCGATTTAGATCCGGTTTATTTATATAGTTTTAGATTGCCGATTGATTCCGTGCTCCCTCAAGCTTTGTTTGGTTGTTGTTCAAGACCTCCAAGCATTCTCAGGCGAGTACATTATTCCCCTCTTTTACTGTTTTCAACTGTTTTGGGGTGACTCATATGTGCTAAATGTTTTCGATGTTATAACGATGGGTTCAAAAACAATTAAAACGATTTATACAAAACTAATAACGATTTCGATAAAGTGAACAAACTTGTTGGTTGTAGTTACATAACAAATGACATTCATTAGCAATGATCAAGCCGACCAGTATTAGGTTATGGTACCATAGGATCTGACTAATCCCGTTATTTACTACACCCGTGGTTATGTGTGGGTGTGGTGGGTAGCGACTGAATCTGAAATCATTAACTTACCCTATGGAGGTTTGTAAATGCGAAAACGAGAAGCGACGATAACGAGAAGCGACGAAATCGAGAAGCGACGAAATCGAGAAGCGACGAAAGTCAAGAAGGTTTGAATGTTATTAGCGAGACGACCACATAAGTAGTTTCACGACCTAAAACGAATTAAACGATTTACGATTGGTTTTCACACAATGTTTTAACGATTGGGTAACGATTGGGTAACGATTGGGTTTTCACACAATGTTTTAACGATTACTTTTGTGGTTTGGTTTGGATTAAATGATTAAGTAACAATGCGTGTGGAATATGATACAAGCATGGTGGATACGCCGCTGGTACTTCCTATATATAAGTGTTTGTATGGTATTACATATTGTAGTGTTATTTGAATCATTTCAGCTCGAGACATAGAACATTTTTATACAAGTAACATACTTTTCACAAGACATTTATTTACAAACAACTTATCTTATACAAACTCATTTTTACATGGTTATTCATTTAATCATGCATTATTCCCTTAGTTATATATATCACCTGAACTTATCATTGTTTTTCCAAATAATTTACTAAAACAAATATTTTCGGGTTAAGAGTCATGGCTACGAGGTTTTACAAATTATAACCCGCTTGATTTGAGTTGGTTAATTAAGTTGCAATATTATACTCTTTTCAAAACAAGGTTTTTAAATAAAGTATTGCAACATCTAAACTAGCCATGATTTCGACACTCCTACAAAACCTATGTACTCGCCAGCATTTCTTTGCTGACCTCGTTTTCACATATGTTTCAGGTATTGTTGAATGATATCGATTGATAAGATGCATGCTCATATAGGACTGGACAATGCCTTAGTGACTCAATAACAATGATAGATTATGTTTAAATTGTATATTTAGATTTCCAGACAATGTAATTATTCAATGATTAATAAAACGAAACACTTTTTGGTATCCATGGTTATGAAACATTAATTCTGTTGCAACACGCCTCGATGTTTCCGCCGCGATTTGTTGTTTTACGCGGTCGGGGTGTGACAGAAAAGATGGTATCAGAGCTAATGGTTATAGGGAATTAGGTTATTAGTAATTAGTAATGCTTTGACCTAGTCTATAACCTTCTTAGGACCCTAACGCGAGTTTACTTGCGTTTAGTCATAAAACAATACCGTCGCCTATCCTTAGGCGACAACCACAACAAGAACATAAACTTCAAAACCGCTTTAAAAACTAATCATCTGTTCTAGGATGATTGATTACTAGGTTTTGAACTCTCTATTATATAGTTTTGAACCTCTTTGAGTTTTCAAAACTTCGTCAAGGTTTTGGGTTTTAAATGATGTGAACACGTGCAAACTGGAAGGGTGAATGCCTGTATTCTGGGTTTTCTGTCTAGGCAAGCACTTCGTATACATCTCATCAGACGCGAGACCAGTTGTGCTTACCTGGGAATTCTTGGGATGAGTGTTCACTTATAGGCGAGCATGTCTTCGCGATACATTATTTTTGACTCATTTACTTTGATTAGTTCTGTCCTTGCTTTCATCAGATTTGTTTCATGTCATTCATTTCGTCTAAACCTCTCACTCGTTTCATTTCATGTTTTCCTCTTTTAGACAATGCCTCCTCGACGCGATAATCGAACCGATGCTCGGACTTTCACTATTGAAGAACTCGCAGCTCTGATCTCTCAGCAGGTGGCTGGTGTGGTTCCAGGGGTTGTAACCCAAGTCCACGAGATATACAACAACGGCAACAATAACGCGCAGTGTAAATACAAGGATTTTAACCAAGCTAAACCACTCAAGTTTAGTGGTTCTGAAGGAGCGACTGGGCTTCTTCAATGGTTTGAGAGCATTGAGAATACCTTCCGCCACGTGCAGTGTCCTGACAATCGCAGGGTCGAGTTTTCTTCGAGTGTGTTTCAGAAGAGGGCCCTTACATGGTGGAACGGGATTATGAGGGATCGTGGTGCAGAAGTTGCTCTAGCACAGACGTGGGCTGAACTCAGGGCCCTTATGATGAGGGAATTCTGTCCTCGTCATGAGCAGCGAGCCTTGGAGAAGGAATTTGATGAGTTGAAGCAAGACAGTGGTGAGCACAGGGCGTATACTGATAGGTTTGAGGAGTTGAGTCTGCTTTGCCCGAAAATGGTTACCCCACTTGACATAGCTATCGAAAGGTACATCGACGGCCTACCTGACTCGGTACAAGACATCCTTACTGGTAGTAGCCCTGCCACACTTCGTCAAGCAATCGAGTTAGCTGCGACATTAACTGAGTCGCAGATTCGGAAGAATAAACTACACAGAAAGGGTGACAAGGGTAAGAAGCAGGGGTCTGACAAGGAGGATAGCAAGAAAGATCAAAACAAGAAGGGTAAGGAAGGTGAGACTTCGAAGAAATCAAAGAAGCGGAAGGGTGCCCAAAACTTTGCTGTTACAGCACAGACTGCTCAGAACTTGCAGAACCTACCGGCTCAGCCACTTGCAAAGAAGGCATATGCTGGTACCGCACCATATTATGCCCGTTGCAACGGTCATCACATTGCACAACAAGGGTGCAAGAAATGTACAACATGTGGTAGACTTGGGCATTTGGCCAATATTTGTCGTCTGGGACAAAATCAGGCTGTTCAGGTTCAAGCTCTGGTTCAAGGGAATGCAGCGAGATTTCCTCTGGGTTCATGTTTCAACTGCGGAGAGATTGGTCACTTTCGCCCCAACTGCCCGAGACTGGGGAATGCAAATACTGAGGCAAACCCGAATGCGAATGTCAATGTGAATCCAGCACGTGGTCGAGTGTTTAACATCAATGAGGCAATCGATGATGAAGGAGTGAACTTTTAGTATTTTGTGATTTCCTCTGGTTGTTATCTTGTAACATTTAAAGACAATGCGGTTGTTATATAAATAAAAATTTGTGGTTTTTATTTTTAACTAATGCAATTGTATGAATGTTTGATCCAACATTGTGATGTCAACACAAGGACAAAAACTACTCGTGTGGTTCTGTCATTTTTACGATCACTTGAGATCTCCCTAAGAACCTCTAACGCTTGTTTCTTCTAAATCTAAAGTATCTTATCGTCTTGCACCGTTCGAGATGCAAGAATTATCAAAAATAGCTTCAAGAGTTGTCTGATAAAGGATTCATCCGTCCGAACTTTTCACCTTGGAGAAACTCCTGTTCTCCTTGTGAAAAGAAAAATGGATCCTTTCGAATGTATATCGATTAACGTAAGCCTAGTAAGCTTACCATCAAGAATCGATATCCCCCTACCTTAAATCAACGATTTCTCCGATCAACTGCATAGCGTTTCATGCTTTTCCAAGATCGATTTGCGTTATGGGTATCATCAACTTCGTATTCTCGAAGAGGATATTCCCAAAACGGCTTTCAACACGAAGTATGGCCATTAAGAGTTACAGTCATGCCTTTTGGGTTGACAAATGCTCCAGCCATCTTCATGGACTTAATAAATAAAGTCTGCAAGCCTTTTTTGGATCAGTTCGTCATTGTTGTTATTGATGACATCTTGGTCTATTCATATCCCGAGCCGATAACGATCAACACCTTCGTTGATATCGAAGCCCTGATTGAATTCCTTGTACACCTTAAAATGTACATTACAACTCAATTAGGACAAACCGAATTCCTTTTAAGATCTTCCTATCTTCATAGTTAGATTCTTGATAAACGTTTAAAGTACCAAATGAAATCCGTTGAATGGATTCCTAGTGTGCTTTAAATGCATGTACGCAAGTAACAAGACAAATTAACGAACAATTTTGTGGTTATGTGATATGTGTTTATGTGTTCTCCTCTATGATTTTTGTGTGATCCGATTTCCAAATCCTCGCAGAATCTTTCATATCTTCATATGAGGGATTCATAGTAGGATATTCAAAAGGTACTACCTTAATCTTTGTGGGTTTCTACGTTGTAGTTAAGACCCTTGGATTATATAGTACCACTCCAGACCCTTTTTAGTGGTCTAGTCTAAAGGATTGATTCACAATTTGGTTAAAGAATGACATCTAGTGATGTAGCTGGACAGACTCCTTGATAGTCTATTTAGATCATTTATTGATTTAGTCTACGGGACTCTATGGCGGTCTAGTCACACTCATCACAGGATTGTTCATTTGGTTTTCCCCTGCACACTATTGAATACACTGTATGAACTATGCAAGGAATTGTCTAATTATGGAAGCGCACATAATTATGAGATTCAGTGCACGGTAAACCCAGTAAGATTTATTATGTGTAAGAATCGATAGTGACAACAATAACAAAATGAGGACGATGTAATAGAGGTACGGTGGACGCACCAATGACGCTTCATATACTTGTATATAAGTATCCCTCTTACATTGCAATCATGATGTTATCAAAGGTTACTAGAAGTTCAGAACCCTAACCAATGTTGTTTGATCTTTTCAATTTCATATTTTCAAGCTCTCACAAGTTTCCTCTAAATAAATTTCGGGACGAAATTTCCTAAAGTAGGGGAGACTGTAACACCTGTGCCTTCACGGCCATCAAACAAATACCGAACCAATGAAATATTATATTTCATACTTGGGATTGGTAAAAATATGTGTATCGTTTATACATATCAATTCTTGTTCAATTTCAAACTCTAAATCACTTTCTGGAAGGTTATACGCGCACCGATGCGTAAATATAACCAGTTTAATGCAACAAACACTCCGGAATAGTGACATAGGCTTAACATACCTTAAATAACCTTTACTTAACTTAGAAATAAGTTTTGAAGGCTTTGGTATGGCAAAATAAAGTTAAATCGCTTACAGGGACTAAAGTTGACAAACTGCGAAAGTATGCCAATTTGAACTGTAACAGACATTCCGGAGCATGACCATAAGTTAAACATACCATAAATATCCTTCACAAAGCTTAGAAATAGGCTTTGAGGTGTTCGGTATGCTAAAATAAACTTTTGTGTCATTCAGGGACTAAAAGTGTCAAAAGTGCACAAGTTTGCATTTTTACGCATAACTCACGTTCTGAATACATCCGGACATCCAAAAATTTATGTAAGCATGACTACATTATATTTTAGTGTTCGCCATAAGAAAAATCCATTCGTCGCGTCATTTGGATCGTTTTTCGCGCTTGTGCGCATTCCGTCGTAATTAAGCGAACATCGCGTTCGTACGACCAAACGAACCGACATCCGAGATATTTTTGAGCATGTTTTAAGTTCCCTATACTTTAACTTCATTTTAGAGCTTTGAAATGTGGTTAACGGGCCTTAAACGTGTCAAAAATGGCCTAAATACAGTTCAGGGACCAAAACTGTAATTCTGCCAAACTTAACCCCTACGATGCGCAGGGACTTTTGCCCTACGATGCGCAGGGGGTCTTCTGACCAGGTGCAATGTTTAAAACAGCCTGTTTTCAGCAGATTTAACCTCCACCACATGTTCCCAATTGCCTTGTCATGATGATAGGAACCATTTTGAGCTTCCATAAGGTTCCGACAAGTGTACGGGTTGGATCATGGCACGTTTTCCATGAAACGATCCTAACGGTTACCCGAAAACTATATATACCCATCCACCCCCATTGCATTTTCTCACAAGAATTCTGATTTTGAGAGCTCTAAGTTGAAACCATTGTTTCATACCTGAGTTCTCGAGTCGGGATTAGCATTCGGGGACCCTGGGTTAGTATTCTTTCGTTCTTTTCCTTATTTTACTGCTTTTCGAGTCAGAAAGTCAAACTTTGTTTGACTTTCAGCGTTGACCAGTAATGGTCAATGCGAAGTTCGTTTGAACTTCGCAACGTGAGTGTAATCACGTTGGTCATAGTCCCTTGGGACTATGCCCACTGATTACCACGTTGTCTAGAGTCGTAGGGTAGGCGATCTAATAAATCGCCTATACCTTCGAACTCGACCCATTTGGTCGATCATTAGGATCCGACCAAATACATTAGGTGACCATAGTAGGTAGGGAATAACCTTCCGAGGTTATACCCTATGGTCACATCGTTTAAGTAGTTGTATGATAGGTAGTTTATATGCCTTAGGTAAATTACCAGAATACCCTTTTCATGTATAATTGGTAATTAAGCATATGTAACCTAAACTTTTGTCACATAACTGATTAAGTAACATGTTTAGGTATATAACACTTGTCATAGGACTAGTTAGGCGGTCCGAACGCGTTTCACGCGAACGACGCGTTAAAATAGCATAAGCTACCTAAACGGGTCGTAATGGGTCGCGATGGGTCGATAGCACTTAGGTTTGGTTTCATTGTAGTATGTAGGTCTTGTTAAACCATATCATATGAGTTCCAAAACTCGTTTGGTTTACCAAGCCTCATCCTATCCGATCTCCCGATTTAGATCCGGTTTATTTATATAGTTTTAGATTGCCGATTGATTCCGTGCTCCCTCAAGCTTTGTTTGGTTGTTGTTCAAGACCTCCAAGCATTCTCAGGCGAGTACATTATTCCCCTCTTTTACTGTTTTCAACTGTTTTGGGGTGACTCATATGTGCTAAATGTTTTCGATGTTATAACGATGGGTTCAAAAACAATTAAAACGATTTATACAAAACTAATAACGATTTCGATAAAGTGAACAAACTTGTTGGTTGTAGTTACATAACAAATGACATTCATTAGCAATGATCAAGCCGACCAGTATTAGGTTATGGTACCATAGGATCTGACTAATCCCGTTATTTACTACACCCGTGGTTATGTGTGGGTGTGGTGGGTAGCGACTGAATCTGAAATCATTAACTTACCCTATGGAGGTTTGTAAATGCGAAAACGAGAAGCGACGATAACGAGAAGCGACGAAATCGAGAAGCGACGAAATCGAGAAGCGACGAAATCGAGAAGCGACGAAAGTCAAGAAGGTTTGAATGTTATTAGCGAGACGACCACATAAGTAGTTTCACGACCTAAAACGAATTAAACGATTTACGATTGGTTTTCACACAATGTTTTAACGATTGGGTTTTCACACAATGTTTTAACGATTACTTTTGTGGTTTGGTTTGGATTAAATGATTAAGTAACAATGCGTGTGGAATATGATACAAGCATGGTGGATACGCCGCTGGTACTTCCTATATATAAGTGTTTGTATGGTATTACATATTGTAGTGTTATTTGAATCATTTCAGCTCGAGACATAGAACATTTTTATACAAGTAACATACTTTTCACAAGACATTTATTTACAAACAACTTATCTTATACAAACTCATTTTTACATGGTTATTCATTTAATCATGCATTATTCCCTTAGTTATATATATCACCTGAACTTATCATTGTTTTTCCAAATAATTTACTAAAACAAATATTTTCGGGTTAAGAGTCATGGCTACGAGGTTTTACAAATTATAACCCGCTTGATTTGAGTTGGTTAATTAAGTTGCAATATTATACTCTTTTCAAAACAAGGTTTTTAAATAAAGTATTGCAACATCTAAACTAGCCATGATTTCGACACTCCTACAAAACCTATGTACTCGCCAGCATTTCTTTGCTGACCTCGTTTTCACATATGTTTCAGGTATTGTTGAATGATATCGATTGATAAGATGCATGCTCATATAGGACTGGACAATGCCTTAGTGACTCAATAACAATGATAGATTATGTTTAAATTGTATATTTAGATTTCCAGACAATGTAATTATTCAATGATTAATAAAACGAAACACTTTTTGGTATCCATGGTTATGAAACATTAATTCTGTTGCAACACGCCTCGATGTTTCCGCCGCGATTTGTTGTTTTACGCGGTCGGGGTGTGACACTTAGTGACTCAATAACAATGATAGACTATGTTTAAATAGTGTATTTAGATTTCAAGACGATGTAATTATTCAATGTTTAATAAAACGAAACACTCTTTGGTATCCATGGTTATGAAACATTAATTCTGTTGCAACACGCCCCGATGTTTCCGCCGCGATTTGTTGTTTTACACGGTCGGGGTGTGACATACCTGGACAAGTTCGTCATAGTTTTCATCGACGACGTTCTGATCTATTCGAAGAGTCAGGAGGAACACGAGCAGCATCTGCGACTCATTTTGGAACTCCTTCGAACAGAACAGCTGTACGCCAAGTTTTCAAAATGCGACTTCTGGCTTCGTGAAGTCCATTTCTTAGGCCATGTGGTGAACAAGGATGGGATACACGTTGATCCATCCAAGGTAGATTCGATCAAGAGCTGGCCTGCACCTCGTACGCCAACGGAAATTCGTCAATTCTTGGGTTTGGCAGGTTACTACAGAAGGTTCATCAAGGACTTCTCCAAGATTGCACAGCCTCTCACCTCCCTAACGCAGAAAGGCGTTGTTTATCGATAGGGAAACGCACAGGAATTAGAATTTCAGCATTTAAAGGATAGACTTTGCAGTGCACCTATCCTTTCATTGCCAGAGGGCACAGACGACTTTGTGGTTTACTGCGACGCATCCATTCAGGGTCTTGGTTGTGTATTGATGCAGCAGGATAAAGTTATAGCCTACGCCTCACGCCAGCTTAAAGTTCATGAAAGGAACTACACTACACACGATCTAGAGCTGGGAGCTGTTGTTTTTGCACTTAAGATATGGAGACACTACCTGTACGGTACCAAGTGCGCCATCTACACAGATCACAGGAGTCTCGAGCATATCTTCAAACTGAAGGAACTGAATATGCGACAACGACGATGGGTCGAGCTACTGAATGACTACGAATGCTCAATCAGGTACCACCCAGGCAAAGCCAATGTTGTGGCTGATGCCCTCAGTCAAAAGGACACTACGCCTAAGCGCGTACGAGCTTTACAACTCACTATACAGTCTAGTCTTCCTTCTCAAATACGAGACGCTCAGGTAGAAGCATTGAAACCAGAAAACGTCAGGGCTGAAGCCCTACGCGGCTCAAGGCAACGATTAGAACAAAAGGAAGACGGTGCTTACTACGTAACACGACGCATTTGGGTCCCATTCTATGGCAACCTACGAGAGCTTGTGATGGATGAGGCACACAAGTCTCGCTACTCAGTACATCCTGGTTCGGATAGGATGTACCACGATATCAAAACTACATATTGGTGGCCTAGCATGAAAGCTCACATAGCAACGTACGTTAGCAAGTGCTTGACTTGTGCGAGAGTCAAGACGGAATATCAGAAACCTTCAGGCCTACTCCAACAACCAGAAATACCACAATGGAAATGGGAGCAAATTTCCATGGATTTTGTTACTGGCATGCCTAGATCTCAATGTGGTAACGATACTATTTGGGTGATCGTGGATCGACTCACAAAGTCTGCTCACTTATTGGCTATCAAGGAAATGGATAAGTTCTCCACTCTAGCAGACGTATATCTTAAGGAAGTTGTCTCGAGGCACGGAGTGCCCACCTCTATTATCTCTGATCGTGATGCACGCTTTACTTCAGAACTATGGCAAGCAATGCACAAGTCTTTTGGCTCACGTTTAGATATGAGCACAGCTTATCACCCGCAAACGGATGGGCAGTCTGAACGCACCATCCAGACCCTTGAAGACATGCTTAGGGCATGTGTAATTGACTTTGGCAACGGCTGGGAAAAGCATCTACCACTTGTGGAATTTTCGTACAATAACAGCTACCACACCAGCATTAAAGCTGCTCCATTTGAGGCATTGTACGGGCATAAATGCCGGTCACCTCTTTGTTGGGCAGAGGTGGGGGATAGTCAGATCACTGGCCCAGAACTTGTGGTAGACACAACAGAACGAATCGCTCAAATACGACAACGAATGGCGGTAGCTCGTGACCGTCAGAAAAGCTACGCCGACAAGGACAGGAAACCACTCGAGTTCCAGGTTGGGGAGCGAGTGCTACTCAAAGTTTCACCCTGGAAGGGTGTGGTTCGTTTTGGTAAACGAGGCAAACTTAACCCACGATACGTCGGACCTTTCGAAGTCATCGAGAAAATAGGCAAGGTGGCCTACAAACTAAACTTACCAGCAGAACTCAGTGCAGTTCACAACGTTTTCCACGTGTCGAATCTGAAGAAGTGTCTGTCAGATGAGACCCACATAGTTCCTTTGAAGGAGCTTACTATCGACGAGCAGTTACGATTCGTCGAGGAACTAGTTAAAATCATGGACCGGGATGTTAAGGTCCTCAAGCGCACTAGAATACCTCTCATTCGAGTTCGTTGGAACTCCCATCGCGGCCCAGAGTTCACCTGGGAACGCGAAGATCAAATGAAGCAAAAGTATCCCCAACTATTCGCAAACAGTACAACCACTACCGAGGCTGAAGCTACGGAATTTCGGGACGAAATTCCAGATCAACGGGGGGAGGATGTGACACCCCAGGAAAACCAGGAAAACCACGCAGCTTAACTAGCTTCCTCAGTGAGTACGTACCAAATTTCGGGACGAAATTTCTTTCAACTTGGGGATAATGTGACAACTCGTATTTCAGAACCTATCTTTGTATTTTGATGTAACGTTTGTGAACGTGATACGACTATATGAACTTGGTTGATTAATTGAATGTTATGATTATGTGTTTATGTGAATGTATGTATGATGTAAACGCACAACACTCACCCGACCGCACAAGCCATTCGGGCTACACAACTTGTACTCGAATCTATAGGGCAGCCCAAGTTTGGGTTCGGCCCATCCCCATTAGTCGATTAACACATGGGGTGCTAGTACCCATCTCACACATTACCAAAACACACAAATTTACAAACCCTAGCTCTCTTCCTTCTCTCTAGAACTCGACGGCAACACACACCCTCTCTATCGAAGATGTTTTCTTGTTCGGATCAATCATCTATTCCATCCTCCTCTCAATCGGTTAGTGTTCATGATGTTATGATTCCATGATTGATTTAATGATTAAGTGTTGCTTATATGATGAACAATGATGTTTATGTGATTATGCTTAGGTGAATCGGATGTTATAATTAAGAACCGAATAGATGTTAATTGATCATCATGTCCTGTTTTCGGATTGTTGTTTAATGATTTGGAGAATGCTAAATGATTGCTTATGATTGGTTATGATTGCAAATCACTAGGGGTTGCTCATGTAGATCGAATCACTTGTGTAGGGTGCTTAAACCGAATTAGAGTTGATGTTTATGTGATGATAATCTTGATTCAGATGCATGTAATCGGCTGTATATTCATGGACTCGGACCAAACAATAGGATTTGATAAGTTATTGTTCATGTATTGATTATGTATTCATTAGGGTTCATATGAATGGAATGATTAAAAACCTTTGTTTGATCGATTAAGGGATTGGTTAAAATTTGTGATTGTGTTAATTGATAAATGATAAATTTGGAAATAATTGAATGTTGTAACTGATATGCATGAAAAACGGAATTTAAAACCATTCGCACAAGACCTCTTGGTCGCACAAGAGGTCCATTCGCACAAGAAGTCTGGTCGCACAAGATGACCGGATCGCACAAGAGGTCCCCAGTCGTACAAGACTGTTGGATCGCACATGTTGTTATATTGTTTAACTGTTGGGCCGGATATTCATGTTGGGCTGGGCTAGTCCGATCGCACAAGCCATCCGGGTCGCACAAGCTATCCGGATCGCACAAGAGAGTCTTTGTTTACTTAATTGGGTCGTCTACTTGCTGAACCACTTATGTTATTGGGCCGGGTATATGGCTGATCGCACAACCCATTGTGGATCGCACAAGTTGTGCTGATCGCACAATAGGTTGGGCCGCCTGTTTATTGGGCTTTATCTTTGGGATCGAACAGGTGTTAGTATGTTATGTAATTGACTGCTAATGTGTTATAAGTGTCTGCCATGATCAATACGTGTTAGTAACCTGTTAACTTGTGTAAACATGCGTGCTTTACTTGAACCTAGACCTGACTTGTATGGTAACCATGTTAGGATGTGGTTAGCCTCACTAGCTCGATTGACCTTTCTGTGTATCGGCCGAGCAAACCAAGGTGAGTTCACACTAGCCAAGGCATGGGATTCCCGGTGGGTTGGGAATGGGATTGAATAACTACTCGTACAACCATTACTATTAAACTACTTACTACAGTCCTCGGATTGAAGGGCACGTACGTAAAACCTACGTACAGTTATACTTATTACTGTCCTCGGATTGACGAGCACGTACATAAAACCTACGTACAGTTATACTTAGTACTGTCCTCAGATTGAAGGGCACGCACGTAAAACCTACGTACACGACTATAAGACCATCAACTCTATCAAAGGAAGTCCCTCATTTATCGACTTAATCGCCGAGGCCTATGGCGAGCGGGTCATTAGTTAATAGCGCTATTAGGTTTAACAAACCTCACACCGTGCCAGTCGGACGGGCGTGTACTAATGGACTATGGGCAAAGGGTCAATGCTGATAGACATTGACTTAGGGCACCCCTTACATTTTCGTAGCAGTCGATACGCATGGTCTAGTAATACATGGGAAGCCCCCACTAATCATCGTACACATGCCTGGAATGGCCGCGATACGAATTAACACGATACATGGTTTACAAAACGACATACGGTTTACAAAACGAATATTATAACTAAACAACCAACTGTGAACTCGCTCAACTTTGTTGTTGATTCGTTGCTACATGCCTTGCAGGTCATTAGGTACTCATGGAGCTTGCACAGGGAGGAGCAGTCGTTGTGGGGTATGGCAGTGTGTGCCATACTATGAACATTACCTTATTTCGTATTTAATACTGACAATGGGTTTTACAATTATGCATCCGCTAAACACTTAACTATGCTTTGGTTTTGAACACCTTTCATATTGTTTGGTTGAATTATGTTTACTTACATGCTTGTTCAATATGATTGGTGGCTTGATCCTGGTCAGTCATTCCTTCAAGCGGTGATACTCCGCGTGTGGATTTTGGGGGTGTGACATATAGCAAAAGACCTCTGTAAATGAGGAAACTAAAGAGAATGTTTTTGTCACACCCTGACTTTTGCGGAAGCGTATGATGTGTGTCTTATTCAATATCATTGCATTCAATCATAATAAACAACTATATGATCAAAACGATGTTCATCCATTCATTAAGTTTAAAATATTACAAACATCAGTCATTTAAGTTTCACATAACACAACCTTTGACTAAGTTACAAACCAACAAAAGTGGACGACATCTAAACTTGGAATTTACTTCTAGAAACAACACCAGCGCCCAAGATCCAACTTGTTTCCTGAAATACATGTAATTTTGAAAACATCAACAAAAGTTGAGTGAGTTCATGCGTTTTGTATAAATACTGATAATCTTGTAAACGTTTGAGAGACTCCTTTGAAAACAGGTATGAAAAGCATCTATGAACAAATCAAATTAATGTTTTGCAAAGACATTAATGTATGTGAAGACATAGGGAGCACTCAATATGAGTAGGCTTATACCCTCGTCGATTTCTCTCGACTGTGTCGAATTTTCCCTCGACTGTGTCGAATTCACCTTGACTGTGTCAATTTACCTTGACTGTGTCAAATTACCTTGACTTTGTCAAATTATCCTTGACCGTTGTCGAATTACCTCGACTGGGACACCAAAGCACTCAAGTGGACACATAAGTACCATGAGTGGGGCTCGGCCGTACCCGTTAGATCTAATCTTCGTCCATATTTCTTAAGAGAGTTAATGGCATTTCAAATTCAACCTATGCTCACATGATCTAATAGTTTATTTCATAGCCAAATCATACCATTTAAGCATTCGTAACATATATTCCAACCCCGAGAGTTATAAAACCAAAAACAGTTAAGTGAAAAGGGGGATATGAACTCACAGTTTTGCGTTCTTCAATCCGACGTAACCCAAGCTGCTACTAGTGTGCACGACTACCCACAACGTACTACGGTCTTTTAGACGAGCGGGTCGTGCCTTGACTTAGTATTAATTAGTGTCTTTGAGTTACGTTTCTTTGTGTCCTTAATGTTATTCCAAGTTATATAATAATTTGTTAAGATAATAAATATTCTAACTTAAATTATATTTATGAATTTTGGAATATTAGTTAAAATAATACATTTTAACTTGTTAAGTTTATGTATTGTACTTGTATAACTTCCCTGGGATGGGTGTATTTGTATTCGTATTCTTATCCTTCTATATTTTTGCCAAGTATCGATGGTGTATTCCGGTGTGTAATTATACGTACGAGAATACGTATTTTTATTGAATTAATTAAGTATCTCATACTTAATTTTTGTATTAACTTTTACGGAATAATATTTCTAATAAAAATACATAAATATATATTCCCGAAATATACATTTTAAGAAGTATTACATAGAAAAATTATTTAAAATTTTTCCTTGGCAAAAGTATTTATACTTTTCATATAAGTCTCTAAATAATATATTTTCAAGTATAACTTATAAAATGTGACAACCCTCACTAAACCAGGTATCCGTACGACTTAATTAATAATTAATTACTGCTTAATTATTGTGCTTGCTTAATCTTGTGGATAAACTGCTACTTGAATACTGATACATGCATATACCTGCATCATACTTTACTTACCGTCACTACATTATTTACATGCTGAACCTTAGTGACAAACATGATGCACAAAAAGCACAGTAGCACTATAAACGGATAACCTATTGAACATGCTGATAAAGCCAGCATCAGGAAGACACTGCCTCTAAGGCCTGTATGAGCCAAAAATATTTTACTACACTAGTGGTGAGTGTAGGGATACAAGGGTTGTAGAACTGCGTCTCTAGGAATAAGTTACAATGACTGGATGTGCCTAAAACGTGCTCTAAGTACAAAACTCAGCACTTTACATAATAATTCAGCATTAAGCTACCTAATAAAGTGCCAAGACATGAGGAAAATATTCCCGACACTTTGGAGGAATAAGTTCTGTCACTAAAAGTAATAATAACGACACTTTAAAGCTTTGTTAAGCACTTTAACGGATTACTATCCAACCGAACAACCGGACTATACCCGGAACATGAAAATATTGTTAATAACATTACTTATTATTTTCTGAGCCAGTTAGGGTCCCTGAATACCCTAACACCCGCAATAAAGCACAACACACTACTAACCGGGTTAATCACTTAACTAACCTAGATTAACCTAACTATTATCTAACTAGATGGTTGGATTTGAACTAGGGACCCCCCCCCCCTCTCTAACCGAACCGTCCCCTTGGGGGACACCCTTGTACCTTTGTGATTAATTTAATCACTATTGTTTAATATCAAGGGAACACTTGGACTCATGGTTAAAGAACTTGTAATTGTCTATAAGAACTAGAGTTTACATATCATTCTTTCCAACACTTAACATCACACAAACACTCCATCTCTCTCTCTAAAGAAGCTTCGGCCGAACACCCCTACACAAACCATCAAATTTTCGAGCTTAGTTCAAGCCATTCCAAGATCATTCAAGTGTTAAGGATCACGTATAAGGAGGCTTGGTGCATTCGGAAGACGAAGGACCTCACTCTATTGCTTTTATCCTCTCATTTTGCGCTTAGATTCTTCCCTAGCCTCGAGCTAGTAGTAAGTTGCTATAATCACCCTCTCGAACTATTTTGAAGTGGTTAATATGATTTGTAACGGTTAAAACTCGTAATCTTACAAAATGACACACAAAAGTTTACTAAAAATGCTTGTAATGATGGTTAAAAGCTCATATGTTGTGTAAATCTTGTAGTAATTGATTTGTGTGATTATTTGGACCCGATCTATGTTGTGGTAGCTCGGATCATCGTTTAACCCGGATTGGTCATGATCAAGGATTATGACATAAAGCTTGTTTAAGAGTAACAAGGGTTAAAGGATGAAACTCTACCACACGCGAATCATGAACTTGTGTAAAAGCGATTTAGCTTGTGAAATAGTGTTTAAAACTAGTAGATCTACGGATCTACAAGCGGTATTTTCAAAGAACCAAGTATCAAAGAAATCATGTTTTCTAAAGACGGATCTTACACTAACACGAATGATTTTTAGAACACACAAGTGTATAAACACTTGTGTAGCACAAAGTTTCGACAAAATAACTATTTTTGTAAAAGATGACGAGAAGTTGTAAAGACGGAATTTCCCTAAAAACGAGGTTTTTACGAAATCGGATTGCTTTATATAAAGATCCGCTAAAAGTATTGGGATTTACATCATAGTGTTGGGAAAAACTACAAGTTCATGAGGTTCTTGCGAATTACATGTTTATTAACTAGTTTGATGCGTTGAATATTGTTTTGGTTAAATAAGAAAAATGGTTGATTTGATTTATAAAAGAAAATGATACGCTTGAAAGCGTGGCCACCTCCAGTTACAGAGGAAACTCTGGCAAAATTTTTCTAAAAACCTAACACTTAGAATTATTTTCACTATAAGTGTTAGAAATACTTTTCGACTTGTTTTCAAAATATAGATTTCGCCATGACTTTATTTACAAAATATCGGAGGTGGGATTTCACAAAATAAAACGCGATAAATATATATTTAGTAAATATATTTATTTTTCACAACGTCACTTATCAATTATTTTGTGAAGTGTATAAATATTATTTTTAGGGTAAAAATAATATTATTGAATGTTAACGAATCCAAAATAATACGAACGTCTCTACGATAAATACATAAGTTACACCGGTAATTATTATTACCACTCGATCATTAAAACATAACTTACGCATTTTAAGAAAATACGACTTAACGCGTATTTTTGTCAAGGTATTATTTTGGGAAAATTATGTGTAATAGAAAATATAATATTTTTGAGAAGAATATTTATATTTGGGATTAGAAATAAAATATATTTTAAGTGAGACTTAATAATATATTTCGAAATTATACGAACACACATGTATTAGATCCCCCATCCTTGGGAAGGAAAATGATTACCAAGTATACAGAATGTAAACACGAAATAGTTGTCTAACTATTTCCCGAAAACTTAAACCTTAAAGCTAAGGCACGGCCGTCCGTCTAATAGAGCTAGTACGTGTAGGTCGTCACACAGCTGCTTGATTTGGAGGTAGACTTGGTAGAGACGCACCACTGTGAGTTCATGTCCCCCTTTTCTCTTAACTGTTTTCAGTTTTCTAAACTACGGGGATGAAATACATGTTACTTTGATTACAAGTACTTTATACATGGTATGGTTAGCGTAAGGAGGTTTACTACTTAGATCATGTGAGTGGGTAGGAGCAACATGAGGCCATTAGTCCTCATGGTAGGACCGAGGGACAGGAGCGGTAGATCTATCTGGGTGTAGCGAACCCAACCCCAGGCCAAACTAGAAACGGACCTCGGGGTGACTTCGTGCCCAACGCATAAATCCGCTAGGTTTGAGTCTCCCTACTTGCACTTCACACATATCAGTGGCCTTGCAAACCATTGGTGATCTCAATTCCCTTATTTGCTACATACCAGGATTTTTATACTTACAAAGGTTTATTTACTCACTTACACATGAACTCGCTCAACATTATTGTTGATTTTTCAACTTACATGTATTTCAGGGAATTAAAGGATCTGGCGCGGTATGACACGTTTTCCCGCTGCACTAGTTACGAGGTCATCCGGGTTTAGGGAATGTGACTCTTTCCTGGACAAGTCACAGTCCTTAAACTATAATTATGTTATGTTGTGTTTGTTGAACAATGTTTATGTCGTTAGGATGTGTGGTTCCGTTAAGACAATGTTATTGTATTTGGTTTTTAAAACTTAAACGAATGGATGATCTTGCATGGTTTTATTTCATATAGCTTTGTTATGGTTAAGCTATGGTATTAAGAAGTCACACCAAATTAACCACGCTTCCGCAAAGCCAGGGTGTGACAGCTTGGTATCAGAGCTCTGATCATAGCGAACTAGGATTCCTTCTCGAGTCTAGACTATGATCACTAGGGCTCTCACGAAAACATTTTTACACTGCATACCACTTAAGTCCAGACCCAAAACTTTTTACAAACAAATGTTGAGCACATTTTATTTATTATTTATAGGCTCAGTCTGGGAGGCTGAGGCTCGGTCTGGGAGGCCGAGGTAGTTGGCTAGTGGGACTAGGAGAATTGGCTAGTGGGACTAGGAGAATTGGCTAGTGGGACTAGGAGAATTGGCTAGTGGGACTAGGAGAATTGGCTAGAGGGACTAGGAGAATTGGCTAGTGGGACTAGGAGAATTACTTGATTGCTTACTTGGTGACTAATGTGCTTATCTGATTGTATGACTGATTATTTGTGCACATTTGTGTTTATGTTACAGACACCATGGACACCTCTGGCACAGGTGACTCAGACACCACAGGACCTAGACCTATAGTATCAGATGACCTAGAGTCTTCAGAGCACGAGGTCCACACATCCGACGTTACTAGCACGGACGAGGACGACTTTCAGCCCTTTGCTTTACCTGATAGTGCTGATGAGCTCGCTGATGGCCCTTTGGCCGGGGACCTACCGTTAGTGGAGATCCCTGCTCCCATACCCTTAGCTGTTTATCCTGCTTACGATTTGCTTCTCGACGCCGACGATGATGGCGACGTCGATTTGTATGATGATGAGCCCTTAGGGGAGGATGTTCAGGGCGAGGCCCTTCTTGCTGCTGGTGATCTCTTGATGATCGCAGATGCTCCCGCCGAGGAGTCACCCGCTCACTCTCCGGTCCCAGACTCTTTCGAGTTTGTGGCCTCCGCACCTTCACACACCCAGAGTGCGCAGCACTTCTCACATGGATCAGATCCCGACCAGGCATCCTCTGTTACCCCTATTCCTAGTTTTGCTTTCGACCACGATGATGTGGAGGATTCCGATCCTGTCTTTCCCCCAGGATTCGACCCAGATCAGGATATAGAGTTTATACCCATGGATCAGCCTATGGAGGATCCAGTCGACCCAGTAGACCCAGTTGATCCCATCGATCCCGAGTTTGATTTTGAGATGGCCTTTGATGATCCCGAGCAGCCACTGGACCCTGCTCCTGACCCAGTGCTTGAGCAAGACCCTGCTCATGCTGGCATACCTATTGAGCCTGTCATTGCTGGCCCACCTATTGATGATCACCCAGTGGATGCTCCGTTATTGGAGGGCGATCATGTCATTGCTGCTGATCATGTTGATCCCCCACTTATTGCTGATGCACCAGTTGACCCTCTTGTTGCACCTCACCATGATCCTATGCCAGTTCAGTTTGATCTTGCACTTTTTGAGGCACAGATGGACCCACGAGATGAGCACGCCCAGCATGGGTGGATTCCTTCTGATGACGAGGTCCCACCTATTCCCCCTTAGATCACTGATACCCGTCACATTGATACCTCCTTTTCATTTCCTCGGTTTACACCTCCAGCGCGACCTGGAGAGGGTTCTTCCGCTCACCCTTTTGGACATGTACCGGTATCTATCCCTGCTATACCACCGTCTGCTACTTTTCCCCCTGTTTCTCCATTTCATGTGGCACCTTTTGATCCCACCAGTGAGCCGTTTCTCTGGTCATCACCACCTGCCATGACACCGACCGACCCTTACCATCGTTTCCATATGGGATATTCCATTGAGGATGTTTTGATGTCTTTTGTCGCCCAGCACGAGGCACACACGCAGCGCATTCAGGAGCTTGAGAGAGCCCAGCCGCCGCCGTGTCAGTGCCAGGGTCAGACCCACTCTCCTTTGCAGCCCTCTCGACCTTTACCACCAGACTATGCTGCACGCCTTTTTGCCCTAGAGCAGCAGGTTGCTTCTTTCTTGCGTACCCAGAGAGCCATGGAGGAGGACTGGCTCCATTTGCGTCGCTTGTTTTACACTCACTTTCCCCCTCCTCCACCGCCATCCGTGTAGAGCTCTTCAGTACCGTATGGGTAGACGCTGGTGAGAAGACGGCGATTGCTTTTGACTGCACAGCATTTTTGGAGACTACATTTTGATTCTGACTTTTGTTGATCATGTATATGGGATGTATTGACACTGATTTGATATAGTTTTTGGACTAGGGTGATGTAGCCCTTAGTCGACTGATGTTGTATGACACTGTGATGTACTTGTACTCTTACTATATGGTCTCAATATATGGCAATCACAGTATTCTCATCATATGTGATGTTTTGATTGATTATTTATGTTTTATAACATGGGATGTTGTGTGATTGATATGATTATAACTTGAGATGTTATGTACTATTACTATCATAATAAAGCGTACATATTATAACATGGGATCTTTATTATGGCCTGACCGAAGTAAACCCATCTTTTAGAAGATGCCGCCGAGACGTCAAACGCCGATGCCTACCAATGAGGCAGAACTCCAGCAAATTATCGCTGCTGCCATCGCACAATACGCCGCCTCTCAAGGAGGGACTAGTGGAAGCAACTCTGGCAACACTGGCAACAACAACAACCCGCCTCATGGTAATACTAAGTCATTTAGACATACCATGACCTAATTGGATATCTATAGCAAAGATGCTAATGCCGTTCACATGTTACAATGTGTGTGCAGGGTGCACCTACAAGCAGTTTCTAGACTGCAAACCGGTCAACTTTGATGGCATAGGAGGTGCTGTCGCCTTCGTTCGTTGGGCTAAGAAAACTGAATCTGTTCTTCGCATGAGCAAATGCGCACTAGATCAGCAAGTCACCTATATCTCGGGGCTATTCTTGGATGGAGCCCTCTCTTGGTGGAATTTGCAAGTACAGACACTTGGTGAAGCTGCTGCCTACGCGCTAACCTGGACCGAACTGAAGGAACTTATGCGCAAAAAGTACTGCTCTCGCGCGGAAATCCAAAGATTGGAAACCGAGTTCTGGCATTTGAAAATTGAAGGTCCAAAGATCGCAGAATACGTTCTGAGGTTCCATGACTTATCGCATGTGGTACCCTACATGGTCACTTCGGAGTTCAAGCTGATTGAACGTTTCATTTGGGGATTAGCTCCTCAAATCATAAGCATGGTGACCTCATCCAAGTCTGCGACAATTACTGAGGCAATTGATCTGAGCGTGGCTCTCACAGAGGAGGCTATTCGCCTGAACAAGTTCGATGATGCTGAGCCTAAGAAGAAAGAGACTCACGTCGAGTCATCAGGAGGTAACAAACGGAAGTTCTCGAACTTCAAGCAGGGCGCCAGTGTGGTGGTTAAGAAAGGAGGATCAGGCACGCCAGCTCAGGTTACAGCTGGTAGTGGAAAGAAAGGAAAAGGATATATGGGCACCCAGCCCAAGTGTAATACCTGCCAACGCCACCATTCTGGCCATTGTAGTGTGAAAGTATGCGAAGCATGTGGAAAGCCGGGCCACTTGAAGGACACTTGTTGGGCCACTGCTGGCCAGGGAGGCCAGGGAGGATTCGGAAACAGAAATAACAACCGGGGTGGGAATGGAAATCGCCCACAAGGAAACAATGGAGGTAATGGGAATCGAGGCAACAATGCTAATCAAGCGGGCGCCGTGAATCATAACCAAAGGAATAATCAAGCTGGTGGAAACGGGCAGAGACCCGGATGCTTTAACTGTGGTTATATCGGGCACTTTAAGAGGAACTGCCCAGAGTTAAACCAAGCCCGTGGAAGAGTGTTTAATATTGAAGCGAGTGAGGCGCGCCAGGATCCCAATGTCGTTACTGGTATGTTCCCTGTAAACCAACGCTATGCATCCGTTTTATTTGATACTGGTGCCGATTATAGCTTCGTGTCGTTAGAGTTTAAGAATATGCTTGGTTTAGCCGCTAGTAAATTAGATATTCCGTACTCAATCGAATTGGCTAATGGGAAGTTAGTAGAAGCCAATGAAGTTATCAAAGGTTGTGTGATCGAATTGGGAGAGCGTGAGTTTGCTTTGGATCTACTACCAGTCTAGTTGGGAAGCTTCGACGTGGTGGTAGGAATGGATTGGTTATCAGGCAACAAGGCTGAAATAGTTTGTCACGAATAGGTCGTTCGTATCCCGACCGAAGATGGAGAAACGATTGTGGTACATGGCGAAAAGCGCGATACGCATTTAAGAATCATCAGCAGCCTGAAAGCACGAAAGTGTTTGCAGAAGGGATGTGTTGCCTTCCTGGCACACATTGTGGATAAGAAGGCTGCTGAGCCGAGAACAGAAGACATCCCTGTCGTGAGGAATATCCAGAAGTCTTCCCAGAGGACTTACCTAGACTGCCACCTCAGAGACAAGTAGAGTTCCGCATTGACTTAGTTCCAGGCGCCGCGCCTGTGGCTAAGGCACCTTATAGACTTGCTCCGTCTGAGATGCAGGAACTGTCGACACAACTTCAAGAGTTGTTAGACAAGGGATTTATCCGACCAAGCTTCTCGCCTTGGGGAGCTCCAGTTCTATTTGTCAAGAATAAGGACGGTAGTTTTCGTATGTGTATTGACTACCGGGAGTTAAACAAGCTGACGATCAAGAATAGATACCCTCTGCCAAGGATTGATGATCTGTTTGACCAACTGCAAGGCTCAAGCTTTTATTCAAAGATCGATCTTCGATCTGGATACCATCAGTTAAGGATACAAGAGGAGAGTATCCCAAAGACAGCCTTCAGAACTCGTTATGGGCACTACGAGTTCCTAGTTATGCTGTTTGGGTTAACAAACGCACCTGCAGTGTTCATGGATTTGATGAATAGAGTTTGCAAGCCGTACTTGGATAAGTTCGTGATAGTGTTTATCGACGACATCTTGATTTATTCAAGGACAAAGGCTGAGCACGAACAGCATCTAAGAGCTATTTTGGAGCTGCTGAAGAAGGAACGGTTGTATGCCAAGTTCTCTAAGTGCGAGTTTTGGCTACGTGAAGTACAATTCCTTGGGCACGTGGTAAACGGAGATGGAATCCATGTGAATCCAACCAAGATCGAAGCGATCAAGAATTGGGACGAAATTTTTCTAACGGGGGCAGAATGTGACAACCCTCACTAAACCAGGTATCCGTACGACTTAATTAATAATTAATTACTGCTTAATTACTGTGCTTGCTTAATCTTGTGGACAAACTGCTACTTGAATACTGATACATGCATATACCTGCATCATACTTTACTTACCGTCACTACATTATTTACATGCTGAACCTTAGTGACAAACATGATGCACAAAAAGCACAGTAGCACTATAAACGGATAACCTATTGAACATGCTGATAAAGCCAGCATCAGGCAGACACTGCCTCTAAGGCCTGTATAAGCCAGAAATATTTTACTAAACTAGTGGTGAGTGTAGGGATACAAGGGTTGTAGAACTGCGTCTCTAGGAATAAGTTACAATGACTGGATGTGCCTAAAACGTGCTCTAAGTACAAAACTCAGCACTTTACATAATAATTCAGCATTAAGCTACCTAATAAAGTGCCAAGACATGAGGAAAATATTCCCGACACTTTGGAGGAATAAGTTGTGTCACTAAAAGTAATAATAACGACACTTTAAAGCTTTGTTAAGCACTTTAACGGATTACTATCCAACCGAACAACCGGACTATACCCGGAACATGAAAATGTTGTTAATAACATTACTTATCTTTTTCTGAGCCAGTTAGGGTCCCTGAATACCCTAACACCCGCAATAAAGCACAACACACTACTAACCGGGTTAATCACTTAACTAACCTAGATTAACCTAACTATTATCTAACTAGATGGTTGGATTTGAACTAGGGACCCCCCCCCCCCCCTTCTCTAACCGAACCGTCCCCTTAGGGGACACCCTTGTACCTTTGTGATTAATTTAATCACTATTGTTTAATATCAAGGGAACACTTGGACTCATGGTTAAAGAACTTGTAATTGTCTATAAGAACTAGAGTGTTAAGGATCACGTATAAGGAGGCTTGGTGCATTCAGAAGACGAAGGACCTCACTCTATTGCTTTTATCCTCTCATTTTGCGCTTAGATTCTTCCCTAGCCTCGAGCTAGTAGTAAGTTGCTATAATCACCCTCTCGAACTATTTTGAAGTGGTTAATATGATTTGTAACGGTTAAAACTCGTAATCTTACAAAATGACACATAAAAGTTTACTAAAAATGCTTGTAATGATGGTTAAAAGCTCATATGTTGTGTAAATCTTGTAGTAATTGATTTGTGTGATTATTTGGACCCGATCTATGTTGTGGTAGCTCGGATCATCGTTTAACCCGGATTGGTCATGATCAAGGATTATGACATAAAGCTTGTTTAAGAGTAACAAGGGTTAAAGGATGAAACTCTACCACACGCGAATCATGAACTTGTGTAAAAGCGATTTAGCTTGTTAAATAGTGTTTAAAACTAGTAGATCTACGGATCTACAAGCGGTATTTTCAAAGAACCAAGTATCAAAGAAATCATGTTTTCTAAAGACGGATCTTACACTAACACGAATGATTTTTAGAACACACAAGTGTATAAACACTTGTGTAGCACAAAGTTTCGACAAAATAACTATTTTTGTAAAAGATGACGAGAAGTTGTAAAGACGGAATTTCCCTAAAAACGAGGTTTTTACGAAATCGGATTGCTTTATATAAAGATCCGCTAAAAGTATTGGGATTTACATCATTGTGTTGGGAAAAACTACAAGTTCATGAGGTTCTTGCGAATTACATGTTTATTAACTAGTTTGATGCGTTGAATATTGTTTTGGTTAAATAAGAAAAATGGTTGATTTGATTTATAAAAGAAAATGATACGCTTGAAAGCGTGGCCACCTCCAGTTACAGAGGAAACTCTGGCAAAATTTTTCTAAAAACCTAACGCTTAGAATTATTTTCACTATAAGTGTTAGAAATAATTTTCGACTTGTTTTCAAAATATAGATTTCGCCACGACTTTATTTACAAAATATCGGAGGTGGGATTTCACAAAATAAAACGCGATAAATATATATTTAGTAAATATATTTATTTTTCACAACGTCACTTATCAATTATTTTGTGAAGTGTATAAATATTAATTTTAGGGTAAAAATAATATTATCGAATGTTAACGAATCCAAAATAATACGAACGTCTCTACGATAAATACATAAGTTACACCGGTAATTATTATTACCACTCGATCATTAAAACGTAACTTACGCATTTTAAGAAAATATGACTTAACGCGTATTTTTGTCAAGGTATTATTTTGGGAAAATTATGTGTAATAGAAAATATAATATTTTTGAGAAGAATATTTATATTTGGGATTAGAAATAAAATATATTTTAAGTGAGACTTAATAATATATTTCGAAATTATACGAACACACATGTATTAGATCCCCCATCCTTGGGAAGGAAAATGATTACCAAGTATACAGAATGTAAACACGAAATAGTTGTCTAACTATTTCCCGAAAACTTAAACCTTAAAGCTAAGGCACGGCCGTCCGTCTAATAGAGCTAGTACGTGTAGGTCGTCACACAGCTGCTTGATTTGGAGGTGTACTTGGTAGAGACGCACCACTGTGAGTTCATGTCCCCCTTTTCTCTTAACTGTTTTCAGTTTTCTAAACTACGGGGTTGAAATACATGTTACTTTGATTACAAGTACTTTATACATGGTATGGTTAGCGTAAGGAGGTTTACTACTTAGATCATGTGAGTGGGTAGGAGCAACATGAGGCCATTAGTCCTCATGGTAGGACCGAGGGACAGGAGCGGTAGATCTATCTGGGTGTAGCGAGCCCAGCCCCAGGCCAAACTAGAAACGGACCTCGGGGTGACTTCGTGCCCAACGCATAAATCTGCTAGGTTTGAGTCTCCCTACTTGCACTTCACACATATCAGTGGCCTTGCAAACCATTGATGATCTCAATTCCCTTATTTGCTACATACCAGGATTTTTATACTTACAAAGGTTTATTTACTCACTTACACATGAACTCGCTCAACATTATTGTTGATTTTTCAACTTACATGTATTTCAGGGAATTAAAGGATCTGGCGCAGTATGACACGTTTCCCGCTGCACTAGTTACGAGGTCATCCGGGTTTAGGGAATGTGACTCTTTCCTGGACAAGTCACAGTCCTTAAACTATGCTTATGTTATGTTGTGTTTGTTGAACAATGTTTATGTCGTTAGGATGTGTTTCCGTTAAGACAATGTTATTGTATTTGGTTTTTAAAACTTAAACGAATGGATGATCTTGCATGGTTTTATTTCATATAGCTTTGTTATGGTTAAGCTATGGTATTAAGAAGTCACACCAAATTAACCACGCTTCCGCAAAGCCAGGGTGTGACATAAAATATATATATAAATCTATTTTTCACCCATAAATAATATGTCCAAAGTTTATTTAAGAAAATATATATTTTCTCCCAAAAATAATATATCTTCTAATAATTACAAGAAAAATATACATGTTTTCTTCACCAAAAATAATATGATTTATTCTTGTCAAAAATATGATATATCTTTGTAATAATTGTAAAAATCATATTTTTGTTCTCTTGGTGTCCAAAATACCTTTTACCGAAATATACTTATGATTTTAATTCCAAAATATTTTGTGTAGGTTATTTTTCTTATTCGGTTTCACCAATATTTTGGGGTATAAATTATGTATTTATTTCTTGGAATTTTGGTACTATTTTGTATGGTAATTTCTTAGTATTTTGGTGAGTTATATTATTTCAAGCCCTAAAATAATATAACTAATACACATAATATACAAATAATCACACACATGGTGACATCTAAATATATATTCTCCTAAATATATATTTAGTCACTTTTATTATAAAAAACCAACCTCTAATATTTTGTAATTTTTGTAACAAAAATTATGGCAAACTTTATATGAAAAATCATGGTTAAAATACACTTGTAAACAATTGTTTAAAAATATTTTTCTAAGTGTTTAATTTCTAGAAAATTTTTGCCATAGTTTCCCCTTAAAAATGGAAGTTTCCATGCTTTCAAACCATATCATTTTCTTTTAAAATCATCATCAATCATCAACAAATCATTCAACACTTACCATGTGCCAAAAATATGAAATTTGCACTATGGACTTGAAACTTTGTAAAAATTTGTAGTAACTTACTAGTGTATTTAGTAGCTTAGTTACCCTTTAAAGTGTGGTTATTTATTTAAAAATATCATTCTTGAAGAATTTAGATCTTCTCAACTTGTGAAGTGATTTTCTAAAAATATTTCTTCTTGAGTTTTTCTTGTTAAATATATATTTCTACACTTGATTAACCACTAAAAATGTGGTTAATTTCTTTAAGAACCAAGTTCATATAAATCTTGTAATTTTAACTTGGTTTCTTGAAAAATCATTCTTGAAATCATATGTTTACAATACTTATATCACACTTTGATCATCACACTTCAAGAAAAACATTAAATCTTTCAAGTTCATGCTTTTACATAAGGATGATCTCTTGATCTTTAACAAAATCATCCTCTCATCTTGCTAGATTATGTCTTTATTCACAATCTAGCAAGTTCATATGATGTTTAACATCATAAACACAAATAATCATTCATCAAGAAGCATAATAACACTTAACAACATGATTTCTTTTGATTTTTAAGCTTATGTTTAAGATTTATGTTCTTGATCATTAGTGTTCTTCATGTTAAGTTACTTATAACACCTTTTAATCAACTAAATAAGATGTAAAATGGGATGTAGATGATCTTACTACTAGCTCAAGGCTAGGGATGATCACAAGATGAAGATGAAGTGGTTAAAAGCACTTGCAAGAGGTCCTTCAAGTTTCGATGCTTCCTCCCTTCTTAAATGTGCTCCTTACACCATGGAATCACCTTAGAATGCTTGAAGATGGCTTGAAAATGGATGTGTATGGGTCTGTGTTTGGAGCCGTGAGCAAGGGGAAAGGAAGAGGTGGTTTTATGTTGTGAAAATGATGGAATGATGAAGTGATTTAGGTCTTGTGGTTAATATAAGAAAGCTTCCAACATTACATGGCATAAGGCATATTGTGTGGGCATATTCTCCAACATAAAATCAAAAATAATCAAATAAAATCATATGTGGGACCCATGTCCCCTAACCGGCCATCAAAGGGGGGGGGGGATAAAGTGTAACATTTAATGGTAAGTTAAGTGTTATAGTTAGATTTCAAGTATACTAGTTAGGGTTATATGTGTTATATGTTTATAGGATGTGTTATGATGTTCAGTGACTATAACTAGCTTTGTATCACTAAAACAATGCTTCTAGTAAAAATTTGATGTTTCGGGTAGTGTCCGGTTGTTCGTTTCGGTACTGTTCGTTAGAGCGCTAAATTGCGCAGTTTAGTGTGCTTTATGTTATGTTTTATGACCGTTTTGATTCCCGACACTTAGGAAAGTATTCTGGACCATTATATCATAATTTTGCATTATATTTAGATGTTAAAAGCTGAATTTTTGCTGAATTTGTTTATTTTCTGCAGAATTTTGCAGTTTTAGTGTGTTTCTGGCACTTTTCGGTACTTATGTCATCACTAGGAAGTTAGTTTTGAAATCCCTACTTTCCTACCCACTATACTAGTGTAACACTTGGTCCTGGGGCTTATTTTGTGTCTTAACATCATGTCTGTCTAAGTACTGAACTCCCGTCAGTACTTCTAGTTTGTCTGATAACTGTGCTAACTCTACTCTGTGCATTAATAGAACTATATTGTGTTGCATGTAGTAATGATAAAAGTCTTGCAACATGAAATGCCATTGTATGTGTATAACAGAAATCAGAAATTCATTTGTCTTGTAAACTAGATCATGCACAGTCATTAAAGCACAAATTACTGTTTAATTATTGTACGGAATGCATGGAAAAGTGCCAGTTGTCACAGTTTTTGAGAAAATATGAATGAAATTTTCCAGTTTTGCCTGGAAAAACATATGTTCAGCTACCTGAGTCGAAGCAGGCTTGTGTGAGGACTGGGAGTTTGTTTACTCGAACGCGCTAAGACCGGATTAGCAACTACACGCTCGTGCGGAATCCAAGAATGTAGTAGGAGAGAGAGAAACAACGCAGACACCATTTAACATCTTCATTCTCATTGATTATTAAGGCTTGTACAAGATCCAGAGAGAATTTGGCAGGGCTTCTCCTAAGGTGTCAAGACAACTGTTGCAAATGAGGATCCATGACCACCAATTTATAGGCGAGGCCATCCGGATGAAACCTTATCTAACCCATCTGTCCGGATGGGGTTATGTCCATCTGTCCGGATGGACTCCATCTGTCCGCATGGACTTACAAAACACACTAACACCATGTTTCATCCTGGATTTGATACATAACATACTTTAAACTATACATAGACCACAAACAGGTAAACATAGACTCGATATAGATGAAAGCTACAGACATATGCATCCACAGACTCCCCTTGGATGTAGTTGCAGTCTTTCTTCCTATATAGTCTTGATCATGCATTCCTGTTGCGTCTTCGTTCTCTTTCCTTCCTTTTTCTTTCTTCTTTCTTCTTTGCGCTCTTCTAGCATTCTTTGTCTCTTATGTCTTCCCACATTTATCCACCATTCTCTGTATTCTCTGTCACCATCTCTAGCCTTTGACCACCTAGAAATATTTCGTTCTTCTTTCTCTATTCGAGTTTGATCAGTGACTGGCTTTTCCAAACCCAATCTCCATTTTACACGCTTAGCAACATCTGCCATCTTCTTATCCATCTCCTCGTTATGACGTTCTTTCTTTAGAAATTCTTCTAACTCGAGATCTCTCCACTTAGATTCCCAGTAACGACCAGAGTTGAGATCTTTTGCAAAACCTACATTTACCAGCTTCTGGTACCTTTGCGCTTGCTCTTTGTCAACTTCATTATACACAATCTTGTTGAAGAAAAGACACTCTATATCTTTCTTCGAGTAGTTGACAAGCCACATCGGATCTAAGACGTGAATGTGCCTCCAGTCACCTGTTTTATCATCCAATAAAGTTATCACCGCTTCACACGTACTTGGATTGAAGATCCAACCTTTGAAGTCTTGGTAGAAATCTTGTTCCATCTCTCTAAGAGGCATGTTCCTCAAACATCTTGGACACTTGACGTGTAAAGTGACATCCTTCTCTCTTGTAACTGGATCAATCTTTACTATACGTTTTGGTTGTTGTGGTTTCCAATCTTGAAAGTTCAACTCAACTTGCTTCTTGATATAATCCCACAACCTTTGTTCATGACATTTCACTCCTGGACCATAATAGTACTGCTTTATATTCTTTGTCTTCACTAATTCTTCAACATCCCACCAAAGAAGAGTTTTTATATCTTGAAGAAATTCAAAATATTGAACTACATACTCACGCTTGATTGCATAGACTTTCAAATCTTCTAAATAACCCCAAGACAAGATGTCTCCAAGAGATTTGTCTGGATGTCTAGTGAAGAACTTTAACGGTCTTTTGAACTTCCTTTCTTCTGGCATTGCCCTAAACCATTTTTTTCTTTCTTCACGAAGATCTTCTTTTGAGATTGTCTATGGAATACCATCTGTAGAGATCTTCTCAGCCACTTTCCTTCTAAGTTCATCTTCATTGTGCGAACGAAACAACTCATCAAGAGTAGGAAAATCATCATCTAAACCAGTATAATGGAATGGAACAACCTGGTCAGAATCTGATCCCACTTCAATAATCACATCATCAAAATTATCTGCCTCATCCACCATCTTAAACACAAACTCACGGTCTGGAGTCGCTAGAATTTCTTCTTCAATATCAAACTTTAGATTCTCATCATCCATATCTAGAGTTTCCAACATAGACTCCCTTGTCCAATTTTCTTCTAACTCTCCCTCTACTTCAGTATGATTAAGGGAAATAACTTTTGGAGTGTTAGGAATACCTTATGAAGATCAGCATGTTTAGTTCCAGAAGTAGACTCTCCCTGATGTTGAGCTTCATCTCGTTCCTCATTTTGCTCATCATTCAAAAAATCATCAACTTGACTCGTAACTGATGGTTTCACAATCAAAGCACCACCGGCACCATCTTGATCATCATCGTATCCTTTATCATCATGATGTTCATCATCATCTTCATCACCAAACCATTTCTTAATCTCTTCATCATTATCATCATCATCATCTTCTCATCTTAGCCTTTAAACGTCTTCGTTCAACTTCAATTCTTCGAAGAATAACTTCTTTGCTATAAATCACTTCCTTTAACTTACCAACCAGAGTAAAGGACTGTGCAAGAACTACAGCAAGATCATTATTAACTTCATCCTCTGCAACATTGACCTCAACCTCTGCTTCTTTCATTTCAACATCTTCAACATTTGAAACATTTACCTCAGCACCAGGTTGTGATTTCTCTGGCTGGCTCGATGATCCAAGAATCTCTTCTGTATCAACCACAACACCTTTACTTTTATCCTTCAATGCTTCAGCGGCTTCCTCGGCATCTCTTTTTCTTTCTCCATCCTCCGATCCTCAGCTCTTCGGATTTCTATTTCATCAAATGCCGCATGAACATTTACTCCAAGACGATCTTCTATCACAGCATATAACATCTTGATCTGTTCATATTTGATTTCTTTGTCTGCTCTCAAGTCTGCTATATATTTCTTCAAGATTTCATTCGCATTGGTCATTGATACCTGTAGATCATGATGCATCTCTAATATCATATCATGTGCCTCAACGACCATCAAACAAACACCAAATCAATGAAGTATTGTGTTTCATACTTGGGATTTGTATAAATATGTGTATCGTTTGCAGATATCAATTCTTGTTCGATTTCGAGCTCTAAATCTCTTTCTAGGAAGTTATACGCGAGCTGATGCGTAAACATAATCAGTTTAATGCGAAAAACACTCTGGAACAGTGACATGAGCTTAACATACCTTAAATAACCTTTACATAACTTATAAATAAGTTTTGGAAGGTTTGGTGTGTCGAAATCAAGTTTATTCGCTTAAAGGGACTAATTTCGACAAACTGCGAAAGTATGCCGATTCGTACTGTAACGAACATTCCGGAATATGATCATAAGTTAAACATGACCTAAATAACCTTTACATAGCTTAGAACTAGGCTTAGAGGTGTTTGGTGCGCAAAAATAAACTTATTTGATCAACAGGGACTAAAAGCGTCAAAAAGTGCATAAGTTTGCATTTTCGCGCATATCTTACGTTCTGAATATATCCGGACATCCAAAAATTTATGTAATCATTAAAATATTTTATTTTAGTGATTGGCATGATAAAATTCCATTCGTCGCGTAATTTGGATCGTTTTTCGCGTCCGTTTGTGTTTCATCGTAATTAACCGAACAACGCAACCATACGGCCAAACGAACCGACATCCGAGATATTTTTTAGAATATTTTAAGTCCCCTATACTTTAACTTCATTTTAGAGCCTTGAAACTGGCTTAACGGGGCTTAAACGTGTCAAAAATGCATCGAAAAACAAGCCTTACACATTCAGGGACCTAAACTGTAATTCTGCAAAACTTGGCTTACACGGGGCGCGGAAACTGAAGCCTCTGCTTACGTGGGGCGCGGGAGACCCCCAGTTCAGCAGAATTGTGTTTCCAGCTTGATCCAGCTGTTCCCATGTTTTGCAAATGGTATTAATGAGTCTATGGGCTTGTTTTGAGGCTCCCATGGTATTACAAAACAATGGGCACACATGTAGGGTCTTGATCAAAGCTCGGTTATCGAGGAACGATCCTAACGATTCTTGATTTCCTATAAATACCCAACTCCCATTTCATTTCAACCCACGTTGATCTGATTTTATGCTCTAAGTTGAATCTTTATGCTTCATACCTGAGTATTTAAATCCTGATCTTCCTAGCTTAGACCCTTTGTAAGTATTCTTTCGTGCTTTTATGCGTTTTCAAACACGAAAGTCAAATAGTGTTTGACTTTCTGCTTTGACCGGTAAATGGTCAACATGAAATTCGTTTGAACTTCGCAACGTGAGCGTAATCACGATGGTTATAGTCCCTTGTGACTATACCAACTGATTACCACGTTGATTAGGTGTAGTAACGAGTCATAGTTTCGGTCAAAATATGCGTTTATGCGTATTTTGCAACCAAACTATTCCTAGGTATCAAAACCCTTTGTTTTGATATCAAACTTGTTTTCAAATTTCGTTAAACATGTTTTAACATGTTTAACTCGTCACTTTAGGTTTAGTGCTTATATAGGGTCGTAAGATAAGCAGTCTAAACAACTGCTTAGACTTTCGAACCCCACCCGTTTGGTTGATCATTAGGATCCGACCAAACATATTTTGTGACCATAGTTGTATGGAATAACCTTCCGACGTTATACCTTATGGTCATTTCGTTTAGTTAGTTGTATGATAGATAATTTATATGGCTTAGAAAAATGACCAAAACGCCCTTTTTACGCATAAATTTATTTTAAGCATATGTAACCAAAATTTTTACATCTAAACTGATTAGGTAACATTATTACACATGTTAAGACATATAATACTTGTCATAGGACTAGCTAGGCGGTCCGAACGCGTTTTACGCAAACGACGCGTTAAAGTAACGTAAGCTACCTAAACGGGTCGTAATGGGTCGTAAGCACTTAGGATAGGTTTTGATTTAGTATGTAGGCTTTGTTAAACGATATCATATGAGTTCCAATACTCATTTGGTTTATGAAACCTCATCCTATCCAATCTTCCGATCTAGGTCCGGTTATTAATATAGTTATCTATATTAGGTGCCGTTTGATTTCGTGATCCCTCTAGCTTTGCTTGGTTGTTATTCAAGACTTCTAAGCATCCTCAGTTGAGTACATAGACCCCTCTTTTACTGTTTTCAAACATTTTGGGGTGAAACACATGTGCCTACTTGTTACTTTCATGCTTTTCATGTTTTTATATCATATACTTGCTATGTTCATTAGTACACATATAGTACATGATTTCATCCATGTTTTTGCTATGTATGTTTTATTAACATGCTAGTACACTGATTTATTAAACACACTTGTCTCATATGCTCGTTTCAGTACATGTACACATTGTTTTACATCACATTCATGCTATGTATGTTCTTTTATTGCATACTTAGTACATTGTTTTACATCACATTCATGCTATGTATGTTCATTTATTGCATACTTAGTACATTTGTTTTCACTTAACATGCTTACATTTGGTATGACATTTGGTTTGTTTAAATGGGACAAAAATACATTCATTAACATTGATCACGTTGCTTGGTAGTAAATAATGGTACCATAGGAATTGACAACTCCCATCCCTGGAATCCTAGGTTTGTTTGGACGTAAGGGATGACTGAATCCAATATACATAGTTTAGTTAAACCTTTAATTTCGTTTAAGGGTTTGTCGCCACAGTCGCAAGGCTTGAATGTATGCATTAGAACAATACCGCATAGATGTTTGTATCAGTAAAGCATGCATGGATTTTATAAAACATAACTTTTGATTTATTCAATACATTGTTTTGTGAATTTTACATATGGTTTAAGTAGTCACTTTTTACTTGCCATACATGACATTTGTTTACACATTGCATGATTTACATTTGACAATAGACATGGTTTTTGCATAAACATTTTGACAATTGATTATACATGAACATTTTACACAAGTGGTTTGTTTGGTTATGTGATTTAAATAACGAGGCGTGTGTAATATGATAAAAACATGGTGGATACGCCGCTGGTACTTCCTATATATAAGTGCTTTTATGATATTACATATCGTAGCGTTATTTAAATCATTTCAATTTAGACATATTACATTTTTCACAAATAACATATCTTTACAAAACATTGTTTTACAAACAACATATTTTATACAAACTCATTTTTACTTGGTTATATATATTTAACCATGCATTATTCTTCTATATCATCTGTTTTCTTATCGATTTTTGTATGATTTATAAAAGAAAACATTTTACAAGGTTCATGACTAACTTTTGTTAAACATTTTCTTTAAACTTAGAAGTCATGAATCCAAAATCAATAAAACCTATGTATCTCACAGGAATTTTTATGCTGACGTACCTATTTTTGTCACACCCCGACCACGTAAAACAACAAAACGTGGCGGAAACGTCAGGGAGTGTTGTAACAGAATCATTGTTTCATAACACATGGAAATTTAAATATTGTTTTATTGATTAAAAGAGTTACAATGTCTTGACAATCAGAGAAACATAACATAAATAACTAGTCTTGCATCTTTTATTGTCGCTAAGGCCCAAGTCCGCCTAAGTGTATCTTGATAAATCCTATGCATCATATCCTGAAACACATGTGAAAATAGATACGTCAGCATAAAAATGCCTGTGAGATACATAGGTTTTGTGAAAATAGAATTCATGACTTATGTTTAAGAAAATGTTTAGTCATGAACCTTGTAATTTGCTTTGTCTTGTAAATCATTTGAAAAGTGATAAATAAACCAAATGATATATATGTATAAAAGAATAATACATGGTTAAGTAAATACCCAAGTAAAATGAGTTTATATCAGATAAGTTGTTTGTAAAACAATGTATTGTGAAAAGTATGTTATTTGTGTAAAATGTTATATGTCTAAATTGAAATAATTCAAATAACGCTACGATATGTAATACCATACAGGCACCTATATATAGGATGTACCAGCGGCATATCCACCATGCTTGTATCATATTACACACGCCTCGTTACTTAAATCACTTACTCAAACCAAGCCACCAAAGTAAAATGTTTATGTATAATCAAATGTCAAAATGTTTGTGTGAAAACCATGTCTAATGTCTATGTCTAATGTAAATAATGAATTGTGTATATCAATGTTAAAATGTTTATGTCTAATGTAAATCATGAATTGTGTATATCAATGTCAAAATGTTTATGTCTAATGTAAATAATGAATTGTGTATATCAATGTCAAAATGTTTATGTCTAATGTAAATCATGAATTGTGTATATCAATGTCAAAATGTTTATGTCTAATGTAAATCATGAATTGTGTATATCAATGTCAAAATGTTTATGTCTAATGCAAATCATGTAATGTGTATCCAAAATATCATGTATGGTAAGTGAAATATATCAACTAAACCATATGTAAAATGCACAAAAACAAGGTATTGAAGTAAAACATGGTTTAAATCAAAGTTATGTTTTGTGGAACAAATGCATGCTATACTGATATAAACATCTATGCGGTATTATGAAAATGCATACATCCAAGCCTTGTGACTGTGGCGATAAACCCCTAAACGAATTTAAAGGTCTATCTGTGTTATGTTTATCGAATTCGGTCATTCCTTCCATCCAAACATACCTAGGATGTCAGGAACGGGAGTTGTGAATTCCTATGGTACCACTACCTACTAACGAATGGCGTGATCAATGTTAATGAATGTATATTGTCCCATTTGAACAAACCAAATGTCATACCGAATGTAAACATGTGATGAATAACAAATGTACTAAGTGTTCAACAAATGAACATACATAGCATGTGATGTAATGTAAAACAATGTACTAAGTATGAACTAGACGAACATACATAGCATAAAATGTAATGTAAAACGATGTACTAAGTATGCAACAAATGGACATACATAGCAAAAACATAATGAAATCATGTACTATAAATGTACTAATGAACATAACAAGCATATGATGTGAAAACAAGGAAAGCATGAAAGTAACAAGTAGGCACATGTGATCCACCCCAAAACAGTTTGAAAACAGTTAAAGAGGGGTCTATGTACTCACTTGAGATTGCTCAATAGTCCTAGGATAACCACCAAGCAATGCTAGAAGATCACAGAATCAAACGGTACCTAATATAGGTAACTACATTAATAAACCGGACCTAAATTGGAAGATCGGATAGAATGAGGGCTCGTAAACCAAATGAGTATGGGGACTCATGTAATGTGGTTTAACAAAGCCAACATACTAAAATGAAATCTAACCTAAGTGCTTACGACCCATTACGACCCGTTTAGGTAGCTTATGCTACTTTAACGCGTCGTTCACGTAAAACGCGTTCGGAATGCCTAACTAGCCCAATGATAAGTAAAATATGCCTTAACATGTCTAATATTGTTGCCAAAACAGTTTAGATATCAAAAGTTATGTTACATATGCTTAATATGAATTTTGGCGTAAAAAGGGCATTTTGGTCATTTACCTAAGGCATATAAAATACCTATTATACAACTAACTAAACGTCGTGACCATAAGGTATAACCTCGGGAGGTTATTCCCTATATACTGTGGTTACCTAATGGGTTTGGTTGGATCCTAATGATCGACCAAACGGGTCGGGTTCGAAAGCATAAGCGATTGATTAGATCGCTTACCCTTACGACCCTAGACAAGCACAAAACTAAAAGTGACGAGCTAAGCATGTTAAAACATGCTTAACTAAGTTTAGAAAACAGGTTTGGTATCAAAACAAATGGGTTTGATACCTAAGAGTAGTTTGGTTACAAAATACGCAAGAATGCGCATTTTGGCCGAAACTACGACTCGTCACTGAGCCTGGATAACGTGGTAATCAGTAGGTATAGTCACTAGGGACTATAACCATCGTGATTACGCTCAAGTTATGAAGTTCAAACGAACTTCGCATTGACCATAAACTGGTCAATGCAGAAAGTCAAACAAAGTTTGACTTTAACGCTAAAACGAATGAAAAGGATGAAAGAACACTTACAACGGGTCCCCGCAAGTTTGATCTTCCAAGTAATCTCAGGTAGGAAGTGTATAACCACAACCAGTTAGAGAAAAACTCAGAATTCAAGTGGGTTTTGCAAGTGAATCAAAGGGGTATTTATAGGAATGTTGGAACCGTTAAGATCGTTTATCGAATAATGTGCTTCAATCTCATTCCTACATTTGTTGCAACACCTTGGTACCCAAATTGGCCCCCCATGATCAGGAAATGACAAGTGTGGGTGAGGAGATGAGTGCATAACATCTGTTAACAGCTGTTTAAACATGTTTTACTGATCTGGGAGCCTGACACAGGCCGCGTAAGGGACACCTCAGGGCTTACGCGGGCCGCCTGGGTCTTCTGATCAGAAGAAAACTTTCAAAAATGACAGTTTTGGTCCCTGTTATGCATTAAAGCCATTTCTGACACGTTTAAGGCCCGTTAAGCCAACGTTAAGGCCCTAAAATGATGCCTAAACATTGTGGACATGAAACATGCTCAAAAATATGTCGGATGTTGGTTCGTTTGGTCATACGATCTCGATGTTCGTTTGGATGTTCGGATGTATTCAGAATGTAAGTTATGCGCGAAAATGCAAACTTATGCACTTTTTGACGCTTTTAGTCCCTGAATGACCAAAAAGTTTATTTAAGCACGCCGAACCCCTCAAAGCCTATTTCTAAGCTATGTGAAGGATATTTAGGGTGTGTTTAACTTATGGTCATGTTCCGGAATGTTCGTTACAGTTCAAATTGGCATACTTTAGCAGTTTGTCAAATTTAGTCCCTGTAAGCGAGTTAACTTGATTTTGCCATACCAAAGCCTTCAAAACTTATTTCTAAGTTATGTAAAGGTTATTTAAGGTATGTTAAGCATATGTCGATGTTCCGGAGTATTTGTTGCATTGAACTGGTTATATTTACGCATCAGTGCGCGTATAACCTTCGAGAAAGCGATTTAAAGCTTGAAATCGAACAAGAATTGATATATGCAAATGATACACATATTTATACAAGTCCCAAGTATGAAATACAATATTTCATTAGTTTGGTATTTGTTTGACGATTGAAGTGACACAGGTGTCACAGTCTCCCCTACTTTAGGAAATTTCGTCCCGAAATTTTATTTAGAGGAAACTTGTGAGAGTTTGAAACATGAAGTTGAAAAGACCAAACAACACTGGTTAGAGTTCTTGAACTTCTAGTAACTTTAAATAACATCAAGCTTGCAATGTAGGAGGGACATTTATATACAAGTCTATTAAGCGTTATTGGTGCGTCCACCATACCTCCTGTACATTGTTCACATTTCGTTATTGTTGCCACTATCGGTTCTTACACATAATAAATCTTACTGTGGTTTCCGTGCACTGAACTTCGTAATTATGTATGCATCCATAATTACGTAATTCCTTGCATAGTCACGTAGTGCATCTTAAAATGTGTAGGGGAAGAAAACAATGAACGAGCCTGTGATGATTGTGACTAGACCACCATAGGGTCCCTTTTATTAAATCAATAAATGATTTTAATAGACAACCAAGGAGTCTTTTCAGCTTATATCATCACATGTCATTCTTAACCAGATTTTTGAATCAATCTTTTTTACTAGACCACTAAAAGGGTCTCTTATGAATCATGGAATGGTACTATATAATCCAAGGGTCTTAACTGTTACATAAAAGCCCATTAAGGATTTAAGGTAGTACCTTTGGATATCCTACTATGAATCCTTCATATGAAGATATGGAAGGTTCTACGAGGATTTGGATAACGAAAATAAAACCACAAAAGAAAAAAAAAACATAACAAAAAAAACACATAACCACAAAATTGTTTATCTTGATCTTTAATTTGTTATCATTTTGTTAATTGTGCACATGCATTTAAAGCATACCAGGTATCCAATCCGTGGATTTTGATTGGCATTTTAAATATTTCCAAGGATCTAACTATAAAGATAGGAAGATCTTAAAAAGAAAATTCGATTTCGATTATAAGGAATCGAAATGTTCGAATTAGGGTATACAAGGAATCCAATTAAGGATTCTGATTTGAATGACAAATATCCATAAGGATCTAATTGTGAAGATAAAAAGATCCCATATGGATTTTAGAAGTTGAGATGCTAGATATGTCAAGGCGACATATGAAGCAGAATTTGAAAGTTAAGTCAATGTATGAGGAAAATATTTTGAAAACTATGCATGGGTTTCTTTTTTTTTTTAAATGTGTTCAATGTTTTTGAAACCTTATATATAATACTTTTTGAAATCATAAAGTAGGTGCATTAGGTAAGTACATTTATAAAAAAAAAAATTTAAAATCATGAGTTGAATTTTGAAAGTATGTATAAGGTTTTTGAAAACATGAATGATGCTTTTGAAATCGTGCATTTGTTATGTTATGTAAATACACTATATTAAAAATGTTTTTGAACTATATATAAAATGTTTTTGAAATCATGAAGGTTGTTTTGAAAACTTATGTTATGCATGTTAATAAATCAGAACGTAATGGGTATGAGATTTGAAAATACCCTTAGTTATCTAACCAAGGATTCAAAGGCACAGCTGTGTGAAAAGCACGGTTACTCATAATGTCACTTTATTTCATGTACTTCGTTTTCTTAGAATGAAACGAGTACTTAGAATTTTCCAAGGGAATCATGAGCAAACGCAAGAATGGGAAATTCGCAAGAGTAGTTTGTAAGGAACATAGTTTCTTAATGTAGGTATTATAGGGAAATGCCATACACACATGTAACTATACATGTATATCAGAATTGTGAACAATGATTTATTTATAAACAACAATAGATTGTTTCAAGGTTCAACAAAAGATACAAAAGCATAAGATTCAAATTATTCAAGGCAGCAGCATTTTCTAATCAGCCAAATTCTTATCTGTGGGTCAGATTTGCATTAGCAAGCTTTGGGCAATCCCTTAGGAAATTGCCCATCTCGCCACAGTTGTAACAGGACCCTGGTGAGAAACGAGCTTGAACAGGATTGTCGCCAGCTTGATTTGGACCACTTTGGTTTGGGTTAATTCGATAAGCACTTGCCAGGTGACTAACTCGTCCACATGATACACACAGACGACAATGTAAGTGAGCTTGGTGATGCCCCTTACATTTGTTGCATGACGGTGCCGTTCCCTTGTATTGTTTCTTAGCAGGTGGTGTTGACACCTGGCTAGGTCCTGCTTGATTTGGTGCAGCTGTAGTTGGGCAAACCCTTGTTGTATGACCTATAAGTCCACAAATCTGGCATTTGCGGCACTTCACACTAGCATGATGATGAAGGTTACATTGGTTGCACAAGGGTGCAGTTCCATTGTATGGCTTCCTAGCAGGGGGTTGAGCTGGTTGGTTGGGGATGGCTTGACCATTGTGAGCGACCACGGCGAAGTTCTGAGAAGCCTTTTGCTTCTTTGACTTCTTAGGGGATCATTCATCCATGGTCTTTAATTCCTCGATTGGTTTCTTGGTTGGTGGTGCTGTCACTTGGCTAGGTCTTGCCTGTTTTGGTGCAACCACTGCGGGATTCTTTGAAGCTTTACGTTTCTTTGGTTTAGGTGAAGGCTTGGCCTCTGTCTCCTTTGGTGACTCTTGGGTGGCTTCATCCTGGAGACGATACATGGCAGTAGCTAATTCAACAGTCTTCAGGACTACTTCTCCTATTCGCTGGGCAAATTTGGTAGTCTGCTCGGGTATTTGCGCATCATTGCGATGAAGAGACATTCAGGAGGAAAAGAAAGATATAGGAGGAAACAAATGAAATGACAACGCATAGAAATTGCGATCATTTGTTTGTTACCTAAGGTAAACAAATGAGACGGAGACTAATCAAAGTAAGCGGGTCATATTAATGTATCGCGAAGACATGCTTTAGCCTATAAGTGGACACTCACCCCAAGAGTTCTCAGGTAAGAGTGACTGGTCCAATTATGTGGATTTGTATGAACACTCTAGCCTTAGACAGAAAACTCAGAGTACAGGAATCCACTCTTCCAGTTTGCACGTGTTCACACTATAAGACCCAAACTTTGACGAGGTTTTGAAAATTCAAAGGGGTTCAAAACCTAGTAATCAATCATCCTAGAACAGATGATTAGTTTTCAAAGTGGTTTTGAAATTTAGGTTCTTGTTGTGGTTATCACCTAAGAATAGGTGACGGTATGGTTTTATGTCTAAACGCAAGTAAACTCGCGTTAGGGTCCTAGGAAGGTTATAGACTAGGTCAAAGCATTACTAATAACCTAATTCCCTATAACCATGGGCTCTGATACCAACTTTTCTGTCACACCCCGACCACGTAAAACAACAAAACGTGGGGGAAACGTCGGGGAGTGTTGTAACAGAATCATTGTTTCATAACACATGGAAATTGAAATATTGTTTTATTGATTAAAAGAGTTACAATGTCTTGACAATCAAAGAAACATAACATAAATAACTAGTCTTGCATCTTTTATTGTCGCTAAGGCCCAAGTCCGCCTAAGTGTATCTTGATAAATCCTATGCATCATATCCTGAAACACATGTGAAAATATGTACGTCAGCATAAAAATGCCTGTGAGATACACAGGTTTTGTGAAAATAGAATTCATGACTTATGTTTAAGAAAATGTTTAGTCATGAACCTTGTAATTTGCTTTGTCTTGTAAATCATTTGAAAAGTGATAAATAAACCAAATGATATATATGTATAAAAGAATAATACATGGTTAAGTAAATAACCAAGTAAAATGAGTTTATATCAGATAAGTTGTTTGTAAAACAATGTATTGTGAAAAGTATGTTATTTGTGTAAAATGTTATATGTCTAAATTGAAATAATTCAAATAACGCTACGATATGTAATACCATACAGGCACTTATATATAGGAAGTACCAGCGGCGTATCCACCATGCTTGTATCATATTACACACGCCTCGTTACTTAAATCACTTACTCAAACCAAACCACCAAAGTAAAATGTTTATGTATAATCAAATGACAAAATGTTTGTGTGAAAACCATGTCTAATGTCTATGTCTAATGTAAATCATGAATTGTGTATATCAATGTCAAAATGTTTATGTCTAATGTAAATCATGAATTGTGTATATCAATGTCAAAATGTTTATGTCTAATGTAAATCATGAATTGTGTATATCAATGTCAAAATGTTTATGTCTAATGTAAATCATGAATTGTGTATATCGATGTCAAAATGTTTATGTCTAATGCAAATCATGTAATGTGTATCCAAAATATCATGTATGGTAAGTGAAATATATCAACTAAACCATATGTAAAATGCACAAAAACAAGGTATTGAAGTAAAACATGGTTTAAATCAAAGTTATGTTTTGTGGAACAAATGCATGCTATACTGATATAAACATCTATGCGGTATTGTGAAAATGCATACATCCAACCCTTGTGACTGTGGCGATAAACCCCTAAACGAATTTAAAGGTCTATCTGTATTATGTTTATCGAATTTGGTCATTCCTTCCATCCAAACATACCTAGGATGTCAGGAACGGGAGTTGTCAATTCCTATGGTACCACTACCTACTAACGAATGGCGTGATCAATGTTAATGAATGTATATTATTATAACATATGTGCTTGTAATCATTATGAACAATTCAGTTATCAATAAAACAATGTTATTTGATCCCAATGTTTGTTTGGTTGTGTTTTACATTTCTCATGTTTTAACTTTTGTTCAAATTCAAACTCTATATCGCTTTCTGGAGAGTTATACGCAAACTGGTGCGTAAACGTAATCAGTTTAATGCGACAAATACTCCGGAACATCAACATATACTTATCATACCTTAAATAACCTTTACATAACTTAGAAATAAGTTTTAAAGGCTTTGGTATGGCAAAAACAAGTTAATTCGCTTACAGGGACTAAATTTGACAAACTACGAAAGTATGCCAATTTTAACTGTAACAGACATTTTGGAACATGACCATAAGTTAAACATACCATAAATATAATTTACATAGCTTAGAAATAGGCTTTGAAGGGTTCGGTGTGCTAAAATAAACTTTTGGGTCATTCAGGGACTAAAAGCGTCAAAAAGTGCACAAGTTTGCATTTTCGCGCATAACTTACGTTCTGAATACATCCGGACATTCAAAAATTTATGTAAGCACTAAAATATTTTATTTTAGTGTTTGGGATAAGAAAAATCCATTCGTCACGCAATTTAGATCGTTTTTCGCGCTTATGCGCATTCCGTCGTAATTAACCGAACATCGCGGTCGTACGACTAAATGAACCAACATCCGGCATATTTTTGAGCATGTTTCATGTCCAAAATGTTTAGGCATCATTTTAGGGCCTTGAAAATGGCTTCACGAGCCTTAAACATGTCAGAAATGGCCTTAATACACAACGGGGACTGAATTGGAAGCTTTGGAAATTTGTTGCTGATCAGAGGGACCTTAGCTGGACACCTAGCCCCCTTGGCGTCACGCGAGGCCCCTTCTGATCAGAAAAAGTCATTTTTTTCAGCTGTTAACAGCCCTTAACCACTCCAAAGGCCAATGCCACTTGTCAATAACTGGTGGTGGGAGCAAAATGAGCTACCACAACATTCCGACAAGTGTACGGGTGAGATCAAGGCACGATATTCAAGAAACGATCCTAACGGTTGTCCATTTACTATAAATACCCACCTCAACTTCACTCATTCCTCACAAATCTGATCAAAAGTGCTCTAAGTTGAAGCAAATCACTTCATACCTGACCTACTCGATCGAGATTTACTAGCGGGGACCCTTTGTAAGTGTTCCTTCGTTCTTTTATCGCTTTTCTAGTCCGAAAGTCGAACTATGTTTGACTTTCTGCATTGACCAGTTTATGGTCGATGCGAAGTTCGTTTGAACCTCATAACATGAGCGTGATCACGATGGTTATAGTCCCTAGTGAATATACCTACTGATTACCACGTTATCTAGGCTCAGTGATGAGCCGTAGTTTCGGCCAGAATACGTATTCTTGCGTATTTTGTAACCAAACTACTTATGGGTATCAAAACCGTTTTTTTTATACCAAACCTGTTTTCTAAACTTAGGTAAGCATGTTTTAACATGCTTAGCTCGTCACTTTTAGTTTTGTGCTTGTCTAGGGTCGTAAAGGTAAGCGATCTGATCAATCGCTTATACTTTCGAACCCGACCCATTTGGTCGATCATTAGGATCCGACCAAACACATTAGGTGACCATAGTATATAGGGAATAACCTTCCGAGGTTATACCTTATGGTCGCTTCGTTTAAGTAGTTGTATGATAGGTAGTTTATATGCCTTAGGTAAATTACCAAAATGCCCTTTTGACGCCAAAATTCATTTTATGCATATGTAACATAACTTTTGGTATCTAAACTGGTTTGGTAACAATATTAGACATGTTAAGGCATATTTTACTTATCATAGGACTAGTTAGGCGTTCCGAACGCGTTTTACGCGAACGACGCGTTAAAGTAGCATAAGCTACCTAAACGGGTCGTAAATGGGTCGTAAGAACTTAGGTTAGGTTTCATTTAGTATATAGGCTTTGTTAAACCATACTACATGAGTTCCCATACTCGTTTGGTTTACGAGCCCTCATTCTATCCGATCCTCCGATATAGGTCCGGTTTATTAACATAGTTACCTATATTAGGTGCCGTTTGATTCCGAGATCTCTAGCATTTCTTGGTGGTTATCTTTGGACTTCTGAGAAATCTCAAGTGAGTACATAGAACCCCCCCTCTTTTACTGTTTTCAATCTGTTTTGGGGTGGAACACATGTGCCTACTTGTTACTTTCATGCTTTCCTGTTTTCACATCATATACCTGCTATGTTTGTTAGTACATTATAGTACATGATTTCATTACATTTCATGCTATGTATGCCCATTATGTGCGTACTTAGTACATTGTTTACTTTACATTTCTGCTATGTATGTTAACTGATAGCATGCTAGCACATTGATTTACATGACTTTTCTGCTTTGTATGTTAACTTAGCATACTCAGTACATTGTTTTCATATGACATGTATACAACTGCTATAACATTTGGTTTGCACAAACGAGACTTATATACGTTCATTAACATTAGCTACGCCGCTCGGTAGTAAGTACTGGTACCATAGGACTTGACAAATCCCATTCCTGACATCTCGGGTTTGTTTGGATGTAAGGAATGACTGAATCCGAAAACATTTCTTTTGATAACCTTGGCTAAAAGGGTTGTCCGACTGCCTCAAGGCTTGAATGTATGCGTTAACTTACCACATAAATGTTTGTATCAATGTAACATGCATTACTTTGCAAACCATAATTTTTTGATATATTCAAAATACATTGTTTTGTACATTTCTACATTTGGTTTATGTGACAATACTTTACTTACAATACATAACATTTGTTACACATTACATGACTACTTTTGGACTATTAACGTTTGATATGATTTATACAAGGACTTTTGACAATTGGTTTAAACATAGACTTATTACATTGGTGGTTTGTTTAAGTGACTTAAGTAACGAGATGTGAGTAATATGATACATGCATGGTGGATACGTCGCTGGTACTTCCTATATATAAGTGTTTGTATTATATTACATATCATAGCGTTATTTAAATCATTCAAATTGGACTTATACATTTTTCACAAGTAACACGATTTTCACAAGACTTTGGTTTACAAACAATTTACTTTATACAACTCATTTTACTTGGTTATACATTTAACCATACATTATTCTTTTATTTATACATATCATTTGATCTTATCGCTTTTTAAATGACTTACAAAACAAAACAATTTACAAGGTTCATGACTGACTTTTACTAATCAACTTTTTCTAAACTTATAAGTCATGAATCCTATTTTCACAAAACCTATTTATCTCACAAGCATTTTTATGCTGACGTACCTACTTTCACATGTGTTTTCAGGAGCTTTTGCGTAGGATGATGATCGTGACACTAGGGCGGACCTGTGCCTTAGAGACTTAAAATGAAGATAGACTTAGTTTAACTATGTTATGAACTCTTTATTTCCTGTTTAAGACAATGTAACTCTTATGTTGATAAATAAAGTACAACTTTGAATGCCATGGTTATGAAACAATTAATTCTGTTACAACACTCCCCGACGTTTTCCGCCACGTTTTGTATGTTCTACGTGGTTAGGGTATGACAGAAGAGTTGGTATCAGAGCCAATGGTTATAGGGAATTAGGTTCTTAGTAATTCTTTGACCTAGACTATAACCTTTCTAGGACCCCAACACAAGTTGTCTTGTGTTTAGATTTTAAAACATACACTTCACCTATCCTTAGGTGATAACCACAACGGGAACATCAAGTTCGAATCCGCTTTGAAAATTAATCATCTGTTTTTGAATGATTGATTACTAGGTTTTGAACCCTCTATTGTAAGGTTTTGAACCCTCTGTTATAAGGTTTTGAACCCCTTTGAGTTTTCAAAATCTCATCAAGGTTTTGGGTTTTAAATAATGTGAACACGTGCAAACTGGAAGGGTGAATGCCTGTACCTTAGGTTTTCTGTCTAAGGCTAGAGTGTTCATACAAATCCACATAATCGGACCAGTCACTCTTACCTGGGAACTCTTGGGGTGAGTGTTCACTTATAGGCGAGCATGTCTTCGCGATACATTATTTTTGATCCATTTACTTTGATTAGTCGCTGTGTGTCGTTTGTTTGCTTTGTGATGCGGACAAATGACCACCATCTTTGCTTTTGTTGACTTTGTTTCATCTCATTCTCTTCATCCAATCAACTCACTCGTTTCCTTTCATGTTTTCCTCTTTTAGAATGCCTCCTCGACGCGAAAACAAGATAGCGACTGCCGAACTGGCAGAAATTATTGCGCAGCAAATGACTGCTCAATTCCCAAACCTCTTTGCTCAATGGAACCAAGCCAACAACAACAACAATGATCAATGCAAATTCAAGGATTTTAACTCGGCTAAACCACTCAAGTTTAGTGGTTCTGAGGGAGCGACTGGGCTTCTTCAATGGTTCGAGAGCATTGAGAATACTTTCCGCCACGTGCAGTGTCCTGACAATCGCAAGGTCGAGTTTTCTTCGAGTGTGTTCCAGAAGAGGGCTCTTACGTGGTGGAACGGGGTTATGAGAGACCGTGGTGCAGAAGTTGCTCTAGCACAGACATGGGCAGAACTTAGGTGTTGGTAGCAAAAGATGGGATAAAAAGAGAGAATGCTATTATAACAGAGAAGGAGAACCGGTTGTTCCTAAGAAAGACATAATTTTCGATGATGTTCTTCTCAAAGTCCCGTTGAGAGCTGAATACTATAGAAATGTGTTGAAAGATGACACATACGCTAAGAGATTTGAAAAGGAGATTAGATATGCCATGTTATCATGTCTGAGAAAAAGGGATGAGGAGAGAATGAAGAAGAATGCTGAAGAAATGGTGAACAATCTGAAGAAAGCTGATAAAGACTGAAGACTGAGAAGACTCGACACTTAAGACTCGTCAACATCTGAGGGGGAGTCTGTTAGTGCATACATCTGTCGTCTTCGTCTTACGTCGAGTTTGCAGTTTGTTGCGAAGAATGTTCAAGAATGATGTCATGATGACATCACTAAAGCAACATCATCATGACATCATCCTACATAAGACAAAAGCATTTATGGGAGTTTATTTGACAAAGTGATTTCGCTCATGTGACTAGAACTGATTTCGCTTATGTGTCAGGTTTGATTTCGCTTTTATGTCAAAGATGTGGTATCGCTTTTGTGTCATGTTCATAAAAGCGTAATCATGTCTACTATATATACCTCATGAGCGAAATCAGTGATAGAGTTAGAGGTGTTGTCTTCCGGTGAGCCACGAAGTGCTGCCGAAGTGTCGACAGGTTGTAAACATTGTCCAGATCAATAATATCGACATATTAAATTGAATTCTTGCTGAATTGTACTCGGTTTGTCTGTTTCCGCCGTTCAAACTGAGATAAACTCTTCTACGCGACTCGTTTAGGTCCGAATTCGATCCAACATTAGGCCTCTTATGATGAGGGAGTTCTGTCCTCGTCATGAACAGCGAGCTTTGGAGAAAGAGTTTGATGACTTGAAACAAGACAGTGGCGAGCACAGGGCGTATACTGACAGGTTTGAGGAGTTGAGTCTGCTTTGCCCGACTATGGTTACCCCACTCGACAAGGCTATCTAAAGATACATCGACGGCCTACCAGACTCAGTGCAAGACATCATTACTGGTAGTAACCCTGCCACACTCCGTCAGGCGATCGAGTTAGCAGCGACATTGACTGAGTCACAGGTTCGAAAGGGGAAGCTGCATAAAAAGGGTGACAAGGGTAAGAAGCAGGCATCTGACAAGGAAGATAGCAAGAAAGGTCAAAACAAGAAGGGAAAGAATTCTGGAGGGTCTAGGAAGCAGAAGGCTTCCCAAAACTATGCCGTTACTGCAAAGGCCCAAGCTGCACCAAATCAGCCTGCGCAACCACTAGCCAATAAGCCATATCTTGGTACTGCGCCTTTGTGCAAGAGGTGTAACAGCCATCACCTACCACATCTCCAATGTCGTCATTGCACTAACTGCGGAAGAATTGGTCATCTTGCCACTACTTGTCGCATTCCTGCTAACCAGAATCAGGCCGTTCATAACCAAGCCCAACAAGTTGCTCAGCCTCTTGCTCAGCAACAAGGTCAAGCTGCACGACCTCATTTTCCTCCTGGTTCGTGCTACAATTGTGGGGATCTGCCCACTACAGAAACCGGTGCCCAAGACTAGCCAACCAGAATCAGAATCAGCCTCAGGCTCGAGGTCCAGTCTTCAACATGAATGCTCAAGAGGCACAAGCAGACAATGAAGTGGTGAACGGTACGTTCTTTATTAATAATCAGCCTGCATTTGTTCTTTTTTATTCGGGTGCCGATAAGAGTTTTGTGTCATTATCTTTTGAGCCATTGCTTCGCGTGTTTAGAACGAAACTAGGTAAACCTTTGACAGTAGAAGTTGCTAGTGGTGAACCCATTGTTCTTGATTCTGTTCTTCACAACTGCCAGTTGAACCTTAACGAACAACTTTTTCCTATTGACCTCACACCTATGCAACTTGGAAGCTTCGACGTTATTGTGGGTATGGATTGGTTAGCCAAGCATCGCGCAGAGGTAGTTTGTTTTGAGAAGATTGTTCGTGTGCCGCTTTCGACAGGCGAGATCCTACAGGTTCGTGGTGAGAAACCTACTGGTGGTCTCAAACTCATGTCCTGTTTTAAAGCTCGGAAGTATCTACGAAAGAACTATGTGGCCTTTTTGCCACACGTTGTAGCAGATAAGGGCAAAGGTAAATCTATTCAAGATATTCCTGTTGTTCGGGATTATTCAGAAGTATTCCCTGAAGACTTACCTGGTCTACCTCCAGCACGCCAAGTCGAGTTCCGTATTGATCTCGTACCTGGTGCAAATCCCATTGCCAGAGCTCCATATCGTCTTGCACCGTCTGAGATGCAAGAGTTGTCTAAGCAGCTTCAGGAACACTCTGACAAAGGTTTTATCCGTCCTAGCTTTTCACCTTGGGGTGCTCCCGTTCTTTTTGCCAAGAAGAAGGATAGATCATTTAGGATGTGTATCAATTACCGTGAGCTTAACAAGCTTACCATCAAGAATCGATATCCCCTACCTCGCATCGATGATCTCTTTGATCAGTTACAAGGTGCTTCTTATTTTTCAAAGATTGATCTGCAATCTGGATATCATCAACTTTGGGTGCATGAGGAAGACATTCCCAAGACAGCGTTCCGCACTCGTTATGGGCATTATGAATTCACAGTCATGCCGTTCGGTTTGACTAATGCTCCTGCTGTTTTCATGGACTTAATGAATAGGGTCTGCAAACCTTATTTGGATCAGTTCGTCATTGTTTTTATTGATGACATATTGATATACTCTAAGACGCGAGCTGATCATGAGCAACATCTTCGTCTTACTTTGGAACTCCTAAAGAAAGAGCAACTTTTTGCCAAATTCTCCAAGTGTGAATTCTGGCTTAAAGAAGTTCAATTTTTAGGACGTATTGTCAACGAACAAGGTATTCATGTAGATCCCTCCAAGATCAGTGCGATTAAGGATTGGGATACGCCTACTACTCCTACTGAAGTTCATTCTTTCCTTGGTCTTGCGGGTTATTACCACCGCTTCATTGAAAATTTCTCAAAGATTGCAGTTCCTCTAACTGCTCTAACTCAGAAGAACAAACCCTTTGATTGGGGATTCAAACAAGAGGAAGCTTTTCAAAACTTGAAGCAGAAGCTTTGCGACGCGCCTGTTCTGACTTTGCCTGAAGGCAATGATGATTTCGTCGTTTACTGTGATGCATCTAAATTGGGTCTTGGCTGTGTTCTGATGCAAAGGAACAAAGTCATAGCATATGCATCGAGGCAGTTGAAGATACATGAGAAGAACTACACCACTCGTGATCTTGAATTGGGTGTAGTTGTTTTCGCTCTAAAGATCTGGAGACACTATTTGTACGGTACAAAATGTGTGGTTTTCACGGACCACAAAAGTCTTCAGCATATCTTCAATCAGAAAGAACTCAACATGAGGCAATGACGTTGGGTCGAGCTTCTAAACGACTATGACTGCGAAATTCGCTACCATCCTGGTAAGGCGAATGTCGTAGCCGATGCATTGAGTCGTAAGGAACGTACTAAGCTTCATTTTGTTTGTGTTCGATCTGTTATTCAAGCTCGATCCGATATCCAAGCACGCATTTCTCAGGCTCAACAATCTTGTGTTTCACATGGTTTGATGGATAAGGAGTTTCCCTATCACATAACCCCTGATCTCGAACTGAAGGACAATGGATCGTATTACTTCATGGACCGTTTGTGGGTCCCAAGCCAAGATAACCTTCGTACCTTGCTTATGGATGAAGCCCATAAGTCTCGTTATTCTGTTCATCCAGGCTCAGATAAAATGTATAAGGATCTTCGTATTCAGTATTGGTGGCCTGGTATGAAGAAAGACATTGCCTTATACGTATCAAAATGCCTTACTTGTCTTAAGGTTAAGGCTGAACATCAACGTCCTTCGGGTTTATTAGTGCAACCAGAGATCCCAGTTTGGAAATGGGAAAACATTACTATGGATCTCATTACCAAACTTCCACGCACAAAGAAAGGTCATGATGTTGGACCGTTTGCGTGACCCTAAACGTCAGTAAAAGTAGTTCATCTCAGTTTACAGAGGCGGAATCAAAGTAAACCAAGTCACAACAGCTTATTCCTTTTAACTTCTTCTCTATTAATGATTTCCGAGACTTTACAATCGTTTCTAACAAGATTTTGGCAGCACCTTGTCTCACAAGCTATGACCTCTGATAGCTTCAAATGACACACTCAACTCCTATTTATAGTTGTAGCCTGGTAGCTTGAAATGACACATCAGTTTCAAGCTAACAAGCACTTTCAAGCTAACAAGCACTTTCAAGCTAACAAGCACTTTCAAGCTAACAAGCACTTTTACATGTAAACCCTAATTCTAACCATCTAGACCTAAAGACTTGATAAGACGTAGTCAGCAGACATTCAGTGCACCAACAGACTCCCCCTTGGATGTTGACGAAGTCTTTGGCCTTGAGTCTTTAGTCTTTGTCTCTTTCCAATTTTGTCTATCAATGCAAGCATCCTATCAATCTTTATCTTCTTTGATCAGCTTCTATCTTCAAATGTTGTATCAGGATCTATCTCTGACTCTCACTTTCTTCAGGCTCCCCCTTTCGTCAAGCTTCTGTGCTTTAGGGATCGTCACCTTGTCTTTTCGGTTTACAAACTCCCCCTTGCTTTGAACTTGTCTTCAGACTCCCCCTTAGACTCAGCTTCTGGGATCGTAGTCTGAACTCTTTCCTGCAATCACTCATACATTTATAAGTAACAACATTATAAACTTCAAATAATAATAACCTGGCAATTCAATTTTCTAAATCACTCCTCCTATCAACAATCTTTACAAATTTGGCAACATTTAAGAATCCAAATCCCCCACAGAAAATCATCCAAGTCCAAACTAATGACCTTGGAGATATCACAAACTGTTTTTGAATTTTTTATACAAAGTTTCAAGTTTCAAATTAATGAACTTGATTTATTTTTAGAAACACAATCAGCTTACTTAGATTTTGAAACTTGGCACTCAGACATCGGTTGTCGAAAATAAAGCAGAATCAAAAATCTTTTTGTATTTTTCTGAAAATATAAAGCAATAACGAAATATGTACAAACATATTTACAAACAATATTTTTGTTTTGAGTAGCATCAGAGGATCATATCAGTTTCTGACAAGTTACAAGTACCGTTGAGCTTAAAATCACATTATGCATTAAACAATTCACTTAGATTGTCGATATACTGATCCACTTAAATTTTCATACAAACTTCAACTGATTCAGGATACGAATTAGGTGTATTAAGAACTTAAACCTATTCATGTGTCCCACCTCTTGAATATACTCCCGTATCCAGAATCCCAATAATCAGTCTTACAGGTGAGTATACTACAATGATATCTGTATATAAATTAGGTATGCGAGGGCCGAGGGATCTCAGGTCGATACTTACGTATAGGCAGAGAGATATCAGCTTCGACTTTATGGTATGTCCCCTTTAGAGGATCTTTTTGCTTACAACAGCAGCGACTATCAATTTTATTGTTTCATCGGCATGCTGAGGGTTTAATGCTATGTTTCAAGCATTTCAGAAAGTATTATTCGGGGACTAGGTCAGAACTTCCATTCAGCAGAAGTCCCGGAATAATACCCCAGATATCAACTGAGTATAAAAACCTAGTATATCAGATTATGAGACCTTTCAAACGAGATTTCAGGGGTTACCTATATATCCAAGTAGTGTTCCCCACGAAATAAGCAAGTTTGAATTTAGGTTTATATCCCAAAAAGTTTACTAAATGTATAAAAATCTACCGACACATCCACAGTGAGATCGTTTAACACATTTAAACTTTCCAATTCTTTAGCATACAGTAACTGTCTACTGATGTACTATCATTTCCTCTTTTTACACAAAACTCAAATTTTTGAATTTTATCATGTTTTTTGCTTTTTCAAATTTTTCAAATGTTTTTGTATTTTCTAACAACAATATATCTCCCCCTAAAATGCAAAACCATTTAAAGAAAATTTGACAACCAACACTGATAGCTTTGTCTCGCCATCCATTTTCTGCTTAAAGTGCTCTGATTTGCAGAAAATATACATACCCCCATGATTTACAACCCATTGATCTTAACAGTTTGAAAACCGTTTTTCAATCTGATGAAAGTAATCATGTTTGTTCAACCGTGAGGGTTTCGGCGTCTTCAATCAACACATATTTTTGTATTTTTGAATATTTGACAAAAATTAAAAAACAAACATATATTTTTTTTGTTTTTCAAAATTTTCAATTTTTAGGATTTTTGAAAATATTGTTTATTTATTTACAGAAAACATATAAACTTCCTGTTTCAACCAACACAAGATCCAGCAGCCTCCTCTCCTTGTTGTGCCAGGCTGCTCCAACTTCCAATCTCACAATCTTTGGTATTCTTGAGCACCTGCACATTCAGCTAACTGAATTACTTGAACAATTTAGCCCAGGTCTGTTGAACCTTAGGCATTTCAACACAATAATTTTCATTCAATGCTGGAAATTCTTTGTCATTTTTCACAAAAACTTTCTCAATTTTAACTTCAACTTTCTCATCTTTTATCAAATCAACATGTTTCTTAACACTCCATGTTTGACCTTTTGGTGTTCCTCGTTTGTAAAACTGTGAAACTTTTTGAACATTTTGATTTTGAACAACAACTCTTGGTTTCCAAAACTCTTGAGGTTTTGTCATATCAACTGTGGTTTTCCAACTCTGTGTTGTTCTGAATCTGGGTGTGTGAGAATTCCATGTCTGTCTTGAATCGAACCTGTTCTGGTTTGATTTCCAATTTTGATTTGATGCAAACTTGTTTGTATTGAACCTCCAAGTTTGTTTCGAATCAAATTTGGTTGACCTTTGTCTCACATTCTCAGATTTTTGTTTCTTAGCATCAAACTTCTTTTTGTCAACATCCACAGGTTTTAGATTAGGACACTTGCGTGCAAGATGTCCTTTTTGATCACATTTGAAACATGTTCTCATGGACACATCTTTGACCTGTGGTTGTTGCTTTTTCTTTTGAGCAAATAACTCATCATTAGACTGTCTCATTTTGAGTTCTTTTTCTTTTTCTAAACTGTCTCCTTGAACAAAACTCATTTTTGTTTGAAAATTTGGCGTCTCATTTTTGTTTCGATTATGTTTCTTCTTATAACCCAACCCAGCCTTCTTGTTCTTCTTTTTGAAACCAGGTTTGTTATACGAACCTCTATGACTCTTACCAACAAACTTTGAAATCTCAGACTTCTCAATCTCAACCATTTTGAAAACTTTGTCAACTTTTTCTGAAATCACATTCTGAATCGGGAATACAACATCTAAGAACAATTTGTCCGATCCAATCATGGTATAAACCAATCCTTTTGAATCATCATTCAAATTTTCCTCGGATTTTGTGTTTTTCAGATAACCATCATGTAGATTTCCTTCATCTTCATCCTGTGATTCAGATTTACCTGTAACAACTGACTCTTCTTTCAACACACTTTCAACGACTTTACCTACCACCTCTGAATCATGAGAATCATCAGATTTGGAATAGGTTATGTCAATGTTGTCTGGCAATTGATCTACCATGTTGAAAGCTTTTTCGACCTTTTCCTCATCATAAAATGCAAATTTTACCGGTGGTGGAACTTGATGAAACTCTGAGCCAATGCCTTTCTTGTTCTGCTCAGACTCACCATCACCCGGTTTTATATTGAAAATTCGTTCAAGCACATATGACGACACATGGTAACTCTTTAACTTGTTGTTATCCTGTTCTAAATCAGCAATTTGTCACTTTAACTTAGCAACATCCTCAATATAGGAATTAACAACATCTTGTTTTATAGCATACATTCGTTTAAGCTCTTTAGTTGTTTCAGAAAGGTTATTCATTTTTGTTTGAGCATATTTCATTTCATCTTTCACTTTCTCATATGACTCTTTTGTAACGTGATATGATAATTTCATTGAATCATATTCCTTTTTCATTTCTTGACAAGCAATTCCTTTTTGTTCACATTCATTTGTCATTTTCAAAACATTTTCTTTCAAAACTTCATTTTCTTTCTCTAATTTGTTACATTTTCTGAAAGTTTTTCATCATTTTCTTTAAAAACCTTTTCTTTTTCTAGCATCTCTTTGCATTTTTCTTTGAAAATGTTTTCTATTTTTGTGAACTCAAGATCTCTGGTTCTAAATTGCTCATCTTTTTCAGTACAAGCTCTGCACGATTCCATGCATTTCTTGCACTGATCAATCTGTTTCAAGTTTTTAGAATCAGAATTTACCTCAGTGATTGGCACTTCGGTGTTTTCAGCAACCTCTGTCTGCTCATCAACATCCTGCTTTTCTTCAACACCGACTTCATCACCAGCATTATCAGCTTCCTCATTCTCATTCTTTTCTTCTTTTTCTTCTTTCTTCACCTCTTCTTCAATCTGCTGTTCTTCAGTAACAGCTTTCTCAACCTCTTCATTCACAACAACGTCTTCACTTTTGATTTCCTTCACAGCTTCAACTTCAATAGTTTCTGTTTTAACTTCTTCAAATTTTCAAATGTTTTTGTATTTTCTAACAATATTACAAAAGCATTTGATATTCACCATTTCAACAATATTTCAAATGTTTTAACTTTAAGTGATTTCGCTTATCAGTCAATCTGACTGATTTCGCTTGAGTGTCAGTGTGTGTTAAAATTTCGAAAATTTGTCTAAGTGTTTGCTTGTTTGTTTGTTTGCAGGTGATTCAAGGTGATTTTGTTTGAGCAGGATAATTTCATTTGAAAGTGATTGACATTGTGAAAACTGTTATCTAAATATGGATAGTGATGATGAATATGGTTGTTCATTTACAGATGATATTTTTAACAATAATTCAATGGATATTATTGATATTCTTGCCGGAAAACAAAATTCTAGAAAATCATTTTCAATAAACAAGGATTCAAAAATTGTTGATTCAAAAATTGTTGTGGATAAAATAGAAAAGAGTTTTGAAGTTAGTTCTGAAAAAGATGAAAAAGTTTCAGAAGTTATTTCAGAAAAAGTTCCAGTTTTTGATCATTCATACTCATCTGATGAAGAGTGTGATGATGATAGTAAAGAACTTCAGAAATTTGAGTTTTATAAACAGTTATTTTCATCTAAAATGGTTAATGATTCTTTTGTAGAACAAATTGACGAGCTCAAGAATAAACTTGCTGCGAAAAAGATGAATCAAAAGGCAGCAGATGTTGAAGAAATTGAAGAAATTAATAAAGAAGCTGTTACGGAAAAACAGCAGGTTTTTGAAGAAGTAATTTCAAAGAGAGAAGAATCTGAAAAGTCTGTATCTGAGAAATCTGAACCAGTGATTAAGAAAGAGGTTGTTCAGAAAGAGAAGAAACAGATTGAAGATATTCAGACTTTGAAAGCTGAAATGAAAGCTGATGATGAACATATTTTGGAATTGCACTTAAACTGTGAAAAACTGAAAACTGAAAATGTCAAACTGTTGAGTGATGTGGACAGTTTGACATTGGAAAACAAAGGTTTGAAAGAAAAAGAAAAAGATTTTCAAAATCAAATAAAGATTTTAGAAGATGAGAGAGATATTTTTGGTAAAGATAATCTTCAAAAAAAAATTGAAATCAATTCTCATCTTGCTAAAATCATTCAGCTTGAAAAAGAAGCTGAAAAAGCTCGGATTAAAATCAAAGAGCTTGAGAATAAATTGAAAGGTTTTGAGAATTCTATTTCACATGCTTGTTCAAAACCGATCAATTCTGTTCCAATAAGTGACAATGTCACAAATTTTGACAAAGTCAAAATTGAAGATTGTGATGAAATATCTGATGATGAAAAAGAAAAGAAAAGAAAAATATTTTTAGATTTACAAGAAAAATTTAAAAATACTGTTTTGCAATCTACTGAAACAGGTGAATGTTTGAAACAAAAACCTGTTAAGAAGAGTTTAGAACAGAAACAAAAAGATAAAAATTTGAAAAATTCTAAAAATGAAAATAAAAGCTCATCAGATAAGTCATCCAATCATTATCAAAAATCACAAAAATCTAAAAATGAAAATTCACAAAATGTTGGTAATAAGTGGTGCAGGTTTGACCACAGTGCTTCAAAGCCAAAACAAATTTTCAAGAAGAGTGATGATCACCACAAAGCCAGACAATGTTATGATCTAAGCATATGGTGTGAAAGTGGTGAATGGTACGATAACAGAGTGTGCTACACTTGTGGTGTGAGAGGACACATTGCTGTTAACTGCCAGAATTGGAGTTATGAGACAAGAAGGTGCTATGAATGTCAAATCAGAGGACACATTGCCAGAAATTGCCCAATGAGATCAAAGGCACGATCGAGGGCTGATTCTCAAAGAATGGCAAAGAAGCCAGTCAACATCAAGCTCCATGAACAGAAAGTTCTAAAACCTAAAGTTCAGGATCAGACAATTCAAGAAAAGAAAGTTAAACTTTCACAGGGGCAGAAAGACAGACTGCGAAAGAAAAGGAAGAAGGCGAGAGAGTATCTCGAGAAAATTTTGTCTTCGGGTTCAAAGGACAGTTTGAATAAAAGTTCTGATGAATCAATTCACTCGACTGCAAAGCCAAGTAAATTGAATTCTTCAGATGCAAATCTGAGGACAAAAGGGAAAAAGGAGGAAAAGAAAGTTGTCGGCGATGAATCTGGCTCATCAAAGTCAGACAAGCCATGTGCAGGCAATGATTCTGGTTCATCAAAGCCAGAGGAGCCTAGTGTTGAGGTAAAAACTGTCACACCCAAGGCTGGTCAGGCTTGGGTGAATCTTTTCAAATAGAAAAACCTGACTTGCCAGAGCTTCCAGGTTGGTAAGCGTGAAGCAGGTATCGGCATCATTCTTGAGAAATTCACAGGATGGTAACTGTGATATTTCGATTTACAAGTGGTAAATCAGGGACATTAAGTTGTACTTGATTTTCTACTAGTGTTTGTTATTGACAAGGGTCTTAATTGTTAATTCTTTAAAATGATTGAAAAGAACAATGTGATGAAACCCCGAGTTTGTAAAAAGACAAACAAAACTAATTTTCCGGAAAAACCATTTGATTAAAACAAACTTAAGTGTTTTGAAATCTAAATGGGAAAATAGTTTGTTGTCAGGGGGAGTTCTGATTGTTAAGCCAAGAGAATGGCGAATTGAAGCGATTCGAAATCAGTTTGTCACATTTCTTGTATAGTTTGTTTTCAAATTTTCTCAGAAAATCAAAATTGAAACATATTTTGATTTTAGGGGGAGAAAAATTTAAAAAAAATTAGAAAATTTGAAAATTTCAAAAACATTGAAAAAGCAAAAATGAGTTTTGGTGTATAAAAGAGGAAATGATAGTAAATCAGTGGACTTTCACAGCATGCTAAAGATTTGAAAAGTATAAAAAAAAAGTTAAACAATCTTACTGATGATATAAACCTAAATTCAAACTTGTGAATTCGTGGGGAACACTACTTGGATATATAGGTAACCCCTGAAATCTCGTTTGAAAGGTCTCGTAATCTGATATACTAGGTCTTTATACTCAATGATGTCTGGGGTATTATTCCGGGACTTCTACTGAACGGTAGTTCTGACCTAGTCCTTGGCTAATACTTGCTGCAATGCTTGAAACACAGCATTAAACCCTCAGCATGCTGAAACAATAAAATTGATAAATGCTGCTGTTGTAAGCAAAAAGATCCTCTAAAGGGGACACACCGAAAAGTCGAAGCTGATATCTCTCTGCGTATACGGAAGTATCGACTTGAGATCCCTCGGCCCTCGCATACCTAAATTATATACAGATATCATTGTAGTATTCTCACCTGTAAGATTGATTATTGGGATTCTGGATACGGGAGTATATTTAAGAGGTGGGACACATGAATGATCTAAGTTCTTAATTCATCTAAATCGTATCCTGAGTAAATTGAAATTTGTGTGGGAATTTAAGATGGATCAGTATATCGACAATCGAGGTGAATTGTTTAAGTCTGAATATGAAATATAGCTTAACGGTGCTAGTGATTTGTCTCATGATCTGATATGATCCTCTTACACAAACTCACAAAAATATTGTTTGTATATATTTGTTTACTGCATTTTTTTTAAAAACTCAAAATCCAAAAAGATTTTCGGAGTGTTTTAGCATAAAATTTTGAAAATTCAAAAAGATTTTCGACAACTGATGTTGAAGAGCTGATATTCAAAATTCCAAGTGCTAAACATGATGAATTGGATTGGGAGAATATGTTGAAAACTTTGAATGTCATATACAAATGTTTTGATAGACTGTGTGGTTAGTTTATCAAGGTCATTCATTTGAACTTGATGTAACTAGTATGATTGATTGTGTTAATGATGTCTACCAGTAAGTTTACTAAATTCAATTGTTATAAATTTGTGAAACTTATATTGAGGTAGAGGATGTGCAGGTTAACAGGTTGTAAACTTCATTATTCCCAATGGAAGCTATTTGTCAAAGATTGAACCAGATATCTCAGTTTCTAGCATATCGAGAGGGGGAGTTTGTGAAAGGGGGAGTCTGGATCAACATTCAAAGGGAAGAAAGAAGTTAGAGCCAGGAGGACAAGATTCAGAAATCTGTGAAGATAGAGTGCTTATGATGAAAAGACAGAGTTAAACAAAAGACTAAGACTGAAGACTCAGGAGCTGAAGATTACGTCAACATCCAAGGGGGAGTCTGTTGATGCACAAGAATGTCTGTTGACTGCATCTTCATCAAGTCTTAAATCAAGAAAGTCAAGAAAGTCAAGATTAGGGTTTTTATTGTTAATTTCGCTTTAATGTACATGTTTATAGGTGATTTCACTTTAAGGGACACATGGTGATTTCGCTTCAATGTACATGCCATATAAGCGAAATCAGAATCATGTGATTTCGCTCATATGGTCAGGACATTGAAGCGAAATTAGACTTAGTATAAATACCATACATGGGTTCATTCATGGTAACCATTGGAGCGAAATCAGGTCATTGTTACGGTACTGAAACTCTGTCAAAATTGATTCAGAAAGCTAATAAAGTGAAGGAATTGAAAGGATAAGCTGCTGTTACATTACGTATTCTGAATCCGCCTTTATACGTGATGATGAACTTTCTCAACTGATCGTTTAGGGTCACGACACGGTCCAACAACCCCTGAAATCTTGTTTGAAAGGTCTCATAATCTGATATACTAGGTCTTTATACTCAATGATGTCCGGGGTATTATTCCGGGACTTCTGCTGAACGGTAGTTCTGACCTAGTCCTTGAATAATACTTTCTGAAATGCTTGAAACACAGCATCACCCTCAGCATATATGATAGGACAATAAAATTGCTTAGCAATGCTGTTGTAAAAAAGATCCTCTAAAGGGGACACACCCAAAAGTTGAGTCATGATCTCTCTGCTGAACGGTAGTTCTGACCTGAGCTCTCATGATTCTTCATAAATTATTAACCCCTTACAGATATCATTTGTGTTATAACTACCTGTAAGACTGAATATTGGGATCTGGATACGGGAGTATATTCAAGAGGTGGGACACATGAATGAGTTTAAGTCTTAAAACATCTAATTCATATCCTGAATCAGTTGAACTTTGTGTGAAAATTTAAGTGGATCAGTATATCGACAATCTAAGTGAATTGTTTAATACTTAAAGTGTTAAAAAGCTCAACGGTACTTGTGATTTGTCAAAAACTGATATGATCCTCTGACGCATACTCAAACAAAAATATTGTCTGTAAATATGTTTGTACATATTTCTTTACTGCTTTATATTTTCAGAAAATACAAAAAGATTTTGATTTCTGCTTTATTTTCGACAACTGATATCTGAAATGCTGAGTTTTAAAATCTAAGTAAGCTGATTGTGTTTCTGAAAATAAAACAAGTTCATTAATTTGAAACTTGAATTAAAATAAAAAATTTCAAAAACAGTTTGTGATATCTCCAAGGTCATTAGTTTGGACTTGGATGATTAACTGTGAGGGATTTGGATGCTTATATTGTTATAGAGCTAGTTTCCGATTCGATTCGATGAAACTGCCAAATTCATGAAAATTGTTTGTTTAGAATGTTTGAGTGAGCCAGGTTACAATTCCTGAATAGTTGAAATTTGAAATGCTGTTATTTATAAATGTTTGAGTGATTGCAGATGAGATTCCAGACTACGATCCCGAAAGCTGAGTCTAAGGGGGAGTCTGAAGATGAGCTCAAAGCAAAGGGGAGATTGTAATCGGAAAGCAAGGTATCGATCCCTAAAGCACGGAAGCTTGACGAAAGGGGGAGCCTGATGAAGAAAAGAGTCTACAGAAAGGAGAAGCTAAAGTTGAAGACAGATCCACCGGGATTCTGTTCAAGAAGATTCAAAGAGAGAGAGAAAAAGAAGACGCTACGAGTTTGACTCAAGGATCGAGATTAACTGCGGCAATATCCAAGGGGGAGTCTGTTAGTGCATTTATGTCTATAGCCTTCGTCAATCCGAGCAGTAGCGAGAAACAGAAGAAAACGAGTCGTTATATTAGTGATAGCTAGTCAAAAAGGCAAGGTGGCATAATTGTAATTAATGAGAAATCTCATTAATAGTTAAGGCCTATAAATAGGGAGGTTATGTTTAGTTTAGGGACTTTTGCTACATTTGTCATTTTGGAGCTTTCTAGATCTAGAGAGAGAATCTAGAGAGAGAAAGTGTTGTCTTTGTGATTCAAGGTGCTGTACAATATCATATTTATAATAGAATCACATTTATATTACGTCACGTGTGTTAGGTCGCGTTCGTGTACGGATTCCGTACGTTTCACGTTCGTTTCGCAATCGTTTCGGAGTCAAAACCGGTCCTACACATGATGCCATCTGGGTAGTCGTTGATCGTCTTACTAAGTCAGCACATTTCTTGCCAATCCGTGAGGATTTTTCTGCTGACAGACTTGCTAAAATCTATGTGGATGAAATTGTAGCTCGACATGGTGTTCCTTTGAACATCATTTCTGACAGAGACGCTCGTTTCACTTCTCATTTTTGGAGAACCATGTAATCTGCTATGGGGACCCAACTTAATCTGAGCACGGCTTATCATCCGCAAACGGATGGTCAATCTGAAAGAACAATCCAGACTCTGGAGGATATGCTTAGAGCTTGTGTGATCGACTTTGGTGGTAGTTGGGATTCACATCTTCCGTTGATTGAATTCTCCTACAACAACAGTTATCACACCAGCATCAAAATGGCTCCTTTCGAAGCTCTCTATGGTCGAAAATGTCATTCACCAGTCTGCTGGAATGAGATCGGCGAGGCTCAGCTTACTGGACCTGCCCTCATTTTAGAGACAACTAACAAGATTAAGAAAGTTCGTGATAACCTTCAGACAGCTAGAAGCCGTCAAAAGAGTTACGCGGACCCAAAACGCAAGCCCTTGGTATTTCAAGTCGGTGATCGAGTATTACTTAAGGTCTCACCTTGGAAAGGTTTGATCAGATTTGGAAAGAAAGGAAAACTTGCACCTAGATACGTTGGACCATTCAAGATCGTCGAAAGAATCGGTAAGGTAGCCTACAGACTTGAGTTACCTCCTGAACTTGGAAATGTTCATCCAACCTTTCACGTGTCCAATCTCAAGAGGTGTTTAGCTGATGAGAACCTCCACATACCGCTTGACGAAATTCGTGTTGACAGAACACTGAAATTTGTTGAGAAGCCAGTGGAAATCATGGAACGTGAAGTCAAGTGGCTTAAACGCAAGCGCATTCCTTTGGTCAAAGTTCGCTGGGAAGCTAAACGTGGACCCGAGTTTACTTGGGAACGCGAAGATCAAATGAAGGCGAAATATCCGCATCTTTTTCCACGAGTTTCCTCTAAATAAATTTCGGGACGAAATTTCCACAAGTAGGGGAGACTGTAACATCTGTGCTTGTAATCATTGTGAACAATTCAGTTATCAATAAAACAATGTTATTTGATCCCAATGTTTGTTTGGTTGTGTTTTACATTTCTCATGTTTTAACTTTTGTTCAAATTCAAACTCTATATCGCTTTCTGGAGAGTTATACGCAAAATGGTGCGTAAACGTAATCAGTTTAATGCAAAAAATACTCCGGAACATCAACATATACTTATCATACCTTAAATAACCTTTACATAACGTAGAAATAAGTTATAAAGGCTTTGGTATGGCAAAAACAAGTTAATTCGCTTACAGGGACTAAATTTGACAAACTACGAAAGTATGCCAATTTAAACTGTAACAGACATTCCGGAACATGACTATAAGTTAAACATACTATAAATATCCTTTACGTAGCTTAGAAATAGGCTTTGAAGGGTTCGGTGTGCTAAAATAAACTTTTGGGTCATTCAGGGAATAAAAGCGTCAAAAAGTGCACAAGTTTGCATTTTCGCGCATAACTTACGTTCTGAATACATCCGGACATCCAAAAATTTATGTAAGCACTAAAATATTTTATTTTAGTGTTTGGCATAAGAAAAATCCATTCGTCACGCAATTTAGATCGTTTTTCGCGCTTATGCGCATTCCATCGTAATTAACCGAACATCGCGGTCGTACGACTAAACGAACCAACATCCGGCATATTTTTGAGCATGTTTCATGTCCACAATGTTTAGGCATCATTTTAGGGCCTTGAAAATGGCTTCATGAGCCTTAAACATGTCGGAAATGGCCTTAATACACAACGGGGACTGAATTGGAAGCTCTGGAAATTTGTTGCTGATCAGAGGGACCTTAGCGTGACACCTAGCCCACTTGGCGTCACGCGAAGCCCCTTCTGATCAGCAAAAGTCATTTTTTCAGCTGTTAACAGCCCTTAACCACTCCAAAGGCCAATTCCACTTGTCAATAACTGGTGGTGGGAGCAAAATGAGCTACCACAACATTCCGACAAGTGCACGGGTGAGATCAAGGCACGATATTCAAGAAACGATCCTAACGGTTGTCCATTTACTATAAATACCCACCTCAACTTCACTCATTCCTCACAAATCTGATCAAAAGTGCTCTAAGTTGAAGCAAATCACTTCATACCTGAGCTACTCGATCGAGATTTACTAGCGGGGACCCTTTGTAAGTGTTCCTTCGTTCTTTTATCGCTTTTCTAGTCCGAAAGTCGAACAATGTTTGACTTTCTGCATTGACCAGTTTATGGTCGATGCGAAGTTCGTTTGAACCTCATAACATGAGCGTGATCACGATGGTTATAGTCCCTAGTGAATATACCTACTGATTACCACGTTATCTAGGCTCAGTGACGAGCCGTAGTTTCGGCCAGAATACGTATTCTTGCGTATTTTGTAACCAAACTACTTATGGGTATCAAAACCGTTTGTTTTGATACAAAAACTATTTTCTAAACTTAGTTAAGCATGTTTTAACATGCTTAGCTCATCACTTTTAGTTTTGTGCTTGTCTAGGGTCGTAAAGGTAAGCGATCTGATCAATCGCTTATACTTTCGAACCCGACCCATTTGGTCGATCATTAGGATCCGACCAAACACATTAGGTGACCATAGTATATAGGGAATAACCTTCCGAGGTTATACCTTATGGTCGCTTCGTTTAAGTAGTTGTATGATAGGTAGTTTATAGGCCTTAGGTAAATTACCAAAATGCCCTTTTGACGCCAAAATTCATTTTAAGCATATGTAACATAACTTTTGGTATCTAAACTGATTTGGTAACAATATTAGACATGTTAAGGCATATTTTACTTATCATAGGACTAGTTAGGCGTTCCGAACGCGTTTTACGCGAACGACGCGTTAAAGTAGCATAAGCTACCTAAACGGGTCGTAAATGGGTCGTAAGCACTTAGGTTAGGTTTCATTTAGTATGTAGGCTTTGTTAAACCATACTACATGAGTTCCCATACTCATTTGGTTTACGAGCCCTCATTCTATCCGATCCTCTGATATAGGGCCGGTTTATTAACATAGTTACCTATATTAGGTGTCGTTTGATTCCGAGATCTCTAGCATTGCATGGTGGTTATCTTAGGACTTCTGAGCAATCTCAAGTGAGTACATAGAACCCCCCTCTTTTACTGTTTTCAATCTATTTTGGGGTGGAACTAGGGGTGCAAACGAGCTAAGCGGCTCGCGAGCTACTCGAGATCGGCTCGAGAAAAAACTCGAAACGAGCCGAGCCTTATCGAGCCCGAGCCGAGCTTGAGCCTAAAATAAAGCTCGTTTGCTTATCGAGCCTGAGCTCGAGCCTCGCATGTGAAGCTCGTTAGGCTCGTCGAGCCTTATCGAGCCTTAGTGTAAACGAGCCGAGTCGAGCCGAGCTTATTCAAACGTGTTTACAAGCCGACCTCGAACCTAAAAATAAGCTTAGTTAGTAAACGAGCCCGAGCCCGAGCTTCACTTATCGAGCTCGCGAGCCTAAAAAGTCTATTATTTATATTATTTTTATTTAATATATTCATTAATAGATAATAAACGAGCCGAGCCGAGCTCGAGCTTGAGAAAATACTAACGAGCCGAGCTCGAGCCTTGAAAACAAAGCTCGAATCGAGCCGAGCTCGAGCCCGAGCTAACATAAGTTAATCGAGCTCGAGCCTGGTCAAGCTCGGGCTCGGCTCGGCTCGTTTGCACCCCTAGGTGGAACACATGTGCCTACTTGTTACTTTCATGCTTTCCTGTTTTCACATCATATACCTGCTATGTATGTTAGTACATTATAGTACATGATTTCATTACATTTCATGCTATGTATGCCCATTGTGTGCGTACTTAGTACATTGTTTACTTTACATTTCTGCTATGTATGTTAACTGATAGCATGCTAGCACATTGATTTACATGACTTTTCTGCTTTGTATGTTAACTTAGCATACTCAGTACATTGTTTTCATATGACATGTATACAACTGCTATAACATTTGGTTTGCACAAACGAGACTTATATACGTTCATTAACATTAGCTACGCCGCTCGGTAGTAAGTACTGGTACCATAGGACTTGACAAATCCCATTCCTGACATCTCCGGTTTGTTTGGATGTAAGGAATGACTGAATCCGAAAACACTTCTTTTGATAACCTTGGCTAAAAGGGTTGTCCGACTGTCTCAAGGCTTGAATGTATGCGTTAACTTACCACATAAATGTTTGTATCAATGTAACATGCATTACTTTGCAAAACATAACTTTTTGATATATTCAAAATACTTTGTTTTGTACATTTCTACATTTGGTTTATGTGACAATACTTTACTTACAATACATAACATTTGTTACACATTACATGACTACTTTTGGACTATTAACATTTGATATGATTTATACAAGGACTTTTGACAATTGGTTTAAACATAGACTTATTACATTGGTGGTTTGTTTAAGTGACTTAAGTAACGAGATGTGAGTAATATGATACAAGCATGGTGGATACGTCGCTGGTACTTCCTATATATAAGTGTTTGTATTATATTACATATCATAGCGTTATTTAAATCATTCAAATTGGACTTATACATTTTTCACAAGTAACACGATTTTCACAAGACTTTGGTTTACAAACAATTTACTTTATACAACTCATTTTACTTGGTTATACATTTAACCATACATTATTCTTTTATTTATACATATCATTTGATCTTATCGCTTTTTAAATGACTTACAAAACAAAACAATTTACAAGGTTCATGACTGACTTTTACTAATCAACTTTTTCTAAACTTATGAGTCATGAATCCTATTTTCACAAAACCTATGTATCTCACAGGCATTTTTATGCTGACATACCTACTTTCACATGTGTTTTCAGGAGCTTTTGCGTAGGATGATGATCGTGACACTAGGGCGGACCTGTGCCTTAGAGACTTAAGATGAAGATAGACTTAGTTTAACTATGTTATGAACTCTTTATTTCCTGTTTAAGACAATGTAACTCTTATGTTGATAAATAAAGTACAACTTTGAATGCCATGGTTATGAAACAATTAATTTTGTTACAACACTCCCCGACATTTTCTGTCACGTTTTGTATGTTCTACGTGGTCGGGGTGTGACAGAAGAGTTGGTATCAGAGCCAATGGTTATAGGGAATTAGGTTCTTAGTAATTCTTTGACCTAGACTATAACCTTTCTAGGACCCCAACTCAAGTTGTCTTGTGTTTAGATTTTAAAACATACACTTCACCTATCCTTAGGTGATAACCACAACGGGAACATCAAGTTCGAATCCGCTTTGAAAATTAATCATTTGTTTTTGAATGATTGATTACTAGGTTTTGAACCCTCTATTGTAAGGTTTTGAACCCTCTGTTATAAGGTTATGAACCGCTTTGAGTTTTCAAAATCTTGTCAAGGTTTTGGGTTTTAAATAATGTGAACACGTGCAAACTGGAAGGGTGAATGCCTGTACCCTGGGTTTTCTGTCTAAGGCTAGAGTGTTCGTACAAATCCACATAATCGGACTAGTCACTCTTACCTGGGAACTCTTGGGGTGAGTGTTCACTTATAGGCGAGCATGTCTTCGCGATACATTATTTTTGACCCATTTACTTTGATTAGTCACTGTGTGTCGTTTGTTTGCTTTGTGATGCGGACAAATGACCACCATCTTTGCTTTTGTTGATTTTGTTTCATCTCATTCTCTTCATCCAATCATCTCACTCATTTCCTTTCATGTTTTCCTCTTTTAGAATGCCTCCTCGACGCGAAAACCAGATAGCGACTGCCGAACTGGCAGAAATTATTGCGCAGCAAATGGCTGCTCAATTCCCAAACCTCTTTGCTCAATGGAACCAAGCCAACAACAACAACAATGCTCCATGCAAATTCAAGGATTTTAACTCGGCTAAACCACTCAAGTTTAGTGATTCTGAGGGAGCGACTGGGCTTCTTCAATGGTTCGAGAGCATTGTGAATACTTTCCGCCACGTGCAGTGTCCTGACAATCGCAAGGTTGAGTTTTCTTTGAGTGTGTTCCAGAAGAGGGCTCTTACATGGTGGAACGGGGTTATGAGAGACCGTGGTGCAGAAGTTGCTCTAGCACAGACATGGGCTGAACTTAGGGCTCTTATGATGAGGGAGTTCTGTCCTCGTCATGAACAGCGAGCTTTGGAGAAAGAGTTTGATGACTTGAAACAAGACAGTGGCGAGCACAGGGCGTATACTGACAGGTTTGAGGAGTTGAGTCTGCTTTGCCCGACTATGGTTACCCCACTCGACAAGGCTATCGAAAGATACATCGACGGCCTACCTGACTCAGTGCAAGACATCATTACTGGTAGTAACCCTGCGACACTCCGTCAGGCGATCGAGTTAGCAGCGACATTGACTGAGTCACAGGTTCGAAAGGGGAAGCTGCATAAAAAGGGTGACAAGGGTAAGAAGCAGGCATCTGACAAGGAAGATAGCAAGAAAGGTCAAAACAAGAAGGGAAAGAATTCTGGAGGGTCTAGGAAGCTGAAGGCTTCCCAAAACTATGTCGTTACTGCACAGGCCCAGGCTGCACCAAATCAGCCTGCGCAACCACTAGCCAAGAAGCCATATCTTGGCACTGCGCCTTTGTGCAACAGGTGTAACGGCCATCACCTACCACATCTCCAATGTCGTCATCGCACTAACTGCGGAAGAATTGGTCATCTTGCCGCTACTTGTCGCATTCCTGCTAACCAGAATCAGGCCGTTCATAACCAAGCCCAACAAGTTGCTCAGCCTCTTGCTCAGCAACAAGGTCAAGCTGCACGACCTCATTTTCCTCCTGGTTCGTGCTACAATTGTGGGGATCTGACCCACTACAGAAACCGGTGCCCAAGACTAGCCAACCAGAATCAGAATCCAAATCAGAATCAGGCTCAGGCTTGAGGTCGAGTCTTCAACATGAATGCTCAAGAGGCACAAGCAGACAATGAAGTGGTGAACGGTACGTTCTTTATTAATAATCAGCCTGCATTTGTTCTTTTTGATTCGGGTGCCGATAAGAGTTTTGTGTCATTATCTTTTGAGCCATTGCTTCGAGTGTCTAGAACGAAACTAGGTAAACCTTTGACAATAGAAGTTGCTAGTGGTGAACCCATTGTTCTTGATTCTGTTCTTCACAACTGCCAGTTGAACCTTAACGAACATCTTTTTCCTATTGACCTCACGCCTATGCAACTTGGAAGCTTCGACATTATTGTGGGTATGGATTGGTTAGCCAAGCATCGCGCAGAGGTAGTTTGTTTTGAGAAGATTGTTTGTGTGCCGCTTTCGACAGGCGAGATCTAATCGATTTCCACCCGATTACATGAAGATCTTGGAAAGATCTCGACACAAGAGTGGTAAAAAGGGATTGAAAGATGGGTTCTAACTTTCTTTCAAACTCGTTTACACTCAAAACACTCAAAACCGGTAAGGTCAGGATCAGATCTAGTCTCCTACTCGTCTATAGTGTTGTACTAGTTCAGATCTGGATTCTGCCTATGAGATAACCAACTTCGGGTTAAACAGGGATAACCGTCTCGAGCCGGTAACTGGCCGAACTAGGGTGATTCCTGGTCGGTTTGGTCACTTGGGTCGAGGCAGGGTTCTGGTTGGTTAACAAGTTGTCAAGACGTCTTGAAACAATGACAAAACATCAAAACGGCCAAGTGTAGGACGAAAGGAGCAATCGGAACGGATTACCGTCCGACCGGATTGTCATCCGATCGGATAGGTCATCCGAACAGATTGTCACCCAAACGGATGACACTTGGGTCCCACCTTTAAATAGCCTTAACTAGGGTTTGAGTATTGAACGAAATGTAATCCGATCGGATGACCATCTGGATGGATTACTCTTCGGATCATGAGATACTAAGACTTAAAAGCCTTGAACAATTTTCAACATGTTCACCACCAGAGTTGCCACCCAATCGGATGGTCATCCGATCGAGTGACACTCCAACTGTGAATTTGTTTTCAACAGGTACTCTCACCACTAAGTCGCCGTCCAACCGGATCACCGTCCGACCGGATGACCATCCGAACGGATTGTCATCCGTACGACCCGGCATCCGATCGAACGACTTGAAGGATAGAGATACTTCAATGTTTTCAAAATGCTACAACGAAAACTTCAAAAGTCAAGCCATCATACACAAACACATCCTCCCTAGAGGAAGAAACAATCCACTCGAATCGTCATCCGACCGGATGACCACCCGAACGGACTACCATCCGCACGGATTACCATCCGCACGGATTGCTATCCTATCGGATTACCATCCGATCGAACTACCATCCGACCCATCTTCACTCTGTATCATTTTACGTGTTCCTAATCGCATTGCTATCGAATCTATTCAGGCTAATCTTACTTGCTAAGCGCTCCCTTCAATCCATTAATCGCTGTGAGTATACTCGATCCCTTTTTGCTTTAAGCACTTTTGGGTGTTACATACGTTATGAATATTCAAACTACAACAATCACACTACTCAAATACTATTTGAATGCTAATCGTTAATGCATGTTATACGTGGCTCATGAATGCTTGTTTGTTATGTTTACACATGGAATGCTATCTACCTGCCTTAGCAACGATAGTACTATAGTTTGGACTCAGCACCCGTTCTCACGGGGGTTGTTAAGGATCTTTTACTTGCATGGAATACGGTGGTAATCATGTATTGCGAACTGCCTCAGGCAGTCTACCCGCAGTCATCGGTATCGATGGATCTATGTCGATAACTAACGTGCTTCATTTCACTATGTGTAAGTGCTGGTTATGCGTAAACGAATTCGAACTCTATATGCTATTATCAAACTTGTATGCTCACCTTTACATTTTATGTATTAACTTTATTTTAACGTATGTGACAGGTTCTTAGGATGCACATGTGGTAGGAATTTGAAGCTAGAATAAAGCTTTAGAGACCAACAAATAGTTGTCTGTAGATAACGAATCAGGGGTCTCTAGAAGAAGATAAACAATTGCTGTCTATTTAAATCTGAGTTGTCGGAACAGAATATTTGCCTGGATTTATGTCTGTAATAATTATTTTACTGTTTAAGATACGGTATGGGACGTGTTGTTTAATTAAATAGTATTGATGATTGTTATGGAAACTTCTGGACAATCTGTTTCGCTCAGTGCCATGCCCCGATGATTCCGCCATCGGTTGGGGTGTGACAGATTGGTATCAGAGCCATAACCATAGGGAATTAGGCAAGACTGGACCTAGTCTAGGTCGAAGTCTTAGATACCTAGACAACAGACCGACTCAAGTACGTCCAGTAGGAATTTTGTGCGTAGTTATTCCTCACTATCATTGTCTATACTACACTATCACTGCACTCGAATTTTCAGTAATAAATAGGCGATAAAGTCGAGATCAGGTGTGAAAACCCCAAACTCACGACTAAATTGCTTAATCAGTACTGTTCAACGAGGAAATTATACCAAACTAGGAGTGAAACCCATATTTTGATGAATAATCTCCTCTATTTTTATCAAAACAGGAACGAAGTTGTTAAGCCAGGGGTGAAACCCTAACCTTGACGACTTGTTCCGCATACTTTACAAAACTCTCACCAAAGTCTCGGCGGACTCCAATGACCTGAACCTACGATATGACTAACGGGATGCGCGCCCAATGCCCGAGAATCGAGGCAAAGGCACAGTCCTAAAGGTTGAATGTGCGCAACGGGTCCTTGTGAATAGTCGAACCACTTTGGCTAGTCGAAGTCTACTAGCCGCGGACGATCTACCTCTCGATTTTTAGGCATTTCAAAGATAGTTTTCCGATTTTATATGTGTTTTATGTGTCATTACCCGTTTATGTGCTTATTTTTGCTCCAAAATGACTGCGAACCGAACACGTAACGTGTGGAATCCGTACACGAACATGACCGAACACACAAGAACATACTATAATCAGTGATTCTATTGACAGAACTGAAATCGTACAAAGCACCTAGAATCACTATGCCACTTTCTCTCTCTAGTTTCTCTCTCTAGACCTAGAGCTCTTCAAATCTCCAATAATACCACCTTGCCTTCTACTAACTATATACAACATAAGGCCTAGAATTAGATAGCCTCAGCTACGATTTGAGATAATGGAGGCGATAGACAGAAATGCACTAATAGCTTATACTACGCTATTTTCGAACGATCGCAGACCTTGAATGATAGATTTCTGTTTTCTGATTACTTCTATTGATTAAATGCGTATGTGTTTCTTTGCTTCTGTGCTTTACGTGTTAGGTGTTAAATGATTATGTGCTCTACGTGCGTATGTAATTATGTGATTTCGTGCCTTATGTGTTAAGTATTTACGTAAGTATACGTGTTCCTGAGCTTTAGTAAGTAGTAGACGTGTGAGGTGAGATTCGAATACAATGTGATGAGTCCTGTGACGATGTCTGTTGCAGACCATGTCGTCTGGATCCCGTCATGCACTCTCTCGTCAAGAAAAGAGGGACAAACGCCTTGCTTCCATCATCGCAAAAAGCGTGGCAAAGGCCGTGAGTGACGTTTACGAGAATGCCAGCAAGTCATCTGAGGAATCGAGGACTAACGCTCCTAAAGCTGCCGCAAGGCCTTTCAGTTTCAAGCAATTCATGTCGTGTGGGCCAAAGGAATTCACTGGTGAAGGAGGTCCTACTGCACTATTTCACTGGTTTGATTCCATTGAGGTTACTCTGCGACAGAGTGGTTACCCTGATGACCTCCGTACTCTGAATGCTACCGGCGTTTTCTAGTCTCATGCACTAGACTGGTGGACGGCTGAGAGGAACAAGCGAGGGAACAATGCAGCCTACGGTCTGTCGTGGGACGAGCTCAAGGAAGTCATGCTAGAGGAATTCTGCCCTCCTCATGAACGTCAAAAGATAGAAGATGAATTTTGGCACATACGTCAGCATGAGTGTGACAATGCTGCTCTCACTGCTTGTTTTAAACAACTCAGCATCATATGTCCTAATCAAGTCAAGACTCCGGAGATCACCATCAAGAAGTATATCCGAGCTTTGCCCGACTGCGTTGCTGATTTCGTTCAAGCGGCTAAGACTACGACGATCGAAGAAACCTACTTACTGGCCGCCGAAATCAACGACAAAAGGGTTAAGTCTGGTGTCTGGGATAAGACTTCGAAGCATCTGCGTCAAGCTACCACTACCGCAACAACTGCTGAACCCACCTCATCGAGCAACAAAAGGAAGAACAAGAGAAAGAACAGCTCCACCAACAAGAACTGTGCGATCACTGCTGCACCGATTCAAGCTGTACCTGCCCAACAGCGTCAAGTAGCGGCGCCTATGGCCAATGCACCGCCTGCAAAGCGTGCATACACTGTACCACACCCGCTCTGCCCTACTTGCACCTACCACCATCCAACTACCATTGGTTGCCGTTTTTGTGCTCATTGCAATGTATACGGCAATTTTACTGCCAATTACCGTATTCAACGAGCTCCTGCTCATCAAGCTCTACTCACTGCCCCACAAGGTCAACAAGCTCCTCCGGCACCCGCAGTCAAGGCCAGAGCCTGCTTCGCATGTGGCAACCCGAACCATTTCGCCAACATGTGCCCGAACAGGGTTGTGAAACAAGAGCCTCAGCAACAGTAGCCACAACAGCAACAACAACAGCAGCAGCAACAACAGGACGCACGTGCCAGAACTTTTAACCTCAATGTGCGTCAAGCCCAGGCCGAATACAACGTGGTCAATGGTACGTTCCTAGTGAATGGTATTTATGCTTCATGTTTGTTTGATACCGGAGCCGATAATTGCTTTGTGTCGTTCGAATTTGAGAAACTCCTTAGTCGTAAACGTTCCCACCTCTCCTCGACATTCGATGTTGAAGTCGCTACCGGAAGAACCGTCGCTGCCAATTCTGTTCTTCGTGATTGTACTCTTGAGCTCAACAATCACATCTTTCCAATCGACCTTATTCCGATGCAACTCGGAAGTTTTGACGTCATAATAGGCATGGACTTTCTTCGAGAAAACCATGCTGAAGTTGTGTGCTTCGACAAGATGATTCGATTCTCGCTCGCAAATGGTGACTTACTGTGTGTATACGGTGATACTACTTCGAAGGGTCTCAAGCTTATGTCATGTGTCCAAGCTAACAAGTATCTCCGTAAGGAATACAGGGCTTTCTTGGCTAACATTGTAGTAGCGGAGAAGGAGATGAAAGAGAAGAAGGAAGTAAAAGACGTTCCCGTGGTTCGAGAGTTTCCAAATGTATTCCCAGAGTATCTTCCCGGACTACCGCCAAGCCGCGATATTGACTTTCGTATCGACCTCATTCCTGGAGACAATCCTATTGCCAAAGCTCCCTACAGACTCGCACCGTCAGAAATGCGTAGACTCTTAACCCAACTCCAGGAATTACCTGAGAAAGGCTTCATTCGCCCGAGCACCTCTCCTTGGGGGCGCGCCAGTCCTTTTCGTCAAAAAGAAGGATGTGTCGTTCCGGATGTGCATCGACTATCGGGAATTGAATAAGTTGACTATCAAAAACCGCTATCCCCTACCTCGCATCGACGATTTGTTTGATCAACTACAAGGCGCTACGTGTTTCTCCAAGATCGACTTACGTTCAGGTTACCATCAGCTACGTATTCAAGAGGAAGACATACCCAAAACAGCGTTTCGTACTCGTTACGGCCACTACGAATTCGTGGCCATACCTTTTGGTCTAGCCAACGCACCAGCGGTTTTCATGGATCTGATGAATCCCGTGTGTAAACCATATCTCGACCGTTTCGTCATCGTTTTCATTGACGATGTGTTGATCTATTCCAAATCAAAAACCGAACATGCGCAACATCTACGTTTGGTTCTCGAGTTACTCCAGGGGAACCAACTCTATGCCAAGTTCTCCAAGTGTGAATTCTGGTTGGAGGAAGTTCAGTTTCTGGGTCACCTTGTTAATAGTCAGGGTATTCACGTCGATCCTGCGAAGATTGAAGCTGTCAAGAGCTGGGTTACGCCTAAGAATCCGTCTGAAGTCCGCTCTTTTCTCGGACTAGCGGGCTATTATCGACGATTTATCGAAGGATTATCAAAGATCGCTGTACCGCTTACCTCTCTCACGTATAAAGACAAGCCTTTTGTTTGGGGAACTAAACAAGAGACTGCCTTCCAAACCCTCAAGCACATGCTTTGCAATGCTCCTGTTCTCACATTGCCCGACGAAAACGACGATTTCATTGTCTATTGTGATGCTTCCAACCTTGGTCTTGGTTGTGTTCTCATGCAACGGGACAAGGTCATAGCTTACGCAGCTCGTCAGCTCAAAGTCCACGAGAAGAACTATACAACCCATGATCTCGAGCTAGGCGCGGTTGTTTTTGCATTAAAGATTTGGCGACACTACCTGTATGGTACCAAGTGTACGATCTTCACCGATCATAGGAGCCTGCAACATATCTTTAATCAGAAGGAACTTAATATGCGTCAACGCCGATGGGTAGAACTTCTCAGCGATTACGACTATGAGATTCGTTACCACCCACGCAAGGCGAATGTTGTTGCCGACACACTTAGCAGACGAAGCTATCTGCTCACCACTCATAATGTTCAAGCCCAACACGATCTCGAAACCCTCATCCGTGACGCTCAACATGCATGCTTTAACGAACGCACTCTGAAGAAAGAAAGAATCTACCACGATGGAGCCCAACTTGTGAGCAAATCGAACGGGATATTTCACTTTTTAGACCGAATTTGGATTCCCAAGCGAACCAATTTGCGACAAATTCTGATGGACGAAGCCCACAAATCCCGGTATTCTGTTCATCCCGGTGCTGATAAAATGTACCAGGACCTTCGTTATAAGTACTGGTGGCCGGGTATGAAAAGGGATATCGCTCTCTATGTCGGAAAATGCCTAACTTGTGCTAGAGTCAAGGCTGAACATCAAAGACCCTCTGGCTTACTTGAACAGCCACCAATTCCCATGTGGAAGTGGGAAAGTATAGCCATGGACTTTATAACCAAGCTACCGCACACGTCATCAGGTCACGACAGCATCTGGGTTGTGGTCGACCGCTTGACTAAATCAGCTCACTTTCTGCCCATACGAGAAGACTACAAGGTAGAACGATTAGCCCGAATCTACACCGACGAGATCATTTGTAATCATGGGACGCCTCGTGACATCATCTCTGATCGTGACGCTCGGTTTACTTCACGATTGTGGGAAACGTTTCAAACGGCACTTGGTACAACGCTTAATCTAAGTACTTCTTTCCACCCACAAACCGACGGTCAGACTGAAAGAACGATTGGTACTCTTGAAAACATGCTCCATTCATGTGTCCTAGACTTCGGTGGTAATTGGGATAAATACCTACCATTGGTCGAATTCTCGTATAACAACAGCTATCATTCTAGCATCCAGATGGCACCTTTCGAGGCATTATACAGAAGAAGATGTCGATCGCCTATTGTGTGGCACGAGATCGGTCATTCGCAACTAACCGGTCCTGAGCTATTACAAGAAATGACAGACAAAATCTTCCAAATTCGAGACAACCTGGTAAAGGCTCGGGATCGACAGAAAAGTTACGCCGATAGAAAGCGCAAGCCCCGAGAATTTGACGTTGGTGACTACGTACTCCTAAAGGTATCACCTTGGAAGGGTGTAGTCCGATTCCGCAAGAAGGGAAAGCTCGCGCCTCGATATGTTGGACCTTTTAAGATTCTGGAAAGGATCAGAAAAGTCGCCTACAGACTCGAACGACCAGAGGAACTCAGTAACCTCCACCCAACTTTCCACGTGTCAAACCTCCAAAAGTGCCTAGCCGACCACGACTTACACGTTTCTCTAGACGATCTACAAGTGAACGAAACATTACACTTCGTGGAAAAGCCTGTCGAAATCATGGACCGCCAAACCAAGCAGCTCAGACGCTCTCGCATTCCTATCGTGAAAGTCCGATGGGAAGGCAAAAGAGGCGCGGAGTTCACTTGGGAACTCGAAAGCGACATGAAGGCTAAGTACCCGCAGTTGTTCCAAGAGAAAGTCTAGCAAGAGAAAGTTCTCAAATGGGATTCACGGCGTTGTGCAGCTTTCAACTTAATTTCGGGACGAAATTTACTAAACAAGGGGAGGCTGTAACACCCCGTGTTTTCACAAGTCAAAGTCAAAGTAAAGGTCAAAGTCAACGACCGATTTCGCGCAACTTGACTTGTAGAAACTTCTTTATTTTATTTGTATTATGTGGAGTAAGTGTTGTTAATTGCAATAATCGACGTATGTTAATCGCTGTTCGATCGATCTACGACTGTGAATTATAGGCAGTAACAATGCGATAAAGTTAACAATCAATAGCCAAACTATGCTAATCGAATCGACATCAAATCGCAACTCGACCTACGTAGTTTTACTTATTATTATACGTGTGTGTGCCTTACGTGTTACCTGTGCATGCTTTATTTATGTTATGTTGTGGGAATCAAGCGAACTCAATCGAAACTCGAATGCAATCGAACTCGAATCACGATCGAACTGCGATAGATAGTGGAAAATAGACTACGCAAGATACGAAGTAGTTGGGACTGAAAGTAATTTGACTAGGAAACCCTATCGAATTGAACCACGCGCAATTTAAATCGAAACATAAAAAATCGTCGCGTCAAAACTTGAACCAAGCGCCATTCGGCCGGATAGCCATCCGACCGGATAACCCAATTGGTGACAGGCTGTATGTCATCCGACCAGTATGTCATCCGACCGGATCGTCATCCGAGTGGAGTGTCATCCGATCGGATCACTCTTTCCTCTTTTGGAATCCTATAAATACCCCTGTCATTGTCATTCTTTCCACTTTTGGAAACTACCTGTCCGAGCAACTCTTGTTCCTCACCTTTTCTTCGATTTCTCTCAATCCAGGTAAGATCTCGCCCTAAATCTTGTACTTTCTTAATCTACACGCACTTCTACACCTTTCTATCTTTTAAATCTTAACGTTTAACCGCGAAATCACTAGATTTCGGGTGTTCTAGGGTGACGTCATCATGGGTTCTTCAAAGAACTTCATGCGTTGGCCTCAATCCACCAAGAACAACCGAGATCTAATCGATTTCCACCCGATTACATGAAGATCTTGGAAAGATCTCGACACAAGAGTGGTAAAAAGGGATTGAAAGATGGGTTCTAACCTTCTTTCAAACTCTTTTACACTCAAAACACTCAAAACCGGTAAGGTCGGGACCAGATCTAGTCTCCTACTCGTCTATAGTGTTGTACTAGTTCAGATCTGGATTCTGCCTACGAGATAACCGACTTCGGGTTAAACAGGGACAACCGTCTCGAGCCGGTAACTGGCCGAACTAGGGTGATTCCTGGTCGGTTTGGTCACCTGGGTCGAGGCAGGGTTCTGGTTGGTTAACAAGTTGTCAAGACGTCTCGAAACAACGACAAAACATCAAAACGACCAAGTGTAGGATGAAAGGAGCAATCAGAACGGATTACCGTCCGACCGGATTGTCATTCGATCGGATAGGTCATCCGAACGGATTATCACCCGAACGGATGACACTTGGGTCCCACCTTTAAATAGCCTTAACTAGGGTTTGAGTATTGAACGAAATGTAATCCGATCGGACGACCATCTGGATGGATTACTCTTCGGATCATGAGATACAAAGACTTAAAAGCCTTGAACAATTTTCAACATGTTCACCACCAGAGTTGCCACCCGATCGGATGGTCATCCGATCGAGTGACACTCCAACTGTGAATTTGCTTTCAACAAGTACACTCACCACTAAGTCGTCGTCTGACCGGATCACCGTCCGACCGGATGACCATCCGAACGGATTGTCATCCGTACGACCCGGCATCCGATTGAACGACTTGAAGGATAGAGATACTTCAATGTTTTCAAAATGCTACAACGAAAACTTCAAAAGTCAAGCCATCATACACAAACACATCCTCCCTAGAGGAAGAAACAATCCAATCGAATCGTCATCCGACCGGATGACCACCCGAACGGACTACCATCCGCACGGATTACCATCTGCACGGATTGCTGTCCGATCGGATTACCATCCGATCGAACTACCATCCGACCCATCTTCACTCTGTATCGTTTTACGTGTTCCTTATCGCATTGCTATCGAATCTATTCAGGCTAATCTTACTCGCTAAGTGCTCCCTTCAATCCATTAATCGCTGTGAGTATACTCGATCCCTTTTTGCTTTAAGCACTTTTGGGTGTTACATACATTACGAATATTCAAACTACAACAATCACACTACTCAAATACTATTTGAACGCTAACCGTTAATGCATGTTATACATGGCTCATGAATGCTTGTTTTGTTATGTTTACACATGGAATGCTGTCTACCTGCCTTAGCAACGATAGTACTATAGTTTGGACTCAGCACCCGTTCACATGGGGGTTGTTAAGGATCTTTTAATTGCATGGATTAAGGTGGTAATCATGTATTGCGAACTGCCTCAGGAAGTCAACCCGCAGTCATCGGTATCGATGGATCTATGTCGATAACTAACGTGCTTCATTTCACTATGTGTACGTGCTGGTTATGCGTAAACGAATTCAAACTCTATATGCTATTATCAAACTTGTATGCTCACCTTTACATTTTATGTATTGAATTTATTTTAACGTATGTGACAGGTGCTTAGGATGCACATGTGGTAGGAATTTGAAGCTAGAATAAAGCTTTAGAGGCCAACAAATAGTTGTCTGTAGATAACGAATCAGGGGTCTCTAGAAGCAGATAAACAATTGCTGTCTATTTAAATCTGAGTTGTCGGAACAGAATATTTACCTGGATTTATGTCTGTAATAATTATTTTACTGTTTAAGATACGGTATGGGACGTGTTGTTTAATTAAATAGTATTGATGATTGTTATGGAAACTTCTGGACAATCTGTTTCGCTCAGTGCCATGCCCCGATGATTCCGCCATCGGTTGGGGTGTGACACTTATGCTACTTTAATGCGCGTTCGCGTAAAATGTGTTTGGAATGCCTAACTAGCCCTATGATAAATAAAATATGCCTTAACATGTCTAATATTGTTGCCAAAATAGTTTAGATATCAAAAGTTATGTTACATATGCTTAATATGAATTTTGGCGTAAAAAGGGCATTTTGGTCATTTACCTAAGGCATATAAACTACCTATCATACAACTAACTAAACGTCGTGACCATGGTCACCTAATGGGTTTGGTCGGATCCTAATGATCAACCAAACGGGTCGGGTTCGAAAGCATAAGCGATTGATTAGATCGCTTACCCTTATGACCCTAGACAAGCACAAAACTAAAAGTGACGAGCTAAGCATGTTAAAACATGCTTACCTAAGTTTAGAAAACAGGTTTGGTATCAAAACAAATGGTTTTGATACCTAAGAGCAGTTTGGTTACAAAATACGAAAGAATGCGCATTTTGGCCGAAACTACGACTCGTCACTGAGCCTGGATAACGTGGTAATCAGTAGGTATAGTCACTAGGGACTATAACCATCGTGATTACGCTCACGTTATGAAGTTCAAATGAACTTCGCATTGATCATAAACTGGTCAATGTAGAAAGTCAAACAAAGTTTGACTTTAACGCTAAAACGAATGAAAAGAACGAAAGAACACTTACAAAGGGTCCCTGCAAGTTTGATCTTCCAAGTAATCTCGGGTAGGAAGTGTATAACCACAACCACTTAGAGAAAAACTCAGAATTCAAGTGGGTTTTGCAAGTGAATCAAAGGGGTATTTATAGGAATGTTGGAATCGTTAAGATCGTTTCTCGAATAACGTGCTTCAATCTCATCCCTACATTTGTTGCAACACCTTGGTACCCAAATTGGCCCCCCCATGATCAGGAAATGACAAGTGTGGGTGAGGAGATGAGTGCATAACAGCTGTTAACAGGTGTTTAAACATGTTTTACTGATCTGGGAGCCTGACACGGGCCGCGTAAGGGACACCTCAGGGCTTACGCGGGCCGCCTGGGTCTTCTGATCAGAAGCAAACTTTCAAAAATGACAGTTTTGGTCCATGTTATGCATTAAAGACATTTCCGACACGTTTAAGGCCCGTTAAGCCAACGTTAAGGCCCTAAAATGATGCCTAAACATTGTGGACATGAAACATGCTCAAAAATATGTCGGATGTTGGTTCATTTGGTCATACGATCGCGATGTTCGGTTAATTACGACGGAATGCGCATAAGCGCGAAAAACGATCCAAATTGCGTGACGAATGGATTTTTCTCATGCCAAACACTAAAATTAAATATTTTAGTGCTTACATAAATTTTTTTGGATGTTCGGATGTATTCAGAATGTAAGTTATGCGCGAAAATGCAAACTTATGCACTTTTTGACGCTTTTAGTCCCTGAATGACCAAAAAGTTTATTTAAGCACGTCGAACCCCTCAAAGTCTATTTCTAAGCTATGTAAAGGATATTTAGGGTGTTTTTAATTTATGGTCATGTTCCGGAAAGTTCGTTACAGTTCAAATTGGCATACTTTCGCAGTTTGTCAAATTTAGTCCCTGTAAGCGAGTTAACTTGATTTTGCCATACCAAAGCCTTCAAAACTTATTTCTAAGTTATGTAAAGGTTATTTAAGGTATGTTAAGCATATATTGATGTTCCAGAGTATTTTTTGCATTGAACTGGTTATATTTACGCATCAGTGCGCGTATAACTTTCCAGAAAGCGATTTAAAGCTTGAAATCGAACAAGAATTGATATGTGCAAATGATACACATATTTATACAAGTCCCAAGTATGAAATACAATATTCCATTAGTTTGGTATTTGTTTGACGATTGAAGTGACACAGGTGTCACAATTTTCACATGTGTTTTCAGGAATTGATGCATAAGATTGATCAGGTACACTTAGGCGGACTTGGGCCTTAGTGAATAATAAAAGATGCAAGACTAGTTAATTATTTGATGTTTCTTTGTTTTTAAGACATTGTAACTTCTTTTATTCAATAAAACAAAACTTCAATCTCCATGTGTTATGAAACAATGATTCTGTTACAACACTCCCCAACGATTCCGCCATGATTTGTTGTTTTACGCGGTCGGGGTGTGACAGAAGAGTTGGTATCAGAGCCCATGGTTATAGGGAATTAGGTTATTAGTAATGCTTTGACCTAGTCTATAACCTTCCTAGGACCCTAACACAAGATTCTTGTGTTTAGATCTTAAAACAATACCGTCACTTATCCTTAGGTGACAACCACAACAGGAACACAAATTTTGAATCCGCCTTGAAAACCAATCATATGTTCTAGGATGATTTATTATATGGGTTTGAACCCTCTAAGTTTTCAAAATCTCATCAAAGTTGGGTTTTATAATGTGAACACGTGCAATCTGGAAAGGTGGATGCCTGTACTCTGAGTTTTCTGTCTAAGGTTAGAGTGTTCGTACAAATCCACATAATCGGACCAGTCACTCTTACTTGGGAACTCTTGGGATGAGTGTCCACTTATAGGCTAAAGCATGTCTTCTCGATACATTAATATGACCCGCTTACTTTGATTAGTCACCGTCTCATTTGTTTGCCTTAGGTAACAAACAAATGATCACAATTTTTATGCGTTATCTTTCTGTTTTGATTATCCGACAACATTTCACTTGTTTCTTCCTATGTCTTCCATTTCCTCTAGAATGTCTCTTCATCGCAGCGACACTCAAATATCCGAGCAGGCTACCAAATTTGCCCAACGAATAGGCGAAGTAATCCAGAAGACAGCTGAATTGGTCGTTGCCATGTGTCATCTCCATGATGAAGCCACCCGAGACGCATCAAAGGAAGCAGAAGCCAAGCCTTCGAAAAGGTCAAAGAAGCGTAAAGCTTCAAAGAATCCTCCAGCCGTTGCACCAAATCAAGCAAGACCTAGCCAGCTGGCAGCACCACCAGCCAAGAAGCCATACAAGGCAACAACTCCTTTGTGCAATCAGTGTAACCTCCACCACCATGCCAGTGTCAAATGCCGAAAATGTCTCAACTGTGGACTTATTGGCCATACGGTAAGAGTTTGTCGTTCAGTCACTGTGCTAAACCAAGCTATTCAGAACCCTGTTCAGTTTCAAGCCAACCCTGCTCAAGCTCACTTTCTACCTGGATCGTGCTATAACTGTGGCGAGATGGGTCATTTCATGAATAAACGCCCAAAGTTTGTCAATGCAAATCTGACCCATGGATGAGCATTTGGCTGATTAGAAGATGATGTTGTTTTGAATAATCTAAATCTTATGCTTTTGTTTCTTTTTTTTTTTCTTGAACTCTGGAACAATGTATTTAGTTTATAAATAAATCATTGTTCGCAAATGTAGTTACATGTGTGTATGGCGTTCCCCTATGATACCTACATCAAGGATTATGTTCTTTAAACAAACTACTTTTGTAATTCTCCCATTCTTGTGATCGCTCATGAATTCCTCAAAAATTTTAAGTACTCGTGTCATTCAAAGAAACAAAGTACAGAATATAAGTGACAGTTTTAGACGATTACTCAAAATGTCATTTTAAATCCTTGGTTAGATAACTAAGGGTAATTTTTCGACCTCATATGTCACACCCCAACCACGTATAACATACAAAACGTGGCGGAAACGTCGGGGAGTGTTGTAACAGAATTATTGTTTCACAACCATGGCATACAAAGTTATATTTTATTTATCAAACAAGAGTGTTATATTGTCTTAAACGGGAAACAAAGGGTTCATAACATAATTAAACTAGTCTATCTTCATTTTTATTCTCTAAGGCACAGGTCCGCCCTAGTGTCCCGATCATCATCCTACGCAAAAGCTCCTGAAAACACATGTGAAAATAGGTACGTCAGCATAAAAATGCCTGTGAGATACATAGGATTTGTGAAAATAGGATTCATGACTTATAAGTTTAGACAAAGTTGTTTAACAAAAGTCAGTCATGAACCTTGTAAGTTGTTTTGTTTTGTAAATCATTCAAAAAGCAATGATATGTATAAATAAGAGAATAATGTAAGGTTAAATGAATAACTAAGAAAAATGAGTTTGTATAAGATAAGTTGTTTTGTAAATCAATGTCTTGTGAAAATAAGTTGTTTATGTAAAACGTAATATGTCAAATATTGAAATGATTTAAGTAACGCTACGACATGTAATGTAATACAAACACTTATATATAGGAAGTACCAGCGGCGTATCCACCATGCTTGTATCATATTACACACGCCTCGTTACTCAAATCACTTAATCAAACCAATCACCAAAGTAAATTGTTTATGTATAAATGAATTTTCATGTGATAATGTGTAAACCATATCGAAATGTCTATGTTCAATGTAAACCACTAAATGTGTATATCAATGTCAAAATGTTTATGTTTAATGTAGATCATATAATGTGTACCCAAGAATATCATGTATGGTAGGTGAAATATGTCAACTAAACCATATGTAAAATGCACAAAAACAAGGTATTGCAGTAAAACATGGTTTAAATCAAAGTTATGTTTTGTGGAACAAATGCATGCTATACTGATACAAACATTTAGGCGGTATTGTGAAAATGCATACATCCAAGCCTTGAGACTGTGGCGATAAACCCTTAAACAAATTAACGGTTTATCTAAGTTATGTGTATTGAATTCGGTCATTCCTTCCAATCCAAACAAACCCAGGATTTCAGGAACGGGAGTTGTCAATTCCTATGGTACCACTACCTACTAACGAACGGCGTAGCTAATGTTAATGAATGTATTGTTCCATTGTAAACAACCCAAATGTCATAACAAAATGTAAGCATGTGATGAAAACAAGTGTACTAAGTATGCACACAATGGACATACATAGCATGAAATGTAATGTAAAACAATGTACTAAGTATGCACACAATGGACATACATAGCATGAAATGTAATGTAAAACAATGTACTAAGTATGCACACAATGGACATACATAGCATGAAATGTAATGTAAAACAATGTACTAAGTATGCACACAATGGACAAACATAGCATGAAATGTAATGTAAAACAATGTACAAAGTATGCACACAATGAACATACATAGCATGAAATGTAATGTAAAACAATGTACTAAGTATGCACACAATGGACATACATAGCATGAACACAATGAAATCATGTACTATAATTGTACTAATGAACATAGCAAGTATATGATGTGAAAATAGGAAAGCATGAAAGTAACAAGTAGGCACATGTGTTTCACCCCAAAACAGTTTGGAAAACAGTAAAATAGAGGTCTATGTACTCACTTGAGATTGCTCAGTAGTCCTTGAGTGACAACCAAACAATGCTAGAGATCACGGAATCAAACGGCACCTAATATAGGTAACTATGTTAATAAACCGGACCTAAATCGGAGGATCGGATAGAATGAGGGTTCGTAAACCAAACGAGTGTGGAGACTCGTGTAATATGGTTTACAAAGCCTACATACTAAATGAAATATAACATAAGTGCTTACGACCCATTACGACCCGTTTAGGTAGCTTATGCTACTTTAACGCGTCGTTCGCGTAAAACGCGTTCGGACCGCCTAACTAGTCCTATGACATGTAGAATATGCCTTAACATGCCTAATATTGTCGCCAAATCAGTTTATATGTCAAAAGTTATGTCACATATGTTTATAATGAATTTTGGCATCAAAGGGGTATTTTGGTAATTTACCTAAGGCATATAAACTACCTATCATACAACTACTTAAACGTCGTGACCATAAGGTATAACCTCGGAAGGTTATTCCCTACCTACTATGGTCACCTAATGTATTTGGTCGGATCCTAATGATCGACCAAATGGGTCGGGTTCGAAGGTATAAGCGATTTATTAGATCGCTTACCCTTACGACCCTAGACAACGTGGTAATCAGTAGGCATAGTCACAAGGGACTATAACCATCGTGATTACAATCACGTTGCGAAGTTCAAACGAACTTCGCATTGACCATAAACTGGTCAACGCAGAAAGTCAAACAAAGTTTGACTTTCGGACTCGAAAAGCACTAAAAGAATGAAGGAATACTTACGAAGGGTCCCCGAATGCTAATCTCGATCCAAGTAACTCAGGTATGAAACAATGGTTTCAACTTAGAGTTTCTCAAATCAAAATTCTTGTGGGTTTTGCAAATGAAGGCATGGGGTATTTATAGGATTTTCCAAAACGTTAGGATCGTTTCTTGGAAAATGTGCTTCAATCTTGGCCATACACTTGCACCCATGGTATTGTAATACCATGTGGACATCAAAACCAGCCCATAGATTCCCCAAAACCATGTGCAACAAGTGGAACGGACCAGATTCGATGTTTCTGCACATTCTGCTGTCTGAGACCCTGACGCGGGCCGCGTATGGATACAAAAAACCTTACGCGGGCCGCATGGCCTGTCTGATCAGCAAACATCTTTCAGAAATGACAGTTTTGGTCCCTGTTGTGTTTTAATGCCATTCCCGACACCTCTAAGGCCCGTAAAGCCAGCTTTAAGGCTCTAAAATGATTCCTAAACAATGTGGACATGAAACATGCTCAAAAATATGCCGGGTGTTGGTTCGTTTGGTCGTACGAACGCGATGTTCGCTTAATTACGACGGAATGCGCATAAGCGCGAAAAACGATCCAAATGACGCGACAGATGGATTTTTCTTATGCCAAACACTAAAATAAAATGTTTTAGTGCTTACATAAATTTTTGGATGTCCGGATGTATTCAGAACGTAAGTTATGCGCGAAAATGCAAACTTATGCACTTTTTGACACTTTTAGTCCCTGAATGACCCAAAAGTTTATTTTAGCACACCGAACCCCTCAAAGCCTATTTCTAAGCTATATAAAGGATATTTAAGGTGTGTTTAGCTTATGGTCATGTTCCGGAATGTTCGTTACAGTTCCAATTGGCATACTTTCGCAGTTTGTCAAGTTTAGTCCCTGTAGCCGAATTAACTTGTTTTTGCCATACCAAAGCCTTTAAAACTTATTTCTAAGTTATGTAAAGGTTATTTAAGGTATGTTAAGTATATGTTGATGTTCCGGAGTATTTGTCGCATTAAACTGGTTACGTTTACGCACCAGTTTGCGTATAAATCTCCAGAAAGCGATATAGAGTTTGAAATTGAATAAAAGTCAAAACATGAAAAATGTAAAACACAACCAAACAAACATTGGGATCAAATAACATTGTTTTATTGATAATTGAACTGTTCACAATGATTACAAGCACAGATGTTACAGTCTCCCCTACTTGTGGAAATTTCGTCCCGAAATTTATTTAGAGGAAACTCGTGGGAAAAGATGCGGATATTTCGCCTTCATTTGATATTCACGTTCCCAAGTAAACTCGAGTCCACGTTTAGCTTCCCAGCGAACTTTGACCAAAGGAATGCGCTTGCGTTTAAGCCACTTGACTTCACGTTCCATGATTTCCACAGGTTTCTCGACAAATTTCAGTGGTTTATCAACACGAATTTCGTCAAGTGGTATGTGGAGGTTCCCATCAGCTAAACACCTTTTGAGATTGGACACGTGAAAAGTTGGATGAACATTTCCAAGTTCAGGAGGTAACTCAAGTCTGTAGGCTACCTTACCGATTCTTTCGACGATCTTGAATGGTCCAACGTATCTAGGTGCAAGTTTTCCTTTCTTTCCAAATCTGATCACACCTTTCCAAGGTGAGACCTTAAGTAATACTCGATCACCGACTTGAAATTCCAAGGGTTTGCGTTTTGGGTCCGCGTAACTCTTTTGACGGCTTCTAGCTGCCTGAAGGTTATCACAAACTTTCTTTATCTTGTCAGTTGTCTCTAAAATGAGGGCAGGTCCAGTAAGCTGAGCCTCGCCGATCTCATTCCAGCAGACTGGTGAACGACATTTTCGACCATAGAGAGCCTCGAAAGGAGCCATTTTGATGCTGGTGTGATAGCTGTTGTTGTAGGAGAATTCAATTAACGGAAGATGTGAATCCCAACTACCACCAAAGTCGATCACACAAGCTCTAAGCATATCCTCCAGAGTTTGGATTGTTCTTTCAGATTGACCATCCGTTTGCGGATGATAAGCCGTGCTCAGATTAAGTTGGGTCCCCATAGCAGATTGCATGGTTCTCCAAAAATGAGAAGTGAAACGAGCATCTCTGTCAGAAATGATGTTCAAAGGAACACCATGTCGAGCTACAATTTCATCCACATAGATTTTTGCAAGTTTGTCAGCAGGAAAATCCTCACGGATTGGCAAGAAATGTGCTGACTTAGTAAGACGATCAACGACTACCCAGATGGCATCATGACCTTTCTTTGTGCGTGGAAGTTTGGTAACAAGATCCATAGTAATGTTTTCCCATTTCCAAACAGGGATCTCTGGTTGCACCAATAAACCAGAAGGACGCTGATGTTCAGCTTTAGCCTTAAGACAAGTAAGGCATTTTGATACGTATAAGGCAATGTCTTTCTTCATACCAGGCCACCAATAATGAATACGAAGATCCTTATACATCTTATCTGAGCCAGGATGAATAGAATAGCGAGACTTATGGGCTTCACCCATAAGCAAGGTACGAAGATTATCTTGGCTTGGGACCCACAAACGGTCCATGAAGTAATACGATCCATTGTCCTTCAGTTCCAGATCAGGTGTTATGTGATAAGGAAATTCCTTATCCATTAAACCTTGTGAAACACAAGATTGTTGAGCCTGAGAAATGCGGGCTTGGATATCCGATCGAGCTTGAATAACAGATTGAACACGTACACAATGAAGCTTAGTACGTTCCTTACGATTCAATGCCTCGGCTACGACATTCGCCTTACCAGGATGGTAGCGAATTTCGCAGTCATAGTCGTTTAAAAGCTCAACCCAACGTCGTTGCCTCATGTTGAGTTCTTTCTGATTGAAGATATGTTGAAGACTTCTGTGGTCAGTGAAAACCACACATTTTGTACCGTACAAATAGTGTCTCCAGATCTTTAGAGCAAAGACAACTGCACCTAACTCAAGATCATGAGTGGTGTAGTTTTTCTCATGTATCTTCAACTGCCTCGATGCATATGCTATGACTTTGTTCCTTTGCATCAGAACACAGCCAAGACCCAATTTCGATGCATCACAATACACGACAAAATCATCATCACCCTCAGGTAATGATAGAACAGGCGCATCACAAAGCTTCTGCTTCAAGTTTTGAAAAGCTTCCTCTTGCTTGAATCCCCAGTCAAAGGGCTTGTTCTTCTGAGTTAGAGCAGTTAGAGGAACTGCAATCTTCGAGAAGTTGTCAATGAAGCGGCGATAATAACCCGCTAGACCAAGAAAAGAACGAACCTCAGTAGGAGTAGTAGGCGCATCCCAATCCTTAATCGCACTGATCTTGGAGGGATCTACATGAATACCTTGTTTGTTGATAATATGTCCTAAGAATTGAACTTCTTTAAGCCAAAATTCGCACTTGGAGAATTTGGCAAAAAGTTGCTCTTTCTTTAGGAGTTCCAGAGTAAGACGAAGATGTTGCTCGTAATCAGCTCGCGTCTTAGAATAAATCAAGATGTCGTCAATAAAAACAATGACGAACTGATCCAAATAAGGCTTGCAGACCCTATTCATTAAGTCCATGAAAATAGCAGGAGCATTAGTCAGACCAAATGGCATGACTGTGAACTCATAATGCCCATAACGAGTGCGGAACGCTGTCTTGGGAATATCTTCTTCATGCACCCGAAGTTGATGATACCCGGAACGCAGATCAATCTTCGAAAAATAAGAAGCGCCCTGTAACTGATCAAAGAGATCGTCTATGCGAGGTAGGGGATATCAATTCTTGATGGTAAGCTTGTTAAGCTCACGATAATCGATACACATCCTAAAAGATCCATCCTTCTTCTTGACAAAAAGAACGGGAGCACCCCAAGGTGAAAAGCTAGGACGGATAAAACCTTTGTCAGAGAGCTCCTGAAGCTGCTTAGATAACTCTTGCATCTCAGACGGTGCAAGACGATATGGAGCTTTAACAATGGGATTTGCACCAGGTACGAGATCAATGCGAAACTCGACTTGGCGTGCTGGAGGTAGACCAGGTAAATCTTCAGGGAATACTTCAGAATAATCCCGAACGACAGGAATATCTGAAATGGACTTACTCTTGCCTTTATCTGCTGTAACATGTGCTAAGAAAGCCACATAGTTCTTCCACAGATATTTCCGAGCGTTAAAACAAGACATGAGCTTGAGACCACCAGACGGTTTCTCACCTTGAACCTGTAGGATCTCGCCTGTCGAAAGCGGCACACGAACAATCTTCTCAAAACAAACTACCAATCCATACCCACAATAATGTCGAAGCTTCCAAGTTGCATAGGCGTGAGGTCGATCGGAAAAAGATGGTCGTTAAGGTTCAACTGGCAGCTGCGTAGAACAGAATCAAGAATAATGGGTTCACCACTAGCAACCTCTACTATCAAAGGTTTACCTAGTTTCGTTCTAGACACGCGAAGCATTGGCTCAAAAGACAATGACACAAAACTCTTGTCGGCACCCGAATCAAAGAGAACAGATGCAGGCTGATTATTAATAAAGAACGTACCGTTCACCACTTCATTGTCTGCTTGTGCCTCTTGAGCATTCATGTTGAAGACTCGCCCTCGAGCCTGAGCCTGATTCTGGTTTGGATTCTGATTCTGGTTAGCCAGCCTTGGGCACCGGTTTCTGTAATGGGTCAGATCCCCACAGTTATAACAAGCACCTGGTGGGTAGTGTGGTCGTGCAGCTTGACCCTGTTGCTGAGCAAGAGGCTGAGCAACTTGTTGAGCCGGGTTCTGAACTGCCCGATTCTGAGCAAATCGACAAACATTGGCAAGATGACCCGACTTCCCGCAGTTATTACAGAAATGACATTGATGTTGCGGCTGATGGTGACTGTTGCATCTATTGCACAAAGGTGCATTCCCTGAATAGGGTTTCTTCGCTGGAGGCTGTGCGGGTTGGTTGGGAGCTGCCTGGTTAGCTTGGGCAGTGACAGCAAAATTTTGGGAAGCCTTACGCTTCTTTGACCCTCTTGAAGAACCAGAATTCTTTCCATTCTTGTTTTGACCTTTCTTGCTATCTTCCTTGTCAGACGACTGTTTCTTGCCCTTGTCACCCTTCCTGTGTAACTTATTCTTCCGAATCTGTGACTCAGTCAATGTCGTTGCTAACTCGATAGCCTGACGGAGTGTGGCAGGGTTACTACCAGTAATGATGTCTTGCACTGAGTCAGGTAGGCCGTCGATGTACCTTTCGATAGCCTTGTCGAGTGGGGTAACCATTGTTGGGCATAGCAAACTCAGCTCCTCAAACCTATCAGTATATGCCCTGTGCTCGCCACTGTCTTGTTTCAAGTCATCAAACTCTTTCTCCAACGCTCACTGTTCATGACAAGGTCAGAACTCCCTCATCATAAGAGCCCTAAGCTCAGCCCATGTCTGTGCTAGAGCAACTTCTGCACCACGGTCTCTCATAACCCCGTTCTACCATGTGAGAGCCCTCTTCTGAAACACACTCGAAGAAAACTCGACCTTGCAATTGTCAGGACACTGCACGTGGCAGAAAGTATTCTCAATGCTCTCGAACCATTGAAGAAGCCCAGTTGCTCCCTCAGAACCACTAAACTTGAGTGGTTTAGCCGAGTTAAAGGTCTTGAAATTGCATGGACAATTGTTGTTGTTGTTGGCTTGGTTCCATTGAGCAAAGAGGTTTGGGAATTGAGCAGCCATCTGCTGCGCAATGATTTCTACCAGTTCGGCAGTCGCTATCTGGTTTTCGCATCGAGGAGGCATTCTAAAAGAGGAAAACATGAAAGGAAACGAGTGAGATGATTGGGTGAAAAGAATGAGATGAAACAAAAATTGACAACAGCAAAGATGGTGGTCATTTATTTGTTACCATAAGGCAAACAAACAACACACAGTGACTAATCAAGGTAAATGGGTCAAAAATAATGTATTGCGAAGACATGCTCGCCTATAAGTGAACACTCACCCCAAGAGTTCCCAGGTAAGAGTGACTGGTCTGATTATGTGGATTTATACGAACACTCTAGCCTTAGACAGAAAACCCAGGGTACAGGCATTCACCCTTCCAGTTTGCACGTGTTCACATTATTTAAAACCCAAAACCTTGACGAGATTTTGAAAACTCAAAGGGGTTCAAAACCTTATAACAGAGGGTTCAAAACCTTACAATAGAGGGTTCAAAACCTTGTAATAAATCATCCAAAAACAGATGATTGTTTTTCAAAAATTGTTTAGGAAAATTTGGTTTTTGTTTTGATAATCACCTAAGGATAGGTGATATGCATGTTTTAAGATCTAAACACAAGATAATTTGTGTTAGGGTCCTAGAAAGGTTATAGTCTAGGTCAAAGAATTACTAATAACCTAATTCCCTATAACCATTGGCTCTGATACCAACTCTTCTGTCACACCCCGACCACGTATAACATACAAAACGTGGCGGAAATGTCGGGGAGTGTTGTAACAGAATTATTATTTCACAGCCATGGCATATAAAGTTATATTTTATTTATCAAACAAGAGTGTTATATTGTCTTAACGGGAAACAAAGAGTTCATAACATAATTAAACTAGTCTATCTTCATTTTTATTCTCTAAGGCACAGGTCTGCCCTAGTGTCACGATCATCATCCTACGCAAAAGCTCCTGAAAACACATGTGAAAATAGGTACGTCAGCATAAAAATGCCTGTGAGATACATAGGATTTGTGAAAATAGGATTCATGACTTATAAGTTTAGACAAAGTTGTTTAACAAAAGTCAGTCATGAACCTTGTAAGTTGTTTTGTTTTGTAAATCATTCAAAAAGCAATGATATGTATAAATAAGAGAATAATGTAAGGTTAAATGAATAACTAAGAAAAATGAGTTTGTATAAGATAAGTTGTTTTGTAAATCAATGTCTTGTGAAAATAAGTTGTTTATGTAAAACGTAATATGTCAAATATTGAAATGATTTAAGTAACGCTACGACATATAATGTAATACAAACACTTATATATAGGAAGTACCAGCGGCGTATCCACCATGCTTGTATCATATTACACACGCCTCGTTACTCAAATCACTTAATCAAACCAATCACCAATGTAAATTGTTTATGTATAAATGAATTTTCATGTGATAATGTGTAAACCATATCGAAATGTCTATGTTCAATGTAAACCACTAAATGTGTATATCAATGTCAAAATGTTTATGTTTAATGTAGATCATGTAATGTGTACCCAAGAATATCATGTATGGTAAGTGAAATATGTCAACTAAACCATATGTAAAATGCACAAAAACAAGGTATTGAAGTAAAACATGGTTTAAATCAAAGTTATGTTTTGTGGAACAAATGCATGCTATACTGATACAAACATTTAGGCGGTATTGTGAAAATGCATACATCCAAGCCTTGAGACTGTGGCGATAAACCCTTAAACAAATTAACGGTTTATCTAAGTTATGTGTATTGAATTCGGTCATTCCTTCCAATCCAAACAAACCCAGGATTTCAGGAACGGGAGTTGTTAATTCCTATGGTACCACTACCTACTAACGAACAGCGTAGCTAATGTTAATGAATGTATTGTTCCATTGTAAACAACCCAAATGTCATAACAAAATGTAAGCATGTGATGAAAACAACTGTTCTAAGTATGCACACAATGGACATACATAACATGAAATGTAATGTAAAACAATGTACTAAGTATGCACACAATGGACATACATAGCATGAAATGTAATGTAAAACAATGTACTAAGTATGCACGCAATGGACATACATAGCATGAAATGTAATGTAAAACAATGTACTAAGTATGCACACAATGGACATACATAGCATGAAATGTAATGTAAAACAATGTACTAAGTATGCACACAATGGACATACATAGCATGAACACAATGAAATCATGTACTATAATTGTACTAATGAACATAGCAAGTATATGATGTGAAAACAGGAAAGCATGAAAGTAACAAGTAGGCACATGTGTTTCACTCCAAAACAGTTTGGAAAACAGTAAAAGAGGGGTCTATGTACTCACTTGAGATTGCTCAGTAGTCCTTGAGTGACAACCAAACATTGCTAGAGATCACGGAATCAAACGGCACCTAATATAGGTAACTATGTTAATAAACCGGACCTAAATCGGAGGATCGGATAGAATGAGGGTTCGTAAACCAAACGAGTGTGGAGACTCGTGTAATATGGTTTAACAAAGCCTACATACTAAATGAAACCTAACATAAGTGCTTACGACCCATTACGACCCGTTTAGGTAGCTTATGCTACTTTAACGCGTCGTTCGCGTAAAACGCGTTCGGACCGCCTAACTAGTCCTATGACAAGTAGAATATGCCTTAACATGCCTAATATTGTCGCCAAATCAGTTTAGATGTCAAAAGTTATGTCACATATGTTTATAATTAATTTTGGCATCAAAGGGGTATTTTGGTAATTTACCTAAAGCATTTTAACTACCTATCATTCAACTACTTAAACGTCGTGACCATAAGGTATAACCTCGGAAGGTTATTCCCTACCTACTATGGTCACCTAATGTATTTGGTCGGATCCTAATGATTGACCAAATGGGTCGGGTTCGAAGGTATAAACGATTTATTAGATCGCTTACCCTTACGACCCTAGACAACGTGGTAATCAGTAGGCATAGTCACAAGGGACTATAACCATCGTGATTACAATCACGTTGCGAAGTTCAAACGAACTTCGCATTGACCATAAACTGGTCAATGCAGAAAGTCAAACAAAGTTTGACTTTCGGACTCGAAAAGCAATAAAAGAATGAAGGAATACTTACGAAGGGTCCCCGAATGCAAATCTCTATCCAAGTAACTCAGGTATGAAACAATGGTTTCAACTTAGAGTTTCTCAAATCAAAATTCTTGTGGGTTTTGCAAATGAAGGCATGGGGTATTTATAGGATTTCCCGAACCGTTAGGATCGTTTCTTGGAAAACGTGCTTCAATCTTGGCCATACACTTGCACCCATGGTATTGTAATACCATGTGCACATCAAAACCAGCCCATAGATTCCCCAAAACCCTGTGCAACAAGTGGAACGGACCAGATTCAATGTTTCTGCACATTCTGCTGTCTGGGACCCTGACGCGGGCCGCGTAAGGATACACCAAACCTTACGCGGGCCGCATGGCCTGTATAATCAGCAAACATCTTTCAGAAATGACAGTTTTGGTCCCTGTTGTGTTTTAAGGCCATTCCCGACACTTCTAAGTCCCGTAAAGCCAACTTTAAGGCCCTAAAATGATTCCTAAACAATGTGGACATGAAACATGCTCAAAAATATGCCGGGTGTTGGTTCGTTTGGTCGTACGAACGCGATGTTCGCTTAATTACGACGGAATGCGCATAAGCGCGAAAAACGATCCAAATGACGCGACGGATGGATTTTTCTTATGCCAAACACTAAAATAAAATGTTTTAGTGCTTACATAAATTTTTGGATGTCTGGATGTATTCAGAACGTAAGTTATGCGCGAAAATGCAAACTTATGCACTTTTTGACACTTTTAGTCCCTGAATGACCCAGAAGTTTATTTTAGCACACCGAACCCCTCAAAGCCTATTTCTAAGCTATATAAAGGATATTTAAGGTGTGTTTAACTTATGGTCATGTTCCGGAATGTTCGTTACAGTTCAAATTGGCATACTTTCGCAGTTTGTCAAGTTTAGTCCCTGTAGCCGAATTAACTTGTTTTTGCCATACCAAAGCCTTTAAAACTTATTTCTAAGTTATGTAAAGGTTATTTAAGGTATGTTATGTATATGTTGATGTTCCGGAGTATTTTTCGCATTAAACTGATTACGTTTACGCACCAGTTTGCGTATAACTCTCCAGAAAGCGATATAGAGTTTGAAATTGAATAAAAGTCAAAACATGAAAAATGTAAAACACAACCAAACAAACATTGGGATCAAATAACATTGTTTTATTGATAATTGAACTGTTCACAATGATTACAAGCACAGATGTTACATCATACCCATATCATTACATTCTAGTTTTTATAACAACAACATAATATATATGCTTTTCAAAAACAACCTTCATGATTTCAAAAACATTTTATATAGTTTGGAAAAAAATTTAACACAGTATATTTACTTAACATATCAAGTGCATGATTTCAAAAGCATCATCCATGTTTTCAAAAACCTTATACATAATTTCAAAAATTCATCTCGCATGATATTAAAACATTTTATAAATATACTTATCTAATACACCTACTTTATGATTTCAAAAGTATTATGTAGGGTTTCAAAAACATTAAACACATTTCTAAAAGAACCCCATGCATAGTTTTCAAAAACATTTTTCTCATACATTGACTTAACCTTCAAATTCTGCTTCATATGTCACCTTGGCATATCTAGCACCTCAACTTCATGAGCATTCTACCAAGTGTATCCACTCAAGCATGTCTAGTGCAAGGCTTTGAAACGTCTCCTGCTTTTCAAATCCCAAAATCCATATGGGATCTTCTTATCTTCACAATTAGATCCTTGTGGATGTTTATCGCTCAAATCGGAGTCTTTTATTGAATTCTTTGTATGCCTCGATACGTACATTACGATTCAATAAGGACAAAGCCGAATTCCTTTTAAGATCTTCCTATCTTCATAGTTACATTCTGGAAAATGTTTAAAGTGCCAAATGAAATCCACGGATTGGATTCCTGGTGTGCTTTAAATACCCATGTCCAAAGATAACAAATTAAAGGTCAAGTTAAAACAATTATGTGTTTATATGTTTTCTTTCATGTTTTGTGTTTTTGTGTAATCTGGATATTCGTTATCCAAATCTTCGTAGAATCTTCCATATCTTCATATGAGGGATTCATAGTAGGATATTCAAAAGGTACTACCTTAAATCCTTAATGGGCTTCTACATAATAGTTAAGACCCTTGGATTATAAAGTATTATTCCATAATTCAAAGAGACCCCTTGAGTGGTCTAGTCAAAAGGACTGATTCTGAATCTGGTTAAGAATAGCATGTGATGATAAAGCTAAACAGACTCCTTGGTAGTCTATTTAAAGAGATCATTTGTTTATTTAATTAAAAGGACCCTATGGTGGTCTAGTCACACTCATCACAGGTTCATTCATTGTTTCTTCCCCTACACGTTATAAAATGCACTGTGTGAACCATGCAAGGAAATACATAATTATGGATGCATACATAATTATGAAATTCAGAGCACGAAAACCACAGTAAAATTTATCATGTGTAAGAACCGATAGTGGCAATAATAACGAAACGTGAACAATGTAATACGGTGGACGCACCAATGGCGCTTCATATACTTGTATATAAGTGTCACTCTTACATTGCAAGCATGATGTTATTTAAAGTTACTAAAAGTTCAGAGCCCTAACCAGTGTTGCTTTATCTTTTCGACTTCATGTTTCAAGCTCTCACAAGTTTCCTCTAAATAAATTTCGGGATGAAATTTCCTGAATTAGGGGAGACTGTGACATCTGTGCCTCCACGGCCATCAAAAAAATACCAAATTAATGAAGTATTGTTATTCATACTTGGGATTTGTATAAATATGTGTATCATTTGCACATATCAATTCTTGTTCGATTTGAGCTCTAAATCGCTTTCTAGGAAGTTATACGCGAGCTGATGCGTAAACGTAATCAGTTTAACATGAAAAACACTCCGGAATAGTGACATGGGCTTAAAATTCCTTAAATAACCTTTACATAACTTAGAAATAAGTTTTGGAAGGTTTGGTGTGTCGAAATCAAGTTTATTCGCTTACAGGGACTAATTTCGACAAACTGTGAAAGTGTGTCGATTCGTACTGTAACGAACATTCCAGAATATGATCATAAGTTAAACATGCCCTAAATATCCTTTACATATCTTAGAACTAGGCTTAGAGGTGTTTGGTGCGCAAAAATAAACTTATTTGATCAACAGGGACTAAAAGCGTCAAAAAGTGCATAAGTTTGCATTTTCACGCATATCTTACGTTCTGAATATATCCGGACATCCAAAAATTTATGTAATCATTAAAATATTTTATTTTAGTGATTGGCATGATAAAATTCCATTCGTCACGTAATTTGTTTTTCGTTTTTCACGTCCATTCGTGTTTCGTCGTAATTAATCGAACAACGCAACCGTACGGCCAAACGAACCGACATCCGAGATATTTTTGAGCATATTTTAAGTCCCCTATACTTTAACTTCATTTTAGAGCCTTGAAATAGGGTTAACGGGGCTTAAACGTGTCAAAAATGCATCGAAAAACAAGTTTTACACATTCAGGGACCTAAACTGTAATTCTGCCAAACTTGGCTTACACGGGGCGCGTAAGCTGAAGCCTCTGCTTACGTGGGGCGCAAGAAACACCTAGTTCAGTATAATTGTGTTTCCAGCTTGATCCAGCTGTTCCCATGTTTTGCAAATGGTTTTAATGAGTCTATGGGCTTGTTTTGAGGCTCCCATGGTATTAGAAAACAATGGGCACACATGTAGGTTCTTGATCAAAGCTCAGTTATCAAGGAACGATCCTAACGGTTCTTGATTTCCTATAAATACACAACTCCCATTTCATTTCAACCCACCTTGATCTGATTTTATGCTCTAAGTTGTAGCTTTATGCTTCATACCTGAGTATTTAAATGAAGATCTTCCTAGCTTCGACCCTTTGTAAGTATTCTTTCGTGCTTTTATGCGTTTTCAACCACGAAAGTCAAACAGTGTTTGACTTTCTGCTTTGACCGGTCAATGGTCAACACGAATTTTGTTTGAACTTCGCAACGTGAGCGTAATCACAATGGTTATAGTCCCTTGTGACTATACCTACTGATTACCACGTTGATTAGGTGTAGTGACGAGTCATAGTTTTGGTCAAAATACGCGTTTATGCGTATTTTGCAACCAAATTATTCCTAGGTACCAAAACCCTTTGTTTTGATTTCAAACTTCGTTAAACATGTTTTAACATGTTTAACTCTTCACTTTAGGTTTAGTGCTTATATAGGGTCGTAAGATAAGCAGTGTAAACAACCGCTTACACTTTCAAACCCGACCCATTTGGTCGATCATTAGGATCTGACCAAACATATTTTGTGACCATAGTTGTATAGGGAATAACCTTCCGAGGTTATATGTCACACCCCGACCATGTGGAACAACCAAACGTGGCGGAAACATCGGGGAGTGTTGTAACAGAATTAATTGTTTCAAATCCATGGTAATTGAAGTTTCGTTTTATTAATCAAACATGAAAGTTTACATTGTTTTAAACAAGAACCAAAGAGTACATAACATAAATTAACTAGTTCTTGTCTCATTTTAAGTCACTAAGGCACAGGTCCGCCTAAGTATGTCTTGATAAGTCCTATGCATCATCTCCTGAAAACACATGTGAAAATAGGTACGTCAGCATAAAAATGCCTGTGAGATACATAGGTTTTGTGAAAACAGAATTCATGACTTATGTTTGAGAAAATGTTTAGTCATGAACTTTGTAATTTGCTTTGTCTTGTAAATCATTTGAAAAATGATAAGATCAGATGATATCTATAAATAAGAGAATAATGTATGGTTAAATGAATAACCATGTAAAATGAGTTTGTATAAGATAAGTTGTTTGTAAATCAATGTCTTGTGAAAAGTATGTTATTTGTATAAAATGTTATATGTCTCAAATTGAAATGATTCAAATAACGCTACAATATGTGATACCATACAAACACTTATATATAGGAAGTACCAGCGGCGTATCCACCGTGCTTGTATCATATTACATACGCCTCGTTACTTAAATCACTTACTCAAACCAAACCATCAAGAAGAAATGTTTAACAATTGTAGAAATGTTTATGTATAGTCAAATGTCTATTGTCAAATGTAAATCATGTCAACAGATACAACTGGTTCACATGGTTCAATAGTTACAAACGGTTCACATAAATCAAGGGTTACGACGGTTCACATAGTCAAATGGTTACAACGGTTCAAAATGTAGTATAATGTGTTCATATGCTGGATGAGCATATGCAACAGAAATGCAATGTAAAAAAATGTACTAGGTATGCACGTAATGGACATACATAGCATAAGTGTAATGTAAAACAATGTACTAAGTATGCACGTAATGGACATACATATCATAAGTGTAATGTAAAACAATGTACTAAGTATGCACGTAATGGACATACATATCATAAGTGTAATGTAAAACAATGTACTAAGTATGCACACAATGGGCGTACATAGCATGAAATGTATTGTAAAGTGATGTACTAAGTATGCACACAATGGGCATACATAGCATAAAATGTATTGAAATCATGACTATAAATGTACTAATAAACATAGCAAGTATATGATGTGAAAACAGGAAAGCATGAAAGTAACAAGTAGGCACATGTGTTTCACCCCAAAACAGTTTGGAAAACAGTAAAAGAGGGGTCTATGTACTCACCTGAGATTGCTCAGAAGTCCTAAGATAACCACAAAGCAATGCTAGAGATCACGGAATCAAACGGCACCTAGTATAGGTAACTATGTTAATAAACCGGACCTAAATCGGAGGATCGGATAGAATGAGGGTTCGTAAACCAAACGAGTATAGAGACTCGTGTAATATGGTTTAACAAAGCCTACATACTAAATGAAACCTAACATAAGTGCTTACGACCCATTACGACCCGTTTAGGTAGCTTATGCTACTTTAACGCGTCGTTCGCGTGAAACGCATTCGGACCGCCTAACTAGCCCTATGACAAGTGTTATATGCCTAAACATGTTACATAATCAGTTATGTGACAAAAGTTTAGGTTACATATGCTTAATTACCAATTATACATGAAAAGGGTATTCTGGTAATTTACCTAAGGCATATAAACTACCTATCATATAACTACTAAAACGAAGCGACCATAAGGTATAACCTCGGAAGGTTATTCCCTATATGCTATGGTCACCTAATGTGTTTGGTCGGATCCTAATGATCGACCAAATGGGTCGGGTTCGAAGGTATAAGTGATTTATTAGATCGCTTACCCTTACGACCCTAGACAACGTGGTAATCAGTAGGCATAGTCACAAGGGACTATAACCATCGTGATTACAATCACGTTGCGAAGTTCAAACGAACTTCGCATTGACCATAAACTGGTCAATGCAGAAGGTCAAACAAAGTTTGACTTTCAGACTCGAAAGCAATAAAAGAACGAAGGAACACTTACAAAGGGTCCCCGAATGCTAATCTAGATCAAAATAGCTCAGGTATGAAACAAAGGTTTCAACTTAGAGCACATTAGATCAGATTCTTGTGAGGAATGAGTGAACATAAGGTGGGTATTTATGGTTTTCGGTTCACCGTTAGGATCGTTTCTTGGAAAAGAGGGAATGAACTCACCCGTACACTTGTCGGAATGTTGTGGTAACTCATATTGCTCCACCACAAGAGTTTGACACTTGGCCTTGGCCTTTGGAGGGGTTAAAGGCTTTTAACAGCTGAGAAAAAATGTTTTGCTGCATCTGACCCCTGCTTACGGACCTCAACATTATCAGTGTTGAGGTCCGTAAGGACCTTGCAGACCTGAATCTTTCAAAAATGGCAAAACAGGCCCCTGTGCGCGTATCGTCGTGTTTTGGCACTTCTAACACCCGTCAAACCCAATTTCAAGCTCCAGAATGATGTTAATGTATAGGGAACTTAAAATGTGCTCAAAAATATCTTGGATGTCGGTTCGTTTGGCCGTACGGTTGCGTTGTTCGGTTAATTTCGACGGTATGCGCATAAGCGCGAAAAACGATCCAAATGGCGTGACGAATGGATTTTTCTCATGCCAAACACTAAAATAAAATATCTTAGTGCTTACATAAATTTTTGGATGTCCGGATGTATTCAGAACGTAAGTTATGCGCGAAAATGCAAACTTATGCACTTTTTGACACTTTTAGTCCCTGAATGACCCAAAAGTTTATTTTAGCACACCGAACCCCTCAAAGCCTATTTCTAAGCTAGGTGAAGGATATTTAAGGTGTTTTTAACTTATGGTCATGTTCCGGAATGTTCGTTACAGTTCAAATTGGCATACTTTCGCAGTTTGTCAAGTTTAGTCCCGGTAGGCGAATTAACTCGATTTTACCATACCAAAGCCTTCAGAACTTATTTCTAAGTTATGTAAAGGTTATTTAAGGTATGTTAAGCCTATTTCACTATTTCGGAGTATTCGTTGCATTAAACTGGTTATATTTACACATCAGCGCGCGTATAACCTTCTAGGAAGCGATTTAGAGCTTGAAATCGAACAAGAGTTGATATGTGCAAACGATACACATATTTTTACAAATCCCAAGTATGAAATACAATATTTCATTGGTTTGGCATTTGTTGGATGGTTGAAGTGACACAAGTGTCACAGTCTCCCCTACTTTTGGAAATTTCGTCCCGAAATTTATTCGTAGGAGTCTATTTGTGACTTTGTGTCAAATAACCACCAGAGATATGAAAGGCATAATCCTGACATTTCCTTAACGGACATTCTTCAGAAACGAAAATGAACAGAATGAGTCATTTTCCACAATTTCTTTAGAAACGAAAATGAACGGAATAAGTCATTTTCCACGATTTCTTCAGGAACGAAAATGAACGGAATGAGTCATTTTCCACAATTTCTTCAGAAACGAAAATGAACGGAATGAGTCATTTTCCACGATTTCTTCAGATACGAAAATGAACGGAATGAGTCATTTTCCACAATTTCTTCAGAAACGAAAATGAACGGAATGAGTCATTTTCCACAATTTCTTCAGATACGAAAATGAACGGAATGAGTCATTTTCCACAATTTCTTCAGAAATGAAAATGAACGGAATGAGTCATTTTCCACAATTTCTTCAGATACAAAAATGAACGGAATGAGTCATTTTCCACAATTTCTTCAGGAACGAAAATGAACGGAATGAGTCATTTTCCACAATTTCTTCAGATACGAAAATGAACGAAAGGAGTCATCTCTAGACACATGACAAAACTTTCTGTGGTTTCTGTGCACGGAATTTCATAATTATGTATGCATCCATAATTACACAATTCCTTGCACAGTCCGCACAATTTGTTTGTAATGTGAAGGGGAGGAAAAATCAAACCTGTGATGAGTGTGACTAGACTACCATAAGGTCCTTTTAATTAGATCAACAATTGATTCTTTTAATTAGGCCACCAAGGAGTCCTTTCAGCTATCTCATCACATGATATTCCTAACCAGATTTTTGGATCAATCTGTTTAACTAAACCACTCAAGGGGTCTAATTATGGAATAGTACAATATAATCCAAGGGTCTTTACTATTACGTAAAAGCCCTTTGAGGTTTTAATATAGTACTTTTGGATATCCTACTATGAATTCCTGATACGAAGATATTGAAGATTCTACGAGGATTTGGATAACAAAACTTGGATTACACAAAAACATAAAAGGAAACACATAAGCACATAATCACATAGTTGTTTAACTTGATTATTAATTTGTTATTAACTTGTTATCGATTGAGAATGGATATGGAAACCAGTCGATGGACTTCAATGTCCTCTAGGATCTATCTGAAAAGATAGGAAGATCTCCCAACAATTTGATTTTTGTTTTCAAAGAAACGTAATATTCGAATTAAGGAACACAACATTTTTAGGATTTACGGAAATACCCTTAGGTACCCTATTAATGATTTATAGAGGTACTTTGGGTATTCGTCCAGTCTTGTAACTTGCGCCTTGTACTTCGTTTCCTTGGGAGAAACGGGTACTTAGGAATTTTGTGGACAACGCAAGAGATCATAAAATAGAAAAATATTGGGGGGTAGTTTGCTTTTCAAGGAATACGATTCCTTGATTGTCGGTATTGTAAGGGATATGTTGTTTATACATACAACCTCATAAATACATTGCAATGTAAATAAAAGATTTATTTATAAACAATGATAACAACTGTTTCATGGACCTTGACAACAAAAGAAAATAATACATAAGACATGATTATTTCTAAAGGGTGTTGTCTTCTAGTCGGTCAGATGCTCATCACTGTGCTGGATTAGCATTAGCAAGCTTTGGGCAATTTCTTCGGAAATGACCCATCTCGCCACAGTTGAAGCAAGAACCTGGTAGAAAACGACGTTGAGCAGGATTGTTGCCAGCTTGATTTGGTGCAATTGCAGCTCGGCAAGCTTTTGCTGTATGACCTTTAAGTCCACAAATTTGGCATTCGCGGCACTTCACACTAGCATGATGATGAAGGTTACATTGGTTGCACAAGGGTGAAGTTCCTTTGTATGGCTTCCTAGTAGGGGGTTGAGCTGGTTGGTTGGGGACGACTTGATCATTGTGAGTAACCATGGCGAAGTTCTGAGAAGCCTTTCGTTTCTTTGACTTCTTAGGGGATCCAGTCTGTTCATCCATGGTCTTTGATTCCTCGATTGGTTTCGATTCCTCGACCGGTTTCTTGTCACCCTTTCGGAAAAGCTTACGTTTCCTGATCTGAGATTCAGTCAAGGTTGCAGATAGCTCAATGGCCTGCCTAACCGTAGTGGGGTTACTACCAGTAACAATGTCCTGAACTGAGTCAGGGAGACCATCAATGTATTTTTCGATCGCCTTATCCAAAGGCGTAACCATGGAAGGACACAACAGGCTCAGCTCCTCATATCGATCAGTGTATGCTCGATGTTCGCCGCTGTCTTGCTTAAGATCGTCGAATTCCCTTTCCAAGGCCCTGATCTCGTGACGAGGACAGAATTCCTTCATCATCAGTGCTCGAAGTTCTTCCCACGTTTGTGCCAGTGCCACTTCGGCACCCCTATCTCTCACCACACCGTTCCACCATGTCAAAGCTCATTTCTCAAAGACACTAGATGCAAAATCTACCTTTCGCTCGTTTGGACGTTGAACATGTCTGAAGGTGCTCTCTAGACTCTCAAACCATTGCAGAAGTGCAGTCGCTCCTTGAGACCCAGAAAACTTTGATGGCTTAGCCGAGTTGAACGTCTTGAAGCTGCATGGGGCATTATTGTTGTTGAGGGCTTGGTTACATTGGGCAACGATGGTTGGGATTGCAGCAGTTACTTGCTGTGTAATGACAGCTTCCAGATCTTCAATAGATACCGGATTTTCGCGTTGTGGAGGCATTCTAAAAGGGAAACTAGAGAGAAAACAAATGAAATGGCATTGGGTAAGACTAGGATGTTACAATTACCGACCAAAATCATGGGTGATGGTCATTTGTTTGAACCACGAAGCAAACAAACGACACACAAAGGCTGAATCAAAGCAATTAGATCCTCATAATGTATCGCGAAGACATGCTTGCCTATAAGTGGACACTCACCCCAAGAGTTCCCAGGTAAGAGTGACTGGTCCGATTATGTGGATTTGTACGAACACTCTAGCCTTAGACAGAAAACTCAGGGTACAGGCATCCACTCTTCCAGTTTGCACGTGTTCACATTATTTAGGACCAAAAACTTTGACGAGAGTTTTGAAAATTCAAAGGGGTTCAAAACCTTGTAACAGAGGGTTCAAAACCTTACAACAGAGGGTTCAAAACCAAGTAATCAATCATCCAAAAACAGATGATTAATTTTCAAAGCGATTTTGAAATTTATGTTCTTGTTGTGGTCGTCGCCTAAGGATAGGTGACGGTATTGTTTTATGACTAAACGCAAGTAAACTCGCGTTAGGGTCCTAAGAAGGTTATAGACTAGGTCAAAGTATTACTAATAACCTAATTCCCTATAACCATTGGCTCTGATACCAACTTTTCTGTCACACCCTGACCACGTGGAACAACCAAACGTGGCGGAAACGTCGGGGAGTGTTGTAACAGAATTAATTGTTTCAAATCAATGGCAATTGAAGTTTCATTTTATTAATCAAACATGAAAGTTTACATTGTTTTAAACAAAAACCAAAGAGTACATAACATAAATTAACTAGTTCTTGTCTCGTTTTAAGTCACTAAGGCACAGGTCCGCCTAAGTATGTCTTGATAAGTCCTATGCATCATCTCCTGAAAACACATGTGAAAATAGGTACGTCAGCATAAAAATGCCTGTGAGATACATAGGTTTTGTGAAAACAGAATTCATGACTTATGTTTGAGAAAATGTTTAGTCATGAACTTTGTAATTTGCTTTGTCTTGTAAATCATTTGAAAAACGATAAGATCAGATGATATCTATAAATAAGAGAATAATGTATGGTTAAATGAATAACCATGTAAAATGAGTTTGTATAAGATAAGTTGTTTGTAAATCAATGTCTTGTGAAAAGTATGTTATTTGTATAAAATGTTATATGTCTCAAATTGAAATGATTCAAATAACGCTACAATATGTGATACCATACAAACACTTATATATAGGAAGTACCAGCGGCGTATCCACCGTGCTTGTATCATATTACATACGCCTCGTTACTTAAATCACTTACTCAAACCAAACCATCAAGAAGAAATGTTTAACAATTGTAGAAATGTTTATGTATAGTCAAATGTCTATTGTCAAATGTAAATCATGTCAACAGATACAACTGGTTCACACGGTTCAATAGTTACAAACGGTTCATATAAATCAAGGGTTACGACGGTTCACATAGTCAAATGGTTACAACGGTTAAAAATATAGTATAATGTGTTCATATGCTGGATGAGCATATGCAACAGAAATGCAATGTAAAACAATGTACTAAGTATGCACGTAATGGACATACATAGCATAAGTGTAATGTAAAACAATGTACTAAGTATGCACGTAATGGACATACATAGCATAAGTGTAATGTAAAACAATGTACTAAGTATGCACACAATGGGCGTACATAGCATAAAATGTATTGTGAAGTGATGTAGTAAGTATGCACACAATGGGCATACATAGCATAAAATGTATTGAAATCATGACTATAAATGTACTAATAAACATAGCAAGTATATGATGTGAAAACAGGAAAGCATGAAAGTAACAAGTAGGCACATGTGTTTCACCCCAAAACAGTTTGGAAAACTGTAAAAGAGGGGTCTATGTACTCACCTGAGATTTGCTCAGAAGTCCTAAGATAACCACCAAGCAATGCTAGAGATCACGGAATCAAACGGCACCTAGTATAGGTAACTATGTTAATAAACCGGACCTAAATCGGAGGATCGGATAGAATGAAGGTTCGTAAACCAAACGAGTATGGAGACTCATGTAATATGGTTTAACAAAGCCTACATACTAAATGAAACCTAACATAAGTGCTTACGACCCATTACGACCCGTTTAGGTAGCTTATGCTACTTTAACTCGTCGTTCGCGTGAAACGCGTTCGGACCGCCTAACTAGCCCTATGACAAGTGTTATATGCCTAAACATGTTACATAATCAGTTATGTGACAAAAGTTTAGGTTACATATACTTAATTACCAATTATACAAGAAAAGGGTATTCTGGTAATTTACCTAAGGCATATAAACTACCTATCATATAACTACTAAAACGAAGCGACCATAAGGTATAACCTTGGAAGGTTATTCCCTATATGCTATGGTCACCTAATGTGTTTGGTCGGATCCTAATGATCGACCAAATGGGTCGGGTTCGAAGGTATAAGCGATTTATTAGATCGCTTACCCTTACGACCCTAGACAACGTGGTAATCAGAAGGCATAGTCACAAGGGACTATAACCATCGTGATTACAATCACGTTGCGAAGTTCAAACGAACTTCGCATTGACCATAAACTGGTCAATGCAGAAAGTCAAACAAAGTTTGACTTTCGGACTCGAAAGCAATAAAAGAACGAAGGAAGACTTACAAAGGTCCCCGAATGCTAATCTAGATCAAAATAGCTCAGGTATGAAACAAAGGTTTCAACTTAGAGCACATTAGATCAGATTCTTGTGAGGAATGAGTGAACATAAGGTGGGTATTTATAGTTTTCGGTTCACTGTTAGGATCGTTTCTTGGAAAAGAGGGAATGATCTCACCCGTACACTTGTCGGAATGTTGTGGTAACTCATATTGCTCCACCACAAGAGTTTGACACTTGGCCTTGGCCTTTGGAGGGGTTAAAGGCTGTTAACAGCTGAGAAAAAATGTTTTGCTGCATCTGACCCCTGCTTACGGACCTCAACATTATCAGTGTTGAGGTCCGTAAGGACCTTGCAGACCTGAATCTTTCAAAAATGGCAGAACAGGCCCCTGTGCGCGTATTGTCGTGTTTTGGCACTTCTAACACCAGTCAAACCAAATTTCAAGCTCCAAAATAATGTTAAAGTATAGGGAACTTAAAATGTGCTAAAAAATATCTTGGATGCCGGTTCGTTTGGCCGTACGGTTGCGTTGTTCGGTTAATTTCGACAGAATGCGCTTAAGCGCGAAAAACGATCCAAATGGAGTGACGAATGGATTTTTCTCATGCCAAACACTAAAATAAAATATCTTAGTGCTTACATAAATTTTTGGATGTCCGGATGTATTCAGAACGTAAGTTATGCGCGAAAATGCAAACTTATGCACTTTTTGACACTTTTAGTCCCTGAATGACCCAAAAGTTTATTTTAGCACACCGAACCCCTCAAAGCCTATTTCTAAGCTATGTGAAGGATATTTAAGGTGTGTTTAACTTATGGTAATGTTCTGGAATGTTCGTTACAGTTCAAATTGGCATACTTTCGCAGTTTGTCAAGTTTAGTCCCTGTAGGCGAATTAACTCGATTTTACCATACCAAAGCCTTCAAAACTTATTTCTAAGTTATGTGAAGGTTATTTAAGGTATGTTAAGCCTATTTCACTATTCCGTCATGTTCGTTGCATTAAACTGGTTATATTTACGCATCAGCGCGCGTATAACCTTCTAGGAAGCGATTTAGAGCTTGAAATCGAACAAGAGTTGATATGTGCAAACGATACACATATTTTTACAAATCCCAAGTATGAAATACAATATTTCATTGGTTTGAAATTTGTTGGATGGTTGAAGTGACACAGGTGTCACATTATACCTTATGGTCACTTCGTTTAGTTAGTTGTATGATAGGGAATTTATATGCCTTAGGAAAATGACCAAAATGCCCTTTTTACGCATAAATTCATTTTAAGCATATGTCACCTAAATTTTTACATCTAAACTGATTAGGTAACATTATTAGACATGTTAAGGCATATAATACTTGTCATAGGACTAGCTAGGCGGTCTGAATGAGTTTTACGCAAACGACGCGTTAAAGTAACGTAAGCTACCTAAATGGGTCGTAATGGGTCGTAAGCACTTAGGATAGGTTTCGATTTAGTTTGTAGGCTTTGTTAAACCATATCATATGAGTTCCAATACTCATTTGGTTTATGAAACCTCATCCTATCCAATCTTTGGATCTAGGTCCGGTTATTAATATAGTTATCTATATTAGGTGTCGTTTGATTCCGTGATCCCTCTAGCTTTGCTTGGTTGTTATTCAAGACTTCTAAGCATCCTCAGGTGAGTACATAGACCCCTCTTTTACTATTTTCAAACATTTTGGGGTGAAACACATGTGCCTACTTGTTACTTTCATGCTTTTCATGTTTTTATATCATATACTTGCTATGTTATGTCACACCCCCAAAATCCACCTGCGGAGTATCACCGCTTGGAGGCGTGACTGACCAGGATCAAGCCACCAATCATATTGAACAAGCAAGTAAGTAATAGTAAAACCAACGCAATACAATTGGTGTCCAACAAAACATAGTTTAAGTTGCAAGCGGAAGCATAATGTCAAAAACCAAAGCATAATTTAAATGTGTTTAAGTTTATCATGAACACTCAATGTCCATGCTCCACAACGACTCTTCCCCATGCAAGCTCCAGCTATGTACCTATTGACCTGCAAAGCATGTAGTAACGAGTCAACAATAATGTTGAGCGAGTTCACAGTTAGGTGTTCGTTTTAAGTTGTTCCAAAAACAGTTTCCTTTAACTGGCATCCTGCCGTGGGGGTTACCCCATAGTTGAAAACGTGTTTAGTTTATTCCCGTTTATTCTGGCTATCCAGCCGTGGGGGCTACCCCATGTTTAATTATCTGGCTCTCTGGCCGTGGGGGTTACCCCATAGTTGAAAACGTGTTTAGTTTATTCCCGTTTATTCTGGCTATCCAGCCGTGGGGGCTACCCCATGCTTAATTATCTGGCTCTCTAGCCGTGGGGGCTACCCCATGTATATACTAGACTCGTTACCATATCGACTGCTGACTGTAGTCATGTTTATGTGCCCTGAACTGTCAATGTCTATCATCGTTGACGTGCCCAGATCCATTAGTTCACGCCCGTCCTCTGCGGCATGGTGTGAGGCTTGTCAGACCTAAATAGAGCTATCTAACTAATGACCCGCTCGCCATTGGCCCGACGATTAAGTCGATATAAAAAGGAGGGACTTCGTGAAAGAGTTTTGGTCTAGTGAAAGTTAACTGTCCATGAGGACGAGGAATTATATTCCTTAACCCATACTGTCCTACCCAAGAAGGACGAGGAATCCATATTCCTTAACCCATTCCCAACCCCTGGGAATCCCATGCTTTGTAGAAAGTGTGAACTCACCTTAGGTTAGCTTGGCAGATAAACGAAAGGTCAATCGAGCTGCTAGAGGTCAACCACGTCCTAACATGGTTACCATACGAGTCAGGTCTAGGTTCAATTAGTGCGTGTATGATTACACATAGTTTAACAGGTTTTGAACACATACTGATCATGGCAAACACATAAATCACTTAAACAGTCAAGTCCACACAATACCCCACTTGTGCGACTCAGAAGGTTGGGCTCGCACAAGTTCAATAGCCCATTAGTCTTGTGCGATTCACCCATGGAAGCCCAACAATACCCGACCCATTAACTAGAGAGCCCAACACATCCCTAAACATACACACGACCCAATTAAATAAACAGACAACATGTCTTGTGTGATCCGTTTGATCTTGTGCGACTGGACTTGGGCTTTGAGGCCCAACAGTCATGTTATACGGTTGTTTGTGTGAGGCCCAAGACCTTGTGCGATCGGCACCATCTTGTGCGATCCACCAGGTCTTGTGCGATCAGGCATTTCTAAACAGTACTCTGAGCATAGATGGTTGTACCTAGCTTGTGCGTTTGACTCTTGTGCGATCAGATCAGGCCTTGTGCGACCTGATCTTGTGCGACTGAGAGAGAACTTGTGCGATTGGTTTTATTATCCGAATATAGTGCTAATCAGATATATTGTTTCCATGTTTGATTTAGCCAACATTCAAACCGTCATCTATTGATTTTACAAATCAATTCCAATAATTACCATACTTGCAATTTAGCAAAACACTCAATCAACCGTTTTTAATTATCCATTAATCGATCAAAGCAAGGTTTTATCAGTTGAATCATATGAGTTCTAATCCGATTAAACATGAACCAAAACACAAACAACAATCCTAACATCTAAGCATATTAACATACATTACGATTTCGATCTCTTGCATGCATACTAACATAATCAATCCAACAACAATCATTCGAACATGAATACCTCTCAACCGAATAATCATTCTTTCCGACTTTAAATCATCATTCGAACCATAACATTAGTCAAACAAGAAAGAAATAATTATCACAATTGCTTGCCAATTCAATACCCACTCAAACCAATTATTTATTATAATTGTTGACAGTTCATCGGTTCACATGCATGATTAATGTAAAGCTTATACATGATGATCACATCATCACATCACCTCATCAATCATCACTAGACAGAATCAAAAAAAATCTAGAATTCATGCAACTAACATTCTTGATATTAGTCTAACATTTATCACCACTATCACATGTAGCAATCATTACCAAATAAGTCAAAGTGAAGCACTAACCAAATATGAGGATGAGATATGGTTGGCAACAACCAGGAAGCGTCGGGGTAGGAATGGGAGGCTGCCGTCGGGTTCCAAGAGAGAGAGAGTATGAGCTTTAGGGTTTTGTGATTATTTCAAATACTATCTTAATGAGAGGGTTTTCACAAACCAAATGTGTATTCGCTGGATGTGAGCCGAGCCTAATTCTCAGGTTTCATTTGGGCCGAGGGCTAGCCCAAGATAATTGAAAGAATGTTGTGCGACTCAGGGTGTATTGTGCAATCGGTTATTCATTATGCGATCCACATATGTTACAAGTATATACATAACACACTATAATCTCATAACACTTATCACATAATAAAACATAACATTTTATCACAAACAATCACAATAGTTAATAACATAGCGCTCACACCGGTTACTCCAAAATACATGAAAGGTTCAGAAATACGAGTTGTCACATTATCCCCAAGTTGAAAGAAATTTCATCCCGAAATTTGGTACGTACTCACTGAGGAAGCTAGTTAAGTTGCATGGTTTTCCTGGGGTGTCACATCCTCCCCCCGTTGATTTGGAGATTCGTTCCGAAATTCCGCAGTAGCTTCAGCCTCAGTAGTGGTTGTACTGTTTGTGAACAATTGGGGATACTTTTGTTTCATTTGATCTTCGCGTTCCCAGGTGAACTCTGGGCCACGACGGGAGTTCCAACGAACACGAACGAGAGGTATTCTAGTGAGTTTGAGGACCTTAACGTCCTGGTCTGTCACACCCCGACCACGTGGAACATACAAAACGTGGCGGAAATGTCGGGGAGTGTTGTAACAGAATTAATTGTTTCAAATCCATGGCAATTGAAGTTTCGTTTTATTGATTAAAAGTGTTACAATGTCTTAACAAACAAGGAAATACAACATAATTAACTAGTCTTGTATCTTTTATTGTCACTAAAGCCCAAGTCTGCCTATGTGTATCTTGATCATCTTATGCAACAGTTCCTGAAAAACACATGTGAAAATAGGTACGTCAGCATAAAAATGCCTGTGAGATACATAGGTTTTGTGAAAATAGGATTCATGACTTATGTTTGAGAAAATGTTTAGTCATGAACCTTGTTATTTGCTTTGTCTTGTAAATCATGTGAAAAACAATGAGTTCAGATGATATGTATAAATAAGTGAATAATGTATGGTTAAATGAATAACCATGTAAAAATGTGTTTGTATAAGATAAGTTTTTTGTAAAACAATGTCTTGTGAAAAGTATGTTATTTGTATAAAATGTTATATGTATCAAACTGAAATGATTCAAATAACGCTACGATATGTAATACCATACAAACACTTATATATAGGAAGTACCAGCGGCGTATCCACCATGCTTGTATCATATTACACACACATCGTTACTTAATCACTTAATCAAACCAAACCAAACACTGTAAAATGTCTATGTTTAAATCAATTGTCAAATGTATTGAATAATATGTCAAAGTATTCATGTCAAGATGTAAATCATGTCAAAATGTCTATGTCAAATATCCATGTCAAATGTCTATGTCAAATATCCATGTCAAATGTCTATGTCAAATATCCATGTCAAATGTTTATGTCAAATATCCATGTCAAATGTCTATGTCAAATATCCATGTATGGCAAGTGAAATGTCTCAACTAAACCATATGCACAAAAACAAAGTATTGAAGTAAAACTTGGTTTAAATCAAAGTTATGTTTTGTGGGAAATACATGATCAAATGTCAATCATGTTAAAATGTCTATGTCGAAATGTCATGTAAAACGATGTACTAAGTAATGCACACAATGGCAATACATAGCATGAAATGTAATGAAATCATGTACTATAATGTACTAACGAACATAGCAGTATATGATGTGAAAACAGGAAAGCAGGAAAGTAACAAGTAGGCACATGTGTTCCACCCCAAAACAGTTTGGAAAAACAGTAAAAGAGGGGTCTATGTACTCACCTGGGAGTGCTTAGGAGTCTTGAACAACTACCAAGTAAGCTAGAGGAGTCCCGGAAATCAAACGGTACCTAATATAGGTAACTACATAATTAACCCGGACCTAAATCGGAAGACTGGGTAGCAGGAGGGTTTGTAAACCAAATGAGTGTAGGAACTCATATGATATGGTTTAACAAAGCCTACATACTAAATGAAACTTAACCTAAGTATTATCGACCCATCGCGACCCATTAAGGTAGCTTATGCTACTTTAACGCGTCGTGCGCGTGAAACGCGTTCGGACCGTCTAACTAGCCCTATGACAAGTGTTATATGCCTAATCATGTTACATAATCAGTTATGTGACAAAGGTTTAGGTTACATATGCTTAATTACCAATTATACATGAAAAGGGTATTCTGGTAATTTACCTAAGGCATATAAACTACCTATCATACAACTATTTAAACGATGTGACCATAGGGTATAACCTCGGAAGGTTATTCCCTACCTACTATGGTCACCTAATGTATTTGGTTGGATCCTAATGATCGACCAAACTGGGTCGGGTTCGAAGGTATAGGCGATTTATTAGATCGCCTACCCTACGACCCTAGACAACGTGGTAATCAGTGGGCATAGTCCCAAGGGACTATGACCAACGTGATTACACTCACGTTGCGAAGTTCAAACGAACTTCGCATTGACCATTACTGGTCAACGCTGAAAGTCAAACAAAGTTTGACTTTCTGACTCGAAAAGCAGTAAAATAAGGAAAAGAACGAAAGAATACTAACCCAGGGTCCCCGAATGCTAAACTCAATTCGAAAATCTCAGGTATGAAACAAATGTTTCAACTTAGAGTTTCTCAAAATGAATTTCTAGTGATTTTGAACAAAGGGGTGTTGGGTTATTTATAGTTTTCGGGTAACCGTTAGGATCGTTTCTTGGAAAAGGGGAAACGATCAAGGCCGTACATGTGTTGGAAGGTTATGGTGACTAAAATGTGATCCTTATCAGCTGACTAGGCTATTGGGAAGGTGTGGATGTGAATCAAACAGCTGCAACTGATGTTAAATGCATTGAATCTGTTCTGATAGTGGGAAGCGGCCCGCTTCAGGATCAGGCAAACACAAAGCGGGCCGCCTGACCCTTCTGATCCGCAAATATGTTTGAAAAATGACAGTTTCAGTCCCTGCACGTGTTTAAGGCTATTTCCGACACTTCTAAGGCCCGTAAAGCCAACTTTAAGGCCCTAAAATGTTGCCTAAACATTGTGGACATGAAACATGCTCAAAAATATGCCGGGTGATGGTTCGTTTGGCCGTACGAACGCGATGTTCGCTTAATTACGACGGAATGCGCATAAGCGCGAAAAATGATCCAAATGACGCGACGAATGGATTTTTCTTAAGGCGAACACTAAAATATAATGTAGTCATGCTTACATAAATTTTTGGATGTCCGGATGTATTCAGAACGTAAGTTATGCGCGAAAATGCAAACTTGTGCACTTTTTGACACTTTTAGTCCCTGAATGACCCAAAAGTTTATTTTAGCACACCGAACCCATCAAAGCCTATTTCTAAGCTATGTAAAGGATATTTAAGGTGTGTTTAACTTATGGTTATGCTCCGGAATGTTCGTTACAGTTCAAATTGGCATACTTTCGCAGTTTGTCAACTTTAGTCCCTGTAAGCGATTTAACTTGATTTCACCACACCAAACCTTCCAAAACTTATATATAAGTTATGTAAAGGTTATTTAAGGTATGTTAAGCCTATTTCACTATTCCGGAGTGTTCGTTGGATTAAACTGATTATATCTGCACATCAGAGCGCGTATAACCTTCCAGAAAGCGATTTAAAGCTTGAAATCGAACAAGAATTGATATGTGCAAACGATACACATATTTTTACAAGTCCAAAGTATGAAATACAATATTTCATTGGTTTGGCATTTGTTTGATGGTTGAAATGACACAGGTGTTACAGTCTCCCCTACTTTAGGAAATTTCGTCCCGAAATTTAGTTTTAGAGGAAACTTGTGGAGACAGCTGTGACAGTTTTGCCTTCAGACAGATCCATTGAGCCCTTAAGTAAAACTCTAGGCCATGTTAGGATTCTTAGCAAATATGTCAACCCTCAAAGTGAAGTCCTTGTAGTAACAAAACATGGAGTTTTGAACTATAGACAGGAGAACATTTCCCGTGAAGAATTATCATAGGAAACTTGTGTGTGCTTGAAATCAGAATTGGGGAGTATAAGAATATATGACATTGGTCAAGTCCAAGACTTTTCCCGTATCATTACTCTTGTTACTACTATAGGTCCTAACACATGACAAAACTTCCTGTGGTTTCTGTGCACTGAATTCCATAATTATGTAGGCCTCCATAATTACTTATTTCCTTGCACAGTCCGCACAGTTCATTTCATAATGTGTATGGGAAAAATCAACGAATAATCCTGTGGTGACTTAACTTGACTGCAACAGAGTCCCTTTAACTAGTTCACCAGAGGATTAGATCAACAAACAATCTCTTGAACTTAGACCACCCGAGGGCCTATTTAACTACATAAACATATGATATATTAAACTAGATTGTCGAACCAATCCATTTACCTTAGATCGACGTAGGATCTCTTTAACTAGATTGTCGAACCAATCTCTTCAACGAAACTACCCAAGAGGAATATTTAACTACACCGACATAGGATGTATTTAACTAGATTGTCGAACCAATCTATTTAACTTAGATCGACGTAGGATCTCTTTAACTCAACTACCAAGAGAAACATTTAACTACACCGACGTAGGATGTATTTAACTTTAGATCGACGTAGGATCTCTTTAACTAGATTGTCGAACCAACCTCTTCAACGAAACTACCCAAGAGGAATATTTAACTACACCGACGTAGGATGCATTTAACTAGATTGTCGAACCAATCTATTTAACTTAGATCGACGTAGGATCTCTTTAACTCAACTACCAAGAGAAACATTTAACTACACCGACGTAGGATGTATTTAACTTTAGATCGACGTAGGATCTCTTTAACTCAACTACCTAAGAGAAACATTTAATTACACCGACGTAGGATGTATTTAACTTTAGATCGACGTAGGATCTCTTTAACTCAACTACCAAGAGAAACATTTAACTACACCGACGTAGGATGTATTTAACTTTTTGAATAGTACTTTATAATCCAAGGGACTTAACTACAACGTAGAAGTCCATTAAGGATTTTATGTAGTACCTTTGGGTATCCTACTATGAATCCCTTATACGAAGATATGGAAGATTCTACGAGGATTTGGATGACAAAACTTGGATCACACAAAAAAAAACATAAAAGGAAACACATAAGCACATAAACACATAGTTGTTTAATTTAACCATTAAGTTGTTGTCTTTGGATACGGATATTTAAAGCACGCCAGAAATCCAATCCGTGGATTCCACTTGGCACTTAAATCATTAGAATCTAACCATGAAGATAGGAAGATCTACCAAAAATTCGATTTTGTTTTCAAGAAAACACAATATTCGAATTAAGGAACACAAAAATTTGAATATACGGAAATACCCTTAGGTACCCTATTAAGAATTTATAGTGGTACGTTGGGTATTCATACAGAGTTGTAACTTGCGCCTTGTACTTCGTTTCTTTATAAGAGACGAAGGATTTCCGTGGAAAACGCAAGAGATAATAAGATGGAAGAAATTACGGGGTAATCTGTTCTTCAAGGAGTACGATTCCTTGATTGTTGGTATTGTAGGGGATACGTTGTTTATACATGCCATTCATATTTGTACATTATAATGCAAAATAAGAAGATTTATTTATAAACAACCACAACAACAACTGTTTCATGGACCTCGACAACAAAAGAAAATAATACATAAGGCTTGATTATTTCTAAACAGCATTGTCTTCTAGTTGCTCCGATGCTCATCCCTGCGTTGGATTTGCATTAGCAATCTTTGGGCAATTTCTTCGGAAATGGCCCATCTCGTTACAGTTGAAACAAGGACCTCGTGGAAGACGAGCTTGAGCAGGATTTACTTGAGGTTGGTTTGGACCAGCTTGGTTCGGGGTAAAACGACAAGCATTTGCCAGGTGACCGAGTCGCCCACATGATGCACACAAACGACACTGTAGGTGAGCTAAGTGGTGTGCATTACATTTGTCGCATATCGGTGCAGTACCGGCATAAGGTTTCCTTACAGGAGGCTGAGCTGGTTGGTGGCGGATGTTTTGGTTGGGTTGAGCAGCAATCGCAAAATTCTGCGAAGCCTTACGCTTCTTTGACTCCTTATGGGATCCAGTCTGTTCATCCATGATCTTTGATTCCTCGACTGGTTTCTTGTCACCTTTCCGGAAAAGCTTTTTCTTTCTGATGTGGGATTCAGTTAGAGTAGCTGACAATTCAATGGCTTGTCTGACAGTAGTAGGGTTGCTGCCAGTAACAATATCCTGAACTAGGTCAGGAAGACCATCAGTATATTTCTCGATCGCCTTATCCACAGGAGTAACCATAGCAGGACACAGCAGGCTCAATTCTTCAAAACGGTCAGTATAGGCTCGATGTTCCCCACTGTCTTGCTTCAAATCATCAAATTCTCTCTCCAAAGCTCGTAGTTCGTGACGAGGACAGAACTCCCTCATCATAAGAGCTCTAAGCTCGGCCCAAGTCTGTGCTACTGCAATTTCAGCACCCCGGTCTCTCATAATCCCGTTCCACCACGTAAGAGCCCTCTTCTGAAACACGCTCGAAGAAAACTCAACCTTGCGATTTTCAGGACACTGAACGTGACGGAACGTATTCTCAATGCTCTCAAACCATTGAAGAAGCCCAGTTGCTCCCTCTGAACCACTAAACTTGAGCGGTTTAGCTGAGTTGAAACTCTTGAAGTTGCAGGGAGAATTGTTGTTGTTGATGGTCTGCATCATTTGAGCATAAAGATTAGGGAAGGCAACAGCCATTTGCTGTGCGATGATTCCCGCCAGTTCGGCATTATCCATCTGATTATCGCGTCGAGGAGGCATTCTAAAAGAGGAAACATGAAAGGAAACGAGTGAGTGATTTAGACGAAAAGAATGAGATGAAATAAATCTGATGAAGGCAAGGATAGTGGTCATTTGTTCGCTTTACAAAGCAAACAATCTACACATAGTGACTAATCAAAGTAAATGGGTCAAAAATAATGTATTGCGAAGACATGCTCGCCTATAAGTGAACACTCATCCCAAGAATTCCCAGGTAAGCACAACTGGTCTCGCGTCTGATGAGATGTATACGAAGTGCTTGCCTAGACAGAAAACCCAGAATACAGGCATTCACCCTTCCAGTTTGCACGTGTTCACATTATTTAAAACCCAAAACCTTGACGAGATTTTTTTTTGAAAACTTAAAGGGGTTCAAAACCATATAACAGAGGGTTCAAAACTTAGTAATCAATCATCCTAGAACAGATGATTAGTTTTCAAAGCGGTTTCGAAATTTATGTTCTTGTTGTGGTCGTCACCTAAGGATAGGTGACAGTACTGTTTTATGACTAAACGCAAGTAAACTCGCGTTAGGGTCCTAAGAAAGTTATAGACTAGGTCAAAGCATTACTAATAACCTAATTCCCTATAACCATTGGCTCTGATACCATCTTTTCTGTCACACCCCGACCACGTGGAACATACAAAACGTGGCGGAAATGTCGGGGAGTGTTGTAACAGAATTAATTGTTTCAAATCCATGGCAATTGAAGTTTCGTTTTATTGATTAAAAGTGTTACAATGTCTTAACAAACAAGGAAATACAACATAATTAACTAGTCTTGTATCTTTTATTGTCACTAAAGCCCAAGTCTGCCTATGTGTATCTTGATCATCTTATGCAACAGTTCCTGAAAAACACATGTGAAAATAGGTACGTCAGCATAAAAATGCCTGTGAGATACATAGGTTTTGTGAAAATAGGATTCATGACTTATGTTTGAGAAAATGTTTAGTCATGAACCTTGTTATTTGCTTTGTCTTGTAAATCATGTGAAAAACAATGAGTTCAGATGATATGTATAAATAAGTGAATAATGTATGGTTAAATGAATAACCATGTAAAAATGTGTTTGTATAAGATAAGTTGTTTGTAAAACAATGTCTTGTGAAAAGTATGTTATTTGTATAAAATGTTATATGTATCAAACTGAAATGATTCAAATAACGCTACGATATGTAATACCATACAAACACTTATATATAGGAAGTACCAGCGGCGTATCCACCATGCTTGTATCATATTACACACACATCGTTACTTAATCACTTAATCAAACCAAACCAAACACTGTAAAATGTCTATGTTTAAATCAATTGTCAAATGTATTGAATAATATGTCAAAGTATTCATGTCAAGATGTAAATCATGTCAAAATGTCTATGTCAAATATCCATGTCAAATGTCTATGTCAAATATCCATGTCAAATGTCTATGTCAAATATCCATGTCAAATGTCTATGTCAAATATCCATGTCAAATGTCTATGTCAAATATCCATGTATGGCAAGTGAAATGTCTCAACTAAACCATATGCACAAAAACAAAGTATTGAAGTAAAACTTGGTTTAAATCAAAGTTATGTTTTGTGGGAAATACATGATCAAATGTCAATCATGTTAAAATGTCTATGTCGAAATGTCATGTAAAACGATGTACTAAGTAATGCACACAATGGCAATACATAGCATGAAATGTAATGAAATCATGTACTATAATGTACTAACGAACATAGCAGTATATGATGTGAAAACAGGAAAGCAGGAAAGTAACAAGTAGGCACATGTGTTCCACCCCAAAACAGTTTGGAAAAACAGTAAAAGAGGGGTCTATGTACTCACCTGGGAGTGCTTAGGAGTCTTGAACAACTACCAAGTAAGCTAGAGGAGTCCCGGAAATCAAACGGTACCTAATATAGGTAACTACATAATTAACCCGGACCTAAATCGGAAGACTGGGTAGCAGGAGGGTTTGTAAACCAAATGAGTGTAGGAACTCATATGATATAGTTTAACAAAGCCTACATACTAAATGAAACTTAACCTAAGTATTATCGACCCATCGCGACCCATTAAGGTAGCTTATGCTACTTTAACGCGTCGTGCGCGTGAAACGCGTTCGGACCGTCTAACTAGCCCTATGACAAGTGTTATATGCCTAATCATGTTACATAATCAGTTATGTGACAAAGGTTTAGGTTACATATGCTTAATTACCAATTATACATGAAAAGGGTATTCTGGTAATTTACCTAAGGCATATAAACTACCTATCATACAACTATTTAAACGATGTGACCATAGGGTATAACCTCGGAAGGTTATTCCCTACCTACTATGGTCACCTAATGTATTTGGTTGGATCCTAATGATCGACCAAACTGGGTCGGGTTCGAAGGTATAGGCGATTTATTAGATCGCCTACCCTACGACCCTAGACAACGTGGTAATCAGTGGGCATAGTCCCAAGGGACTATGACCAACGTGATTACACTCACGTTGCGAAGTTCAAACGAACTTCGCATTGACCATTACTGGTCAACGCTGAAAGTCAAACAAAGTTTGACTTTCTGACTCGAAAAGCAGTAAAATAAGGAAAAGAACGAAAGAATACTAACCCAGGGTCCCCGAATGCTAAACTCAATTCGAAAATCTCAGGTATGAAACAAATGTTTCAACTTAGAGTTTCTCAAAATGAATTTCTAGTGATTTTGAACAAAGGGGTGTTGGGTTATTTATAGTTTTCGGGTAACCGTTAGGATCGTTTCTTGGAAAAGGGGAAACGATCAAGGCCGTACATGTGTTGGAAGGTTATGGTGACTAAAATGTGATCCTTATCAGCTGACTAGGCTATTGGGAAGGTGTGGATGTGAATCAAACAGCTGCAACTGATGTTAAATGCATTGAATCTGTTCTGATAGTGGGAAGCGGCCCGCTTCAGGATCAGGCAAACACAAAGCGGGCCGCCTGACCCTTCTGATCCGCAAATATGTTTGAAAAATGACAGTTTCAGTCCCTGCACGTGTTTAAGGCTATTTCCGACACTTCTAAGGCCCGTAAAGCCAACTTTAAGGCCCTAAAATGTTGCCTAAACATTGTGGACATGAAACATGCTCAAAAATATGCCGGGTGATGGTTCGTTTGGCCGTACGAACGCGATGTTCGCTTAATTACGACGGAATGCGCATAAGCGCGAAAAATGATCCAAATGACGCGACGAATGGATTTTTCTTAAGGCGAACACTAAAATATAATGTAGTCATGCTTACATAAATTTTTGGATGTCCGGATGTATTCAGAACGTAAGTTATGCGCGAAAATGCAAACTTGTGCACTTTTTGACACTTTTAGTCCCTGAATGACCCAAAAGTTTATTTTAGCACACCGAACCCATCAAAGCCTATTTCTAAGCTATGTAAAGGATATTTAAGGTGTGTTTAACTTATGGTTATGCTCCGGAATGTTCGTTACAGTTCAAATTGGCATACTTTCGCAGTTTGTCAACTTTAGTCCCTGTAAGCGATTTAACTTGATTTCACCACACCAAACCTTCCAAAACTTATATATAAGTTATGTAAAGGTTATTTAAGGTATGTTAAGCCTATTTCACTATTCTGGAGTGTTCGTTGGATTAAACTGATTATATCTGCACATCAGAGCGCGTATAACCTTCCAGAAAGCGATTTAAAGCTTGAAATCGAACAAGAATTGATATGTGCAAACGATACACATATTTTTACAAGTCCAAAGTATGAAATACAATATTTCATTGGTTTGGCATTTGTTTGATGGTTGAAATGACACAGGTGTTACATGGTCCGTGATTTCAACTGGTTCCTCGACGAATCGTAACTGCTCGTCGATAGTGAGCTCCTTCAAAGGAACTATGAGGGTCTCATCTGACAGACACTTCTTCAGATTCGACACGTGGAAAACGTTGTGAACTCCGCTGAGTTCTGTTGGTAGGTTTGGTTTGTAGGCCACCCTGCCTATTTTCTCTATGACGTCGAACGGTCCAACGTATCGTGGGTTAAGTTTGCCTTGTTTGCCAAAACGAACCACACCCTTCCAGGGTGAAACTTTGAGTAGCACTCGATCCCCAACCTGGAGCTCGAGTGGTTTCCTGCCCTTGTCGGTGTAGCATTTCTGACGGTCACGAGCCACCGCCATGCGTTGTTGTATCTGAGCGAACCTTTCTGTTGTGTCTACCACAAGTTCTGGGCCAGTGATCTGACTATCCCCCACCTCTGCCCAACAAAGAGGTGATCGGCATTTACGCCCGTACAATGCCTCAAACGGAGCAACTTTATTGCTGGTGTGGTAGCTGTTATTGTACGAAAATTCCACAAGTGGCAGATGCTTTTCCCAGCCGTTGCCAAAGTCAATTACACATGCCTTAAGCATGTCTTCAAGGGTCTGGATGGTGCGTTCAGACTGCCCATCCGTTTGCGGGTGATATGCTGTGCTCATATCTAAATGTGAGCCAAAGTATTTGTGCATTGCTTGCCACATTTCTGAAGTAAAACGTGCATCACGATCAGAGATAATGGAGGTGGGCACCCCGTGCCTCGAAACAACTTCCTTAAGATATACATCTGCTAAAGTGGAGAACTTATCTGTTTCCTTGATAGCCAAGAAGTGTGCAGACTTTGTGAGTCGATCCATGATCACCCAAATAGTATCGTTACCACGTTGAGATCTAGGCAGGCCAGTAACAAAATCCATGGAAATTTGCTCCTATTTCCATTGTGGTATCTCTGGTTGTTGGAGTAGGCCTGAAGGTTTCTGATATTCGACTTTGACTCTCGCACAAGTCAAGCACTTGCTAACGTAAGTTGCTATGTGAGCTTTCATGCTAGGCCACCAGTATGTAGTTTGGAGATCGTGGTACATCTTATCCGAACCAGGATGTACTGAGTAGCGAGACTTGTGTGCCTCATCCATCACAAGCTCTCGTAGATTACCATAAAGTGGGACCCAAATGCGTCCTGTTACATAGTAGGCGCCGTCTTCCTTGTTCTAACCGTTGCCTTGAGCCGCGTAGGGCTTCAGCCCTGATGTTTTCTGGTTTCAATGCTTCCACCTGAGCATCTCGTATCTGTGCAGGAAGACTAGATTGAATAGTGAGTTGTAAAGCTCGTACGCGCTTAGGCGTAGTGTCCTTTCGACTAAGGGTGTCAGCCACAGCATTGGCTTTGCCTGGGTGGTACCTGATCGAGCATTCGTAGTCATTCAGTAGCTCGACCCATCGTCGTTGTCGCATATTCAGTTCTTTCTGTCTGAAGATATGCTCGAGACTCCTGTGATCGGTGTAGATGGCGCACTTGGTACCGTACAGGTAGTGTCTCCATATTTTAAGTGCAAAAACAACAGCTCCCAGCTCTAAATCGTGTGTAATGTAGTTCCTTTCATGAACTTTAAGTTGGCGTGAGGCGTAGGCTATAACTTTATCCCGTTACATCAATACACAACCAAGACCCTGCATTGATGCGTCGCAGTAAACCACAAAGTCGTCTGTGCCCTCTTGCAATGAAAGAATAGGTGCACTGCAAAGTCTATCCTTTAAGTGCTGAAATGCTAATTCCTGTGCATTTCCCCATCGATAAACAACGCCTTTCTACGTTAGTGAGGTGAGAGGCTGTGCAATCTTAGAAAAATCCTTAATGAACCTCCTGTAGTAACCTGCCAAGCCCAAGAATTGGCGAATTTCCGTCGGTGTATGTGGTGCAGGCCAGTTCTTAATCGAGTCTACCTTGGATGGATCAACGTGAATCCCATCCTTGTTTACCACATGGCCTATGAAATGGACTTCACGAAGCCAGAAGTCGCACTTTGAAAACTTGGCGTACAGCTGTTCTGCTCGAAGGAGTTCCAAAATGAGTCGTAAATGCTGCTCGTGTGCCTCCTGACTCTTAGAATAGATCAGGATCTCGTCGATGAAAACAATAACGAACTTGACCAGGTATGGCTTGCACACTCGATTCATCAAGTCCATGAAGACCGCAGGTGTGTTTGTCAGCCCAAAAGGCATGACCAAAAACTCATAATGTCCATAACGAGTTCTAAAGGTTGTTTTGGAGACGTCCTCTTCTCGGACACTCAGCTGGTGATATTCCGATCTCAAATCAATCTTCGAGTAAAAGCTCAACCCTTGCAACTGATCAAATAGGTCATCAATGCGTGCAAGAGGATAGCGATTCTTCACTGTCACCTTGTTGAGCTCGCGATAGTCGATGCACATTCTGAAGGTACCATCTTTCTTTTTCACAAACAAGACTGGAGCTCCCCAGGGCGAAGAGCTAGGACGAATAAATCCCTTGTCCAAGAGTTCTTGTAGTTGCGTAGAGAGTTCTTCCAACTCTGATGGAGCTAAGCGATAAGTTGCACGAGCCATAGGTGCTGCTCCAGAAGCTTATTACCATGATTTACCAAAGGTTTTTAACCAGCACGAGGAATGCGGACGATCTTTTCTTTGCAAAGAATCTCTGCTCGATGTTGAGGTAACAATTTCGAAACCATCACAACGTTGGGGTCATTCCTAGCATCATCCTGACCAATCACGAACACTCGACCCCTGGCACCATTGCCGTCGTTTTTACCCCCGCTGTTGCCTCCATTATTGTTCCCGTTTCCTTGGTTGTGGTTCTGATTCTGGTTCTGGTTCAACTGTGGACAGTGTCTCTTGAAGTGATCTTCAGCACCACACTGATGGCATCCCTTGTTACCCTGCTGTTGCTGCTGATTTTGTGGAGCTTGTGGCTGCTGTTGTCGGTTCTTGTTTGCAGGACGTGAGCTTCTACAATCTTTGACTTCATGACCAAGCTTGTTGCATCTCTGACAACGATCTTTGTTGCACGGCCCGCTGTGGTGCAGATTACATCGATTCCACCCTGCCCTTGCCTACCAGAAGATTGCTGACCAGGACTCTGGTAGTCATCGATCTTTCGCTGTTGTGCCTGGGACTGAGCCGTAGTCGAACCCTTGCTGGAGGTTCCATCCCATTTTCGTTTGTTGTCACAGGAAGTAGCAGAAGTAGTAGTAGTAGCACCGATACGTTTAGGCAGCTTGTTCTGTTCCACTGCTTGGTCTGAGGGACGATGAGCAAGACGAGTAACATCCTGGATAGTAACAAGGTTAGCAGAAGTCACATGACCTTGAGTCTCTGGTACTAAACCTTTGAGGTACAGCTCCACGCGCTTGATGGGAGGATCTACTAGTTGGACACCACACTGCCAGTTCGTTGGATCGTTTCGTGTACGCTTCTATCTCTGACCCCGTCACCTTCAGGTTAAAGAACTCCACTTCCAGTTTGTGGATGTCATCACGACTACAGTATTCACGTTTGATCAGTTCCTTAAAATCATTCCATGGGGTGGCATTAGCAGCCGCCCACCCCGGCATCTGAACTTGCGCGTTCCACCAAGTTAGCACAGTGCCTTCGAGAATACCAGTGGCATATTCCACCCCACGAGCCTCGGGGCATTCACACGTTTCGAAGACTGACTCGTGCTTCTCAAACCAATGGAGGAGTCCAACAGCCCCTCCTTCAGTGCCACTGAAAGTACTAGGACGACAGTCCATGAACATCTTAAATATGCATACAGGTGGCTGAGCGTTCTGACCTTGTTGCGTGAGGAAGAAGAGACAGTGTTAAGCGCGAGAATTGGGTCATGAGAGTAGGATCTAACATCCTAGGTTAGGTTCGGAATAGCAGGTTATACCTCCTGCCTTAGCGGCTGCGAGTGCTGCCGTAATTTGTTTGTTGATAAGAGCCGTCAGCTGTCTTAAGTTAGGTTCATATGTTCCCTCATGATCTTCACATCGAAGGAAACATAAATAGGAAAGGTGTCGCGAATGTCTGTAAGTGTGGAGTGACAGAAGGAAGCAAGCACACATGTGTTTTCAAACTATAGTTACTACGTTTATCTAAGGATACCATGAGCATAGTTCTATGTAATTAGCAAGTAGGCAATATAAGCATAAATCATATCACCTAGAATGTCAAGTCTTGCACGTGGAGTGAAGCGTCGTTGTGGATCGTTGAGCACTGTACAGGTTATAGTCTGGTTTTAACAAAAAAAAACGTTTTCCCTTATTAAAACCAAGTTCACTATAACCAATGGCTCTGATACCAATCTGTCACAGCCCCAAAATCCACCTGCGGAGTATCACCGCTTGGAGGCGTGACTGACCAGGATCAAGCCACCAATCATATTGAACAAGCAAGTAAGTAATAGTAAAACCAACGCAATACAATTGGTGTCCAACAAAACATAGTTTAAGTTGCAAGCGGAAGCATAATGTCAAAAACCAAAGCATAAGTTAAATGTGTTTAAGTTTATCATGAACACTCAATGTCCATGCTCCACAACGACTCTTCCCCATGCAAGCTCCAGCTATGTACCTATTGACCTGCAAAGCATGTAGTAACGAGTCAACAATAATGTTGAGCGAGTTCACAGTTGGGTGTTCGTTTTAAGTTGTTCCAAAAAAAATTTCCTTTAACTGGCATCCTGCCGTGGGGGTTACCCCATAGTTGAAAACGTTTTTAGTTTATTCCCATTTATTCTGGCTATCCAGCCGTGGGGGCTACCCCATGTTTAATTATCTGGCTCTCTGGCCGTAGGGGTTACCCCATAGTTGAAAATGTGTTTAGTTTATTCCCGTTTATTCTGACTATCCAACCATGGGGGCTACCCCATGTTTAATTATCTGGCTCTCTGGCCGTGGGGGCTGCCCCATGTATATACTAGACTCGTTACCATATCGACTGCTGACTGTAGTCATGTTTATGTGCCCTGAACTGTCAATGTCTATCATCATTGACGTGCCAAGATCCATTAGTTCACGCCCGTCCTCTGCGGCACGGTGTGAGGCTTGTCAGACCTAAATAGCGCTATCTAACTAATGACCCGCTCGCCATTGGCCCGGCGATTAAGTCGATATAAAAAGGAGGGACTTCGTGATAGAGTTTTGGTCTAGTGAAAGTTAACTGTCCATGAGGACGAGGAATTATATTCCTTAACCCATACTGTCCTACCCAAGAAGGACGAGGAATCCATATTCCTTAACCCATTCCCAACCCCTGGGAATCCCATGCTTTGTAGAAAGTGTGAACTCACCTTAGGTTAGCTCGGCAGATAAACGAAAGGTCAATCGAGCTGCTAGATGTCAACCATGTCCTAACATGGTTACCATACAAGTCAGGTCTAGGTTCAATTAGTGCGCGTATGATTACACATAGTTTAACAGGTTATGAACACATACTTGTCACACCCCGACCACGTATAACATACAAAACGTGGCGGAAAACGTAGGGGAGTGTTGTAACAGAATTAATTGTTTCATAACCATGGCATTCAAAGTTGTACTTTATTTATCAACTTAAGAGTTACATTGTCTTAAACAGGAAACAAAGAGTACATAACATAATTAAACTAAGTATATCTTCGTTTTATGTCTCTAAGGCACATGTCCGCCCTAGTGTCACGATCATCATCCTACGCAAAAGCTCCTGAAAACACATGTGAAAATAGGTACGTCAGCATAAAAATGCCTGTGAGATACATAGGTTTTGTGAAAATAGGATTCATGACTTAAGTTTAAGAAAAAGTTGTTTAGTAAAAGTCAGTCATGAACCTTGTAAATTGTTTTGTTTTGTAAGTCATTTAAAAAGAGATAAGATCAAATGATATGTATAAATAAAAGTATAATGTATGGTTAAATGTATAACCAAGTAAAATAAGTTGTATAAAGTAAATTGTTTGTAAACCAAAGTCTTGTGAAAATCGTGTTACTTGTGTAAAATGTATAAGTCCAAATTGAATGATTTAAATAACGCTATGATATGCAATATAATACAAACACTTATATATTGGAAGTACCAGCGGCGTATCCACCATGCTTGTATCATATTACTCACATCTCGTTACTTAAGTCACTTAAGCAAACCACCAATGTATAAAGTCTATGTTTAGACCAATTGTCAAAAAGTCCTTGTATAAACCATGTCAAATGTTAAGAAGTCTAAAAGTAGTCAAGTAATGTGTGACAAATGTTATGTATTGTAAGTAAAGTATTGTCACATAATCCAAATGTAGAAATGTACAAAAAAAAGTATTTTGAATCTATCAAAAAGTTATGTTTTGCAAAGTAATGCATGTTACATTGATACAAACATTTATGTGGTAAGTTAACACATACATTCAAGCCTTGAGACAGTCGGATAACCCTTTCAGTCAAGGTTATCAAAAGAAATGTTTTCGGATTCAGTCATTCCTTACATCCAAACAAACCCGAGATGTCAGGAATGAGATTTGTCAAGTCCTATGGTACCAGTACTTACTACCGAGCGGCGTAGCTAATGTTAATGAACGTATATAAGTCTCGTTTGTGCAAACCAAATGTTATAGCAAGTCTATAGGGTGCCTTGGCTACAGGCGCGGCGCCTGGAACCAAGTCAATGTGGAACTCGACTTGTCGCTGTGGCGGCAACCCCGACATGTCTTCTGGAAAGACTTCCAGATATTCTCTTACGATCGGAATGTCTTCAATCTGGGGCTCAGCAGCTTCTTTATCTATGATGTGTGCCAAAAAGGCAACACACCCCTTCCGTAAACACTTTCTAGCTTTCAGGCAGCTAATAATTCTTAGTGGCGTATCACGCTTCTCTCCGTGTACTACGATCGTCTCTTCATCCGTCATTGGGATGCGGATGGTCTTCTCGTGACAAACGATCTCGGCCTTGTTGCTCGATAACCAATCCATTCCCACTACCACGTCGAAGCTTCCCAACTCGACTGGTAGTAGATCTAGCTTAAATTCGTGTCCTCCCAGTTCTATCATGCATCCCCTGATGACTTCTCCCCTTTCAATTAGTTTCCCATTCGCTAATTCGATCGAGTATGGAACGTCTAGCTTACTAGTGGCCAACCCAAGTATATTCTTAAACTCTAATGATACGAAACTATAATCGGCACCAGTATCAAAAAGAACAGATGCAAAGCGTTGGTTTATAGGGAACGTACCGGTGACGGCGTTTGGATCCTGGCGCGCTTCCCTTGCGCCAATGTTAAAGATTCGGCCTTGCGCCTGATTTAGCTTTGGGCATTCTCTTTTGAAGTGCCCAGCGTCACCACAGTTGAAGCATCCTGGCCCTCGGCCATTTCCATTTCCATTCCCTCCTCGATTCTGTTGGTTCCTCGATTTCCAGCTTGATTGGCGACATTCCCACGATTACCATTTCCCCCATTATTCCCTTGTGGCCGGTTTCCATTACCACGGTTGTTGTTATTGAAGCCCCTTTGGCCGCCCTGGCCTGATCCAACCCAACAAGTTTCCTTTGAATGGCCCGTCTTCCCGCAAGATTCACATTTTCTAAGTCGGCATGGACCGAGGTGATGGAACTGGAAAATACCACACTTGGGCAGAGTGCCCATGTAACCCTTTCCTCTGTTTTCATCACCGGTTTTGGCTCTGGCAGGTGTGCTCGACTCGCCCCTCTTGCTCACATGGCTTGTACCCTGCTTGAAGTTGGAAAACTTTCGTTTGTTATCACCAGCCGACTCCGCATAAGTCTCTTTCTTATTGGGTTCAGAGATTGAGAACTTGCCCAACCTTACGGCCTCCTCCGTAAGTGCCACACTAACGTCGATTGCTTCCGTAATTGTTGCCGGTTTGGATGTGGTAACCATACTCAGGATTTGGGGTGCCAATCCCCAGATAAAGCGCTCAATCCGTTTGAATTCCGGCATAACCATATAAGGGACCACATGTGACAAGTCGTGGAATCTCTGAACATATTCCGCGATTTTAGGACCGTCCATCTTTAAATGCCAAAACTCTGTTTCCAATTTCTGGATCTCAGCTCTGGAGCAATACTTGCTGCGCATCAGCTCTTTAAGTTCAGCCCAAGTCATGGCGTATGCTGCAGCGTCTCCTAGGGTTTGAACTTGGAGATTCCACCATGAGAGGGAACCGTCAGTGAAAAGCCCAGAGATGTATGTAACTTGTTGTCCCGGCGCACATTTGCTCATCCTTATTTTTGTTTCAGTCTTCTCAGTCCAACGGGTAAAAGCCACGGCACCTCCAGTGCCATCAAAGTTTCGTGGCTTGCAATCTAAGAATTGCTTGAAAGTACACCCTGTACAAGCAATGTCATTTATAGAATTATTAGCAGTCGCACATGAATCATCCAAATATAGTGTAATGTGTCTCCTATGACTGATCATTACCATTCGGAGGGTTGTTGTTGTTGTTCGAAATGTTTCCGCTTGATTCTCCTAGAGAAGCAGCATATTGCACAATAGCAGCCGCGATGATCCCTTGTAGTTCTGCCTGGGTAGTCGGCATGCGTGCTTCGCGTCGTGGAGGCATTTTCTAGAGGATGTTTCATATTGGTCAGGTCATAGTAAGCATATAATCATACGTATACGTAGCAACATTCATTATTTACACAACACCTCATGTCATAACCATAACAAATAATCAACAATGCATGAAATTTGAAGACTTGTGAATTAAGTTTCATAAACAAAACCACCAATACAGTTTCACAATTGCATCATATGTCAAAATATACTAAGGGCTACATCACCCTTGTCTGTGTACAATAACAAATAAATCTAAAACCAAAAACGTGGTCTCAAAAGGTCTTCATAGTCATGACTCGAGCGCTGTCTTCTCACTAGGAGTAGCCTGTCTGTAGAAGATCTGGAATCCCTATTGCCCCGAATATCCCTAAGCTGATGGTGGAGGAGGAGGTGGAGGAAAATGCGAAAAGAGTAAACGGCGCATATGCAGCCAATCCTCCTCCATAGCGCGATGTGCTCTCTCCAGCTCTAGCACGCGCCGGATCAGCGCCTCCTGCTGCATCATAAATGAAACAAAAACATCCTCGGTAGAAGGCCCGACATGATAGGGGTGATAAGGATATATGGGTGGCATAATAGGTGGTGTGGTCCAGAGAAAAGGCTCACCAGATGGAGCAAAAGATGTCACCGCAACTGGTGTGACAGTGGATGCAACAGAAGAAAACTGGAGTATGACTGGAACAAATGTCGGTACATGACCAACGGGATGTGCTGAAGAACCCTCCCCCGGACGTGAGGGCGGAACAAACTGTAGAAACGAAACAGGAGGGCCTATGTGATGAGCGTCTGTGGCGTGAGGGGGAAAAAGTGGGGTACCAGATGTATGTGGGTGGGTAGATGGGATGTCGAGTGGTGTAGTAACAGGTGCGGTAGGGGGAGTAACTAGGACCACATACGGAGGGTAGTCGTCCTCCTCGATCCACCCATTCTTTGTGTCAGCGTATCTCGGGTCGATATGGGTGGCAAACGATGCCAGGTCATAAAAAATGGGGTCAGGTATGGGTGCTACGTTTGGGATCTCAGCAGCTGGTGGTGCAACGACAGGCGTATCAGTGACAGGTGGTGCAACGACTGGTGCATCCTCAGGAATGGGGTCAAGGGCAAGAACGGGCTCGGGAATGACGGGAGCTGGCTGACGATCAGCAGGCACAGCAGGATCTTGATCATCCGAGAGAACAGGAGCCTCAGCAGGCTGCTCCTCGGGATCCAACTCATCCTCCGTATCCGTCTCCTCATCGTAGTTAATACGAGGGAAGTTACCGAATCCCAAGGGTGGGTAAGAGGAAGCTACTGACTCAACGGAATCTGAGGCTGACAAAGCGGAATGAACCTCCATGTCAGGAAGCTCAACCATGGGCACAACGGGGTCAACAATTGGGATATCAGCATGCGGAGCATCGTCCTCCATCGGGGCCCCACCATCCTGGTCTCCCTCCGGGGGACCCTCGATGAGTAGATCGATGTCATCACCGGGTAACGCGTCGAGAGGTTGTTCCTCAAAAGGAACTACAGCAAATGGGAGAGGAGCAGGGATCGGAACAAGGGGTAGATCCTCTCCTGGCGGGCCATCAGCTAAGGGCATGTCGTCTCCGAAGTCTGGTAGGGCGAAAGGCTGAAAATCGTCTTCATCGGTGCTCGTGTAGTCTGAAGTGTAAACTTCCGGGTCTGTGGCGAACTCGTCGTCTGAGGTAATGGCCATCGGGTCCAGAAGATGCCATGGTGTCTGTAGCACATCCATAACATATGCACATAAATCAGGTAAGCATGTAAACAAATAACAATGTAATCATGTATGTATCCTAGTCTTCCCAGGCTATCCCTCCCCATTTCTAAAACTGAACTCCCTAGTCTCTCAGACTACCCTGGTCTCTAAGACCAACCTCCCAGTCTCTAAGACTAATTCCTTCCCAATCTCTAAGATTTAACTCCCTCAGTCTCTAAGACCGAAATATAATTTTTTTGAAAAGTGTATTTATGCCTTTTTGTTTGTAAAGATGTTTGTGCCCTGGATCTGGACGTTTAGTGCATGCAATGTAAAAGGTTTGAAAACATTTTCGTGAGAGCCCTAGTGATCATAGTCTAGACTCGAGAATGAATCCTAGTTCGCTATGATTGAGGCTCTGATACCAAGCTGTCACACCCTGGCTTTTGCGGAAGCGTGGGTTTAATTGGTGTGGCTTCTTAATACCATAGCAACAATCACAACAATGCTATATGATAAAATACGGGATGTTCATCCATTAAAATAGTTTAGAAAAAGCATAACATATTGTCTTTGAAAACATCAACCACTGAATACGTTACAAACCATGACTTGTTTAAAATGAGTTCATAAGACTCAACGAAGAACTACCAACAAAACGAGGATTTAAGACATGCAACCCGTCCAGGAATGAGTTGCACTTCCAAAACCCTATGACCCTGGATGACATCCTTATCTAGTACGCAGCTAACATGCACCACTTGCCAGATCCTATTCATTCCCTGAAATACATGTAATTTGAAAAAGTCAACAAAAGTTGAGCGAGTTCATGTGTAACTGAGTATATAAAAGCCTTTAAAATGTCTGTATAAGTAAAAGTCCCTGGTACGTAGCATTTAAGGAAAAACCTGATCACCATTGGGTTGCAAAACCAATAGTATGTGTGAAATGATGTAGGAAGACTCAAACCTAGCAAATTTGTCTCCGGTATGAAGACATAGTCACCACTATGGGCCGCCCCGGCCTCATGGGTGTGGGCTCGCTACACCCAAATAGATCTATCATTCATGTCCCGTGGTCCTACAATGAGGATTAATGGCCTTAAGCGTTGTACCCACCACTCACATGATCGCATAGTAAAAACCCTCCTTAAGCTAACCATACCATAATAAATGTCTATAAATGTCTGTATAAGTCTGTAAATGTCTGTAACATGTATTTCACCCCCGAAATGTAAAAACTGAAAATAGTTAAGAGAAAAGGGGGGACATGAACTCACAGTAGTGCGTCTTGTACCGAAACTCAAACTCTGTCTGCTACACGATAACCTACACGTACTAATGTCTATTAGGCGAATGGGCCATGCCTTGGCTTAGAGTTTAATGTTTAGAGTTGTGTTACTTATTGATTCGCGTGATAAATATTTGTTCGTTCAACGTTCTAGTAAATTTTAGTTTTAGAAAGCAATTATTTACTAAGTGTTATAATTCTCGGAAAATTTCGCCATAGACTCCTTTGTAAATAGAGGGGTCCATGCTTAAGAGCATATCATTTTCTTTTACAAATATCTCGTAGAGTGTTCCCACATAGCCAACCCGCCAATCATACATGCAATGCCCTATTTACGTCTTTTCAGCTTTATTCATCAAAATTGAACTGTTTTCGAGTATTTAAATAAAATAGTTAACCTTTTCTAAAAATTCTCAAAATTTTACAGAATGTCATATATAATCCAAAATTTATAGTGTAAAAATTTCGGGGACCAGTTCATTACCAATTTTATATAAAAATTCTTTTACCCGACTGCAATCAGATTTGTTACTTTCTGATTGCAGTTTTACGGAAAAATTCACTAAAAATCAATCGTAAGTCCGATCGACGAAATTCCAGTTGGAGGGTCACGAAAACAACAGTGACCATCTACAGTAAAATTTCCATGAGCTGATTCTGCTCAGGTTTCGGGTTTTGACTCTGAATACAACACACTTTTTCAGCAGAAATATTTCAGCTTGAGCTGCTGTCTAAAAATACTTCTTTAAAAATAGGAAACGATCTCGAAAAATTACGATTCCAGTGCCATTTGTTCGGTTGTTCTAAATTACACAATTTAGACTCCAGAAATTCAGTTTTTCGATTAAAAATGACCCAGTTACAGCCTGTTGAAGTTGGCTGGAAATTTCAATCAGCATGTTTATTTCAGGTTTAGTGTTTCTAAAAGCATATTAGCAAGGTCCCTAACCATGATTTATCAATAACGAAATGATCAAACACCATGCATGCATTCACCAAACTCAAACCAACCTGATAACATCATCATGCAAACCTTTTTATATATGATTTTATGTACGGTTTCAAGTTCATATTTTTTTTTAGTGTTTTAGTTTCTTGTGATTTATCAACATCATCCTACTATGAATCATAACAAATAACAAGATGAAGCAATGGTGTGAAGGGACTTACTACTAGCACAAGGCTAGGATAGAAATCTGGAATAAAGATGAAGAGATGATGAAGATGAAGCAAGCAAACAAGTCTTTCTTGAGAGTTCTTCAACTTGCACTTCTATGGAGGAGCTTCAAAGCTTGAAATGAGAACTTGTAGTGGAGAAGATGGAGAGTGTGCAAGTGATGGAGGTGGTTTCGGTTTGGGGGAGCCGAAATAGGGAGAGGGAGGTGAGGGTTGGAGTGTGGTGTTGGAAGAAATGATGAGATATCTTGCAAATTGTAGGAATTCTTACAAGATTTGGCAAGTCCCACAAGCAACACACAAGTTTTCAGCGAATAGAACAAGGAGGCATGAAGAATATGATTAGGGTGGGTCCCCATGGCTGGAAATCGGTTGGGGGGGGGGGGGTAATATGAAATTTTTTGGTAATTAGTAGGTAAGTATATAAGAGGTTAATGGTATTTTCTAAAATAGTGGGTGTATGACATGTTTCTATAGTGTGTGGGGATTTATTGTGACCATGATTATTTAAGAATAATAAAATAATGTTTCTGACAAAATTTTGGTGTCCCGGGTATTGTCCGGTTGTTCGGTTACGTATCGTTCCGTTAAAGTGTTAAATTGTACCGTATAGCGTCTTTTATGCATCTTTTTGAAACGAAATCATTCCTGGCACTTAGGAAAGTATACAGGACCACTCTGCTATATTTGTATATTCTACTGGTATAATAAAATGCTGAATTTAATAAAAGAAAGCAGAATTCTGTATTTAAAGTGTGTTTTAGGCACTTCCCGGCATTATATCTATCCCCTAATGACGCAGTCTTATGGTCCTCAATTCCCTACGCTACAAACCAGTGTAGTACTCTATCCCTGGCTCATACTGGCCATAATAATTGTCACACCCTGGCTTTGCGGAAGCGTGGTTAATTTGGTGTGACTTCTTAATACCATAGCTTAATCATAACAAAGCTATATGAGTTAAAAACATGCAAGATCATCCATTAAGTTTTGAAAACCAAATACAGTACCATTGTTTTAACGGGAACATACCCTAACAACCATAACCTTGTTCAACAGACATTACAAACTTAAACATAATATAAACATGGTTTAAGGATTGTGTCTTGTCCAGGAAAGAGACACATCCCCTAAACCCCGGATGACCTTGGAAACTAGTACAGCGGAAAACATGCCATACCGTGCCAGATCTCGTTAATTTCCTGAAATACATGTAAGTTGAAAAATCAACAATAATGTTGAGCGAGTTCATGTGTAGTGAGTATGTAAAACACTATGTAAGTATAAAAGTTTCCTGGTATGTAGTAGTGTAAGGAAAAGAGAGATCGTCAATGGGTTGCAAAGCCATTGATGTATGTGAAGTGCAAGTAGGAAGACTCCAACCTAGCCGATTTATGCGTCGGGCAACCAAGTCACTCAAGGTCCGTTCTGTTGGTCCTCTCAGAGGTCCGTTCTGTTGGGCCTAGAGTTGGGCTCGCTACACCCAGATAGATCTACCGCTTAAGTCCCTCGGTGTTCTGCCTACCCATTCACATGATCTAAGTAGTAAACCTCCTTACGTTAACATACCGTGTATAATAGTACTTGTAAACAAAGTAACATGTATTTCACCCCCGCAGTTAAGAAAGCTGAAAACAGTTAGAGAAAAGGGGGACATGAACTCACAGTGAAGCGTCCCTACCAAGTATCTCCAAATTGGAAAGCTGTGCGACGACCTACAAGTGCTAATTCTATTAGACGGACGGCTGTGCCTTAGCTTTATAGTTTAAGTTTTTGGGAAATAGTTAGACAACTATTTCGTGTTTACATTCTGTATATACTTGGTAGTTAAACTCCTTCCCAAGGATGGGGGATACAATACATGTGCGTAAGTTACGTTTTAATAAACGAGTGGTAATATAATTACCGGTGTAACTTTTATATTCATGGTGAAAGCGTCCGTATTATTTTGGGATCGTTAACGTTTGTAAATATTATTTTTACTCCTAAAAATAATATTTATGTATTTCCACAAAATAATCATAAACAGTGTTGTGACAATATATATTTATCACGTTAAATTTTGTGAAAATCCCACCTCCGAATATTAGTAAATAAAGTCATGGCGAAATTTATATTTCGAAACATGTCAAAAATAATTCCAACACTTATGGTGTAAATAGTTCTAAGTGTTAGGTTTTTAGAAAAATTTCGCCAGAGTTTCCTCTGTAACTGGAGGTGGCCACGCTTTCAAGCGTATCATTTTCTTTTACAAAATCAATTCAACAACTTCTTTATTCAATCAAACAATTTCCGACACATCAAACTAGTCGACAAGTATGTAAATCGCATAATCGCATGAACTTGTAGTTTTTTTCGCAACTATAGTGTAAATCCCATTATATTTTGTAGATCTTTATATAAAGTAACTTTGATCTCGTAAAACCTCGTGTTTAGAGAAATCCGTCTTTACAACTTCTAGTAACATTTGACAAAACTAGTTCTTTGTCGGATCTTTTCATTTCACAAGTGTTTACACACTTGTGGTTTATAAAAATCATGTTTGTTAGTGTAAGTTCCGTTTTTTTTTAGAAAACATGATTTCTTTGACGCGTGGTCCTTTGAAAATACCATTTGCAGATACGTAGATCTGCTAGTTTTAAACACTATTGTACATGTTGAAACACTTTTACACAAGTTCATGTTTCATGTGTGGTAGAGTTTCACCTTTTAACCCTTGTATCATTCAAAACAAGCTTATGTTAAGATCCATGATCTTACCAAACCGGGTTAAACGGTGATCCGAGCTACCACAACATAGATCGGGTCTAAGTAATCACATATTTCGAATACTACAACTTTTACACAACACATATGCTATTAACCACCATTTTTCATGTTTTTAGTAGACTTTTAAGCATCAAATTGTATGTTAACGATATTTAACCGACATAATTCCTTTTAACCACCTTAGATAAGTTCAAAAATGAGTTTTAAGTGTTATACCTCTAGCTCGAGGCTAGGGAAGATTCTTGACGAAATACGGGTGGATAAAAGCCAAAGAAAGAGGTCCTTCGTGTTCCGCTTGTTCCAAGCTTCCTAATACGTGACCTCTAACACTTGTATGATGATGGAATGTGATGATCAAGAACCGAAAGTATGATGGTTGTAAGAGGGGTGTTCGGCCGAGAGTGTAAAGGAGAGGGAGAGGAGTGTGTTGGTGAGTTTTGTGTGATGAAGTGATTAGTGTGTTAAGCTTAGGTTTAATAGACAAATTTGTGTGCATTACCCTTTGGATATAGTGTCTAGTTGATACTAGACATAGAAGATTATAAAATCAATGAAGTACAAATTGTGTTTCCCCATGGTTTGGGGCCGGTTAGAGAAGGGGGGGGGGGTAGTTCGATTACAACTAGGTGGTTAGGGTAAAGGTTGAGTTAAGTAGGTTAGGTTAAGTAGTTAACTCAGTTACTTGTGTGTTACGCGTTATGGCGGGTGTTAGGGTAATCAGGGACCCTAACTAGCTCAGAAAAATATAAATAGTGAAAATAACAATATTTTCATGTTTCGGGTATAGTCCGGTTGTTCGGTTGGATAGTAATCCGTTAAAGTGCTAAATAAATATTTCGAGTGTCGTTAATATTATTTTTAGTGACACATTTTGTTTCCGACACTTTGGGAAGTGTCTAGTAATATTTTTCCCATGTTCTGGCACTTTACTAGTCAGCTAGAAGATGGATTAATTTTTTTTAAAGTGTTGTGTTTTGTACTTAAAGTACGTTTTAGGCACATCCGGTCATTGTAACTTATCCCTAGAGACGCAGTTCTACAACCCTTATATCCCTACACTCACTACTAGTGTAGTCAAATATCTCAGGCTCTTTCAGGCCTTGGAGGCAGTGTTTGCCTGATGCTGGCTTTATCAGCATGTTCATTAGGTTATCCGTTATAGTGCTACTGTGCTTTTTGTGCATCATGTTTGTCACTAAGGTTCAGCATGTAAATAATGTAGTGACAGCAAGCAAGTATGATGCAAGTAAGTACATGTATCAGATATCAAGTAGCAGTTCATCAGCTAGTTCAAACAAGCACAGTAATTAAGCAGTAATTAATCATTAATTAAGTCGTACGGATACCTGGTTTAGTGCGGGTTGTCACATTCTCCCCCCGTTAAATAAATTTCGTCCCGAAATTTAAGTTCTGCTTGTAGAAGCAGGGTTCTTAGGAAAAAGGTGGGGGTATTTCTCTTTCATCCGGTCCTCACGTTCCCAGGTGAATTCAGGACCATGTCTGGCATTCCAACGAACTTTGACGAGCTTGACACTGCTCCGGCGGGTCTTGTTAACTTTCCAATCCGTGACCTCGACAGGTTCTTCGACGAAGTGGAGCGTGTCGTCAACATGAATCTCGTCGATGGGAATGGCAACGTCAACTTGAGTTGGACTTTTCTTTAGATTTGATACATGAAATGTATCGTGAACACCATTCAGTTCAGCAGGTAGGTCCAACTTGTATGCTACTAGTCCAATTCTTTCCAGAATTCTGAAAGGACCAATGTAGCGCGGATTTAACTTCCCACGCTTCCCAAAGCGTGCCACCCCCTTCCAGGGTGAAACTTTCAATAACACCATTTCTCCAACTTGGAAATCCACATATTTCCGGTTTGGATCCGCATAGGCCTTTTGTCTGTGGCGAGCTGCTTCGATGCGTTTAAGAATTTGCGCAATCTTGTCTGTCGTCTCTTGGACGATTTCGGGACCAGCAAGCTGCCTATCACCTGCGTCAGACCAACAGATGGGTGATCGGCACTTGCGTCCGTAAAGGGCTTCAAATGGCGCGACACCAATACTGGTGTGGTAGCTGTTGTTGTATGAAAATTCGACCAAAGGCAAATGCCTGTCCCAGCTACCACCCAAATCCATAACACATGCCCTCAGCATGTCTTCCAAAGTCTGTATCGTTCGCTCGCTCTGGCCGTCAGTTTGCGGATGAAACGCAGTGCTCAGATTCAACTGTGAGCCAAAGGCTTCTTGGAAGGATTGCCATATCCTTGACACAAACCTTCTGTCTCTATCAGAGATGATTGAGAGAGGCACTCCATGACGTGCGACAATCTCTCTCATGTATATTTCCGCAAGTTTACTAGTACTGTCTTTCTCTCTGATTGGCAGAAAGTGTGCGGACTTTGTTAGGCGGTCAACTATCACCCAAATCATATCATGGCCTCTTGGCGTTCTTGGCAATTTCGTAATAAAATCCATGGAGATTTGTTCCCATTTCCACTTGGGAATCTCAGGTTGTTGCAGCAGCCCTGAAGGCTTCTGGTATTCCGCTTTAACCTTAGCGCACGTTAAACATTTGCTCACGTAAACAGCAACATCGCCTTTCATCCTAGGCCACCAGTAATAATCTTTGAGATCCTGGTACATCTTATCCGCTCCAGGGTGGATAGAGTACCGTGATTTGTGAGCTTCATCAAAAATAACCTTCCTCAATTCACCAAACAGAGGAACCCAAATCCTTTTCTCAAAACATAACGTTCCTTCCTCGTTTGGTACCAAAAGCTTCTCCATCCCACGGAGATATTCCTCTTCAAGATTCCTTTCCTTGAGAGCTTCCTTTTGTGCGGCACGAATGTGCAAGGAAAGATCGGTCCGTATAATCATTTCCAAAGCCCTAACCCTTATGGGCTTGATTCTCTCTTTACGACTTAGGGCATCGGCAACAACATTCGCCTTCCCTGGATGATACTTTATCTCGCAGTCGTAGTCGTTCAGCAACTCAACCCATCGTCTTTACCTCATATTCAACTCTTTCTGGTTGAATATATGTTGTAGGCTCTTGTGATCTGTGAAGATTGTACACTTCGTACCATAAAGGTAGTGTCTCCAGATCTTTAGTGCAAATACCACTGCGCCAAGCTCTAAATCGTGTGTGGTATAGTTCTTTTCGTGCACTTTCAGTTGACGTGATGCGTAAGCAATGACCTTTTGACGTTGCATCAACACACAACCCAATCCTTGACGCGATGCGTCGCAGTATACCACAAAATCGTCAGTACCTTCCGGTAGAGCTAAGATTGGCGCATTGCAGAGCTTATCCTTCAATATCTGAAATGCTTCATCCTGTTTGATTCCCCAATCAAACTTCCTTTCCTTCTGCGTGAGGAGTGTCAATGGTTGAGCGATCTTTGAAAAATTCTCAATGAATCTTCGATAATAGCCAGCCAAACCCAAGAATTGCTGGATCTCGGTTGGCGTCTTTGGCGTTTCCCAATCTTTGATCGCCTCGATCTTGGTTGGATCCACGTGGATTCCGTCTCCATTTACCACGTGCCCAAGGAATTGGACTTCACGTAGCCAAAACTCGCACTTAGAGAATTTGGCATACAGTTGTTCCTTCTTCAGCAGCTCTAGAATGGCTCTAAGATGCTGCTCGTGTTCAGCCTTCGTCTTTGAATAAATTAAAATGTCATCGATGAATACAATCACGAACTTATCCAAATACGGTTTGCAAACTCTATTCATTAGATCCATGAATACTGCAGGTGCGTTTGTCAAACCAAACGGCATAACAAGGAACTCGTAGTGTCCATAACGAGTTCTGAAGGCTGTCTTCGGGATACTTTCCTCCTGTATCCTTAACTGATGGTATCCAGATCGAAGATCGATCTTTGAGTAAAAGCTTGAACCTTGCAGTTGATCAAACAGATCATCGATTCTTGGCAGAGGGTACCTATTCTTGATTGTCAGTTTGTTCAGCTCCCGGTAGTCGATGCACATACGAAAACTACCGTCCTTCTTCTTGACAAACAGGACCGGAGCTCCCCAAGGCGAGAAGCTTGGTCGGATAAAACCCTTGTCTAACAACTCTTGAAGTTGTGTTGACAGTTCCTGCATCTCAGACGGAGCAAGTCTATACGGTGCCTTAGCCACAGGCGCGGCGCCTGGAACTAAGTCAATGTGAAACTCTACTTGCCTCTGAGGTGGCAGTCCAGGTAAGTCTTCTGGGAAGACTTCTGGATATTCCCTCACGACAGGGATGTCTTCGATTCTTGGCTCAGCAGCCTCTTTATCCACAATGTGTGCCAGAAAAGCAACACATCCTTTTTGCAAACACTTCCTTGCTTTCAAGCAGCTGATAATCTTCAACGGCGTCTCACACTTCTCTCCGTGAACAACAATCGTCTCACCATCATTGGTTGGGATGCGAACAACTTTTTCGTAACATACTATCTCAGCCTTGTTGCCTGATAACCAATCCATTCCTACCACCACGTCGAAGCTTCCCAACTGGACTGGTAGTAGATCCAAAGCAAACTCACGCTCTCCTAATTCGATCACACAACCTCTGATAACTTCATTGGCTTCTACTAGCTTCCCATTGGCCAATTCGATTGAATACGGAATATCTAGCTTATTAGCGGCTAACCCAAGCATATTCTTAAATTCTAACGACACGAAGCTATAATCGGCACCAGTATCAAACAAAACAGATGCATAGCGTTGATTTACAGGGAACGTACCAGTAACAACATTGGGGTCCGGGCGCGCTTCCCTTGCTTCGAGTTGGAACACTCTTCCGCGGGCTTGGTTTAACTCTGGGCAGTTTTTCTTGAAATGCCCGATATCACCGCAGTTATAGCATCCCAGCCTTTGCCCGTTTCCACCAGCTTGATCATTCCTCTGATTACGATTCACAGCGCCCGCTTGGTTAGCATTGTTGCCTCGATTCCCGTTTCCTCCATAGTTTCCTTGTGGGCGATCCCCAATACCACCACGATTATTGTTTCTATTTCCATATCCTCCCTGGCCTCCCCGACCGGCAGGGGCCCAACAAGTGTCCTTCAAGTGACCACGTTTCCCACATACTTCGCATACTTTTAGCCCACATTGACTAGAATGGTGGCGTTGGCAGGTATTGCATTTGGGCTGGGCGCCCATGTATCCTCTTCCTTTCTCTCTTCTACCAGCTGTAACCTGAGCTGGCGTGTCTGATCCTCCTTTCTTAACCACTACACTAGCGCCCTGCTTGAAGTTTGAGAACTTCCGTTTGTTACCTCCTGATGACTCGACGTGAGTCTCTGCCTTCTTCGTCTTGATCTCATCAAACTTGTTCACGCGGATGGCCTCTTCGGTGAGAGCCACGCTTAAATCAATCGCCTCAGTGATAGTTGCTGGTTTGGAGGAGGTCACCATACTTATGATTTGAGGAGCTAAACCCCAAATGAAGCGCTCGATTCGCTTGTATTCTGGTGTAACCATGTAAGGAACCACTTGAGATAAGTCGTGAAACCTTTGAACGTATTCTGCGACCTTTGGACCGTCCATCTTTAAGTGCCAAAATTCAGTTTCCAACTTTTGAATTTCTGCGCGAGAGCAGTACTTTTTGCGCATAAGTTCTTTTAGTTCGGTCCAGGTCAGCGCGTAGGCAGCAGCTTCGCCTAGTGTCTGTACTTGCAGATTCCACCAAGAGAGGGCTCCATCCAAGAATAGCCCTGAGATATAGGTGACTTGCTGATCCAGTGCGCACTTGCTCATGCGAAGAACAGATTCGGTTTTCTCAGCCCAACGAACAAAGGCAACAGCACCTCCTGTGCCATCAAAGTTTACGGGCTTGCAGTCTAAGAACTGCTTGTAGGTGCATCCTGCACATACGTTATAACATACATTTGGCATTAGCATCATTGCTAGAGATATCCAGTTAGGTCACGGTATGTCTTAATGACTTAATATTACCGTGAGGTGGATTGTTATTGCCTTGGTTAATACTTCCGCTCATTCCGGGCTGAGATGCTGCATATTGTGCTATGGCAGCAGCAATAATCTGCTGGAGTTCTGCCTCATTAGTAGGGATGTGTGTCTCACGTCTCGGCAGCATCTTCTAAAAGATGGTTTATGTTGGTCAGGCCATAGTAAAACGTACGTATATAGTAATAGTAATAGCACATCACATCTCATGTTATCAATACATCACAAATACCAAACACACATCATACAAATAAGCAATCAAGCGAATCAAATATGATGAGAATACTGCGATTGCCATATATCGAGACCACATAGTAAGTGTATTAGTACATCATAGTGTCATACAATCATCCATCAACTAGGGGCTACATCACCCCTGTCCAAAAACTACATCAATCAGTGTCAATACATCAAATACAAGTCAACAAAAGTCAGAATCAACTGTGGTCTCCAAAAATACTGTGCAATCCAACAATCGCCGTCTTCTCATCCTCGTCTACCCAAACAGCACTGATGAGCTCTATACAGATGGTGGTGGAGGAGGGGGAAAGTGGGTGTAAAACAAACGACGTAACTGGAGCCAGTCCTCCTCCTGGGCTCGCTGAGTACGAATGATAGAGGCAACCTGCTGCTCTAGTGTAAAGAGACGAGCAGCATAATCTGGAGGTAAGGGTCGAAATGGCTGCAGAGGAGAGTGCGTCTGACCATGGCATGGACACGGTGGCAGCTGAGCTCTCTCGAGCTCCTGGATGCACTGCGTGTGTGACTCGTGCTGAGCGACAAAAGACATCAAAACGTCCTCGATAGTATACCCCCTGTGGAAAGAATGGTAGGGGTCAGTAGGTGGCATACCAGAGTCTGGTGCCCAAAGAAACGGCTCACTAGTGGGGTCGAAAGGTGCCACGTGAAATGGAGCAACAGTGGGTGGAACAGATGACATCTGTGGCATGAAAGGGATAGGCATCGGTACATGCCCAACAGGATGGGTTGAAGAACCCTCTCCAGGCCTCGCTGGAGGTACAAACTGTGGAACCTGGAAAGAAAAATCAACATGTCGCGTAACAGGGATCTGAGGGGGAAAAGGGGGAACATCCTCATCAGCAGGTATCCAACCGTGCTGTGCATGCTCATCTGGTGGGTCCATGCGTGCCGCGAACAGTGCATGCTCGGGCTCCAGTGGAATGGGATCAGGTGCAACAAAAGGATGGACAGGTGCAATGTGCTCAATGGGAGGGTCAACAGGTATAGCGACAACGGGTAAAGGATCAACAGGATCAACAATGACATGATCGCCCTCCATCAAAGGAATATCCACGGGGAGATCATCAGCAACAGGCTCAAAAGGGATGTCAGCATGTACTGGGTCATGCTCAGGTATGGGGTCTAGAGCGGCTGCCTGCTCTGGAGCAACGGCAGGCTCGAGGTCATCAAAAGCCATCTCGAAACCAAAATCTGGGTCGATAGGATCCACTGGGTCATCAGGGTCTACTGGATCCTCCATAAACTGATCCATCGGAATAAACTCTAAGTCACGATCTGGGTCGAATCCTGGGGGAAACATAGGATCGGAATCCCCCTCATCATCGTGGTCGAAAACAAAACTGGGGATAGGGGCAACAGAAGATGCCTGATCAGGAGTCTGGGACTGGGGAGTGAGCAGGTGACTCCGCGGCGGGAGCATCTGCGATCAACAAGGGACCATCAGCAGCAGGAAGGGCCTCGCCCTGAGCATCCTCCTCGAAAGGCTCCTCCTCAAACATATCGACATCATCCTCCTCGTCGTCGATAGGCAAATCGTAAACAGGGTACGAAGCAAGCGGTATAGGGGCAGGGATCACTGCGAGTGGTAGATCCCCGGCCAAAGGACCATCTGCGAGCTCGTCAGCACCGTCAGGTAATGCGAAGGGCTGAAAATCATCCTCATCTGTGCTCGTGACGTCGGACGTGTGAACCTCGTGCTCCGATGACTCTAGGTCGTCTGATACGATAGGCCTAGGGCCTGTGGTGTCTGAACCACCAGTGTCTGTAGAATCCATGTGTCTGTAATATATACACAAACATGCACAAATAGTCAATCATATAATCAAATAATCACATAAGTCACCAAGTAAGGTATCACATAATTCTCCTAGTCTTACTAGCCAATTTCTCCCAGTCTTTAAGACTGCTCTATCCTCCACCTCGACCACTTAGATCGAGCCTCGATCCTCCAGACCGAGCCTCAGCCTTCATGACTGAGCCTATACTTCCTAGCCATCTACCTTGGTCACCTAGACCAAGCCTCGATCCTCCAGACCGAGCCTCAGCCCTCCAAGCTGAGCCTAAAATAAATCAACGTGCTCAACTACCTCGGTCACCTAGACCGAGCCTCGATCCTCCAGACCGAGCCTCAGCCCTCCAGGCTGAGCCTTATAATAAATCAACGTGTTCAACTACCTCGGTCACCTAGACCGAGCCTCGATCCTCCAGACCAAGCCTAAAAATTTATAAAATGTGCTCAACATTTGTTTGTAAAAAGTTTTGGATCTGGACTTAAGTGGTATGTAGAAAAATGTTTTCGTGAGAGCCCTAGTGATCATAGTCTAGACTCGAGAAGGAATCCTAGTTCGCTATGATCAGAGCTCTGATACCAAGCTGTCACACCCTGGCTTTGCGGAAGCGTGGTTAATTTGGTGTGACTTCTTAATACCATAGCTTAATCATAACAAAGCTATATGAGTTAAAAACATGCAAGATCATCCATTAAGTTTTGAAAACCAAATACAGTACCATTGTTTTAACGGGAACATACCCTAACAACCATAACCTTGTTCAACAGACATTACAAACTTAAACATAATATAAACATGGTTTAAGGATTGTGTCTTGTCCAAGAAAGAGACACATCCCCTAAACCCCGGATGACCTTGGAAACTAGTGCAGCGGAAAACATGCCATACCGTGCCAGATCTCGTTAATTTCCTGAAATACATGTAAGTTGAAAAATCAACAATAATGTTGAGCGAGTTCATGTGTAGTGAGTATGTAAAACACTATGTAAGTATAAAAGTTTCCTGGTATGTAGTAGTGTAAGGAAAAGAGAGATCGTCAATGGGTTGCAAAGCCATTGATGTATGTGAAGTGCAAGTAGGAAGACTCCAACCTAGCCGATTTATGCGTCGGGCAACCAAGTCACTCAAGGTCCGTTCTGTTGGTCCTCTCAGAGGTCCGTTCTGTTGGGCCTAGAGTTGGGCTCGCTACACCCAGATAGATCTACCGCTTAAGTCCCTCGGTGTTCTGCCTACCCATTCACATGATCTAAGTAGTAAACCTCCTTACGTTAACATACCGTGTATAATAGTACTTGTAAACAAAGTAACATGTATTTCACCCCCGCAGTTAAGAAAACTGAAAACAGTTAGAGAAAAGGGGGACATGAACTCACAGTGAAGCGTCTCTACCAAGTATCTCCAAATTGGAAAGCTGTGCGACGACCTACAAGTGCTAATTCTATTAGACGGACGGTCGTGCCTTAGCTTTATAGTTTAAGTTTTTGGGAAATAGTTAGACAACTATTTCGTGTTTACATTCTGTATATACTTGGTAGTTAAACTCCTTCCCAAGGATGGGGGATACAATACATGTGCGTAAGTTACGTTTTAATAAACGAGTGGTAATATAATTACCGGTGTAACTTTTATATTCATGGTGAAAGCGTTCGTATTATTTTGGGATCGTTAACGTTTGTAAATATTATTTTTACTCCTAAAAATAATATTTATGTATTTCCACAAAATAATCATAAACAGTGTTGTGACAATATATATTTATCACGTTAAATTTTGTGAAAATCCCACCTCCGAATATTAGTAAATAAAGTCATGGCGAAATTTATATTTCGAAACATGTCAAAAATAATTCCAACACTTATGGTGTAAATAGTTCTAAGTGTTAGGTTTTTAGAAAAATTTCGCCAGAGTTTCCTCTGTAACTGGAGGTGGCCACGCTTTCAAGCGTATCATTTTCTTTTACAAAATCAATTCAACAACTTCTTTATTCAATCAAACAATTTCCGACACATCAAACTAGTCGACAAGTATGTAAATCGCATAATCGCATGAACTTGTAGTTTTTTTCGCAACTATAGTGTAAATCCCATTATATTTTGTAGATCTTTATATAAAGTAACTTTGATCTCGTAAAACCTCGTGTTTAGAGAAATCCGTCTTTACAACTTCTAGTAACATTTGACAAAACTAGTTCTTTGTCGGATCTTTTCATTTCACAAGTGTTTACACACTTGTGGTTTATAAAAATCATGTTTGTTAGTGTAAGTTCCGTTTTTTTTAGAAAACATGATTTCTTTGACGCGTGGTCCTTTGAAAATACCACTTGCAGATACGTAGATCTGCTAGTTTTAAACACTATTGTACATGTTGAAACACTTTTACACAAGTTCATGTTTCATGTGTGGTAGAGTTTCACCTTTTAACCCTTGTATCATTCAAAACAAGCTTGTGTTAAGATCCATGATCTTACCAAATCGGGTTAAACGGTGATCCGAGCTACCACAACATAGATCGGGTCTAAGTAATCACATATTTCGAATACTACAACTTTTACACAACACATATGCTATTAACCACCATTTTTCATGTTTTTAGTAGACTTTTAAGCATCAAATTGTATGTTAACGATATTTAACCGACATAATTCCTTTTAACCACCTTAGATAAGTTCAAAAATGAGTTTTAAGTGTTATACCTCTAGCTCGAGGCTAGGGAAGATTCTTGACGAAATACGGGTGGATAAAAGCCAAAGAAAGAGGTCCTTCGTGTTCCGCTTGTTCCAAGCTTCCTAATACGTGACCTCTAACACTTGTATGATGATGGAATGTGATGATCAAGAACCGAAAGTATGATGGTTGTAAGAGGGGTGTTCGGCCGAGAGTGTAAAGGAGAGGGAGAGGAGTGTGTTGGTGAGTTTTGTGTGATGAAGTGATTAGTGTGTTAAGCTTAGGTTTAATAGACAAATTTGTGTGCATTACCCTTTGGATATAGTGTCTAGTTGATACTAGACATAGAAGATTATAAAATCAATGAAGTACAAATTGTGTTTCCCCATGGTTTGGGGCCGGTTAGAGAAGGGGGGGGGGGGGTTAGTTCGATTACAACTAGGTGGTTAGGGTAAAGGTTGAGTTAAGTAGGTTAGGTTAAGTAGTTAACTCAGTTACTTGTGTGTTACGCGTTATGGCGGGTGTTAGGGTAATCAGGGACCCTAACTGGCTCAGAAAAATATAAATAGTGAAAATAACAATATTTTCATGTTTCGGGTATAGTCCGGTTGTTCGGTTGGATAGTAATCCGTTAAAGTGCTAAATAAATATTTCGAGTGTCGTTAATATTATTTTTAGTGACACATTTTGTTTCCGACACTTTGGGAAGTGTCTAGTAATATTTTTCCCATGTTCTGGCACTTTACTAGTCAGCTAGAAGCTGGATTAATTTTTTTTAAAGTGCTGTGTTTTGTACTTAAAGTACGTTTTAGGCACATCCGGTCATTGTAACTTATCCCTAGAGACGCAGTTCTACAACCCTTATATCCCTACACTCACTACTAGTGTAGTCAAATATCTCAGGCTCTTTCAGGCCTTGGAGGCAGTGTTTGCCTGATGCTGGCTTTATCAGCATGTTCATTAGGTTATCCGTTATAGTGCTACTGTGCTTTTTGTGCATCATGTTTGTCACTAAGGTTCAGCATGTAAATAATGTAGTGACAGCAAGCAAGTATGATGCAAGTAAGTACATGTATCAGATATCAAGTAGCAGTTCATCAGCTAGTTCAAACAAGCACAGTAATTAAGCAGTAATTAATCATTAATTAAGTCGTACGGATACCTGGTTTAGTGCGGGTTGTCACAATAATATTGTCTATCTAAGTGCTGGCATTGTCAGCATTATTTCTGAATCAACCGTTCAGTGTGTCAACTGTGCTGAGTGCATCAAGTGTGTCACTAATGTAGGTGTGTAATGAATGGAATGACTGTATAAAATGTGATGCATGTATATATGATATAGAATCATAGAGCAGTTTAAATTATCAGTTGTAATCAAGCACAGTCATTAAGCACGTAATTAAGATTAATTAATTTGTACAGTACCTGAAATTTTGAGGGTTGTCACACATGTGCAATGTCCAAATGAGCGTAAGGTTGAGTTTGCATCCAATGCATTCGAGAAGCGTGCTCTTACATGGTGGAACGGTGTGATGCGTGATAGGGGTGCCGATGTGGCACAAGCTCAAACTTGGGAAGAGCTTCGAGCTCTAATGATGAAGGAGTTCTGTCCTCATCATGAGCTTAGAGCATTGGAAAGAGAATTCGATGATCTAAAGCAAGACAGCGGTGAACATCGAGCCTACACTGACCGTTATGAGGAACTGAGCCTGTTATGTCCTGCTATGGTTACGCCTGTGGAGAAGGCGATTGAAAAGTACATTGATGGCCTTCCTGACTTAGTTCAGGATATCATTACTGGTAGCAACCCTACTACCGTCAGACAGGCCATTGAATTGTCTGCTACCCTGACTGAATCCCAGATCAAGAAGGGTAAGCTTTTTCGAAAAGGCGAACCGAGACCATCTGATAAGTCTACACAAGAAGAACCGAAGGATAAACCGACCGAGACATCCAAGAAGAAGAAGCGCAAGGCTTCATAAAACTGCGCAATAACTGCTCAGAACAATCAGGTTGCACCAAACCAGCCAGCACAACCTCGTGCAAGGAAAAATTATGTTGGTACCGCACCTTTGTGCAACAAATGCAACCGTCATCATCTGGAGCAAGTGCAGTGTCACAAATGTACCCACTGCAGCCGATTGGGACATTTGGTCAATACCTGCTGTTATGCTAATCAAGCTGCTGCAAATCCTGTTGCTGCGCAAGCACAGTTTCCTCCAGGGTCGTGTTATAACTGTGGTGACCTTACTCACTACCGAAACAATTGCACAAGACTTGTTAACGCAAATCCAGCGCGTGGGCGAGTGTTTAACATAAATGAGGCAAACACAAACGACAATGCAGCAGTGAACAATTAGTCCTTTGTATTTCCTTGTATGTTTCTTTTGGATGTTTAAATCGACTCAGTTGTTATATAAATAAAATTCGTTGTTTCAATTTTATTTTACGAAACTGATATTTATGTTAGATACAACCCTTCAATGTCGACACCAAGACAAACTACTCGTGCGGTTCTGTCATTTTTATGATCACTTGTGATCTCCCCGAAAATCTTAAATACTCGTTTCTTTTAAGAAACAAAGCCGAATTCCTATTAAGATCTTCCTATCTTCATAGTTAGATTCTTAAAGATGTTTAAAGTGCCAAATAAAAATCCACGAATTGGATTCGTGGTATGCTTTAAATGCTTGTGCAAATCAACAACAAATTAACAAAATGAAGATCAAGTTAAACAATTATGTGATTATATGCATATGTGCTTTCTTATATGTTTTGTGTTTTTGTGTGATCCAAATATTCATTATCCAAATCCTCGTAGAATCTTCCATATCTTCGTATAAGGGATTCATAGTAGGATATCCAAAGGTACTACCTGTCACACCCCGACCACGTAGAACATACAAGACGTGGCGGAAACGTCGGGGAGTGTTGTAACAGAATCATTGTTTCATAACACATGGAAATTGAAATATTGTTTTATTAATTTAAGTAGTTACAATGTCTTGACAATCAAAGAAACATAACATAAATAACTAGTCTTGCATCTTTTATTGTCGCTAAGGCCCAAGTCCGCCTAAGTGTATCTTGATAAATCCTATGCATCATATCCTGAAAACACATGTGAAAATAGGTACGTCAGCATAAAAATGCCTGTGAGATACATAGGTTTTGTGAAAATGAGATTCATGACTTATGTTTAGGAAAATGTTTAGTCATGAACCTTGTAGTTTGCTTTGTTTTGTAAATCGTTTGAAAAGCAATAAGATCAGATGATATGTATAAGTAAGAGAATAATGTATGGTTAAATGAATAACCAAGTAAAAATGAGTATATATAAGATAAGTTGTTTTGTAAAACAATGTCTTGTGAAAAGTATGTTATTTGTATAAAATGTTATATGTCCAAATTGAAATGATTCAAATAACGCTACGATATGTAATACCATACAATCACATATATATAGGAAGTACCAGCGGCGTATCCACCATGCTTGTATCATATTACACACGCCTCGTTACTTAAATCACTTACTCAAACCAAACCAACAATGTACGATGTCTATGTTTAAGCCAATTGTCAAAAGTCCTTGTATAAATCATATCAAATGTTAATAGTCCAAAAGTAGTCAAGTAATGTGCAACAAATGTTATGTATAGCCAATGTCGAAAATGTTTATTTGTCAAATGTAAATCATGTAATGTGTAACCAAAACGATATGTATGGCTAGTGAAATGCATCAACTAAACCATAGGTGAAAAATGCACAAAACAAAGTATTGAAGTAAAACTTGGTTTAAATCAAAGTTATGTTTTGTGTAGTAAATGCATGCTATACTGATATAGACATTTATGCGGTATTGTGAAAATTCATACATCCAAGCCTTGCGACAGTCGGATAACCATGTAAAAATGGGTTATCAAAAGAATATGTATTCGGATTCGGTCATTCCTTACGTCCAAACAAACCCGAGATTTCAGGAATGGGATTCGTCAAGTCCTATGGTACCACTACCTACTACCGAGCGGCATGATCGGTGTTAATGAATGTATAGTATAGTTTAAACAAACCAAATGTCATACCAAAATGTAAGCATATGATGAATAAGAAATGTACTAAGTATACAAAGAAGAAAAGTCATGTAAATCAATGTGCTAGCATGCTATCAGTTAACATACATAGCAGAAATGTAATGTAGAACCATGTACTAAGTATGCACACAATGGACATACATAGCATAAAATGTAATGAAATCATGTACTATAATGTACTAATGAACATAGGAAGTATATGATGTAAAAACAGGAAAGCAGGAAAGTAACAAGTAGGCACATGTGTTTCACCCCAAAACAGTTTGGAAAAACAGTAAAAGAGGGGTCTATTGTCACACCCCGACCGCGTAAAACAACAAATCGCGGCGGAAACATCGGGGCGTGTTGCAACAGAATTAATGTTTCATAACCATGGATACCAAAAAGTGTTTCGTTTTATTAAACATTGAATAATTACATCGTCTTGAAATCTAAATACACTATTTAAACATAGTCTATCATTGTTATTGAGTCACTAAGGCCTTGTCCAGTCCTATGTGAGCATGCATCTTATCAATCGATATCATTCAACAATACCTGAAACATATGTGAAAACGAGGTCAGCAAAGAAATGCTGGCGAGTACATAGGTTTTGTGAAAATAAGATTCATGACTTCTGTTTAAGAAAATGTTTAGTCATGAACCTTGTAATTTGCTTTGCCTTTGTAAATCATTTGAAAAATAATAAGTTCAGGTGATATGTATAATAAGAGAATAATGCATGATTAAATGAATAACCATGTAAAATGAGTTTGTATAAGATAAGTTGTTTGTAAATAAATGTCTTGTGAAAAGTATGTTACTTGTATAAAATGTTCTATGTCTCAAACTGAAATGATTCAAATAACGCTACAATATGTAATACCATACAAACACTTATATATAGGAAGTACCAGCGGCGTATCCACCATGCTTGTATCATATTCCACACGCATTGTTACTTAATCACTTAATCCAAACCAAACCACCAAAGTAATGTTCATGCCCAAATGTAAATCATGTAATATGTATAACCAAAATAATATCGTATATCGCTTTGAACCCAATCGTTAACCCAATCGTTAAAACATCATGTGAAAATCAATCGTAAATCGTTTAATTCGTTTTAGGTCGTGAAACTACTTATAAGGTCGTCTCGCTAATAACATTCAAACCTTCGTGACTTTCATCGCTTCTCGTTTTCGTCGCTTCTCGTTTTCGTATTAACAAACCTCCATAGGGTAAATTAATAATTACAGATTCAGTCGCTACCTACCATACCCACACATAACCACGGGTGTAGTAAATAACGGGATTTGTCAGATCCTATGGTACCATAACCTAATACTGGTCGGCTTGATCATTGCTAATGAATGTCATTTGTTATGTAACTACAACCAACAAGTTTGTTCACTTTATGAAATCGTTATTAGTTTTGTATAAATCGCTTTAATTGTTTTTGAAACCATCGTTATAACATCGAAAACATTTAGCACATATGAGTCACCCCAAAACAATTGAAAACAGTAAAATAGGGGAAAATGTACTCGCCTGAGAATGCTTAGAGGTCTTCAACAACAACCAAACAAAGCTAGAGGGAGCACGGAATCAGTCGGCAATCTAAAACTATATAAATAAACCGGACTTAAATCGGGAGATCGGATAGGATGAGGCTTGGTAAACCAAATGAGTGTTGGAACTCATATGATATGGTTTAACAAGACCTACATACTACATTGAGACTAACCTAAGTGCTTTCGACCCATCGCGACCCATTAAGGTAACTTATGCTACTTTAACGCGTCGTGCGCGTGAAACGCGTTCGGACCGTCTAACTAGTCCTATGATAAGTGTTATATGCCTAAACATGTTACATAATCAGTTATGTGACAAAAGTTTAGGTTACATATGCTTAATTACCAATTATACATGAAAAGGGTATTCTGGTAATTTACCTAAGGCATATAAACTACCTATCATACAACTACTTAAACGATGTGACCATAGGGTATAACCTCGGAAGGTTATTCCCTATTATGGTCACCTAATGTATTTGGTCGGATCCTAATGATCGACCAAATGGGTCGAGTTCGAAGGTATAGGCGATTTATTAGATCGCTTACCCTACGACCCTAGACAACGTGGTAATCAGTAGGCATAGTCCCAAGGGACTATAACCAACGTGATTACACTCACGTTGCGAAGTTCAAACGAACTTCGCATTGACCATAACTGGTCAATGTAGAAAGTCAAACAAAGTTTGACTTTCAGACTCGAAAGACTCGAAAAGCAATAAAAGAACGAAAGAATACTTATGAAGGGTCCCCGAATGCTAATCCCGATCCAAGAACTCAGGTATGAAACAAAGGTTTCAACTTAGAGCTCTCAAATCAGAATTCTTGTAAGAAATGAGGTTGGGGTGATGGGGTATTTATAGTATTCGGAGAACCGTTAAGATCGTTTCATGGAAAACGTGCCATGATCCAAGGCGTACACTTGTCGGAACCTTATGGTGGCTGAAATTAGGTTCTTATCCGCTGACTAGACGATTGAGAATGTGTGGATGTGGATTGAACAGCTGGAACCTGCTATTAGATTCGATTAATCTGGTCAGAAGGGTCCTCGCGGGCCACCTAAGGATTCTCAGGAACTGAGGCGGGCCGCCTAGCTCTTCAGATCAGAAAACAAGTTTCAGAAATGACAGTTTCAGCCCCTGCACGTGTTTAAGCCCATTTCCGGCACTTCCAAGGCCCGTAAAGCCAACTTTAAGGCCCTAAAATGATGCCTAAACATTGTGGACATGAAACATGCTCAAAAATATGCCGGGGGTTGGTTCGTTTGGTCGTACGAACGCGATGTTCGCTTAATTACGACGGAATGCGCATAAGCGCGAAAAACGATCCAAATGACGCAACGAATGGATTTTTGGCAAGCCAAACACTAAAGCATAATATAGTCATGCTTACATAAATTTTTGGATGTCCGGATGTATTCAGAACGTAAGTTATGTGCGAAAATGCAAACTTGTGCACTTTTTGACACTTTTAGTCCCTGAATGACACAAAAGTTTATTTTAGCATACCGAACACCTCAAAGCCTATTTCTAAGCTATGTGAAGGATATTTATGGTATGTTTAACTTATGGTCATGTTCCGGAATGTCTGTTACAGTTCAAATTGGCATACTTTCGCAGTTTGTCAACTTTAGTCCCTGTAAGCGATTAAACTTGATTTCACCACACCAAACCTTCCAAAACTTATATCTAAGTTATGTAAAGGTTATTTAAGGTATGCTAAGCCTATGTCACTATTCCGGAGTGTTTGTTGCATTAAACTGGTTATATTTACGCATCAGTGCGCGTATAACCTTCCAGAAAGCGATTTAGAGTTTGAAATTGAACAAGAATTGATATGTGCAAATGATACACATATTTTTACAAATCCCAAGTATGAAATATAATATTTCATTGGTTTGGTATTTGTTTGATGGCCGTGGAGGCACAGGTGTTACAGTCTCCCCTACTTTAGGAAATTTCGTCCCGAAATTTATTTAGAGGAAACTTGTGAGAGCTTGAAAACATGAGGTTGAAAAGATCGAACAATATTGGTTAGGGTTCTGAACTTCTAGTAATCTTTAATAACATCATGATTGCAATGTAAGAGGGATACTTATATACAAGTATATGAAGCGTCATTGGTGCGTCCACCGTACCTCCATTACATCGTTCTCATTTCGTTATTGTTGTCACTATCGGTTCTTACACATAATAAATCTTACTGTGTTTCTGTGCACTAAATTTCATAATTATGTACGCGTCCATAATCAGACAATTCTTTGCACAATTCACACAGTCTATTTTATAGTGTGTAGGGGAAAACCAAATGAACAAACTGGTGATGAGTGTGACTAGACCGCCATAGAGTCCTTTAAATTAAATCAATAAATGATCTAAATAGACTATCAAGGAGTCTGTTCAGCTACATCACTAGATGTCGTTCTCTAACCAAATTGTGAATCAATCTTTTTGACTAGACTACTAAGAGGGTCTCTTATGAATCATGGAGTGGTACTATATAACCCAAGGGTCTTAACTACCAGGTAGAAGCCCATAAGGATTTAAGGTAGTACCTTTTGAATATCCTACTATGAATCTCTCATATGAAGATATGAAAGATTCTATGAGGATTTGGAAAATCGTAACACACAAAAACATAGAGGAGAACACATAAACACATATCATATAACCACAAAATTGTTCGTTAATTTGTCTTGTAAATTGCGTACATGCATTTAAAGCACACTAGGAATCCATTCCGTGAATTTCATTTGGTACTTTAAACGTTATCAAGAATCCAACTATAAAGATAGAAAGATTCAAAAAGAAAATTCGATTTCGATTACTAGGAACCGAAGTGTTCGAATTAAGGTACATAAGGAATCCGATTAAGGACTCTGATTTGAATGATGATTATCCACAAGGGTCTAATTGTGGAGATAAAAAGATCCCATATGGATTTTAGAAGTTGAAGATGTTTTGAAATCTTGCACGGGATGTGCTTAAGTCAAAACATGAAGTAAAATGCTTATGAAGTTGAGATGCCTGATATGTCAAGGCGACATATGAAGCGGAATTTGAAGGTTAAGTCAATGTATGAGGAAAATATTTTTGAAAACTATGCATGGGGTTCTTTTAAGAAAAATGTGTTTAACGTTTTTGAAACCTTATATATAATATTTTTTTGAAATCATAAAGTAGGTGTAATAGGTAGATATATTTACAAAAATGTTTTAAAATCATGCGAAATGAATTTTGAAATTATGTATAAGGTTTTTGAAAGACATGAATGATGCTTTTCGAAATCATGCACTTGATCAGAAAATGTATTGTGTTAATATTGTCTTCAGACTATATGAAATATTTTGAAATTAGAAAGGTTGGTTTTGATAACATGGCCAATGTTTTTGAAATAACACAGACAATGCATCTAGAAAAATTGTTTTCAAACTATATGAAATGTTTTGAGATCATGAAGATTGTTTTGAAATACTGGTACTGTGTATGTTGAAAAATCAAAACGTAATGGGTATGAGATTTGAAAATACCCTTAGTTATCTAACCAAGGATTTAAAGGCACAGATGTGCGAAAAGCACGATTACTCATAATGTCACTTAATTTTCTGTACTTTGTTTCTTAGAGTGAAACGAGTACTTAAAATTTTCGAGGGAATCATGAGCAATCATTTGAAAGAGAGAAATCACAAGAGTAGTTTGTAAGGTACATAGTTCCTTGATGTAGGTATCATAGGAAAAGCCATACACACCTAGTAAGGGGTTGAGCTGGTTGGTTGGGGACTGCTTTACCATTGTGAGCGACCATGGCGAAGTTCTGAGAAGCCTTTCGCTTCTTTGACTTCTTAGGGGATCGTTCATCCATGGTCTTTGATTCCTCGATTGGTTTCTTGGCTGATGGTGCTGTCACCTGACTAGGTCCTGCCTGTCTTGGTGACTCTCGAGTGGCTTCATCATGGAGATGATACATGGCAGTAGCTAATTCAACAGTCTTCAGGACTACTTCGCCTATTTGCTGAGCGAATTTTGGCTGCTTGCTCAGATATCTGGGCATCATCGTGATGAAGAGACATTCTTGAAGAAAAAGAAAGGCATAGGGAGAAACAGGTGAAAGATTATTGGACAATCAAAACGGAATGATAACGCATGAAAATTGCGATCATTTGTTTGTTACCTAAGGCAAACAAATGAGACGGTGACTAATCAAAGTAAATGGGTCAAAAATAATGTATCGCGAAGACATGCTCGCCTATAAGTGAACACTCATCCCAAGAATTCCCAGGTAAGCACAACTGGTCTCGCGTCTGATGAGATGTATACGAAGTGCTTGCCTAGACAGAAAACCCAGAATACAGGCATTCACCCTTCCAGTTTGCACGTGTTCACATCATTTAAAACCCAAAACCTTGACGAAGTTTTGAAAACTCAAAGGGGTTCAAAACCATATAATAGAGAGTTCAAAACCTTACAATAGAGGGTTCAAAACCTAGTAATCAATCATCCTAGAACAGATGATTAATTTTCAAAGCGGTTTTGAAATATATGTTCTTGTTGTGGTCGTCGCCTAAGGATAGGTGACGGTATTGTTTTATGACTAAACGCAAGTAAACTCGCGTTAGGGTCCTAAGAAGGTTATAGACTAGGTCAAAGCATTACTAATAACCTAATTCCCTATAACCATTGGCTCTGATACCATCTTTTCTGTCACACCCCGACCGCGTAAAACAACAAATCGCGGCGGAAACATCGGGGCGTGTTGCAACAGAATTAATGTTTCATAACCATGGATACCAAAAAGTGTTTCGTTTTATTAAACATTGAATAATTACATCGTCTTGAAATCTAAATACACTATTTAAACATAGTCTATCATTGTTATTGAGTCACTAAGGCCTTGTCCAGTCCTATGTGAGCATGCATCTTATCAATCGATATCATTCAACAATACCTGAAACATATGTGAAAACGAGGTCAGCAAAGAAATGCTGGCGAGTACATAGGTTTTGTAGGAGTGTCGAAATCATGGCTAGTTTAGACGTTGCAATACTTTATTTAAAAACCTTGTTTTGAAAAGAGTATAATATTGCAACTTAATTAACCAACTCAAATCAAGCGGGTTATAATTTGTAAAACCTCGTAGCCATGACTCTTAACCCAAAAACATTTGTTTTAGTAAATTATTTGAAAAACAATGATAAGTTCAGGTGATATGTATAATAAGAGAATAATGCATGATTAAATGAATAACCATGTAAAATGAGTTTGTATAAGATAAGTTGTTTGTAAATAAATGTCTTGTGAAAAGTATGTTACTTGTATAAAATGTTCTATGTCTCAAACTGAAATGATTCAAATAACGCTACAATATGTAATACCATACAAACACTTATATATAGGAAGTACCAGCGGCGTATCCACCATGCTTGTATCATATTCCACACGCATTGTTACTTAATCACTTAATCCAAACCAAACCACCAAAGTAATGTTCATGCCCAAATGTAAATCATGTAATATGTATAACCAAAATAATATCGTATATCGCTTTGAACCCAATCGTTAACCCAATCGTTAAAACATCATGTGAAAATCAATCGTAAATCGTTTAATTCGTTTTAGGTCGTGAAACTACTTATAAGGTCGTCTCGCTAATAACATTCAAACCTTCGTGACTTTCATCGCTTCTCGTTTTCGTCGCTTCTCGTTTTCGTATTAACAAACCTCCATAGGGTAAATTAATAATTACAGATTCAGTCGCTACCTACCATACCCACACATAACCACGGGTGTAGTAAATAACGGGATTTGTCAGATCCTATGGTACCATAACCTAATACTGGTCGGCTTGATCATTGCTAATGAATGTCATTTGTTATGTAACTACAACCAACAAGTTTGTTCACTTTATGAAATCGTTATTAGTTTTGTATAAATCGCTTTAATTGTTTTTGAAACCATCGTTATAACATCGAAAACATTTAGCACATATGAGTCACCCCAAAACAATTGAAAACAGTAAAATAGGGGAAAATGTACTCGCCTGAGAATGCTTAGAGGTCTTCAACAACAACCAAACAAAGCTAGAGGGAGCACGGAATCAGTCGGCAATCTAAAACTATATAAATAAACCGGACTTAAATCGGGAGATCGGATAGGATGAGGCTTGGTAAACCAAATGAGTGTTGGAACTCATATGATATGGTTTAACAAGACCTACATACTACATTGAGACTAACCTAAGTGCTTTCGACCCATCGCGACCCATTAAGGTAACTTATGCTACTTTAACGCGTCGTGCGCGTGAAACGCGTTCGGACCGTCTAACTAGTCCTATGATAAGTGTTATATGCCTAAACATGTTACATAATCAGTTATGTGACAAAAGTTTAGGTTACATATGCTTAATTACCAATTATACATGAAAAGGGTATTCTGGTAATTTACCTAAGGCATATAAACTACCTATCATACAACTACTTAAACGATGTGACCATAGGGTATAACCTCGGAAGGTTATTCCCTATTATGGTCACCTAATGTATTTGGTCAGATCCTAATGATCGACCAAATGGGTCGAGTTCGAAGGTATAGGCGATTTATTAGATCGCTTACCCTACGACCCTAGACAACGTGGTAATCAGTAGGCATAGTCCCAAGGGACTATAACCAACGTGATTACACTCACGTTGCGAAGTTCAAACGAACTTCGCATTGACCATAACTGGTCAATGTAGAAAGTCAAACAAAGTTTGACTTTCAGACTCGAAAGACTCGAAAAGCAATAAAAGAACGAAAGAATACTTACGAAGGGTCCCCGAATGCTAATCCCGATCCAAGAACTCAGGTATGAAACAAAGGTTTCAACTTAGAGCTCTCAAATCAGAATTCTTGTAAGAAATGAGGTTGGGGTGATGGGGTATTTATAGTATTCGGAGAACCGTTAAGATCGTTTCATGGAAAACGTGCCATGATCCAAGGCGTACACTTGTCGGAACCTTATGGTGGCTGAAATTAGGTTCTTATCCGCTGACTAGACGATTGAGAATGTGTGGATGTGGATTGAACAGCTGGAACCTGCTGTTAGAGTCGATTAATCTGGTCAGAAGGGTCCTCGCGGGCCGCCTAAGGATTCTCAGGAACTGAGGCGGGCCGCCTAGCTCTTCAGATCAGAAAACAAGTTTCAGAAATGACAGTTTCAGCCCCTGCACGTGTTTAAGCCCATTTCCGGCACTTCCAAGGCCCGTAAAGCCAACTTTAAGGCCCTAAAATGATGCCTAAACATTGTGGACATGAAACATGCTCAAAAATATGCCGGGGGTTGGTTCGTTTGGTCGTACGAACGCGATGTTCGCTTAATTACGACGGAATGCGCATAAGCGCGAAAAACGATCCAAATGACGCAACGAATGGATTTTTGGCAAGCCAAACACTAAAGCATAATATAGTCATGCTTACATAAATTTTTGGATGTCCGGATGTATTCAGAACGTAAGTTATGCGCGAAAATGCAAACTTGTGCACTTTTTGACACTTTTAGTCCCTGAATGACACAAAAGTTTATTTTAGCATACCGAACACCTCAAAGCCTATTTCTAAGCTATGTGAAGGATATTTATGGTATGTTAAACTTATGGTCATGTTCCGGAATGTCTGTTACAGTTCAAATTGACATACTTTCGCAGTTTGTCAACTTTAGTCCCTGTAAGCGATTAAACTTGATTTCACCACACCAAACCTTCCAAAACTTATATCTAAGTTATGTAAAGGTTATTTAAGGTATGCTAAGCCTATGTCACTATTCCGGAGTGTTTGTTTCATTAAACTGGTTATATTTACGCATCAGTGCGCGTATAACCTTCCAGAAAGCGATTTAGAGTTTGAAATTGAACATGAATTGATATGTGCAAATGATACACATATTTTTACAAATCCCAAGTATGAAATATAATATTTCATTGGTTTGGTATTTGTTTGATGGCTGTGGAGGCACAGGTGTTACATCTATCTACTCACTTGAGATTGCTTAGTAGTCCTTGAGTAACAACCAAACAATGCTAGAGATCGCGGATATCAAACGGCACCTAATATAGGTAACTACATTAATAAACTGGACCTAAATCGGAAGATCAGATAGAATGAGGGTTCGTAAACCAAATGAGTATGGGAACTCGTGTAATAGGGTTTAACAACGCCTACATACTAACTGAATCCTAACATAAGTGCTTATGACCCATTACGACCCGTTTAGGTAGCTTATGCTACTTTAACGCGTCGCTCGCGTGAAACGTGTTCGGACCGCCTAACTAGTCCTATGACAAGTAACATATACCTTAACATGTCTATTATTGTTGTCAAATCAGTTTAGATGTCAAAAGTTATGTTACATATGTTTAAAACGAATTTTGGCATCAAAGGGGTATTTTGGTAATTTACCTAAGGCATATAAACTACCTATCATACAACTACTTAAATGAAGCGACCATAAGGTATAACCTCGTAAGGTTATTCCCTATAAACTATGGTCACCTAAAGTGCTTGGTCGGATCCTAATGATCGACCAAACGGGTCGGGTTCGAAAGTATAAGCGATTGTTTAGATCGCTTACCTTACGACCCTAAATAAGCACTAAACTAAAAGTGATGAGCTAAGCATGTTAAAACATGCTTAACTAATTTTAGAAAATAGGTTTGGTATCAAAACAAATGGTCTTGATACCCACAAGTAGTTTGGTTACAAAATACGCAAGAATACGTATTCTGACCGAAACTACGGCTCGTCACTAAGCCTAGATAACGTGGTAATCAGTAGGTATAGTCACCAGGGACTATAACCATCGTGATCACGCTCACGTTATGAAGTTCAAACGAACTTCGCATCGACCATAAACTGGTCAATGCAGAAAGTCAAACAAAGTTCGACTTTCGGACTCGAAAAGCAATAAAAGAACGAAGGAACACTTACGAAGGGTCCCCGAATGCTAATCTAGATCAAAATAGCTCAGGTATGAAACAAAGGTTTCAACTTAGAGCACAAATGATCAGATTCTAGTGAGAAATGAAGTTGGGGTATGTGGGTATTTATAGTAAATGGACAACCGTTAGGATCATTTCTTGGAAAAGGGGGCACGATCTAAGCCGTACACTTGTTGGAAAGTTGTGGTAACTCATTTGCCATCCACCATAAGAGTTTGACACTTGGCACTTGGCCTTTGGAGAGTGTTAAGGGCTGTTAAAAGCTGAAAAAAAACGTTTTGCTGCATCTGGCCCCTGTTTACGGACCTAGTTTGGCAGATTTACAGTTTCAGTCCCTGCAACCTCAAAACTTGGTTTTCGATGCGTTTTTTTGACACGTTTAAGCCCCGTTAACCCCATTTCAAAGCTCTAAAATGAAGTTAAAGTATAGGAAACTTAAAATGTGTTAAAAAATATCTCGGGTGTCGGTTCGTTTAGCCGTACGGTTACGTTGTTCGGTTAATTATGACGGAATGCGCATAAGCGCGAAAAATGATCCAAATGGCGTGACGAATGGATTTTTCTTATGCCAAACACTAAAATAAAATATTTTAGTGCTTACATAAATTTTTGGATGTCCGGATGTATTCAGAACGTAAGTTATGCGCGAAAATGCAAACTTGTGCACTTTTTGACGCCTTTTGTCCCTGAATGACCCCAAAAGTTTATTTTAGCATATCAAACCCCTCAAAGCCTATTTCTAAGCTATGTGAAGGATATTTATGGTATGTTTAACTTATGGTCATGTTCCAGAATGTCTGTTACTGTTCAAATTGGCATACTTTCGCAGTTTGTCGAGTTTAGTCCCTGTAAGCGAATTAACTTGTTTTTGCCATACCAAAGCCTTCAAAACTTATTTCTAAGTTATGTAAAGGTTATTTAAGGTATGTTAAGCCTATGTCACTATTCCGGAGTGTTTTTTTGCATTAAACTGGTTATATTTATGCATTGGTGCGCGTATAACCTTCCAGAAAGCGATTTAGAGTTTGGAATTGAACAAAAATTGATATGTGCAAATGATACACATATTTTTACAAATCCCAAGTATGAAATATAATATTTCATTGGTTCGGTATTTGTTTGATGGCCGTGGAGGCACAGGTGTTACAGTCTCCCCTACTTTAGGAAATCGTCCCGAAATTTATTTAGAGAGAACTTGTGAGAGTTTAAAACATGAAGTTGAAAAGATCGAACAATATTGGTTAGGGTTCTGAACTTCTAGTAACCTTAATAACATTATGCTTGCAATGTAAGAGGGACACTCATATACAAGTATATGAAGCGTCATTGGTGCGTCCACCGTACCTCCATTACACCGTTCTCATTTTGTTATTGTTGTCGCTATCGGTTCTTACACATAATAAATCTTACTGGGTTTCTGTGCACTAAATTTCATAATTATGTACGCGTCCATAATTAGACAATTCCTTGCACGGTTCACACAGTCTATTTTATAATGTGTAGGGTAAAACCAAATGAACAATCCTGTGATGAGTGTGACTAGACCGCCATAGAGTCCTTTTAATTAAATCAATAAATGATCTAAATAGACTATCAAGGAGTCTGTTCAGCTACATCACTAGATGTCGTCCTTTAACCAAATTGTGAATCAATCTTTCTAACTAGACCATTAAAGGGTCTCTTATGAATCAAGGAGTGGTACTATATAATCCAAGGGTCTTAACTATTACATAGAAGCCCATTAAGGATTTAAGGTAGTACCTTTTTGAATATCCTACTACGAATCCCTCATATGAAGATATGAAAGATTCTACGAGGATTTGGATAACGAATATCCAGAGTATCCAAACACAAAAATGCTTAAAAGAAAACATAAGATGAATAAACACATAGTCGTATAACCACAAAGATTGTTTATTTGTTAATTTGTTTTGTTGACAGAGCACATGTATTTAAAGTACAATAGGAATCCATCTCGTGGATTTCATTTGGCACTTTAAACATTTACAAGAATCTATCTATAAAGATAGAAAGATTTTTAAAAGAGAAATTCGATTTCGATTATAAGGAACCGAAATGTCCGAATTCAGGTACATAAGGAATCCAATTAAGGACCCTAATTTGAATGATGATCATCCACAAGGGTCTAAATGTGAAGATAAAAAGATCCCATATGGATTTTAGAAGTTGAAGATGTTTTGAAACCTTGCACTGGACGTGTTATGTCAAAACATGAAGTAAAAATGCTTACGAAGTTGAGATGCTAGATATGCCAAGGCAACATATGAAGCAGAATTTGAAGGTTAAGTAAATGTATGAGGAAAATATATTTGGAAAACTATGCATGGGGTTCAAAAAATGTTTTTGAAACCTTATATATAATACTTTTGAAATCATAAAGTAGGTTTTTAGATAAGTATATTTATAAAAATGTTTTAAAATCATGCGAAATGAATTTTTGAAATTATGTATAAGGTTTTTGGAAAACATGAATGATGCTTTTGAAATCATGCACTTGATAAGAAAATATACTGTGTTAATATTGTTTTCAGACTATATGAAATATTCTGAAATTATGAAAATTGTTTTTTTTGAAAACGTAACCAATGTTTTTGAAATAACATAGACAATGCATTTGAAAAAAAATGTTTTCAAACTATATGAAATGTTTTGAGATCATGAAGATTGTTTTTGAAATACTTGTACTGTGTATGTTGAGAAAATCAAAACGTAATGGGTATGAGATTTGAAACTACCCTTAGTTATCTAACCAAGGATTTAATGGCACAGATGTGTAAAAAGCACGATTACTCATAATTTCACTTTATTTCATGTACTTCGTTTCTTAGAATGAAACGAGTACTTAAAATTTTTGGGGGAATCATGAATGATCATTTGAGTGGGAGAATCACAAGAGTAGTTTGTAAGGAACATAGTTCCTTGATGTAGGTATCATAGGAAAAGTCATACACACATGTAACTACACTCGTATATCAGAACTGTGAATAACAATTTATTTATAATCAAACATATTGTTTCACATTACAAGAAATAGAAGAAACAAAAGCATAAGACAACAACATCTTCTAATCAGCCAACTGCTCATCCGTGGGTTGGATTTGCATTAGCAAGCTTTGGGCATTTGTTCCTGAAATGGCTCGTATCGCCACAGTTGTAGCACGATCCAGGCGGAAAGCGAGCTTGAGTAGGGTTGACTTAGGGTTGATTTGGACCACTATGGTTTGGGGTAAATCGACAAGCATTTTCCAGGTGACCGAGTCGCCCACATGATGCACACAGACGACACTGTAGGTGAGCTAAGTAGTGTGCATTACATTTGTCGCATATTGGGGCTGTTCCCTTGTATTGCTTCTTAGCAGGTGGTGTTGCCACCCGGATGGTTCCTGTTTGATTTGGTACTGCCGTAGTTGGGCATACCCTTGCCGTATGACCTATAAGTCCACAAATTTGGCATTTGCGGCACTTCACACTAGTCTGATGATGAAGGCTACATTGGTTGCACAAGGGTGCAGTTCCGTTGTATTGCTTCCTAGCAGGGGGTTGAGCTGGTTGGTTGAGGATGGCTTGACCATTGTGAGCGACCATGGCGAAGTTCTGAGAAGCCTTTCGCTTCTTTGACTTCTTAGGGGATCGTTCATCCATGGTCTTTGATTCCGTGATTGCTTTCTTGGCTGGTGGTGCTGTCATTTGGCTAAGTCTTGCCTGTTTTGGTGCCACCGCTGCGGGTTTCCTTGAAGCCTTACGTTTCTTTGGTTTAGGTGAAGGCTTGGCTTCTGCTTCCTTTCGTGGCTCTTGAGTGGCGTCATTGTTGAGACGAGACATAGCAATTCCCAATTCCACAGTCTTCAGAATCACTTCGCCTATGTGTTGGGCAAGTTTGGCTGTTTGCTCGGACATTTGGCCGTTGCTGAGAGGAAGAGACATTCTTGAAGGAAATGAAAGACATAGGAAGAAACAAGTGAAAGGTTATTGGATAATCAATACAGAATGGTAACGAATGAAAATTGTGATCATTTGTTTGTTACCTAAGGCAAACAAATGAGATGGTGACAAATCAAAGTAAATGGGTCAAAAATAATGTATCGCGAAGATATGCTCGCCTATAAGTGAACACTCATCCCAAGAATTCCCAGGTAAGCACAACTGGTCTCGCGTCTGATGAGATGTATACGAAGTGCTTGCCTAGACAGAAAACCCAGAATACAGGCATTCACCCTTCCAGTTTGCACGTGTTCATATTATTTAAAACCCAAAACCTTGACGAGGTTTTGAAAACTCAAAGGGGTTCAAAATCATATAATAGAGAGTTCAAAACCTTACAATAGAGGGTTCAAAACCTAGTAATCAATCATCCTAGAACAGATGATTAGTTTTCAAAGCGGTTTTGAATTTTATGTTCTTGTTGTGGTTGTCGCCTAAGGATAGGCGACAGTATTGTTTTATGACTAAACGCAAGTAAACTCGCGTTAGGGTCCTAGGAAGGTTATAGACTAGGTCAAAGTATTACTAATAACCTAATTCCCTATAACCATGAGCTCTGATACCAACTTTTCTGTCACACCCCGACCACGTAGAACATACAAGACGTGGCGGAAACGTCGGGGAGTGTTGTAACAGAATCATTGTTTCATAACACATGGAAATTGAAATATTGTTTTATTAATTTAAGTAGTTACAATGTCTTGACAATCAAAGAAACATAACATAAATAACTAGTCTTGCATCTTTTATTGTCGCTAAGGCCCAAGTCCGCCTAAGTGTATCTTGATAAATCCTATGCATCATATCCTGAAAACACATGTGAAAATAGGTACGTCAGCATAAAAATGCCTGTGAGATACATAGGTTTTGTGAAAATGAGATTCATGACTTATGTTTAGGAAAATGTTTAGTCATGAACCTTGTAGTTTGCTTTGTTTTGTAAATCGTTTGAAAAGCAATAAGATCAGATGATATGTATAAGTAAGAGAATAATGTATGGTTAAATGAATAACCATGTAAAAATGAGTATATATAAGATAAGTTGTTTTGTAAAACAATGTCTTGTGAAAAGTATGTTATTTGTATAAAATGTTATATGTCCAAATTGAAATGATTCAAATAACGCTACGATATGTAATACCATACAATCACTTATATATAGGAAGTACCAGCGGCGTATCCACCATGCTTGTATCATATTACTCACGCCTCGTTACTTAAATCACTTACTCAAACCAAACCAACAATGTAAGATGTCTATGTTTAAGCCAATTGTCAAAAGTCCTTGTATAAATCATATCAAATGTTAATAGTCCAAAAGTAGTCAAGTAATGTGCAACAAATGTTATGTATAGCCAATGTCGAAAATGTTTATTTGTCAAATGTAAATCATGTAATGTGTAACCAAAACGATATGTATGGCTAGTGAAATGCATCAACTAAACCATAGGTGAAAAATGCACAAAACAAAGTATTGAAGTAAAACTTGGTTTAAATCAAAGTTATGTTTTGTGTAGTAAATGTGTGACAACCCGCACTAAACCAGGTATCCGTACGACTTAACTAATGATTAATTATTGCTTAATTACTGTGCTTGTTTGAACTTGCGAATAAACTGCTACTCGAATACTGATGCATGTACTTACTTGCATCATACTTGCTTGCTGTCACTACATTATTTACATGCTGAACCTTAGTGACAAACATGATGCACAAAGAGCACAGTAGCACTATAACGGATAACCTATTGAACATGCTGATAAAGCCAGCATCAGGCAACCACTGCCTCTAAGGCCTGTAAGAGCCTGAGATATTTTGCTACACTAGTAGTGAGTGTAGGGATACAAGGGTTGTAGAACTGCGTCTCTAGGGATAAGTCACTATGACTGGATGTGCCTAAAACGTACTCTAAGTACAAAACTCAGCACTTTACAAAATAATTCAGCTTTTAGCTAACTAATAAAGTGCCAAAACATGAGAAAAATATTACTAGACACTTTCCAAAGTGTCAGAAATGAGTAGTGTCACTAAAAAGAGTAATAACGACACTTTAAAGCTTTAGTAACGCTTTAACGGATTACTATCCAACCAAACAACCGGACCATACCCGGAACATGAAAATATTGTTATTTTCATTATTTATCTTTTTCTGAGCCAGTTAGGGTCCCTGATTACCCTAACACCCTTTGTAACGCGTGACACACTACTAACCAAGTTAAGTACATAACTAACCTACTTAACTTAACTATAACCTAACTAATACTTAGTGCCTAGTTGAAATCGAACCAAGGGACCCCCCCTCCTAACCGTCCCCAACTAAGGGGGGACACACTTGTCCTTACAAGATTATTAAAATCTTGTTTGTCTAATATCTAAATGACACAAGATCCTTTGGTTAATACACATATAATTTGTCTATAAGTTCATGACTAAACACATCATTCTTTCTCACCACAACTCACCAAACTCTCTCTCTTTTCCCTCTCTTTGGCTCACGGCCGAACACACACATCCACAACCATCCATCCTTCGATTTTGATCTTCACATTCCATCATCATACAAGCTTCAAGGATCTCGTATTAGGAAGCTTGGTGCAAGCGGAACGCGAAGGACCTCTCTACTTAGCTTTTATCCACCCGATTTTCGTCAAGATTCTTCCCTAGCCTCGAGCTAGAGGTATAATGCTTAAAACTCGTTCTTGAACTAATCTAAGGTGGTTAATAAGATGTATGATGATTAAAACTCGGAATCTTGCATTTTGAAGCATTAAAGTTTACTAAACTTGCAAGTATTGTTGGTTAAAAGCACATAAGTTGTGTAAAACTTGTAGTAATTAAAATTTATGGTTAATTAGGCCCGATCTATGATGTGGTAGCTCGGATCATCGTTTAACCCGGTTTGGTAAGATCATGGATCTTAACATAAGCTTGTTTTGAATAATACAAGGGTTAAAAGGTGAAACTCTACCACACGCGAATCATGAACTTGTGTAAAAGAGTTTTACTTGTAAAATTGTGTTTAAAACTAGCAGATCTACGTATCTGCAAGTGGTATTTTCAAAGGACCACGTATCAAAGAAATCATGTATTTTAAAAGATAGATCTTACACTAACAAGCATGATTTTTATAAACCACAAGTGTGTAAACACTTGTGAAATGAAAAGATCAGACAAATAACAGTTTTTGTAAAAGATGACTGGAAGTTGTAAAGATGGATTCTCTCTAAAAACGAGGTTTTTACAAGATCAAATTATCTTATGTGAACATCTACTAAATTTAAGGGGATTTACACCACAGTTTTGGGAAAACTACAAGTTCATGTAATTTTTGGCAAGCTACACATATGATGATTAGTTGTTGTGAGAAAAGTTGTTCTGATCAAATAAAGAAAATTGTTGAGTTGATTTGTTAAAGAAAATGATACGCTTGAAAGCGTGGCCACCTCCAGTTACAAAGGAAACTCTGGCGAAATTTTTCTAAAAACCTAACACTTAGAACTATTTACACTACGAGTGTTAGAATTATTTTTGACATGTTTTCGAAATATAAATTTCGCCATGACTTTATTTACTAAAAATTCGGAGGTGGGATTTTCACAAAATTTAACGTGATAAATATATATTTTCACACACTGTTTATGATTATTTTGTGAAAATACATAGATATTATTTTTAGAGTAAAAATAATATTTACGAACGTTAACGAATCCAAAATAATACGAACGCTTTCACCATAAATATATAAGTTACACCGGTGATTATATTATCACTCGATTGCTAAAAACGTAACTTACGCACTTACGGAAATATTTATGAACGCGTATTTTAACAACGTATTATTGGAGAAAAATTATGTGAAATTGGAAATATATACATATTAAGTGAGACTTAATGATATAATTTGAACGCACATGTATTGAATCCCCCATCCTTGGGAAGGAAAATAATTACCAAGTATTTACAAAATGTAAACACGAAATAGTTGTCTAACTATTTCCCCAAAACATAAACCATGAAGCTAAGGCACGGTCGTCCGTCTAATAGAATTAGTACGTGTAGGTCGTCACACAGCTGCGTGAGCAGGAGATACTTGGTAGAGAGACGCTTCACTGTGAGTTCATGTCCCCCTTTTCTCTAACTGTTTTCAGTTTTCTTAACTGCGGGGGTGAAATACATGTTACTATGATTACGAGTACTTTATACACGGTATGGTTAGCGTAAGGAGGTTTACTACTTAGATCATGTGAGTGGGTAGGAGCAATATGAGGCCATTAGTCCTCATGTCGGGACCGAGGGACAGGAGCGGTAGATCTATCTGGGTGTAGCGAGCCCAGCCCCAGGCCAAACTAGAAACGGACCTCGGGGTGACTTTGTCCACATACTAATGCCGTGGCGAAATCTGCTAGGTTTGAGTCTCCCTATTTGCACTTCACATATATCAGTGGCCTTGCAAACCATTGGTAATCTCAATTCCCTTATTTGCTACATACCAAGACTATTTTTATACTCACAAAGGTTTACTTACTCACTTACACATGAACTCGCTCAACATTATTGTTGATTTTTCAACTTACATGTATTTCAGGAAACTAAAGATCTGGCGCGGTATGTTATGTTTTCCCGCTGCATATGGGTTCCGAGGTCATCCGGGTTTAGGAAATGTGACTTTTTCCTGGACGAGTCACAAATCTTAAACTACGCTTATTTCATGTTGATGTTTATGGTTTTCAAGACAATGTTTTACGTTATGAGGTTGTAAGTCCTTAAGACAATGTTATGTTACTCTGGTTTTAAAACTTAATCAAATGGATGATCTTGCATGATTTTATTTCATATAGCTTTGTTATGATTAAGCTATGGTATTAAGAAGTCACACCAAAATTAACCACGCTTTCGCAAAGCCAGGGTGTGACAGCTTGGTATCAGAGCTCTGATCATAGCGAACTAGGATTCCTTCTCGAGTCTAGACTATGATCACTAGGGCTCTCACGAAAACATTTTACTGCATACCACTTAAGTCCAAATCCAAAACTTTTTACAAACAAATGTTGAGCACATTTTATTATTTATAGGCTCAGCCTGGAGGGCTGAGGCTCGGTCTGGAGGATCGAGGCTCAGTCTAGGTGACCGAGGTAGTTGAGCACGTTGATTTATTATAGGCTCAGCCTGGAGGGCTGAGGCTCGGTCTGGAGGATCGAGGCTCGGTCTAGGTGACCGAGGTAGTTGGCTAGTGAGGCTAGGAAGAGTAGGCTCAGTCATGAAGGCTGAGGCTCGGTCAAGGGGACCGAGGCTCGATCTAAGAGGTCGAGGTGGAGGATAGAGCAGTCTTAAAGACTGGGAGAAATTGGCTAGTGAGACTAGGAGAATTATGTGATACCTTACTTGGTGACTTATGTGATTATCTGATTGTATGACTGATTATTTGAGCATAATTGTGTTTATGTTACAGACTTATGGACTCAGCCGATACTGGCGTTTCGGACACCACTGGACCCATACCTATCGTATCTGATGACCTCACATCCTCCGAGCATGAGGTGTATACATCTGACTATACCAGTACTGACGAGGATGATTTCCAGCCTTTCGCACTACCCGATGGTGCTGATGAGCCTGCAAATGACCCTCCCGCTGAGTACCTACCTCTAGTAGAGATTCCGGCCCCTATACCCTTAGCCGTTTATCCAGCATATGATCTTCTTCTTGACGCCGAGGCTGATGGCGATATTGACCTGTTTGAGGATGAGCCCTTTGAGGATGAGATCCAGGGCGAGGCCCTTCTTCCTGCAGACGATCTTCTGATGATCGCTGACATTCCCGCTGAGGATTCGCCTGCACATTATCCTGTCCCAGACTCCTTCGAGTCTGTGGCATCCGCACCTTCTCACACATTGAGCGCACAACACTTTGTGCATGATTCTGATCCTGACCAGGCATCCTCTGTTGCACCTATTCCCAGTTTTGCGTTTGACCATGATGACATAGAGGATTCTGATCCTATCTTTCCCCCAGGATACGACCCGGATTATGATATCGAGTTTATACCTATGGATCAGCCCATGGAGGATCCAGCTGACCCAGTAGATCCTATCGACCCCGAGTGTGACTTCGAGATGGCTTTTGATGATCCCGAGCCTGTCGTCGCTCCTGAGCAGGCAGCCGCTCTAGACCCCATACTTGAGCATGACCCCGTACATGCTGGCATCCCTATTGAGCCTGCTATAGCAGACCCACCTGTTGATGATCTCCCCGTGGATGTTCCTTTGTTAGAGGGCGATCATGTTGTTGTTGATCCTGTTGTTCCTCTGCCTGTTGATGATATACCTGTTGACCATCCTGTTGAGCACATTGCACCTGTTCACCCTTTTGTTGCTCCCCCACCTGATCCCATACCACTAGAGCCCGAGCATGCACTGTTCGCGACACACATGGATCCAACCAAGATCGAGGCGATCAAGGATTGGGAAACGCCAAAGACGCCAACCGAGATTCGACAATTCTTGGGTTTGGCTGGCTACTATCGAAGGTTCATTGAGGATTTTTCAAAAATCGCTCAACCTTTGATGCTCCTCACCCAGAAAGATAAGAAGTTTGATTGGGAAATCAAACAGGAAGAAGCATTCCAGATACTGAAGGATAAGCTCTGCAATGCGCCAATCTTAGCACTACCGGAAGGTACTGATGATTTTGTGGTATACTGCGACGCATCGCGTCAAGGATTGGGTTGTGTGTTGATGCAACGCCAAAAGGTTATTGCTTACGCATCGCGTCAGTTGAAAGTGCATGAAAAGAACTATACCACACACGATTTGGAACTTGGCGCAGTGGTTTTTGCTTTAAAGATCTGGAGACACTACCTTTATGGTACAAAGTGTACAATCTTTACAGATCACAAGAGCCTACAGCATATATTCAACCAGAAGGAGTTGAATATGAGACAAAGACGATGGGTTGAATTGTTGAACGACTACGACTGCGAGATAAAGTATCATCCAGGGAAGGCGAATGTAGTAGCCGATGCCCTAAGTCGGAAGGAGAGGATCAAACCCATAAGGGTTAGAGCTTTAGAAATGATTATCCAAACCGATCTTTCCTTGCGCATTCGTGCCGCGCAAAAGGAAGCTCTCAAGGAAGGAAACCTTGAAGAAGAATATCTCCGTGGGATGGAGAAGCTACTGGTACCAAACGAGGAAGGAACGATATGCTTCGAGAAAAGGATTTGGGTTCCTCTGTTTGGTGGTTTAAGGAAAGTTATTTTTGATGAAGCTCACAAATCATGGTACTCTATCCATCCTGGAGCGGATAAGATGTACCAGGATCTCAAAGATTATTATTGGTGGCCTAGGATGAAAGGCGATGTTGCTGTTTATGTGAGAAAATGTTTAACGTGCGCTAAGGTTAAAGCCGAATACCAGAAGCCTTCAGGACTTCTACAACAACCTGAGATTCCCAAGTGGAAATGGGAACAAATCTCCATGGATTTTATTACGAAATTGCCAAGAACGCCAAGAGGCCATGACACTATTTGGGTAATAGTGGATCGATTAACAAAGTCAGCACACTTCTTACCTATCAGAGAGAAGGATAACACTAGCAAATTGGCTGAAATTTACATGAGAGAGATCGTCGCGCGCCATGGAGTACCTCTCTCAATCATCTCTGATAGAGACGGAAGGTTTGTGTCAAGGATATGGCAATCCTTCCAAGAAGCCTTTGGCTCACAATTGAATCTGAGCACTGCGTTTCATCCGCAAACTGACGGTCAGAGCGAGCGAACGATACAGACTTTGGAAGACATGCTGAGAGCGTGTGTTATGGATTTGGGCGGTAGCTGGGATAAACATTTACCTTTAGTCGAATTTTCATACAACAACGGCTACCACACCAGTATTGGTGTCGCGCCATTTGAAGCCCTTTACGGACGCAAGTGCCGATCACCCTTATGTTGGGCTGACGCAGGTGATAGGCAGCTTGCTGGTCCCGAAATCGTCCAAGAGACGACAGACAAGATCGCGCAGATTCTTAAACGCATCGAAGCAGCTCGCCACAGACAGAAGGCCTATGCGGATCCAAACCGAAAACATGTGGATTTCCAAGTTGGAGAAATGGTGTTATTGAAAGTCTCACCCTGGAAGGGTGTGGCACGCTTCGGGAAGCGTGGGAAGTTAAATCCGCGCTACATTGGTCCTTTCAGAATTCTGGAAAGAATAGGACTAGTAGCATACAAGTTGGACCTACCTGCTGAACTGAATGGTGTTCACGACACCTTTCATGTATTCAATCTGAAGAAAAGTCCAACTCAAGTCACTGTTGCCATTCCCACCGACGAGATTCATGTTGACGACACGCTCCACTTCGTTGAAGAACCTGTTGAGGTCACGGATTGGAAAGTTAACAAGACCCGCCGGAGCAGTGTCAAGCTCGTCAAAGTTCGTTGGAATGCCAGACATGGTCCTGAATACACCTGGGAACGTGAGGACCGGATGAAAGAGAAATACCCCCACCTTTTTCCTAAAAACCCTGCATCTACAAGCAGAACTTAAATTTCGGGACGAAATTTATTTAACGGGGGGAGAATGTGACAACCCGCACTAAACCAGGTATCCGTACGACTTAACTAATGATTAATTACTGCTTAATTACTGTGCTTGTTTGAACTTGCGAATAAACTGCTACCCGAATACTGATGCATGTACTTACTTGCATCATACTTGCTTGTTGTCACTACATTATTTACATGCTGAACCTTAGTGACAAACATGATGCACAAAGAGCACAGTAGCACTATAACGGATAACCTATTGAACATGCTGATAAAGCTAGCATCAGGCAAACACTGCCTCTAAGGCCTGTAAGAGCCTGAGATATTTTGCTACACTAGTGGTGAGTGTAGGGATACGAGGGTTGTAGAACTGCGTCTCTAGGGATAAGTCACTATGACTGGATGTGCCTAAAACGTACTCTAAGTACAAAACTCAGCACTTTACAAAATAATTCAGCTTTTAGCTAACTAATAAAGTGCCAAAACATGAGAAAAATATTACTAGACACTTTCCAAAGTGTCAGAAATGAGTAGTGTCACTAAAAAGAGTAATAACGACACTTTAAAGCTTTAGTAACGCTTTAACGGATTACTATCCAACCAAACAACCGGACCATACCCGGAACATGAAAATATTGTTATTTTCATTATTTATCTTTTTCTGAGCCAGTTAGGGTCCCTGATTACCCTAACACCCTTTGTAACGCGTGACACACTACTAACCAAGTTAAGTACATAACTAACCTACTTAACTTAACTATAACCTAACTAATACTTAGTGCCTAGTTGAAATCGAACCAAGGGACCCCCCTCCTAACCGTCCCCAACTAAGGGGGGACACACTTGTCCTTACAAGATTATTAAAATCTTGTTTGTCTAATATCTAAATGACACAAGATCCTTTGGTTAATACACATATAATTTGTCTATAAGTTCATGACTAAACACATCATTCTTTCTCACCACAACTCACCAAACTCTCTCTCTTTTCCCTCTCTTTGGCTCACGGCCGAACACACACATCCACAACCATCCATCCTTCGATTTTGATCTTCACATTCCATCATCATACAAGCTTCAAGGATCTCGTATTAGGAAGCTTGGTGCAAGCGGAACGCGAAGGACCTCTCTACTTAGCTTTTATCCACCCGATTTTCGTCAAGATTCTTCCCTAGCCTCGAGCTAGAGGTATAATGCTTAAAACTCGTTCTTGAACTAATCTAAGGTGGTTAATAAGATGTATGATGATTAAAACTCGGAATCTTGCATTTTGAAGCATTAAAGTTTACTAAACTTGCAAGTATTGTTGGTTAAAAGCACATAAGTTGTGTAAAACTTGTAGTAATTAAAATTTATGGTTATTTAGGCCCGATCTATGATGTGGTAGCTCGGATCATCGTTTAACCCGGTTTGGTAAGATCATGGATCTTAACATAAGCTTGTTTTGAATAATACAAGGGTTAAAAGGTGAAACTCTACCACACGCGAATCATGAACTTGTGTAAAAGAGTTTTACTTGTAAAATTGTGTTTAAAACTAGCAGATCTACGTATCTGCAAGTGGTATTTTCAAAGGACCACGTATCAAAGAAATCATGTATTTTAAAAGATAGATCTTACACTAACAAGCATGATTTTTATAAACCACAAGTGTGTAAACACTTGTGAAATGAAAAGATCCGACAAATAACAGTTTTTGTAAAAGATGACTGGAAGTTGTAAAGATGGATTCTCTCTAAAAATGAGGTTTTTACAAGATCAAATTATCTTATGTGAAGATCTACTAAATTTAAGGGGATTTACACCACAGTTTTGGGAAAACTACAAGTTCATGTAATTTTTGGCAAGCTACACATATGATGATTAGTTGTTGTGAGAAAAGTTGTTCTGATCAAATAAAGAAAATTGTTGAGTTGATTTGTTAAAGAAAATGATACGCTTGAAAGCGTGGCCACCTCCAGTTACAGAGGAAACTCTGGCGAAATTTTTCTAAAAACCTAACACTTAGAACTATTTACACTACGAGTGTTAGAATTATTTTTGACATGTTTTCGAAATATAAATTTCGCCATGACTTTATTTACTAAATATTCGGAGGTGGGATTTTCACAAAATTTAACGTGATAAATATATATTTTCAAACACTGTTTATGATTATTTTGTGAAAATACATAGATATTATTTTTAGAGTAAAAATAATATTTACGAACGTTAACGAATCCAAAATAATACGAACGCTTTCACCATAAATATATAAGTTACACCGGTGATTATATTATCACTCGATTGCTAAAAACGTAACTTACGCACTTACGGAAATATTTATGAACGCGTATTTTAACAACGTATTATTGGAGAAAAATTATGTGAAATTGGAAATATATACATATTAAGTGAGACTTAATGATATAATTTGAACGCACATGTATTGAATCCCCCATCCTTGGGAAGGAAAATAATTACCAAGTATTTACAAAATGTAAACACGAAATAGTTGTCTAACTATTTCCCAAAAACATAAACCATGAAGCTAAGGCACGGCCGTCCGTCTAATAGAATTAGTACGTGTAGGTCGTCACACAGCTGCGTGAGCAGGAGATACTTGGTAGAGAGACGCTTCACTGTGAGTTCAAGTCCCCCTTTTCTCTAACTGTTTTCAGTTTTCTTAACTGCGGGGGTGAAATACATGTTACTATGATTACGAGTACTTTATACACGGTATGGTTAGCGTAAGGAGGTTTACTACTTAGATCATGTGAGTGGGTAGGAGCAATATGAGGCCATTAGTCCTCATGTCGGGACCGAGGGACAGGAGCGGTAGATCTATCTGGGTGTAGCGAGCCCAGCCCCAGGCCAAACTAGAAACGGACCTCGGCGTGACTTTGTCCACATACTAATGCCATGGCGAAATCTGCTAGGTTTGAGTCTCCCTATTTGCACTTCACATATATCAGTGGCCTTGCAAACCATTGGTGATCTCAATTCCCTTATTTGCTACATACCAAGACTATTTTTATACTCACAAAGGTTTACTTACTCACTTACACATGAACTCGCTCAACATTATTGTTGATTTTTCAACTTACATGTATTTCAGGAAACTAAAGATCTGGCGCGGTATGTTATGTTTTCCCGCTGCATATGGGTTCCGAGGTCATCCGGGTTTAGGAAATGTGACTTTTTCCTGGACGAGTCACAAATCTTAAACTACGCTTATTTCATGTTGATGTTTATGGTTTTCAAGACAATGTTTTACGTTATGAGGTTGTAAGTCCTTAAGACAATGTTATGTAACTCTGGTTTTAAAACTTAATCAAATGGATGATCTTGCATGATTTTATTTCATATAGCTTTGTTATGGTTAAGCTATGGTATTAAGAAGTCACACCAAAATTAACCACGCTTCCGCAAAGCCAGGGTGTGACAAAATGCATGCTATACTGATATAGACATTTATGCGGTATCGTGAAAATTCATACATCCAAGCCTTGCGACAGTCAGATAACCATGTAAAAATGGGTTATCAAAAGAATATGTATTCGGATTCGGTCATTCCTTACGTCCAAACAAACCCGAGATTTCAGGAATGGGATTTGTCAAGTCCTATGGTACCACTACCTACTACCGAGCGGCATGATCGGTGTTAATGAATGTATAGTATAGTTTAAACAAACCAAATGTCATACCAAAATGTAAGCATATGATGAATAAGAAATGTACTAAGTATACAAAGCAGAAAAGTCATGTAAATCAATGTGCTAGCATGCTATCAGTTAACATACATAGCAGAAATGTAATGTAGAACCATGTACTAAGTATGCACACAATGGACATACATAGCATAAAATGTAATGAAATCATGTACTATAATGTACTAATGAACATAGGAAGTATATGATGTAAAAACAGGAAAACATGAAAGTAACAAGTAGGCACATGTGTTTCACCCCAAAACAGTTTAGAAAAACAGTAAAAGAGGGGTCTATGTACTCATTTGAGATTGCTTAGTAGTCCTTGAGTAACAACCAAACAATGCTAGAGATCGCGGATATCAAACGACACCTAATATAGGTAACTACATTAATAAACCGGACCTAAATCGGAAGATCGGATAGAATGAGGGTTCGTAAACCAAATGAGTATGGGAACTCGTGTAATATCGTTTAACAACGCCTACATACTAAATGAATCCTAACATAAGTGCTTATGACCCATTACGACCCGTTTAGGTAGCTTATGCTACTTTAACGCGTTGCTCGCGTGAAACGTGTTCGGACCGCCTAACTAGTCCTATCACAAGTAACATATGCCTTAACATGTCTAATATTGTTGTCAAATCAGTTTAGATGTCAAAAGTTATGTTACATATGTTTAAAATGAATTTTGGCATCAAAGGGGTATTTTGGTAATTTACCTAAGGCATATAAACTACCTATCATACAACTACTAAAACGAAGCGACCATAAGGTATAACCTCGTAAGGTTATTCCCTATAAACTATGGTCACCTAAAGTGCTTGGTCGAATCCTAATGATCGACCAAACGGGTCGGGTTCGAAAGTATAAGCGATTGTTTAGATCGCTTACCTTACGACCCTAAATAAGCACTAAACTAAAAGTGACGAGCTAAGCATGTTAAAACATGCTTAACTAAGTTTAGAAAATAGGTTTGGTATCAAAACAAATGGTCTTGATACCCACAAGTAGTTTGGTTACAAAAGACGCAAGAATACGTATTCTGACCGAAACTACGGCTCGTCACTGAGCCTAGATAACGTGGTAATCAGTAGGTATAGTCACTAGGGACTATAACCATCGTGATCACGCTCACGTTATGAAGTTCAAACGAACTTCGCATCGACAATAAACTGGTCAATGCAGAAAGTCAAACAAAGTTCGACTTTCGGACTCGAAAAGCAATAAAAGAACGAAGGAACACTTACGAAGGGTCCCCGAATGCTAATCTAGATCAAAATAGCTCAGGTATGAAACAAAGGTTTCAACTTAGAGCACAAATGATCAGATTCTAGTGAGAAATGAAGTTGGGGTATGTCGGTATTTATAGTAAATGGACAACCGTTAGGATCATTTCTTGGAAAAGGGGGCACGATCTAAGCCGTACACTTGTTGGAAAGTTGTGGTAACTCATTTGCCATCCACCATAAGAGTTTGACACTTGGCACTTGGCCTTTGGAGAGTGTTAAGGGCTGTTAAAAGCTGAAAAAAAACGTTTTGCTGCATCTGGCCCCTGTTTACGGACCTAGTTTGGCAGATTTACAGTTTCAGTCCCTGCAACCTCAAAACTTGGTTTTCGATGCGTTTTTTTTTACACGTTTAAGCCCCGTTAACCCCATTTCAAAGCTCTAAAATGAAGTTAAAGTATAGGAAACTTAAAATGTGTTCAAAAATATCTCGGGTGTCGGTTCGTTTAGCCGTACGGTTACGTTGTTCGGTTAATTACGACGGAATGCGCATAAGCGCGAAAAATGATCCAAATGGCGTGACGAATGGATTTTTCTTATGCCAAACACTAAAATAAAATATTTTAGTGCTTACATAAATTTTTGGATGTCCGGATGTATTCAGAACGTAAGTTATGCGCGAAAATGCAAACTTGTGCACTTTTTGACGCTTTTTGTCCCTGAATGACCCCAAAAGTTTATTTTAGCATATCAAACCCCTCAAAGCCTATTTCTAAGATATGTGAAGGATATTTATGGTATGTTTAACTTATGGTCATGTTCCGGAATGTCTGTTACAGTTCAAATTGGCATACTTTCGCAGTTTGTCAAGTTTAGTCCCTGTAAGCGAATTAACTTGTTTTTGCCATACCAAAGCCTTCAAAACTTATTTCTAAGTTATGTAAAGGTTATTTAAGGTATGTTAAGCCTATGTCACTATTCCGGAGTGTTTGTTGCATTCAACTGGTTATATTTATGCATTGGTGCGCGTATAACCTTCCAGAAAGCGATTTAGAGTTTGGAATTGAACAAAAATTGATATGTGCAAATGATACACATATTTTTACAAATCCCAAGTATGAAATATAATATTTCATTGGTTCGGTATTTGTTTGATGGCCGTGGAGGCACAGGTGTTACACTACCTTAAATCCTTAATGGGCTTCTACGTAATAGTTAAGACCCTTGGATTATAAATTACTATTCTATAATTGGACCCTTGAGTGGTCTAGTTAAAAAGGATTGATTCAAAAATCTGGTTAGGAATATCATGTGATGATATAGCTGAAAAGATCCCTTCAGTGGTCTATTTAAGGAGATCGTACGACGGTCTAGTTAAGAAGATCATGTGTTGATCTAGTTGAAAAGATCATTCGTTGATCTAGTTAAAAAGATCCTTTGGTGGTCTAGTCAAGTCACTTCATGATTATTCGATTGATTTTCCCCTACGCATTATGCAATGAACTGTGCAGACTTTGCAAGGAATTACGTAATTATGGATGCATACATAATTATGGAATTCAGTGCATTGAAACCACATCTAGTTTTGTCATGCGTGAAGACCTATAGTGACGAGAATAACGAAACGGGAACAATGTAGAAAGGGCATGGTGGATAAGCTGGTGGTACTTCCTATATATAAGTGTTCCTTATTACATTGCGAACGTAGCGTTATTTAAGTTACTAGAAGTCCTGGACCTTGACCAATGTCGTTTTATCCCGTAATCTCCGACTCCAATTTCGAGCACACACAAGTTTCCTAATTTAGTCTTAAAAGGAAACATTCTTCTATCCGTTCTTCAAAACTCCATGTTTTGTTACTACAAGGATATCACTTTGATGGTTGACAAATTCGCTAAGAATCCAAACGTGGCCCAGAGTTTTACTTAGGGTTCGAAGGATTCTTTCAAAAGAGAAACAATCACAGTTGTCTTCACAGGTTTCCTCTAAAATTAAATTTCGGGACGAAATTTCCTAAAGTAGGGGAGACCGTGACACCTGTGTCACTTCAACCACTAAACAAATACCAAACCAATGAAATGTCGTATTTCATACTTGAGATTTATATAAATATGTGTATCATTTGCACATATCAATTCTTGTTCAATTTCGAGCTTTAAATCACTTTCTGGAAGATTACGGCTTAGATCGAAGCTCGATTTTTGAGGAATGATCTTAACGGTTACCCGAAAACTATATAAACCCACCCCCACTTTCATTCTCACCCACACTTTGATCTGAATTCACTCTAAATTGGGGTTCAAAACCTCATACCTGAGTATTTTTAGATCAAAACTCCATTACTTGGACCCTTTGTAAGTATTCTTTCGTGCTTTTATACGTTTTTAGCACGAAAGTCAAACAATGTTTGACTTTCTGCTTTGACCAGTCAATGGTCAACACGAAGTTCGTTTGACTTCGTAACGTGAGCATAATCATGATGGTTATAGTCTCTTGTGACTATACCTACTGATTACCACGTTAATTAGGCGTAGCGACGAGTCCTAGTTTCGGTCAAAATACGCGTTTATGTGTATTTTGTAACCAAACTATTCTTGGGTATCAAAATCGTTTTTTTTGTATCAAACCTGTTTTCTAACTTCGTTGAACATGTTTAACTCGTCACTTTAGGTTTAGTGCTTATATAGGGTCGTGAGGTAAGCGGTTTAAACATCCGCTTAGACTTTCGAACCCGACCGTTTTGGTCGATCACTAGGATCCGACCAAGCATATTTAGTGACCATAGTTACATAGGGAATAACCTTCCGAGGTTATACCTTATGGTCACTTAGTTTACTTAGTTGTATGATAGGTTGTTTATATGCCTTAGGTAAAATGACCAAAATGCCCTTTTTATGCATAATTGGTAATTAAGCATATGTAATCCAAAATTTTGTCACTTAACTGATTATGCAACATATTTAAACATGTTTAGGCATATAATACTTGTCACACGACTAGTTAGGCGGTCTGAACGCGTTTTACGCGAACGACGCGTTAAAGTAGCCTAAGCTACCTAAACGGGTCGTAATGGGTCGTAAGCACTTAGGTTAGGTTTCGATTTAGTATGTAGGCCTTGTTAAACCATATTACATGAGTTCTCATACTCATTTGGTTTACAAAACCTCATTCTATCCGATCTTCCGATTTAGGTCCGGTTTATTAATGTAGTTACCTATATTAGGTGTCGTTTGATTTCCGTGACCCCTCTAGCTTTGCTTGGTTGTTATTCAAGACTTCTAAGCATCCTCAAGTGAGTACATAGTCCCCTCTTTTACTGTTTTCAAATGTTTTGGGGTGAAACATGTGTGCTTAATTGTTATTTTCATGATTTCAAAGTATAAATTGATTATACATGCTAGTACTTATCTTTTCACAAACTGAATGATTATCTATGGTTTAAACACTAATATTTCAAAGATTATTAAATAAATTGTTGGGTTGTACTTATTTTATACATTCACCAAACCGATTGGTAGTATGATATAGCGCTATAGGACTAGACACCTCATTCCTGTTGTATGGAATGTCAGAAACCAAATTTTATCCAAATAGAGATTGCCTTTGTGGTATTTCTATAGTCTCTAAGGTGTAAATTGATACACTAAGGTTTGAATGAATTCTAAATCACATTTTTTTTGTATATTTTGTTATACTCCTAAGGTATAGTTTGATATGCTCTCATATGTGATATTGTTTACCAAGGTATATTTGGATATACTATGTACAAAACCAACATATATTTTGTTAATTACTAAAGCATAGTTTGATATGTTATTTACAAAACCAAAGCATAGTTTAATATGTTATTTATAATACCAAAGTATACTTTTGATATGCTACTGAAAACTATTATTTTGACAACTAAAGTATATTTGATATACTGTCTGTTTAACTATTTTGGAAATAAAATATATTTTAATATATTACTTATTCGACTTTCTTAAAACCAAGGTATATTTTTATATATACTACAAACCTTTTTATCAAAACATTGTTTTACAAACAACATATTTTATACAAACTCATTTTACTTAGTTATTTATTTATGCATTCTTCTTTTATATCATCTGATTTCTTATCACTTGTTATATGATTTATAAATGAAAACATTTTTAAGTTCATGACTATTTTTGTTAAAACATTCTTTTAAACTTATGAGTCATGAATCCTGCATTAATAAAACATATGTATCTCACAGGCATTTTTATGCTGACGTACCTATTTTTACACATGTTTCAGGTGCTGCTATGTGATGATTGTTGATACATGATATACATAGGACGGACTCGTGCCTTAGCGACTTTAAAACTTGAAAGACAATTTTTTTATTTATTTGATTTGTAATAAACAATAAGTTCAATATTTCAATAAAACAAAACTATTTGATCCATGGTTGTGAAACAATGATTCTGTTACGACACTCTCTGACGTTTTCGCCATGATTTGTTGTCTTACGTGGTCGGGGTTTGACACTGATTATTACCATATACATACATGTGCATCCTATATTGCAATTGACATATCATTACTGCATACAAACTTTGTTGATTCGAATGATGCACGAAACTATCACACCCCCAAAATCCACACTCGGAGTATCACCGCTTGGAGGCGTGACTGACCAGGATCAAGCCACCAATCATATTGAACATAACAAGTAATAAGTAGAATTCACCCACACAATATGAAAGGTGTTTCAAATCAAAAACGTAGTTAAGTGTTTAGCGGAAGGATAATTGTAAAACCCATTGCAAGTAATAAGTACGAAGTAAAGTAATGTTTTATGCATGGCACACACTGCCATGTCCCACAACGACCGCGCCTCCCTGTGCAAGCTCCATGAGTACCTAACGACCTGCAAGGCATGTAGCAACGAATCAACAACAAAGCTGAGCAAGTTCACAGTTGGTTGTTTAGTAATAGCATTCGTTTCGTAAATCGTATGTTCATTTTGTAAACCATGTATCGTATTAATTCGTATCGCGGTCTCCCAGACATGTTTGCGAAGATTGGTGGGGGCTTCCCATGTGTTACTAGACCACGCGTATCGACTGCTACGAAAATGTAAGAGGTGCCCTAAGTCAATGTCTACCAGCATTGACCCTTTGCCCATAGTCCATTAGTACACGCCCGTCTGACTGGCACGGTGTAAGGTTTGTTAAACCTAATAGCGTTATTAACTAATGACCTGCTCGCCATAGGCCTCGGCGATTAAGTCGATAAATGAGGGACATCAATTGATAGAGTTGATGGTCTTATGATCGTGTACGTAGGTTTTACGTACGTGCCCTTCAATCCGAGGACAGTAGAAAGTATGACTGTACGTAGGTTTTACGTACGTGCCCTTCAATCCGAGGACAGTAAAAAGTAGTTTAATAGTAATGATAGTACGAGTAGTTATTCAATCCCATTCCCAACCCGTGGGTATCCCATGCCTTGGAAAGAGTGTGAACTCACCTTGGTTTGCTCGGTGTGACTAGTTACTCGCACACACTAAATCAGTCAAAGCCTATAATGTTCAGGCGTAGGAAGTCAGTTTACGCTCACGTTGTTCACATATAAGTTGTAATCATAGTGTGCATTCAAACAGTGATCTCCGAATAACACAAAGAAGTTATACAAACTCATTAAAACCCATGATTCACATGCAAACAGTAATGACTTCTCATGCAGTTTGTCAATGGCCGACAAACTAAATGTAATCACACAAGAGTCTGACACTTGATGTCATGAATTGGCATAACAAGGAACAAATCGTTTGACAATAAATGCATTCAGATAATCATGGCCGGCAACTATGTTCAAATATTATCCTATTGGACCGACTCACTTAGTGGGCTGACAAACATATTGGGCCGCTAACCCATAGGTTGACTAATTAATCCAACTAATCACATGGTGGCCTGTTAACTTATTAAACTTCAAAATCACATGCATAAAGAAATAAGTGGCCGACAAATGTTAACGTGAATAGTAGATCGATAAGGCCTAATCAATTAACAAAACGACAATTGGATCCAAACAATAACTTCACCCACTCATAAACATAAAAAACCAATGAATTTTATAATATATTCGAGCCCTGTCATTCACCCGAAATGATGAAATTTTATCTTGAAATATTGTATTAAATGGTTTTGATTAGAGCCATAGGATTGTACTTTGTTTGCTGCACCAAATCATGTGAGGGCCTGACAACTTTACCTAAACTCAACAACCTAATATTGTGTCAATCAAGCTCACGTAGGTCGGTGCTTATGAACTTTAACCATCATATACATTAGTTATTAACTGCTCCTCTAATCAATCGGCAAGATCAAGTAATACATTTAATCATGAATATTCCTAACCTAATAACAATTACATGAGTTTCATATTCATACAAGACTTATCATCATGACCTAGATGTCGGTTACCACATAAATATTAACCACTAAGAACCCTACTAACACGCATCATCAGTATCATTATCGAACCCGTAACAAAACTCATAACATATACATATATAGCCTAAAACCCTATGTATCATATATCATGCAACCATATATAATTCACACAAAATCACAGTTAATTTTGATAAAGAATCACTAACCCAAAGCCTTAATCAATCAAAGTGATGTCTCGAATGGGGAAAGTATGCTCACAGCCGTCGCACAATGGATGGTGGGAAGTAGGGTTTAACGATTTAGTTTTCCACGTAAAGGTTGAAAATAATATACTGATCCACTACTGGGCCTAAAGCCCATTTGATTTCGCCCAAGTGTGGGTGACGAAAACACCCTAGTGTTTTCGTCCAACAGTGTTTTCGTGGGGAGGGTGTTTGGCCTATCAGATTTCATTATTAAAATATACAAAACATCATGATAATGCAAAGCATAATATTAACATACACATTTAATGCACACCATATATAACATATCAATCACAGTACGATTTAACATATTACAACATGTACAGTTGTGAAACAAACAAGTCGTGTAAACAAACAATCTAAGAAATTAACATGCAATAAAGAGAAGATGGAATCTTGGAAACTCGAGTTGTCACATTATCCCCAACTTGAAAGAAATTTCGTCCCGAAATTTAGCACGTGGTTACTGAGGAAGCTAGTTGTGTTGTGTAGTTTACTGGTTTTCCTGGGGTGTCACATCATTCCCCCGTTGATTTGGAATTTCGTCCCGAAATTCTGTAGTAGCTTCAGCCTCAGTAGTGGTTGCACTGTTTCCGAATAACTGGGGATACTTGAGTTTCAATTGATCTTCTCATTCCCAGGTAAACTCTGGGCCATGATGGGAGTTCCAAAAAACTTGAACAAGAGGTATTCTGGTGTGCTTGAGGACCTTAACGCCCCGATCCGTGATTTCAACTGGTTCCTTGACGAATCGCAACTGATCGTCGATAGTGAGTTCCTTCAGTAGAATTCACCCACACAATATGAAAGGTGTTGCAAATAAAAAATGTAGTTAAGTGTTTAGCGGAAGCATAATTGTAAAACCCATTGCAAGTAATAAGTACGAAGTAAAGTAATGTTTTATGCATGGCACACACTGCCATGTCCCACAACGACCGCGCCTCCCTGTGCAAGCTCCATGAGTACCTAATGACCTGCAAGGCATGTAGCAATGAATCAACAACAAAGTTGAGCGAGTTCACAGTTGGTTGTTTAGTTATAGCATTCGTTTCGTAAATCGTATGTTCGTTTTGTAAATCATGTATCGTATTAATTCATACCTCGGTCTCCCAGACATGTTTGCGAAGATTGGTGGGGGCTTCCCATGTGTTACTAGACCACGCGTATCGACTGCTACGAAAATGTAAGAGGTGCCCTAAGTCAATGTCTATCAGCATTGACCCTTTGCCCATAGTCCATTAGTACACGCCCGTCCGACTGGCACGGTGTGAGGTTTATTAAACCTAATAGCGTTATTAACTAATGACCCGCTCGCCATAGGCCTCGGCGATTAAGTCGATAAATGAGGGGCTTCAATTGATAGAGTTGATGGTCTTATGATCGTGTACGTAGGTTTTACGTACGTGCCCTTCAATCCGAGGACAGTAAAAAGTAGTTTAAAAGTAATGATAGTACGAGTAGTTATTCAATCCTATTCCCAACCCCTGGGAATCCCATGCCTTGGAAAGAGTGTGAACTCACCTTGGTTTGCTCGGTGTGACTAGTTACTCGCACACACTAAATCAGTCAAAGCCTATAATGTTCAGGCGTAGGAAGTCAGTTTACGCTCACATTGTTCACATATAAGTTGTAATCATAGTGTGCATTCAAATGTGATCTCCGAATAACACATAGAAGTTATACAAACTCATTAAAACCCACGATTCACATGCAAACAGTAATGACTTCTCATGTAGTTTGTCAATGGCCGACATACTAAATGTAATCACACAAGAGCCTGACACTTGATGTCATGAATTGGCATAACAAGGAACAAATCGTTTGACAATAAATGCATTCAGATAATCATGGCCGGTAACTATGTTCAAATATTATCCTATTGGACCGACTCACTTAGTGGGCTGACAAACATATTGGGCCGCTAACCCATAGGTTGACTAATTAATCCAACTAATCACATGGTGGCCTGTTAACTTATTAAACTTCACAATCACATGCATAAAGAAATAAGTGGCCGACAAATGTTAACGTGAATAGTAGATCGATAAGGCCTAATCAATTAACAAAACGACAATTGGATCCAAACAATAACTTCACCCACTCATAAACATAAACAAACCAATGAATTTTATAATATATTCGAGCCCTGTCATTCACCCGAAATGATGAAATTTTATCTTGAAATATTGTAATAAATGGTTTTGATTAGAGCCATAGGACTGTACATTGTTTGCTGCACCAAATCATGTGAGGGCCTGACAACTTTACCTAAACTCAACAACCTAATATTGTGTCAATCAAGCTCACGTAGGCCGGTGCTTATGAACTTTAACCATCATATACATTAGTTATTGACTGCTCCTTTAATCAATCGGCAAGATCAAGTAATACATTTTATCATGAATATTCCTAACCCAATAACAATTACATGAGTTTCATATTCATACAAGACTTATCATCATGACCTACATGTCTGTTACCACATAAATATTAACCACTAAGAACCCTACTAACACACATCATCAGTATCATTATCGAACCCGTAACAAAACTCATAACATATACATATATAGCCTAAAACCCTATGTATCATATATCAAGCAACCATATATAATTCACACAAAATCACAGTTAACTTTGATAAAGAATCACTAACCCAAAGCCTTAATCAATCAAAGTGATGTCTCGAATGGGGAAAGTATGCTCACAGCCGTCGCACAATGGATGGTGGGAAGTAGGGTTTAATGATTTAGTTTTCCACGTAAAGGTTGAAAATAATATACTGATCCACTACTGGGCCTAAAGCCCATTTGATTTTGCCCAAGTGTGGGTGACGAAAACACCCTAGTGTTTTCGTCCAAAAGTGTTTTCATGGGGAGGGTGTTTGGCCTATCAGATTTCATTATTAAAATATACAAAACATCATGATAATGCAAAGCATAATATTAACATACACATTTAATGCACACCATATATAACATATCAATCACAGTACGATTTAACATATTAAAACGTGTACAGTTGTGAAACAAACAAGTCGTGTAAACAAACAATCTAAGCAATTAACGTGCAATAAAGCGAAGATGGAATCTTGGAAACTCGAGTTGTCACAGAAACACCGGCAGAACAGTTATCACACACATCAGAAAAATGCTGACGGAATTCAGTAGATAGACAGTCATTGTATTGAGACACAAAATGAGACAGAAACCAAGTATTACACTAGTATAGTATCTAGGATAGTACGGATCACAAAACTGCCTTCCTAGAGATAGTTTAAGTGTCGGAAAGTGCCTAAAACTCACATAAACTGCAGAATTCTGCAGAAAATCAGCAAATTCCGCATTTAAACAATCTAATATCATGCAGAAATATGATTAAATGGTCCTGAATGCTTTTCTAAGTGTCGGGAATCAAAACTGTCATAAAAGGTAACATAAAGCACACTAAACTGCGTAGTTTAGCACCTTAACGAACCGGTAACCAACCGAACAACCGGACACTACCCGAAACACCAAATTTTCACTAGAAGCACTGTTTTAACATTACCAAGCTAGTTATGGTCCCCGAACATCATAGCACACTATATAAATATCTAGTAACTAAACACCTAACTATATACTTGAAATCTAACTATATAAGCTAACCAATACTTACAACCTAGCCTAGACCCACCCCCCACCAACCTACGGCCAACATGGTGGCCCCACTTCTTGATTTCATTTGCATATTAAAATAGATCTTGTTGGTTCTTTTTGAGGCACAATATACATTAGATAATTTAGTATTGGAAGTTTATAAGTAAATCCCCTAGATCATCACTTTCATTTCCATCACAATTCACCAACACAAACTCTCTCTTCTCCTCTCTTCTACCTACGACCAAGCACCACCCAAACACCACGACCTTCATCTTCCAACCTCCATCCATTCTACATACAAATAAGGGTGTAAGAAGGTGCATAAGGAAGCTTGGAGCTTTCAGAGATTGAGGGACCTTCACCATTTGCTTTTATCTACTTCATTTCTTTTCTTGATCATCCATAGCCTTGAGCTAGTAGGAAGAACACTAATCTTTTCATTTTACATCTTGTTTAAGTGGTTAAAAGATGATACATGTTGATTATCATGAAGAACACTAAGAAATAAGAAGATGAGACATGAACATAAGCTTGAAATTATAAGAAAACTTAAAGAAATCATGTTGTTTAGTGTTGTTGTGATACTTGATGATTGATTACTTATGAAAATGATGTAGATCATCATATGATCTTGCTAGATCATGATTAAAAACATAGTCTAGCAAGATGAGGGGATGAAAGTGTTAAAGATTCATAGATCATTCTCATGAAAAACATGAACTTGAAAGAATATATTGTCTTCTTGTAAAATAATGATTAAAACCATATGTAAATCTTGTAGATCTAAAACTTCAAGGATGATTTTTCAAGAAACAAAGTTCAAAATACAAGTTTTACTTAATCTTGGATTTTAAATAAATAAACCTTATTTTTAGAGGATAAACAGGTTTAGAAGCATATGTGTAATAAGAAAAATTCATAAAGAAACATTTTTAGAAAATGTGACTACAAGTTGTAAAGATCTATTTTCTTTAAAAATGATGTTTTTAAAGAATCAACCACACTTTAAAGGGTAACAAGACTTACTAAATACACTAGTAAATTACTACAAGTTTTTATAAATTTTCAAGTTCATGAAGTGGTAGTTTGTTCTTGCTTTTGGCAAAATTTGTAAGTGTAGATTGTTTAATGTTGATTGTAGATTGATGGTGTTGATTTACAAAAGAAAATGATATACCTTCAAGGTATGGAAACCTCCATTTTTAGGGGAAACTATGGCAAAAATTTTCTAAAAATTAAAAACTTAGAAAAATATTTCTAAACAAATATTTACAAGTGTATTTTAAACCATGAATTTTTACATAAAGTTTGCCATAATTTTTGTTACAAAAATTACAAATATTGGAGGTTGATTTTTATAAATAAAGGTGACTAAATATGTATTTAGGAAATATATATTTAGATGACACCATGTGTGTGATTATTTGTATATTATGTGTATTAGTTATATTATTTTAGGACTTGAAATAATATAATTTATCAAAATACCAAAATTTCCAAGGAATAAATATACCAAGAATACACAAAATATTGGTGAAGCCGAACAAAGGAATGTAACTCACAAAAATATTTCGGAAAATTTATTCGCAAGTATATTTTGGTAAATAGTATTTTGGACTCCAAGTGAATAAAAATATGATTTTTACAATTATTACAAATTTATATCATATTTTAACAAGAAGAAAATATATTATTTTGGGTAAATAAAATTATATATATTTTCTTGGAATTATTAGAAGGTATATTACCTTTGGAAGAAATAAATATTTTCTCAAATAAAAATGAAATATATCATTTATTGGAGAAAAAATAAGTTTATATATATTTTCTAAGTTAGACTTGAAAATATATTATTTTTGCCAAAGAAAAATTATAAATAATTTTTCTAAGTAATATTTCTTAAAATATATATTTTAGAAATATATATATTGATGGATTTTTATTAAAAATATTATTCCGGAAAACTTTATGCAAAATTAAGTATATGAATACTTAACAATCACAAGAAAATACATATTTTTGTACGTATAATCACACTCTGGAATACGACACCAATACATGGCAAAAATATACAAGTTGAAGAATACGAATACCAATACACTCATCCTTGGAAAGGAAATACATGTATAAATACTTGAAAAGTATCAAGTTAATATATATTGTTTTAACAATCATTTCAAAAATTTAATAAATATATTTTAAGTCAAAATATTGATTATTTTAACAAATAATTATATAACTTGGAATAATGTTGAAGACACAAAGACACTAACTAATACTAAATCAAGGCACGACCCACCCGACTAATGAACCGTAGAACGCATGTTGGTAGTCGTGTATACCCAAAGGAGCTTTGAATTATCGATTGAAGAAAGCAAAACAGTGAGTTCATGTTTCCCCTTTTCTTTTAACTGTTTTCAGTTTTACAACTTTGGGGGTGAAATACATGTTACAAATGTTTCGATGATTACAAACGGTATGGTTAGCTAAGGAATGAACTGCTAGATCATGTGAATGGGTAGGCGATTAACTCAGGACCATTAATCCTCGTAGTAGGACCAAGGGACATGAGTGATAGATCTATTTAGGTGTAGCGAGACACACCCATGCGCCCCCCGAGTGGGCCATGTGGTGACTATGTCTTCAAACTTAAGCCGGTGCAAATCTTCTAGGATTGAGTCTTCCTACACCGTGTCACATATATTAATGTATTAGCTACACATTAATTGATCTGTTTCATTGTTGCTTTCATACCAGTTTTCAAGTACATACATACTTACAAGAGTTTTCAAGGTTTATTCGTGCACACATACTAAACACATGAACTCGCTCAACTTTTGTTGATGTTTTCAAACTACATGTATTTCAGGAAATTAAGTATGGATCTGGCGGGCGTTGAAGTTTACAAGTCATGTCTCTAATAAAAGGTGTCATCTGAAGTCGAAGGGTTCGGGTTATGTATTTTATCTTGGATAAGATACATGGCTCGAAACCTAGTTTGTAGGTGTCTTTTGTGAAGTCCTTATGGATCTAAAACTTGCTGGTATTGTATTTTGAACATGAAGTCTGTGTTTTGGGATTTAAAACAATTTTGCTTGTAACGTTTTCAAACTATCTATGGATGAACATCTTGGTTTTATCATATAGACGTTTGTTATGGTTGAATGCAATGATATTAAGCAAGTCGCACCAAATCACGCTTCCGCAAAAAGTCAGGGTGTGACAGTTTGGTATCAGAGCTTCGATTGTAGCGAACTAGGATTCTTTCTCGAGTCTAGAATACAATCACAAGGGCTCTCTCAAGAAAATATTTTTACAACATGTTTTCATTGCATACACGAAACGCCCAGATCCAAAGAAACAAACATTTTTACAAAAGGAAAGACAAGAAACACGATTGCAAGGTTTACATGTGTGGTTTAGTCTGGGAGACTAGTTGGTTTAGTCTGGGAGACTAGGTGATTTAGTCTGGGAGACTAGGAGATTTAGTCTGGGAGACTGGGCGTTTTAGTCTGGGAGACTAGGAAGGATGCATGATTTCATGATGAATTGACTTTGCTTGCATACTTAATGTTGATAGTTAATATATGTGCATATGTTATGATTGTTCTGTTATGGACACAATGTCTTCATGCGAGAACGGGTTGTCCGATACTAATGACCCCATGGCTATTGTGTCCGATGATGAGATCGCACCGGAGCCAGAGATCTTTACATCTGATACTGAGAGCGACCCAGATATGCTGTCAGATGACGACTTTCATCCGTTTGCGCTGCCTGATTTTGGAAGATGACTTACTACTTCCTGATGGTATTCCAGACAAGGATCCTTTTGTCATCCCTGTCTCAGTCCATGATCACCTTATCACTGGTCATTGTCACACCCCGACCACGTGGAACATACAAAACGTGGCGGAAACATCGGGGAGTGTTGTAACAGAATTAATGTTTCAAATCCATGGTAATTGAAGTTTCGTTTTATTAAATAAAAGTGTTACAATGTCTAAACAAACATGGAAATACAACATAATTAACTAGTCTGCATCTTTTATTGTCACTAAGGCCCATGTTCGCCTAAGTGTATCTTGATCATCTTATGCAACAGCTCCTGAAAAACACATGTGAAAATATGGTACGTCAGCATAAAAATGCCGGTGAGATACATAGGTTTTGTGAAAATAGGTTTCATGACTTATGTTTGAGAAAATGTTTAGTCATGAACCTTGTTATTTGCTTTGTTTTGTAAATCATTTGAAAATCGATAAAATCAGATGATATGTATAAGTAATGTATGGTTAAATGAATAACCATGTAAAATGAGTTTGTATTAGATAAGTTGTTTGTAAATCAATGTCTTGTGAAAAATATGTTATTTGTATAAAATGTTCTATGTCTCAAACTGAAATGATTCAAATAACGTTACGACATGTAATACCATACAAACACTTATATATAGGAAGTACCAGCGGCGTATCCACCATGCTTGTATCATATTACATACGCATCGTTACTTAATCACTTAATCAAACCAAACCAAACCAAACAATGTAAAATGTTCATGTCAAGATGTAAATCATGTCAAAATGTCTATGTCAAATATCCATGTCAAATGTCTATGTCAAATGTCCATGTCAAATGTCTATGCCAAATATCCATGTCAAATGTCTATGTCAAAATGTCATGTATGGCAAGTGAAATGTCTCAACTAAACCATATGCACAAAAACAAAGTATTGAAGTAAACTTGGTTTAAATCAAAGTTATGCTTTGTGTAGTAAATGCATGATCAATGTAAATCATGTAATATGCGTCCAAAATGTAAGTTTGTGATGAATAACAAATGTACTAAGTATGAAGAACAATGCAACGATTGAACATACATAGCATGTGAACTGTACTAAGTATGCAACAACAGACATACGTAGCATGCGACCTGTACTAAGTATGCAACAATAGACATACGTAGCATGTGATGTAATGTAAAACAATGTACTAAGTAATGCACACAATGGCACACCTAGTATGAAATGTAATGAAATCATGTACTATAATGTACTAATGAACATAGGAAGTATATGATGTGAAAACAGGAAAGCTTGAAAGTAACAAGTAGGCACATGTGTTCCACCCCAAAACAGTTTGGAAAACAGTAAAAGAGGGGTCTATGTACTCACTTGAGATTGCTCAGTTGTCTAAAGATGACCACCAAGTAATGCTATAGATCACGGAATCAAACGGCACCTAATATAGGTAACTATGTTAATAAACCGGACCTAAATCGGAAGACTGGGTAGCATTAGGTTGTAAACCAAATGAGTGTTGGAACTCATATGATATGGTTTAACAAAGCCTACATACTAAATGAAACTTATCCTAAGTGATATCGACCCATTACGACCCGTTTAGGTAGCTTATGCTACTTTAACGCGTCGTTCGCGTAAAACGCGTTCGGAACGCCTAACCAGCCCTATGACAAGTGTTATATGCCTAAACATGTTACATAATCAGTTATGTGACAAAGGTTTAGGTTACATATGCTTAATTACCAATTATACATGAAAAGGGTATTCTGGTAATTTACCTAAGGCATATAAACAACCTATCATACAACTACTTAAACGATGTGACCATAGGGTATAACCTCGGAAGGTTATTCCCTACCTACTATGGTCACCTAATGTATTTGGTCGGATCCTAATGATCGACCAAATGGGTCGAGTTCGAAGGTATAGGCGATTTATTAGATCGCCTACCCTACGACCCTAGACAACGTGGTAATCAGTGGGCATAGTCCCAAAGGACTACGACCAACGTGATTACACTCACGTTGCGAAGTTCAAACGAACTTCGCATTGACCATTACTGGTCAACGCTGAAAGTCAAACAAAGTTTGACTTTCTGACTCGAAAAGCAGTAAAATAAGGAAAAGAACGAAAGAATACTAACCCAGGGTCCCCGAATGCTAAACTCAATTCGAAAATCTCAGGTATGAAACAAATGTTTCAACTTAGAGTTTCTCAAAGTGAATTTCTAGTGATTTTGAACAAAGGGGGGTGGGGTATTTATAGTATTCGGTCCACCGTTGAGATCGTTTCTTGGAAAAGGGGAAACGATCAAGGCCGTACACTTGTCCAAATGTTATGGTGGCTAAATCTTGATCTTATCTTGCTGATTAGGCAAGTTTAAAACATGTGGATGGGGTTTAATCAGCTGCAAGTTGCAAAAACAAACATTGAATCTGGTCTGAAGGTGCCATGCGGCCCGCTTTAGATTCATGCAAACACAATGCGGGCCGCTTGGGCCCTCTGATCTGTACATATGTTTCAGAAATGACAGTTTAGGTCCCTGCACGTGTTTAAGGCCATTTCCGACACTTCTAAGGCCCGTAAAGCCAACTTTAAGGCCCTAAAATGATGCCTAAACATTGTGGACTTGAAACATGTTCAAAAATATGTCGGATGATGGTTCGTTTGGTCGTACGAACGCGATGTTCGCTTAATTACGACGGAATGCGCACAAGCGCGAAAAACGATCCAAATGACGCGACGAATGGATTTTTCCTTAAGGCGAACACTAAAATATAATGTAGTCATGCTTACATAAATTTTTGGATGTCCGGATGTATTCAGAACGTAAGTTATGCGTAAAAATGCAAACTTGTGCACTTTTTGACACTTTTAGTCCCTGAATGACACAAAAGTTTATTTTAGCATACCGAACACCTCAAAGCCTATTTCTAAGCTATGTAAAGGATATTTGTGGTATGTTTAACTTATGGTCATGCTCCGGAAGGTCTGTTACAGTTCAAATTGGCATACTTTCGCAGTTTGTCAACTTTAGTCCCTGTAAGCGATTAAACTTTGATTTCACCACACCAAACCTTCCAAAACTTATATCTAAGTTATGTAAAGGTTATTTAAGGTATGCTAAGCCTATTTCACTATTCCGGAGTGTTCATTGCATTAAACTGGTTATATTTACGCATCAGTGCGCGTATAACCTTCCAGAAAGCGATTTAGAGCTTGAAATCGAACAAGAATTGATATGTGTAAACGATACACATATTTTTACAAATCCCAAGTATGAAATACTATATTTCATTGGTTTGGCATTTGTCTGACGGTTGGAGTGACACGGGTGTTACAGTCTCCCCTACTTTAGGAAATTTCGTCCCGAAATTAATTCGTAGGAGTCTAACTGTGGCTTTGTGTCAAATAACCACCAGAGATATGAAAGGCATAATCCTGTTATTTCTCTTTAACGGACATTTTTCAGAATTGAAAAATGAACGGAGTTATTTTCAACAGGCATTCTTCAGAAACGAAAATGAACGAAATGAGTCATTTTCCACCATTTCTTCAGAACCGAAAATGAACGAAAGGAGTCATTTTTCACCATTTCTTCAGAAACCAAAAATGAACGACAAGAGTCATTTTTCACCATTTCTTCAGAAACCAAAAATGAACGACAAGAGTCATATTTCACCATTTCTTGAGAAACCAAAAATGAACGACAAGAGTCATTTTTCACCATTTCTTCAGAAACCAAAAATGAACGACAAGAGTCATTTTTCACCATTTCTTCAGAAACCAAAAATGAACGACAAGAGTCATTTTTCACCATTTCTTCAGAAACCAAAAATGAACGACAAGAGTCATTTTTCACCATTTCTTCAGAAACCAAAAATGAACGACAAGAGTCATTTTTCACCATTTCTTCAGAAACCAAAAATGAACGACAAGAGTCATTTTTCACCATTTCTTCAGAAACCAAAAATGAACGACAAGAGTCATTTTTCACCATTTCTTCAGAAACCAAAAATGAACGACAAGAGTCATTTTTCACCATTTCTTCAGAAACCAAAAATGAACGACAAGAGTCATTTTTCACCATTTCTTCAGAAACCAAAAATGAACGACAAGAGTCATTTTTCAGACACATGACCAAACTAGCTGTGGTTTCCGTGCACTGAATTCCATAATTATGTATGCATCCATAATTACGCAATTCCTTGCATAGTCCGCACAATTTGTTTGTAATGTGAAGGGGAGGAAAATCAAACCTGTGATGAGTGTGACTAGACTACCATAGGGTCCTTTTAAATAGATCGACAAAGGATCCTTTTAAATTAGGCCACCAAGGAGTCCTTTCAACTATATCATCACATGATATTCCTAACCAGATTTTTGGATCAATCTGATTACCTAGACCACTCAGGGGTCTAATTTTGGAATGGTACAATAAAATCCAAGGGTCTTTACTACTACGTAGAAGCCCATTGAGGATCTAATATAGTACCTTTGGATATCCTACTATGAATTCCTTATACGAAGATATGGAAGATTCTACGAGGATTTGGATGACAAAACTTGGATCACACAAAAACATAAAAGGAAACACATAAGCACATAATCACATAGTTGTTTGACTTGTTTATTAATTTGTTATCTTTGGACGCGGATACGTAAAGCACACCAGGAATCCAATTCGTGGATTTCATTTGGCACTTTAATCATTTCAAGAATCCATCCATGAAAATAGGATGATCTACCAAAAATTCGATTTTCATTTTCAGGAAAACGCAATATTCGAATTAAGGTACACAATAATCTAGGACATACGGAAATACCCTTGGGTACCCTATTAAAATTTTATAGTGGTACTTGGGGTATTCGTACAGAATTATAACTTGCACCTTGTACTTCGTCTCTTTGCAAGAGACGGGTACTTAGGATCTTTGTGGAAAACGCAAGAGATTGTAAAATGGAAGAATGTTGGGGGTAGTCTGTCCTTCAAGGAATACGGTTCCTTGATTGTCGGTATGGAAAGAGATATGTTGTTATGCATACAACCACATAAATACATTGCAATGTAAATAAAAAGATTTATTTATTAACAATGATAACAACTGTTTCATGGACCTTGACAACAAAAGAAAATAATACATAGGATGTGATTATTTCCATAGAGTGTTGTCTTCTAGTCGATCAGGTGCTCATCTCTGTGCTGGATTAGCGTTAGCAAGCTTTGGGCAATTTCTTCGGAAATGTCCCATCTCGCCACACTTGTAGCAAGAACCTGGTGGAGAGCGAGCTCGAGCAGGTTTATTGTTAGCTTGATTTGGTGCAGCTGCTGCTACGCAAACTTTTGCTGTATGACCTTTACGTCCACAAATTTGGCATTCGCGGCACTTCACATTAACATGATGATAAAGGTTACATTGGTTGCACAAAGGTGAAGTTCCATTGTATGGCTTCCTAGTACGAGGTTTAGCTGGTTGGTTGGGGGCGGCTTGATCATTGTGAGTAACCATGGCGAAGTTTTGAGAAGCCTTTCGCTTCTTTGACTGCTCAGGGGATCCAGTCTGACCATCCATGGTCTTTGATTCCTCGATTTGTTTCGATTCCTCGACCGGTTTCTTGTCACCCTTTCGGAAAAGCTTACGTTTCCTAATCTGAGATTCAGTCAAAGTTGCAGATAGCTCAATGGCCTGCCTAACCGTAGTGGGGTTACTACCGGTAACAATGTCTTGAACTGAGTCAGGGAGACCATCAATGTATTTTTCGATCGCCTTATCCAAAGGCGTAACCATGGTAGGACACAACAGGCTCAGCTCCTCATATCGATCAGTGTATGCTCGATGTTCACCGCTGTCTTGCTTAAGATCGTCAAATTCCCTTTCCAATGCCCTGATCTCGTGACGAGGACAGAATTCCTTCATCATCAGTGCTCGGAGTTCTTCCCAAGTTTGGGCCAGTGCCACTTCGGCACCCCTATCTCTCACCACACCGTTCCACCACGTCAAAGCTCGTTTCTCAAAGACACTAGATGCGAAGTCTACCTTTCGCTCATTTGGACATTGAACATGCCTGAAGGTGCTCTCTAGACTCTCGAACCATTGCAGAAGTGCAGTCGCTCCTTGAGACCCAGAAAACTTTGATGGCTTGGCCGAGTTGAACGTCTTGAAGTCGCAGAGAGCATTATTGTTGTTGATGGCTTGGTGACATTGGGCAACGATGATCGGGATTGCAGCAGTCATTTGCTGTGTAATGACGGCTGCCAGCTCGTCAACAGATACTGGATTTTCGCGTCGTGGAGGCATTCTAAAAGAGAAGAACATGAAAGGAAACGAGTGAGAGAATTAGACGAAAAGAATGAGATGAACAAATCTGATGAAAGCAAGGGTAGTGGTCATTTGTTTGTTACTACAAAGCAACAAACGACACACAGTGACTAAATTAAAGTAAATGGATCAAAAATAATGTATCGCGAAGACATGCTCGCCTATAAGTGAACACTCATCCCAAGAATTCCCAGGTAAGCACAACTGGTCTCGCGTCTGATGAGATGTATACGAAGTGCTTGCCTAGACAGAAAACCCAGAATACAGGCATTCACCCTTCCAGTTTGCACGTGTTCACATTATTTAAAACCCAAAACCTTGATGAGATTTTGAAAATTCAAAGGGGTTCAAAACCATATAACAGAGGGTTCAAAACCTTACAATAGAGGGTTCAAAACCTTGTAATAAATCATCCTAGAACAGATGATTAGTTTTCAAAGCGGTTTTGAAATTTTTGTTCTTGTTGTGGTCGTCGCCTAAGGATAGGTGACGGTATTGTTTTATGACTAAACGCAAGTAAACTCGCGTTAGGGTCCTAAGAAAGTTATAGACTAGGTCAAAGCATTACTAATAACCTAATTCCCTATAACCATTGGCTCTGATACCATCTTTTCTATCACACCCCGACCACGTGGAACATACAAAACGTGGCGGAAACATCGGGGAGTGTTGTAACAGAATTAATGTTTCAAATCCATGGTAATTGAAGTTTCGTTTTATTAAATAAAAGTGTTACAATGTCTAAACAAACATGGAAATACAACATAATTAACTAGTCTGCATCTTTTATTGTCACTAAGGCCCATGTTCGCCTAAGTGTATCTTGATCATCTTATGCAACAGCTCCTGAAAAACACATGTGAAAATATGGTACGTCAGCATAAAAATGCCGGTGAGATACATAGGTTTTGTGAAAATAGGTTTCATGACTTATGTTTGAGAAAATGTTTAGTCATGAACCTTGTTATTTGCTTTGTTTTGTAAATCATTTGAAAATCGATAAAATCAGATGATATGTATAAGTAATGTATGGTTAAATGAATAACCATGTAAAATGAGTTTGTATTAGATAAGTTGTTTGTAAATCAATGTCTTGTGAAAAATATGTTATTTGTATAAAATGTTCTATGTCTCAAACTGAAATGATTCAAATAACGTTACGACATGTAATACCATACAAACACTTATATATAGGAAGTACCAGCGGCGTATCCACCATGCTTGTATCATATTACATACGCATCGTTACTTAATCACTTAATCAAACCAAACCAAACAATGTAAAATGTTCATGTCAAGATGTAAATCATGTCAAAATGTCTATGTCAAATATCCATGTCAAATGTCTATGTCAAATGTCCATGTCAAATGTCTATGCCAAATATCCATGTCAAATGTCTATGTCAAAATGTCATGTATGGCAAGTGAAATGTCTCAACTAAACCATATGCACAAAAACAAAGTATTGAAGTAAACTTGGTTTAAATCAAAGTTATGCTTTGTGTAGTAAATGCATGATCAATGTAAATCATGTAATATGCGTCCAAAATGTAAGTTTGTGATGAATAACAAATGTACTAAGTATGAAGAACAATGCAACGATTGAACATACATAGCATGTGAACTGTACTAAGTATGCAACAACAGACATACGTAGCATGCGACCTGTACTAAGTATGCAACAATAGACATACGTAGCATGTGATGTAAAACAATGTACTAAGTAATGCACATAATGGCACACCTAGTATGAAATGTAATGAAATCATGTACTATAATGTACTAATGAACATAGGAAGTATATGATGTGAAAACAGGAAAGCTTGAAAGTAACAAGTAGGCACATGTGTTCCACCCCAAAACAGTTTGGAAAACAGTAAAAGAGGGGTCTATGTACTCACTTGAGATTGCTCAGTTGTCTAAAGATGACCACCAAGTAATGCTATAGATCACAGAATCAAACGGCACCTAATATAGGTAACTATGTTAATAAACCGGACCTAAATCGGAAGACTGGGTAGCATTAGGGTTTGTAAACCAAATGAGTGTTGGAACTCATATGATATGGTTTAACAAAGCCTACATACTAAATGAAACTTATCCTAAGTGATATCGACCCATTACGACCCGTTTAGGTAGCTTATGCTACTTTAACGCGTCGTTCGCGTAAAACGCGTTCGGAACGCCTAACCAGCCCTATGACAAGTGTTATATGCCTAAACATGTTACATAATCAGTTATGTGACAAAGGTTTAGGTTACATATGCTTAATTACCAATTATACATGAAAAGGGTATTCTGGTAATTTAACTAAGGCATATAAACAACCTATCATACAACTACTTAAACGATGTGACCATAGGGTATAACCTCGGAAGGTTATTCCCTACCTACTATGGTCACCTAATGTATTTGGTCGGATCCTAATGATCGACCAAATGGGTCGAGTTCGAAGGTATAGGCGATTTATTAGATCGCCTACCCTACGACCCTAGACAACGTGGTAATCAGTGGGCATAGTCCCAAAGGACTACGACCAACGTGATTACACTCACGTTGCGAAGTTCAAACGAACTTCGCATTGACCATTACTGGTCAACGCTGAAAGTCAAACAAAGTTTGACTTTCTGACTCGAAAAGCAGTAAAATAAGGAAAAGAACGAAAGAATACTAACCCAGGGTCCCCGAATGCTAAACTCAATTCGAAAATCTCAGGTATGAAACAAATGTTTCAACTTAGAGTTTCTCAAAGTGAATTTCTAGTGATTTTGAACAAAGGGGGGTGCGGTATTTATAGTATTCGGTCCACCGTTGAGATCGTTTCTTGGAAAAGGGGAAACGATCAAGGCCGTACACTTGTCCAAATGTTATGGTGGCTAAATCTTGATCTTATCTTGCTGATTAGGCAAGTTTAAAACATGTGGATGGGGTTTAATCAGCTGCAAGTTGCAAAAACAAACATTGAATCTGGTCTGAAGGTGCCATGCGGCCCGCTTTAGATTCATGCAAACACAATGCGGGCCGCTTGGGCCCTCTGATCTGTACATATGTTTCAGAAATGACAGTTTAGGTCCCTGCACGTGTTTAAGGCCATTTCCGACACTTCTAAGGCCCGTAAAGCCAACTTTAAGGCCCTAAAATGATGCCTAAACATTGTGGACTTGAAACATGTTCAAAAATATGTCGGATGATGGTTCGTTTGGTCGTACGAACGCGATGTTCGCTTAATTACGACGGAATGCGCACAAGCGCGAAAAACGATCCAAATGACGCGACGAATGGATTTTTCCTTAAGGCGAACACTAAAATATAATGTAGTCATGCTTACATAAATTTTTGGATGTCCGGATGTATTCAGAACGTAAGTTATGCGGAAAAATGCAAACTTGTGCACTTTTTGACACTTTTAGTCCCTGAATGACACAAAAGTTTATTTTAGCATACCGAACACCTCAAAGCCTATTTCTAAGCTATGTAAAGGATATTTGTGGTATGTTTAACTTATGGTCATGCTCCGGAAGGTCTGTTACAGTTCAAATTGGCATACTTTCGCAGTTTGTCAACTTTAGTCCCTGTAAGCGATTAAACTTTGATTTCACCACACCAAACCTTCCAAAACTTATATCTAAGTTATGTAAAGGTTATTTAAGGTATGTTAAGCCTATTTCACTATTCCGGAGTGTTCATTGCATTAAACTGGTTATATTTACGCATCAGTGCGCGTATAACCTTCCAGAAAGCGATTTAGAGCTTGAAATCGAACAAGAATTGATATGTGTAAACGATACACATATTTTTATAAATCCCAAGTATGAAATACTATATTTCATTGGTTTGGCATTTGTCTAACGGTTGGAGTGACACGGGTGTTACAGTCATCCCCATGGTGAGCACATCGTGGCTCCGATCCTCGATCCGGTCCCTCTTGTGGTCATTCCTCCCGAGGATTTGCCTTTCGATGATTTGTTTGATGATGATGTTAATTTGTTTGCTGATGGTCCTCCTGTCGACACCCAGGGGGAGGGAAAGATAGACGAGGATGTTATTGCTGTCCCACCTCCTGAGATCCCTGTCATTGTGGAATCGTTTGACTCCAGTTTGCACTCGATTACAGACTCCTTTGAGTCTATGACACCTTCAGCTTTACAGACGGCCGGATTGCAGCTTTTTGCTACTGAATCAGACGACGACACCGCTATGTCTGCCGCACTATCATCTGCTCGAGATCCCACACCTCCACACGACCCAGAGCCTGCTCCTGAGCTAGCTCCTGTTCCTTTTGGGTCAGCGTGATTGTTGCACCCACTGACCTTGAGCCGATTTCTGATCCTGACCATGATTCCGTTTGAGTTACCAGATATTACACTCCCTATTCACGACCGAGTACCTGCACCTATTGATTTTCCTTTTGCCGAGCCATTTATTCCCCCACCTGCACCCGCTGATGTTGCTCATTTCCTCTTGTGGAGTCTGACGTCCATCACACTGACTTGCCTATCGTCTTCCTTCAGGACATACCCGCACCCTGTCCAGGGGAAGGTACTTCTGGTTAGCACCCGCGCGACGATCCTTTTGCTTCAGCAGCTCTTCCACGGATCCCTCAAACTGCACCGTTTGCTCCTTTTACTTCTTCACCGCTGGGCGAGCCATTTCGATGGTTCCTACCATACACTATGCCGATTTCAGACCCCTACTATCCCTCCCATTATGGGGGCTACACACAGGATGAGTTGCTCCTGTTACTTCAGCTACAGTTTGAGGTTTTGAGTCGTAGAGTTTTGGAGCTTGAGTTGACACCACGACCTCCACCCTGTCTATTTTGTTCCTCCACATTCATCACTGTCTCCTTTTGCACATCCACCTTCTACTCTTACACCTTTCCCAGGTTTTGATGCTCGTTTCTTTACTATCGAGCAGCAGATCAGTTACTTACTTCGCCGTGTATACGAACCCAAGGAGGAGCTTCCGCATGTGTGTAGCTTGCTCTCCTTCCCTCCACCTCCTCCTCCACCATTAGCATGGTTGGTTTTTGGTTTTATACAGATTGCATTACCTTTGGTGAGGACACCACTATTGAGCCGAGATTGGGAAGACTTTTGAAGACCACTTTTGACCACGTGATTTTGGTATATTGATAGATTTGTTGGACAAGGGTAGTGTGACCCTGTGATCCCTTTTGATACGATACACTTTGTAAAACATGTAACAATACTTCGTGGTCGATGATTAATGAAAACCCAATCATCATGTTCTCGTTAAACATGCAAATCAACAACGTGCTTGTTTGTTATGTTCTCATTAAACATATTCCCTTTTACATTTTTGTGCTATAATTGTGATGTTATTTGATTGCTTGCTATAATGATTGCTTATATACATATGTAAATACACCTCCTAGGTCTTATTCGTTAAATAGATGCTTATTTGCTTGTGTCCTTCATAAGACCTGACCTACGTGATCTTCTTCTTAGAAGATGTCACCTCGAAGAAACATCGATACCAACAACCCTCTGCCAATGACAGAGGCGGAATTGCAAGAGCGCATCTCACAGGCCATCGCACAGCACGAGGCTCTTCGCTCCAAACGCAGCGGAGGTACCTCAGGAAATAACACACCCAACGGTAATGTTTAGTCACTTAAGACACATTACAAAACGTTTGGACATTTCCAAGTGTGCTTTGCTAATGCCTTATGTGAATGATGTTGCTTATGTAGCAGGCTGCACCTACAAGCAGTTCTTGGGCTGCAAGCCCCTGGAATTCGACGGCACTGGGGGTGCCGTAGCTTTTGTGCGTTGGGTTGAGAAGACGGATTCTTTTTTGCGTTTGAGAAAATGTGCACCAGAGCATCAGGTCACGTACATTTCTGGACTGTTTCTAGATGGGGCTCTGTCATGGTGGAACCTTCAGGTTCAGACATTGGGCAAGGCTGCTGTGTATGCTTTGACACGGGACGAACTGAAAGAGCTGATGCATAAGAAATATTGTTCGAGGGAGGAAATCTAGAAGTTTGAAACTGAATTCTGGAACTTGAAAATGGAAGGTTCAAAGATAGCTGAGTATGTGCAGAGATTCCATGATTTGTCTCGCGTTGTCCCCTACATGGTAGAACCAGAGTTTAAGCGGATCAAACGTTTCATCTAGGGACTGGCACCTCAGATTCTGAGCATGGTGACAACATCGAAGCCTCCAACAATTACCGATGCTATCGACTTAAGTTTGACGCTCACTGAAGAAGCGGTTAGACTAGGAAAATTTTCTACCTCGGAGGAGAAAAAGGAGGCTCCTGTGGAAACATCTGTAGATAACAAGAGGAAGTTCACAAATTTCAAGAAGGCTACTCGGGCGAGTAACAAGAAGAAGGCCAAAAAAGGAAAGGATTACATGGGTATCCTACCTAAGTGCGACAATTGTCGACGTTATCATGTCGGGCGATGTAGATATGGAAAATGTGAAGACGGTGGCAAAGTGGGGCATGTCAAGGAGACGTGTAGGCAAGGCACTGAAGGTGGAAATGGAGGTCAAGATGGTAGCGGGAATCACCAAAGAAATAACGACAACAACGAATATCAAGGTAGAAATGGTGACGATCAAAGACGTGGTCAAGGTTGTTTTATCTATGGAGACAAAAGGCATTTTAGAAAATATTTCCCTAAAAACAATCAGGCACGTGGATGAACGCTTAATAGCGGAGCTAGGGAATCACGCAAGGATCCAAACGTGGTCATCGGTACATCCCATATTAGACAACGTTATGCATCTGTGTTGCTTCATACTGTTGCCAATTTTAGCTTCGTATACCTAGAATTTAAGAATATACTTGGTTCAATAGCCAGTAAGTTAGATATCCCGAACTTGATAGAACTAGCTAATGGGAAGCCAGGAGTAGCCAACGAAGTGACTAGAGGCTGTGTGATAGAACTTAGAAAGTGTGAGTTCTCGATAGATCTTCTGCCAGTTGAGTTGGGAAGCTTCGACATCGTAGATGGGATGGATTGATTGTCGAGTAATCGTGCGGAGATTGATCGCCATGAGAAGATTTTTCGCAGCCCGATGGCGAGCGAGGAGACGATCGTGATTCATGGAGAGAAGCAGGATACGCCTCTACGGATTATTGGTTGTGTGAAGGCATGGAAGTTTTTGCGTAAAAGGTGTATTGCCTTTTTGGCTCATGTCGTGGACAAAGAAGCCGAAGAACCTAAGCTCGAAGATATCCCTGTGGTGAGGGAATGTCCTGAGGTCTTCCCCGAAGACTTGCAAGGATTACCGCCCCAACGACAAGTCAAATTCCATATTGACTAGGTTCCAGGCGCCGCGCCTGTAGCTAAGACACCTTATCGACTTGCGCCTTCAAAGATGCAAGAGTCGTCAACGCAGCTCTAGGAGCTACTGGACAATGGATTTATTAGACCAAGCTTCTCGCCTTTGGGAGCTCCAGTACTGTTCGTCAAGAAGAAGGACAGTAGTTTTAGAATGTGCATCGACTACTGGGAGATGAACAAGCTAACCATTAAGAAGGCGGTATCCCTTGCCAAGGATTGATGATTTATTCGACCGACCGCAGGGATCCAACTACTATCCCAAGATCGGTCTTCGATCAAGCTATCGCCGGCAGCGGATTTAGGAAGAAAGTATACCAAAGTACAGTGAGTTAACCACTTGTTTTAAACATACGCTAATATTGTGTTTTCTATACGATGCACAAAATAGTTTTACACATAATACGAAACCTTGAGAACCTAGGAAACATGTACTTAGGACCTTCGGGAACTTAGGTCAAAACTCATAAAAGGTTATCCCTTAGGAACCGTGTCTGTTAACTCAAGCAAACCCCATTATTCTGACGTATATGCTAATTCAGTTAGCTGAACAAATAAAGTACTCAAATTCCTTATATTGAAATTCCACTTTTGCTTCTCGCAAGTAGAATTTTGCACCTCTACTTCTCTTAATGGTAGTTGCATCACGACAATTTTCTTCATTAAAGCGAACACTCCTTTGTCTCGATATTTGATCATTTCTTCATTATAGCGAATACTCATTGCTTCATTGCTTGGAAATTCATGTGTTACGCATGCACCATTTGTTATGCATGTGGTTTCGTTTCGAATAAGCGCTTCATCAAAGTTCAAATATTATTTTGCTAAATCTAATTATTGATTTGTGATTCGAATGACCTATATTATTGAAATTGTTGGCTCCTTTGCTATCAAGTCAACACACTTTCTTGAAACTCCTTTTCTTTCAAGATACATACATGGTTTATCCTTGTAACCATGCCGAAATTCTTTACCGATACATACGTTTATTGTCAGATTGCACTGAAACCAAGTTCAATTGCTCGAACTTGTCCATTTCGCATATTCAGTTCGAGACACCATATGATGTATTGAGAGCATCATACTCAAATTTATTTTTTCAAACGTTCCTTTTGCTTCGAGTCGTAGTAGATTTGTTCGATCTACGACTCCATTAAATCAGTCATTGATTTTGACACCCTGTGGTGTTGCTTTCACTAAATTAAAGCTTATGCTAATCTCGATTACGCATCTCACACACGGATGTAATTATTTTTTCATTGGCTTGCTCTAAATCCATTCTGTTTATTCATGATTAAGGCAGTCTTAACACAATCGTGTGTTAAGACAATGGTACATAAATTCATTTTATATCCCAGTGTACCTCCTAACGGTTCTTTCATTATCGATCGAATGCCTTGCAGTATTCATTATTTTTCATCCTCGATCGAAAACAATAGTCCTTTGGTGTTCTATAATCAATTGAGAAATCCTACGATGCCATTTGAAACAAAATTTCAGGTTTGCTTTGTTTCACTTTCATTTGAATCCAAACACGGTGAACTTGTTCGATCACCGCTATTATTGAATTATGTCATTACGACACCTTGTGGTGCCGGTACAAACTTGTAGCTTGTGCTAATCATTGTCACTCGTTTTACACGAAACTTCACATACTTTTGTTGACTTGCCATTTAAGCACTCTTAATGCAACTACGTATTGAAGCAATGATACACCAATTTCGATTGAATTTCCTTTCGGTGTATTCTCGCGATTAATAACGTCAACAAACTAATTTTTATTCAGCCATTTGTTCGAAAGTTGACACGTCATTTTCATGTCATTATTACATTTGAGCATGTTGATTTTGAATCCATCTAGTAGATGTTATTGTTTCTAGAACTTATTTGCATACTGTGAACGATCGTTTGGAATTCTATTGGTCGAAACTCCTCTTTTGTTAAACCCATGTTAACTAAGTTACACTAGGTTATACATCTATACGTCTCGTATCCTTTGACGTCAAATTCTGAAACACATACCTTTTAAACCGTTGGGTTCTGATTCTTGTAATAGGTCCTTGGATTTACCTGATTCGAATGAGTTTTGATTCGGTTTTGTAGTTAAAACACTTTGGTATTATTCATATCCACGCACGTATAACGTAACCCAAAGGAGTTAATGTAGTATAAATTTCGAGGATGAAATTTTCTTAACAGGGGGAGAATGAGACAACTGTTAAATTTGCATGCATCCGTACAATTATTAAACAATGATTAGTGCTTAATGACTGTGCTGAATTACAATTAATTACTTGAATTACTTCCTGATTATTACCATATACATACATGTGCATCCTATATTGCAATTGACATATCATTACTGCATACAAACTTTGTTGATTCGAATGATGCACGAAACACCGGCAGAACAGTTATCAGACAAATAAGAAAAATGCTGACGGAATTCAGTAGATAGACAGTCGTTGTATTGAGACACAGAATGAGCCAGAAACCATGTATTACACTAGTATAGTATGTAGGAAAGTAAGGATCACAAAACTGCCTTCCTAGAGATAGTTTAAGTGCCGGAAAGTGCCTAAAACTCACATAAACTGCAGAATTCTGCAGAAAATCAGCAAATTCTGTCACACCCCAACCGCGTTAAAACAACCACACCGCTGCGGAAACGTCGGGGAGTGTCGTGGCAGAATCATTGTTTCATAACACACGGAAATTTGAAGTTTCGTTTTATTAAATATTAAACATTTACATTGCCTGACTAACTTAAACAAACAAGTTAAACATAGTCTATCATTGTTATTAAGTCACTAAGGCCTCGTCCTGTCCTATGTGAGCATGCATCCTAGCAATCAACATCATTCAACAACACCTGAAACATATGTAAAAACAAAGTCAGCAAAGAAATGCTGGCGAGCACATAGGTTTATGAGAGTGTCGGATTCATGGCTAGTTTATGTATTTCAATACCTAATTAAAAACCTTGTTTTGAAAAAGTGTATAATATTGAAACATAATTAACCAACTCAAATCAAATTGGTTATAATTTGTAAAATCTCGTAGCCATGCTTCTTAACCCCAAAACATTTGTTTAATTAAATCAAATTATAAAACATCTCGTAAAAATTTGTTAATAAAACTCGTATGGTTTATATTATTCAGAAAACATCATTGTGTGACATCGTTTTAAAATCGTTTACCCAAGTGAAGTAAATAACGCCACGGTATGTAATATGATGAAAACACTTATATATAAGAGTACCAGCAGTGTATCTATCATGTTTTCATCACCTTACATCCGTCCCGTTATCTAAACACTAACCAAAAACCAATCGTTTACCCAAATCATTTAACTCGTCAAAATCGCTTTAGTCGTTTAAATCATTCTCGTTTTAATTGTGAAAACTACTTTTGGTCGCCTCGCTAATAACATCCAAACCTTCGCAACTCGACTATCTCGAAACTCGCATTAATAAACAACCAAAGGGTAAATTAACAATAACAGATTCAGTCGTTACCCACCTAACCCACACATAACCATGGGTGCAGTCTGATAACGGGATTTGTCAGATCCTATGGTACCATAACCTAATGCTGGTCGGTTTGGCCAAAACTAATGAATGTTATTCATTATGTAATTACAACCAACAAGTTTATCCACATTATCGAAATCGTTATTAATTTAATATAAACCATTTTAATCATTTTCGAAACCATCGTTAAAAATATCAAAATCATTTAACACATATGAATCACCCCAAAACAATCGAAAACAGTAGAATAGGGGAACTATGTACTCACTTGAGAATGCTTAGAAGTCTTTAATAACAACCAAGCAAAGTCTTGAATAACAACCACATTATCGAAATCGTTATTAATTTAATATAAACCATTTTAATCATTTTGGCACCTAATATAAGTAACTATGTAAATAAACCGGACCTAAATCGGAAGATCGGATAGGATGAGGTTTCGTAAACCAAATGAGTATTGGAACTCATATGACATGGTTTAACAAAGCCTACATACTAAATCGAAACCTAACCTAAGTGCTTACGACCCATTACGACCCGTTTAGGTAGCTTACGCTACTTTAACGCGTCGTTCGCGTAAAACGCGTTCGGACCGCCTAACTAGTCCTATGACAAGTATTATATGCCTTAACATGTATAATAATGTTACCTAATAAGTTTAGATATAAAAATTTAGGTTACATATGCTTAAAATGAATTTATGCGTAAAAAGGGCATTTTGGTCATTTTCCTAAGGCATATAAACTACCTATCATACAACTAACTAAACGAAGTGACCATAAGGTATAACCTCGGAGGGTTATTTCCAATACAACTATGGTCACTAAATATGTTTGGTCAGATCCTAATGATCAATCTAACGGGTCGGGATCGAAAGTCTAAGCGGTTGTTTAGACCACTTGACTTACGACACTCTATACAAGCACTAAACTAAATGTGACGAGTTAAACATGTTGAAACATGTTTAACCAAGTTAGAAAACAGGTTATGATATCAAAACAAACGGTTTTGATACCTAAGAATAGTTTGGTTACAAAATACGCATTTTGGCCGAAACTATGACTCGTCACTACACCTAATCAACGTGGTAATCAGTAGGTATAGCCGCTAGGGACTATAACCATCGTGATTACGCTCACGTTGCGAAGTTCAAACGAACTTCGTGTTGACCAACTTGTGGTTAAGGCAGAAAGTCAAACATTGTTTGACTTTCGTGCTTAAAAACGCATAAAAAGCACGAAAGAATACTTACAAAGGGTCTAAGCTAGGAAGATCTTGATCAAATTACTCAGGTATGAAGTTCTTGAACTCCAACTAAGAGTAATTCAATCAGATTTGTGAGGAATGAGGATGAAGGTGATGGATATTAATTGAAAACCCACAACCGTTAGGATCGTTCCTCACAAAACGTGCTTCGATCTTGACCCTCCATGTGGGCACATGGTATTGTAATACAAGGGGCACACTAAAAACCATCAAATCTAGCCCATAGAGTGCAAAACTTGGGGTTAAAACCTTCAAAAATAGGCTGGAAAGCCAGATTCAATTTTTTCTGATCTGGGATGCTGATGCGGGCCGCGTAAGAATACGCCTGCGCTTACGTCCCATGCCTAGCAAGTTTGGCAGAATTACAATTTTAGCCCCTGCAGGCCTAAAACTTGGTTTTGGATGCATTTTTGACATGTTTAAGCCCCGTTAACCCCATTTCAAAGCTATAAAATGAAGTTAAAGTATAGGGAACTTAAAATATGCTCAAAAACATCTCGGGTGTCGGTTCGTTTGGTCGTACGATTGCGTTATTCGGGTAATTACGACGGAAGTCGTAACGAACGCAAAAACGATCCAAATTAAGCGACGAATGGAATTTTATCATGCCAATCACAAAAATAAAATATTTTAATGACTAAATAAAATTTTGGATGTACGGATATATTCAGAACGTAAGATATGAGCGAAAATGCAAACTTATGCACTTTTTGACGCTTTTAGTCCCTATTGATCAAATAAGTTTATTTTAGCATAACGAACCCCTCAAATCCTATTTTTAAGCTATTTAAAGGATAATTAGGGTATGTTTAACTTATGATCAAGTTCCGGAATGTTCGTTACAGTACGAATCGGCATACTTTCGCAGTTTGCCGAAATTAGTCACTGTAAGCGAATAAACTTGATTTCGACACACCAAACCTTCCAAAACTTATTTCTAAGTTATGTAAAGGATATTTAAGGTATGTTAAGCCTATGTCACTATTCTGAAGTGTTTGTCGCATCAAACTGATTACGTTTACGCATCAGTTCGCGTATAACTTTCTTGAAAGCGATTTAGAGCTCGAAATCGAACAAGAATTTATATGTGCAAATGATACACATATTTATACAAATCCCAAGTATGAAATACAATATTTCATTGATTTGGTATTTGTTTGATGGCCGTGGAGGCACAGATGTCACAGTCTCCCCTACTTCCGGAAACTTCGTCCCGAAATTTATTTAGAGGAAACTTGTGAGAGCTCGAAACATGAAGTCGAAAAGATAAAACACACTGGTTAGGGTTCTGAATTTCTAGTAACTTTAAATAGCATCATGCTTGCAATGTAAGAGGGACACTTATATACCAGTATATGAAGTGCCATTGGTGCGTCCACCGTACCTCCATTACATTGTTCACGTTTCGTTATTGTTGCCACCTATAGGTTCTTACACATGATAAATCTTACTGGGGTTCCTGTGCACTGAATTTCATAATTATGTACGCGTCCATAATTACGTAATTCCTTACATAGTCCGCACAGTGTATTTTATAATGTGTAGGGGAAAACCAAATGAACGAACCTGTGATGAGTGTGACTAGACCATCATAGGGTCCTTTTGTAGGATCGATGAGTCGACCAATACGAGTCCATCTGAGTCAGATCTGGTTACTAGAAAGGCGGAATCAGACTAGAAACCTTGTAATCAGTATAAGAATAGGAGTAGAAGAATAGAAAGTCACTTTAAACATGTTTTTCGTTGATATTAGACGTTCAGGTACAGAGAGAATCCAACAGCACTTCGTGGCAAAGTTCTCTGAAAAGATACAAATGAAAAATATAACTCACCTATTTATAGGCTACTTAGTTCGCACGAGATAAATATCCCAGTTTGCACGAACTGACATCTTCCAGTTCGTGCGACCTGTCCCTAACTATGCACTTCGTGTGAACTGGACATAATACATACAAAACTTAACTTTAAACACAAACGACACGACATAGACTGATGACGTAGGGGATAGACATTATGCATCAACACCTTTTAATTAAATCAATAAATGATCTCTTTAAATAGACCACCAAGGAGTCTCTTCAGTTATATCATCACATGCCATTCTTAACCAGATTCTGAATCAATCTTTTTAACTAGACCACTCAAAGGGTCTCTTTTGAATTATGGAATAGTACTTTTATAATCCAAGGGTCTTGACTATTACGTAGAAGCCCATTAAGGATTTAAGGTAGTACCTTTGGATATCCTACTATGAATCCCTCATACGAAGATATGGAAGATTCTACGAGGATTTGGATAATGAAAATTCGGATCACACAAAAACATAAAAAGAGAACACATAAATACATAATCATATAATTTTTTAACTTGACCTTTAATCTGTTATCTTTGGACATGGGTATTTAAAGCACACCAGGAATCCAATCCGTAGATTTCATTTAGCACTTTAAACATCTTCAAGAATCTAACTGTGAAAATAGGAAGATTTTAATAGGAATTCGGCTTTGTCCTTATTGAATTGTAATCTACGTATTAAGGCGTACAAGGAATCTAATCAACGGCTCTGATTTGAGCGATAATCATCCACAAGGATCTAATTGTGAAGATAAGAACATCCTATATGGATTTCGGAATTTGAAAAGCGGGAGACGCTTCGAAACCTTGCACTAGACGTGCTTAAGTCGAAACACAAGGTAGAATGTGTGACACCTGGGTCACTGCGACCATCAAACAAATACCAAACCAATGAAATATTGTATTTCATACTTGGTATTTGTAAAAATATGTGTATCATTTGCACATATCAATTTTTGTTCAATTTCAATTTCAATTTCAAACTCTAAATCGCTTTCTGGAAGGTTATACGCGCACCAATGCGTAAATATAACCAGTTTAATGCAACAAACACTCCGAAATAGTGACATTGGCTTAACATACCTTAAATAACCTTTACATAACTTAGAAATAAGTTTTGAAGGCTTTGGTATGGCAAAAACAAGTTAATTCGTCTACAGGGACTAAATTTGACAAACTGCGAAAGTATGCCAATCTGAACTGTAACAGACATTCCAGAACATGACCATAAGTTAAACATACCATAAATATCCTTCACAAAGCTTAGAAATAGGCTTCAAGGGGTTCGGTGTGCTAAAATAAACTTTTGGGTCATTCAGGGACTAAAAGTGTAAAAAAGTGCACAAGTTTGCACTTTCGCGCATATCTTACGTTCCGAATACATCCGGACATCCAAAAATTTATGTAAGCACTAAAATATTTTATTTTAGTGTTTGGCATAAGAAAAATCCATTCATTACGTCATTTGGATCGTTTTTCGCGCTTATGCGCATTCCGTCGTAATTAAGCGAACATCGCGTTTGTACGACCAAATGAAGCGACATCCGAGATATTTTTGAGCATGTTTCATGTCCACAATGTTTAGGCATCATTTTAGGGCCTTAAAACACAACAGGGACTGAAACTGTCAAAATGGAAACTTGTTTTCTGATCAGAAGCTCCAGGCGGCCCGCCTGAGCTTTGTCTGATCCTGAAGCGGGCCGCATCAGCCCCCTGACAGCAGAAAACATGCAGAAACATCGAATCTGGTCCGTTCCAGCCTTGCACATGGTTTTTCTCAATATTATGGGCTGGTTTTTTATGCACATGGTATTACAATACCATGGGTGCAAGTGTATGGCCAAGATCGAATCACGTTTTCCAAGAAACGATCCTAACGGTTCGGGAAACACTATAAATACCCCATGCCATCCATTGCTAAACTCACTAGAATTTTGATTTGAGAAACTCTAAGTTGAAACCATTGTTTCATACCTGAGATTCTTGAATCGAGATTAGCATTCAGGGACCCTTCGTAAGTATTCTTTTGTTCTTTTATTGCTTTTCGAGTCTTTTCGAGTCTGAAAGTCAAACTTTGTTTGACTTTCTGCGTTGACCAGTTTATGGTCAATGCGAAGTTCGTTTGAACTTCGCAACGTGAGTGTAATCACGTTGGTTATAGTCCCTTGGGACTATGCCTACTGATTACCACGTTGTCTAGGGTCGTAGGGTAAGCGATCTAATAAATCGCTTATACCTTCGAACCCGACCAATTTGGTCGATCATTAGGATCCGACCAAACACATTAGGTGACCATAGTATATAGGGAATAACCTTCCGAGGTTATATCTTATGGTCGCTTCGTTTAAGTAGTTGTATGATAGGTAGTTTATATGCCTTAGGTAAATTACGAGAATACCCTTTTCATGTATAATTGGTAATTAAGCATATGTAACCTAAAATTTTGTCACATAACTGATTATGTAACATGTTTAGGCATATAACACTTGTCATAGGACTAGTTAGGCGGTCCGAACGCGTTTCACGCGAACGACGCGTTATAGTAGCATACGCTACCTTAATGGGTCGCGATGGGTCGAAAGCACTTAGGTTTGGTTTCATAGTAGTATGTAGGCTTTGTTAAACCATATTACATGAGTTCCCATACTCATTTGGTCTACAAGCCCTCATTCTATCCGATCTTCCGACTCAGGCCCGGTTTATTTATATGGTTTTAGACTGCCGATTGATTCCGTGCTCCCTCTAGCTTTGCTTGGTTGTTGTTCAAGACCTCTAAGCATTCTCAGGCGAGTACATTATTCCCCTATTTTACTGCTTTCAATTGTTTTGGGGTGACTCATATGTGCTAAATGTTTTCAAGGTTTTAACAATGGTATCAAAACGATTTTCGATGTTATAACGATGGTTTCAAAAACGATTAAGACGATTTATACAAAACTAATAACGATTTCGATAATGTAAACGAACTTGTTGGTTGGGTTACATAACAAATGACATTCATTAGCAATGATCAAGCCGACCAGTATTAGGTTATGGTACCATAGGATCTGACAAATCCCGTTATCATACTGCACCCGTGGTTATGTGTGGGGGTGGTGGGTAGCGACTGAATCTGTAATTGTTAATTTACCCTTTGGTAAGGGTTTGTTAATGCGAAAACGAGAAGCGACGAGGGACGAGTCACGAAGGTTTGAATGTTATTAGCGAGACGACCATATAAGTAGTTTCACGACCTAAAACGAATTATACAATTTGGGTAAACGATTGGTTTTCATGCGATGTATTAACGAGTTAAATGATTTGGACGATGTAAACGATTCGTAAACGATTTGGACGATGTAAACGATTCGTAAACGATTTGGACGATGTAAACGATTTGTAAACGATTTGGACGATGTAAACGATTTGTAAACGATTTGGACGATGTAAACGATTTGTAAACGATTTGGACGATGTAAACGATTTGTAAACGATTTGGACGATGTAAACGATTTGTAAACGATTTGGACGATACGATGTTAAACGATTTGGGTAAACGAATTGATTTTTAGTTAGTGTTTAGATAACGAGACGGGTGTAATGTGATGAAAGCATGGTGGATACGCCGCTGCTACTTCCTATATATAAGTGGTTTCATCATATTACATACCGTGGCGTTAGTTAGTTCACTTGGGTAAACGATTTTTAAACGATGTCACACAAACGAGGTTTTCGATCTGATATAAACTATACGAGTTTTTAACGAGATTTATTAACGAGTTTTATTAACGATTTATTTCGAGATGTTTCACAATTTGCTTTACTAAAACAAATGTTTTTGGGTTAAGAGTCATGGCTACGAGGTTTTACAAACTATAACCCGCTTGATTTGAGTTGGTTAATTAAGTTGCAATATTATACTCTTTTCAAAACAAGGTTTTTAATAAAATATTGCAACATCTAAATTAGCCATGATTTCGACACTCCTACAAAACCAATGTATTCACCAGCATTTCTTTGCTACCCTCGTTTTCACATATGTTTCAGGTATTGTTGAATGATATCGATTGATAGGATGCATGCTCACATAGGACTGGACGAGGCCTTAGTGACTAAATAACAATGATAGACTATGTTTAAATTGTGTATTTAGATTTCCAGACGATGTAAATATTCAATGTTTAATAAAACGAAACACTTTTTGTATCCATGGTTATGAAACAATGATTCTGTTGCAACGCGCCCCGATGTTTCCGCCGTGCTTTGTTGTTTTACGCGGTCGGGGTGTGACAGAAAAGTTGGTATCAGAGCCAATGGTTATAGGGAATTAGGTTATTAGTAATGCTTTGACCTAGTCTATAACCTTCTTAGGACCCTAACGCGAGTTTACTTGCGTTTAGTCATAAAAGGATACCGTCACCTATCCTTAGGCGACGACCACAACAAAAACATAAATTTCAAAACCGCTTTGAAAACTAATCATCTGTTCTAGGATGATTGATTACTAGGTTTTGAACCCTCTGTTATAAGGTTTTGAACCCTCTGTTATAAGGTTTTGAACCCCTTAGAATTTAAAAAAAAAAACTCGTCAAGATTTTGGGGTTTTAAATAATGTGAACACGTGCAAACTGGAAGGGTGAATGCCTTTATTCTGGGTTTTCTGTCTAGGCAAGCACTTCGTATATATCTCATCAGACGCGAGACCAGTTGTGCTTACCTGGGAATTCTTGGGATGAGTGTTCACTTATAGGCGAGCAAGTCTTCGCTATACATTATTTTAACCTATTTACTTTGATTAGTCACTGCGTGTCGTTTGTTTGTTCGAGGTAACAAACAAATGATCGCCTTCCTTGGGTTTTGTCAATACCTCTTTTGTTTTTCCTAAATTTCAACCTCACTCGATTATTTTGTTTCCCTGTTAGACAATGCCTCCGCGACGCGATCCTCGAACTTTTACTATTGAAGAAATCACAGCCCTGGTTTCTCAGCAAGTGGCTGCTGTACTTCCCGCTGTTGTAACCCAAGTCCACGAGATATTTAAAAACAACAACAACAACAATAATAACAACAACAATAACGCACAATGTAATTTCAAGAACTTCAATTCTGCGAAGCCGCAAAAGTTTTCTAGGTCGCAAGGAGCAACTGCGCTCTTACAGTGGTTTGAGAGCATCGAGAACACATTCAGACATGTGCAATGTCCGAATGCGCGGAAGGTTGAATTTGCTTCGAGTGTGTTTGAAAAGCGAGCGCTTACTTGGTGGAATGGTGTTATGCGCGATAGGGGTGCCGAAGTGGCTTTGGCACAAACATGGGCGGAGCTTCGGGCTCTCATGATGAAGGAGTTTTGTCCCCGTCACGAGATTCGAGTTTTGGAATGAGAGTTTGACGACTTAAAGCATAATGGGGCTGAACACCGTGCGTACACGGATCGTTTTGAAGAACTCAGTCTATTGTGTCCCACCATGGTTACCCCTTTGGAGAAAGAAATCGAGAGGTATATCGATGGTTTACCCGATTCTATTCTGGATATTTTGATCGGTGTTAATCCTACTACCCTTCGTCAAGCAATCGAGTTGTCAGCTACCCTGACTGAGTCTCAAGTCAGGAAGGGTAAACTCACCCGCAAGGGTGATAAAAAGAAGGCGACTGATTCTGGAAAGGAGAAGAAAAAGGGTGAGGAAGGTGAGACTTCGAAGAAATCAAAGAAGCGGAAGGGTGCCCAAAATTTTGCTGTTACAGCACAGACTGCTCAGAACTTGCAAAACCCACCGGCACAGCCATCTGCAAAGAAGGCATATGCTGGTACCGCACCTCACTGTGCTCGTTGCAACGGTCATCACGTTGCACAACAAGCTTGCAGGCAATGCACGACGTGTGGTAGACTTGGGCATATGGCCAATGTTTGACGTTTTGGACAAAATCAGGCTGCTCAGGTTCAAGCTCCGGTTCAAGGGAATGCTGCGAGATTCCCACTGGGTTCATGTTTCAACTGCGGAGAGATTGGTCACTTCCGCCACAACTGTCCGAGACTGGTGAATGCAAATGCTAACGCAAACCCGAATGCGAACGTCAACGTCAATGTGAATCCAGCACGTGGACGAGTGTATAACATCAATGAGGCAATCAACGATGCAGCGATGAACGATTAGTATTTTGTATTTCCTCTGGTTGTTATCTTGAAACATTTAAAGGCAATGCGGTTGTTATATAAATAAAAATTTGTGGTTTTTATTTTCTTTAACTAATGCAATTGTATGAATGTTTGATCCAACCTTATGATGTCAACACAAAGACGAACTACTCGTGTGGTTCTGTCATTTTTATGATCACTTGTGACCTCCCCAAGAACCTTAAACGATTGTTTCTTTTAAATCAAAAGCCCAAAGTTATCTACGAAAAGGATATGTGGCTTTTCTAGCATATGTCACCGAGGAGAAAGGCAAGAGAAAGAGTATTCAGGATATTCTGATTTTTCGGGTTTATCCAGAGGTGTTTCCTGATGAACTGCCTGGTTTGCCTCCAGTTCGTCAAGTCGAGTTTCATTTTTGACCTTGTACCCAATGCCAACCCAATTGCGAAAGCACCTTATCATCTTGCACCGTTCGAGAAGCAGGAATTATCAAAACGGCTTTCTGCACGAAGTATGGCCATTACGAGTTTATAGTCATGCCTTTTGGGTTGACAAATGCTCCAGCCATCTACATGGACTTAATAAATAGAGTCTGCAAGCCTTATTTGGATCAGTTCGTCATTGTTGTTATTGATGACATCTTGATCTATTCATGTCCCGAGCCGATAACGATCAACACCTTCATTGACACTGGAACCCTTAAAGAAGGAACAAACTTTTCGCTAAATCCTCCAAGAGGAAATTTTGGCTTAAAGAAGTTCAGTTTTTGGGTCATGTAGTCAACAAGCAGGGTATTCATGTGGATCCATCCAAATTGCTGCAATTAAGGATTTGATTCCTAGTATGCTTTAAATACCCGTGTCCAAAGATAACAAATTTAAAGGTCAAATTAAACAATTATGCGAGTATACGATTATGCGATTATGTGATATGTGTTTATGTGTTCTCCTCTATGTTTTTGTGTGATACGATTTTCAAATCCTCATAGAATCTTTCATATCTTCATATGAGGGATTCATAGTAGGATATTCAAAAGGTACTTCCTTAAATCCTTATGGGCTTCTCTGTGGTAGTTAAGACCCTTGGGTTATATAGTACCATTCCATGATTCGATAAGAGACCCTTGAGTGGTCTAGTTAAATATTGATTCAAGACCTGGTTAAGAATGGCATGTGATGATACAGCTGAAAGGACCCTATGGTGGTCCAATCACACTCATCACAGGTTTGTTCATTTGGTTTTACCCTACACATTATAAAATAGACTGTGTGAACTGTGCAAGGAATTGTCTAATTATGGACGCGTACATAATTATGAAATTTAGTGCACAGAAACCCAGTAGGATTTATTATGTGTAAGAACCGATAGTGACAACAATAACAAAATGAGAACGATGTAATGGAGGTACGCTGGACGCACCAATGACGCTTCATATACTTGTATATAAGTGTCCCTCTTGCATTGAAAGCATAATGTTATTTAAAGTTACTAGAAGTTCAGAACCCTAACCAGTGTTTTTTTGTCTTTTCAAATTCATGTTTTCAAGCTCTCACAAGTTTCCTCTGATTAAATTTCAGGACGAAATTTCCTAAAGTAGGGGAGACTGTGACACCTGGGTCACTGCGACCATCAAACAAATACCAAACCAATGAAATATTGTATTTCATACTTGGGATTTGTAAAAATATGTGTATCATTTGCACATATCAATTTTTGTTCAATTTCAAACTCTAAATCGCTTTCTGGAAGGTTATACGCGCACCAATGCGTAAATATAACCAGTTTAATGCAACAAACACTCCGGAATAGTGACATTGGCTTAACATACCTTAAATAACCTTTACATAACTTAGAAATAAGTTTTGAAGGCTTTGGTATGGCAAAAACAAGTTAATTCGTCTACAGGGACTAAATTTGAGAAACTGCGAAAGTATGCCAATCTGAACTGTAACAGACATTCCGGAACATGACCATAAGTTAAACATACCATAAATATCCTTCACATAGCTTAGAAATAGGCTTCGAGGGGTTCGGTGTGCTAAAATAAACTTTTGGGTCATTCAGGGACTAAAAGTGTAAAAAAGTGCACAAGTTTGCACTTTCGCGCATATCTTACGTTCTGAATACATCCGGACATCCAAAAATTTATGTAAGCACTAAAATATTTTATTTTAGTGTTTGGCATAAGAAAAATCCATTCATTACGTCATTTGGACCGTTTTTCGCGCTTATGCGCATTCCGTCGTAATTAAGCGAACATCGCGTTCGTACGACCAAATGAAGCGACATCCGAGATATTTTTGAGCATGTTTCATGTCCACAATGTTTAGGCATCATTTTAGGGCCTTAAAGTTGGCTTTACGGGCCTTAGAGGTGTCGGGAATGGCCTTAAAACACAACAGGGACTGAAACTGTCAAAATGGAAACTTGTTTTCTGATCAGAAGCTCCAGGCGGCCCGCCTGAGCTTTGTCTGATCCTGAAGCGGGCCGCATCAGCCCCCTGACAGCAGAAAACATGCAGAAACATCGAATCTGGTCCGTTCCAACCTTGCACATGGTTTTTCTCAATATTATGGGCTGGTTTTTTATGCACATGGTATTACAATACCATGGGTGCAAGTGTATGGCCAAGATCGAATCACGTTTTCCAAGAAACGATCCTAACGGTTCGGGAAACACTATAAATACCCCATGCCATCCATTGCTAAACTCACTAGAATTTTGATTTGAGAAACTCTAAGTTGAAACCATTGTTTCATACCTGAGATTCTTGAATCGAGATTAGCATTCGGGGACCCTTCGTAAGTATTCTTTCGTTCTTTTATTGCTTTTCGAGTCTTTTCGAGTCTGAACGTCAAACTTTGTTTGACTTTCTGCGTTGACCAGTTTATGGTCAATGCGAAGTTCGTTTGAACTTCGCAACGTGAGTGTAATCATGTTGGTTATAGTCCCTTGGGACTATGCCTACTGATTACCACGTTGTCTAGGGTCGTAGGGTAAGCGATCTAATAAATCGCTTATACCTTCGAACCCGACCCATTTGGTCGATCATTTGGATCCGACCAAACACATTAGGTGACCATAGTATATAGGGAATAACCTTCCGAGGTTATACCTTATGGTCGCTTCGTTTAAGTAGTTGTATGATAGGTAGTTTATATGCCTTAGGTAAATTACCAGAATACCCTTTTCATGTATAATTGGTAATTAAGCATATGTAACCTAAACTTTTCTCACATAACTGGTTATGTAACATGTTTAGGCATATAACACTTGTCATAGGACTAGTTAGGCGGTCCGAACGCGTTTCACGCGAACGACACGTTATAGTAGCATAAGCTACCTCAATGGGTCGCGATGGGTCGAAAGCACTTAGGTTTGGTTTCATAGTAGTATGTAGGCTTTGTTAAACCATATTACATGAGTTCCCATACTCATTTGGTCTACAAGCCCTCATTCTATCCGATCTTCCGACTCAGGCCCGGTTTATTTATATGGTTTTAGACTGCCGATTGATTCTGTGCTCCCTCTAGCTTTGCTTGGTTGTTGTTCAAGACCTCTAAGCATTCTCAGGAGAGTACATTATTCCCCTATTTTACTGCTTTCAATTGTTTTGGGGTGACTCATATGTGCTAAATGTTTTCAAGGTTTTAAGGATGGTATCAAAACGATTTTCGATGTTATAACGATGGTTTCAAAAACAATTAAGACAATTTATACAAAACTAATAACGATTTCGATAATGTGAACGAACTTGTTGGTTGGGTTACATAACAAATGACATTCATTAGCAATGATCAAGCCGACCAGTATTAGGTTATGGTACCATAGGATCTGACAAATCCCGTTATCATACTGCACCCGTGGTTATGTGTGGGGGTGGTGGGTAGCGACTGAATCTGTAATTGTTAATTTACCCTTTGGTAAGGGTTTGTTAATGCGAAAACGAGAAGCGACGAGGGACGAGTCACGAAGGTTTGAATGTTATTAGCGAGACGACCATATAAGTAGTTTCACGACCTAAAACGAATTATACGATTTGGGTAAACGATTGGTTTTCACGCGATGTATTAACGAGTTAAACGATTTGGACGATGTAAACGATTCGTAAACGATTTGGACGATGTAAACGATTTGTAAACGATTTGGACGATGTAAACGATTTGTAAACGATTTGGACGATGTAAACGATTTGTAAACGATTTGGACGATGTAAACGATTTGTAAACTGTCACACCCCAACCACGTAGAACATACAAAACGTGGCGGAAATGTCGGGGAGTGTTGTAACAGAATTAATTGTTTCAAATCCATGGCAATTGAAGTTTCGTTTTATTGATTAAAAGTGTTACAATGTCTTATCAAACAAAGAAATACAACATAATTAACTAGTCTTGCATCTTTTATTGTCACTAAAGCCCAAGTCTGCCTATGTGTATCTTGATCATCTTATGCAACAGCTCCTGAAAAACACATGTGAAAATAGGTACGTCAGCATAAAAATGCCTGTGAGATACATAGGTTTTGTGAAAATAGGATTCATGACTTATGTTTGAGAAAATGTTTAGTCATGAACCTTGTAATTTGCTTTGTCTTGTAAATCATTTGAAAAACGATAAGATCAGATGATATGTATAAATAAATGTAAGGTTAAATGAATAACCATGTAAAATGAGTTTGCATAAGATAAGTTGTTTGTAAAACAATGTCTTGTGAAAAGTATGTTATTTGTATAAAATGTTATATGTCTCAAACTGAAATGATTCAAATAACGCTACGACATGTAATACCATACAAACACTTATATATAGGAAGTACCAGCGGCGTATCCACCATGCTTGTATCATATTACACACGCCTCGTTACTCAAATCACTTACTCAAACCAAACCAAACAATGTAAGATGTCTATGTTTAAACCAACTTCCAAATGTATTGCAATAATATGTTAAAATGTTTATGTCAAGATGTAAATCATATAATGTATAACCAATGTCAAAAGTGTTTATGTGTCAAATGTAAACCATGTAATGTGTAACCAAAATGATATGTATGGCTAGTGAAATGCATCAACTAAACCATATGCACAAGAACATAGTATTGAAGTAAAACTTGGTTTAAATCAAAGTTATGTCCTGTAGAATGCATGATCAATGTAAATCATGTAATATGCATCCAAAATGTAAGCATGTGAAAACGATGCACTAAGTATGTAATCAAATGAACATACGTAGTGTGAAATGTAATGTAAAACGATGTACTAAGTAATGCACACAATGGGCACACCTAGCATGAAATGTAATGAAATCATGTACTATAATGTACTAACGAACATAGCAGGTATATGATGTGAAAACAGGAAAGCATGAAAGTAACAAGTAGGCACATGTGTTTCACCCCAAAACTGTCACACACTGGCTTTGCGGAAGCGTGGTTAATTTTGGTGTGACTTCTTAATACCATAGCTTAACCATAACAAAGCTATATGAAATAAAATCATGCAAGATCATCCATTCGATTAAGTTTTAAAACCAGAGTAACATACCATTGTCTTAGAGACTTACAACATCATAACGTAAAACATTGTCTTGAACAACTTAAACAGTAACATGAAATAAACGCAGTTTAAGATTTGTGACTTGTCTAGGAAAGAGTCACATTTCCTAAACTGGGATGACCTTGGACCCCTTATGCAGCGGGAAAACATAACATACCGCGCCAGATCTTTAATTTCCTGAAATACATGTAAGTTGAAAAATCAACAATAATGTTGAGCGAGTTCATGTGTAAGTGAGTATGTAAAACATTTGTAAGTATAAAAGTTCCCTGGTATGTAGCAGTGTAAGGAAAAAGAGATCACCAATGGTTTGCAAGGCCATTAGTATGTGTGAAGTGCAAGTAGGAAGACTCAAACCTAGCAGATTTCGCGTTGGGTACAAAGTCACTCCAAGGTCCGTTCTGTTGGGCCTCTCTGAGGTCCGTTCTGTTGGGCCTAGAGTTGGGCTCGCTACACCCAGATAGATCTACCACTTACGTCCCTCGGTCCTACAATGAGGATTAATGGTCTCCAGTTTCTGTCTACCCACTCACATGATCTAAGTAGTAAACCTCCTTACGCTAACCATACCATGTATAAAGTACTTGTAATCAAAGTAACATGTATTTCACCCCCGCAGTTAAGAAAACTGAAAACAGTTAGAGAAAAGGGGGACATGAACTCACAGTCGGTGCGTCTCTACCAAGTACTCCAAATCAGGCAGCTGTGCGACGACCTACAGGTGCTAATTCTATTAGACGGACGGCCGTGCCTTAGCTTTATAGTTTAAGTCTTTGGGAAATAGTTAGACAACTATTTCGTGTTTACATTCTGTATATACTTGGTAGTTAATCTCCTTCCCAAGGATGGGGGATTCAATACATGTGCGTTCAAATTAAATCATTAAGTCTCACTTAATATGTATACATATTTCCAATTCCAAAATATAAGTATTTTTCTCAAAAATATTATATTTTCATTTCACATAATTTTTCTCCAATAATACGTTGTTAGAATACGTGTTCAAAAATATTTCCGTAAGTGCGTAAGTTACGTTTTAACAATCGAGTGGTAATATAATTACCGATGTAACTTATATATTTATGGTGAAAGCGTTCGTATTAATTTGGATTCGTTAACGTTCGTAAATATTATTTTTTTACTCTAAAAATATTATTTATGTACTTTCACAAAATAATCATAAACAGTGTGTGAAAACATATATTTATCTCGTTAAATTTTGTGAAAATCCCACCTCCGAATATTTAGTAAATAAAGTCATGGCGAAATTTATATTTCGAAAACATGTCAAAAATAATTCTAACACTTGTAGTGTAATTAGTTCTAAGTGTTAGGTTTTTAGAAAAACTTCGCCAGAGTTTCCTCTGTAACTGGAGGTGGCCACGCTTTCAAGCGTATCATTTTCTTTAACATATCAACTCAACAATTTTCTTTATTTGATCAGAACAACTTTCATCACAACAACAAATCGACATATGTGTAAATTGCCAGAAATTACATGAACTTGCAGTTCTCCCAAAACTGTGGTATAAATCCCCTTAAATTTAGTAGATCTTCATATAAGGTAATTTGATCTTGTAAAAACCTTGTTTTTAGAGAAAATCCATCTTTACAACTTCCCGTCATCTTTTACAAAAACTGTTATTTCGTCGGATCTTTTCATTTCACAAGTGTTTACACACTTGTGGTTTATAAAAATCATGCGTGTTAGTGTAAAATCCATCCTTTTAAATACATGATTTCTTTGATACGTGGTTCTTTGAAAATACCACTTGCAGATGCGTAGATCTGCTAGTTTTAAACACAATTTCACAAGTAAAACTCTTTTACACAAGTTCATGATTCGCGTGTGGTAGAGTTTCACCTTTTAACCCTTGTATCATTCAAAACAAGCTTATGTTAAGATCCATGATCTTACCAAACCGGGTTAAACGATGATCCGAGCTACCACATCATAGATCGGGCCTAAATAATCATACATTTCGAATACTACATCATTTACACAGCATATAAGCTTTTAACCACTATTATTAGTGTTTTTAGTAAACTTTAAAGCATCATCTTGCATGTTAACGAGTTTTAACCGATAAAAATCCTTTTAACCACTTTAGAATAGATTGAGAAAGTGTTCTAAGCAACATACCACTAGCTCGAGGCTAGGGAAGAATCTTGACGAAAATGGCGTGGATAAAAGCAAGAGAAAGAGGTCCTTCAAACTCCGAGTGCACCAAGCCTCCTAATACGTGATCCTTGAAGCTTGTATGATCTTGTGATGTGAAGATGGAAGCCGAAAATGGATGTATGGGGAGGGGGGTGTTCGGCCGAGAGTTCTAGAGGGAGAGAGGAGAGTTGTGTTGTGTGAAAGTTTAAGTGAAAGACCAAGTGTGTTTAGTGAGCATCTTATAGACATTTAACAAGTGCATTACCCAATGGATTATGTGCACCCTAGATATTAAACATACTAAGATTATAATAATCAAGATGGTACATTGGGGGTCACAATGTGACCGAGTTCGGCCAAGGGGGGGGGTCTCCTAGTCCATTTCCAACTAAAGGTTAAGTATTAGTTAGGTTAAACCAAGTTAGTTAAGTAGTTAACTTGGTTAGTTGTGTGTCATGCGTTACAATGGGTGTTAGGGTACTCAGGGACCCTAACTGGCTCAGAAAAAGATAAATAATGAAAATAACAATATTTTCACGTTCCGGGTATAGTCCGGTTGTTTGGTTGGATAGTAATCCGTTAAAGTGTTAACAAAGCTTTAAAGTGTCGTTATTACTCTTTTTAGTGACACTACTCATTTCTGACACTTTGGAAAGTGTCTAGTAATACTTTTCTCATGTTTTGGCACTTTATTAGTAGCTATAAGCTGAATTATTATGTGAAGTGCTGAATTTTGTTCTTAGAGTACGTTTTAGGCACATCCAATCATTGTATCTTATTCCTAGAGACGCAGTTCTACAACCCTTGTATCCCTACACTCACCACTAGTGTAGCAAAATATCTCAGGCTCTTACAGGCCTTAGAGGCAGTGTTTGCCTGATGCTGGCTTTATCAGCATGTTCAATAGGTTATCCGTTATAGTGCTACTGTGCTTTTTGTGCATCATGTTTGTCACTAAGGTGCTGTAAGCAAAATGTGGAGTGACAGCAAATAAAGTATGATGCAAGTAAGTGCATGTATCAGTATGTAAGTAGCAGTTTATTCACAAGTTCAAGCAAGCACAGTAATTAAGCAGTAATTAGTTATTAATTAAGTCGTACGGATACCTGGTTTAGTGAGGGTTGTCACATTCTCCCCCCGTTAAATAAATTTCGTCCCGAAATTTAAGTTCTGCTTGTAGATGCAGGGTTCTTAGGAAAAAGGTGGGGGTATTTCTCTTTCATCCGGTCCTCACGCTCCCAGGTGTACTCAGGACCGTGTCTGGCATTCCAACGAACTTTGACGAGCTTGACACTGCTCCGGCGGGTCATGTTTACCTTCCAATCCGTAACCTCGACCGGTTTTTCAACGAAATGGAGCGTGTCGTCAACATGAATCTCGTCGATGGGAATGGCAATGTCATCTTGAGTTGGACTTTTCTTCAGGTTGGATACATGAAATGTATCGTGGACTGAATGGAGTTCAGCAGGTAGGTCCAACTTGTATGCTACTAGTCCTATTCTTTCCAGAATTCTGAAAGGACCAATGTAGCGCGGATTTAACTTCCCACGCTTCCCGAAGCGTGCCACACCCTTCCAGGGTGAGACTTTCAATAACACCATTTCTCCAACTTGGAAATCCACATGTTTTCGGTTTGGATCCGCATAGGCCTTCTGTCTGTGGCGAGCTGCTTCGATGCTTTTAAGAATCTGCGCGATCTTGTCTGTCGTCTCTTGGACGATTTCGGGACCAGCAAGCTGCCTATCACCTGCGTCAGCCCAGCATAGGGGTGATCGGCACTTGCGTCCGTAAAGGGCTTCAAATGGCGCGACACCAATACTGGTGTGGTAGCTGTTGTTGTATGAAAATTCGACCAAGGGCAAATGTTTGTCCCAGCTACCGCCCAAATCCATAACACACGCTCTCAGCATGTCTTCCAAAGTCTGGATCGTTCGCTCGCTCTGACCGTCAGTTTGCGGATGAAACGCAGTGCTCAGATTCAATTGTGAGCCAAAGGCTTCTTGGAAGGATTGCCATATCCTTGACACAAACCTTCCGTCTCTATCAGAGATGATTGAGAGAGGTACTCCATGGCGTGCGACGATCTCTCTCATGTAAATTTCAGCCAATTTGCTCGTATTATCCTTCTCCCTGATAGGTAAGAAGTGTGCTGACTTTGTTAATCGATCCACTATTACCCAAATAGTGTCATGGCCTCTTGGCGTTCTTGGCAATTTCGTAACAAAATCCATTGAGATTTGTTCCCATTTCCACTTGGGAATCTCAGGTTGTTGCAGAAGTCCTGAAGGCTTCTGGTATTCCGCTTTAACCTTAGCGCATGTTAAACATTTGCTCACATAAACAGCAACGTCGCCTTTCATCCTAGGCCACCAATAGTAATCCTTGAGATCTTGATACATCTTATCCGCTCCAGGATGGATAGAGTACCGTGATTTGTGAGCTTCATCAAAAATAACTTCCCTTAAACCACCAAACAGAGGAACCCAAATCCTTTTCTCAAAACATAACGTTCCTTCCTCGTTTGGTACCAGTAGCTTCTCCATCCCACGGAGATATTCTTCTTCAAGGTTTCCTTCCTTGAGAGCTTCTTTCTGCGCGGCACGAATGCGCAAGGAAAGATCGGTTCGTATAATCATTTCCAAAGATCTAACCCTTATGGGCTTGATTCTCTCTTTACGACTTAGGGCATCGGCGACCACGTTCGCCTTCCCTGGATGATACTTTATCTCGCAGTCGTAGTCGTTCAACAATTCAACCCATCGTCTTTGCCTCATATTCAACTCTTTCTGGTTGAATATATGCTGTAGGCTCTTGTGATCTGTAAAGATTGTACACTTCGTACCATAAAGGTAGTGTCTCCAGATCTTTAGTGCAAATACCACTGCGCCAAGTTCCAAATCATGTGTGGTATAGTTCTTTTCGTGCACTTTCAGTTGACGCGATGCGTAAGCAATAACCTTTTGGCGTTGCATCAATACACAACCTAACCCCTGACGCGAAGCGTCACAGTATACCACAAAATCATCTGTACCTTCCGGTAGTGCTAAGATTGGCGCATTGCAGAGCTTATCCTTCAGTATCTGGAACGCTTCTTCATGTTTGATTCCCCAATCAAACTTCTTGTCTTTCTGGGTGAGGAGCGTCAAAGGTTGAGCGATCTTTGAAAAGTCCTCAATGAACCTTCGATAGTAGCCAGCCAAACCCAAGAATTGTCGAATCTCGGTTGGCGTCTTTGGCGTTTCCCAATTCTTGATCGCTTCGATCTTGGTTGGATCCACATGGATTCCATCTCCGTTCACCACGTGTCCAAGAAATTGTACTTCTCGTAGCCAAAACTCGCACTTGGAGAATTTGGCATACAGCTGTTCCTTCTTCAGCAGCTCTAGAATGGCTCTAAGATGCTGCTCGTGTTCAGCCTTCGTCTTTGAATAAATTAAAATGTCATCGATAAATACAATCACGAACTTATCCAAGTATGGCTTGCAAACTCTATTCATTAGATCCATGAATACCGCCGGTGCGTTTGTCAAACCAAATGGCATAACGAGGAACTCGTAGTGCCCATAACGAGTCCTGAAGGCTGTCTTCGGAATGCTTTCCTCTTGTATCCTTAACTGATGGTATCCAGATCGAAGATCGATCTTTGAATAAAAGCTTGAACCTTGAAGTTGGTCGAACAGATCATCAATTCTTGGCAGAGGATATCTATTCTTGATCGTCAGCTTGTTCAGCTCCCGGTAGTCGATGCACATACGAAAACTACCGTCCTTCTTCTTGACAAACAGGACCGGAGCTCCCCAAGGCGAGAAGCTTGGTCGGATAAAACCCTTGTCTAACAACTCTTGAAGTTGTGTCGACAGTTCCTGCATCTCAGACGGAGCAAGTCTATACGGTGCCTTAGCCATAGGCGCGGCGCCTGGAACTAAGTCGATGCGAAACTCTACTTGCCTCTGAGGTGGCAGTCCAGGCAAGTCTTCTGGATACTCCCTCACGACAGGGATGTCTTCGATCTTTGGCTCAGCAGCCTTCTTATCCACAATGTGTGCCAGGAAGGCAACACATCCCTTTTGCAAACACTTTCGCGCTTTCAGGCAGCTGATAATTCTTAACGGCGTATCACGCTTCTCTCCGTGAACCACAATGGTCTCACCATCATCGGTTGGGATACGAACAACCTTTTCGTGACAAACTATCTCAGCTCTGTTGCCTGATAACCAATCCATTCCTACCACCACGTCGAAGCTTCCCAACTGGACTGGTAGTAGATCTAGAGCGAACTCACGCTCTCCCAATTCAATCACACAACCTCTGATAACTTCATTGGCTTCTACTAACTTCCCATTGGCCAATTCGATCGAGTAGGGAATATCTAACTTATTAGCAGCTAGACCAAGCATATTCTTAAATTCTAACGATACGAAGCTATAATCGGCACCAGTATCAAATAAAACGGATGCATAGCGTTGATTTACAGGGAACGTACCAGTAACGACATTGGGGTCCTGGCGCGCTTCCCTTGCTTCGATTTGAAACACTCTTCCACGGGCTTGGTTTAAGTCTGGGCAGTTCTTCTTAAAATGCCCGATATCACCGCAGTTAAAGCATCCAAGTCTTTGCCCGTTTCCACCAGCTTGATCATTCCTCTGATTACGATTCACGGCGCCCGCTTGGTTAGCATTGTTGCCTCGATTCTCGTTACCTCCATAGTTTCCTTGTGGGCGATTTCCATTTCCACCCCGGTTGTAATTTCTGTTTCCGAATCCTCCCTGGCCTCCCTGACCAGCAGTGGCCCAACAAGTGTCCTTCGAGTGGCCACGTTTCCCATATGCTTCGCATACTTTTGGCCCGCAATGACCAGAATGGTGGCGCTGGCAGGTGTTGCATTTGGGCTGGGTGCCCATATACCCTTTTCCTTTCCTTCTCCTACCAGTTGTAACCTGAGCTAGCGTGTCTGATCCTCCTTTCTTAACCACCACACTGGCGCCCTGCTTGAAGTTCGAGAACTTCCGTTTGTTACCTCCTGATGACTCGACGTGAGTCTCTGCCTTCTTCGTCTTGATCTCATCAAACTTGTTCAAACGAATAGCCTCCTCAGTGAGAGCTACGCTTAAATCAATCGCCTCAGTAATAGTTGCAGGCTTGGATGAGGTTACCATGCTTATGATTTGAGGAGCTAATCCCCAAATGAAGCGTTCAATTCTCTTGAACTCAGGATTGACCATGTAGGGTACCACATGCGATAAGTCATGGAACCTTTGCACGTATTCTGCGATCTTTGGACCGTCCATTTTCAAGTGCCAGAACTCGGTTTCCAATCTCTGGATTTCCGCGCGAGAGCAGTACTTTTTGCGCATAAGTTCCTTTAGTTCGGTCCAGGTCAGCGCGTAGGCAGCAGCTTCGCCAGTGTCTGAACTTGTAGATTCCACCAGGATAGGGCTCCGTCTAGAAACAGCCCTGAGATATAGGTGACTTGCTGATCCGGCGCGCACTTGCTCATGCGAAGAACAGATTCGGTTTTCTCAGCCCAACGAACAAAGGCGACAGCACCTCCTGTGCCATCAAAGTTGACCGGTTTGCAGTCTAGAAACTGCTTGTAGGTACACCATGCACATACGTTATAACATACGATCGGCATTAGCATCATTGCTAAAGATATCCAATTAGGTCATGGTAGGTCTAAATGACTTAGTATTACCATGAGGTGGATTATTGTTGTTGCCAGTGTTGCCAGAGTTGCTTCCACTAGTCCCTCCTTGAGAGGCGGCGTATTGTGCAATGGCAGCAGCGATAATTTGCTGGAGTTCTGCCTCATTGGTAGGCATGTGTGTCTCACGTCTTGGCAGCATCTTCTAAAAGATGATTTACGTCGGTCAGGCCATAGTAAAACGTACGTATATAGTAATAGTAATAGCACATAACATCTCATGTTATCAATACATCACAAATACCAATCACACAACATCCCATGTCATAAAAATATAAATAAGCAATCAAGCGAATCAAATATGGTGAGAATACTGCGATTGCCATATATCGAGACCACATAGTAAGTGTATCAGTACATCTCTGTGTTATACAATCATCAATCAACTAGGGGCTACATCACCCCTGTCCAAAAACTATATCATGTCAGTGTCAAATACGTCAAATACATGTCAACAAAAGTCAGGATCATAAAGTAGTCTCCAAAAATGTTGTGCAGTCAAAATCATTCGCCGTCTTCTCACCAACGTCTACCCAAACAGCACTGATGAGCTCTATACAGATGGCGGTGGAGGAGGAGGAAAGTGGGTGTAAAACAAACGACGTAACTGGAGCCAGTCCTCCTCCATGGCTCGCTGGGTACGAATGATAGAAGCAACCTGCTGCTCTAGTGTAAAGAGACGGGCAGCATAATCTGGAGGTAAGGGTCGAAATGGCTGCAGAGGAGAGTGTGTCTGACCATGGCACTGGCATGGTGGCAGCTGAGCTCTCTCAAGCTCCTGGATGCGCTGCGTGTGTGACTCGTGCTGGGCGACAAAAGACATCAAAACGTCCTCGATAGTATACCCCATGTGGAAAGAATGGTAGGGGTCAGTAGGTGGCATAGCAGAGTCTGGTGCCCAAAGGAACGGCTCACTGGTGGGATCAAAAGGTGCCACATGAAATGGAGCAACAGAGGGTGGGGCAGATGACATCTGGGGCATGAAGCGGATAGACATCGGTACATGCCCAAAAGGATGGGCTGAAGAACCCTCTCCAGGCCTCGCTGGAGGTACAAACTGTGGAACCTGAAAAGAAAAATCAACATGTCGTGTATCAGGGATCTGAGGGGGAAAAGGTGGAACATCCTCATCAGCAGGTATCCAACCGTGCTGTGCATGCTCATCTGGTGGATCCATGTGTTCCGCGAACAATGCATGCTCGGGCTCTAGTGGGATGGGATCAGGTGGGGGAGCAACAAAAGGGTGAATAGGTGCAATGTGCTCAACAGGATGGTCAACAAGTATATCAACAATAGGTAGAGGAACAACAGGATCAACAATGTCATGATCGCCCTCTAACAAAGGAACATCCACGGGGAGATCATCAACAGGTGGGTCTGCTATAACAGGCTCAATAGGGATGCCAGCATGCACGGGGTCATGCTCAAGTATGGGGTCTAGAGCGGCTGCCTGCTCAGGGGCGATGGCAGGCTCGGGATCATCAAAAGCCATCTCGAAGTCAAACTCGGGGTCGATAGGATCTACTGGGTCAGCTGGATCCTCCAGGGGCTGATCCATAGGTATAAACTCGATATCATGATCCGGGTCGTATCCCGGGGGAAAGATAGGATCAGAATCCTCTATGCCGTCATGGTCAAACGCAAAGCTGGGAATAGGTGCAACAGAGGATGCCTGGTCAGGATCAGAATCATGAGCAAAGTGCTGTGCGCTCAATGTGTGAGAAGGTGCGGATGCCACAGACTCGAAGGAGTCTGGGACAGGAGAATGTGCAGGCGAATCCTCTGCGGGAACGTCAGCGATCATCAGAAGATCATCCGCAGGAAGAAGGGCCTCGCCCTGGATCTCATCCTCAAAGGGCTCCTCCTCAAACAGGTCAACATCGCCGTCAGCCTCGGCGTCAAGAAGGAAATCATATGCTGGATAAACGGCTAAGGGTATAGGAGCCGGAATCTCTACTAGGGGTAGGTACTCAGCGGGAGGGTCATCTGCAGGCTCATCAGCACCATCGGGTAGTGCGAAAGGCTGGAAATCATCCTCATCAGTACTGGTATAGTCAGATGTGTACACCTCGTGCTCGGAGGATGTGAGGTCATCAGATACGATAGGTATGGGTCCAGTGGTGTCCGAATCGCCAGTACCGGCTGAATCCATGAGTCTGTAACATAAACACAAATATGCTCAAATAATCAGTCATACAATCAGATAATCACATAAGTCACCAAGTAAGATATCACATAATTCTCCTAGTCCTACTAGCCTCCCAGCCTCTCAGACAGCTCTTCCTAGTCTCACTAGCCAATTCTCCTAGTCCCACTAGCCAATTTCTCCCAGCCTCTCAGACTGCTCTTCCTAGTCCCACTAGCCATTTCTCCTAGTCTCACTAGCCAACTACCTCGATCTCTCAGACCGAGCCTCGGCCTCTCAGACCGAGCCTCAGCCTTTCTAGGCTGAGCCTATAAATAATAAAATGTGCTCAACATTTGTTTGTAAAAAGTTTTGGATCTGGACTTAAGTGGTATGCAGAAAAATGTTTTCGTGAGAGCCCTAGTGATCATAGTCTAGACTCGAGAAAGAATCCTAGTTCGCTATGATCAGAGCTCTGATACCAAGCTGTCACACCCTGGCTTTGCGGAAGCGTGGTTAATTTTGGTGTGACTTCTTAATACCATAGCTTAACCATAACAAAGCTATATGAAATAAAATCATGCAAGATCATCCATTCGATTAAGTTTTAAAACCAGAGTAACATACCATTGTCTTAGAGACTTACAACATCATAACGTAAAACATTGTCTTGAACAACCTAAACAGTAACATGAAATAAACGCAGTTTAAGATTTGTGACTTGTCCAGGAAAGAGTCACATTTCCTAAACTGGGATGACCTTGGAACCCTTATGCAGCGGGAAAACATAACATACCGCGCCAGATCTTTAATTTCCTGAAATACATGTAAGTTGAAAAATCAACAATAATGTTGAGCGAGTTCATGTGTAAGTGAGTATGTAAAACACTTGTAAGTATAAAAGTTCCCTGGTATGTAGCAGTGTAAGGAAAAAGAGATCACCAATGGTTTGTAAGGCCATTAGTATGTGTGAAGTGCATGTAGGAAGACTCAAACCTAGCAGATTTCGCGTTGGGTACAAAGTCACTCCAAGGTCCGTTCTGTTGGGCCTCTCTGAGGTCCGTTCTGTTGGGCCTAGAGTTGGGCTCGCTACACCCAGATAGATCTACCGCTTACGTCCCTCGATCCTACAATGAGGATTAATGGTCTCCAGTTTCTGTCTACCCACTCACATGATCTAAGTAGTAAACCTCCTTACGCTAACCATACCATGTATAAAGTACTTGTAATAAAAGTAACATGTATTTCACCCCCGCAGTTAAGAAAACTGAAAACAGTTAGAGAAAAGGGGGACATGAACTCACAGTCGGTGCGTCTCTACCAAGTACTCCAAATCAGGCAGCTGTGCGACGACCTACAGGTGCTAATTCTATTAGACGGACGGCCGTGCCTTAGCTTTATAGTTTAAGTCTTTGGGAAATAGTTAGACAACTATTTCGTGTTTACATTCTGTATATACTTGGTAGTTAATCTCCTTCCCAAGGATGGGGGATTCAATACATGTGCGTTCAAATTAAATCATTAAGTCTCACTTAATATATATACATATTTCCAATTCCAAAATATAAGTATTTTTCTCAAAAATATTATATTTTCATTTCACATAATTTTTCTCCAATAATACGTTGTTAGAATACGCGTTCAAAAATATTTCCGTAAGTGCGTAAGTTACGTTTTATCAATCGAGTGGTAATATAATTACCGATGTAACTTATATATTTATGGTGAAAGCGTTCGTATTAATTTGGATTCGTTAACGTTCGTAAATATTATTTTTTTTACTCTAAAAATAATATTTATGTACTTTCACAAAATAATCATAAACAGTGTGTGAAAACATATATTTATCTCGTTAAATTTTGTGAAAATCCCACCTCCGAATATTTAGTAAATAAAGTCATGGCGAAATTTATATTTCGAAAACATGTCAAAAATAATTCTAACACTTGTAGTGTAATTAGTTCTAAGTGTTAGGTTTTTAGAAAAATTTCGCCAGAGTTTCCTCTGTAACTGGAGGTGGCCACGCTTTCAAGCGTATCATTTTCTTTAACAAATCAACTCAACAATTTTCTTTATTTGATCAGAACAACTTTCATAACAACAACAAATCGACATATGTGTAAATTGCCAGAAATTACATGAACTTGCAGTTCTCCCAAAACTGTGGTATAAATCCCCTTAAATTTAGTAGATCTTCATATAAGGTAATTTGATCTTGTAAAAACCTCGTTTTTAGAGAAAATCCATCTTTACAACTTCCCGTCATCTTTTACAAAAACTGTTATTTCGTCGGATCTTTTCATTTCACAAGTGTTTACACACTCGTGGTTTATAAAAATCATGCGTGTTAGTGTAAAATCCATCCTTTTAAATACATGATTTCTTTGATACGTGGTTCTTTGAAAATACCACTTGCAGATGCGTAGATCTGCTAGTTTTAAACACAATTTCACAAGTAAAACTCTTTTACACAAGTTCATGATTCGCGTGTGGTAGAGTTTCACCTTTTAACCCTTATATCATTCAAAACAAGCTTATGTTAAGATCCATGATCTTACCAAACCGGGTTAAACGATGATCCGAGCTACCACATCATAGATCGGGCCTAAATAATCATACATTTCGAATACTACATCATTTACACAGCATATAAGCTTTTAACCACTATTATTAGTGTTTTTAGTAAACTTTAAAGCATCATCTTGCATGTTAACGAGTTTTAACCGATAAAAATCCTTTTAACCACTTTAGAATAGGTTGAGAAAGTGTTCTAAGCAACATACCACTAGCTCGAGGCTAGGGAAGAATCTTGACGAAAATGGCGTGGATAAAAGCAAGAGAAAGAGGTCCTTCAAACTCCGAGTGCACCAAGCCTCCTAATACGTGATCCTTGAAGCTTGTATGATCTTGTGATGTGAAGATGGAAGCCGAAAATGGATGTATGGGGAGGGGGGTGTTCGGCCGAGAGTTCTAGAGGGAGAGAGGAGAGTTGTGTTGTGTGAAAGTTTAAGTGAAAGACCAAGTGTGTTTAGTGAGCATCTTATAGACATTTAACAAGTGCATTACCCAATGGATTATGTGCACCCTAGATATTAAACATACTAAGATTATAATAATCAAGATGGTACATTGGGGGTCACAATGTGACCGAGTTCGGCCAAGGGGGGGGGGGTCTCCTAGTCCATTTCTAAAGGTTAAGTATTAGTTAGGTTAAACCAAGTTAGTTAAGTAGTTAACTTGGTTAGTTGTGTGTCATGCGTTACAATGGGTGTTAGGGTACTCAGGGACCCTAACTGGCTCAGAAAAAGATAAATAATGAAAATAACAATATTTTCACGTTCCGGGTATAGTCCGGTTGTTTGGTTGGATAGTAATCCGTTAAAGTGTTAACAAAGCTTTAAAGTGTCGTTATTACTCTTTTTAGTGACACTACTCATTTCTGACACTTTGGAAAGTGTCTAGTAATACTTTTCTCATGTTTTGGCACTTTATTAGTAGCTATAAGCTGAATTATTATGTGAAGTGCTGAATTTTGTTCTTAGAGTACGTTTTAGGCACATCCAATCATTGTATCTTATTCCTAGAGACGCAGTTCTACAACCCTTGTATCCCTACACTCACCACTAGTGTAGCAAAATATCTCAGGCTCTTACAGGCCTTAGAGGCAGTGTTTGCCTGATGCTGGCTTTATCAGCATGTTCAATAGGTTATCCGTTATAGTGCTACTGTGCTTTTTATGCATCATGTTTTTCACTAAGGTGCTGTAAGCAAAATGTGGAGTGACAGCAAATAAAGTATGATGCAAGTAAGTGCTTGTATCAGTATGCAAGTAGCAGTTTATTCATAAGTTCAAGCAAGCACAGTAATTAAGCAGTAATTAGTTATTAATTAAGTCGTACGGATACCTGGTTTAGTGAGGGTTGTCACAAAAACAGTTTGGAAAACAGTAAAAGAGGGGTTCTATGTACTCACTTGAGATTGCTTAGTAGTCCTTGAGTAACAACCAAACAATGCTAGAGATCACGGATATCAAACGGCACCTAATATAGGAAACTATGTTAATAAATCGGACCTAAATCGGAGGATTTAGATAGAATGAGGGTTTGTAAACCAAACGAGTATAGAGACTCATGTCATATGGTTTAACAAAGCCTTCATGCTAAATGAAACCTAACCTAAGTGCTTACGACCCATTACGACCCGTTTAGGTAGCTTATGCTACTTTAACGCGTCGTTCGCGTGAAACATGTTCGGAACGTCTAACTAGTCCTATGACAAGTGTTAAATACCTAAACATGTTACATAATCAGTTATGTGACAAAAGTTTAGGTTACATATGCTAAATTACCAATTATACATGAAAAGGGTATTCTGGTAATTTACCTAAGGCATATAAACTACCTATCATACAACTACTTAAACGATGTGACCATAAGGTATAACCTCGGAAGGTTATTCCCTATACACTATGGTCACCTAATGTATTTGGTCGGATCCTAATGATCGACCAAACTGGGTCGGGTTCGAAGGTATAAGCGATTTATTAGATCGCTTACCCTACGACCCTAGACAACGTGGTAATCAGTAGGCATAGTCCCAAGGGACTATAACCAACGTGATTACACTCACGTTGCGAAGTTCAAACGAACTTCGCATTGACCATAACTGGTCAACGCAGAAAGTCAAACAAAGTTTGACTTTCAGACTCGAAAAGCAATAAAAGAACAAAAGAATACTTACGAAGGGTCCCCGAATGCTAATCCCGATCCAAGTAGCTCAGGTATGAAACAATGGTTTCAACTTAGAGCTCCTCAAATCAGAATTCTTGTAAGTTTTGCAATGGGGTGGATGGGTATTTATAGGAATACCCGAACCGTTAGGATCGTTTCATGGAAACCGTGCTCGAATCTCATGCGTACACTTGTCGGAAACTCATGGTAGCTAAAAATGGGTCTAAATGAGCTGAATGTGCAGTTGTGAGTGTGTGGTTGTGGTTAAAACAGCTGGAATATGCTGACTGTTCGATCTAATCTGTTCTGGGAGGCTGAGGCGGCCCGCTTCAGGATCAGACAAATCTAATGCGGGCCGCATGGCCCTTCTGATCAGCATATAACTTTCAAAAATGACAATTTCAGCCCCTGCACGTGTTTAAGGCCATTCCCGACACTTCTAAGGCCCGTAAAGCCAACTTTAAGGCCCTAAAATGATGCCTAAACATTGTGGACATGAAACATGCTCAAAAATATGTCGGATGTCACTTCGTTTGGTCGTACGAACGCGATGTTCGCTTAATTACGACGGAATGCGCATAAGCGCGAAAAACGATCCAAATGACGAAACGAATGGATTTTTCTTATGCCAAACACTAAAATAAAATATTTTAGTGCTTACATAAATTTTTGGATGTCCGGATGTATTCAGAACGTAAGTTATGCGCGAAAGTGCAAACTTGTGCACTTTTTGACGCTTTTAGTCCCTGAATGACACAAAAGTTTATTTTAGCATACCGAACACCTCAAAGCCTATTTCTAAGCTATGTAAAGGATATTTATGGTATGTTTAACTTATGGTCATGTTCCGGAATGTCTGTTACAGTTCAAATTGGCATACTTTCGCAGTTTGTCAACTTTAGTCCCTGTAAGCGATTTAACTTGATTTCACCATACCAAACCTTCCAAAACTTACTTCTAAGTTATGTAAAGGTTATTTAAGGTATGTTAAGCCTATTTCACTATTCCGGAGTGTTCGTTGCATAAAACTGGTTATGTCTACGCATCAGTGCGCGTATAACCTTCCAGAAAGCGATTTAAAGCTTGAAATTGAACAAGAGTTGATATGTGCAAAAGATACACATATTTTTACAAATCCCAAGTATGAAATACAATATTTCATTGGTTTGGCATTTGTGTGATGGTTGAGGTGACACAGGTGTCACAGTCTCCCCTACTTTAGGAAATTTCGTCCCGAAATTAATACGTAGGACTCTATTTGTGACTTTGTGTCAAATAACCACCCGAGATATGTAAGGCATAATCCTGACATTTCCTTAACGGACATTTTTTAGAAATGAAAATGAACGAAATGAGTCATTTTCCACAACTTCTTCAGACCCGAAAATGAACGAAATGAGTCATTTTCCACAACTTCTTCAGAACCGAAAATGAACGAAATGAGTCATTTTCCACAACTTCTTCAGAACCGAAAATGAACGAAATGAGTCATTTTCCACAACTTCTTCAGAACCGAAAATGAACGAAATGAGTCATTTTCCAGACACACGACCAAACTAGCTGTGGTTTCCGTGCACTGAATTCCATAATTATGTATGCATCCATAATTACGCAATTCCTTGCATAGTCCGCACAATTTGTTTGTAATGTGAAGGGGAGGAAAATCAAACCTGTGATGAGTGTGACTAGACTACCATAGGGTCCTTTTAATTAGATCGACAAATGATCCTTTTAATTAAGCCACCAAGGAGTCCTTTCAGCTATATCATCACATGATATTCCTAACCAGATTTTTGGATCAATCTGTTTACCTAGACCACTCAGGGGTCTAATTATGGAATGGTACAATATAATCCAAGGGACTTTACTATTACGTACAAGCCCATTGAGGATTTAATATAGCACCTTTGGATATCCTACTATGAATCCCTTATACGAAGATATGGAAGATTCTACGAGGATTTGGATAACAAAAACTTGGATTACACCAAAAACATAAAAGGAAACACATAAGCACATAATCACATAGTTGTTTAACTTGGTTATTGATTTGTTATCTTTGGACGCGGATACTTAAAGCACACCAGGAATCCAATTCGTGGATTTCATTTGGCACTTTAATCATTTCAAGAATCCATCCATGAGGATAGGATGATCTACCAAAAATTCGATTTTCATTTTCAGGAAAACGCAATATGCGAATTAAGGTACACAATAATTTAGGACATACGGAAATACCCTTGGGTACCCTATTAAGAATTTATAGTGGTACTTAGGGTATTCGTACAGAATTATAACTTGCACCTTGTACTTCGTCCCTTTACAAGAGACGGGTACTTAGGATCTTTGTGTAAAATGCAAGAGATTGTAAAATGGAAGAATTTTGGGGGTAGTTTGCTTTTCAAGGAATACAATTCCTTGATTGTCGGTATTGTAGGGGATATGTTGTTTATACATACAATCACATAAATACATTGCAATGTAAATAAAAATATTTATTTATTAACAATGATAACAACGGTTTCATGGACCTTGACAACAAAAGAAAATAATACATAGGACATGATTATTTTTAAACGGTGTTGTCTTCTAGTCGGTCAGATGCTCATCTCTGTGCTGGATTAGCATTAGCAAGCTTTGGGCAATTTCTTCGGAAATGTCCCATCTCGCCACACTTGTAGCAAGAACCTGGTGGAAAACGAGCTCGAGCAGGTTTGTTGTCAGCTTGATTTAGTGCAACTGCTGCTACGCAAACTTTTGCTGTATGACCTTTACGTCCACAAATTTGGCATTCGCGGCACTTCACATTATTATGATGATAAAGGTTACATCGGTTGCACAAAGGTGAAGTTCCTTTGTATGGCTTCCTAGCACGGGGTTGAGCTGGTTGTTTGGGGACGGCTTGACCATTGTGAACGACCATGGCGAAGTTCTGAGAAGCCTTTTGCTTCTTTGACCGCTCAAGGGATCCAGTCTGTTCATCCATGGTCTTTGATTCCTCGATTGGTTTCGATTCCTCGACCTGTTTCTTGTCACCCTTTCGGAAAAGCTTACGTTTCCTGATCTGAGATTCAGTCAAAGTTGCAGATAGCTCAATGGCCTGCCTAACCGTAGTGGGGTTACTACCGGTAACAATGTCTTGAACTGAGTCAGGGAGACCATCAATGTATTTTTCGATCGCCTTATCCAAAGGCGTAACCATGGTAGGACACAACATGCTCAGCTCCTTATATCGATCAGTGTATGCTCGATGTTCACCGCTGTCTTGCTTAAGATCATCGAATTCCCTTTCCAATGCCCTGATCTCGTGACGAGGACAAAATTCCTTCATCATCAGTGCTCGAAGTTCTTCCCAAGTTTGGGCCAGTGCCACTTCGGCACCCCTATCTCTCACCACACCGTTCCACCACGTCAAAGCTCGTTTCTCAAAGACACTAGATGCGAAATCTACCTTTCGCTCGTTTGGACATTGAACATGCCTGAAGGTGCTCTCTAGACTCTCGAACCATTGCAGAAGTGCAGTCGCTCCTTGAGACCCAGAAAACTTTGATGGCTTGGCCGAGTTGAACGTCTTGAAGCTGCAGAGGGCATTATTGTTGTTGATAGCTTGGTAACATTGAGCAACGACGTTCGGAATTACAGCAGTCATTTGCTGTGTAATGACAGCTGCCAGATCGTCAATAGATACCGGATTTTTGCGTCGTGGAGGCATTCTAACAGAGGAAACAAGAGAGAAAACAAATGAAATGGCAGTGGGTAAGAATAGGATGTTACAATTACCGACCAAAATCACGGGTGATGGTCATTTGTTTGAACCATGAAGCAAACAAACGACACACAAAGACTGAATCAAAGCAAATAGGTCCTCATAATGTATCGCGGAGACATGCTCACCTATAAGTGAACACTCATCCCAAGAATTCCCAGGTAAGCACAACTGGTCTCGCGTCTGATGAGATATATACGAAGTGCTTGCCTAGACAGAAAACCCAGAATACAGGCATTCACCCTTCCAGTTTGCACGTGTTCACATTATTAAAAACCCAAAACCTTGACGAGAATTTGAAAATTCAAAGGGGTTCAAAACCATATAACAGAGGGTTCAAAACCTTACAATAGAGGGTTCAAAACCTAGTAATCAATCATCCTAGAACAGATGATTAGTTTTCAAAGCGGTTTTGAAATTTATGTTCTTGTTGTGGTCGTCGCCTAAGGATAGGTGACGGTATTGTTTTATGACTAAACGCAAGTAAACTCGCGTTAGGGTCCTAAGAAGGTTATAGACTAGGTCAAAGCATTACTAATAACCTAATTCCCTATAACCATTGGCTCTGATACCATATTTTCTGTCACACCCCGACCACGTAGAACATACAAAACGTGGCGGAAATGTCGGGGAGTGTTGTAACAGAATTAATTGTTTCAAATCCATGGCAATTGAAGTTTCGTTTTATTGATTAAAAGTGTTACAATGTCTTATCAAACAAAGAAATACAACATAATTAACTAGTCTTGCATCTTTTATTGTCACTAAAGCCCAAGTCTGCCTATGTGTATCTTGATCATCTTATGCAACAGCTCCTGAAAAACACATGTGAAAATAGGTACGTCAGCATAAAAATGCCTGTGAGATACATAGGTTTTGTGAAAATAGGATTCATGACTTATGTTTGAGAAAATGTTTAGTCATGAACCTTGTAATTTGCTTTGTCTTGTAAATCATTTGAAAAACGATAAGATCAGATGATATGTATAAATAAATGTAAGGTTAAATGAATAACCATGTAAAATGAGTTTGTATAAGATAAGTTGTTTGTAAAACAATGTCTTGTGAAAAGTATGTTATTTGTATAAAATGTTATATGTCTCAAACTGAAATGATTCAAATAACGCTACGACATGTAATACCATACAAACACTTATATATAGGAAGTACCAGCGGCGTATCCACCATGCTTGTATCATATTACACACGCCTCGATACTCAAATCACTTACTCAAACCAAACCAAACAATGTAAGATGTCTATGTTTAAACCAACTTCCAAATGTATTGCAATAATATGTTAAAATGTTTATGTCAAGATGTAAATCATATAATGTATAACCAATGTCAAAAGTGTTTATGTGTCAAATGTAAACCATGTAATGTGTAACCAAAATGATATGTATGGCTAGTGAAATGCATCAACTAAACCATATGCACAAGAACATAGTATTGAAGTAAAACTTGGTTTAAATCAAAGTTATGTCCTGTGGCAATGCATGATCAATGTAAATCATGTAATATGCATCCAAAATGTAAGCATGTGTAAACGATGCACTAAGTATGTAATCAAATGAACATACGTAGTGTGAAATGTAATGTAAAACGATGTACTAAGTAATGCACACAATGGGCACACCTAGCATGAAATGTAATGAAATCATGTACTATAATGTACTAACGAACATAGAAGGTATATGATGTGAAAACAGGAAAGCATGAAAGTAACAAGTAGGCACATGTGTTTCACCTCAAAACAGTTTGGAAAACAGTAAAAGAGGGGTTCTATGTACTCACTTGAGATTGCTTAGTAGTCCTTGAGTAACAACTAAACAATGCTAGAGATCACGGATATCAAACGGCACCTAATATAGGTAACTATGTTAATAAACCGGACCTAAATCGGAGGATTTAGATAGAATGAGGGTTTGTAAACCAAACGAGTATAGAGACTCGTGTCATATGGTTTAACAAAGCCTTCATGCTAAATGAAACCTAACCTAAGTGCTTACGACCCATTACGACCCGTTTAGGTAGCTTATGCTACTTTAACGCGTCGTTCGAGTGAAACACGTTCGGAACGTCTAACTAGTCCTATGACAAGTGTTATATGCCTAAACATGTTACATAATCAGTTATGTGACAAAAGTTTAGGTTACATATGCTAAATTACCAATTATACATGAAAAGGGTATTCTGGTAATTTACCTAAGGCATATAAACTACCTATCATACAACTACTTAAACGATGTGACCATAAGGTATAACCTCGGAAGGTTATTCCCTATACACTATGGTCACCTAATGTATTTGGTCGGATCCTAATGATCGACCAAACTGGGTCGGGTTCGAAGGTATAAGCGATTTATTAGATCGCTTACCCTACGACCCTAGACAACGTGGTAATCAGTAGGCATAGTCCCAAGGGACTATAACCAACGTGATTACACTCACGTTGCGAAGTTCAAACGAACTTCGCATTGACCATAACTGGTCAACGCAGAAAGTCAAACAAAGTTTGACTTTCAGACTCGAAAAGACTCGAAAAGCAATAAAAGAACGAAAGAATACTTACGAAGGGTCCCCGAATGCTAATCCCGATCCAAGTAGCTCAGGTATGAAACAATGGTTTCAACTTAGAGCTCCTCAAATCAGAATTCTTGTAAGTTTTGCAATGGGGTGGATGGGTATTTATAGGAATACCCGAACCGTTAGGATCGTTTCATGGAAACCGTGCTCGAATCTCATGCGTACACTTGTCGGAAACTCATGGTAGCTAAAAATGGGTCTAAATGAGCTGAATGTGCAGTTGTGAGTGTGTGGTTGTGGTTAAAACAACTGGAATATGCTGACTGTTCGATCTAATCTGTTCTGGGAGGCTGAGGCGGCCCGCTTCAGGATCAGACAAATCTAATGCGGGCCGCATGGCCCTTCTGATCAACATATAACTTTCAAAAATGACAATTTCAGCCCCTGCACGTGTTTAAGGCCATTCCCGACACTTCTAAGGCCCGTAAAGCCAACTTTAAGGCCCTAAAATGATGCCTAAACATTGTGGACATGAAACATGCTCAAAAATATGTCGGATGTCAGTTCGTTTGGTCGTACGAACGCGATGTTCGCTTAATTACGACGGAATGCGCATAAGCGCGAAAAACGATCCAAATGACGAAACGAATGGATTTTTCTTATGCCAAACACTAAAATAAAATATTTTAGTGCTTACATAAATTTTTGGATGTCCGGATGTATTCAGAACGTAAGTTATGCGCGAAAGTGCAAACTTGTGCACTTTTTGACGCTTTTAGTCCCTGAATGACACAAAAGTTTATTTTAGCATACCGAACACCTCAAAGCCTATTTCTAAGCTATGTAAAGGATATTTATGGTATGTTTAACTTATGGTCATGTTCCGGAATGTCTGTTACAGTTCAAATTGGCATACTTTCGCAGTTTGTCAACTTTAGTCCCTGTAAGCGATTTAACTTGATTTCACCATACCAAACCTTCCAAAACTTACTTCTAAGTTATGTAAAGGTTATTTAAGGTATGTTAAGCCTATTTCACTATTCCGAAGTGTTCGTTGCATTAAACTGGTTATGTCTACGCATCAGTGCGCGTATAACCTTCCATAAAGCGATTTAAAGCTTGAAATTGAACAAGAGTTGATATGTGCAAAAGATACACATATTTTTACAAATCCCAAGTATGAAATACAATATTTCATTGGTTTGGCATTTGTGTGATGGTTGAGGTGACACAGGTGTCACATAAACGATTTGGACGATGTAAACGATTTGTAAACGATTTGGACGATGTAAACGATTTGGACGATACGATGTTAAACGATTTGGGTAAACGAATTGATTTTTAGTTTGTGTTTAGATAACAAGACGGGTGTAATGTGATGAAAGCATGGTGGATACGCCGCTGGTACTTCCTATATATAAGTGGTTTCATCATATTACATACCGTGGCGTTAGTTAGTTCACTTGGGTAAACGATTTTTAAACGATGTCACACAAACGAGGTTTTCGATATGATATAAACTATACGAGTTTTTAACGAGATTTATTAACGAGTTTTATTAACGATTTATTTCAAGATGTTTCACAATTTGCTTTACTAAAACAAATGTTTTTGGGTTAAGAGTCATGGCTACGAGGTTTTACAAACTATAACCCGCTTGATTTGAGTTGGTTAATTAAGTTGCAATATTATACTCTTTTCAAAACAAGGTTTTTAATAAAATATTGCAACATCTAAATTAGCCATGATTTCGACACTCCTACAAAACCAATGTATTCGCCAGCATTTCTTTGCTGACCTCGTTTTCACATATGTTTCAGGTATTGTTGAATGATATCGATTGATAGGATGCATGCTCACATAGGAATGGACGAGGCCTTAGTGACTAAATAAAAATGATAGACTATGTTTAAATTGTGTATTTAGATTTCCAGACGATGTAAATATTCAATGTTTAATAAAACGAAACACTTTTTGTATCCATGGTTATGAAACAATGATTCTGTTGCAACGCGCCCCGATGTTTCCGCCGCGCTTTGTTGTTTTACGCGGTCGGGGTGTGACAGAATGTTCATGGAGTTGAGGCGCTAGATATGCCAAGGTGACATATGAAGTAGAATTTGAAGGTTGGGTAATATAAGCCGAATGCTTTTCGAAAGCTATGCATGGGGTTCTTTAGAAATATGTTTAATGTTTTTGAAATCCTACATAATACTTTTGAAATCATAAAGTAGGTGTATTAGGTAAGTATATTTATAAAAATGTTTTAAAATCATGCGAGATAAATTTTGAAATTACGTATAAGGATTTTGAAAATATGGATAATGCTTTTGAAATCATGCACTTGATACATTAAGTAAATATACTGTGTTAAAATCGTTTTCAAACTATATAAAATATTTTGAAATCATGAAGGTTGTTTTGAAAACCTATACTATGTATGTTGTTATGAAAACCAGAATGAAATGATATGAGATTGAAGAAAGGTATCCTTAGTTATCTAACCAAGGATTTAAAGTGATTACTCAAAATGTCACTTATTTTCTGTACTTCGTTTCTTAGAATGAAACGAGCATTTAGAATTTTCGAGGAAATCATGAGCAATCATATGAACGAGAGAACTACAAATATGGTTCTTTGGTGTAGGTATCGTAGGGGCATGCCATACACATATGCAACTATATTTGTACATAAGAATTATAAACAACGATTTTATTTATAAACAAAACCGATTGTTTTCAGAGTTCAAGAAAAACAAAAGAAACTAAAGCATAAGATTCAGATTATTCAAACCGGCAGCTTCTTCTAATAAGCCAAATGCTCATCCGTGGGTCAGATTTGCATTGAAAATCTTTGGGCTTTTGTCCCTGACATAACCCGTCTCGCCATAGGTGTAGCAAGTACCAGGCGGAAAATGAGCTCGTGCTGGATCTGCTTGTGCAACAGTAGGATCTGCAACAGTTTTGCTTTGGATAGCAAAGCGGCACACATTAACCAGATGTCCCCATCGTCCACAGTGGGTACATTTGAAGCAGGGTATGTGATTCGGATGATGACGGTTGCATTGATTGCACCATGGAGCAGCTCAGTAAACCCTAGCTGTATGAACTATAAATCCATAAATTAGGCATTTGTGGCACTTCACACTGGCATGATGATGAAGGTTACATTGGTTGCATAAGGGTGCAGTTCCATTGTAAGGCTTCTTGGCTGGTGGTGCTGCCACCTGGCTAGGTTCTGCTTGATTTGGTGTAACGGTTACGGGATCCTTTAAAGCTTTACGCTTCTTTGACCTTTTCAAAGGCTCGGCTTCTGCTTCCTTTAATGCTTCTTGGGTGGCTTCATTATTGAGACGAGACATAGCGACAACTAATTCAGCAGTCTTCAGGATTACTTTGCCTATTCGCTGGGCAAATTTGATAGTCTGCTCAGACAATTGAGTGTCGCTGCGACGAAGAGACATTCTGGAGGAAATGAAAGACATAGGAGGAAACAAGTGAAATGTTATCGGATAATCAAAACAGAATGACAATGCATAGAAATTGCGATCATTTGTTTGTTACGTAAGGCAAACAAATGAGACGGTGACTAATCAAAGTATGCGGGTCATATTAATGTATCGATAAGACATGCTTTAGCCTATAAGTGGACACTCACCCCAAGAGTTCCCAGGTAAGAGTGACTGGTCCGATTATGTGGATTTGTATGAACACTCTAGTCTTAGACAGAAAACTCGAGATACAGGCATCCACCCTTCCAGATTGCACGTGTTCACATTATAAGACTCAAACCTTGACGAGATTTTGAAAACTTAGAGGGTTCAAAACCTTATAATAAATCATCCTAGAACAGATGATTGGTTTTCAAAGCGGATTTGAAATTTGTGTTCTTGTTGTGGTTGTCACCTAAGGATAAGTGACAGTATTGTTTTAAGATCTAAAGATAAGAATCTTGTGTTAGGGTCCTAGGAAGGTTATATACTAGGTCAAAGCATTACTAATAACCTAATTCCCTATAACCATGAGCTCTGATACCAACTTTTCTGTCACACCCCGACCGCGTTAAAACAACCAAACCACGGCGGAAACGTCGGGGAGTGTCGTGGCAGAATCATTGTTTCATAACACACGGAAATTTGAAGTTTCGTTTTATTAAATATTAAACATTTACGTTGTCTGAATACCTTAAAAAAAAGTTAAACATAGTCTATCATTGTTATTAAGTCACTTAGGCCTCGTCCAGTCCTATGTGAGCATGCATCCTAGCAATCAACATCATTCAACAACACCTGAAACATATGTAAAAACAAAGTCAGCAAAGAAATGCTGGCGAGCACATAGGTTTATGAGAGTGTCGGATTCATGGCTAGTTTATATGTTGCAATACCTGATTAAAAGCCCTGTTTTGAAAAAGTGTATAGTATTGCAACATAATTAACCAACTCAAATCAAGTTGGTTATAATTTGTAAAATCTCGTAGCCATGCTTCTTAACCCCAAAACATTTGTTTAATTAAATCAAATTGTAAAACATCTCGTAAAAATTTGTTAATAAAACTCGTATGGTTTATATTATTCAGAAAGCATCATTGTCTGACATCGTTTCAAAATCGTTTACCCAAGTGAACTAAATAACGCCACGGTATGTAATAAGATGAAAACACTTATATATAAGAAGTACCAGCGGCGTATCTACCATGTTTTCATCACATTACATCCGTCCCGTGATCTAAACACTAACCAAAAACCAATCGTTTACCCAAGTCGTTTAACTCGTCAAAATCGCTTTAGTCGTTTAAATCATTCTCGTTTTAATTGTGAAAACTACTTTTGGTCGCCTCGCTAATAACATCCAAACCTTCGCAACTCGACTATCTCGAAACTCGCATTAATAAACCACCAAAGGGTAAATTAACAATAACAGGTTCAGTCGTTACCCACCGAACCCACACATAACCATGGGTGCAGTCTGATAACGGGATTTGTCAGATCCTATGGTACCATAACCTAATACTAGTCGGTTTGTCCAAAACTAATGAATGTTATTCGTTATGTAATTAAAACCAACAAGTTTATCCACATTATCGAAATCGTTATTAATTTAATATAAACCATTTTAATCATTTTCGAAACCATCGTTAAAAATATCAAAATCATTTAACACATATGAATCACCCCAAAACAATCGAAAACAGTAAAATAGGGGAACCATATACTCACTTGAGAATGCTTAGAAGTCTTGAATAACAACAAAGCAAAGCTAGAGGGATCACGGAAATCAATCGGCACCTAATATAAGTAACTATGTAAATAAACCGGACCTAAATCGGAAGATCGGATAGGATGAGGTATTGTAAACCAAATGAGTATTGGAACTCATATGACATGGTTTAACAAATCCTACATACTAAATCGAAACCTAACCTAAGTGCTTACGACCCGTTTAGGTAGCTTACGCTACTTTAACGCGTCGTTCGCGTAAAACGCGTTTGGACCGCATAACTAGTCATATGACAAGTATTATACGCCTTAACATGTCTAATAATGTTACCTAATCAGTTTAGATATAAAAATTTAGGTTACATATGCTAAAATTGATTTTATGCGTAAAAAGGGCATTTTGGTCATTTTCCTAAGGCATATAAACTACCTATCATACAACTAACTAAACGAAGTGACCATAAGGTATAACCTCGGAAGGTTATTCCCTATACAACTATGGTCACTAAATATGTTTGGTCGGATCCTAATGAACGATCAAACGGGTTGGGTTCGAAAGTCTAAGCGGTTGTTTAGACCGCTTGACTTACGACTCTATACAAGCACTAAACTAAAAGTGACGAGGTAAACATGTTGAAACATGTTTAACCAAGTTAGAAAACAGGTTTTGATATAAAAACAAACGGTTTTGATACCCAAGAATAGTTTGGTTACAAAATACGCATAAATACGCATTTTGGCTGAAACTATGACTCGTCACTACACCTAATCAACATGGTAATCAGTAGGTATAGCCACTAGGGACTATAACCATCGTGATTACGCTCAAGTTGTGAAGTTCAAACGAACTTCGTGTTGACCAACTCGTGGTCAAGGCAGAAAGTCAAACACTGTTTGACTTTCATGCTTAAAAACGCATAAAAAGAACGAAAGAATACTTACAAAGGGTCCAAGCTAGGAAGATCTTGATCAAATTACTCAGGTATGAAGTTCTTGAACTCCAACTTAGAGTAATTCAATCAGATTTGTGAGAAATGAGGATGAAGGTGATGGGTATTTATAGAAAACCCACAACCGTTAGGATCGTTCCTTGCAAAACGTGCTTCGATCTTGACCCTCCATGTGGGCACATGGTATTGTAATACAAGGGGCACACTAAAAACCATCAAATCTAGCCCATAGAGTGCAAAACTTGGGGTTAAAACCATCAAAAATAGGCTGGAAAGCCACATTCAATGTTTCTGATCTAGGATGCTGACACGGGCCGCGTAAGAATAAGCCTGGGCTTACGCCCCAGGCCTAGCAAGTTTGGCAGAATTGCAATTTTAGCCCCTGCAGGCCTAAAACTTGGTTTATGATGCGTTTTTGACACCTTTAAGCCCCGTTAACCCCATTTCAAAGCTCTAAAATGAAGTTAAAGTATGGGGAACTTAAAATATGCTCAAAAACATCTCGGGTGTTGGTTCGTTTGGTCGTACGGTTGCGTTATTCGTGTAAATAAGGAACGCAAAATCGATCCAAATTAAGCGACGAATGGAATTTTATCATGCCAATCACTAAAATAAAATATTTTAATGACTATATAAATTTTTGGATGTCCGGATATATTCAGAACGTAAGATATGCGCGAAAATACAAACTTATGCACTTTTTGACGCTTTTAGTCCCTATTGATCAAATAAGTTTATTTTAGCATACCGAACCCCTCAAAGCCTATTTTTAAGCTATGTAAAGGATATTTAGGGTATGTTTAACTAATGATCAAGTTCTGGAATGTTTGTTACAGTACGAATCGGCATACTTTTGCAGTTTGTCGAAATTAGTCCCTTTAAGCGAATAAACTTGATTTCGACACACCAAACCTTCCAAAACTTATTTCTAAGTTATGTAAAGGATGTTTAAGGTATGTTAAGCCTATGTCACTATTCCGGAGTGTTTGTCGCGTCAAACTGATTACGTTTACGCATCAGTTCACATATAACTTTCCAGTAAGCGATTTAGAGCTCGAAATCGAAAAAGAATTGATATGTGCAAATGATACACATATTTATACAAATCCCAAGTATTACATACACTATTTCATTGATTTGGTATTTTTTTGATGGCCGTGGAGGCACAGATGTCACAAATTTAGCATTTAAACAATCTAATATCATGCAGAAATATGATTAAATGGTCCCGAATGCTTTCCTAAGGGTCGGGAATCAAAACTGTCATAAAAGGTAACATAAAGCACACTAAACTGCGTAGTTTAGGACCTTAACGAACCGGTAACCAACCGAACAACCGGTCACTACTCGAAACTCCAAATTTTCACAAGAAACACTTTTTAACATTACCAAGCTAGTTATGGTCCCCAAACATCATAACACACTATATAAATATCTAGTAACTAAACACCTAACTATATACTTGAAATCTAACTATATAAGCTAACCAATACTTACAACCTAGCCTAGACCCCCCCCACCTACCTACGGCCAACATGGTGGCCCCACTTCTTGATTTCATTTGCATATTAAAATAGATCTTGTTGGTTCTTTTTGAGGCACAATATACATTAGATAATTTAGTATTGGAAGTTTATAAGTAAATCCCCTAGATCATCACTTTCATTTCCATCACAATTCACCAACACAAACTCTCTCTTCTCCTCTCTTCTACCTACGGCCAAGCACCACCCAAACACCACCACCTTCATCTTCCAACATCCATCCATTCTACATACAAATAAGGGTGTAAGAAGGCGCATAAGGAAGCTTGGAGCTTTCAGAGATTGAAGGACCTTCACCATTTGCTTTTATCCACTTCATTTCTTCTCTTGATCATCCCTAGCCTTGAGCTAGTACTAATAACAATAATCTTTTCATTTTACATCTTGTTTTAGTGGTTAAAAGATGATACATGTTGATTATCATGAAGAACACTAAGAAATAAGAAGATGAAACATGAACATAAGCTTGAAATTATAAGAAAACTTAAAGAAATCATGTTGTTTAGTGTTTTTGTGATACTTAATGATTGATTACTTATGAAAATGATGTAGATCATCATATGATCTTGCTAGGTCATGATTAAAAACATAGTCTAGCAAGATGAGGGGATGAAAGTGTTAAAGATTCATAGATCATCCTCATGAAAAACATGAACTTGAAAGAATATATTGTCTTCTTGTAAAATAATGATTAAAACCAAATGTAAATCTTGTAGATCTAAAACTTCAAGGATGATTTTTCAAGAAACAAAGTTCAAAATACAAGTTTTACTTAATCTTGGATTTTAAATAAATAAACCTTATTTTTAGAGGATAAACAAGTGTAGAAGCATATGTGTAATAAGAAAAATTCATAAAGAAACATTTTTAGAAAATGTAACTACAAGTTGTAAAGATCTATTTTCTTTAAAAATGATGTTTTTAAAGATCTAAAACTTCAAGGATGATTTTTCAAGAAACAAAGTTCAAAATACAAGGTTTACTTAATCTTGGATTTTAAATAAATAAACCTTATTTTTAGAGGATAAACAAGTGTAGAAGCATATGTGTAACAAGAAAAATTCACAAAGAAACATTTTTAGAAAATGTAACTACAAGTTGTAAAGATCTATTTTCTTTAAAAATGATGTTTTTAAAGAATCAACCACACTTTAAAGGGTAACAAGACTTACTAAATACACTAGTAAATTACTACAAGTTTTTACAAATTTTCAAGTTCATGAAGTGGTAGTTTGTTCTTGCTTTTGGAAAAATTGTTAAGTGTAGATTGTTTAATGTTGATTGTGGATTGTGGATTGATGGTGTTGATTTACAAAATAAAATGATATACCTTCAAGGTATGGAAACCTCCATTTTTAGGGGAAACTATGGCAAAATTTTTCTAAAAATTAAAAACTTAGAAAAGTATTTCTAAACAAATATTTACAAGTGTATTTTAAACCATGAATTTTTACATAAAGTTTGCCATAATTTTTGTTACAAAAATTACAAATATTGGAGGTTGGTTTTTATAAATAAAGGTGACTAAATATGTATTTAGGAAATATATATTTAGATGACACCATGTGTGTGATTATTTGTATATTATGTGTTTTAGTTATATTATTTTAGGACTTGAAATAATATAACTCATCAAAATACCAAAATTTCCAAGGAATAAATATACCAAGAATACACAAAATATTGGTGAAGCCGAACAAAGTAATGTAACTCACAAATATTACAAATTTATATCATATTTTGAAAAGAAGAAAATATATTATTTTAGGTAAATAAAAATATATATATTTTCTTCGAATTATTAGAAGGTATATTACCTTTAGAAGAAATAAATATTTTCTCAAATAAAAATGAAATATATCATTTATTGGAGAAAAAATAAGTTTATATACATTTTCTAAGTTAGACTTGAAAATATATTGTTTTTTGAACTTATATGAAAATACAAATATTTTTGCCAAAGAAAAATTATAAATAATTTTTCTAAGTAATATTTCCTAAAATATATATTTTGGAAATATATATATTGATGGATTTTTATTAAAAATATTATTCCGGAAAATTTTTTACAAAATTAAGTATATGAATACTTAACAATCACAAGAAAATACGTATTTTTGTACGTATAAACACACTCCGGAATACGACACCAATACATAACAAAAATATACCAGTTGAAGAATACGAATACCAATACACCCATCCTTGGGAAGGAAATACATGTATAAATACTTGAAAAGTATCAAGTTAATATATATTGTTTTAACAATCATTTCAAAAATTTAATAAATATAATTTAAGTTAAAATATGTTAAAATATTGATTATTTTAACAAATAATTATATAACTTGGAATAATATTGAAGACACAAAGACACTAACTAATACTAAATCAAGGCACGACCCACCCGGCTAATGAACCGTAGTACGCATGTTGGTAGTCGTGTATACCCGAAGGAGCTTTGAATTATCGATTGAAGAACGCAAAACAGTGAGTTCATGTTCCCCCTTTTCTTTTAACTGTTTTCAGTTTTACAACTTCGGGGGTGAAATACATGGTAAAAATGTTTCAATGATTACAAATGGTATGGTTAGCTAAGGAATGAACTGCTAGATCATGTGAATGGGTAGGCGATTAACTCAGGACCATTAATCCTCATAGTAGGACCAAGGGACATGAGTGATAGATCTATTTGGGTGTAGCGAGCCCCACCCATGCGCCCGCCGAGTGGGCCATGTGGTGACTATGTCTTCAAACTTAAGCCGGTGCAAATCTGCTAGGATTGAGTTGTCACACCCCAAAAACGTTGTAATGGAATATAAAACGTAGTGGTGACGAAAGTTGGTGCCCATTTATACCTTGTTGGACGATGCACTCATTTGTTGGACATTTTGACATATTTTAAAACATAAGTATTAACCATTTCATTTTAAAGTCACGACACAACCACATAAGTTAAGTTGTTTTGATCCTCGCGGATCTTATTACAAACGTCCCAAATAGTTTAAAAGTTGTCCAACATATTTAAGTAAAAAACATGCATCATCAACACAAGATACGCCATGATTTACTGAAGCCGAACTCAAGTACTTGTAGAACACGTTAAAAATCAAGTGTCAACACAAAGGGAGGTGAGTTCACATATTCACTTACAAACAAATTTTATACTAAGGAAAACTTTCTGTTTAGTTGTTTATTTGAAAACATCCATATAATTTTGAAAGTCCGTTTTACTTCCTTAATAAAAATCCATGGGCCTTCCGTCGCAGTTTCATGAACCCGACAATATTGTTACTGCCCATGTTTTGTACATTAAATTATTGCGTCAATTTTCAGACTCGTAAAGTTAGCTAGACGATACGAACTATATATTAACCTTGCAGGGATAATCAATGCTAGACAATAAACAGAATCAAAACTCGTCGCTTGACCTGACCCGGGGCGACCGGTCACGACGGGGTTGTCAACCCGATAGATCTATCAACAATTCCTCGCGTACATTACTTAAATGATTAAACGACATCATTGGCGCAGGGTTCTTTCTCGAAGAACAATATGATGTCTGCCTCACGTACAATATATATATCCTACTAATATGACAATTTAATACACGATGTTGTACGAATCCCCTGAAATCCCCGACGAAACGTAAGCCTATGCTGATACTTACTCTCTTGAGACCAAGCAATATTCGCACCAACTACACGGTCGTTTTTCCCCCAAAACACCGTGCATAATCCCGTTTCCACCCGAAATGTATTTATTCTCACCATTTCATCCCGAAATATATATAGTTTCCCAAAAATCCATATATCTTCAATGAAAATATATAATTTATATCAAAATGTATGCTTTATTTCAAAAACATTATTAAACCCTTTTTGGCGTGTTCTATGTCACACCCCGACCACGTAGAACATACAAAACGTGGCGGAAATGTCGAGGAGTGTTGTAACAGAATTAATGTTTCAAATCCATGGCAATTGAAGTTTCGTTTTATTAATCAAAAGTGTTACAATGTCTTAATAAACAAAGAAGTACAACATAATTAACTAGTCTTGTCTCGTTTTAAGTCACTAAGGCACAGGTCCGCCTAAGTATGTCTTGATAAGTCCTATGCTTCAGCTCCTGAAAACACATGTGAAAATAGGTACGTCAGCATAAAAATGCCGGTGAGATACATAGGTTTTCTGAAAATAGGATTCATGACTTATGTTTGAGAAAATGTTTAGTCATGAACCTTGTTATTTGCTTTATCTTGTAAATCATTTGAAAAACGATAAGATCTGATGATATGTATAAATAAGAGAATAATGTATGGTTAAATGAATAACCATTGTAAACTGAGTTTGTATTAGATAAATTGTTTGTAAAACAATGTCTTGTGAAAAGTATGTTATTTGTATAAAATGTTCTATGTCTCAACTTGAAATGATTCAAATAACGCTACGACATGTAATACCATACAAACACTTATATATAGGAAGTACCAGCGGCGTATCCACCATGTTTGTATCATATTACACACGCTTCGTTACTTAATCACTTAATCAAACCAATCTACCAAAGTAAAATGTTCATGTCTAATGTAAATCATGTAATAGGTATCCAATGTGATTTGTATAAATAAATGTAAGGTTAAACGAATAACCTTATAGTAGCATATTTAAAAGTATACTTTAGATTTGTAAGTAACATAATAAACTATGTTTTGGTTTCATAAATAACATATCAACATATGCTTTGGATGTGATAAATAACATATTAAACTATGTTTTGGTTTTGTAAATAACATATCAAAATATGCTTTGGATGTGATAAATAACATATTAAACTATGTTTTGGTTTTGTAAATAACATATCAAAATATGCTTTGGATGTGATAAATAACATATTAAACTATGTTTTGGTTTTTGTAAATAACATATCAAAATATGCTTTGGATGTGATAAATAACATATTAAACTATGTTTTGGTTTTGTAAATAACATATCAAAATATGCTTTGGATGTGATAAATAAAATATATGTTGGTTTTGTACGATACCACACATGAGAGTATATCAAAATATACTTTAATAGTGTGATTTAAGAATTCATTCAGACCTGGTGCATCAAAATACACCTTTGAGACTATAAGGATACCACAAAGGCAATCCCTATTTGGATGGAGCAACAAATTGGTTTCAGGCATTCCATGCCAACAGGAATGGGGTGTCAAATCCTATAGCGCTATATCATACTAACAATCGGTCTGGTGAACATAAAATAAGTACAATTCAACAATTTATTTTATGTTCTTTGAGAAAATCAATGTTTAAATCATAGATAGTTATTTAGTTTGTCAAAAGATAAGTAATAACTTGTATGATCAAATGTCAAAATGTAAGTATGTGATGAAATCAGCTGTACTAAGTAATGCACACAATGGGCACACGTAGTATGAAATGTAATGTAAAATGATGTACCAAGTATGCTAAGTTAACATACGAAGCAGAAAAGTCATGTAAATCAATGTACTAATAGTGTACTAATGAACATAACCAGTATATGATGTGAAAACAGGAAAGCATGAAAGTAACAAGTAGGCACATGTGTTTCACCCCAAAACAGTTTGGAAAACAGTAAAAGAGGGGTTTATGTACTCACTTGAGATTGCTCAGATGTCTAATGATAATCACCAAGCAATGCTAGAGATCACGGAATCAAACGGCACCTAATATAGGTAGCTATGTTAATAAACCGGACCTATATCGGAAGACTGGGTAGCATTAGGGTTTGTAAACCAAATGAGTCTTGGAACTCATATGATATGGTTTAACAAAGCCTACATACTAAATGAAACTTAACCTAAGTGTTTACGACCCATTACAACCCGTTTAGGTAGCTTATGCTACTTTAACGCGTCGTTCGCGTGAAACGCGTTCGGACCGCCTAACTAGTCCTATGACAAGTGTTATATGCCTAAACATGTTACATAATCTGTTATGTGACAAAAGTTTAGGTTACATATGCTTAATTACCAATTATACATGAAAAGGGTATTCTGGTAATTTACCTAAGGCATATAAAATACCTATCATACAACTACTTAAACGATGTGACCATAGGGTATAACCTCGGAAGGTTATGCCCTATACTAGGGTCACCTAATGTATTTGGTCGGATCCTAATGATCGACCAAACTGGGTCGGGCTCGAAGGTATAGGCGATTTATTAGATCGCCTACCCTACGACCCTAGACAACGTGGTAATCAGTGGGCATAGTCCCAAGGGACTATAACCAACGTGATTACAGTCACGTTGCGAAGTTCAAACGAACTTCGCATTGACCATTACTGGTCAACGCTGAAAGTCAAACAAAGTTTGACTTTCTGACTCGAAAAGCAGTAAAATAAGGAAAAGAACGAAAGAATACTTACGAAGGGTCCCCGAATGCTAATCCCGATCCAAGAACTCAGGTATGAAACAATGGTTTCAACTTAGAGCTCTCAAATCAGAATTCTTGTAAGAAATGAGGTTGGGGTGATGGTGTATTTATAGTTTTCGGGTAACCGTTAAGATCGTTTGTTGTAAAACGTGCCATGATCCAAGGCGTACACTTGTCGGAACCTTATGGTGGCTGAAATTAGGTTCTTATCCGCTGACTAGACGATTGAGAATGTGTGGTTGAGAATCGAACAGCTGGGACCCGCTTGTTAAAACATTGAATCTGATCCAGATCATGCAGTCGCGTAGCGCGACAGGTAGGCCCTTAGGGCTCGCGCTACGCTACTGCCTCCCCTAAACCAGAAAGTTTCAGAATTGGCAGCAATGGTCCCTGCACGTGTTTAAGGCCTTTTTCGATGCGTTTGAACCCCGTTAACCTCATTTCAAGGCTCTAAAATGATGTTAAAGTATAGGGAACTCAAAACATACTCAAAAATATGCCGGATGATGGTTCGTTTGGTCGTACGAACGCGATGTTCGCTTAATTACGACGGAATGCGCATAAGCGCGAAAAACGATCCAAATGACGCGACGAATGGATTTTTCTTATAGCGAACACTAAAATATAATGTAGTCATGCTTACATAAATTTTTGGATGTCCAGATGTATTCAGAACGTAAGTTATGCGCGAAAATGCAAACTTGTGCACTTTTTGACACTTTTAGTCCCTGAATGACACAAAAGTTTATTTTAGCACACCGAACCCCTCAAAGCATATTTCTAAGCTATGTAAAGGATATTTATGGTATGTTTAACTTATGGTCATGTTCCGGAATGTCTGTTACAGTTTAAATTGGCATACTTTCGCAGTTTGTCAACTTTAGTCCCTGTAAGCGATTTAACTTGATTTCGGCATACCAAACCTTCCAAAACTTATTTCTAAGTTATGTAAAGGTTATTTAAGGTATGTTAAGCCTATTTCACTATTCTGGAGTGTTCGTTGCATTAAACTGGTTATATTTACGCATCGGTGCGCGTATAACCTTCCAGAAAGCAATTTAGAGTTTGAAATTGAACGAGAATTGATATGTGCAAATGATACACATATTTTTACAAATCCCAAGTATGAATTATAATATTTCATTGATTTGGTATTTGTTTGATGGCCGTGAAGGCACAAGTGTTACAGTCTCCCCTACTTTAGGAAATTTCGTCCCGAAATTTAGTTTTAGAGGAAACTTGTGGAGACAGCTGTGACGGTTTTGCCTTCAGACAAATCCATTGAGCCCTTAAGTAAAACTCTGGGCCATGTTAGGATTCTTAGCAAAGATGTCAACCCTCAAATTGAAGTCATTGTAGTAACAAAACATGGAGTTTTGAACTATAGACAGGAGAACAGTTCCCGTGAAGAATTATCATAGGAAACTTGTGTGTGCTTGAAATCAGAATTGGGAATAAATGACATTGGTTGAGGTCCAAGACTTCTCCCATATCATTATTCTTGTCACTATAAGTCTTAACACATGACAAAGCTTCCTGTGGTTCCTGTGCACTGAATTCCATAATTATGTAGGCCTCCATAATTACGTAATTCCTTGCCCAGTCCGCACAGTTCATTTCATAATGCGTAGAGGAAAAATCAATTGAATAAACATGAAGCGACCTGACTAGACCACCAAGGGTCCTTTTAATTTGATCAATGAACGAGCCTTTTAATTAGATCAACGCATGATCTTCTTAACTAGACCGTCGTACGATCTCCTTAAATAGACCACTTAAGGGATGTTTTTAATTATATCATCGTAGGATATTTCTAACCAGATTTTCAAAATCAATCTGTTTGACCAGACCATGCAAGAGGTCCAATTTATAGATTAGTACTTTAAAACCCAAAGGACTTAACTACAATGTTGAAGTCCATTAAGGATTAAGATAGTATCTTTGGATATCCTATTATAAATCTCTCGTATGAGATACGAAAGATTCTATGAGGATTTGGATGGATCACATACAACCACAAAACATAGAAGAAAACACATAAGCACATAATTAGTTAACTTGATTCTTTAATTCGTTCTCTTTAGGCATGGACAATTAAAGCGCACTAGGAATCCAATCCATGGATTTCATTTGGCACTTTAATCAGTCAAGGATCCATCTATATAAATAGAAGGATTTTCAATAAGAGTTTGGCTTTGTTTCTTAAAAGAAACAAGTGTTTAAGGTTCTAGGGGAGATCACAAGTGATCATAAAATGACAGAACCACACGAGTAGTTTGTATTTGGGTTGACATCATAAGGTTGTATCAAACATTCACACAATCGTATCAGTTTTGCAAAAATAAAAACGACGAATTTTTATTTATATAACAACTGACTTGTCTTTAAACGTCAAAGATTACAACCAAGGGAAAATAACAAAACACTAGTTGTTCACTACCGCATCATTGTTTACGTTTGCCTCATTGATGTTAAACACTCATCCACGTGCTGGAGGTGCGTTAACAAGCCTTGGGCAATTGTTCCTGTAGTGGGTAAGGTCACCGCAGTTATAACATGACCCCGGAGGGAACCGTGCTTGAACAGCAGCAGGGTTTGCAGCAGCTTGATTTGCATAGCGACAAACATTGATCAAATGTCCCAACCGTCCACAGTGGGTACATTTGTGACACTGCTCTTGCTCTAGATGATGACGGTTGCACTTGTTGCACAAAGGTGCAGTACCAACATAGTTTTGCCTTTTGCGAGGTTGTTCTGGTTGGTTTCGTGTAACCTGTTTGTCTTGAGCAGTTACAGCGCAGTTCTGAGAGGCTTTGCGCTTCTTCTTCTTGGATACCTCAGCATGTTCTTCCTTTGGTTCCACTTGAGCAGTTTTGTCAGATGGTCTTGGGTCGCCTTTTCGAAATAGCTTACGTTTCCTGATGTGGGATTCAGTTAGGGTGGCAGACAGTTCAATGGCTTGTCTGACAGTAGTAGGGTTACTGCCAGTAACAATATCCTGAACTAAGCCAGGGAGACCATCCGTATATTTCTCGATCGCTTTATCCACAGGAGTAACCATAGCAGGACACAGCAGGCTCAATTCTTCAAAACGGTCAGTATAGGCTCGATGTTCGCCACTGTCTTGCTTCAAATCATCAAACTCTCTCTCCAAAGCTCGCAGTTCATGACGAGGACAAAACTCCTTCATCATAAGAGCCCTAAGCTCAGCCCAAGTCTGTGCTAATGCAATCTCAGCACCGCGGTCTCTCATCACCCCGTTCCACCATGTAAGAGCCCTCTTCTGAAATACACTCGATGAAAACTCGACCTTGCGATTTTCAGGACACTGAACATGACGGAAGGTATTCTCAATGCTTTCGAACCACTGAAGAAGCCCAGTTGCTCCCTCAGAACCACTAAACTTGAGCGGTTTAGCCGAGTTAAAACTCTTGAAGTTGCATGGAGCATTGTTGTTGTTGATGGCTTGCATCATTTGAGCATAAAGATTTGGGAAGGCAACAGCCATTTGTTGTGCGATGATTGCCGCCAGTTCGTCATTTGCCATCTGATTGTCGCGTCGAGGAGGCATTCTAAAAGAGGAACATGAAAAGAAACGAGTGAGAGATTTAGACGAAAAGAATGAGATGAAATAAATCCGATGAAAGCAAGGATAGTGGTCATTTGTTTGTTACTACAAAGCAACAAACGACACACAATGACTAATCAAAGTAAATGGATTAAAATAATGTATCGCGAAGACATGCTCGCCTATAAGTGAACACTCATCCCAAGAATTCCCAGGTAAGCACAACTGGTCTCGCGTCTGATGAGATGTATACGAAGTGCTTACCTAGACAGAAAACCCAGAATACAGGCATTCACCCTTCCAGTTTGCACGTGTTCACATTATTTAAAACCCAAAACCTTGACGAGATTTTGAAAACTTAAAGGGGTTCAAAACCATATAACAGAGGGTTCAAAACCTAGTAATCAATCATCCTAGAACAGATGATTAGTTTTCAAAGCGGTTTTGAAATTTATGTTCTTGTTGTGGTCGTCGCCTAAGGATAGGTGACGGTATTGTTTTATGACTAAACGCAAGTAAACTCACGTTAGGGTCCTAGAAAGGTTATAGACTAGGTCAAAGCATTACTAATAACCTAATTCCCTATAACCATTGGCTCTGATACCATCTTTTCTGTCACACCCCGACCACGTAGAACATACAAAACGTGGCGGAAATGTCGAGGAGTGTTGTAACAGAATTAATGTTTCAAATCCATGGCAATTGAAGTTTCGTTTTATTAATCAAAAGTGTTACAATGTCTTAATAAACAAAGAAGTACAACATAATTAACTAGTCTTGTCTCGTTTTAAGTCACTAAGGCACAGGTCCGCCTAAGTATGTCTTGATAAGTCCTATGCTTCAGCTCCTGAAAACACATGTGAAAATAGGTACGTCAGCATAAAAATGCCGGTGAGATACATAGGTTTTCTGAAAATAGGATTCATGACTTATGTTTGAGAAAATGTTTAGTCATGAACCTTGTTATTTGCTTTATCTTGTAAATCATTTGAAAAACGATAAGATCTGATGATATGTATAAATAAGAGAATAATGTATGGTTAAATGAATAACCATTGTAAACTGAGTTTGTATTAGATAAATTGTTTGTAAAACAATGTCTTGTGAAAAGTATGTTATTTGTATAAAATGTTCTATGTCTCAACTTGAAATGATTCAAATAACGCTACGACATGTAATACCATACAAACACTTATATATAGGAAGTACCAGCGGCGTATCCACCATGTTTGTATCATATTACACACGCTTCGTTACTTAATCACTTAATCAAACCAATCTACCAAAGTAAAATGTTCATGTCTAATGTAAATCATGTAATAGGTATCCAATGTGATTTGTATAAATAAATGTAAGGTTAAACGAATAACCTTATAGTAGCATATTTAAAAGTATACTTTAGATTTGTAAGTAACATAATAAACTATGTTTTGGTTTCATAAATAACATATCAACATATGCTTTGGATGTGATAAATAACATATTAAACTATGTTTTGGTTTTGTAAATAACATATCAAAATATGCTTTGGATGTGATAAATAACATATTAAACTATGTTTTGGTTTTGTAAATAACATATCAAAATATGCTTTGGATGTGATAAATAACATATTAAACTATGTTTTGGTTTTTGTAAATAACATATCAAAATATGCTTTGGATGTGATAAATAACATATTAAACTATGTTTTGGTTTTGTAAATAACATATCAAAATATGCTTTGGATGTGATAAATAAAATATATGTTGGTTTTGTACGATACCACACATGAGAGTATATCAAAATATACTTTAATAGTGTGATTTAAGAATTCATTCAGACCTGGTGCATCAAAATACACCTTTGAGACTATAAGGATACCACAAAGGCAATCCCTATTTGGATGGAGCAACAAATTGGTTTCAGACATTCCATGCCAACAGGAATGGGGTGTCAAATCCTATAGCGCTATATCATACTAACAATCGGTCTGGTGAACATAAAATAAGTACAATTCAACAATTTATTTTATGTTCTTTGAGAAAATCAATGTTTAAATCATAGATAGTTATTTAGTTTGTCAAAAGATAAGTAATAACTTGTATGATCAAATGTCAAAATGTAAGTATGTGATGAAATCAGCTGTACTAAGTAATGCACACAATGGGCACACGTAGTATGAAATGTAATGTAAAATGATGTACCAAGTATGCTAAGTTAACATACGAAGCAGAAAAGTCATGTAAATCAATGTACTAATAGTGTACTAATGAACATAACCAGTATATGATGTGAAAACAGGAAAGCATGAAAGTAACAAGTAGGCACATGTGTTTCACCCCAAAACAGTTTGGAAAACAGTAAAAGAGGGGTTTATGTACTCACTTGAGATTGCTCAGATGTCTAATGATAATCACCAAGCAATGCTAGAGATCACGGAATCAAACGGCACCTAATATAGGTAGCTATGTTAATAAACCGGACCTATATCGGAAGACTGGGTAGCATTAGGGTTTGTAAACCAAATGAGTCTTGGAACTCATATGATATGGTTTAACAAAGCCTACATACTAAATGAAACTTAACCTAAGTGTTTACGACCCATTACAACCCGTTTAGGTAGCTTATGCTACTTTAACGCGTCGTTCGCGTGAAACGCGTTCGGACCGCCTAACTAGTCCTATGACAAGTGTTATATGCCTAAACATGTTACATAATCTGTTATGTGACAAAAGTTTAGGTTACATATGCTTAATTACCAATTATACATGAAAAGGGTATTCTGGTAATTTACCTAAGGCATATAAAATACCTATCATACAACTACTTAAACGATGTGACCATAGGGTATAACCTCGGAAGGTTATGCCCTATACTAGGGTCACCTAATGTATTTGGTCGGATCCTAATGATCGACCAAACTGGGTCGGGCTCGAAGGTATAGGCGATTTATTAGATCGCCTACCCTACGACCCTAGACAACGTGGTAATCAGTGGGCATAGTCCCAAGGGACTATAACCAACGTGATTACACTCACGTTGCGAAGTTCAAACGAACTTCGCATTGACCATTACTGGTCAACGCTGAAAGTCAAACAAAGTTTGACTTTCTGACTCGAAAAGCAGTAAAATAAGGAAAAGAACGAAAGAATACTTACGAAGGGTCCCCGAATGCTAATCCCGATCCAAGAACTCAGGTATGAAACAATGGTTTCAACTTAGAGCTCTCAAATCAGAATTCTTGTAAGAAATGAGGTTGGGGTGATGGGGTATTTATAGTTTTCGGGTAACCGTTAAGATCGTTTGTTGTAAAACGTGCCATGATCCAAGGCGTACACTTGTCGGAACCTTATGGTGGCTGAAATTAGGTTCTTATCCACTGACTAGACGATTGAGAATGTGTGGTTGAGAATCGAACAGCTGGGACCCGCTTGTTAAAACATTGAATCTGATCCAGATCATGCAGTCGCGTAGCGCGACAGGTAGGCCCTTAGGGCTCGCGCTACGCTACTGCCTCCCCTAAACCAGAAAGTTTCAGAATTGGCAGCAATGGTCCCTGCACGTGTTTAAGGCCTTTTTCGATACGTTTGAACCCCGTTAACCTCATTTCAAGGCTCTAAAATGATGTTAAAGTATAGGGAACTCAAAACATACTCAAAAATATGCCGGATGATGGTTCGTTTGGTCGTACGAACGCGATGTTCGCTTAATTACGACGGAATGCGCATAAGCGCGAAAAACGATCCAAATGACGCGACGAATGGATTTTTCTTATAGCGAACACTAAAATATAATGTAGTCATGCTTACATAAATTTTTGGATGTACAGATGTATTCAGAACGTAAGTTATGCGCGAAAATGCAAACTTGTGCACTTTTTGACACTTTTAGTCCCTGAATGACACAAAAGTTTATTTTAGCACACCGAACCCCTCAAAGCCTATTTCTAAGCTATGTAAAGGATATTTATGGTATGTTTAACTTATGGTCATGTTCCGGAATGTCTGTTAGAGTTTAAATTGGCATACTTTCGCAGTTTGTCAACTTTAGTCCCTGTAAGCGATTTAACTTGATTTCGGCATACCAAACCTTCCAAAACTTATTTCTAAGTTATGTAAAGGTTATTTAAGGTATGTTAAGCCTATTTCACTATTCCGGAGTGTTCGTTGCATTAAACTGGTTATATTTACGCATCGGTGCGCGTATAACCTTCCAGAAAGCAATTTAGAGTTTGAAATTGAACGAGAATTGATATGTGCAAATGATACACATATTTTTACAAATCCCAAGTATGAATTATAATATTTCATTGATTTGGTATTTGTTTGATGGCCGTGAAGGCACAGGTGTTACATTCTACCCCCAAAAATATATATAAAGCAGTAAAAAGAGGGGTTTAGTGACACTCACCATTGGGTGCGTATATTTAATAACACAACATCCTAAGTTTCTCCGTTTCTTAGAATTATCACATAACTTTGAGATTATCTTGAAAAGTTGTTATTTTTGGATTATGTTGGCACGTTAATATATACATGAGTTCATATATATATATATATAGTGTGAGGTTTATTGGGGAACACTAAAAAAGTGGAGAACCGGGGAACACTCTTAAAAATTTAACTTAACATGTTAAAAATTAATTTTTTAAACATCTTTTTCTGCGCTTCTCCTTATATATACTTGTAGAAGCATTTTTAATAAAAAAATCAAAAACTAAAAATATTAAAAAAAAAACAATAAAAAAAAGGCTAAAAATTGTTTTTTTTTAGAAAAATTAATTTTTTACTCGACTAGTTTCTCCTCCTTTTTATAAAGAAAAGCGCTGAAAAATTTTTAAAAAATAAATATTTTTAACATGTTAAGTTAATTCTATAAGATATAACTGTTTTTTAAACATTTTTTTATATTTTTAGTTTTTGATTTTTTTTATCAAAAATGTTTCTACTTGTATTTATAACAAAAAGCGCCGGAAAAAATTTATAAAAATATTTTTTTTAACATGTTAAGTATAATTTTTAAGAGTGTTCCCCCGTTCCCCACTTTTTTAGTGTTCCCAAATGAACCCTCCCCTATATATATATATATATTATGATTTTGTTACTTGAACAATTTTATGGGTGACCATTATTGTGTAAATCCGTTAACTTTTTCCGTTTATACGTAATATATCTACGATTTGCGCATCGTAATATATATACATAAACGTTCATAAAATCTAACACCGAAATACGCGAAATATTACTAACTTATCTATTTTGTCATTTTAAAGAAAATATACATAAAATATCATATATGTAACAAATTTCATGCTCGACAAACAAGTTTCATGTCTAACACAATTTTTACAGTTCCTACCACACAAAACGTACATGCATACATGCATAAGCTAGATTTCTAACATTATGTTAAAAAATTAACATATTTTCATATTCTTATGTTTAAATCACATGTCACATTTTGCCACATAAAGTTTACCCAAAATTTTACCCACACTAGTGTATATTGAAAAATGCGTATTTTAGCGATTCGGTAACGTTTTCCGGCGTCGGAAGTCACGTATGACCAACCAAACACCAAGTAAACTTAAAATTAGTTAAAATACTTATTTTTAAACTAAAATATCAGTTTATTTACAGATCTAAATCAGTTTTTTTTAAATCACTTGAAAAGCTGATTTTTGACCGTTTTAACGCATAGTTTTGCGTTAAAGGTTACCATAATCATCCCAACTCGAAACGACTTGATATTTTAACATAATACATGTTATTTACTGATTAAAAATAGTTATAATCAGATTAGTGCAGTTTTTGTATAAGTCACATAAATCATGCGATTTCACATATTTTACAACTTTTAATGCACCATGTACAACATGCAAAGCTAGCAAACATTATGACAAAGTTATAAGTCACTAAACACTTTAAAATAACTTCATTTAAGTGTTTATAATCTGTTCATAACCGATTTTTACTCAATCACACTCAAATCATCTTTTTAAGATCATATATCATCATGCATGTCTAAGTATATGCATCTAGTATGCTCATATCATAATTTTATCGTCTGATATGATCTTAATACATCAAAATCTCACTAACATCTTATTCTTTCAAATATCATACATAACACCTTAGATCCTTCAATCATTCATGTTCATTCATACTCAAATCTTTTACTTTTATGATTACACATCAACTTTAACATACATGCATACACATATACATACATATATATATGAAATTTATACACATATACTTCCAAAATTTCACTTTACAATATTTCACTTTCAAATTTCTAATCTCTTTAGAACATTCTTATTTGACAACTAACAATTCCTTTAATCATCTTATTTCTCAAGAAATCGAACAACCAAGAAATCTTTGATCAAAAATTTTAAATACAATATACACATATACACACACCATTCTTGGCCATATATACATACATGCATACACCCATTTTTATTTTATTCAAAACTCATTTGTTTGAAATTTTCAAGTTTATGTTTATATTCAAGAACAAGAGAAACTTTCACTATCATCTTCATCACCATGAATCAAGAGCAAGATTGAAAAGAAAATATGTTATATCTTCAAGATTCTTAGTGGGTTTTAAGATTTATGATGATGTGAAGCCTTGTTCTTGCTCCAATCTCCTTGAAATCACATCTAAACCTTTATGTGAGCTCGAAAACACCTTGGAATAGACATGATCTTCAAGATTTAAGTTTGAAAATGACAATGGAAGTGTTTAAGGGGGGTGTTCGGCCGAGAATTTGAGAGAGAGAGAATGCTTAAGTGTTGTTTGATCTTTGATATTGATTGTTGTGTAGTTATGGATGCTTTCTCAAGATTAATCATCACTTTACACTCCCTAGGTGTTACATGTGTCAAATTGAGAGAAACAAGAGAATGTGGGCCACCCATAATGCCGCCACATACCCCTCTCACACACACATATATATACATATAGATATTATATGTAAATTAGCTCAAAAACATGTATTTTACTGAATACCGGGTATTTTATCTAGCGTTTTAATCCCGTTTTAGTGCGCTTTAAATTATTTTTATCATTCTATTAAAATAATCACTTAAAATTATTACTGAAATAATTACCAGTTGCCTTGACTGGCTGCGTTGACAGTATTTTGTTTAATTCGCGCAGTATCGCGCGGTACGTGCTCAAACTCGAAAAATAGAGTTTCTTAGCATTTTAAATTATTTTTCCACAAGGATATGATTAAAATTATTATTCTAATCATAACAGGCTATTTTTAGGATTTTAACACTGATCGGGTGGTCACCAACCTTCGTTACGCATTTTAAACATTTCGCGATAAGCGTTAGTTTTATCGTTGCCAACATAATTTTCATGCACATCTAAAATTACCAACACATCAAATATCATATATTAACATCACAGTCAGTCACAAATAGTCATGTTACATGTTTACTACACAGATTACTATTGTCCGGTACGGCCTGAGAGGCCGGGTGTCACAGTCTCCCCCTGTTTAGGGAATTTCGTCCCCGAAATTCTACTTTACAGGTTTCGTTTTCGCACTCGGTGGGAAGAGGTGAGGATATTTTTGTTGCATTTGGTCTTGTCGCTCCCAGGTGAACTCGGGTCCATGCTTAGAATTCTAACCGACCTTGACCAACTCAATCTTACTCCTCTTGAGTTTCTGGGTTTTCCGATCTAGAACCTCCACTGGTTCTTCGATAAACCTCAGTTTATCGTCCACTCGAACCTCTCCAGGGGGAATAATTAGTGTCTCATTAGACAGACACTTTTCAGGTTGGAGACATGAAATACGTCATGGACTCCAATCAACTCATGTGGCAACTTGAGCCTATATGCGACTGGTCCAACTCGAGAGACTACTTCGATGGGACCTATATAGCGTGGGCTCAAATTTCCCCCTTTTCTGAACCTTACAACGCCCTTCCATGGCGATACGTTCAGCATAACCCAATCACCAGCTTGAAACTCCAGCGGTTTCCTTCGGTTATCTACATAACTCTTCTGTCGATCCGCGGCAACCTTCAACCTATTCTTGATCTGAACAACCTTGTCCGTGGTCTCCTAAATAATATCGGGTCCGGTCAAATGTTTCTCGCCGACTTCAGCCCAACAGAGCGGTGATCGACACTTCCTTCCATACAGGGCTTCAAACGGAGCGGCTTTATGCTAGCATGGTAACTATTGTTGTAAGAAAACTCTGCCAAGGGAAAATGAGTATCCCAACTTCCACCGAAATCAATCGCACACGCTCTCAGCATATCCTCTAACGTCTGAATGGACCTTTCACTCTGACCATCCGTTTGAGGATGATATGCAGTACTCATATCCAAACGAGAACCTAGTGATTTTTGGAGAGATCGCCAAAATCTGGAGTCAAATCGTACGTCTCTATCCGAAATGATTGACACAGGTACTCCACGACGGGCTACAATCTCGTTAAGGTACAGCTACGATATTTTCTCCGTATTGTATGTTTCCTTAAGTGCCAGAAAATGAGCAGACTTTGTCAATCGATCCACAATTACCCATATCATATTATGTCCACGCGACGTACGGGGTAACTTGGTGATAAAATCCATCGTAAGATGTTCCCATTTCCACTTAGGAATCTCTGGTTGTTGCAGAATCCCAGACGGCTTCTAATGCTCTGTTTTAACCTTAGAGCATGTCAGACATTTACTCACGTAGGCTGCAATATCTCTCTTCATCTTCGGCCACCAATAAAACTTCTTAATGTCTTGATACATCTTGGTAGAACCTGGGTGAATGGAATACTTGGATTTATGAGCTTCGTTCATAACCAATTCACGGAGATTACCTTTAAGCGGAACCCAAAATCGATCCATGAAGTACATTACTCCATCCGCTTTCAATATCAGTTTACATTCTAATCCCTTCAAACCTTCTCCTCTCAAACCGCCATTCTTCAAAGCTTCTCGCTGTGCGTCACGAATTTGATCGGTCAAACTCGTTTGTATGGTCAAACCCAAAGCACGCACACGTAGAGGCTTTTCCCGTTCCTTCCTACTGAGCGCATCTGCAACAACGTTTGCTTTCCCCAGGTGATAACGGATATCACATTCATAATCGTTGAGTAATTCTACCCAGCGTCGTTGTCGCATATTGAGCTCCTTCTGATCGAGGATGTGCTGGAGGCTCTTATGGTCCGTGTAAATCGTACACTTCGTGCCATACAAGTAGTGTCTCCAGATCTTCAAAGCAAACGCAACAGCTCCAAGCTCCAAAGCATGTGTTGTGTAATTCTTCTCTTGCACTTTCAATTGCCTGGACGCATAGGCTATCACTCTGTGTCTTTGCATTAAAACGCATCCAAGACCCAAATATGAAGCATCACAGTAAACAATGAAATCATCACTTCCCTCAGGAAGGGAAAGAATAGGTGCACTGCAGAGCTTTTCTTTCAACTACTGAAAAGCTTCCTCCTGCTTCTCCGTCCAGTCAAACTTCCTCTCTTTCTGGGTTAATAGCGTCAATGGTTGCGCTATTCTGGAGAAGTTCTCAATGAATCTCCGGTAATACTCAGCAATTCCTAAGAATTGTCGCACCTCTGATGGAGTCTTTGGCGCTTCCCAATTCTTTATTGCTTCGATCTTAGACGGATCTACATGTATACCTTTCTCATTTATGACATGTCGAGAAAAATGAATTTCTCGAATCCAAAACTCACATTCAGAGAACTTGGCATACAGCTTCTCTTCTTTCAGCAACTCCAAAATTAACCTCAAATGATGCTCATGATCTTCTTTGGTTCGTGAATAAATAAGTATATCGTCGATGAATACTATCACGAATTTATCCAAGTAGGGTTTGCATACCCTGTTCATGAGATCCATGAACATAGCTGGTGCATTAGTTAGACCAAAAGGCATGACTAGGAACTCATAATGGCCGTATCGTGTTCGAAAGCCTGTCTTAGCAATGTCTTCGTTAGCAACCTTCAACTGATGATAGCCTGAACGCAGATCTATCTTCGAGTAGTAGCTGGATCCCCGAAGCTGGTCAAACAAATCATCAATCCTCGGCAAAGGATAACGATTCTTGATAGTTAACTTGTTCAGCTCCCTGTAATCTATACACATCCTGAAGGAACCATCCTTCTTCTTCACGAACAGAACAGGCGTACCCTAAGGCGAAAAACTCGGTCGAATTAAACCTTTGTCTAGTAGCTATTGAAGCTGGTTCGACATTTCTTTCATTTCAGACGGTGCTAATCTATAGGGAGATTTTGCAATTGGTGTAGCACCAGGTACCAGGTCGATTCGGAACTCGATTTGTCTCACAGGGGGTAATCCAGGTAAGTCTTCAGGAAAAACTTCTGGATAATCACGAACAATAGGAATCTCCTCGATCTTCCTACATTCGGCCTTTGTATCCATCACGTTAACTAAGAATGCAGGATAACCCTTCCGCAACATCTTGAACATCTTCATAACACTGACAACACTCGATACACGATTCGAACGATCTCCATGGATAATTATCTCTTCGCCACCACCAGGACGAGGTATCCACACTTGCTTCTCCGAGCAAACAATCTCCGCTTTGTTCTTGGACAACCAATCCATCCCCACAACTACATCGAAGCTTCCCAACTCCACTGGTAGTAAATCAATACTAAAATTATGATCGTCTAACTGAATACTACAGTCGTAAATGACTTCGCTAGTTTCTATCAGTTTGCCATTTGCTAGTTCTATCGAGTACTTCTTATTTAGCTTACTTGTAGGTGAACACAGAAATGGTTCAAAGTTTTTCAAGACAAAACTCAAGTCAGCTCCAGTATCAAAAAGTACGAACGCAGAATGGTTATTGATCAAAAACATACCAGTGACAACAGCCGGATCGTCACGTGCCTTCCCAGCATTTAGCTCGAACGCTCTACCTCTGGCATTCTGACCTCCCTCCTTAGGACAGTCCTTCTTGAAATGTCCTTGTTCCCCGCACTAGAAGCATCCTTCAAGCTTCGTTCCCTCCGTAGTATATTTGGCAAAGCATTCGCGGGTAGCATGCCCAGTTTGTCCACATCGGTTACATTTCTTCTGTCCTTCCTCGCGAGTCTTCCTCTCAGATTCGCCTCGGCTATCTCTGGTGCCATCCTTTCTAGTACCACTAGAACTTGCTGCATATGCCTTCTTCGAACTGCGTTTCCTGTCGCACTTCTCTTCAGTCTCCTTCCTCGAGCTCTCGGACTTGCGCTTCTTTATAACTTCTGTCTTAGTCTCAGAACGCTCCGACCGTTCAGACTTCGCATCTGCTTTGGCCTTGCCCGATGACTTCCCGGTTTCCTCATTTTTATCAAGACTACCTTTGCGAGTAGCGTCATCGGCTAATGATTTTGCCAATGTAGTAGCCTCTAGATATGTGGTAGGTTTCGCGGATGTAACCATACCTTTCTACCTTTACATATTCAGGAGTAACCATTCGTGGAACTAACCTCGCCAAGTCATTAAAACGAGAAGTGTAAGCTCTGACATTCAGACCTTCCATGGTTAGGTTCCAGAAGTCTGTCTTGTTTTTCTGAATTTCACTGCGTGGGCATTATTCTTTCAGGAGCATCTCTTTAAGTTCATTCCAGGTCAGACCGTAGGCAGCGTCTTCACCTAAAATTTGAACTTGCGAGTTCCACCAGGACAACGCTTCATCAAGAAAAGAGCAAGAAACATATCTCACCCGTTGATCAGCAGCACAACCACTGATTGCCATGACAGATTCCATCTTCTTAATCCATCGGGTGATATCTAAGGGTCCTTCAGCACCGGTAAATGATCGTGGGTTACAGCCCTGGAAGGTTTTATATGTACATCCATGCACTGCTCAATAATGTTAATAGAAATCAGGAATTCATTCCAATGATAACATAACACATGAACTACTAAAACTTTCTGATCACATTTTACCTGGAGGATTTCCATTATGTGCCCCACCAAAACCTTCCCCGTGTGCACCACGTCCACGTCCCTGACCATCATTGTGGTTAGCATTGAGTTGTTCCATGGCAGTATTAACGTGTTGGGCTATGAGTTGAGCCAACTCTTCCGGTGTGGTAGGTAATCCGGTACCCTGTCTTGCTTTTGGTGGCATTTCGTCGTTTCTATTATCATAACAATAATATCCACAAAAGACGATAACCAAAAATAATTCAATCATTAAAAGTTAGTGGACCAAACATTGCGCATGTAAAATATCCACATATTAATGCGAAAATTTTTAAACCAAAAGTACATCTTTGGTATTTATTATAGAAATTATTTAAACTCGCTTTCAGTACAAAAGACTATTCTTGGCATGTCTACATCGACACCCATAAACAAGTTCACACAAAATTCCCAAATAATATCCAAAAATGAAACTGGCACGCAAGCCACAAACACAAAGAACATCAAAATGTCTAACAATACAATCCGTCAGACTACGAAACAAACAAACAGACAAACAACTATCATTAACGCCTCAAACCTAGAGACTCTAACATCTCCTGGACAAGCTTCCCCAAATCCACTACCCTCCAGTGCATATCGTCTCTCGCGATATCGCCTATAACCTTCAACTCCTCATGTTCATCCATCTGTTTTTCGAGGTACTTCGCCTTTCCTTTGGCTATATCTAGGTCTTTGCGCAAGGCAGCAAGCTGTCGAACACAATGGCAATATCGATCTACCCTATCTCCTTTCTGCTTCTTGGAAGCAGGTACCGTCTCAGCACATGACATAGATGCGATGTCCCTAGCAGGCGTAATCATCTTCCTATGATGATAATAAACTAACAACGGCGTAGAAGAAGTGCGTGACTCTAAAACAGGCAAAGAAGACTCAGACAAAACAAGCGGAGGGATCTTAGTAGCAGGGTCGATCACAGCAACAGGTGGGGCGTCTGATGGCTCTAAGGGTCGAGCCGTGACGATAGTGGCGTCCACCAATGGTGCGATACTAGAAGATCCTCTGACAGTGGGGACACTCCTGATCATGCATCGATAACTGGTACAGTGCCAGATGATCATCCCGTCTCATGGATTGAGAGAGGTACATCATCATCATCTATCCACCCGTTGCTAGTGAAAGCGCATCGGGGGTCTCCCTGGCTGACAAAAGTAGCAGGATTGACGTGGAAAGATGAGGTAAGCTCAGTAGTACCAATCATCTGTGGAGCCATGATAGGTGTCTCTGGCAGCGTTGGTCTGGGTGAAGTCTCGAAATCTGGCTCGTAACCTGAGTCGCGGATCTCGATGACCTCGTGTTTGTGCGACATCTGTGACACACATATAACCGTACAAGTAAGTGCGTAATCAACATAAACAGTAACAAATAAGGTCAAATAAACAAAAAATATCACGAATGCATATAAAACACATAATGGTTTTCATACATGATAAAATATTTTCTATGTTTATTTAAAAATCTTGACTTCGAGAATTTTGGACTTTACATTTCAAAATTCTCCGGTTGAAGTCTAGTGTTTTCCCCGAAAACATTTAGTTCGCTAACAACCAATGGCTCTGATACCAACTTCTGTCACACCCCAAAAACGTCGTAGTGGAATATAAAACGTAGTGGTGACGGAAGTTGGTGCCCATTTATACCTTGTTAGACGATGCACTCATTTGTTAGACATTTTGACATATTTTAAAATATAAGTATTAACCATTTCATTTTAAAGTCACGACACAACCACATAAGTTAAGTTGTTTTGATCCTCGCGGATCTTATTACAAATGTCCCAGATAGTTTAAAAGTTGTCCAACATATTTAAGTAAAACAACATGCATCATCAACACAAGATACGCCATGATTTCCTGAAGCCGAACTCAAGTACCTGTAGAACACGTTAAAAATCAAGTGTCAACACAAAGGGAGGTGAGTTCACATATTCACTTACTAACAAATTTTATTCCAAGGAAAACTTTCTGTTTAGGTGTTTATTTGAAAACATCCATATAATTTTGAAAGTCCGTTTTACTTCCTTAATAAAAATCCATGGGCCTTCCGTCGCAGTTTCATGAACCCGACAATATTGTTACTGTCCATGTTTTGTATATTAAATTATTGCTTCAATTTTCAGACCCATAAATTTAGCTAGACGATATGAACTATATATTAATCATGCAGGGATAATCAATGCTAGACAATAAACAGAATCAAAATTCGTCGCTTGACTTGACCCGGGGCGACCGGTCACAATGGGGTTGTCAACCCGATAGATCTACCAACAATTCCTCGTGTACATTACTTAAATGATTAAATGACATCATGGGCGCAGGGTTCTTTCTCGAAAAACAATATGATGTTTGCCTCATGTACAATATATATATCCTACTAATATGACATTTTAATACACGATGTTGTATGAATCCCCTGATATCCCCGACGAAATGTAAGCCTATGTTGATACTTACTCTCTTGAGACCAAGCAATATTCGTACCAACAACACGGTCGTTTTTTCCCCAAACACCGTGCATAATCCCGTTTCCACCCGAAACGTATTTATTCTCCAAAACCATTTCATCCCGAAATATATATAGTTTCCCGAAAATCCATATATTTTCAATGAAAATATATCCTTTATATCAAAAGGTATGTTTTATTTCAAAAACATTATTAAACCCTTTTTGGCGTGTTCTACCCCCAAAATATATATAAAGCAGTAAAAATAGGGGTTTAGTGACACTCACCTTTGGGTGCGTATTTTTAATAGCGCAATCCCAGAGATTGATTTTCTACACGTCCTAATATAGGAACGATTCTATATCAATATTCATAACACAACATCCTAAGTTTCTCCGTTTCTTAGAATTATCACATAACTTTGAGATTATCTTGAAAAGTTGTTATTTTTGGATTATGTTGGCACGTTAATATATACATGAGTTCATATATATATATATATATATATATATATATATTTACTCAATCACACTCAAATCATCTTTTTAAGATCATATATCATCATGCATGTCTAAGTATATGCATCTAGTATGCTCATATCATAATTTTATCATCTAATATGATCTTAATACATCAAAATCTCACTAACATCTTATTCTTTCAAATATCATACATAACACCTTAGATCCTTCAATCATTCATGTTCATTCATACTCAAATCTTTTACTTTTATGATTAAACATCAACTTTAACATACATGCATACACATATACATACATATATATATGAAATTTATACACACATATACTTCCAAAATTTCACTTTTCAATATTTCACTTTCAAATTTCTAATCTCTTTAGAACATTCTTATTTGACAACTAAGAATTCCTTTAATCATCTTATTTCTCAAGAAACCAAACAACCAAGAAATCTTTGATCAAAAATTTAAAATACAATATACATATATACACACACCATTCTCGGGCATATATACATACATGCATACACCCATTTTTATTTTATTCAAAACTCATTTGTTTGAAATTTTTAAGTTTATGTTTAGATTCAAGAACAAGAGAAACTTTCACTATCATCTCCATTACCATGAATCAAGAGCAAGATTGAAAAGAAAATATGTTACACCTACAAGATTCTTAGTGGGTTTTAAGATTTATGATGATGTGAAGCCTTGTTCTTGCTCCAATCTCCTTGAAATCACCTCTAAACCTTTATGTGAGCTTGAAAACACCTTGGAATGGACATGATCTTCAAGATTTAAGTTTGAAAATGACAATGGAAGTGTTTAAGGGGGGTGTTGGTCTGAAAATTTGAGAGAGAGAGAATGCTTAAGTGTTGTTTGATCTTTGATTTTGATTGTTGTGTAGTTATGGTTGCTTTCTCAATATTAATCATCACTTTAGACTCCCTAGGAGTTACATGTGTCAAATTGAGAGAAACAAGAGAATGTGGGCAGCCCACAATACCTCCACATACCCCTCTCACACACACATATATATATATATATATATATACATATAGATATTATATGTAAATTAGCTCAAAAACAGGTATTTTACTTAATACCGGGTATTTTATCTAGCGTTTTAATCTCGTTTTAGTGCGCTTTAAATTATTTTTATCATTCTATTAAAATAATCACTTAAAATTATTACTGAAATAATTACCAGTTGCCTTGACTGGCTGCATTGAGAGTATTTTGTTTAATTCGCGCAGTATCGCGCGATACGCGCTCAAACTCGAAAAATAGAGTTTCTTATCGTTTTAAATTATTTTTCCACACGGATATGATTAAAATTATTATTCTAATCATAACAGGCTATTTTTAGGATTTTAACACTGATCGGGTGGTCACCGACGTTCGTTTCGCATTTTAAACGTTACGCGATAAGCGTCAGTTTTATCGTTGCCAACATAATTTTCGTGCACATCTAAAATTACCAACACATCACATATCATATATTAACATCACAGTTAGTCAAAAATAGTCATGTTACTTGTTTACTACACATATTACTATTGTCCGGTACGGCCTGAGAGGCTCGGTGTCACATGAGTCTTCCTACGACGTGTCACATATATTAATGTATTAGCTACACTGTCACACCCCCAAAATCCACACGCGGAGTATCACCGCTTGGAGGCGTGACTGACCAGGATCAAGCCACCAATCATATTGAACAACATATAAGTAAGCATAATTCAACCAAACAATAAGAAAGGTGTTCAAAACCCAAAGCATAGTTAAATGTTTAGCGGAAGCATAATTTGCAATACCCATAGCAAGTATGAAATATAAAATAAAGTAATGTTTAAAGCATGGCACACACTGCCATGTCCCACAACGACCGTTCCTCCCTGTGCAAGCTCCATGGGTACCTAATGACCTGCAAGGCATGTAGCAACGAATCAACAACAAAGTTGAGCGAGTTCCCAGTTGGTTGTTTGGTTATAGTATTCATTTCGTAAATTGTATGTTCGTTTGTAAACCATGTATCATATTAATACTTATCGCTGCCAATCCAGGCATGTGTGCGATGATTAGTGGGGGCTTCCCATGTGTTACAAAACCACGCGTATCGACTGCTACGAAAATGTAAGAGGTGCCCTAAGTCAATGTCTATCAGCATTGACCCTTTGCCCATAGTCCATTAGTACACGCCCGTCCGACTGGCACGGTGTGAGGTTTATTAAACCTAATAGCGCTATTAACTAATGACCCGCTCGCCATAGGCCTCGGCGATTAAGTCGATAAATGAGGGACTTCAATTGATAGAGTTGATGGTCTTATGATCGTGTACGTAGGCTTTACGTACGTGCCCTTCAATCCGAGGACAGTAGTAAGTATAACTATACGTAGGTTTTACGTACGTGCCCTTCAACCCGAGGACAGTAATATTTAGTTTAATAGTAACGGTTGTACGAGGGGTTATTCAATCCCATTCCCAACCCCTGGGAATCCCATGCCTTGGCTAGTGTGAACTCACCTTGGTTTCTCGGCAGACTTAATTACTCGTTTAACCAAACAATCAATCAAGTCCTATGATGAATGCACATATAATAGTCAGTATGCGTACAAGCTCGGTTCGTGTCATTCAACATTTATTCATCAGTTAGTGCACATAACATACAAGTAGTAACATTTGTCAATCCGAACACCAACTTATTCAGTTAATCACATAATATATGAACTTATTAAATCAAGTTCGGCTCGATAAACGTTGTCGACACTTGGGCTACTCCCACACAACCCTTAACATCATAATACCATAGTAAACACAACATATGGGCCTGCTATTTACCCACTAACCGGCCCAATTATCATCCGCCCATTCTAATTACAATGGCCCAACTAAAATGGATGTTATCCATTCGACACTTGGGCTACTCCCACACAGCATGTTATTAATATTATTTCAATTCCCCAAATTGCCACACCATCCGAGCCCATAATTCAGTTTAATCAAATTCACAATCATTATCATACAGTCTTGAAATCATAAGTTAATATTGACTACACATCATTATTATATTGTACATGCACTGTTGTTATGCGATAACACTCAATACTCAGAATCACATGTCCATAATTTATACATAGCCCTTTCTTTATTAAATCATTTTGAATAAATCAAAAGATAGATCAATCCTCTCATGTGATTCATTAAATGGTGCGGCCCTATCAGATGTATATGTTTTGTGGTCTTTAGTCAAGCATTGAATTCATCAATTTGCAGGATACCACATTGTTGACGGCAACCATACACCAAAGCCATGTGATACATCAATCATTAGTTCTAGCAAAACCCTAAAACATACTCATTATCCTACATACACACAACTCGAACAACAATAATCATTCTAACTGTCCCATCACACATATTCACATGTCATCTTGCCAAGACCTAATTCAATTTATAAACAACTCAAAAACAATTCTGATCATGCATATAACTAATATTTATTACGGTTTCATTCACATATACAAACATAGCATCATGTACTCATCCAGTTTCATTTATCAAAGGAACTCCAATCAAACAATGGTAATAATATACTAACCGAGGGGAACAATCTGAAAATCACAAGGGTCTTCGAGAGAGACAGAAGTCGAAAGATGATTAGGGTTTGCCAATTATCAAAATCGTGCGCACAGATTTAAACAAATCTTATATTCCATCGATACTGGGCCAAAGCCCATTCCATGTTTTCGTTGATCAGCTAGAGGACGAAAACACTAAAGTGTTTTCGCCACTAGGGGTATTTTCGGGCATGGGTAGTTTTCGTAGGGTGTTAGGCAAGTTCCACATGTTTTAAATAATTAAACAGTTCAACTATGTATAACATATTCACACATATTATACATATCACAAAATAACACTTAAATTGCACCACAAATAATTACTAAACACACTTGGCAAATAAGTACGAAGTTAAGTCGGATAGAGACCTTGAAAACTCGGGTTGTCACATTATCCCCAACTTGAAAGAAATTCCGTCCCGAAATTTAGCACGCGGTTACTGAGGAAGCTAGTTGTGTTGTGTTGTTTACTGGTTTTCCTGGGGTGTCACATCATCCCCCCGTTGATTTGGAATTTCATCCCGAAATTCTGTAGTAGCTTCAGCCTCAGTAGTAGTTGCATTGTTTCCGAACAACTGGGGATACTTGAGTTTCATTTGATCTTCTCGTTCCCAGGTAAACTCTGGGCCACGACGGGAGTTCCAACGAACTCGAACAAGAGGTATTCTAGTGTGCTTGAGGACCTTTACATCCCGGTCCGTGATTTCAACTGGTTCCTCGACGAATCGCAACTGATCGTCGATAGTGAGCTCCTTCAGAGGAACTATGAGGGCCTCATCTGACAGACACTTCTTCAGATTCGACACGTGAAAAACGTTGTGAACTGCACTGAGTTCTGCGGGTAGGTTTAGTTTGTAGGCCACCTTGCCTATTTTCTCAATGATGTCGAATGGTCCAACATATCGTGGGTTATTAAGTTTGCCTCGTTTTCCAAAACGAACAACACCCTTCCAGGGTGAGACTTTAAGTAGCACTCGATCCCCAACCTGGAACTCGAGTGGTTTCCTGCCCTTATCAGCGTAGTTTTTCTGACGGTCACGAGCTGACGCCATTCGTTGTCGTATTTGAGCAATCCTTTCTGTTGTGTCTACCACAAGTTCTGGACTAGTGATCTGACTATCACCCACCTCTGCTCAACAAAGAGGTGATCGGAATTTACGCCCGTACAATGCCTCAAATGGAGCGGCTTGAATGCTGGTGTGGTAACTGTTTTTATACGAGAACTCCACTAACAGGAGGTGTTTTTCCCAGCCGTTGCCGAAATCGATTACACATGCACGAAGCATGTCTTCTAAAGTTTGAATAGTGCGCTTAGACTGCCCATCCGTCTGAGGGTGATAAACTGTGCTCATGTCTAAACGAGAGCCAAAAGATTTGTGCATTGCTTGCCACAGTTCTGAAGTAAAACGTGCATCACGATTAGCGATAATGGAGGTTGGCACCCCGTGCCTTGAAACCACTTCTTTAAGATATACGTCTGCTAGAGTGGAGAACTTATCCGTTTCCTTGAGAGCCAAGAAGTGTGCAGACTTAGTAAGTCGATCCACGATCACCCAAATAGTATCATTCCCACGTTGAGATCTAGGCAGGCCAGTAACAAAATCCATGGTAATTTGCTCCCATTTCCATTGTGGTATCTCTGGTTGTTGAAGTAGGCCTGATGGTTTCTGGTATTCAGTCTTCACTCTCGCACAAGTCAAGCACTTGCTGACGTAAGTTGCCATGTGAGCTTTCATACTAGACCACCATTATGTGGTTTTCAAGTCGTGGTACATCTTATCCGAACCAGGATATACTGAGTAGCGAGATTTATGAGCTTCATCCATTACAAGCTCGCGTAAGTTACCATAGAGTGGGACCCAGATGCGTCCTGTTACATAGTAGGCGCCGTCTGCCTTTTGTTCTAACCGTTGCCTTGAGCCGCGTAGGGCTTCAGCCCTGACGTTTTCTGGTTTCAATGCTTCTACCTGAGCATCTCGTATCTGTGCAGGAAGACCAGACTGAATAGTGAGTTGCAATGCCCGTACACGCCTAGGTGTAGTATCCTTTCGACTGAGGGCGTCGACCACCACATTGGCTTTGCCCGGATGGTACTTTATAGCACATTCGTAATCGTTCAGTAATTCGACCCATCGACGTTGTCGCATGTTCAACTCTTTCTGCTTGAAGATATGCTCAAGACTCCTGTGATCGGTGTAGATGGTGCACTTGGTGCCATACAGGTAATGTCGCCATATCTTGAGCGCAAAAACAACAGCTCCCAGCTCTAAATCATGTGTAGTGTAATTCCGTTCGTGAATCTTAAGTTGGCGCGAAGCATACAAAATCGCAGTAGACTACAAAATCGTCCGTGCCTTCAGGCAATGAGAGGATAGGTGCGCTACAAAGTCTATCCTTTAAGTGCTGAAACACTGTTTCCTGTGTATTACCCCAACGGTAAGCAACACCTTTCTATGTCAGTAGTGTAAGCGGCTGTGCAATCTTTGAGAAGACTTTGATGAACCGTCTGTAATAACCCGCCAAACCCAAGAATTGGCGTATTTCGGTTGGTGTGCGAGGTGCAGGCCAGTTCTTGATCGAATCTACTTTGGATGGATCAACATGAATCCCATCGTTGTTTACCACGTGGCCTAGGAAGTGGACTTCATGAAGCCAGAAGTCGCATTTTGAAAACTTGGCGTACAGCTGTTCCGTTCGAAGGAGTTCCAAAATAAGTCGTAGATGCTGCTCGTGTTCCTCCTGACTCTTTGAATAGATTAGGATGTCATCGATGAAAACAATAACAAACTTGTCAAGATAAGGTTTGCACACCCTGTTCACAAGATCCATGAAAACCGCAGGTGCGTTCGTTAACCCGAATGGCATGACCAAAAACTCGTAATGGCCGTAGCGTGTTATGAATGTTGTTTTGGAGACGTCCTCGTCCCGGACTCTCAGTTGATGGTAGCCTGACCTCAGATCAATCTTTGAATAGTAGCTCGACCCTTGCAGCTGGTCGAACAAGTCATCGATACGTGGGAGAGGATAGCGATTCTTCACGGTCACCTTGTTCAGTTCGCGGTAATCTATGCACATGCGGAAGGTACCGTCTTTCTTCTTCATAAATAATACTGGAGCTCCCCAAGACGAAGAGCTAGGACGAATAAAACCTTTATCCAAAAGTTCTTGCAATTGTTTGGACAGTTCTTCCAGTTCGGTTGGAGCTAAGCGATAAGGTGCTCGAGCTATGGGTGTAGCTCCAGGAGCTAGCTCGATTTGGAATTCGACCTGGCGATGAGGCGGAAGGCCAGGCAATTCCTCAGGGAATACCTCAGGATAGTCGCGTACAATTGGAAAATCTTCTATCTTCTTCTCTTTCTTCGAGGTGTCAGTAACGAGAGCCAGAATAGCAGGGTGGCCCTTTCTCAAACACTTCTGGGCCTTAAGGAAAGAGATGATGTGTCACACCCCGACCACGTAGAACATACAAAACGTGGCGGAAACATCGGGGAGTGTTGTAACAGAATTAATGTTTCACAACCATGGAAATTTAAGTTTCGTTTTATTGATTAAAAGTGTTACAATGTCTTAACAAACAAAGAAATACAACATAATTAACTAGTCTTGCATCTTTTATGGTCACTAAAGCCCAAGTCTGCCTATGTGTATCTTGATCATCTTATGCAACACCTCCTGAAAAACACATGTGAAAATAGGTACGTCAGCATAAAAATGATTGTGAGATACATAGGTTTTGTGAAAATAGGTTTCATGACTTATGTTTGAGAAAATGTTTAGTCATGAACCTTGTAATTTGCTTTGTTTTGTAAATCATTTGAAAAAAACGATAAGATCAGATGATATGTATAAATAAGAGAAATAATGCATGGTTAAATGAATAACCATGTAACAATGAGTTTGTATAAGTTAAGTTGTTTGTAAATCAATGTCTTGTGAAAAATATGTTATTTGTATAAAATGTTCTATGTCTCAAATTGAAATGATTCAAATAACGCTACAATATGTAATATCATACAAACACTTATATATAGGAAGTACCAACGGCGTATCCACCATGCTTGTATCATATTACACACGCCTCGTTACTTAAATCACTTACCCAAACAAACTACCAATGTAAATTGTCCATGTATAAATGAATTTGTCAAATGTATTGAATAATATGTCAAAATGCATGATCAATGTAAATCATGTAATGTGTAACCTAAATGATATGTATGGCTAGTGAAAACGCATCAACTAAACCATAGGTGAAATGCACAAAAACAAAGTATTGAAGTAAAACTTGGTTTAAATCAACGTTATGTTTTGTGTAAATGCATGATCAATGTAAATCATGTAATGTGTAAATGCATGATCAATGTAAATCATGTAATGTGTAACCTAAATGATATGTATGGCTAGTGAAAACGCATCAACTAAACCATAGGTGAAATGCACAAAAACAAAGTATTGAAGTAAAACTTGGTTTAAATCAACGTTATGTTTTGTGTAAATGCATGATCAATGTAAATCATGTAATGTGTAAATGCATGATCAATGTAAATCATGTAATGTGTAACCAAACTGATCTGTATGGCTAGTGATAAATATCACTAAACCATATGCACAAGAACATAGTATTGAAGTAAAACTTGGTTTAAATCAAAGCTATGTTTTGTGTAAATGCATGCTATACTGATACGAACATCTATACGGTATTGTTATAATGCATACATCCAAGCCTTGAGACTGAGGCGATAAACCCTTAAACCACTTAAAGGTCTATCTGTGCTTATGTATTTCGAATTCGGTCATTCCTTTCATCCCCTTTCCCTGGGATGTCCGGAACGGGAGTTGTCAATTCCTATGGTACCACTTCCTACTAACGAACGGCGTAGCTAATGTTAATGAATGTATTGTTCCATTGTAAACAACCCAAATGTCATAACAAAATGTAAGCATGTGATGAAAACGATGTACTAAGTATGCACGCAATGGACATACAGAGCGTAAAATGTATATGTAAAACGATGTACTAAGTATGCACGTAATGGACATACATAGCATAAAAACAATGAAATCATGTAAAACAATGTACTATAAGTGTACTATTGAACATAGCATGTATATGATGTGAAAACAGGAAAGCATGAAAGTAACAAGTAGGCACATGTGTTTCACCCCAAAACAGTTTGGAAAACAGTAAAAGAGGGGTCTATGTACTCACTTGAGATTGCTCAGTAGTCCTTGAGTAACAACCAAACAAAGCTAGAGATCACGAAATCAAACGGCACCTACTATAGGTAACTACATTAATAAACCGGACCTAAATCGGAAGATCGGGTAGCATTAGGGTTTGTAAACCAAATGAGTGTAGGAACTCATGTAACATGGTTTAACAAAGCCTACATACTAAATGAAACTTAACCTAAGTGTTTACGACCCGTTTAGGTAGCTTATGCTACTTTAACGCGTCGTTCGCGTGAAACGCGTTCGGACCGCCTAACTAGTCCTATGACAAGTAGAATATGCCTAAACATGTTACATAATCAGTTATGTGACAAAGGTTTAGGTTACATATGCTTAATTACCAATTATACATGAAAAGGGTATTCTGGTAATTTACCTAAGGCATATAAACTACCTATCATACAACTACTCAAACGATGTGACCATAGGGTATAACCTCGGAAGGTTATTCCCTACCTACTATGGTCACCTAATGTGTTTGGTCGGATCCTAATGATCGACCAAATGGGTCGGGTTCGAGGTATAAGCGATTTATTAGATCGCTTACCCTACGACCCTAGACAACGTGGTAATCAGTAGGCATAGTCCCAAGGGACTATAACGAACGTGATTACACTCACGTTGCGAAGTTCAAATGAACTTCGCATTGACCATAACTGGTCAACGCAGAAAGTCAAACAAAGTTTGATTTTCAGACTCGAAAGACTCGAAAAGCAATAAAAGAACGAAAGAATACTTACGAAGGGTCCCCGAATGCTAATCCCGATCCAAGTAGCTCAGGTATGAAACAATGGTTTCAACTTAGAGCTTCTCAAATCAGAATTCTTGTAATTTTGAAGCATGGGGGGTGGGGTATTTATAGGATTTCCCGAACCGTTAAGATCGTTTCTTGGAAACCGTGCTTTGATCTTGGCCATACACCTCAAGATAATGGTTTTACAAAACCATGTGAGCCCATGGTATTGCCCAAAACCATGTGCACATCAAAACCAGCCCATAGATTCCCCAAAACCATTTGCAACAAGTGGAATGGACCAGATTCGATGTATCAGCAAACATCCTTCAGAAATGACAGTTTTGGTCCCTGTTGTGTGTTTAAGCCATTCCCGGCATGTTTAAGGCCCGTTAAGCCAACTTTAAGGCCCTAAAATGATGACTAAACATTGTGGACATGAAACATGCTCAAAAATATGTCGGATGTCAGTTCGTTTGGTCGTACGATCGCGATGTTCGCTTAATTACGACGGAATGCGCATAAGTGCGAAAAATGATCCAAATGACGTGACGAATGGATTTTTCTTATGCCAAACACTAAAATAAAATATTATAGTGCTCACATAAATTTTTGGATGTCCGGATGTATTCAGAACATAAGTTATGCGCGAAAGTGCAAACTTGTGCACTTTTTGACGCTTTTAGTCCCTGAATGACCCAAAAGTTTATTTTAGCACACCGAACCCCTCAAAGCCTATTTCTAAGCTATGTAAAGGATATTTATGGTATTTTTAACTTATGTTCATGTTCCGGAATGTCTGTTACAGTTCAAATTGGCATACTTTCACAGTTTGTCAAGTTTAGTCCCTGTAAGCGAATTAGCTTGTTTTTGTCATACCAAAGCCTTCAAAACTTATTTCTAAGTTATGTAAAGGTTATTTAAGGTATGTTAAGCCTATTTCACTATTCCGGAGTGTTTTTTGCATTAAACTGGTTATATTTACGCATCGGTGCGCGTATAACCTTCCAGAAAGCGATTTTAGAGTTTGGAATTGAACAAAAATTTATATGTGCAAATGATACACATATTTTTACAAATCCCAAGTATGAAATATAATATTTCATTGGCTTGGTATTTGTTTGATGGCCCTGGAGGCACAGGTGTTACAGTCTCCCCTACTTTAGGAAATTTCGTCCCGAAATTTATTTAGAGGAAACTTGTGAGAGCTTGAAAACATGAAGTTGAAAAGATCGAACAATACTGATTAGGGTTCTGAACTTCTAGTAACCTTTAATAACATCATGATTGCAATGTAAGAGGGATACTTATATACAAGTATATGAAGCGTCATTGGTGCGTCCACCGTACCTCCATTACATCGTTCTCATTTCGTTATTGTTGTCACTATCGGTTCTTACACATAATAAATCTTACTGTGTTTCTGTGCACTAAATTTCATAATTATGTACGCGTCCATAATTAGACAATTCCTTGCACAGTTCACGCAGTCTATTTTATAATGTGTAGGGTAAAACCAAATGAACAATCTTGTGATGAGTGTGACAAGACCACCATAGAGTCCTTTTAATTAAATCAATAAATGATCTAAATAGACTATCAAGGAGTCTGTTCAGCTACATCACTAGATGTCGTTCTTTAACCAAATTGTGAATCAATCTTTTAGACTAGACCACTAAAAGGATCTCTTATGAATCATGGAGCGGTACTTATATAATCCAAGGGTCTTAACTATTACATAGAAGCCCATTGAGGATTGAAGGTAGTACCTTTTGAATATCCTGCTACGAATCCCTCATATGAAGATATGAAAGATCCTGCGAGGATTTGGATAACGAATATCCAGAGTATTAAAAACACAAAAATGCATAAAAGAAAACATAAGATGAATAAACACATAGTCACATAACCACAAAATTGTTTAACTAGAAGCTTGTTCTGCTAACAGAGTACATGTATTTAAAGTACAATAGGAATCCATCTCGTGGATTTCATTTGGCACTTTAAACATTATCAATAATCTAACTATAAAGATAGCAAGATTTTTAAAAGAAAAATTCGATTTCGATTATAAGGAACCGAAATGTTCGAATTAAGGTACATAAGGAATCCAGTTAAGGACTCTGATTTGTATGACAATTATCCCCAAGGATCTAATTGTGAAGATAAAAAGATCCCATATGGAATTTAGAAGTTGAAGATGTTTTGAAACCTTGCACTGGACGTGCTTATGTCAAAACATCAAGTAAAAATGCTTTACGAAGTTGAGATGCCAGATATGCCAAGGCGACACATGAAGCGAAATTTGAAAGTTAAGTCAATGTACGAGGAAAATATTTTTGAAAACTGTGCATGGGGTTCTTTTAAGAAAAATGTGTTTAATGTTTTTGAAACCTTATATATAATACTTTTGAAATCATAAAGTAGGTGTATTAGATAGATATATTTACAAAAAATGTTTTAAAATCATGCGAGATGAATTTTGAAATTATGTATAAGGTTTTTGAAAGACATGGATGATGCTTTTCGAAATCATGCACTTGATAAGAAAATGTATTGTGTTAATATTGTCTTCAGACTATATGAAATATTTTGAAATTAAGAAGGTTGGTTTTGATAACATGGCCAATGTTTTTGAAATAACATAGACAATGTATCTAGAAAAATTGTTTGCAAACTATATGAAATGTTTTGAGATCATGAAGATTGTGTTGAAATACTTGTACTGTGTATGTTGAAAAATCAAAACGTAATGGGTATGAGATTTGAAAATACCCTTAGTTATCTAACCAAGGATTTAAAGGTAAAGATGTGCTGAAGCATGATTACTCATAATGTCACTTTATTTTCTGTACTTCGTATCTTAGAATGAAACGAGTACTTAAAATTTTCGAGGGACTCATGAGCGATCATTTGAAAGAGAGAATCACAAGAGTAGTTCGTAAGGAACATAGTTCCTTAATGCAGGTATTATAGGGAAATTCCATACATACATGTAACTATACTTGTATATCAGAATTGCGAAAAACAACTTTTATTTATGAACAAGACATATTGTTTCACATTACTAGAAAACGAAAGAAACAAAAACATAAGACAGCAACATCTTCTACTCAGCCAACTGCTCATCCGTGGGTCAAATTTGCATTAGCAAGCTTTGGGCAATCCCTTAGGAAATGGCCCATCTCGCCACAGTTATAGCAAAGCCCTCGTGAGAAACGAGCTTGAGCAGGAGTGTCGCCAACTTGATTGGGTACAGCTGCAGTTGGGCAAACCCTTGCTGTATGACCTATAAGTCCACAAATCTGACATTTGCGGCACTTCACACTAGGGTGATGATGAAGGTTACATTGGTTGCACAAGGGTGCAGTTCCATTGTATGGCTTCCTAGCAGGGGGTTGAGCTGGTTGGTTGGGGAAGGCTTGACCATTGTGAGCGACCACGGCGAAGTTCTGAGAAGCCTTTCGCTTCTTTGACTTCTTAGGGGATCGTTCATCCATGGTCTTTGATTCCTCGATTGGTTTCTTGTCTGGTGGTGCTATCACCTGACTAGGTCCTGCCTGTCTTGGTGACTCTTGAGTGGCTTCATCCTGGAGACGATACATGGCAGTAGCTAATTCAACAGTCTTCAGGACTACTTCGCCTATTCGCTGAGCGAATTTGGCAGTCTGCTTGGATATCTGGGCGTCATCGTGATGAAGAGGCATTCTAGAAGAAAGTGAAAGACATAGGAAGAAACGAGTGAAAGGTTTATTGGATAATCAATACAGAATGGTAACGAATGAAAATTGTGATCATTTGTTTGTTACCTAAGGCAAACAAATGAGATGATGACAAATCAAAGTAAATGGGTCAAAAATAATGTATCGCGAAGACATGCTCGCCTATAAGTGAACACTCATTCCAAGAATTCCCAGGTAAGCACAACTGGTCTCGCGTCTGATGAGATGTATACGAAGTGCTTGCCTAGACAGAAAACCCAGAATACAGGCATTCACCCTTCCAGTTTGCACGTGTTCACATTATTTAAAACCCAAAACCTTGACGAGATTTTGAAAACTCAAAGGGGTTCAAAACCCTATAATAGAGAGTTCAAAACCTTACAATAGAGGGTTCAAAACCTAGTAATCAATCATCCTAGAACAGATGATTAGTTTTCAAAGCGGTTTTGAAATTCACGTTCTTGTTGTGATTGTCGCCTAAGGATAGGTGACGGTATTGTTTTATGACTAAACGCAAGTAAACTCGCGTTAGGGTCCTAAGAAGGTTATAGACTAGGTCAAAGCATTACTAATAACCTAATTCCCTATAACCATTAGCTCTGATACCATCTTTTCTGTCACACCCCGACCACGTAGAACATACAAAACGTGGCGGAAACATCGGGGAGTGTTGTAACAGAATTAATGTTTCACAACCATGGAAATTTAAGTTTCGTTTTATTGATTAAAAGTGTTACAATGTCTCAACAAACAAAGAAATACAACATAATTAACTAGTCTTGCATCTTTTATGGTCACTAAAGCCCAAGTCTGCCTATGTGTATCTTGATCATCTTATGCAACAGCTCCTGAAAAACACATGTGAAAATAGGTACGTCAGCATAAAAATGCCTGTGAGATACATAGGTTTTGTGAAAATAGGTTTCATGACTTATGTTTGAGAAAATGTTTAGTCATGAACCTTGTAATTTGCTTTGTTTTGTAAATCATTTGAAAAAAACGATAAGATCAGATGATATGTATAAATAAGAGAAATAATGCATGGTTAAATGAATAACCATGTAACAATGAGTTTGTATAAGTTAAGTTGTTTGTAAATCAATGTCTTGTGAAAAATATGTTATTTGTATAAAATGTTCTATGTCTCAAATTGAAATGATTCAAATAACGCTACAATATGTAATATCATACAAACACTTATATATAGGAAGTACCAACGGCGTATCCACTATGCTTGTATCATATTACACACGCCTCGTTACTTAAATCACTTACCCAAACAAACTACCAATGTAAATTGTCCATGTATAAATGAATTTGTCAAATGTATTGAATAATATGTCAAAATGCATGATCAATGTAAATCATGTAGTGTGTAACCTAAATGATATGTATGGCTAGTGAAAACGCATCAACTAAACCATAGGTGAAATGCACAAAAACAAAGTATTGAAGTAAAACTTGGTTTAAATCAACGTTATGTTTTGTGTAAATGCATGATCAATGTAAATCATGTAATGTGTAAATGCATGATCAATGTAAATCATGTAATGTGTAACCAAACTGATCTGTATGGCTAGTGATAAATATCACTAAACCATATGCACAAGAACATAGTATTGAAGTAAAACTTGGTTTAAATCAAAGCTATGTTTTGTGTAAATGCATGCTATACTGATACGAACATCTATACGGTATTGTTATAATGCATACATCCAAGCCTTGAGACTGAGGCGATAAACCCTTAAACCACTTAAAGGTCTATCTGTGCTTATGTATATCGAATTCGGTCATTCCTTTCATCCCCATTCCCTGGGATGTCCGGAACGGGAGTTGTCAATTCCTATGGTACCACTTCCTACTAACGAACGGCGTAGCTAATGTTAATGAATGTATTGTTCCATTGTAAACAACCCAAATGTCATAACAAAATGTAAGCATGTGATGAAAACGATGTACTAAGTATGCACGCAATGGACATACAGAGCATAAAATGTATATGTAAAACGATGTACTAAGTATGCACGTAATGGACATACATAGCATAAAAACAATGAAATCATGTAAAACAATGTACTATAAGTGTACTATTGAACATAGCATGTATATGATGTGAAAACAGGAAAGCATGAAAGTAACAAGTAGGCACATGTGTTTCACCCCAAAACAGTTTGGAAAACAGTAAAAGAGGGGTCTATGTACTCACTTGAGATTGCTCAGTAGTCCTTGAGTAACAACCAAACAAAGCTAGAGATCACGAAATCAAACGGCACCTACTATAGGTAACTACATTAATAAACCGGACCTAAATCGGAAGATCGGGTAGCATTAGGGTTTGTAAACCAAATGAGTGTAGGAACTCATGTAACATGGTTTAACAAAGCCTACATACTAAATGAAACTTAACCTAAGTGTTTACGACCCGTTTAGGTAGCTTATGCTACTTTAACGCGTCGTTCGCGTGAAACGCGTTCGGACCACCTAACTAGTCCTATGACAAGTAGAATATGCCTAAACATGTTACATAATCAGTTATGTGACAAAGGTTTAGGTTACATATGCTTAATTACCAATTATACATGAAAAGGGTATTCTGGTAATTTACCTAAGGCATATAAACTACCTATCATACAACTACTCAAACGATGTGACCATAGGGTATAACCTCGGAAGGTTATTCCCTACCTACTATGGTCACCTAACGTGTTTGGTCAGATCCTAATGATCGACCAAATGGGTCGGGTTCGAGGTATAAGCGATTTATTAGATCGCTTACCCTACGACCCTAGACAACGTGGTAATCAGTAGGCATAGTCCCAAGGGACTATAACCAACGTGATTACACTCACGTTGCGAAGTTCAAACGAACTTCACATTGACCATAACTGGTCAACGCAGAAAGTCAAACAAAGTTTGACTTTCAGACTCGAAAGACTCGAAAAGCAATAAAAGAACGAAAGAATACTTACGAAGGGTCCCCGAATGCTAATCCCGATCCAAGTAGCTCAGGTATGAAACAATGGTTTCAACTTAGAGCTTCTCAAATCAGAATTCTTGTAATTTTGAAGCATGGGGGGTGGGGTATTTATAGGATTTCCCGAACCGTTAAGATCGTTTCTTGGAAACCGTGCTTTGATCTTGGCCATACACCTCAAGATAATGGTTTTACAAAACCATGTGAGCCCATGGTATTGCCCAAAACCATGTGCACATCAAAACCAGCCCATAGATTCCCCAAAACCATTTGCAACAAGTGGAATGGACCAGATTCGATGTATCAGCAAACATCCTTCAGAAATGACAGTTTTGGTCCCTGTTGTGTGTTTAAGCCATTCCCGGCATGTTTAAGGCCCGTTAAGCCAAATTTAAGGCCCTAAAATGATGACTAAACATTGTGGACATGAAACATGCTCAAAAATATGTCGGATGTCGGTTCGTTTGGTCGTACGATCGCGATGTTCGCTTAATTACGACGGAATGCGCATAAGTGCGAAAAATGATCCAAATGACGTGAAGAATGGATTTTTCTTATGCCAAACACTAAAATAAAATATTATAGTGCTTACATAAATTTTTGGATGTCCGGATGTATTCAGAACATAAGTTATGCGCGAAAGTGCAAACTTGTGCACTTTTTGACGCTTTTAGTCCCTGAATGACCCAAAAGTTTATTTTAGCACACCGAACCCCTCAAAGCCTATTTCTAAGCTATGTAAAGGATATTTATGGTATTTTTAACTTATGGTCATGTTCCGGAATGTCTGTTACAGTTCAAATTGGCATACTTTCACAGTTTGTCAAGTTTAGTCCCTGTAAGCGAATTAGCTTGTTTTTGTCATACCAAAGCCTTCAAAACTTATTTCTAAGTTATGTAAAGGTTATTTAAGGTATGTTAAGCATATTTCACTATTCCGGAGTGTTTGTTGCATTAAACTGGTTATATTTACGCATCGGTGCGCGTATAACCTTCCAGAAAGCGATTTTAGAGTTTGGAATTGAACAAAAATTTATATGTGCAAATGATACACATATTTTTACAAATCCCAAGTATGAAATATAATATTTCATTGGCTTGGTATTTGTTTGATGGCCCTGGAGGCACAGGTGTTACATGATGCTTACAACAGCACCACTCTTGTCTCCACGAATCATGAGAGGTTCATTACCAATAACGATGTCAAAGCAACCATACGTTGGGGTCATTCCTAGCATCACCCTGACCAATCACGAACACTCGACCCCTAGCACCATTGCTGTCGTCATTACCCCCGTTGTTGCCTCCATTTATTTTCCCGTTTCCTTGGTTGGGGTTCCGTTTCTGGTTCTGGTTCAACTGTGGACAGTGTCTCTTGAAGTGACCTTAAGCACCACACTGACAGCATCCCTCGTTACCCTGTTGTTGCTGCTGATTCTGTGGAGCTTGTGGCTGCTGTTGTTAGTTCTAGTTTGCAGGACGTGAGATTCTAAAATCTTTGGCTCCATGACCAAGCTTATTGCATCTCTGACAACGATCTCGGTTGCATTGCCCGATGTGGTGTAAATTACATCGATTGCACTTAGGGTGGTTTCCCTTGTATCCACCCTGACTTCGATTACCAAAAGGCTGCTGAGTGGGGTTCCTGTGCTCATCCGTTCTTCGCTGCTGCGTCTGAGACTGAACCGAAGTGGAACCCTTGCTCGAATTTCCATTCCACTTGTGTTTGGTGTCACTGGGAGCATACGAAATAGTTGTAGCAGCATTAATATGTTTCGGCAGTTTGTTCAGTTCTACCGCCTGATCTGTGAGACGATGAGCAAGTCGAGTTACTTGCTGGATAGTGCCCAGATTAGCCGCGGTCACCAGACTCTGAGTTTCTGGCACGAGACCCTTGAGATACAGCTTGATACGTTTGATGGGAGGGTCTACCATAGTGGGGCACAATGTAGCTAATTCATTTCTCTTTGTATAAGCCTCAATTTCAGACCCCGTCATCTGTAAATTGAAGAACTCCACCCCCAGCTTGTGGATGTCGTCTTGACTGCAATATTCTTCTTTAATCAGATCCTTAATGTCGTCCCATGGTGTAGCGTTAGCAGCTGTCAGCCCTAACATTTGAACTTGCGCCTTCCACCAAGTCAGCGCAATGCCTTCTAAAGTGCAAGTGGCGTACTTCACCCTGCGAGCCTCAGGGCATTCACACATCTCAAAAACGGACTCGAGCTTTTCAAACCAATGGAGGAGTCCAACTGCTCCTTCCGTGCCACTAAAAATAGTAGGACGACAGTCCATGAAAGTTTTGAATGTGCATACAGGTGGCTGAGTGTTCTGACCTTGTTGTGCGAGGAAGAAGAGGCAGGGTTAAGCGCGAGAGTTGGGTCATGAGAGTAGGATCTAACGTCCTAGGATAGGTTCGGTACAACATGTTATATCTCCTGCCTGAGCGACTGCGAGTACTGCCATAGCTTGTGTCACAACCCGTATTCTCATTGTCGAGAAATGGTATTTTAGTAACGCGCACATCTATTTATATCGATATTATTATTATTATTATTATTATCTATTATTTTCGAAATAATAATAAACCACGATGAGAGTTTTAAATATTGACACATCTACTTAATTGTAATCGGGCCTGTTTGTTGAGCTAGACACTTAATCCATACACTTGGGCTAGGCCCAACCCCACTCCCTAATTAACCTAAAACCTACACTATATAAACATCTTAAAAACCATCACCAATCATATTTTTTTGATAAAACCCTGCAACAAAAGACAGCCGCACAACCTACCCATTCCCTTCTCTCTAATCTCCGGCCACCGGAGCTACTCCAGCGAGCACACACACCCACTTAACCACCCTCCTGCTCGCCGGCAACCGCACACCCACTCGCACAACCCCTCCGCCCTCAGCCACACACAACCATCACTTCCTTTCCCCTGATTGAACTAACGGCCAACACCCCTGTTTACCTTTCCGATGATGACGGTGGTGGTGGATCTAAACGGTCTGCGGCGGCTACGATGGTTCTGAGCTACGGCACTAAATTGGGTTACGACAGGACTTTGAGATGGCGATGTATTCGGCGGCTGAGAAGCTGACGACGATAGCTGACTTTTGGTGAGGATCGATGATAATGTTGATGGTGGATTCTCCGGCGAACCAACAGTACCAGCGATGGAGTCAATGACGATGGAAGAAGGTCCGTTCAACCCGTGAAACAATCTGGTCAGTATATGTTAACATGCATTGTGATATTGGTCAGTAAATGATTGTCAATAGTAGCTCTGTGATTTTAAGAATTATGAGTGAGATTATGACTTTTTGTGGATGCTCAAAAGATTTGTTGTTAATAGAGAGCTTGTGATGAATAATGCCAATTGTCTATTGTGATATAAATATGTGTTTGGTAAACTGTTTTGACTGTAAATGTGAGAAAAACATGGATGTAGAGGAACCTGGGTTTTCTTTTGAATGATTGTCACTGTGCTCATCGGAGGGTACAACTTTGTATGCGCATAGTACAGCCTGGTCATGAGTATTATAAATGATTATTGTGAATAAAATAGTGATGTAGAGGATTGAGATGATGACTAGGAGTATGTTAATCTGAGATTTATGTTTGCATCATTCTGGTTCCTGCTTTTGTGCAAAAATGTTGTTAACTCTTTTAGATAATTGGTTAAATAGGAGTATGTGTTTCTTTTAGTGATGTCTGATGATGATAATAGGATTTTAATAAAAGTCTCATGACAATCGGCTGTGTGTTTGAGCGATTTTTGGGTTTTAGTTGCTATAAGTCATAATTAAATTGATGATATGTTTTTGATGGAAAGTTATAGTGCTAGACCTATTTTGATGAATCTGATGAACTGTTTGAATGTGACAAGAATAATTGAATTAAGGAGCATTGATCTGAATTCAGGAGGGTACGGTATAGGAAACATGTTAATGAAATTTAATTGGATAGTACATGTTTATGAATTTTGATTGAATCGTACTATTCTGAAAATTCTAGAAACATCTGCATAGTCTACGAGTCGAGACCTTACGGTTGCGACTCGAGACCACTTAGTGACCACTCGAAACCAGGAAAGGCGCTCCAGGAGTCGAGACTAGCACAGTTGCGACTCGAGATCTCCTGATCTCGACTCGAGACGGGACTCGAGACCCCTACGGTTGCGACTCAGTCATGCACAACTCGAGACCATCTGCTTTTGACTCAAGAACTCATGGTTGCGACTCGAGACCTCTTGTTCTCGAGTCGAGACCGCCCGGTTTCGACTGGACTGCTTTGCTTAGTTATTGGGCCGCACTATGTGATGTTATGTTTTGGACTGTGTGCGACTGTTGTTGTCTAACTGTACTGTTTAACTACCCACATGCTAGGATAGGCCCAATACAGTATAACATGCATGCTATGTGTTAGTTTATGTGTAGGATTATACGTGACACTACCTGCATACGAACCTAATAAATATTTATAACCATAATAGGGTGTGGTTGACCAACCTAACACAAGTAAATTGTCTGCCGAGCAAACCAAGGTGAGTTCACACACTAAAAGCATGCGTCCCAGGGAGGGACACGGACAAGCTAAATAATGTTTTCAAACTGATAATTTCCGGGGGAATATGCAAACGGTACTCTTGTACTACTACATCCGGGGGAGATACGTTTGGGTATTATTTATAAATCACAACTAGCAACACTAAACGAATCTCTATCACATTAAGTCCCTGCTTATAGTACCGATTAATCGCCGGGGGCGAACGGGTTATTAGTTGATAGCGCTATTAGGTTTGACAACCTCACACCGTGACCGGGGGAGATCGGGCGTGAACTATAGACCTTGCATCTCGGTCAATGACGATAGACATTGACCTGGGGCACCAAATCTTCTCGTCAACAGTTTCGGTAATTCAAGTTTAGTAGCTTTCATATGGGGTAGCTCCCCATGACGTGATTATAAATGCTTTACCTAAACAACTTACGTTTTCAAAAACTAAAACTGGACAACTCGTGAACTCGCCAACTTTATGTTGATACCCTACTGCATGCTTTGCAGGTTGCTCGATACAGTTTAGGACGGACATTGCAATCGGCTGGAGTGCGTGGTTTGTAATTTCATAACTAGTAAACTTGTGGTTTTAAATTACGATATGCATTCTTTTCCTTTCCGCTGCAACTTAAGCTATGTTTTGAAAAATCTAAATTGGGTCACTAAATATGCTAATGTTTGTAACAATAACTAATCCGTTCAAAATAATTAGTGGCTAAGATCCTGGTCGTCACACGTCTCGCGGTAACACTCCGCGTGTGGATTTTGAGGGTGTGACAGCTTGTTTGTTGATATGAGCCGTCAGCTGGCTTGGGTTAGGTTCACATGTTCCCTCATGATCTTCACATCGAAGGAAACACAAATAGGAAAGGTGTCGCGAATGTGTGTAAACGTGGAGTGACAGAAGAGTAAGCACACAGGGTTCATGCAACAGTTGTTATACTAACTAAGCATACCATGAGCAATGTTCTATGTAACTAGCAAGTAGGCAGTATAAACATAAATCATATCACCTAGAACGTCGAGCCTTGCACAGGTTATAGTCTGGTTTTAACAAAAAACGTTTTCCCTTATTAAAACCAAGTTCACTATAACCAATGACTCTGATACCAATCTGTCACACCCCCAAAATCCACACGCGGTGTATCACCGCTTGGAGGCGTGACTGACCAGGATCAAGCCACCAATCATATTGAACAACATATAAGTAAGCATAATTCAACCAAACAATAAGAAAGGTGTTCAAAACCCAAAGCATAGTTAAATGTTTAGCGGAAGCATAATTTGTAATACCCATAGCAAGTATGAAATATAAAATAAAGTAATGTTTAAAGCATGGCACACACTGCCATGTCCCACAACGACCGTTCCTCCCTGTGCAAGCTCCATGGGTACCTAATGACCTGCAAGGCATGTAGCAACGAATCAACAACAAAGTTGAGCGAGTTCACAGTTGGTTGTTTGGTTATAGTATTCATTTCGTAAATCGTATGTTCGTTTGTAAACCATGTATCGTATTAATCCTTATCGCTGCCAATCCAGGCATGTGTGCGATGATTAGTGGGGGCTTCCCATGTGTTACAAGACCACGCGATTGACTGCTACGAAAATGTAAGAGGTGCCCTAAGTCAATGTCTATCAGCATTGACCCTTTGCCCATAGTCCATTCGTACATGCCCGTCCGACTGGCACGGTGTGAGGTTTGTTAAACCTAATAGCGCTATTAACTAATGACCCGCTCGCCATAGGCCTCGGCGATTAAGTCGATAAATGAGGGACTTCAATTGATAGAGTTGATGGTCTTATGATCGTGTACGTAGGCTTTACGTACGTGCCCTTCAATCCGAGGACAGTAGTAAGTATAACTGTACGTAGGTTTTACGTACGTGCCCTTCAACCCGAGGACAGTAGTGTTTAGTTTAATAGTAATGGTTGTACGAGTGGTTATTCAATCCCATTCCCAACCCCTGGGAATCCTATGCCTTGGCTAGTGTGAACTCACCTTGGTTTGCTCGGCAGACTTAATTACTCGTTTAACCAAACAATCAATCAAGTCCTATGATGAATGCACATATAACAGTCAGTATGCGTACAAGCTCGGTTCGTGTCATTCAACATTTATTCATCAGTTAGTGCACATAACATACAAGTAGTAACATTTGTCAATCCGAACACCAACTTATTCAGTTAATCACATAATATATGAATTTATTAAATCAAGTTCGGCTCGATAAACGTTGTCGACACTTGGGCTACTCCCACACAACCCTTAACATCATAATACCATAGTAAACACAACATATGGGCCTGCTATTTACCCACTAACCGGCCCAATTATCATCCGCCCATTCTAATTACAATGGCCCAACTAAAATGGATGTTATCCATTCGACACTTGGGCTACTCCCACACAACATGTTATTAATATTATTTCAATTCCCCAAATTGCCACACTATCCGAGCCCATAATTCAGTTTAATCAAATTCACAATCATTATTATACAGTCTTGAAATCATAAGTTAATATTGACTACACATCATTATTATATTGTACATGCACAGTTGTTATGCGATAACACTCAATACTCAGAATCACATGTCCATAATTTATACATAGCCCTTTCTTTATTAAATCATTTTGAATAAATCAAAAGATAGATCAATCCTCTCATGTGATTCATTAAATGGTGCGGCCCTATCAGATGTATATGTTTTGTGGTCTTTAGTCAAGCATTGAATTCATCAATTTGCAGGATACCACATTGTTGACGGCAACCATACACCAAAGCCATGTGATACATCAATCATTAGTTCTAGCAAAACCCTAAAACATACTCATTATCCTACATACACACAACTCGAACAACAATAATCATTCTAACTGTCCCATCACACATATTCACATGTCATCATGCCAAGACCTAATTTAATTTATAAACAACTCTAAAACATTTCTGATCATGCATATAACTAATAATTATTACAATTTCATTCACATATACAAACATAGCATCATGTACTCATCCAGTTTCATTTATCAAAGGAACTCGAATCAAACAATGGTAATAATATACTAACCGAGGGGAACAATCTGAAAATCACAAGGGTCTTCGAGAGAGAGAGAAGTCGAAAGATGATTAGGGTTTGCCAGTTATCAAAATCGTGCGCACAGATTTAAACAAATCTTATATTCCATCGATACTGGGCCAAAGCCCATTCCATGTTTTCGTTGATCAGCTAGTGGACAAAAACACTAAAGTGTTTTCGCCACTAGGGGTGTTTTCGGGCATGGGTAGTTTTCGTAGGGTGTTAGGCAAGTTCCACATGTTTTAAATAATTAAACAGTTCAACTATGTATAACATATTCACACATATTATACATATCACAAAATAACACTTAATTTGCACCACAAATAATTACTAAACACACTTGGCAAATAAGTACGAAGTTAAGTCGGATAGAGACCTTGAAAACTCGGGTTGTCACATACACATTAATTGATATGTTTCCTTGTTGCTTTCATACCAGTTTTCAAGTACATACATACAAGAGTTTTCAAGGTTTATTCATGCACACATACTAAACACATGAACTCGCTCAACTTTTGTTGATGTTTTCAAACTACATGTATTTCAGGAAATTAATTATGGATCTGGCGGGCGTTGAAGTTTACAAGTCATGTCTCTAATAAAAGGTGTCATCCGAAGTCGAAGGGTTTGGGTTATTTATTTTATCTTGGATAAGATACATGGCTCGAAGCCTAGTTTGTATGTGTCTTTTGTGAAGTCCTTATGGATCTAAAACTTCCTGGTATTGTATTTTGAACATGAAGTCTGTGTTTTGGGATTTAAAACAATTTTTATTGTAACATTTTCAAACTATCTATGGATGAACATCTTGGTTTTATCATATAGATGTTTGTTATGGTTGAATGCAATGATATTAAGCAAGTCACACCAAATCACGCTTCCGCAAAAAGTCAGGGTGTGACATATATATAGTTAGCGAAATATATATTGAAAACTTTATCAATTAATATATCTAATACACAATTCAATGAATAACAAATCCATATAAGTCTTAATACATATTCAAGATAAAAGACTTATACACGAGTCAATACAAAGACCGAAGTGTCTAACAAATCTAGGACCTTTATAGGTCGTCATATAATACAAGACACAGCTAGTGAGGTTACGGTTATATACAGTTTACGGAACGCAATTATGTGAGTTCATGTCCCCTATTCATTTTAAATGTTTTACAACTTTACAACTATCGGGGAAAATACAAGTTCAATTGTATGTTAAGTCATGGAATGAAACACCTTAGATCATGTGCGAATAGGGTTATACAACTAAGCACCATTAATCCAGTTTGTACCTAAGTACAAGGGGTTAGATCTAATGGGTTTTGGCAAGCCCCACTCTTGGACGTGGACCCATACAGAAGAGTGTGTTTGTGTCCCAGTCGATAGTAGTCTACACTAAATCGTCTAGGTTTGGATTGCTTCCTATTTCGTCACACATATTAATGTCCTCGCGAAACATTAATGATCAACGATTTCATTGACGCTTTACATACTACATCTTTACATACTGGTTTTCATCTTATACAACTCACATTTTACAGATTCATATTATACAACTCACATTTTACAAATACATTTTATACAACTCACATTTTACAGATACATCTTATATAACTAAACTGCATGAACTCGCCAACTTTTGTTGATGTTTTCAACTTAACATGTATTTCAGGATATTAGTGGACCATGCAGCGATTACAGTCAAGGAAAGCAAGTATCAAGACTCCATGCCAACTTATGAAGGGTTTTCCCGTTATATACCGCCTCTTTGCGGATATATAATGGTCAAAGCCTTAGCATTTTAAAACTTGCATTTTGATGTATTAAACTATGACAACTTATTTTCATTTGATGGTTTGTAAACAATACATTTAAAATATGTTGCGTTCTTTTGAAACGATTATAGCAATGGCATTGGAGCTTGTTTTTATTCATTTAGTATGTTCACTTATATTGTTATACAATGAGAACCGATCAGATCACACCTCGCGCTTCCGCTACGAGCGGGTGTGACAGATTGGTATCAGAGCATCGCTTGTAGTGAACCAGGATTCTTTCTCGAGTCTAGTCTACAATCACTAGGGACCTCTCACGAAAAAAATTTATACAAGAACAAGTGGTTTTCATTGCATAAACAATTTTCAAAGTCCACTACAACAAAAATTTACTTCACATAAATCAAGCGCGGACATTTCCTTGGGTGAAGTCTATGAGAAATAGACACATTACATTAACAGACTATGTGCCTACAATACATTACATTATCAGTTTACGCATTATAAACAGTTTACAAGTTCAGCTTATACAAGATAGAAATCCTTGATTGATAGGATTTTACATGATTATATATATAAGTTATTCATATATGTGTTGTACGAAATATTTGGCAAGAACAAAATGCCTTCAACTTCAAATTCCATTGTCATCCTTGACACACATAACATGGTTAAGACACGACATCTTTTACACAAGACATAATACTCTATTTCAAACATAACATATTTTATACAATACATCTTCCCTGAGAATATCGACCTCACGTCTATTACGGAGCTTATGGAGAATGTGGTTCCTAAGTGAGAACATAAAGCATTGATCCCATGGAAGATGGTTGCTTTCTCATGGATGCTGAGATGCCTGACTTTGGTAGTGACGATGAGGCGGAGGTGGCAGCCTTGGACAACAACTCTATTAGCGGGACGAGGTCCCTGTGGCTCATACTAATCAAGATTGATGACACTCCTGTCCAGGAAAGGAAAATAGAGTACTCATCTTGAAGATGCCCCTCTAGTTGTAACTTTTACAAATTCTCTCTATTTTATTTCATCTAATGTCGTGCCATTCCGCGAGTAATGACAACGGACGTTGACACGTGAACTATCACGAAGGTCCCTTCTATGTTGAAAGTACATAGACAATAGTGTCCTCTCTCCGACTGATCGTGTGCTCTGAACTAGAGAATGCTAGGGTGACCATGCACGACAATTTATTATTACGGGGGCCTACGTAATAACAACTTGTAGTGCATGGAAATCTTGGTGGACTCTGCAGGCAAAGCTAGTGATCACTATCCATTCAAAATTCTAAAGTTGTTCAAGTTTCTATCCAGTAGAACACTAACCGAGATGGTTACTATAACACCCTACAATACAATACAGGAAGACGATACGTATTGTTCGTACCCAACATTCGATCTACAACACTAGTTGTTCGAGACTAGTCATCTAAACAAACAAAACTTGTTAGCTACTCATGGAGGATTTTTCCTCAAAATTCTAGAATTCTTGTACATGAGTTGGTTCTATGGTGTCTATGATACCTTATCTTATCTATTGGAAATAGATACAATAAATTCCGCCGTTTGACAATTGTCTTGTCCTAAGGGATAGTGTGGCATAAGCCATGCTACAACTCCCTCATTGCATTCTATTCAACATCTATGAAGATTTTAATGATCTTGTTGGAGCTCGTGAAGCTCAAGCACTATTACCATATATGTCACATGGACAAGTACGACAAAGGAATTTCTCCACTTCGAATGATCAAAGCCTATGGAATATGGAATGCATACTATATGGACGGAGGCCACTAGTTGGTTTCCCCTCCTCAATGAATTATTTTGTTTTCTAATTAGACATATAACCAATATACGCAAGAGGCACTACACATTTTGGTTTCAGTTATCCACATTATCACATATTCAAATATGTATGAACAATACGATCCTGAGGTTTCCATGACCGATTACAACCTTCATTCTTGGGCGCACGATAGACTATATTATCCAAATATATGTCTAGGTTCTTTTAATAATGTGTATTAAAAAGATCATGGCGCCAAAAAGAAGCTTTACACCCAAAAAGGATTAACAAATCAGCATCTTACTAATTAAGTCGAACAAGAGTTCTTATGGAACAACACGAGGGTGCAGATATTGCACAACATAAAGTTAATCAAGATGACACTAGTGACGGCACTGGTAGTACTAGTAGTTCAAGTGGTTCAAATCCTGATGGATCGGGAACGAGTAGCAATGCCACACCGGAAGATGCGATCACATAAGGCCTTAATTTTAAGGCTTTTCTGGACTGTAAGCCGCAAGACCTCATTAGTACGAGAGGTACGGTAGGTTCGGTCCACCAAATAAAGACAATGAAGTCGGTTAGCCATACTAGTAAACGTATTCCTTAGTAAAGAATTAGGTAAACAGAGAATCTCCTGCTGAAGGCAGCATTAACTTGGTGGAATCTCCAAGAACAAACGCTAGGAAGTGATACTGTGAAGAGGTTGTCGGGGGAAGAACTCAAGGATCTTATGCGAGAAGAGTATTGCTCGTGATTGAAATTCGAAGGTTGGAAACAAATTCTAGAACTCAATCATGACTAGAGCCAATGTTGTTGGTTACACTCGAGGCTCTCACGATCTCTCAAGGGTTGTTCCATACTGGGTAACACCCGAATTCAAACACATTGAGCATTACATTTGGGATTTAGCCTCTGAGATCTGAGGCATGACCGCATCATCCCACCCTACCTCGATTACCAAACAGTAGTTACCCAACACGTTTCCAATCAACCAACATTTCACATCCATGTCATTTGATACTGGTGCCAATTTTAGCTTCATCTCAACATTTCACAAGCATGAGTTTCATGGCTAGTGACGGGAATGTCCTAGCTACAATTAGGGCCTGGATTATCCTACAACTAAACATAGGGATTGGATTATCCTACAACTAAACATAGGGATTGGGCTATCCTACATCTAAACATAGGGATTGGGCTATCCTACATCTAAAACATATGGATTGGGTTATCCTACATCTAAACATATGGATTGGATTATCCTACATCTAAACATATGGATTGGGTTATCCTAGATCTAAACATATGGATTGGGTTATCCTACATCTAAACATATGGATTGGGTTATCCTACATCTAAACATATGGATTGGGTTATCCTACATTTAAACATAGGGTTCCTAAAACTATACAGTGAAGTCCTCGCCACACAGAATTCAAAATGTACTTGGCCTAGATCCAAGTAAGCTAGACATCCCCTCATTCTATAGAATCGACATACGGTAAACAAGTCGAGGCAGGGGAAGTTGTTAGAGAATATTCCTTGGAACTTGGTGAGCAAAAATTCAATATCGATCTCTTACCCGTTGAGTTGGGTAGTTTTGACGTAGCGGTTGGCATGGATTGGTTATCTGATAACCAAGCCGAAGTCTTTTGTCATGAGAAGGTCATTCACCTACCACTACTGAACAAAGAGACACTTGTTATTCATGGAGAGAAGCACGACACACCATTGCGGATCATCAATTGCATGAAGGCACTGAAGTGCTTACAGAAAGGTTGTGTTGCCTTTCTGGCACATGTTGTCGACAAGAAGGCCGTTGGGCCGAAGCTGACAGATATTCCAGTGGTAAAAGAGTTTCCTGAAGACTTGTCAGGACTATAACCATATCGACAAGTCGAGTTTCATATCGACTTGGTACCGGGAACTGCACCCGTAGCCAAATCTCCATATCGATTAGCACCTTCTAAACCTTGTAGTTAACCAAATAAGGATGTTGTGAGTTCATAACCCCTACTCTTTATCATTTTACATCTTTTTAAAGGTTTTCGGGGGAGAGATGCACGTTTTGCAAAAGTGCACAACATTTCAATGAACAAAAATTCATATTTCTAAACCATGTTACAACTAAATTTCCAACTAACTCAAATGGTTTATGAAAGGTTCAAGCTTCTACTCCAAGATAGACTTATGATCGGGGTATCACCAGTTAGGAATTCAAGAGGAAGACGTACCAAAAACGGCTTTTCGGACTCGTTATGGTCATTACGAGTTTCTCGTTATACCTTTTAGTTTAACAAACGCTCCTGCGGTCTTCATGGATTTAATGAATTGCGTGTGCAAGTCGTATCTTGAAAAATTCGTCATAGTGTTCATTGACTACATATTGATATACTCACGATCGGCAGATGAGCACGAACAACATTCGAAGACCATTTTAGAGATACTCAAGAAGGAGAAACTATACGCGAAATTTTCCAAATTCGATTTTTTATTCGTGGAGTGCAATTTCTAGGGCATATAGTGAACGAAAAAGGCATTCAAGTAGACCCATTGAAGATCGAAACAATAAAAATTGGGAAGCGCCCAAGACTCCAACTGAAGTCCGACAATTTTTGGGATTAGCGGGATATTATCAAAGAATTATTGGGAATTTTTCTAAGATTGCTCAACCGCTAACCTCCTTCACACAAAAAGACAATAAATTCGCCCCAAATCAAGAAACAAGAAGAATCATTTCAACTTCGCAAGGATAAGCTGTGCGAGGCACCAATCTTATCACTACCCGATGGTACCGATGACTTTGTAGTATACTGTGATGCTTCGCATCAAGCATTGGGTTGCGTGCTTATGCAACGGGAGAAAGTTATTGCGTATGCATCACGTCAACTGAAAATTCATGAAAAGAACTATACCACTCACGACCTCGAGTTAGGCGCGGTGGTATTCGCTTTAAAAATATGGCGACTTTACTTATATGGTACTCAGTGTACGGTTTTCACAGATCATAAAAGTCTTCAGCACATATTCAATCAAAAAGAACTAAATATGCATCAGTGACTTTAGATTGAATTGCTGAATGACTATGATTGTGAAATAAACTACCATCCGGGCAAGGCAAACGTTGTAGCAGACGCCTTGAGCCGCAAAGAACGAGTTAGAACTTTGAGAGTTCGAGCATTAGAGATGACGATTCACACAGATCTTACCACATGAATTCATGATGCACAACAAGAAACGCTTAAGGAAGAACATCTTAGAGCAGAATCACTTCGAGGCATGGAAAAACAGTTAGTGCCGAAAGAGGATGGAACTTTTTTACTTTGTAGGAAGAATTTGGGTTCCACACTTTCGACGCCTTCAAGATCTTATTTTGAGGAAGCTCATAGGTCTAAGTACTCGATCCATCCAGGATCAGACAAAATGTACCAAGACTTAAAGGAGTACTATTGGCGGCCTAACCTCAAAAAGGATATCGCGAATTATGTCGGAAAATGCTTGACCTGCGCAAAGGTCAAGGTAGAATGTTAGAAACCCTCGGGCTTGCTACAACAACCCGAGATTCTCGTTTGGAAATGGGAACAAATATCGATGGACTTCATTACAAAGTTACCCAGGACCTCAAGAGGCCACGACATGATATGGATAATCGTCGATAGATTGACAAAGTTCGCACACTTCTTGCCGATCCGGGGAAGGGTAGCACATAGAAACTAGCGGAACTCTATCTCAAAGAAATAGTGGCTCGTCATGGAGTGCCTATTTCAATCATTTCAGACTAAGACGGTCGCTTTATTACAAGAATTTGGAAGTCATTCCAACAGGCCTTTGGATCTCATTTAAATCTAAACACGGCCTTTCATCCACAAACTGACGGCCAGAGCGAACGGACAATCCAAACACTCGAAGATATGCTTCGTGCATGTGTTATGGATTTGGGCAGCAACTGGGATACTCATTTACCTTTGGTTGAGTTTTCCTACAATAACAGCTACCATACAAGCATACAAGCTGCACCATTCGAAGCTCTCTATGGTCGAAAGCGTCGCTATCCGCTATGTTGGGCGGAAACAGGCGATAAACAACTAATTGGTCCGGAATTAGTCCAAGAGACTACAGATAAAATCTTTCAGATCAGAGATCATATCAAGGCGGCTCGTGATCGACAAAAAAGCTACGCAGACAAGAGATGGAAACCATTATCTTTCGAGGTCGGGGACAAAGTCTTGTTGAAAGTCTCGCCTTGGAATGACGTAGCGAAGTTCGGTCGTGGACCTGTTGAGGTTCACATTGATGACAAACTCCAATTCACTAAAGAACCTGTTGAGGTCGTGGACTGGAAGATCTAGAAAACACGGAGAAGTCGTATCAAATTAGTAAAAGTTCGTTGGAACACTCGACACAGGCCCGAGTATACTTGGGAACGTGAAGATCAAATAAAGCCAAATATCCTCACCTGTTCGCGAAGACTCCTGCAAAAGGATGACTCAGCTTGAATTTCGGGATGAAATTCTCTATAATAGGGGGAGAATGTGACAACTGCCACTTTCCGGTAACTTTCATACAATTAAATTACCCATTTTTAGCTATACAATTATGTGTTTTGAACATCCGAACTGCATATTTCATGAGATACAGTTAGAATACTCATGGAATACTTATTTATGATGCACATGATTCGTTTTTATTCATTACATTTGAAACATTTTAAACAATGCATCGAAACAACTAAGATAGCACCTAGTAGACTAGTGTGCTGACAGAAACACAGGATCCGCAGAAACCGTCTTAATGACATCTTTATGTAACACCTGTGCCTCCACGGCCATCAAACAAATACCGAACCAATGAAATATTATATTTCATACTTGGGATTTGTAAAAATATGTGTATCATTTGCACATATCAATTTTTGTTCAATTCCAAACTCTAAATCGCTTTCTGGAAGGTTATACGCGCACCGATGCGTAAATATAACCAGTTTAATGCAACAAACACTCCAGAATAGTGACATAGGCTTAACATACCTTAAATAACCTTTACATAACTTAGAAATAAGTTTTGAAGGCTTTGGTATGGCAAAAACAAGTTAATTCGCTTACAGGGACTAAACTTGACAAACTGCGAAAGTATGCCAATTTGAACTGTAACAGACATTCCGGAACATGACCATAAGTTAAACACACCTTAAATATCCTTTATATAGCTTAGAAATAGGCTTTGAGGGGTTCGGTGTGCTAAAATAAACTTTTGGCTCATTCAGGTACTAAAAGCGTCAAAAAGTGCACAAGTTTGCATTTTCGTGCATAACTTACGTTCTGAATACATCCGGACATCCAAAAATTTATGTAAGCACTAAAATATTTTATTTTAGTGTTTGGCATAAGAAAAATCCATTCGTCACGCCATTTGGATCATTTTTCGCGCTTATGCGCATTCCGTCGTAATTAACCGAACAACGTAACCGTACGGCTAAACGAACCGACACCCGAGATATTTTTGAACACATTTTAAGTTCCCTATACTTTAACTTCATTTTAGATCTTTGAAATGGTGTTAACAGGGCTTAAACGTGTCAAAAAAACGCATCGAAAACCAAGTTTTGAGGTTGCAGGGACTGAAACTGTAAATCTGCCAAACTAGGTCCGTAAACAGGGGCCAGATGCAGCAAAACGTTTTTTTTCGTTTGAACTTCGCAACGTGATTGTAATCACGATGGTTATAGTCCTTTGTGACTATACCTACTGATTACCACGTTATCTAGGCTCAGTGACGAGCCGTAGTTTCGGGCAGAATACGTATTCTTGCGTATTTTGTAACCAAACTACTTATGGGTATCAAAACCATTTGTTTTGATACCAAACCTGTTTTCTAAACTTAGTTAAGCATGTTTTAACATGCTTAGCTCGTCACTTTTAGTTTAGTGCTTATATAGGGTCGTAAGGTAAGCGATTTAAACAATCGCTTATACTTTCGAACCCGACCCGTTTGGTCGATCATTAGGATCCGACCAAGCACATTAGGTGACCATAGTATATAGGGAATAACCTTCCGAGGTTATACCTTATGGTCGCTTCGTTTAAGTAGTTGTATGATAGGTAGCTTATATGCCTTAGGTAAATTACCAAAATGCCCTTTTGACGCCAAAATTCATTTTAAGCATATGTAACATAACTTTTGACATCTAAACTGATTTGACAACAATATTAGACATGTTAAGGCATATGTTACTTGTCATAGGACTAGTTAGGCGGTCCGAAAGCGTTTTACGCGAACGACGCGTTAAAGTAGCATAAGCTACCTAAACGGGTCGTAATGGGTCGTAAGCACTTAGGCTAGGTTTCATTTAGTATGTAGGCTTTGTTAAACCATACTATATGAGTTCCCATACTCATTTGGTTTACGAGCCCTCATTCTCTCCGATCTTCCGATTTAGGTCCGGTTTATTAATGTAGTTACCTATATTAGGTGCCGTTTGATATTCCGAGATCTCTAGCATGTAACACCTGTGCCTTCACGGCCATCAAACAAATACCAAACCAATGAAATATTATATTTCATACTTGGGATTTGTAAAAATATGTGTATCGTTTACACATATCACCTCTTGTTCAATTTCAAACTCTAAATCGCTTTCTGGAGGGTTATACGCGCTCCGATGTGTAGATATAACCAGTTTAATCCAACGAACACTCCGGAATAGTGAAATAGGCTTAACATACCTTAAATAACCTTTACATAACTTAGATATAAGTTTTGGAAGGTTTGGTGTGGTGAAATCAAAGTTTAATCGCTTACAGGGACTAAAGTTGACAAACTGCGAAAGTATGCCAATTTGAACTATAACAGACCTTCCGGGACATGAACATAAGTTAAACATACCATAAATATCCTTTACATAGCTTAGAAATAGGCTTTGAGGTGTTCGGTATGCTAAAATAAACTTTTGTGTCATTCAGGGACTAAAAGCGTCAAAAAGTGCACAAGTTTGCATTTTTACGCGTAACTTACGTTCTGAATACATCCGGACATCCAAAAATTTATGTGAGCATGACTATATTATATTTTAGTGTTCGGCATAAGAAAAATCCATTCGTCGCGTCATTTGGATCGTTTTTCGCGCTTGTGCGCATTCCGTCGTAATTAACCGAACAACGCAACCGTACGGTTAAACGAACCGACATCCGAGATATTTTTGAACACATTTTAAGCTCCCTATACTTTAACTTCATTTTAGAGCTTTGAAATGGGGTTAACGGGCCTTAAACGTGTCGAAAATGGGCTGAATGCATGACAGGGACTAAAAGTGTAATTCTGCCAAACTATGGCTAGCGGTGCGCTACACTTTTAGTGTAGCGGTGCGCTAGCCATGCACAGACCAGATGCAGTGTATAACACAGCCTGTTTTCAGCAGATTTAACCACAACCACATGTTCTCAAATGCTTAGTCACTAAGATAAGGAGCATATGTAGCCACCATAAGGTTCCGACACATGTACGGATGGGATCATGGCAAGTTTTCCATGAAACGATCCTAACGGTTACCCGAAAACTATATATACCCCATCACCCCAACCTCATTTCTTACAAGAATTCTGATTTTGAGAGCTCTAAGTTGAAACCATTGTTTCATACCTGAGTTCTCGGATCGGGATTAGCATTCGGGGACCCTTCGTAAGTATTCTTTCGTTCTTTTCCTTATTTTACTGCTTTTCGAGTCAGAAAGTCAAACTTTGTTTGACTTTCAGCGTTGACCAGTAATGGTCAATGCGAAGTTCGTTTGAACTTCGCAACGTGAGTGTAATCACGTTGGTCATAGTCCCTTGGGACTATGCCCACTGATTACCACGTTGTCTAGGGTCGTAGGGTAGGCGATCTAATAAATCGCCTATACCTTCGAACCCGACCCAGTTTGGTCGATCATTAGGATCCGACCAAACACATTAGGTGACCATAGTAGGTAGGGAATAACCTTCCGAGGTTATACCCTATGGTCACATCGTTTAAGTAGTTGTATGATAGGTAGTTTATATGCCTTAGGTAAATTACCAGAATACCCTTTTCATGTATAATTGGTAATTAAGCATATGTAACCTAAACTTTTGTCACGTAACTGATTATGTAACATGTTTAGGCATATAACACTTGTCATAGGGCTAGTTAGGCGGTCCAAACGCGTTTCACGCGCACGACGCGTTAAAGTAGCATAAGCTACCTAAACGAGTCGTAATGGGTCGTAAACTATTATGTTAAGTTTCATTTAGTATGTAGGCTTTGTTAAACCATATCACACGAGTCTCCACACTCGTTTGGTTTACAAACCCTAATGCTACCCAGTCTTCCGATTTAGGTCCGGTTATTTAACATAGTTACCTATATTAGGTGCCGTTTGATTCCGAGATCTCTAGCACTGTTTGGTGGTTATCTTTAGACAACTGAGCAATCTCAAGTGAGTACATAGACCCCTCTTTTACTGTTTTCCAAACTGTTTTGGGGTGAAACACATGTGCCTACTTGTTACTTTCATGCTTTCCTGTTTTCGCATCATATACTGCTATGTTCGTTAGTACATTATAGTACATGATTTCATTACATTTTATGCTATGTATGTCCATTGCGTTCATACTTAGTACCTCGTTTTACATTTTACATTTTATGCTATTTATGTCCATTGCGTGCATACTTAGTACATTGTTTTTCATCACATGCTTACATTTTGGTATGACATTTGGTTTGTTTACATGGGACAATACATTCATTAACACCGATCATGCCGTTCGTTAGTAGGTAGTGGTACCATAGGAATTGACAACTCCCGTTCCGGACGTCCCAGGGAAAGGGGATGAAAGGAATGACCGAATTCGTTGTTATAAGACAGATAGACCTTTAATTTGTTTAAAGGGTTTATCACCTCAGTCGCCAGGCTTGGATGTATGCATATTCACAATACCGCATAGATGTTCATATTAAATATTTGCATGCATTTACACAAAACATAGCTTTGATTTAAACCAAGTTTTACTTCAATACTTTGTTTTTGTGCATATGGTTTAGTTGAGACCTTTCACTTGCCATACATGACATTTTGACATAGACATTTGACATAGACATTTCGGCATAGACATTTTAACATGATTGACATTTGATCATGCATTTACACAAAACATAGCTTTGATTTAAACCAAGTTTTACTTCAATACTTTGTTTTTGTGCATATGGTTTAGTTGAGACCTTTCACTTGCCATACATGACATTTTGACATAGACATTTGACATGGATATTTGACATAGACATTTGACATGGATATTTGACATAGACATTTGACATGGATATTTGACATAGACATTTTGACATGATTTACATCTTGACATGAACATTTTACATTGTTTGGTTTGGTTTGATTAAGTGATTAAGTAACGATGCGTGTGTAATATGATACAAGCATGGTGGATACGCCGCTGGTACTTCCTATATATAAGTGTTTGTATGGTATTACATGTCGTAACGTTATTTGAATCATTTCAGTTTGAGACATAGAACATTTCATACAAATAACATACTTTTCACAAGACATTGATTTATAAACAATTTATCTTATGCAAACATATTTTACTTGGTTATTCATTTAACCTTACATTTATTTATACTTATCATCTGATCTTATCGTTTTTCAAATGATTTAAAAGACAAAGCATATAACAAGGTTCATGACTAAACATTTTCTCAAACATAAGTCATGAATCTTATTTTCACAAAACCTATGTATCTCACAGGCATTTTTATGCTGACGTACCTATTTTCACATGTGTTTTTCAGGAACTGTTGCATAAGATGGTCAAGATACATAGACAGACTTGGGCTTTAGTGACAATAAAAGATGCAAGACTAGTTAATTATGTTGTATTTATTTGTTTATTAAGACATTGTAACACTTTTAATCAATAAAACGAAACTTCAATTGCCATGGATTTGAAACAATTAATTCTGTTACAACACTCCCCGATGTTTCCGCCACGTTTTGTATGTTCTACGTGGTCGGGGTGTGACAGAAAAGATGGTATCAGAGCCAATGGTTATAGGGAATTAGGTTATTAGTAATGCTTTGACCTAGTCTATAACCTTTCTAGGACCCTAACGCGTGTTTACTTGCGTTTAGTCATAAAACAATACTGTCACCTATCCTTAGGCGACAACCACAACAAAAACATAAATTTCAAAACCGCTTTGAAAACTAATCATCTGTTCTAGGATGATTGATTACTAGGTTTTGAACCCTCTATTGTAAGGTTTTGAACTCTCTATTATATGGTTTTGAACCCCTTTGAGTTTTCAAAACTTCGTAAAGGTTTTGGGTTTTAAATAATGTGAACACGTGCAAACTGGAAGGGTGAATGCCTGTATTCTGGGTTTTCTGTCTAGGCAAGCACTTCGTATACATCTCATCAGACGCGAGACCAGTTGTGCTTACCTGGGAATTCTTGGGATGAGTGTTCACTTATAGGCGAGCATGTCTTCGCGATAAATTATTTTTGACCTATTTACTTTGATTTGTCACTATCTCAATTGTTTGCCTTAGGTAACAAACAAATGATCACAATTTTCATTCGTTACCATTCTGTATTGATTATCCAATAACCTTTCACTCGTTTCTTCCTCTGTCTTTCATTTTCTTCTAGAATGTCTATTCCTCTTGGCACTGGTCAAATGCCCGAGCGAACAGCCAAATTTGTCCAGCAAATTGGCGAAGTGATTCAGAGGACTGTGGATTTAGGTATTGCCATGGCTCGTCTTAACAATGAAGCCTCTCGTCTCGACAATGAAGCCACTCAAGAGACACCAAAGGAAGCAGTAGTCAGGCTTGCAACAACATCAAGGAAGCGTAAGGCTTCAAGGAAACCCGCAGCGGTTACACCTAATCAAGCTGGACCTAGCCAAGTGGCAAGGCCACCAGCTAGGAAGCCGTACTTAGGAACTGCTCCTAGGTGCAAGCGATGCAACCGTCATCATTCAAACCTCATACCCTGCTCCAAATGTACCTACTGTGGACGGAGGGGACATTTGGTCAACACATGCCGCTTTGCTATCCAGAACAAAGCTGTTGCAAATCTTGCTGCTACCCAACTCCAAGTCAACCCTACTCAAGCTCGTTTCCCGCGTGGTACTTGCTACAACTGTGGCGATACGAGCCATTTCAGGAACAACTGCCCGAAGATAGTCAGTGCAAATCCAACCCTCGGATGAGCATTTGGCTGAACAAAGGATGTTGCTGTCTTATGCCTTTGTTTCTTTTGTTTTCGTGTATTGTGAAACAATATGTCTTGTTCATAAATAAAAGTTGTTGTTCACAATTCTGATATACAAGTATCATTACATGTGTTTATGGCTTTTCCCTATAATACCTGCACTAAGGAACTATGTTCCTTACAAACTACTCTTGTGATTCCTCTCTTTCAAGTGATCGCTCATAATTTCCTCGAAAATTTTAAGTACTCGTTTCATTCTAAGATGCGAAGTACAGAAAATAAAGTGACATTATGAGTAATCATGCTTCTGTACATCTTTACCTTTAAATCCTTGGTTGGATAACTAAGGATATTTTTTTCAAATCTCATACCCATTATGTTTTGATTTTTCAACATACACAGTACCAGTATTTCAAAACAATCTTCATGATCTCAAAACATTTCATATAGTTTGAAAACAATTTTTCTAGATGCATTGTCTATGTTATTTCAAAAACATTGGCCATGTTATCAAAACCAACCTTTCTAATTTCAAAATATTTCATATAGTCTAAAGACAATATTAACACAATACATTTTCCGATCAAGTGCATGATTTCGAAAAGCATCATTCATGTCTTTCAAAAACCTTATACATAATTTCAAAATTCATCTCGCATGATTTTAAAACATTTTTGTAAATATATCTACCTAATACACCTACTTTATGATTTCAAAAATATTATATATAAGGTTTCAAAAACGTTAAACACATTTTTCTTAAAGGAACCCCATGCATAGTTTTCAAAAATATTTTCCTCATACATTGACTTAACCTTCAAATTCCGCTTCATATGTCGCCTTGACATATCAGGCATCTCAACTTCATAAGCATTTTACTTCATGTTTTGACTTAAGCACATCCCGTGCAAGATTTCAAAACATCTTCAACTTCTAAAATCCATATGGGATTTTTTTTTATCTCCACAATTAGACCCTTGTGGATAATCATCATTCAAATCAGAGTCCTTAATTGGATTCCTTATGTACCTTAATTCGAACACTTCGGTTCCTAATAATCGAAATCGAATTTTCTTTTTGAATCTTTCTATCTTTATAGTTGGATTCTTGATAAACGTTTAAAGTACCAAATGAAATCCACGGAATGGATTCCTAGTGTGCTTTAAATGCATGTACGCAATTTACAAGACAAATTAACAAACAATTTTGTGGTTATGTGACTATGTGTTTACTCATCTTATGTTTTCTTTTATGCATTTTTGGTGTTTTTACTACTCTGGATATTCTGTATCCAAATCCTTGCAGGATCTTTCATATCTTCATATGAGGGATTCGTAGCAGGATATTCAAAAGGTACTACCTTTAATCCTTAAGTGGGCTTCTATGAAATAGTTAAGACCCTTAGATTATATAGTACCACTCCATGATTCATAAGAGACCCTTTAGTGGTCTAGTCAAAAAGATTGATTCACAATTTGGTTAAAAAAAAAATGACATCTAGTGATGTAGCTGAACAGACTCCTTGATAGTCTATTTAAATCATTTATTGATTTAGTCTAAAGGACTCTATGGCGGTCTAAGTCACGCTCATCACAGGATTTTTCATTTGGTTTTACCCTACACATTATAAAATAGACTGTGTGAACTGTGCAAGGAATTCTCTAATTATGGATGCGCACATAATTATGAAATTTAGTGCACAGAAATCCAGTAAGATTTATTATGTGAAGGAACCGATAGTGACAACAATAACATAATGAGAACGATGTAATGGAGGCATGGTGGACGCACCAATGACGCTTCATATACTTGTATATAAGTGTCCCTCTTACATTGCAAACATAATGTTATTAAGGTTACTAGAAGTTCAGAACCCTAACCAATGTTGTTCGATCTTTTCAACTTCATATTTCCAAGCTCTCACAAGTTTCCTCTAAATAAATTTCGGGACGAAATTTCCTAAAGTAGGGGAGACTGTAACACCTGTGCCTTCACGGCCATCAAACAAATACCAAACCAATGAAATATTATATTTCATACTTGGGATTTGTAAAAATATGTGTATCGTTTACACATATCACCTCTTGTTCAATTTCAAACTCTAAATCGCTTTCTGGAGGGTTATACGCGCTCCGATGTGTAGATATAACCAGTTTAATCCAACGAACACTCCGGAATAGTGAAATAGGCTTAACATACCTTAAATAACCTTTACATAACTTAGATATAAGTTTTGGAAGGTTTGGTGTGGTGAAATCAAAGTTTAATCGCTTACAGGGACTAAAGTTGACAAACTGCGAAAGTATGCCAATTTGAACTATAACAGACCTTCCGGGACATGAACATAAGTTAAACATACCATAAATATCCTTTACATAGCTTAGAAATAGGCTTTGAGGTGTTCGGTATGCTAAAATAAACTTTTGTGTCATTCAGGGACTAAAAGCGTCAAAAAGTGCACAAGTTTGCATTTTTACGCGTAACTTACGTTCTGAATACATCCGGACATCCAAAAATTTATGTGAGCATGACTATATTATATTTTAGTGTTCGGCATAAGAAAAATCCATTCGTCGCGTCATTTGGATCGTTTTTCGCGCTTGTGCGCATTCCGTCGTAATTAACCGAACAACGCAACCGTACGGTTAAACGAACCGACATCCGAGATATTTTTGAACACATTTTAAGCTCCCTATACTTTAACTTCATTTTAGAGCTTTGAAATGGGGTTAACGGGCCTTAAACGTGTCGAAAATGGGCTGAATGCATGACAGGGACTAAAAGTGTAATTCTGCCAAACTATGGCTAGCGGTGCGCTACACTTTTAGTGTAGCGGTGCGCTAGCCATGCACAGACCAGATGCAGTGTATAACACAGCCTGTTTTCAGCAGATTTAACCACAACCACATGTTCTCAAATGCTTAGTCACTAAGATAAGGAGCATATGTAGCCACCATAAGGTTCCGACACATGTACGGATGGGATCATGGCAAGTTTTCCATGAAACGATCCTAACGGTTACCCGAAAACTATATATACCCCATCACCCCAACCTCATTTCTTACAAGAATTCTGATTTTGAGAGCTCTAAGTTGAAACCATTGTTTCATACCTGAGTTCTCGGATCGGGATTAGCATTCGGGGACCCTTCGTAAGTATTCTTTCGTTCTTTTCCTTATTTTACTGCTTTTCGAGTCAGAAAGTCAAACTTTGTTTGACTTTCAGCGTTGACCAGTAATGGTCAATGCGAAGTTCGTTTGAACTTCGCAACGTGAGTGTAATCACGTTGGTCATAGTCCCTTGGGACTATGCCCACTGATTACCACGTTGTCTAGGGTCGTAGGGTAGGCGATCTAATAAATCGCCTATACCTTCGAACCCGACCCAGTTTGGTCGATCATTAGGATCCGACCAAACACATTAGGTGACCATAGTAGGTAGGGAATAACCTTCCGAGGTTATACCCTATGGTCACATCGTTTAAGTAGTTGTATGATAGGTAGTTTATATGCCTTAGGTAAATTACCAGAATACCCTTTTCATGTATAATTGGTAATTAAGCATATGTAACCTAAACTTTTGTCACGTAACTGATTATGTAACATGTTTAGGCATATAACACTTGTCATAGGGCTAGTTAGGCGGTCCAAACGCGTTTCACGCGCACGACGCGTTAAAGTAGCATAAGCTACCTAAACGAGTCGTAATGGGTCGTAAACTATTATGTTAAGTTTCATTTAGTATGTAGGCTTTGTTAAACCATATCACACGAGTCTCCACACTCGTTTGGTTTACAAACCCTAATGCTACCCAGTCTTCCGATTTAGGTCCGGTTATTTAACATAGTTACCTATATTAGGTGCCGTTTGATTCCGAGATCTCTAGCACTGTTTGGTGGTTATCTTTAGACAACTGAGCAATCTCAAGTGAGTACATAGACCCCTCTTTTACTGTTTTCCAAACTGTTTTGGGGTGAAACACATGTGCCTACTTGTTACTTTCATGCTTTCCTGTTTTCGCATCATATACTGCTATGTTCGTTAGTACATTATAGTACATGATTTCATTACATTTTATGCTATGTATGTCCATTGCGTTCATACTTAGTACCTCGTTTTACATTTTACATTTTATGCTATTTATGTCCATTGCGTGCATACTTAGTACATTGTTTTTCATCACATGCTTACATTTTGGTATGACATTTGGTTTGTTTACATGGGACAATACATTCATTAACACCGATCATGCCGTTCGTTAGTAGGTAGTGGTACCATAGGAATTGACAACTCCCGTTCCGGACGTCCCAGGGAAAGGGGATGAAAGGAATGACCGAATTCGTTGTTATAAGACAGATAGACCTTTAATTTGTTTAAAGGGTTTATCACCTCAGTCGCCAGGCTTGGATGTATGCATATTCACAATACCGCATAGATGTTCATATTAAATATTTGCATGCATTTACACAAAACATAGCTTTGATTTAAACCAAGTTTTACTTCAATACTTTGTTTTTGTGCATATGGTTTAGTTGAGACCTTTCACTTGCCATACATGACATTTTGACATAGACATTTGACATAGACATTTCGGCATAGACATTTTAACATGATTGACATTTGATCATGCATTTACACAAAACATAGCTTTGATTTAAACCAAGTTTTACTTCAATACTTTGTTTTTGTGCATATGGTTTAGTTGAGACCTTTCACTTGCCATACATGACATTTTGACATAGACATTTGACATGGATATTTGACATAGACATTTGACATGGATATTTGACATAGACATTTGACATGGATATTTGACATAGACATTTTGACATGATTTACATCTTGACATGAACATTTTACATTGTTTGGTTTGGTTTGATTAAGTGATTAAGTAACGATGCGTGTGTAATATGATACAAGCATGGTGGATACGCCGCTGGTACTTCCTATATATAAGTGTTTGTATGGTATTACATGTCGTAACGTTATTTGAATCATTTCAGTTTGAGACATAGAACATTTCATACAAATAACATACTTTTCACAAGACATTGATTTATAAACAATTTATCTTATGCAAACATATTTTACTTGGTTATTCATTTAACCTTACATTTATTTATACTTATCATCTGATCTTATCGTTTTTCAAATGATTTAAAAGACAAAGCATATAACAAGGTTCATGACTAAACATTTTCTCAAACATAAGTCATGAATCTTATTTTCACAAAACCTATGTATCTCACAGGCATTTTTATGCTGACGTACCTATTTTCACATGTGTTTTTCAGGAACTGTTGCATAAGATGGTCAAGATACACATAGACAGACTTGGGCTTTAGTGACAATAAAAGATGCAAGACTAGTTAATTATGTTGTATTTATTTGTTTATTAAGACATTGTAACACTTTTAATCAATAAAACGAAACTTCAATTGCCATGGATTTGAAACAATTAATTCTGTTACAACACTCCCCGATGTTTCCGCCACGTTTTGTATGTTCTACGTGGTCGGGGTGTGACATAGCATTGCTTGGTGGTTATCTTAGGACTTCTGAGCAATCTCAAGTGAGTACATAGACCCCTCTTTTACTGTTTTCCCAACTGTTTTGGGGTGAAACACATGTGCCTACTTGTTACTTTCGTGCTTTCCTGTTTTCACATCATATACTTGTTATGTTCATTAGTACACTATTAGTACATGATTTACATTACATTTCTGCTAGGTATGTTGACTGATAGCATGCTAGCACATTGATTTACATGACTTTTCTACTTTGTATGTTAACTTAGCATACTTAGTACATCATTTTACATTGCATCTCTGTTGCATATGTTCCAGTAACATATGGACACATTGTTTTACAGCTCTACCTTGTATGTTTACTCTAGCATACTAGGTACATTATCTTCATCACATGCTTACATTTTGGTATGACATTTGGTTTGTTTAAATGAGACAATGTACATTCATTAACACCGATCATGCCGCTCGGTAGTAGGTAGTGGTACCATAGGACTTGACAAATCCCATTCCTGAAATCTCGGGTTTGTTTGGACGTAAGGAATGACCGAATCCGAATACATATTCTTTTGATAACTCACTTTTACATAGTTATCCGACTGTCGCAAGGCTTGGATGTATGAATTTTTACAATACCGCATAAATGTTCATATTCAGTATAGCATGCATATATTTTACAAAACATAACTTTGATTCAAACCAAGTTTTACTTCAATACTTTGTTTTGTGCATTTCATCTATGGTTTAGTTGATGCATTTCACTAGCCATACATAAACATTTGTTACACATTACTTGACTACTTTTGGACTATCAACATTTGACGTGGTTTATACAAGGACTTTTGACAATTGGTTTAAACATAGACATCTTATATTGGTGGTTTGGTTTGAGTAAGTGATTTAAGTAACGAGGCGTGTGTAATATGAAACAAGCATGGTGGATACGCCGCTGGTACTTCCTATATATAAGTGATTGTATGGTATTACATATCGTTGCGTTATTTGAAATCATTTCAATTTAGACATATAACATTTTATACAAATAACATACTTTTCACAATACATTGTTTTACAAACAACTTAACTTATACAAACTCATTTTTACATGGTTATTCATTTAACCATGCATTATTCTCTTATTTATACGTATCATCTGAACTTGTTGTTTTTCAAATGATTTACAAAGACAAAGCAAATTACAAGGTTCATGACTAAACATTTTCTTAAACAGATGTCATGAATCTTATTTTCACAAAACCTATGTACTCGCCGACATTTTTATGCTGACGTACCTATTTTCACATGTGTTTCAGGAAATGAAGCATATGATTGATCAAGATACACTTAGGCGGACATGGGCCTTAGTGACAATAAAAGATGCAAGACTAGTTATTTTGTTATGTTTCTTTGATTGTCAAGAGATTGTAACTCTTTTAATCAATAAAACAATATTTCAAGTTCCATGTGTTATGAAACAATGATTCTGTTACAACACTCCCCGATGTTTCCGCCACGTTTTGTAGGTTCTACGTGGTCGGGGTGTGACAGAAAAGTTGGTATCAGAGCTCATGGTTATAGGGAATTAGGTTATTAGTAATACTTTGACCGAGTCTATAACCTTCTTAGGACCCTAACGCGAGTTTACTTGCGTTTAGTCATAAAACAATACTGTCACCTATCCTTAGGCGACAACCACAACAAGAACATAAATTTCAAAACCACTTTGAAAACTAATCATCTGTTCTAGGATGATTGATTACTAGGTTTTGTACCCTTTATTGTAAGGTTTTGAACCCTCTGTTATATGGTTTTGAACCCCTTTGAGTTTTTCAAAACCTCGTCAGGGTCTTGGGTTTTAAATAATGTGAACACGTGCAAACTGGAAGGGTGAATGCCTGTATTCTGGGTTTTCTGTCTAGGCAAGCACTTCGTATACATCTCATCAGACGCGAGACCAGTTGTGCTTACCTGGGAATTCTTGGGATGAGTGTTCACTTATAGGCGAGCATGTCTTCGCGATACATTATTTTTGACCCATTTACTTTGATTTGTCACCATCTCATTTGTTTGCCTTAGGAAACAAACAAATGATCACAATTTTCATTCGTTACCATTCTGTATTGATTATCCAATAACCTTTCACATGTTTCTTCCTATGCCTTTCATTTGCTTCTAGAATGTCTCTTCCTCTCAGCACCGGTCAAATGTCCGAGCAGACAGCCAAATTCGCTCAACGAATAGGCGAAGTAGTCCTGAAGACTGTTGAATTAACTACTACCATGTATCGTCTCCAGGATGAAGCCACTCAAGAGTCACCAAGACAGGCAGGACCTAGTCAGGTGACAGCACCATCAGCCAAGAAACCAATCGAGGAATCAAAGACCATGGATGAACGGTCTCCTAAGAAGTCAAATAAGCGAAAGGCTTCTCAAAATTTCACCGTGGTCGCTCACAATGATCAAGCCGTCCCCAACCAACCAGCTCAACCCCCTACTAGGAAGCCATACAATGGAACTGCACCCTTGTGCAACCAATGTAGCCTCCATCATCATGCTAGTGTGAAGTGCCGCAAATGCCAGATTTGTGGACTTATAGGTCATACAGCAAGGGTTTGCCCAACTGCAGCTGTACCAAATCAAGCTGATGACAATCCTGCTCAAGCTCGTTTCTCGCCGGGGTCTTGCTACAACTGTGGCGAGATGGGCCATTTCCGGAGGGATTGCCCAAAGCTTGCTAATGCAAATCTGACCCTCGGATGAGCATTTGACTGAACAAAGGATGTTGCTGTCTTATGCTTTTGTTCTTTTATTTTCTTGTAATGTGAAACAATCTGTTTTGTTTATAAATAAATTATTGTTCACAAATTCTGATGTACAATTGTAGTTACATATGTGTATGACTTTTCCTATGATACCTACATTAAGGAACTATATTCCTTACAAACTACTTTTGCGAATTTCCCATTCTTGCGTTTGTTCATGATTCCTTTGGAAAATTCTAAGTACTCGTTTCATTCTAGGAAACGAAGTACAAGAAATAAATCGAAATTATGAGTAATCGTGCTTTTCACACATCTGTGCCTTTGAATTCTTGGATAGATAACTAAGAGTATTTTCAAGTCTCATACCCATTACGTTCTGATTTCTTCAACATGCATAACATAAGTTTTCAAAACAACCTACATGATTTCAAAACATCCTATACATAGTTCGAAAACATTTTTAATATAGTGTATTTACTTAAACATAACAAATGCACAAAGCTTTGTCTGTATTTTCAAAAACAACCTTCATGATTTCAAAATGTCTCATATAGCCTGAAAACAATATTAGTACAATATATTTTCTTATCAAGTGCATGATTTCAAAAGCATCATTCATGTTTTCCAAAAACCTTATACATAATTTCAAAATTCATTTCGCATGATTTTAAAACATTTTTATGAATATACCTACCTAATACAACTACTTTATGATTTCAAAGGTATTATATATAAGGTTTCAAAAACATTGAACACATTTTTAGAACCCCATGCATAGTATTGCAAAAAAAAATATTTTTCTCATGCATTGACTTAACCTTCAAATTTCGCTTCATATGTCGCCTTGGCATATCGAGCATCTCAACTTCATAAGCATTTCAACTTCATGTTTTGACTTAAGCACGTCCAGTGCAAGGTTTCAAAAAATCTTCAACCTCTAAAATCCATATGGGATCTTTTTATCTTCACAATTAGATCCTTGTGGATAATTGTCATATAAATCAGAGTCCTTAATTGGATTCCTTATGTACCTAAATTCGAACATTTCGGTTCCTAATAATCGAAATCGAATTTTCTTTTTGAATCTTTCTATCTTTATAGTTAGATTGTTGATAACGTTTAAAGTACCAAATGAAATCCACGGAATGGATTCCTAGTGTGCTTTAAATGCATGTACGCAATTAACAAGACAAATTAACAAACAATTTTGTGGTTATGTGACTATGTGTTTATTCATCTTATGTTTTTTCTTTTATGCATTTTGTGTTTTTATACTCTGGATATTTGTTATCCAAATCCTCGCAGGATCTTTCATATCTCCATATGAGGGATTCGTAGCAGGATAGTCAAAAGGTACTGCCTTAAATCCTTAATGGGCTTCTATATAATAGTTAAGACCCTTGGATTATATAGTACCACTCCATGTTTCATAAGAGACCCTTTTAGAGGTCTAGTCAAAAAGATTGATTCACAATCTGGTTAAAGGACGACATCTAGTGATGTAGCTGAACAGACTCCTTGATAGTCTATTTAGATCATTTATTGACTTAATTAAAAGGACTTTATGGCGGTCTAGTCACACTCATCACAGGTTTGTTCATTTGGTTTTACACTACACATTATAAAATAGACTATGTGAACTGTGCAAGGAATTGTCTAATTATGGACGCGTACATAATTATGAAATTTAGTGCACAGAAACCCAGTAAGATTTATTATGTGTAAGAACCGATAGCGACAACAATAACAAAATGAGAACGATGTAATGGAGGTACGGTGGACGCACCAATGACGCTTCATATACTTGTATATAAGTGTCCCTCTTACATTGCAAGCATAATGTTATTAAGGTTACTAGAAGTTCAGAACCCTAACCAATATTGTTCGATCTTTTCAACTTCATGTTTTAAACTCTCACAAGTTTCCTCTAAATAAATTTCGGGAGGAAATTTCCTAAAGTAGGGGAGACTGTAACACCTGTGCCTCCACGGCCATCAAACAAATACCGAACCAATGAAATATTATATTTCATACTTGGGATTTGTAAAAATATGTGTATCATTTGCACATATCAATTTTTGTTCAATTCAAAACTCTAAATCGCTTTCTGGAAGGTTATACGCGCACCGATGCGTAAATATAACCAGTTTAATGCAACAAACACTCCGGAATAGTGACATAGGCTTAACATACCTTAAATAACCTTTACATAACTTATAAATAAGTTTTGAAGGCTTTGGTATAGCAAAAACTAGTTAATTCGCTTACAGGGACTAAACTTGACAAACTGCGAAAGTATGCCAATTTGAACTGTAACAGACATTCCGGAACATGACCATAAGTTAAACACACCTTAAATATCCTTTATATAGCTTAGAAATAGGCTTTGAGGGGTTCGGTGTGCTAAAATAAACTTTTGGCTCATTCAGGTACTAAAAGCGTCAAAAAGTGCACAAGTTTGCATTTTCGTGCATAACTTACGTTCTGAACACATCCGGACATCCAAAAATTTATGTAATCACTAAAATATTTTATTTTAGTGTTTGGCATAAGAAAAATCCATTCGTCACGCCATTTGGATCATTTTTCGCGCTTATGCGCATTCCGTCGTAATTAACCGAACAACGTAACCGTACGGCTAAACGAACCGACACCCGAGATATTTTTGAACACATTTTAAGTTCCCTATACTTTAACTTCATTTTAGAGCTTTGAAATGGGGTTAACAGGGCTTAAACGTGCCAAAAAAAACGCATCGAAAACCAAGTTTTGAGGTTGCAGGGACTGAAACTGTAAATCTGACAAACTAGGTCCGTAAACAGGGGCCAGATGCAGCAAAACGTTTTTTTCATCTTTTAACAGCCCTTAACACTCTCCAAAGGTCAAGTTCCAAGTGTCAAACTCTTATGGTGAGTGGCCTTTTTGGGTACCATAAGGTTCCGACACATGTACGGATGAGATTAAGGCACGTATTTTGACAAACGATCCTAATGGTGGACCATTCACTATAAATACCCCTTGCCATCCAACCTCTAAACTCACTAGAATCTGATCTCAAATGCTCTAAGTTGAAACCTTTGTTTCATACCTGAGCTATTTTGATCTAGATTAGCATTCGGGGACCCTACGTGAGTATTCTTTCGTTCTTTTATTGCATTTCGAGTCTGAAAGTCAAACTTTGTTTGACTTTCTGCATTGACCAGCTTATGGTCAATGCAAAGTTCGTTTGAACTTCGCAACGTGATTGTAATCACGATGGTTATAGTCCTTTGTGACTATACCTACTGATTACCACGTTATCTAGGCTCAGTGACGAGCCGTAGTTTCGGTCAGAATACGTATTCTTGCGTATTTTGTAACCAAACTACTTATGGGTATCAAAACCATTTTTTTTTATACCAAACCTGTTTTCTAAACTTAGTTAAGCATGTTTTAACATGCTTAGCTCGTCACTTTTAGTTTAGTGCTTATATAGGGTCGTAAGGTAAGCGATTTAAACAATCGCTTATACTTTCGAACCCGACCCGTTTGGTCGATCATTAGGATCCGACCAAGCACATTAGGTGACCATAGTATATAGGGAATAACCTTCCGAGGTTATACCTTATGGTCGCTTCGTTTAAGTAGTTGTATGATAGGTAGCTTATATGCCTTAGGTAAATTACCAAAATGCCCTTTTGACGCCAAAATTCATTTTAAGCATATGTAACATAACTTTTAACATCTAAACTGATTTGACAACAATATTAGACATGTTAAGGCATATGTTACTTGTCATAGGACTAGTTAGGCGGTCCGAACGCGTTTTACGCGAACGACGCGTTAAAGTAGCATAAGCTACCTAAACGGGTCGTAATGGGTCGTAAGCACTTAGGTTAGGTTTCATTTAGTATCTAGGCTTTGTTAAACCATACTACATGAGTTCCCATACTCATTTGGTTTATGAGCCCTCATTCTATCCGATCTTCCGATTTAGGTCCGGTTTATTAATGTAGTTACCTATATTAGGTGCCGTTTGATATTCCGAGATCTCTAGCATTGCTTGGTGGTTATCTTAGGACTTCTGAGCAATCTCAAGTGAGTACATAGACCCCTCTTTTACTGTTTTCTCAACTGTTTTGGGGTGAAACACATGTGCCTACTTGTTACTTTCGTGCTTTCCTGTTTTCACATCATATACTTGTTATGTTCATTAGTACACTATTATTACATGATTTACATTACATTTCTGCTAGGTATGTTGACTGATAGCATGCTAGCACATTGATTTACATGACTTTTCTACTTTGTATGTTAACTTAGCATACTTAGTACATCATTTTACATTGCATCTCTGTTGCATATGTTCCAGTAACATATGGACACATTGTTTTACAGCTCTACCTTGTATGTTTACTCTAGCATACTAGGTACATTATCTTCGTCACATGCTTACATTTTGGTATGACATTTGGTTTGTTTAAATGAGACAATGTACATTCATTAACACCGATCATGCCGCTCGGTAGTAGGTAGTGGTACCATAGGACTTGACAAATCCCATTCCTGAAATATTGGGTTTGTTTGGACGTAAGGAATGACCGAATCCGAATACATATTCTTTTGATAACTCATTTTTACATAGTTATCCGACTGTCGCAAGGCTTGGATGTATGAATTTTTACAATACCGCATAAATGTTCATATTCAGTATAGCATGCATATATTTTACAAAACATAACTTTGATTTAAACCAAGTTTTACTTCAATACTTTGTTTTGTGCATTTCATCTATGGTTTAGTTGATGCATTTCACTAGCCATACATAAACATTTGTTACACATTACTTGACTACTTTTGGACTATCAACATTTGACGTGGTTTATACAAGGACTTTTGACAATTGGTTTAAACATAGACATCTTATATTGGTGGTTTGGTTTGAGTAAGTGATTTAAGTAACGAGGCGTGTGTAATATGATACAAGCATGGTGGATACGCCGCTGGTACTTCCTATATATAAGTGATTGTATGGTATTACATATCGTTACGTTATTTGAAATCATTTCAATTTAGACATATAACATTTTATACAAATAACATAGTTTTCACAATACATTGTTTTACAAACAACTTAACTTATACAAACTCATTTTTACATGGTTATTCATTTAACCATGCATTATTCTCTTATTTATACGTATCATCTGAACTTATTGTTTTTCAAATGATTTACAAAGACAAAGCAAATTACAAGGTTCATGACTAAACATTTTCTTAAACAGATGTCATGAATCTTATTTTCACAAAACCTATGTACTCGCCGGCATTTTTATGCTGACGTACCTATTTTCACGTGTTTCAGGAAATGAAGCATAGGATTGATCAAGATACACTTAGGCGGACATGGGCCTTAGTGACAATAAAAGATGCAAGACTAGTTATTTTGTTATGTTTCTTTGATTGTCAAGACATTGTAACTCTTTTAATCAATAAAACAATATTTCAAGTTCCATGTGTTATGAAACAATGATTCTGTTACAACACTCCCCGATGTTTCCGCCACGTTTTGTAGGTTCTACGTGGTCGGGGTGTGACAGAAAAGTTGGTATCAGAGCTCATGGTTATAGGGAATTAGGTTATTAGTAATACTTTGACCTAGTCTATAACCTTCTTAGGACCCTAACGCGAGTTTACTTGCGTTTAGTCATAAAACAATAATGTCACCTATCCTTAGGCGACAACCACAACAAGAACATAAATTTCAAAACCACTTTGAAAACTTATCATCTGTTCTAGGATGATTGATTACTAGGTTTTGAACCCTTTATTGTAAGGTTTTGAACCCTCTGTTATATGGTTTTGAACCCCTTTGAGTTTTTCAAAACCTCGTCAAGGTCTTGGGTTTTAAATAATGTGAACACGTGCAAACTGGAAGGGTGAATGCCTGTATTCTGGGTTTTCTGTCTAGGCAAGCACTTCGTATACATCTCATCAGACGCGAGACCAGTTGTGCTTACCTGGGAATTCTTGGGATGAGTGTTCACTTATAGGCGAGCATGTCTTCGCGATACATTATTTTTGACCCATTTACTTTGATTTGTCACCATCTCATTTGTTTGCCTTAGGAAACAAACAAATGATCACAATTTTCATTCGTTACCATTCTGTATTGATTATCCAATAACCTTTCACATGTTTCTTCCTATGCCTTTCATTTGCTTCTAGAATGTCTCTTCCTCTCAGCACCGGTCAAATGTCCGAGCAGACAGCCAAATTCGCTCAACGAATAGGCGAAGTAGTCCTGAAGACTGTTGAATTAACTACTACCATGTATCGACTCCAGGATGAAGCCACTCAAGAGTCACCAAGACAGGCAGGACCTAGTCAGGTGACAGCACCATCAGCCAAGAAACCAATCGAGGAATCAAAGACCATGGATGAACGGTCTCCTAAGAAGTCAAATAAGCGAAAGGCTTCTCAAAATTTCGCCGTGGTCGCTCACAATGATCAAGCCGTCCCCAACCAACCAGCTCAACCCCCTACTAGGAAGCCATACAATGGAACTGCACCCTTGTGCAACCAATGTAGCCTCCATCATCATGCTAGTGTGAAGTGCCGCAAATGCCAGATTTGTGGACTTATAGGTCATACAGCAAGGGTTTGCCCAACTGCAGCTGTACCAAATCAAGCTGATGACAATCCTGCTCAAGCTCGTTTCTCGCCGGGGTCTTGCTACAACTGTGGCGAGATGGGCCATTTCCGGAGGGATTGCCCAAAGCTTGCTAATGCAAATCTGACCCTCGGATGAGCATTTGACTGAACAAAGGATGTTGCTGTCTTATGCTTTTGTTCTTTTATTTTCTTGTAATGTGAAACAATCTGTTTTGTTTATAAATAAATTATTGTTCACAAATTCTGATGTACAATTGTAGTTACATATGTGTATGACTTTTCCTATGATACCTACATTAAGGAACTATATTCCTTACAAACTACTTTTGCGAATTTCCCATTCTTGCGTTTGTTCATGATTCCTTTGGAAAATTCTAAGTACTCGTTTCATTCTAGGAAACGAAGTACAAGAAATAAATCGAAATTATGAGTAATCGTGCTTTTCACACATCTGTGCCTTTGAATTCTTGGATAGATAACTAAGAGTATTTTCAAGTCTCATACCCATTACGTTCTGATTTCTTCAACATGCATAACATAAGTTTTCAAAACAACCTACATGATTTCAAAACATCCTATACATAGTTCGAAAACATTTTTAATATAGTGTATTTACTTAAACATAACAAATGCACAAAGCATTGTCTGTATTTTCAAAAACAACCTTCATGATTTCAAAATGTCTCATATAGCCTGAAAACAATATTAGTACAATATATTTTCTTATCAAGTGCATGATTTCAAAAGCATCATTCATGTTTTCCAAAAACCTTATACATAATTTCAAAATTCATTTCGCATGATTTTAAAACATTTTTATGAACATACCTACCTAATACAACTACTTTATGATTTCAAAGGTATTATATATAAGGTTTCAAAAACATTGAACACATTTTTAGAACCCCATGCATAGTATTGCAAAAAAATATATTTTTCTCATGCATTGACTTAACCTTCAAATTTCGCTTCATATGTCACCTTGGCATATCGAGCATCTCAACTTCATAAGCATTTCAACTTCATGTTTTGACTTAAGCACGTCCAGTGCAAGGTTTCAAAACATCTTCAACCTCTAAAATCCATATGGGATCTTTTTATCTTCACAATTAGATCCTTGTGGATACTTGTCATACAAATCAGAGTCCTTAATTGGATTCCTTATGTACCTAAATTCGAACATTTCGGTTCCTAATAATCGAAATCGAATTTTCTTTTTGAATCTTTCTATCTTTATAGTTAGATTATTGATAACGTTTAAAGTACCAAATGAAATCCACGGAATGGATTCCTAGTGTGCTTTAAATGCATGTACGCAATTAACAAGACAAATTAACAAACAATTGTGGTTATGTGACTATGTGTTTATTCATCTTATGTTTTCTTTTATGCATTTTGTGTTTTTATACTCTGGATATTTGTTATCCAAATCCTCGCAGGATCTTTCATATCTCCATATGAGGGATTCGTAGCAGGATAGTCAAAAGGTACTGCCTTAAATGTGACAACTCGAAATTTAGAACCTTTCGTTGTACGCTTGAACACTAAGTGACTAACTAATTTGATGATTTAATGAATGATAAGTGAACCTTTTATATGATTATGTGTTATGTTACATGTATGCTTGTGTGTATGTATGCGAGTATGTATATGAACCGAGACAACAAGAACCCGACTCGAGACCATGTGGTCTCGAGTGAATAATGACTTATGGGCCGGTTGGGCCACACATACACACTTAGCCTATTTCGAAACCCATTAGGGTACACCATAGAGAACAAGTATATAAATCTTAGTGTTAGCCATGTTGCCATTTTCTTTGGACAACATACTCACCCACACACACACTCCATCCTCTTCACTAAAACCCTAAGCTACAACATTGCTCCCCTTCATCTCGGATCAAACCGGTGGCCACAAGGAGACTCGGTTGAGCTCATCAACATCACTCGAACACCCCATTTCACTCATCTTCCTTAGCAACTCGGTGTCCTTTCACAAACCGGTTAGTGTTTATGATGCTTGTTGGCTAGTGATTCTTATTATATATTTCGGTTGTTGTTAATGATGATGAATCTTGTGTGACTTGATAATATGTTGGTTTGTTAAGTTTATGCATGATGATGTTAATAAGCCATCATACTATGATTCCGGATTTGATTACATGATGAGTTAATAATATCTTATGTCTAAAAGTGATTTAAACCATGTTGTGGATGTTCATGAAATCGGCCTTCACATGTATGTTAGATAATGCTCATTTAAACCGGATTTGTATACTCTTGTGTTAAGAACCGAAAGCTTACTATTAGAGTGATTTATTGTGTTGATAACATGAATATGATAGGTAGTGCATGATTTCATTTGATGATATACTTGAACATTAGATGAACACGATGAATGTATGAAGAACTTGATGAACATGATATGAATGTGGCTGAATATTTGAAATCTGTTGTGTTTGATCCATTTTTGGTTAGGATTAGACAAATAGACATGTTTATGAGGATAGTACATAATGGTGCATGAAATCAGAATGTTATTGGGTAGTACACTGTACCGAATCAGCTCCTGTCCAACCGAAACCTCCAGTTGCGACTCGAAACCAGTGCATGATGAGTCGAAATCTCCCGGTTGCGACATCGGTTGCGAGTCGCAAACACCTGGTTGCGACTCGAAACCACAAGTGATCAGCACACAAACCTTACGACTCGAAACCACGGTTACGAGTCCGGTTGCGACTCGAGACCAAAACAGCCTGAACCGAGACCATGATTGCGACTCAGGTTGCGAGTCGCAAACGCCTAGTTGCGACTCGAGACTATACGCAGATACATGCTGTTTGGGCTTGCACCTCATTTCGAACTTAAGTACTTGGGCCGGACTCTTGGGCCTGATGCACAGATCTTATACGTTGATGATTGAATGTGAATATTGTCGAACTGCCATGATTAAACGTGTATGCCATGAACGATACTTGAATGCATTACGCTAGAAACATACGTGTACTGCTTGAATACGAACCTGATTGGTATGATACAACTATGATAGGACGTGAGTAGCCACAACATTGCTTGTTTGACTTTTCTGTGTTTCTACCGAGCAAACCAAGGTGAGTTCACACCCTCTACAAAGCATGGGATTCCCAGGGGTCGGGAATTGGGGTTAAGGAACATGGGTTCCTCGTCCTCCTTGGGTAGGACAACAAAGGTTCAGGAATGTAATTCCTCGTCCTCACGGACAGATAACTCGTACTAGACCAAAACTCTATCACGAAGTCCCTCATCTTTGTATCGACTTAATCGCCGAGGCCAATGGCGAGCGGGTCATTAGTTAGATAGCGATATTTAGGTTTGACAAACCTCACACTGTGCCGCAGAGGACGGGCGTGAACTAATGGACTACTGGCACGTCAATGATGATAGACATTGATAGTTCAGGGCACATAAACATGACTACAGTCAGCAGTCGATATGGTAACGAGTCAAGTGTATACATGGGGTAGCCCCCACGGCCGAAATGCCAGATAACTAACATGGGGTAGCCCCCACGGCCGGAGTGCCAGAGTAACCGGGAATAAACAAGTCACGTTTTTAACTATGGGGTAACCCCCACGGCAGGATGCCAGCTAAAGGAAACTGTTTTCGAAACAACTTAAAACGAACACCCAACCGTGAACTCACTCAACTTGTTGTTGACTCGTTACTACATGCTTTGCAGGTCCCTAGGTTCTTAGCTGGAGCTTGCATGGAGGAGGATCGTTGTGGGACATGGACGATTGTGTGCCATGTTAAACTTTGAAACAATTGAACTTATGTTTTGATTTAAGACTTATGCTTCCGCTTGCAACTTAACTATGTTTTGTTTGGACACCAATTGTATTGGTTAAACTTTAATATCTTTTAACTCGCATGTTCAATATGATTGGTGGCTGGATCCTGGTCTGTCACGCCTCCAAGTGGTAGTACTCCGCAGGTGGATTTTGGGGGTGTGACAGATTGGTATCAGAGCCATTGGTTATAGAGAACTTGGTTTTAATAAAGGGAAAAACGTTTTTTGTTAAAACCAGACTATAACCTGTACAGTGCTCAACGGTCCACAACGATGCTTCACTCCACATGCAAGGCTCGACATTCTAGGTGATATGATCTGTGTATATATTGCCTACTTGTTAGTTACATAGTACATTGCTTATGGTATGCTTGGTTAGTATAACTACTGTTGCTTGGACACGTGCGTGCTTACTCTATTTTATCGTCGTACGTTCGCGAAACCCCTCTCACTCACGTTCTTCTTGAAATGAAGATCATGTCTGGACGCGTCAACCTAACACAAGCCCAGTTGACGGCTCTGATCAACGAACGAGTTGCCGCAGCACTCGCAGCTGCACACGCAGGAGGTATATCCTGCAGTCCGAACTCATTCTAGGATCTTTAGGATCCTACTCTCGTGAACCAACCTTTGTGTTAAACTCTGTCTTTTCTTTCACCTACGATAGGTCAGCACGTTCAGCCACCCGTGTGCACTTTTAAGACTTTCATGGACTGCCGACCAACCACTTTTAGCGGCACTGAAGGAGCAGTAGGTCTCCTACACTGGTTTGAGAAGCTGGAATCTGTGTTCGAAATATGTGAATGCCCTGAGGCGCGCAGGGTGAAGTACGCTACTGGTACTCTCGAGGGTTTAGCCCTCACATGGTGGAACGCTCAGGTTCAGATGCTAGGGTTGGTTGCTGCCAACGCCACCCCATGGGAAAATTTTAAGGAAATGATCAAAGAAGAATACTGCAGTCGTGATGAGATTCACAAACTGGAAGTGGAGTTCTTCAACCTCAAGATGACGGGGTCCGAAATTGAAGCTTATGTGAAAAGGTCGAACGAACTGGCAATTCTGTGCCCTACTATGGTGGATCCCCCCATCAAACGCATCGAACTATTTCTTCAGGGCTTAGTGCCGGAAATCCAAAGTCATGTGACTTCAGCGAACCTCGCCACCTACCAGCAAACTGTTCAGCTGGCTCACCGTCTCACGGATCAGGCGGTGGAGCAGAACAAGTTACCAAAACGCATAGGTGCTGCAACTACTACTGGTACCTCTAGTGACAACAAACGGAAATGGGATGGAACTTCAAGTAAGGGTTCGACTTCTGTTCAGTCCCAGTCTCAGCAGAGGAAGACTGATGACTACAAGAGCCCCAATCAGCAATCGTCTGGTGGTCAAAGCCATGGTGGGTACAAAGGAAATCACCCCAAATGCAATCGCTGCAGCCTGCACCACAGCGGGCCATGCACCAGGGGCAACTGTCATCGGTGCAACAAGCCTGGTCACGCTGCAAAGGATTGCAGGAGCTTATACCCCGCCAATCAGAATCGTCAGCAAGCTCAACAGAACCAGCGCCAGCAACAGCAGCAAGGTGATAACAAAGGGTGCTTTCAGTGTGGAGCTGAGGGCCACTTCAAGAGAGATTGTCCCCAGCTGAACAGGAACCAGAACAACAACAACAACAATAACAACAATCAGGGGAATGGTAACAATGGGAACAACAACAACAATGGCGCCAGGGGGCGGGTGTTTGTGATTGGCCAAGGTGAAGCAAGGAATGACCCCAATATTGTGGCGGGTAAGTTCCTTCTCGACGACTTTTATGTTTCAGTTTTATTTGATTCGGGTGCCGATACTAGCTACGTGTCACTAGAAGTTAGTCGAATGCTTAAGCGTATTCCAACCCCTTTGAACAACAAGCACACCGTAGAGCTAGCAAATGGTAAGAATTTAGAAGCCGCACACATAGTCAAGGGTTGTAAACTTATTCTCGCTGACCAGACCTTCTCTATCGACCTCATTCCTATTGTCTTGGGTAGTTTCGACGTTGTCATTGGGATGGATTGGTTATCCCAACACCGAGCAGAGATTCTTTGCAACGAGAAGGTTGTCCGTATTCCAGGTCCCGATGGTGAACCTCTCATGATTCATGGCGACAAGAGGAGTGCTGTTGAGAACGTCATTTCTCTCCTTAAGGCCCAAAAGTGCTTGCGAAAGGGCCACACTGCTATTTTGGCTCTCGTTACTGACACCTCAGAAAAAGAGAAGAAGATAGAAGATTTTCCAGTTGTACGCGATTATCCAGAGGTATTTCCTGAGGAATTACCTGGTCTTCCGCCTCATCGCCAAGTCGAGTTTCAGATTGAACTAGCTCCTAGAGCTGCGCCTATAGCTCGTGCACCTTATCGATTGGCTCCATCAGAGTTGAAAGAACTCTCCACGCAACTACAAGAGCTCCTGGATAAGGGTTTTATTCGTCCAAGCTCATCGCCCTGGGGAGCTCCAGTGCTATTTGTGAAGAAGAAAGACGGTACCTTCAGGATGTGCATCGACTACCGAGAACTCAACAAGGTGACGGTGAAGAACCGTTATCCTCTACCGCGTATCGACGACTTGTTCGACCAGCTGCAAGGGTCGAGCTACTACTCGAAGATCGATTTGAGATCGGGTTATCACCAGCTGAGAGTCCGGGAAGAGGACGTCTCCAAGACAGCTTTCAGAACCCGATACGGGCACTATGAGTTTTTGGTCATGCCTTTTGGGATGACAAACGCACCTGCGGTTTTCATGGACTTGATGAACCGAGTGTGCAAGCCTTACCTGGACAAGTTCGTTATAGTCTTCATCGACGACATCCTGATCTATTCCAAGAGTCGGGAGGAACACGAGCGACATCTACGACTTATTCTGGAACTCCTTCGAACAGAACAGCTTTATGCAAAGTTCTCGAAATGCGACTTCTGGCTTCGAGAAGTCCATTTCCTAGGCCACGTGGTGAACAAGGATGGGATTCATGTTGATCCATCCAAGATAGACTCGATTAAGAACTGGCCTGCACCTCGTACACCAAAGGAAATTCGCCAATTCTTGGGTTTGGCGGGATACTACCGGAGATTCATAAAGGATTTTTCTAAGATTGCACAGCCTCTCACCTCACTAACGCAGAAGGGCGTTGTTTATCGCTGGGGAAACGCACAGGAGTTGGCATTTCAGCACCTAAAGGATCGACTTTGTAGCGCACCTATCCTTTCCTTGCCAGAAGGCACAGACGATTTTGTGGTTTACTGCGACGCATCAATTCAAGGTCTTGGTTGCGTGTTGATGCAACGAGACAAAGTTATAGCCTACGCCTCACGCCAACTTAAGGTTCATGAGAAGAACTACACTACACACGATTTAGAGCTGGGAGCTGTTGTTTTTGCACTTAAGTTATGGCGGCATTACCTGTATGGTACCAAGTGCGCCATCTACATCGACCACAGGAGCCTCGAGCATATCTTCAAGCAGAAGGAACTAAACATGCGGCAACGACGGTGGGTTGAACTACTGAATGACTACGAGTGCTCGATCAGGTATCACCCGGGCAAAGCCAATGTGGTGGCTGACGCCCTTAGTCGAAAGGACACTGCGCCTAAGCGCGTACGAGCTCTACAACTCACGATCCATTCTAGTCTTCCCTCCCAGATACGAGCTGCTCAGATAGAAGCACTGAAACCAGAAAACGTCAGGGCCGAAGCCCTACGCGGATCGAGGCAACGCTTAGAACAGAAGGAAGACGGTGCTTACTACGTAACGGGACGCGTTTGGGTCCCACACTATGGCAACCTACGAGAGCTTGTGATGGATGAAGCACACAAGTCTCGCTACTCGGTACATCCTGGATCGGATAAAATGTACCACGACATCAAAACTACGTATTGGTGGCCTAGCATGAAGGCCCACATAGCAACCTACGTCAGCAAGTGTTTGACTTGTGCGAGAGTCAAGTCGGAATACCAGAAACCATCAGGCCTACTCCAACAACCAGAGATACCTCAATGGAAATGGGAGCAAATTTCCATGGATTTTGTCACTGGCCTGCCTAGATCCCAGCGCGGGAATGATACTATTTGGGTGATCGTAGATCGACTCACAAAATCCGCACACTTCTTGGCTATCAAGGAAACGGATAAATTCTCCAATCTTGCGGAAATATACCTCAAGGAAGTTGTTTCGAGGCACGGGGTGCCCACCTCCATTATCTCGGATCGAGATGCACGTTTTACTTCAGAGCTGTGGCAAGCAATGCACAAATCCTTCGGCTCACGATTAGACATGAGCACAGCGTACCATCCTCAGACGGACGGGCAGTCCGAGCGCACTATTCAAACCTTAGAAGACATGCTTCGTGCATGTGTAATCGACTTTGGCAGTCGCTGGGAAAAGCATCTGCCACTTGTGGAATTCTCGTACAATAACAGCTACCACACCAGCATTAAAGCTGCTCCATTTGAGGCATTGTACGGACGTAAATGCCGGTCACCTCTTTGCTGGGCAGAGGTGGGAGATAGTCAGATCACTGGTCCAGAATATGTGGTAGACACGACCGAACAAATTGATCAAATACGAAAACGCATGACGGCAGCTCGCGAACGTCAGAAAGTTTACGCCGACATGGGCAGGAAACCGCTTGAGCTCCAGGTTGGGGAGCGGGTACTACTCAAAGTTTCACCCTGGAATGGTGTGGTTCGTTTTGGTAAACGCGGTAAACTTAACCCACGATACGTTGGACCTTTCGAAGTCATTGAGAAAATAGGCAGGGTGGCCTACAGACTAAACTTACCAGCGGAACTCGGTGCAGTTCACAATGTTTTTCACGTGTCGAATCTGAAGAAGTGTCCGTCAGACGAGACCCACGTAGTTCCTTTGAAGGAACTCACTATCGACGAACAGTTACGATTCGTCGAGGAACCAGTCGAAATCACGGACCGGGATGTTAAGGTCCTCAAGAGCACCAGGATACCTCTCGTTCGAGTTCGTTGGAACTCACGTCGCGGCCCAGAGTTCACCTGGGAGCGCGAAGATCAGATGAAACAAAAGTATCCCCAACTGTTCGCAAACAGTACACCCACTACTGAGGCCGAAGCTACGGAATTTCGGGACGAAATTCCAGATCAACGGGGGGTGGATGTGACACCCCAGGAAAACCAGGAAAACCATACAACTTAACTAGCTTCCTCAGTGAGTGCCTACCAAATTTCGGGACGAAATTTCTTTCAACTTGGGGATGATGTGATAACTCGAAATTTATAACCTTTCGTTGTACGCTTGAACACTAAGTGACTAACTAATTTGATGATTTAATGAATGATAAGTGAACCTTTTATATGATTATGTGTTATGTTACATGTATGCTTGTGTGTATGTATGCGAGTATGTATATGAACCGAGACAACAAGAACCCGACTCGAGACCATGTGGTCTCGAGTGAACAATGACTTATGAGCCGGTTGGGCCACACATACACACTTAGCCTATTTCGAAACCCATTAGGGTACACCATAGAGAACAAGTATATAAATCTTAGTGTTAGCCATGTTGCCATTTTCTTTGGACAACATACTCACCCACACACACACTCCATCCTCTTCACTAAAACCCTAAGCTACAACATTGCTCCCCTTCATCTCGGATCAAACCGGTGGCCACAAGGAGACTCGGTTGAGCTCATCAACATCACTCGAACACCCCATTTCACTCATCTTCCTTAGCAACTCGGTGTCCTTTCACAAACCGGTTAGTGTTTATGATGCTTGTTGGCTAGTGATTCTTATTATATATTTCGGTTGTTGTTAATGATGATGAATCTTGTGTGACTTGATAATATGTTGGTTTGTTAAGTTTATGCATGATGATGTTAATAAGCCATCATACTATGATTCCGGATTTGATTACATGATGAGTTAATAATATCTTATGTCTAAAAGTGATTTAAACCATGTTGTGGATGTTCATGAAATCGGCCTTCACATGTATGTTAGATAATGCTCATTTAAACCGGATTTGTATACTCTTGTGTTAAGAACCGAAAGCTTACTATTAGAGTGATTTATTGTGTTGATAACATGAATATGATAGGTAGTGCATGATTTCATTTGATGATATACTTGAACATTAGATGAACACGATGAATGTATGAAGAACTTGATGAACATGATATGAATGTGGCTGAATATTTGAAATCTGTTGTGTTTGATCCATTTTTGGTTAGGATTAGACAAATAGACATGTTTATGAGGATAGTACATAATGGTGCATGAAATCAGAATGTTATTGGGTAGTACACTGTACCGAATCAGCTCCTGTCCAACCGAAACCTCCAGTTGCGACTCGAAACCAGTGCATGATGAGTCGAAATCTCCCGGTTGCGACATCGGTTGCGAGTCGCAAACACCTGGTTGCGACTCGAAACCACAAGTGATCAGCACACAAACCTTACGACTCGAAACCACGGTTACGAGTCCGGTTGCGACTCGAGACCAAAACAGCCTGAACCGAGACCATGATTGCGACTCAGGTTGCGAGTCGCAAACGCCTAGTTGCGACTCGAGACTATACGCAGATACACGCTGTTTGGGCTTGCACCTCATTTCGGACTTAAGTACTTGGGCCGGACTCTTGGGCCTGATGCACAGATCTTATACGTTGATGATTGAATGTGAATATTGTCGAACTGCCATGATTAAACGTGTATGCCATGAACGATACTTGAATGCATTACGCTAGAAACATACGTGTACTGCTTGAATACGAACCTGATTGGTATGATACAACTATGATAGGACGTGAGTAGCCACAACATTGCTTGTTTGACTTTTCTGTGTTTCTACCGAGCAAACCAAGGTGAGTTCACACCCTCTACAAAGCATGGGATTCCCAGGGGTCGGGAATTGGGGTTAAGGAACATGGGTTCCTCGTCCTCCTTGGGTAGGACAGCAAAGGTTCAGGAATGTAATTCCTCGTCCTCACGGACAGATAACTCGTACTAGACCAAAACTCTATCACGAAGTCCCTCATCTTTGTATCGACTTAATCGCCGAGGCCAATGGCGAGCGGGTCATTAGTTAGATAGCACTATTTAGGTTTGACAAACCTCACACCGTGCCGCAGAGGACAGGCGTGAACTAATGGACTACTGGCACGTCAATGATGATAGACATTGACAGTTCAGGGCACATAAACATGACTACAGTCAGCAGTCGATATGGTAACGAGTCTAGTGTATACATGGGGTAGCCCCCACGGCTGAAATGCCAGATAACTAACATGGGGTAGCCCCCACGGCCGGAGTGCCAGAGTAACCGGGAATAAACAAGTCACGTTTTTAACTATGGGGTAACCCCCACGGCAGGATGCCAGCTAAAGGAAACTGTTTTCGAAACAACTTAAAATGAACACCCAACCGTGAACTCACTCAACTTGTTGTTGACTCGTTACTACATGCTTTGCAGGTCCCTAGGTTCTTAGCTGGAGCTTGCATGGAGGAGGATCGTTGTGGGACATGGACGATTGTGTGCCATGTTAAACTTTGAAACAATTGAACTTATGTTTTGATTTAAGACTTATGCTTCCGCTTGCAACTTAACTATGTTTTGTTTGGACACCAATTGTATTGGTTAAACTTTAATATCTTTTAACTCGCATGTTCAATATGATTGGTGGCTGGATCCTGGTCAGTCACGCCTCCAAGTGGTAGTACTCCGCAGGTGGATTTTGGGGGTGTGACATTAAATCCTTAATGGGCTTCTATATAATAGTTAAGACCCTTGGATTATATAGTACCACTCCATGTTTCATAAGAGACCCTTTTAGAGGTCTAGTAAAAAAGATTGATTCACAATCTGGTTAAAGGAAGACATCTAGTGATGTAGCTGAACAGACTCCTTGATAGTCTATTTAGATCATTTATTGACTTAATTAAAAGGACTCTATGGCGGTCTAGTCACACTCATCACAGGTTTGTTCATTTGGCTTTACACTACACATTATAAAATAGACTGTGTGAACTGTGCAAGGAATTGTCTAATTATGGATACGTACATAATTATGAAATTTAGTGCACAGAAACCCAGTAAGATTTATTATGTGTAAGAACCGATAGCGACAACAATAACAAAATGAGAACGATGTAATGGAGGTACGGTGGACGCACCAATGACGCTTCATATACTTGTATATAAGTGTCCCTCTTACATTGCAAGCATAGTGTTATTAAGGTTACTAGAAGTTCAGAACCCTAACCAATATTGTTCGATCTTTTCAACTTCATGTTTTAAACTCTCACAAGTTTCCTCTAAATAAATTTCGGGAGGAAATTTCCTAAAGTAGGGGAGACTGTAACACCTGTGCCTCCACGGCCATCAAACAAATACCGAACCAATGAAATATTATATTTCATACTTGGGATTTGTAAAAATATGTGTATCATTTGCACATATCAATTTTTGTTCAATTCCAAACTCTAAATCGCTTTCTGGAAGGTTATACGCGCACCGATGCGTAAATATAACCAGTTTAATGCAACAAACACTCCGGAATAGTGAAATAGGCTTAACATACCTTAAATAACCTTTACATAACTTAGAAATAAGTTTTGAAGGCTTTGGTATAGCAAAAACTAGTTAATTCGCTTACAGGGACTAAACTTGACAAACTGCGAAAGTATGCCAATTTGAACTGTAACAGACATTCCGGAACATGGCCATAAGTTAAACACACCTTAAATATCCTTTATATAGCTTAGAAATAGGCTTTGAGGGGTTCGGTGTGCTAAAATAAACTTTTGGCTCATTCAGGTACTAAAAGCGTCAAAAAGTGCACAAGTTTGCATTTTCGTGCATAACTTACGTTCTGAACACATCCGGACATCCAAAAATTTATGTAATCACTAAAATATTTTATTTTAGTGTTTGGCATAAGAAAAATCCATTCGTCACGCCATTTGGATCATTTTTCGCGCTTATGCGCATTCCGTCGTAATTAACCGAACAACGTAACCGTACGGCTAAACGAACCGACACCCGAGATATTTTTGAACACATTTTAAGTTCCCTATACTTTAACTTCATTTTAGAGCTTTGAAATGGGGTTAACAGGGCTTAAACGTGCCAAAAAAAACGCATCGAAAACCAAGTTTTGAGGTTGCAGGGACTGAAACTGTAAATCTGACAAACTAGGTCCGTAAACAGGGGCCAGATGCAGCAAAACGTTTTTTTTCATCTTTTAACAGCCCTTAACACTCTCCAAAGGTCAAGTGCCAAGTGTCAAACTCTTATGGTGAGTGGCCTTTTTGGGTACCATAAGGTTCCGACACATGTACGGATGAGATTAAGGCACGTATTTCGACAAACGATCCTAATGGTGGACCATTCACTATAAATACCCCTTACCATCCAACCTCTAAACTCACTAGAATCTGATCTCAAATGCTCTAAGTTGAAACCTTTGTTTCATACCTGAGCTATTTTGATCTAGATTAGCATTCGGGGACCCTACGTGAGTATTCTTTCGTTCTTTTATTGCATTCGGGGACCATACTCATTTGGTTTACGAGCCCTCATTCTCTCCGATCTTCCGATTTAGGTCCGGTTTATTAATGTAGTTACCTATATTAGGTGCCGTTTGATATTCCGAGATCTCTAGCATTGCTTGGTGGTTATCTTAGGACTTCTGAGCAATCTCAAGTGAGTACATAGACCCCTCTTTTACTGTTTTCCCAACTGTTTTGGGGTGAAACACATGTGCCTACTTGTTACTTTCGTGCTTTCCTGTTTTCACATCATATACTTGTTATGTTCATTAGTACACTATTAGTACATGATTTACATTACATTTCTGCTAGGTATGTTGACTGATAGCATGCTAGCACATTGATTTACATGACTTTTCTACTTTGTATGTTAACTTAGCATACTTAGTACATCATTTTACATTGCATCTCTGTTGCATATGTTCCAGTAACATATGGACACATTGTTTTACAGCTCTACCTTGTATGTTTACTCTAGCATACTAGGTACATTATCTTCGTCACATGCTTACATTTTGGTATGACATTTGGTTTGTTTAAATGAGACAATGTACATTCATTAACACCGATCATGCCGCTCGGTAGTAGGTAGTGGTACCATAGGACTTGACAAATCCCATTCCTGAAATATTGGGTTTGTTTGGACGTAAGGAATGACCGAATCCGAATACATATTCTTTTGATAACTCATTTTTACATAGTTATCCGACTGTCGCAAGGCTTGGATGTATGAATTTTTACAATACCGCATAAATGTTCATATTCAGTATAGCATGCATATATTTTACAAAACATAACTTTGATTTAAACCAAGTTTTACTTCAATACTTTGTTTTGTGCATTTCATCTATGGTTTAGTTGATGCATTTCACTAGCCATACATAAACATTTGTTACACATTACTTGACTACTTTTGGACTATCAACATTTGACGTGGTTTATACAAGGACTTTTGACAATTGGTTTAAACATAGACATCTTATATTGGTGGTTTGGTTTGAGTAAGTGATTTAAGTAACGAGGCGTGTGTAATATGATACAAGCATGGTGGATACGCCGCTGGTACTTCCTATATATAAGTGATTGTATGGTATTACATATCGTTGCGTTATTTGAAATCATTTCAATTTAGACATATAACATTTTATACAAATAACATAGTTTTCACAATACATTGTTTTACAAACAACTTAACTTATACAAACTCATTTTTACATGGTTATTCATTTAACCATGCATTATTCTCTTATTTATACGTATCATCTGAACTTATTGTTTTTCAAATGATTTACAAAGACAAAGGAAATTACAAGGTTCATGACTAAACATTTTCTTAAACAGATGTCATGAATCTTATTTTCACAAAACCTATGTACTCGCCGGCATTTTTATGCTGACGTACCTATTTTCACATGTGTTTCAGGAAATGAAGCATAGGATTGATCAAGATACACTTAGGCGGACATGGGCCTTAGTGACAATAAAAGATGCAAGACTAGTTATTTTGTTATGTTTCTTTGATTGTCAAGACATTGTAACTCTTTTAATCAATAAAACAATATTTCAAGTTCCATGTGTTATGAAACAATGATTCTGTTACAACACTCCCCGATGTTTCCGCCACGTTTTGTAGGTTCTACGTGGTCGGGGTGTGACAGAAAAGTTGGTATCAGAGCTCATGGTTATAGGGAATTAGGTTATTAGTAATACTTTGACCTAGTCTATAACCTTCTTAGGACCCTAACGCGAGTTTACTTGCGTTTAGTCATAAAACAATACTGTCACCTATCCTTAGGCGACAACCACAACAAGAACATAAATTTCAAAACCACTTTGAAAACTTATCATCTGTTCTAGGATGATTGATTACTAGGTTTTGAACCCTTTATTGTAAGGTTTTGAACCCTCTGTTATATGGTTTTGAACCCCTTTGAGTTTTTCAAAACCTCGTCAAGGTCTTGGGTTTTAAATAATGTGAACACGTGCAAACTGGAAGGGTGAATGCCTGTATTCTGGGTTTTCTGTCTAGGCAAGCACTTCGTATACATCTCATCAGACGCGAGACCAGTTGTGCTTACCTGGGAATTCTTGGGATGAGTGTTCACTTATAGGCGAGCATGTCTTCGCGATACATTATTTTTGACCCATTTACTTTGATTTGTCACCATCTCATTTGTTTGCCTTAGGAAACAAACAAATGATCACAATTTTCATTCGTTACCATTCTGTATTGATTATCCAATAACCTTTCACCTGTTTCTTCCTATGCCTTTCATTTGCTTCTAGAATGTCTCTTCCTCTCAGCACCGGTCAAATGTCCGAGCAGACAGCCAAATTCGCTCAACGAATAGGCGAAGTAGTCCTGAAGACTGTTGAATTAACTACTACCATGTATCGTCTCCAGGATGAAGCCACTCAAGAGTCACCAAGACAGGCAGGACCTAGTCAGGTGACAGCACCATTAGCCAAGAAACCAATCGAGGAATCAAAGACCATGGATGAACGGTCTCCTAAGAAGTCAAAGAAGCGAAAGGCTTCTCAAAATTTTGCCGTGGTCGCTCACAATGATCAAGCCGTCCCCAACCAACCAGCTCAACCCCCTACTAGGAAGCCATACAATGGAACTGCACCCTTGTGCAACCAATGTAGCCTCCATCATCATGCTAGTGTGAAGTGCCGCAAATGCCAGATTTGTGGACTTATAGGTCATACAGCAAGGGTTTGCCCAACTGCAGCTGTACCAAATCAAGCTGATGACAATCCTGCTCAAGCTCGTTTCTCGCCGGGGTCTTGCTACAACTGTGGCGAGATGGGCCATTTCCGGAGGGATTGCCCAAAGCTTGCTAATGCAAATCTGACCCTCGGATGAGCATTTGACTGAACAAAGGATGTTGTTGTCTTATGCTTTTGTTCTTTTATTTTCTTGTAATGTGAAACAATCTGTTTTGTTTATAAATAAATTATTGTTCACAAATTCTGATGTACAATTGTAGTTACATATGTGTATGACTTTTCCTATGATACCTACATTAAGGAACTATATTCCTTACAAACTACTTTTGCGAATTTCCCATTCTTGCGTTTGTTCATGATTCCTTTGGAAAATTCTAAGTACTCGTTTCATTCTAGGAAACGAAGTACAAGAAATAAATCGAAATTATGAGTAATCGTGCTTTTCACACATCTGTGCCTTTGAATTCTTGGATAGATAACTAAGAGTATTTTCAAGTCTCATACCCATTACGTTCTGATTTCTTCAACATGCATAACATAAGTTTTCAAAACAACCTACATGATTTCAAAACATCCTATACATAGTTCGAAAACATTTTTAATATAGTGTATTTACTTAAACATAACAAATGCACAAAGCTTTGTCTGTATTTTCAAAAACAACCTTCATGATTTCAAAATGTCTCATATAGCCTGAAAACAATATTAGTACAATATATTTTCTTATCAAGTGCATGATTTCAAAAGCATCATTCATGTTTTCCAAAAACCTTATACATAATTTCAAAATTCATTTCGCATGATTTTAAAACATTTTTATGAATATACCTACCTAATACAACTACTTTATGATTTCAAAGGTATTATATATAAGGTTTCAAAAACATTGAACACATTTTTAGAACCCCATGCATAGTATTGCAAAAAAAATATTTTTCTCATGCATTGACTTAACCTTCAAATTTCGCTTCATATGTCGCCTTGGCATATCGAGCATCTCAACTTCATAAGCATTTCAACTTCATGTTTTGACTTAAGCACGTCCAGTGCAAGGTTTCAAAACATCTTCAACCTCTAAAATCCATATGGGATCTTTTTATCTTCACAATTAGATCCTTGTGGATACTTGTCATACAAATCAGAGTCCTTAATTGGATTCCTTATGTACCTAAATTCGAACATTTCGGTTCCTAATAATCGAAATCAAATTTTCTTTTTGAATCTTTCTATCTTTATGGTTAGATTATTGATAACGTTTAAAGTACCAAATGAAATCCACGGAATGGATTCCTAGTGTGCTTTAAATGCATGTACGCAATTAACAAGACAAATTAACAAACAATTTTGTGGTTATGTGACTATGTGTTTATTCATCTTATGTTTTCTTTTATGCATTTTGTGTTTTTATACTCTGGATATTTGTTATCCAAATCCTCGCAGGATCTTTCATATCTCCATATGAGGGATTCGTAGCAGGATAGTCAAAAGGTACTGCCTTAAATCCTTAATGGGCTTCTATATAATAGTTAAGACCCTTGGATTATATAGTACCACTCCATGTTTCATAAGAGACCCTTTTAGAGGTCTAGTCAAAAAGATTGATTCACAATCTGGTTAAAGGACGACATCTAGTGATGTAGCTGAACAGACTCCTTGATAGTCTATTTAGATCATTTATTGACTTAATTAAAAGGACTCTATGGCGGTCTAGTCACACTCATCACAGGTTTGTTCATTTGGCTTTACACTACACATTATAAAATAGACTGTGTGAACTGTGCAAGGAATTGTCTAATTATGGATACGTACATAATTATGAAATTTAGTGCACAGAAACCCAGTAAGATTTATTATGTGTAAGAACCGATAGCGACAACAATAACAAAATGAGAACGATGTAATGGAGGTACGGTGGACGCACCAATGACGCTTCATATACTTGTATATAAGTGTCCCTCTTACATTGCAAGCATAGTGTTATTAAGGTTACTAGAAGTTCAGAACCCTAACCAATATTGTTCGATCTTTTCAACTTCATGTTTTAAACTCTCACAAGTTTCCTCTAAATAAATTTCGGGAGGAAATTTCCTAAAGTAGGGGAGACTGTAACACCTGTGCCTCCACGGCCATCAAACAAATACCGAACCAATGAAATATTATATTTCATACTTGGGATTTGTAAAAATATGTGTATCATTTGCACATATCAATTTTTGTCCAATTCCAAACTCTAAATCGCTTTCTGGAAGGTTATACGCGCACCGATGCGTAAATATAACCAGTTTAATGCAACAAACACTCCGGAATAGTGACATAGGCTTAACATACCTTAAATAACCTTTACATAACTTAGAAATAAGTTTTGAAGGCTTTGGTATGGCAAAAACTAGTTAATTCGCTTACAGGGACTAAACTTGACAAACTGCGAAAGTATGCCAATTTGAACTGTAACAGACATTCCGGAACATGACCATAAGTTAAACACACCTTAAATATCGTTTATATAGCTTAGAAATAGGCTTTGAGGGGTTCGGTGTGCTAAAATAAACTTTTGGCTCATTCAGGTACTAAAAGCGTCAAAAAGTGCACAAGTTTGCATTTTCGTGCATAACTTACGTTCTGAACACATCCGGACATCCAAAAATTTATGTAATCACTAAAATATTTTATTTTAGTGTTTGGCATAAGAAAAATCCATTCGTCACGCCATTTGGATCATTTTTCGCGCTTATGCGCATTCCGTCGTAATTAACCGAACAACGTAACCGTACGGCCAAACGAACCGACACCCGAGATATTTTTGAACACATTTTAAGTTCCCTATACTTTAACTTCATTTTAGAGCTTTGAAATGGGGTTAACAGGGCTTAAACGTGTCAAAAAAAACGCATCGAAAACCAAGTTTTGAGGTTGCAGGGACTGAAACTGTAAATCTGACAAACTAGGTCCGTAAACAGGGGCCAGATGCAGCAAAACGTTTTTTTTCATCTTTTAACAGCCCTTAACACTCTCCAAAGGTCAAGTGCCAAGTGTCAAACTCTTATGGTGAGTGGCCTTTTTGGGTACCATAAGGTTCCGACACATGTACGGATGAGATTAAGGCACGTATTTCGACAAACGATCCTAATGGTGGACCATTCACTATAAATACCCCTTGCCATCCAACCTCTAAACTCACTAGAATCTGATCTCAAATGCTCTAAGTTGAAACCTTTGTTTCATACCTGAGCTATTTTGATCTAGATTAACATTCGGGGACCCTACGTGAGTATTCTTTCGTTCTTTTATTGTTTTTCGAGTCTGAAAGTCAAACTTTGTTTGACTTTCTGCATTGACCAGCTTATGGTTAATGCAAAGTTCGTTTGAACTTCGCAACGTGATTGTAATCACGATGGTTATAGTCCTTTGTGACTATACCTACTGATTACCACGTTATCTAGGCTCAGTGACGAGCCGTAGTTTCGGTCAGAATACGTATTCTTGCGTATTTTGTAACCAAACTACTTATGGGTATCAAAACCATTTTTTTTTATACCAAACCTGTTTTCTAAACTTAGTTAAGCATGTTTTAACATGCTTAGCTCGTCACTTTTAGTTTAGTGCTTATATAGGGTCGTAAGGTAAGCGATTTAAACAATCGCTTATACTTTCGAACCCGACCCGTTTGGTCGATCATTAGGATCCGACCAAGCACATTAGGTGACCATAGTATATAGGGAATAACCTTCCGAGGTTATACCTTATGGTCGCTTCGTTTAAGTAGTTGTATGATAGGTAGCTTATATGCCTTAGGTAAATTACCAAAATGCCCTTTTGACGCCAAAATTCATTTTAAGCATATGTAACATAACTTTTGACATCTAAACTGATTTGACAACAATATTAGACATGTTAAGGCATATGTTACTTGTCATAGGACTAGTTAGGCGGTCCGAACGCGTTTTACGCGAACGACGCGTTAAAGTAGCATAAGCTACCTAAACGGGTCGTAATGGGTCGTAAGCACTTAGGTTAGGTTTCATTTAGTATGTAGGCTTTGTTAAACCATACTACATGAGTTCCCATACTCATTTGGTTTACGAGCCCTCATTCTATCCGATCTTCCGATTTAGGTCCGGTTTATTAATGTAGTTACCTATATTAGGTGCCGTTTGATATTCCGAGATCTCTAGCATTGCTTGGTGGTTATCTTAGGACTTCTGAGCAATCTCAAGTGAGTACATAGACCCCTCTTTTACTGTTTTCCCAACTGTTTTGGGGTGAAACACATGTGCCTACTTGTTACTTTCGTGCTTTCCTGTTTTCACATCATATACTTGTTATGTTCATTAGTACACTATTAGTACATGATTTAGATTACATTTCTGCTAGGTATGTTGACTGATAGCATGCTAGCACATTGATTTACATGGCTTTTCTACTTTGTATGTTAACTTAGCATACTTAGTACATCATTTTACATTGCATCTCTGTTGCATATGTTCCAGTAACATATGGACACATTGTTTTACAGCTCTACCTTGTATGTTTACTCTAGCATACTAGGTACATTATCTTCTTCACATGCTTACATTTTGGTATGACATTTGGTTTGTTTAAATGAGACAATGTACATTCATTAACACCGATCATGCCGCTCGGTAGTAGGTAGTGGTACCATAGGACTTGACAAATCCCATTCCTGAAATCTCGGGTTTGTTTGGACGTAAGGAATGACCGAATCCGAATACGTATTCTTTTGATAACTCATTTTTACATAGTTATCCGACTGTCGCAAGGCTTGGATGTATGAATTTTTACAATACCGCATAAATGTTCATATTCAGTATAGCATGCATATATTTTACAAAACATAACTTTGATTTAAACCAAGTTTTACTTCAATACTTTGTTTTGTGCATTTCATCTATGGTTTAGTTGATGCATTTCACTAGCCATACATAAACATTTGTTACACATTACTTGACTACTTTTGGACTATCAACATTTGACGTGGTTTATACAAGGACTTTTGACAATTGGTTTAAACATAGACATCTTATATTGGTGGTTTGGTTTGAGTAAGTGATTTAAGTAACGAGGCGTGTGTAATATGATACAAGCATGGTGGATACGCCGCTGGTACTTCCTATATATAAGTGATTGTATGGTATTACATATCGTTGCGTTATTTGAAATCATTTCAATTTAGACATATAACATTTTATACAAATAACATAGTTTTCACAATACATTGTTTTACAAACAACTTAACTTATACAAACTCATTTTTACATGGTTATTCATTTAACCATGCATTATTCTCTTATTTATACGTATCATCTGAACTTATTGTTTTTCAAATGATTTACAAAGACAAAGCAAATTACAAGGTTCATGACTAAACATTTTCTTAAACAGATGTCATGAATCTTATTTTCACAAAACCTATGTACTCGCCGACATTTTTATGCTGACGTACCTATTTTCACATGTGTTTCAGGAAATGAAGCATAGGATTGATCAAGATACACTTAGGCGGACATGGGCCTTAGTGACAATAAAAGATGCAAGACTAGTTATTTTGTTATGTTTCTTTGATTGTCAAGACATTGTAACTCTTTTAATCAATAAAACAATATTTCAAGTTCCATGTGTTATGAAACAATGATTCTGTTACAACACTCCCCGATGTTTCCGCCACGTTTTGTAGGTTCTACGTGGTCGGGGTGTGACAGAAAAGTAGGTATCAGAGCTCATGGTTATAGGGAATTAGGTTATTAGTAATACTTTGACCTAGTCTATAACCTTCTTAGGACCCTAACGCGAGTTTACTTGCGTTTAGTCATAAAACAATACTGTCACCTATCCTTAGGCGACAACCACAACAAGAACATAAATTTCAAAACCACTTTGAAAACTAATCATCTGTTCTAGGATGATTGATTACTAGGTTTTGAACCCTTTATTGTAAGGTTTTGAACCCTCTGTTATATGGTTTTGAACCCCTTTGAGTTTTTCAAAACCTCGTCAGGGTCTTGGGTTTTAAATAATGTGAACACGTGCAAACTGGAAGGGTGAATGCCTGTATTCTGGGTTTTCTGTCTAGGCAAGCACTTCGTATACATCTCATCAGACGCGAGACTAGTTGTGCTTACCTGGGAATTCTTGGGATGAGTGTTCACTTATAGGAGAGCATGTCTTCGCGATACATTATTTTTGACCCATTTACTTTGATTTGTCACCATCTCATTTGTTTGCCTTAGGAAACAAACAAATGATCACAATTTTCATTCGTTACCATTCTGTATTGATTATCCAATAACCCTTCACCTGTTTCTTCCTATGCCTTTCATTTGCTTCTAGAGTGTCTCTTCCTCTCAGCACCGGTCAAATGTCTGAGCAGACAGCCAAATTCGCTCAACGAATAGGTGAAGTAGTCCTGAAGACTGTTGAATTAACTACTACCATGTATCGTCTCCAGGATGAAGCCACTCAAGAGTCACCAAGACAGGCAGGACCTAGTCAGGTGACAGCACCATCAGCCAAGAAACCAATCGAGGAATCAAAGACCATGGATGAACGATCTCCTAAGAAGTCAAAGAAGCGAAAGGCTTCTCAAAATTTCGCCGTGGTCGCTCACAATGATCAAGCCGTCCCCAACCAACCAGCTCAACCCCCTACTAGGAAGCCATACAATGGAACTGCACCCTTGTGCAACCAATGTAGCCTCCATCATCATGCTAGTGTGAAGTGCCGCAAATGCCAGATTTGTGGACTTATAGGTCATACAGCAAGGGTTTGCCCAACTGCAGCTGTACCAAATCAAGCTGATGACAATCCTGCTCAAGCTCGTTTCTCGCCGGGGTCTTGCTACAACTGTGGCGAGATGGGCCATTTCCGGAGGGATTGCCCAAAGCTTGCTAATGCAAATCTGACCCTCGGATGAGCATTTGACTGAACAAAGGATGTTGTTGTCTTATGCTTTTGTTCTTTTATTTTCTTGTAATGTGAAACAATCTGTTTTGTTTATAAATAAATTATTGTTCACAAATTCTGATGTACAATTGTAGTTACATATGTGTATGACTTTTCCTATGATACCTACATTAAGGAACTATATTCCTTACAAACTACTTTTGCGAATTTCCCATTCTTGCGTTTGTTCATGATTCCTTTGGAAAATTCTAAGTACTCGTTTCATTCTAGGAAACGAAGTACAAGAAATAAATCGAAATTATGAGTAATCGTGCTTTTCACACATCTGTGCCTTTGAATTCTTGGATAGATAACTAAGAGTATTTTCAAGTCTCATACCCATTACGTTCTGATTTCTTCAACATGCATAACATAAGTTTTCAAAACAACCTACATGATTTCAAAACATCCTATACATAGTTCGAAAACATTTTTAATATAGTGTATTTACTTAAACATAACAAATGCACAAAGCTTTGTCTGTATTTTCAAAAACAACCTTCATGATTTCAAAATGTCTCATATAGCCTGAAAACAATATTAGTACAATATATTTTCTTATCAAGTGCATGATTTCAAAAGCATCATTCATGTTTTCCAAAAACCTTATACATAATTTCAAAATTCATTTCGCATGATTTTAAAACATTTTTATGAATATACCTACCTAATACAACTACTTTATGATTTCAAAGGTATTATATATAAGGTTTCAAAAACATTGAACACATTTTTAGAACCCCATGCATAGTATTGCAAAAAAAAATATTTTTCTCATGCATTGACTTAACCTTCAAATTTCGCTTCATATGTCGCCTTGGCATATCGAGCATCTCAACTTCATAAGCATTTCAACTTCATGTTTTGACTTAAGCACGTCCAGTGCAAGGTTTCAAAAAATCTTCAACCTCTAAAATCCATATGGGATCTTTTTATCTTCACAATTAGATCCTTGTGGATAATTGTCATACAAATCAGAGTCCTTAATTGGATTCCTTATGTACCTAAATTCGAACATTTCGGTTCCTAATAATCGAAATCGAATTTTCTTTTTGAATCTTTCTATCTTTATAGTTAGATCATTGATAACGTTTAAAGTACCAAATGAAATCCACGGAATGGATTCCTAGTGTGCTTTAAATGCATGTACGCAATTAACAAGACAAATTAACAAACAATTTTGTGGTTATGTGACTATGTGTTTATTCATCTTATGTTTTCTTTTATGCATTTTGTGTTTTTATACTCTGGATATTTGTTATCCAAATCCTCGCAGGATCTTTCATATCTCCATATGAGGGATTCGTAGCAGGATAGTCAAAAGGTACTGCCTTAAATCCTTAATGGGCTTCTATATAATAGTTAAGACCCTTGGATTATATAGTACCACTCCATGTTTCATAAGAGACCCTTTTAGAGGTCTAGTCAAAAAGATTGATTCACAATCTGGTTAAAGGACGACATCTAGTGATGTAGCTGAACAGACTCCTTGATAGTCTATTTAGATCATTTATTGACTTAATTAAAAGGACTTTATGGCGGTCTAGTCACACTCATCACAGGTTTGTTCATTTGGTTTTACACTACACATTATAAAATAGACTGTGTGAACTGTGCAAGGAATTGTCTAATTATGGACGCGTACATAATTATGAAATTTAGTGCACAGAAACCCAGTAAGATTTATTATGTGTAAGAACCGTTAGCGACAACAATAACAAAATGAGAACGATGTAATGGAGGTACGGTGGACGCACCAATGACGCTTCATATACTTGTATATAAGTGTCCCTCTTACATTGCAAGCATAATGTATTAAAGTTACTAGAAGTTCAGAACCCTAACCAATATTGTTCGATCTTTTCAACTTCATGTTTTAAACTCTCACAAGTTTCCTCTAAATAAATTTCGGGACGAAATTTCCTAAAGTAGGGGAGACTGTAACACATGTTCCTCCACGGCCATCAAACAAATACCGAACCAATGAAATATTATATTTCATACTTGGGATTTGTAAAAATATGTGTATCATTTGCACATATCAATTTTTGTTCAATTCCAAACTCTAAATCGCTTTCTTGAAGGTTATACGCGCACCGATGCGTAAATATAACCAGTTTAATGCAACAAACACTCCGGAATAGTGACATAGGCTTAACATACCTTAAATAACCTTTACATAACTTAGAAATAAGTTTTGAAGGCTTTGGTATGGCAAAAACAAGTTAATTCGCTTACAGGGACTAAACTTGACAAACTGCGAAAGTATGCCAATTTGAACTGTAACAGACATTCCGGAACATGACCATAAGTTAAACACACCTTAAATATCCTTTATATAGCTTAGAAATAGGCTTTGAGGGGTTCGGTGTGCTAAAATAAACTTTTGGCTCATTCAGGTACTAAAAGCGTCAAAAAGTGCACATGTTTGCATTTTCGTGCATAACTTACGTTCTGAATACATCCGGACATCAAAAAATTTATGTAAGCACTAAAATATTTTATTTTAGTGTTTGGCATAAGAAAAATCCATTCGTCACGCCATTTGGATCATTTTTCGCGCTTATGCGCATTCCGTCGTAATTAACCGAACAACGTAACCGTACGGCTAAACGAACCGACACCCGAGATATTTTTGAACACATTTTAATTTCCCTATACTTTAAATTCATTTTAGAGCTTTGAAATGGGGTTAACAGGGCTTAAACGTGTCAAAAAAAACGCATCGAAAACCAAGTTTTGAGGTTGCAGGGACTGAAACTGTAAATCTGCCAAACTAGGTCCGTAAACAGGGGCCAGATGCAGCAAAATGTTTTTTTTCATCTTTTAATAGCCCTTAACACTCTCCAAAGGTCAAGTGCCAAGTGTCAAACTCTTATGGTGAGTGGCCTTTTTGGGTACCATAAGGTTCCGACACATGTACGGATGAGATTAAGGCACGTATTTCGACAAACGATCCTAATGGTGGACCATTCACTATAAATACCCCTTGCCATCCAACCTCTAAACTCACTAGAATCTGATCTCAAATGCTCTAAGTTGAAACCTTTGTTTCATACCTGAGCTATTTTGATCTAGATTACCATTCGGGGACCCTACGTGAGTATTCTTTCGTTCTTTTATTGCTTTTCGAGTCTGAAAGTCAAACTTTGTTTGACTTTATGCATTGACCAGCTTATGGTCAATGCGAAGTTCGTTTGAACTTCGCAACGTGATTGTAATCACGATGGTTATAGTCCTTTGTGACTATACCTACTGATTACCACGTTATCTAGGCTCAGTGACGAGCCGTAGTTTCGGTCAGAATACGTATTCTTGCGTATTTTGTAACCAAACTACTTATGGGTATCAAAACCGTTTGTTTTGATACCAAACCTGTTTTCTAAACTTAGTTAAGCATGTTTTAACATGCTTAGCTCGTCACTTTTAGTTTAGTGCTTATATAGGGTCGTAAGGTAAGCGATTTAAACAATCGCTTATACTTTCGAACCCGACCCGTTTGGTCGATCATTAGGATCCGACCAAGCACATTAGGTGACCATAGTATATAGGGAATAACCTTCCGAGGTTATACCTTATGGTCGCTTCGTTTAAGTAGTTGTATGATAGGTAGCTTATATGCCTTAGGTAAATTACCAAAATGCCCTTTTGACGCCAAAATTCATTTTAAGCATATATAACATAACTTTTGACATCTATACTGATTTGACAACAATATTAGACATGTTAAGGCATATGTTACTTGTCATAGGACTAGTTAGGCGGTCCGAACGCGTTTTACGCGAACGACGCGTTAAAGTAGCATAAGCTACCTAAACGGGTCGTAATGGGTCGTAAGCACTTAGGTTAGGTTTCATTTAGTATGTAGGCTTTGTTAAACCATACTACATGAGTTCCCATACTTATTTGGTTTACGAGCCCTCATTCTATCCGATCTTTCGATTTAGGTCCGGTTTATTAATGTAGTTACCTATATTAGGTGCCGTTTGATATTCCGAGATCTCTAGCATTGCTTGGTGGTTATCTTAGGACTTCTGAGCAATCTCAAGTGAGTACATAGACCCCTCTTGTGACAACCCGCACTAAACCAGGTATCCGTACGACTTAATTAATAATTAATTACTGCTTAATTACTGTGCTTGTTTGAACTAGCTGATAAACTGCTACTTGCATACTGATACATGCACTTACTTGCATCATACTTTATTTGCTGTCACTCCACATTTTGCTTACAGCACCTTAGTGACAAACATGATGCACAAAAAGCACAGTAGCACTATAACGGATAACCTATTGAACATGCTGATAAAGCCAGCATCAGGCAAACACTGCCTCTAAGGCCTGTAAGAGCCTGAGATATTTTGCTACACTAGTGGTGAGTGTAGGGATACAAGGGTTGTAGAACTGCGTCTCTAGGAATAAGATACAATGATTGGATGTGCCTAAAACGTACTCTAAGAACAAAATTCAGCACTTCACATAATAATTCAGCTTATAGCTACTAATAAAGTGCCAAAACATGAGAAAAGTATTCCTAGACACTTTCCAAAGTGTCAGAAATGAGTAGTGTCACTAAAAAGAGTAATAACGACACTTTAAAGCTTTGTTAACACTTTAACGGATTACTATCCAACCAAACAACCGGACTATACCCGGAACGTGAAAATATTGTTATTTTCATTATTTATCTTTTTCTGAGCCAGTTAGGGTCCCTGAGTACCCTAACACCCATTGTAACGCATGACACACAATTAACCAAGTTAACTACTTAACTAACTTGGTTTAACCTAACTAATACTTAACCTTTAGTTGGAAATGGACTAGGAGACCCCCCCCCTTGGCCGAACTCGGTCACATTGTGACCCCAATGTACCATCTTGATTATTATAATCTTAGTATGTTTAATATCTAGGGTGCACATAATCCATTGGGTAATGCACTTGTTAAATGTCTATAAGATGCTCACTAAACACACTTGGTCTTTCACTTAAACTTTCACACAACACAACTCTCCTCTCTCCCTCTAGAACTCTCGGCCGAACACCCCCCTCCCCATACATCCATTTTCGGCTTCCATCTTCACATCACAAGATCATACAAGCTTCAAGGATCACGTATTAGGAGGCTTGGTGCACTCGGAGTTTGAAGGACCTCTTTCTCTTGCTTTTATCCACGCCATTTTCGTCAAGATTCTTCCCTAGCCTCGAGCTAGTGGTATGTTGCTTAGAACACTTTCTCAATCTATTCTAAAGTGGTTAAAAGGATTTTTATCGGTTAAAACTCGTTAACATGCAAGATGATGCTTTAAAGTTTACTAAAAACACTAAAAATAGTGGTTAAAAGCTTATATGCTGTGTAAATGATGTAGTATTCGAAATGTATGATTATTTAGGCCCGATCTATGATGTGGTAGCTCGGATCATCGTTTAACCCGGTTTGGTAAGATCATGGATCTTAACATAAGCTTGTTTTGAATGATACAAGGGTTAAAAGGTGAAACTCTACCACACGCAAATCATGAACTTGTGTAAAAGAGTTTTACTTGTGAAATTGTGTTTAAAACTAGCAGATCTACGCATCTGCAAGTGGTATTTTCAAAGAACCACGTATCAAAGAAATCATGTATTTAAAAGGATGGATTTTACACTAACACGCATGATTTTTATAAACCACAAGTGTGTAAACACTTGTGAAATGAAAAGATCCGACGAAATAACAGTTTTTGTAAAAGATGACGGGAAGTTGTAAAGATGGATTTTCTCTAAAAACGAGGTTTTTACAAGATCAAATTACCTTATATGAAGATCTACTAAATTTAAGGGGATTTATACCACAGTTTTGGGAGAACTGCAAGTTCATGTAATTTCTGGCAATTTACACATATGTCGATTTGTTGTTGTGATGAAAGTTGTTCTGATCAAATAAAGAAAATTGTTGAGTTGATTTGTTAAAGAAAATGATACGCTTGAAAGCGTGGCCACCTCCAGTTACAGAGGAAACTCTGGCGAAATTTTTCTAAAAACCTAACACTTATAACTAATTACACTACAAGTGTTAGAATTATTTTTGACATGTTTTCGAAATATAAATTTCGCCATGACTTTATTTACTAAATATTCGGAGGTGGGATTTTCACAAAATTTAACGAGATAAATATATGTTTTCACACACTGTTTATGATTATTTTGTGAAAGTACATAAATATTATTTTTAGAGTAAAAAAAATAATATTTACGAACGTTAACGAATCCAAATTAATACGAACGCTTTCACCATAAATATATAAGTTACATCGGTAATTATATTACCACTCGATTGTTAAAACGTAACTTACGCACTTACGGAAATACTTTTGAACGCGTATTCTAACAACGTATTATTGGAGAAAAATTATGTGAAATGAAAATATAATATTTTTGAGAAAAATACTTATATTTTGGAATTGGAAATATGTATATATATTAAGTGAGAATTAATGATTTAATTTGAACGCACATGTATTGAATCCCCCATCCTTGGGAAGGAGATTAACTACCAAGTATATACAGAATGTAAACACGAAATAGTTGTCTAACTATTTCCCAAAGACTTAAACTATAAAGCTAAGGCACGGCCGTCCGTCTAATAGAATTAGCACCTGTAGGTCGTCGCACAGCTGCCTGATTTGGAGTACTTGGTAGAGACGCACCGACTGTGAGTTCATGTCCCCCTTTTCTCTAACTATTTTCAGTTTTCTTAACTGCGGGGGTGAAATACATGTTACTTTGATTACAAGTACTTTATACATGGTATGGTTAGCGTAAGGAGGTTTACTACTTAGATCATATGAGTGGGTAGACAGAAACTGGAGACCATTAATCCTCATTGTAGGACCGAGGGACGTAAGCGGTAGATCTATCTGGGTGTAGCGAGCCCAACTCTAGGCCCAACAGAACGGACCTCAGAGAGGCCCAACAGAACGGACCTTGGAGTGACTTTGTACCCAACGCGAAATCTGCTAGGTTTGAGTCTTACTACTTGCACTTCACACATACTAATGGCCTTGCAAACCATTGGTGATCTCTTTTTCCTTACACTGCTACATACCAGGGAACTTTTATACTTACAAGTGTTTTACATACTCACTTACACATGAACTCGCTCAACATTATTGTTGATTTTTCAACTTACATGTATTTCAGGAAATTAAAGATCTGGCGCGGTATGTTATGTTTTCCCGCTGCATAAGGGTTCCAAGGTCATCCCAGTTTAGGAAATGTGACTCTTTCCTGGACAAGTCACAAATCTTAAACTGCGTTTATTTCATGTTACTGTTTAGGTTGTTCAAGACAATGTTTTACGTTATGATGTTGTAAGTCTCTAAGACAATGGTATGTTACGCTGGTTTTAAAACTTAAATCAATGGATGATCTTGCATGATTTTATTTCATATAGCTTTGTTATGGTTAAGCTATGGTATTAAGAAGTCACACCAAAATTAACCATGCTTCCGCAAAGCCAGGGTGTGACAGCTTGGTATCAGAGCTCTGATCATAGCGAACTAGGATTCTTTCTCGAGTCTAGACTATGATCACTAGGGCTCTCACGAAAATGTTTTTCTGCATACCACTTAAGTCCAGATCCAAAACTTTTTACAAACAAATGTTGAGCACATTTTATTATTTATAGGCTCAGCCTAGAAAGGCTGAGGCTTGGTCTGATAGGCCGAGGCTCGGTCTGAGAGATCGAGGTAGTTGGCTAGTGAGACTAGGAGAAATGGTTAGTGGGACTAGGAAGAGCAGTCTGAGAGGCTGGGAGAAATTGGCTAGTGGGACTAGGAGAATTGGCTAGTGAGACTAGGAAGAGCAGTCTGAGAGGCTGGGAGGCTAGTGGGACTAGGAGAATTATGTGATATCTTACTTGGTGACTTATGTGATTATCTGATTGTATGACTGATTATTTGAGCATATTTGTGTTTATGTTACAGACTCATGGATTCAGCCGGTACTGGCGATTCGGACACCACTGGACCCATACCTATCGTATCTGATGACCTCACATCCTCCGAGCACGAGGTGTACACATCTGACTATACCAGTACTGACGAGGATGATTTCCAGCCTTTCGCACTACCCGATGGTGCTGATGAGCCTGCAGATGACCCTCCCGCTGAGTACCTACCCCTAGTAGAGATTCCGGCTCCTATACCCTTAGCCGTTTATCCAGCATATGATTTCCTTCTTGACGCCGAGGCTGACGGCGATGTTGACCTGTTTGAGGAGGAGCCCTTTGAGGATGAGATCCAGGGCGAGGCCCTTCTTCCTGCGGATGATCTTCTGATGATCGCTGACGTTCCCGCTGAGGATTCGCCTGCACATTCTCCTGTCCCAGACTCCTTCGAGTCTGTGGCATCCGCACCTTCTCACACATTGAGCGCACAGCACTTTGCGCATGATTCTGATCCTAACCAGGCATCCTCTGTTGCACCTATTCCCAGCTTTGCGTTTGACCATGACGACATAGAGGATTCTGATCCTATCTTTCCCCCGGGATACGACCCAGATCATGATGTCGAGTTTATACCTATGGATCAGCCCATGGAGGATCCAGCTGACCCAGTAGATCCTATCGACCCCGAGTTTGACTTCGAGATGGCTTTTGATGATCCCGAGCCTGCAGTCGCCCCTGAGCAGTCAGCCGCTCAAGACCCCATACTTGAGCATGACCCCGTGCATGCTGGCATCCCTATTGAGCCTGTTATAGCAGACCCACCTGTTGATGATCTCCCAGTGGATGTTCCTTTGTTAGAGGGCGATCATGACATTGTTGATCCTGTTGTTCCTCTACCTATTGTTGATATACTTGTTGACCATCCTGTTGAGCACATTGCACCTGTTCACCCTTTTGTTGCTCCCCCACCTGATCCCATCCCACTAGAGCCCGAGCATGCACTGTTCGCGGCACACATGGATCCACCAGATGAGCATGCACAGCACGGTTGGATACCTGCTGATGAGGATGTTCCACCTTTTCCCCCTCAGATCCCTGATACACGACATGTTGATTTTTCTTTTCAGGTTCCACAGTTTGTACCTCCAGCGAGGCCTGGAGAGGGTTCTTCAGCCCATCCTTTTGGGTATGTACCAATGTCTATCCCCTTCATGCCCCAGATGTCATCTGCCCCACCCTCTGTTGCTCCATTTCATGTGGCACCTTTTGATCCCACCAGTGAGCCGTTCCTTTGGGCACCAGACTCTGCTATGCCACCTACTGACCCCTACCATTCTTTCCACATGGGGTATACTATCGAGGACGTTTTGATGTCTTTTGTCGCCCAGCACGAGTCACACACACAGCGCATCCAGGAGCTTGAGAGAGCTCAGCTGCCACCATGCCAGTGCCATGGTCAGACACACTCTCCTCTGCAGCCATTTCGACCCTTACCTCCAGATTATGCTGCCCGTCTCTTTACACTAGAGCAGCAGGTTGCTTCTATCATTCGTACCCAGCGAGCCATGGAGGAGGACTGGCTCCAGTTACGTCGTTTGTTTTACACCCACTTTCCTCCTCCTCCACCACCATCTGTATAGAGCTCATCAGTGCTGTTTGGGTAGACGTTGGTGAGAAGACGGCGAATGCTTTTGACTGCACAACATTTTTGGAGACTACTTTATGATCCTGACTTTTGTTGACATGTATTTGACGTATTTGACACTGACATGATATAGTTTTTGGACAGGGGTGATGTAGCCCCTAGTTGATTCATGATTGTATAACACAGAGATGTACTGATACACTTACTATGTGGTCTCGATATATGGCAATCGCAGTATTCTCACCATATTTGATTCGCTTGATTGCTTATTTATATTTTTATGACATGGGATGTTGTGTGATTGGTATTTGTGATGTATTGATAACATGAGATGTTATGTGCTATTACTATTACTATATACGTACGTTTTACTATGGCCTGACCGACGTAAACCATCTTTTAGAAGATGCCGCCAAGACGTGAGACACACATGCCTACCAATGAGGCAGAACTCCAGCAAATTATCGCTGCTGCCATTGCACAATACGCCGCCTCTCAAGGAGGGACTAGTGGAAGCAACTCTGGCAACACTGGCAACAACAATAATCCACCTCATGGGTGCACCTACAAGCAGTTTCTAGACTGCAAACCGGTCAACTTTGATGGCACAGGAGGTGCTGTCGCCTTTGTTCGTTGGGCTGAGAAAACCGAATCTGTTCTTCGCATGAGCAAGTGCGCGCTGGATCAGGAAGTCACCTATATCTCAGGGCTCTTTCTAGACGGAGCCCTATCCTGGTGGAATCTACAAGTTCAGACACTAGGCGAAGCTGCTGCCTACGCGCTGACCTGGACCGAACTAAAGGAACTTATGCGCAAAAAGAACTGCTCTCGCGCGGAAATCCAGAGATTGGAAACCGAGTTCTGGCACTTGAAAATGGACGGTCCAAAGATCGCAGAATATGTGCAAAGGTTCCATGACTTATCGCATGTGGTACCCTACATGGTCACTCCTGAGTTCAAGAGAATTGAACGCTTCATTTGGGGATTAGCTCCTCAAATCATAAGCATGGTAACCTCATCCAAGCCTGCAACTATTACTGAGTCGATTGATTTGAGCGTAGCTCTCACTGAGGAGGCTATTCGTTTGAACAAGTTTGATGAGATCAAGACGAAGAAGGCAGAGACTCACGTCGAGTCATCAGGAGGTAACAAACGGAAGTTCTCGAACTTCAAGCAGGGCGCCAGTGTGGTGGTTAAGAAAGGAGGATCAGACACGCCAGCTCAGGTTACAACTGGTAGGGGAAGGAAAGGAAAAGGGTATATGGGCACCCAGCCCAAATGCAACACCTGCCAGCGCCACCATTCTGGTCATTGCGGGCCAAAAGTATGTGAAGCATGTGGGAAACGTGGCCACTCGAAGGACACTTGTTGGGCCACTGCTGGTCAGGGAGGCCAGGGAGGATTCGGAAACAGAAATTACAACCGGGGTGGAAATGGAAATCGCCCACAAGGAAACTATGGAGGTAACGAGAATCGAGGCAACAATGCTAACCAAGCAGGCGCCGTGAATCGTAATCAGAGGAATGATCAAGCTGGTGGAAACGGGCAAAGACTTGGATGCTTTAACTGCGGTGATATCGGGCATTTTAAGAAGAACTGCCCAGACTTAAACCAAGCCCGTGGGAGAGTGTTTCAAATCGAAGCAAGGGAAGCGCGCCAGGACCCCAATGTCGTTACTGGTACGTTCCCTGTGAACCAACGCTATGCATCCGCTTTATTTGATACTGGTGCCGATTATAGCTTCGTATCGTTAGAATTTAAGAATATGCTTGGTCTAGCTGCTAATAAGTTAGATATTCCCTACTCGATCGAATTGGCCAATGGGAAGTTAGTAGAAGCCAATGAAGTTATCAGAGGTTGTGTGATTGAATTGGGAGAGCGTGAGTTCGCTCTAGATCTACTACCAGTCCAGTTGGGAAGCTTCGACGTGGTGGTAGGAATGGATTGGTTATCAGGCAACAGAGCTGAGATAGTTTGTCACGAAAAGTTTGTTCGTATCCCAACCGATGATGGTGAGACCATTGTGGTTCACGGAGAGAAGCGTGATACGCCGTTAAGAATTATCAGCTGCTTGAAAGCAAGGAAGTGTTTGCAGAAAGGATGTGTTGCTTTTCTGGCACACATTGTGGATAAAAAGGCTGCTGAGCCAAAGATCAAAGACATCCCTGTCGTGAGGGAGTATCCAGAAGTCTTCCCAGAAGACTTGCCTGGACTGCCACCTCAGAGGCAAGTAGAGTTTCACATCGATTTAGTTCCAGGTGCCGCGCCTGTGGCTAAGGCACCGTACAGACTTGCTCCGTCTGAGATGCAGGAACTGTCGACACAACTTCAAGAGTTGTTAGACAAGGGTTTTATCCGACCAAGCTTCTCGCCTTGGGGAGCTCCGGTCCTGTTTGTCAAAAAGAAGTACGGTAGTTTTCGTATGTGCATCGACTACCGGGAGCTGAACAAGCTGACGATCAAGAATAGATATCCTCTGCCAAGAATTGATGATCTGTTTGACCAACTGCAAGGTTCAAGCTTTTATTCAAAGATCGATCTTCGATCTGGATACCATCAGTTAAGGATACAAGAGGAAAGCATTCCGAAGACAGCCTTCAGAACTCGTTATGGGCACTACGAGTTCCTCGTTATGCCATTTGGTTTGACAAACGCACCGGCGGTATTCATGGATCTAATGAATAGAGTTTGCAAGCCATACTTGGATAAGTTCGTGATTGTATTCATCGATGACATTTTAATTTATTCAAAGACGAAGGCTGAACACGAGCAGCATCTTAGAGCCATTCTAGAGCTGCTGAAGAAGGAACAGCTGTATGCCAAATTCTCCAAGTGCGAGTTTTGGCTACGAGAAGTACAATTTCTTGGACACGTGGTGAACGGAGATGGAATCCATGTGGATCCAACCAAGATCGAAGCGATCAAGAATTGGGAAACGCCAAAGACGCCAACCGAGATTCGACAATTCTTGGGTTTGGCTGGCTACTATCGAAGGTTCATTGAGGACTTTTCAAAGATCGCTCAACCTTTGACGCTCCTCACCCAGAAAGACAAGAAGTTTGATTGGGGAATCAAACAGGAAGAAGCGTTCCAGATACTGAAGGATAAGCTCTGCAATGCGCCAATCTTAGCACTACCGGAAGGTACAGATGATTTTGTGGTATACTGTGACGCTTCGCGTCAGGGGTTAGGTTGTGTATTGATGCAACGCCAAAAGGTTATTGCTTACGCATCGCGTCAACTGAAAGTGCACGAAAAGAACTATACCACACATGATTTGGAACTTGGCGCAGTGGTATTTGCACTAAAGATCTGGAGACACTACCTTTATGGTACAAAGTGTACAATTTTTACAGATCACAAGAGCCTACAGTACATATTCAACCAGAAGGAGTTGAATATGAGGCAAAGACGATGGGTTGAATTGTTGAACGACTACGACTGCGAGATAAAGTATCATCCAGGGAAGGCGAACGTGGTCGCCGATGCCCTAAGTCGTAAAGAGAGAATCAAGCCCATAAGGGTTAGAGCTTTGGAAATGATTATACGAACCGATCTTTCCTTGCGCATTCGTGCCGCGCAGAAAGAAGCTCTCAAGGAAGGAAACCTTGAAGAAGAATATCTCTGTGGGATGGAGAAACTACTGGTACCAAACGAGGAAGGAACGTTATGTTTTGAGAAAAGGATTTGGGTTCCTCTGTTTGGTGGTTTAAGGGAAGTTATTTTTTATGAAGCTCACAAATCACGGTACTCTATCCATCCTGGAGCGGATAAGATGTATCAAGATCTCAAGGATTACTATTGGTGGCCTAGGATGAAAGGCGACGTTGCTGTTTATGTGAGCAAATGTTTAACATGCGCTAAGGTTAAAGCGGAATACCAGAAGCCTTCAGGACTTCTGCAACAACCTGAGATTCCCAAGTGGAAATGGGAACAAATCTCAATGGATTTTGTTACAAAATTGCCGAGAACGCCAAGAGGCCATGACACTATCTGGGTGATAGTGGATCGATTAACGAAGTCAGCACACTTCTTACCTATCAGAGAGAAGGATAATACGAGCAAATTGGCTGAAATTTACATGAGAGAGATCGTCGCGCGCCATGGAGTGCCTCTCTCAATCATTTCTGATAGAGACGGAAGGTTTGTGTCAAGGATATGGCAATCCTTCCAAGAAGCCTTTGGCTCACAATTGAATCTGAGCACTACGTTTCATCCGCAAACTGACGGTCAGAGCGAGCGAATGATACAGACTTTGGAAGACATGCTGAGAGCGTGTGTTATGGATTTGGGCGGTAGCTAGGACAAACATTTGCCTTTGGTCGAATTTTCATACAACAACAGCTACCACACCAGTATTGGTGTCGCGCCATTTGAAGCCCTTTACGGACGCAAGTGCCGATCACCCCTATGTTGGGCTGACGCAGGTGATAGGCAGCTTGCTGGTCCCGAAATCGTCCAAGAGACGACAGACAAGATCGCGCAGATTCTTAAACGCATCGAAGCAGCTCGCCACAGACAGAAGGCCTATGCGGATCCAAACCGAAAACATGTGGATTTCCAAGTTGGAGAAATGGTGTTATTGAAAGTCTCACCCTGGAAGGGTGTGGCACGCTTCGGGAAGCGTGGGAAGTTAAATCCGCGCTACATTGGTCCTTTCAGAATTCTGGAAAGAATAGGACTAGTAGCATACAAGTTGGACCTACCTGCTGAACTCCATTCAGTCCACGATACATTTCATGTATCCAACCTGAAGAAAAGTCCAACTCAAGATGACATTGCCATTCCCATCGACGAGATTCATGTTGACGACACGCTCCATTTCGTTGAAAAACCGGTCGAGGTTACGGATTGGAAGGTAAACAAGACCCGCCGGAGAAGTGTCAAGCTCGTCAAAGTTCGTTGGAATGCCAGACACGGTCCTGAGTACACCTGGGAGCGTGAGGACCGGATGAAAGAGAAATGTAACAACTGTGCTTGTAATCACTATGAACAGTTCTATCATCAATAAAACAATGTTATTTGATCCCAATGTTTGTTTGATTGTGTTTTACATTTTTCATGTTTTGATTTTTGTTCAATTCCAAACTCTACATCACTTTCTGGAGAGTTATACGCAAACTAGTGCGTAAACGTACTCAGTTTAATGCGAGAAATACTCTGGAACATCAACATATACTCAACATACCTTAAATAACATTTACATAACTTAGAAATAAGTTTTGAAGGCTTTGGTATGGCAAAAACAAGTTAATTCGCTTACAGGGACTAAACTTGGTTGTGTTATGATGCAAAGGAACAAAGTCATAGCATATGCATCAAGGCAGTTGAAGATACATGAGAAGAACTACACCACTCATGATCTTGAGTTAGGTGCAGTTGTCTTTGCTCTCAAGATCTGGAGACACTATTTGTACGGTACAAAATGTGTGGTTTTCACTGACCACAAAAGTCTTCAGCATATCTTCAACCAGAAAGAACTCAACCTGAGACAGCGGCGTTGGGTTGAGCTTCTAAACGACTATGATTGCGAAATTCGCTACCATCCTGGTAAGGCGAATGTCGTAGCAGATGCATTGAGTCGTAAGGAACGTACTAAGCTTCATTGTGTACGTGTTCAATCTGTTATTCAAGCTCGATCCGATATTCAAGCACGCATTTCTCAAGCTCAACAATCTTGTGTTTCACAAGGATTGATGGATAAGGAATTTCCTTATCACATAACACCTGCTCTGGAACTGAAGGACAATGGATCGTATTACTTCATGGACCGTTTGTGGGTCCCAAGCCTAGATGATCTTCGTACCTTACTTATGGATGAAGCCCATAAGTCTCGTTATTCCATTCATCCGGGCTCAGATAAGATGTATAAGGATCTTCGTATTCTCTATTGGTGGCCTGGTATGAAGAAAGACATTGCCTTATACGTATCAAAATGCCTTACTTGTCTAAAGGTTAAGGCTGAACATCAGCGTCCTTCTGGTTTATTGGAACAACCAGAGATCCCAGTTTGGAAATGGGAAAACATTACTATGGATCTTGTTACCAAACTCCCGCGCACAAAGAAAGGTCATGATGCCATCTGGGTAGTCGTTGATCGTCTTACAAAGTCAGCACATTTCTTGCCAATCCGTGAGGATTTTCCTGCTGACAGACTTGCTCAAATCTATGTAGATGAAATTGTGGCTCGACATGGTGTTCCTTTGAACATCATTTCTGACAGAGATGCTCGTTTCACTTCTCATTTTTGGAGAACCATGCAATCTGCCATGGGGACCCAACTTAATCTGAGCACAGCTTATCATCCGCAAACGGATGGTCAATCTGAGAGAACAATCCAGACTCTGGAGGATATGCTAAGAGCTTGTGTGATCGATTTTGGTGGTAGCTGGGATTCACATCTTAAATTGATTGAATTCTCCTACAACAACAGTTATCACACTAGCATCAAAATGGCTCCTTTCGAGGCTCTCTATGGTCGAAAATGTCGTTCACCAGTCTGCTGGAATGAGATTGGCGAGGCTCAACTTACTGGACCTGCCCTCATTTTAGAGACAACTGACAAGGTCAAGAAAGTTCGTGATAACCTTCAGGCAGCTAGAAGCCGTCAGAAGATTTACGCGGACCCAAAACGCAAAGCCTTGGAATTTCAAGTCGGTGATCAAGTATTACTTAAGGTCTCACCTTGGAAAGGTGTGATCAGATTTAGAAAGAAAGGAAAACTTGCACCTAGATACGTTGGACCATTCAAGATCGTCGAAAGAATCGGAAAGGTAGCCTACAGACTTGAGTTACCTCCTGAACTTGGAAATGTTCATCCAACTTTTCACGTGTCCAATCTCAAGAAGTGTTCAGCTGATGAGAACTTCTCCATACCGCTTGACGAAATTCGTGTTGGCAAAACACTGAAATTTGTTGAGAAACCAGTGGAAATCATGGAACGTGAAGTCAAGTGGCTTAAACGCAAGCGCATTCCTTTGGTCAAAGTTCGCTGGGAAGCTAAACGTGGACCTGAGTTTACTTGGGAACGCGAAGATCAAATGAAGGCGAAATATCCACATCTTTTTTCCACGAGTTTCCTCTAAATAAATTTCGGGACGAAATTTCCACAAGTAGGGGAGACTGTAACAACTGTGCTTGTAATCACTATGAACAGTTCTATCATCAATAAAACAATGTTATTTGATCCCAATGTTTGTTTGATTGTGTTTTACATTTTTCATGTGTTGATTTTTGTTCAATTCCAAACTCTACATCACTTTCTGGAGAGTTATACGCAAACTAGTGCGTAAACGTACTCAGTTTAATGCGAGAAATACTCTGGAACATCAACATATACTCAACATACCTTAAATAACCTTTACATAACTTAGAAATAAGTTTTGAAGGCTTTGGTATGGCAAAAACAAGTTAATTCGCTTACAGGGACTAAACTTGACAAACTGCGAAAGTATGTCAATTTGAACTGTAACGAACATTCCGGAACATAACCATAAGTTAAACACACCTTAAATATCCTTTACATAGCTTAGAAATAGGCTTTGAGGGGTTCGGTGTGCTAAAATAAACTTTTGGGTCATTCAGGGACTAAAGGTGTCAAAAAGTGCACAAGTTTGCATTTTCGCGCATAACTTACGTTCTGAATACATTCGGACATCCAAAAATTTATGTGAGCATGACTATATTATATTTTAGTGTTCTCCATAAGAAAAATCCATTCGTCGCGTCATTTGGATCGTTTTTCGCGCTTGTGCGCATTCCGTCGTAATTAAGCGAACATCGCGTTCGTACGGCCAAACGAAATGACATCAGACATATTTTTGAACATGTTTCAAGTCCACAATGTTTAGGCATCATTTTAGGGCCTTAAAGTTGGCTTTACGGGCCTTAGAAGTGCCGGAAATGGGCTGATTACACAACAGGGACCAAAACTGTAATTTCTGATCTGCAACTCTCAGGCGGCCCGCCTGAGTTTCTTCACATCCTGACGCGGGCCGCGTCCGCATGTCTGGTCAGATAACAATGAACAGTCAGCACGATCCAGCTGTTTTAACCACAACCACAAGCTTACAACTTGCCATTTCAGCTGATAAGGATCATATTAGGCTACCACAACTTTGCAACACATGTACGGTTACGATTAAGACACGTTTTCCATGAAACGATCTTAACGGTGGACCGAAAACTATAAATACCCCACCCCCCATTGTTCATAATCACTAGAAATTTGATTTGAGAAACTCTAAGTTGAAACATTTGTTTCATATCTGAGATTTTTGAATCGAGTTTAGCATTCGGGGACCCTTCGTAAGTATTCTTTCGTTCTTTTCCTTATTTTACTGCTTTTCGAGTCAGAAAGTCAAACTTTGTTTGACTTTCAGCGTTGACCAGTAATGGTCAATGCGAAGTTCGGTTGAACTTCGCAACGTGATTGTAATCACGATGGTCATAGTCCCTTGGGACTATGCCTACGGATTACCACGTTGTCTAGGGTCGTAGGGTAAGCGATCTAATAAATCGCTTATACCTTCGAACCCGACCCAGTTTGGTCGATCATTAGGATCCGACCAAATACATTAGGTGACCATAGTATATAGGGAATAACCTTCCGAGGTTATACCTTATGGTCACATCGTTTAAGTAGTTGTATGATAGGTAGTTTATATGCCTTAGGTAAATTACCAGAATACCCTTTTCATGTATAATTGGTAATTAAGCATATGTAACCTAAACTTTTGTCACATAACTGATTATGTAACATGTTTAGGCATATAACACTTGTCGTAGGACTAGTTAGGCGGTCCGAACGCGTTTCACGCGCACGATGCGTTAAAGTAGCATAAGCTACCTAAACGGATCATATTGGGTCAATAAGACTAAGGTTAAGTTTCATTTAGTATGTAGGCTTTGTTAAACCATATCACGTGAGTTCCTACACTCATTTGGTTTACAAACCCTAATGCTACCCAGTCTTCCGAGATAGGTCCGGTTTATTAACATAGTTACCTATATTAGGTGTCGTTTGATTCCGAGATCTCTAGCGTTGCTTGGTGATTATCTTTAGCCATCTGAGCAATCTCAAGTGAGTATATAGACCCCTCTTTTACTATTTTCCAAACTATTTTGGGGTGGAACACATGTGCCTACTTGTTACTTTCGTGCTTTCCTGTTTTCACATCATATACCTGCTATGTTCGTTAGTACATTATAGTACATGATTTCATGACATTTCCTGCTAGGTGTGCCCATTATGTGCATTACTTAGTACATCGTTTTACATGACATTTCACGCTATGTATGTTCATTTGATTACATACTTAGTGCATTGTTTTTCACATGCTTACATTTTGGTATGACATTTGGTTTGTTTACATGGGACAATACATTCATTAACATTAGCTACGCCGTTCGTTAGTAGGTAGTGGTACCATAGGAATTGACAACTCCCGTTCCGGACATCCCAGGGAAAGGGGATGAAAGGAATGACCGAATTCGATGATATAAGACAGATAGACCTTTAATTTGTTTAAAGGGTTTATCACCACAGTCACAAGGCTTGGATGTATGCATTTTCACAATACCGCATAAATGTTCATATTAAATATTTGCATGCATTTTTCCACAAAGACATAAGATTGATTTAAACCATGTTTTACTTCAACATTTTGTTTTTGTGCATATGGTTTAGTTGAGACATTTCACTTGCCATACATGACATTTTGACATAGACATTTTACACAAAGACATTTGACAAAGACATTTGACATGGATATTTGACATAGACATTTGACATGGATATTTGACATTGACATTTGACATGGTTTAAATTTGACACATAACATGTTTGACAATTGTTTCACACTACATGATTTACATCTTGACATGAACACTTTGACATATTATTCAATACATTTGACAATTGGTTTAAACATAGACTTCTTACATTGGTTGGTATGGTTTGATTAAGTGATTAAGTAACGATGCGTGTGTAATATGATACAAGCATGGTGGATACGCCGCTGGTACTTCCTATATATAAGTGTTTGTATGGTATTACATGTCGTAACGTTATTTGAATCATTTCAATATGGAGACATAGAACATTTTATACAAATAACATACTTTTCACAAGACATTGATTTACAAACAACTTATCTTATACAAACACATTTTTACATGGTTATTTATTTAACCTGACATTTACTTATACATATCATCTGATCTTATTGTTTTCAAATGATTTACATAACAAAGCAAATTACAAGGTTCATGACTAAACATTTTTCTTAAACATAAGTCATGAATCCTATTTTCACAAAACCTATGTATCTCACAGGCATTTTTATGCTGACGTACCTATTTTCACATGTGTTTTCAGGTGCTTTTCCATAGGATGTTGATCATGATACTAGGGCGGACCTGTGCCTTAGAGACTTTAAAAGAAGATAGACTATGTTTAATTATGTTCTGAACTCTTTAATTTCCTGTTTGAAACAATGTAACACCTTTGTTTATAGATAAAATACAACTTTGTATGCCATGGTTATGAAACAATTAATTCTGTTGCAACACTCCCCGATGTTTCCGCCACGCTTTGTATGTTATACGTGGTCGGGGTGTGACAGAAGAGTTGGTATCAGAGCCAATGGTTATAGGGAATTAGGTTATTAGTAATGCTTTGACCTAGACTATAACTTTTCTAGGACCCTAACACAAGTTATCTTGTGTTTAGATCTTAAAACATATACATCACCTATCCTTAGGTGATTATCAAAACAAGCACCAAATTTTCCGAATTGATTTTTGAAAAACAACCATCTGTTTTTGAATGATTTATTACAAGGTTTTGAACCCTCAATTGTAAGGTTTTGAACCCTCTGTTATATGGTTTTGAACCCTTTTCAGTTTGGTTTTTGGCCTTGTGCCTTCAAATTTTCAAATTCCCGTCAAACGTTTTGGGTTTTAAATAATGTGAACATGTGCAAACTGGAAGGGTGAATGCCTGTATTCTGGGTTTTCTGTCTAGGCAAGCACTTCGTATATATCTCATCAGACGCGAGACCAGTTGTGCTTACCTGGGAATTCTTGGGATGAGTGTTCACTTATAGGCGAGCATGTCTTCATTATACATTATTTTTGACCCATTTACTTTGATTAGTCACTGTGTGTCGTTTGTTTGCTTTGTGATACGGACGAATGACCACCATCTTTGCTTTTGTTGATTTTGTTTCATCTCATTCTCTTCATCCCATCATCTCACTCGTTTCCTTTCATGTTTTCCTCTTTTAGAATGCCTCCTCGACGCGACAATCTGATTGCGACTGCCGAACTGGCAGAAATTATTGCGGAGCAAATGGCTGCTCAATTTCCAAATCTCTTTGCTCAATGGAACCAAGCCAACAATAATAACAATGTTCCATGCAAATACAAGGATTTTAACCAGGCTAAACCACTCAAGTTTAGTGGTTCTGAAGGGGCAACTGGGCTTCTTCAGTGGTTCGAAAGCATTGAGAATACTTTTCGCCACGTGCAGTGTCCGGATAATCGCAAGGTCGAGTTCTCCTCGAGCGTATTTCAGAAGAGGGCTTTGACATGGTGGAACGGGGTTATGAGAGACCGAGGTGCAGAAGTTGCTCTCGCACAGACATGGGCTGAACTTAGAGCCCTTATGATGAGGGAATTCTGTCCTCGCCATGAACAGCGAGCGTTGGAGAAAGAGTTTGATGTTTTGAAGCAAGATAGTGGTGAGCACAGGGCTTATACTGATCGGTTTGAGGAGTTGAGTTTGCTTTGCCCAACTATGGTTACCCCACTTGACAAGGCTATCGAGAGATACATCGACGGCCTACCTGACTCGGTACAAGACATTCTTACTGGTAGTGAACCTGCCACACTCCGTCAGGCGATTGAGTTATCAGCGACGTTGACTGAGTCGCAGATAAGAAAGGGAAAGCTACACCGAAAGGGTGACAAGGGCAAGAAACAGTTGGCTGACAAGGGGGATAGCAAGAAGGGTCAAACCAAGAATGGAAAGGACTCTGGTTCTTCGAATAAGTCAAGGAAGCGTAAGGCTTCCCAAAATTTTGCTATCACTGCCCAAGCTAATCAGGCAGCTCCCAACCAACCCGCACAGCCTCCAGCGAAGAAACCCTATTCAGGGAATGCACCTTTGTGCAATAGATGCAACAGTCACCACCAGCCGCAACTTCCATGCCGTTTCTGTACTAACTGTGGGAAGCCAGGCCATCTTGCCAATGTTTGTCGGTCTGCTCAGAATCCCGCGGTTCAGAACCCGGCTCAACAAGTTGCTCAGCAACAGGGTCAAGCTGCAAGACCATATTACCCACCGGGTGCTTGTTATAATTGTGGGGACCTGACCCACTACAGAAACCAGTGCCCAAGACTAGCCAACCAGAACCATAACCAGAATCAGGCTCAGGCTCCGGCTCGAGGCCGAGCCTTTAACATGAATGCCCAAGAGGCACAGGCTGACGATAATGTGGTGAACGGTACGTTCTTTATTAATAATCAGCCTGCATATGTTCTTTTCGATTCTGGTGCCGATAAGAGTTTTGTGTCTTTGTCTTTTGAGCAAATGCTTCGCTTGTCTAGAACGAAACTAGGCAAATCTTTGACAGTAGAGGTTGCTAGTGGTGAACCCATTATTCTTGATTCTGTTCTTCGCAACTGCCAGTTGAATCTTAACGACCATCTTTTTCCTATTGACCTCGCGCCTATGCAACTTGGAAGCTTCGACGTTATTGTGGGAATGGATTGGTTATCCAAGCATCACGCAGAGATAGTTTGTTCTGAGAAGATTGTTCGTGTGCCGCTTTCGACAGGCGAGATCCTGCAGGTTCAAGGTGAGAAGCCTACCGGTGGTCTCAAACTCATGTCTTGTTTTAAAGCCTGGAAGTATCTGCAGAAGAACTATGTGGCTTTCTTAGCACATGTTACAGAAGATAAAGGCAAGGGTAAGTCTATTTCAGATATTCCTGTCGTTCGGGATTATTCTGAAGTGTTCCCTGAAGATTTACCTGGTCTACCTCCAGCACGCCAAGTCGAGTTCCGCATTGATCTCGTACTTGGTGCAAATCCCATTGCCAGAGCTCCATATCGTCTTGCACCATCTGAGATGCAAGAGTTGTCTAAACAGCTTCAGGAGCTCTCTGACAAAGGTTTTATACGTCCTAGTTTTTCACCTTGGGGTGCTCCCGTTCTTTTTGTCAAAAAGAAGGATGGATCCTTTAGGATGTGTATCGATTACCGTGAGCTTAACAAGCTTACCATCAAGAATCGATATCCTCTACCTCGCATAGATGACCTCTTTGATCAGTTACAAGGTGCTTCTTATTTTTCGAAGATTGATCTACGTTCTGGGTATCATCAACTTCGGGTGCAAGAAGAAGACATTCCGAAGACAGCATTCCGTACTCGTTATGGGCATTATGAATTCACAGTCATGCCATTCGGTTTGACTAATGCTCCGGCTGTTTTCATGGACTTAATGAATAGGGTCTGCAAACCTTATTTGGATCAGTTCGTCATTGTTTTTATTGATGACATCTTGATATACTCTAAGACGCAAGCTGACCACGAGCAACATCTTCGTCTTACTCTGGAACTCCTAAAGAAAGAGCAACTTTTCGCCAAATTCTCCAAGTGTGAATTCTGGCTTAAAGAGGTTCAATTTTTAGGACATGTTATCAACGAACGAGGTATTCATGTAGATCCCTCCAAGATCAGTGCGATTAAGGATTGGGATACACCTTCTACTCCTACTGAAGTTCGTTCTTTTCTTGGTCTAGCGGGTTATTATCGCCGCTTCATAGAAAACTTCTCGAAGATTGCAGTTCCTCTAACTGCTCTAACTCAGAAGAAAATGCCCTTTTATTGGGGATACAAACAAGAGGAAGCTTTTCAACACTTAAAGCAGAAGCTTTGCGATGCGCCTGTTCTATCATTGCCTGAGGGTGATGATGATTTTGTCGTGTATTGTGATGCATCGAAATTGGGTCTTGGTTGTGTTCTGATGCAAAGGAACAAAGTCATAGCATATGCATCGAGGCAGTTGAAGATACATGAGAAGAACTACACCACTCATGATCTTGAGTTAGGTGCAGTTGTCTTTGCTCTCAAGATCTGGAGACACTATTTGTACGGTACAAAATGTGTGGTTTTCACTGACCACAAAAGTCTTCAGCATATCTTCAACCAGAAAGAACTCAACATGAGACAGCGGCGTTGGGTTGAGCTTCTAAACGACTATGATTGCGAAATTCGCTACCATCCTGGTAAGGCGAATGTCGTAGCAGATGCATTGAGTCGTAAGGAACGTACTAAGCTTCATTGTGTACGTGTTCAATCTGTTATTCAAGCTCGATCCGATATTCAAGCACGCATTTCTCAAGCTCAACAATCTTGTGTTTCACAAGGATTGATGGATAAGGAATTTCCTTATCACATAACACCTGCTCTGGAACTGAAGGACAATGGATCGTATTACTTCATGGACCGTTTGTGGGTCCCAAGCCTAGATGATCTTCGTACCTTGCTTATGGATGAAGCCCATAAGTCTCGTTATTCCATTCATCCGGGCTCAGATAAGATGTATAAGGATCTTCGTATTCTCTATTGGTGGCCTGGTATGAAGAAAGACATTGCCTTATACGTATCAAAATGCCTTACTTGTCTAAAGGTTAAGGCTGAACATCAGCGTCCTTCTGGTTTATTGGAACAACCAGAGATCCCAGTTTGGAAATGGGAAAACATTACTATGGATCTTGTTACCAAACTCCCGCGCACAAAGAAAGGTCATGATGCCATCTGGGTAGTCGTTGATCGTCTTACAAAGTCAGCACATTTCTTGCCAATCCGTGAGGATTTTCCTACTGACAGACTTGCTCAAATCTATGTAGATGAAATTGTGGCTCGACATGGTGTTCCTTTGAACATCATTTCTGACAGAGATGCTCGTTTCACTTCTCATTTTTGGAGAACCATGCAATCTGCCATGGGGACCCAACTTAATCTGAGCACAGCTTATCATCCGCAAACGGATGGTCAATCTGAGAGAACAATCCAGACTCTGGAGGATATGCTAAGAGCTTGTGTGATCGATTTTGGTGGTAGCTGGGATTCACATCTTAAATTGATTGAATTCTCCTACAACAACAGTTATCACACTAGCATCAAAATGGCTCCTTTCGAGGCTCTCTATGGTCGAAAATGTCGTTCACCAGTCTGCTGGAATGAGATTGGCGAGGCTCAACTTACTGGACCTGCCCTCATTTTAGAGACAACTGACAAGGTCAAGAAAGTTCGTGATAACCTTCAGGCAGCTAGAAGCCGTCAGAAGATTTACGCGGACCCAAAACGCAAAGCCTTGGAATTTCAAGTCGGTGATCGAGTATTACTTAAGGTCTCACCTTGGAAAGGTGTGATCAGATTTGGAAAGAAAGGAAAACTTGCACCTAGATACGTTGGACCATTCAAGATCGTCGAAAGAATCGGAAAGGTAGCCTACAGACTTGAGTTACCTCCTGAACTTGGAAATGTTCATCCAACTTTTCACGTGTCCAATCTCAAGAAGTGTTCAGCTGATGAGAACTTCTCCATACCGCTTGACGAAATTCGTGTTGGCAAAACACTGAAATTTGTTGAGAAACCAGTGGAAATCATGGAACGTGAAGTCAAGTGGCTTAAACGCAAGCGCATTCCTTTGGTCAAAGTTCGCTGGGAAGCTAAACGTGGACCTGAGTTTACTTGGGAACGCGAAGATCAAATGAAGGCGAAATATCCACATCTTTTTTCCACGAGTTTCCTCTAAATAAATTTCGGGACGAAATTTCCACAAGTAGGGGAGACTGTAACAACTGTGCTTGTAATCACTATGAACAGTTCTATCATCAATAAAACAATGTTATTTGATCCCAATGTTTTTTTGATTGTGTTTTACATTTTTCATGTTTTGATTTTTGTTCAATTCCAAACTCTACATCACTTTCTGGAGAGTTATACGCAAACTAGTGCGTAAACGTACTCAGTTTAATGCGAGAAATACTCTGGAACATCAACATATACTCAACATACCTTAAATAACCTTTACATAACTTAGAAATAAGTTTTGAAGGCTTTGGTATGGCAAAAACAAGTTAATTCGCTTACAGGGACTAAACTTGACAAACTGCGAAAGTATGTCAATTTGAACTGTAACGAACATTCCGGAACATAACCATAAGTTAAACACACCTTAAATATCCTTTACATAGCTTAGAAATAGGCTTTGAGGGGTTCGGTGTGCTAAAATAAACTTTTGGGTCATTCAGGGACTAAAGGTGTCAAAAAGTGCACAAGTTTGCATTTTCGCGCATAACTTACGTTCTGAATACATTCGGACATCCAAAAATTTATGTGAGCATGACTATATTATATTTTAGTGTTCTCCATAAGAAAAATCCATTCGTCGCGTCATTTGGATCGTTTTTCGCGCTTGTGCGCATTCCGTCGTAATTAAGCGAACATCGCGTTCGTACGGCCAAACGAAATGACATCAGACATATTTTTGAACATGTTTCAAGTCCACAATGTTTAGGCATCATTTTAGGGCCTTAAAGTTGGCTTTACGGGCCTTAGAAGTGCCGGAAATGGGCTGATTACACAACAGGGACCAAAACTGTAATTTCTGATCTGCAACTCTCAGGCGGCCCGCCTGAGTTTCTTCACATCCTGACGCGGGCCGCGTCCGCATGTCTGGTCAGATAACAACGAACAGTCAGCACGATCCAGCTGTTTTAACCACAACCACAAGCTTACAACTTGCCATTTCAGCTGATAAGGATCATATTAGGCTACCACAACTTTGCAACACATGTACGGTTACGATTAAGACACGTTTTCCATGAAACGATCTTAACGGTGGACCGAAAACTATAAATACCCCACCCCCCATTGTTCATAATCACTATAAATTTGATTTGAGAAACTCTAAGTTGAAACATTTGTTTCATATCTGAGATTTTTGAATCGAGTTTAGCATTCGGGGACCCTTCGTAAGTATTCTTTCGTTCTTTTCCTTATTTTACTGCTTTTCGAGTCAGAAAGTCAAACTTTGTTTGACTTTCAGCGTTGACCAGTAATGGTCAATGCGAAGTTCGGTTGAACTTCGCAACGTGATTGTAATCACGATGGTCATAGTCCCTTGGGACTATGCCTACGGATTACCACGTTGTCTAGGGTCGTAGGGTAAGCGATCTAATAAATCGCTTATACCTTCGAACCCGACCCAGTTTGGTCGATCATTAGGATCCGACCAAATACATTAGGTGACCATAGTATATAGGGAATAACCTTCCGAGGTTATACCTTATGGTCACATCGTTTAAGTAGTTGTATGATAGGTAGTTTATATGCCTTAGGTAAATTACCAGAATACCCTTTTCATGTATAATTGGTAATTAAGCATATGTAACCTAAACTTTTGTCACATAACTGATTATGTAACATGTTTAGGCATATAACACTTGTCGTAGGACTAGTTAGGCGGTCCGAACGCGTTTCACGCGCACGATGCGTTAAAGTAGCATAAGCTACCTAAACGGATCATATTGGGTCAATAAGACTAAGGTTAAGTTTCATTTAGTATGTAGGCTTTGTTAAACCATATCACGTGAGTTCCTACACTCATTTGGTTTACAAACCCTAATGCTACCCAGTCTTCCGAGATAGGTCCGGTTTATTAACATAGTTACCTATATTAGGTGCCGTTTGATTCCGAGATCTCTAGCGTTGCTTGGTGATTATCTTTAGACATCTGAGCAATCTCAAGTGAGTACATAGACCCCTCTTTTACTATTTTCCAAACTATTTTGGGGTGGAACACATGTGCCTACTTGTTACTTTCGTGCTTTCCTGTTTTCACATCATATACCTGCTATGTTCGTTAGTACATTATAGTACATGATTTCATGACATTTCCTGCTAGGTGTGCCCATTATGTGCATTACTTAGTACATCGTTTTACATGACATTTCACGCTATGTATGTTCATTTGATTACATACTTAGTGCATTGTTTTTCACATGCTTACATTTTGGTATGACATTTGGTTTGTTTACATGGGACAATACATTCATTAACATTAGCTACGCCGTTCGTTAGTAGGTAGTGGTACCATAGGAATTGACAACTCCCGTTCCGGACATCCCAGGGAAAGGGGATGAAAGGAATGACCGAATTCGATGATATAAGACAGATAGACCTTTAATTTGTTTAAAGGGTTTATCACCACAGTCACAAGGCTTGGATGTATGCATTTTCACAATACCGCATAAATGTTCATATTAAATATTTGCATGCATTTTTCCACAAAGACATAAGATTGATTTAAACCATGTTTTACTTCAACATTTTGTTTTTGTGCATATGGTTTAGTTGAGACATTTCACTTGCCATACATGACATTTTGACATAGACATTTTACACAAAGACATTTGACAAAGACATTTGACATGGATATTTGACATAGACATTTGACATGGATATTTGACATTGACATTTGACATGGTTTACATTTGACACATAACATGTTTGACAATTGTTTCACACTACATGATTTACATCTTGACATGAACACTTTGACATATTATTCAATACATTTGACAATTGGTTTAAACATAGACTTCTTACATTGGTTGGTATGGTTTGATTAAGTGATTAAGTAACGATGCGTGTGTAATATGATACAAGCATGGTGGATACGCCGCTGGTACTTCCTATATATAAGTGTTTGTATGGTATTACATGTCGTAACGTTATTTGAATCATTTCAATATGGAGACATAGAACATTTTATACAAATAACATACTTTTCACAAGACATTGATTTACAAACAACTTATCTTATACAAACACATTTTTACATGGTTATTTATTTAACCTGACATTTACTTATACATATCATCTGATCTTATTGTTTTCAAATGATTTACATAACAAAGGAAATTACAAGGTTCATGACTAAACATTTTTCTTAAACATAAGTCATGAATCCTATTTTCACAAAACCTATGTATCTCACAGGCATTTTTATGCTGACGTACCTATTTTCACATGTGTTTTCAGGTGCTTTTCCATAGGATGTTGATCATGATACTAGGGCGGACCTGTGCCTTAGAGACTTTAAAAGAAGATAGACTATGTTTAATTATGTTCTGAACTCTTTAATTTCCTGTTTGAAACAATGTAACACCTTTGTTTATAGATAAAATACAACTTTGTATGCCATGGTTATGAAACAATTAATTCTGTTGCAACACTCCCCGATGTTTCCGCCACGCTTTGTATGTTATACGTGGTCGGGGTGTGACAGAAGAGTTGGTATCAGAGCCAATGGTTATAGGGAATTAGGTTATTAGTAATGCTTTGACCTAGACTATAACTTTTCTAGGACCCTAACACAAGTTATCTTGTGTTTAGATCTTAAAACATATACATCACCTATCCTTAGGTGATTATCAAAACAAGCACCAAATTTTCCGAATTGATTTTTGAAAAACAACCATCTGTTTTTGAATGATTTATTACAAGGTTTTGAACCCTCAATTGTAAGGTTTTGAACCCTCTGTTATATGGTTTTGAACCCTTTTCAGTTTGGTTTTTGGCCTTGTGCCTTCAAATTTTCAAATTCCCGTCAAACGTTTTGGGTTTTAAATAATGTGAACATGTGCAAACTGGAAGGGTGAATGCCTGTATTCTGGGTTTTCTGTCTAGGCAAGCACTTCGTATATATCTCATCAGACGCGAGACCAGTTGTGCTTACCTGGGAATTCTTGGGATGAGTGTTCACTTATAGGCGAGCATGTCTTCATTATACATTATTTTTGACCCATTTACTTTGATTAGTCACTGTGTGTCGTTTGTTTGCTTTGTGATACGGACGAATGACCACCATCTTTGCTTTTGTTGATTTTGTTTCATCTCATTCTCTTCATCCCATCATCTCACTCGTTTCCTTTCATGTTTTCCTCTTTTAGAATGCCTCCTCGACGCGACAATCTGATTGCGACTGCCGAACTGGCAGAAATTATTGCGGAGCAAATGGCTGCTCAATTTCCAAATCTCTTTGCTCAATGGAACCAAGCCAACAATAATAACAATGTTCCATGCAAATACAAGGATTTTAACCAGGCTAAACCACTCAAGTTTAGTGGTTCTGAAGGGGCAACTGGGCTTCTTCAGTGGTTCGAAAGCATTGAGAATACTTTTCGCCACGTGCAGTGTCCGGATAATCGCAAGGTCGAGTTCTCCTCGAGCGTATTTCAGAAGAGGGCTTTGACATGGTGGAACGGGGTTATGAGAGACCGAGGTGCAGAAGTTGCTCTCGCACAGACATGGGCTGAACTTAGAGCCCTTATGATGAGGGAATTCTGTCCTCACCATGAACAGCGAGCGTTGGAGAAAGAGTTTGATGTTTTGAAGCAAGATAGTGGTGAGCACAGGGCTTATACTGATCGGTTTGAGGAGTTGAGTTTGCTTTGCCCAACTATGGTTACCCCACTTGACAAGGCTATCGAGAGATACATCGACGGCCTACCTGACTCGGTACAAGACATTCTTACTGGTAGTGAACCTGCCACACTCCGTCAGGCGATTGAGTTATCAGCGACATTGACTGAGTCGCAGATAAGAAAGGGAAAGCTACACCGAAAGGGTGACAAGGGCAAGAAACAGTTGGTTGACAAGGGGGATAGCAAGAAGGGTCAAACCAAGAATGGAAAGGACTCTGGTTCTTCGAATAAGTCAAGGAAGCGTAAGGCTTCCCAAAATTTTGCTATCACTGCCCAAGCTAATCAGGCAGCTCCCAACCAACCCGCACAGCCTCCAGCGAAGAAACCCTATTCAGGGAATGCACCTTTGTGCAATAGATGCAACAGTCACCACCAGCCGCAACTTCCATGCCGTTTCTGTACTAACTGTGGGAAGCCAGGCCATCTTGCCAATGTTTGTCGGTCTGCTCAGAATCCCGCGGTTCAGAACCCGGCTCAACAAGTTGCTCAGCAACAGGGTCAAGCTGCAAGACCATATTACCCACCGGGTGCTTGTTATAATTGTGGGGACCTGACCCACTACAGAAACCAGTGCCCAAGACTAGCCAACCAGAACCAGAACCAGAATCAGGCTCAGGCTCCGGCTCGAGGCCGAGCCTTTAACATGAATGCCCAAGAGGCACAGGCTGACGATAATGTGGTGAATGGTACGTTCTTTATTAATAATCAGCCTGCATATGTTCTTTTCGATTCTGGTGCCGATAAGAGTTTCGTGTCTTTGTCTTATGAGCAAATGCTTCGCTTGTCTAGAACGAAACTAGGCAAATCTTTGACAGTAGAGGTTGCTAGTGGTGAACCCATTATTCTTGATTCTGTTCTTCGCAACTGCCAGTTGAATCTTAACGACCATCTTTTTCCTATTGACCTCGCGCCTATGCAACTTGGAAGCTTCGACGTTATTGTGGGAATGGATTGGTTATCCAAGCATCACGCAGAGATAGTTTGTTCTGAGAAGATTGTTCGTGTGCCGCTTTCGACAGGCGAGATCCTGCAGGTTCAAGGTGAGAAGCCTACCGGTGGTCTCAAACTCATGTCTTGTTTTAAAGCCTGGAAGTATCTGCAGAAGAACTATGTGGCTTTCTTAGCACATGTTACAGAAGATAAAGGCAAGGGTAAGTCTATTTCAGATATTCCTGTCGTTCGGGATTATTCTGAAGTGTTCCCTGAAGATTTACCTGGTCTACCTCCAGCACGCCAAGTCGAGTTCCGCATTGATCTCGTACTTGGTGCAAATCCCATTGCCAGAGCTCCATATCGTCTTGCACCATCTGAGATGCAAGAGTTGTCTAAACAGCTTCAGGAGCTCTCTGACAAAGGTTTTATACGTCCTAGTTTTTCACCTTGGGGTGCTCCCGTTCTTTTTGTCAAAAAGAAGGATGGATCCTTTAGGATGTGTATCGATTACCGTGAGCTTAACAAGCTTACCATCAAGAATCGATATCCTCTACCTCGCATAGATGACCTCTTTGATCAGTTACAAGGTGCTTCTTATTTTTCGAAGATTGATCTACGTTCTGGGTATCATCAACTTCGGGTGCAAGAAGAAGACATTCCGAAGACAGCATTCCGTACTCGTTATGGGCATTATGAATTCACAGTCATGCCATTCGGTTTGACTAATGCTCCGGCTGTTTTCATGGACTTAATGAATAGGGTCTGCAAACCTTATTTGGATCAGTTCGTCATTGTTTTTATTGATGACATCTTGATATACTCTAAGACGCAAGCTGACCACGAGAAACATCTTCGTCTTACTCTGGAACTCCTAAAGAAAGAGCAACTTTTCGCCAAATTCTCCAAGTGTGAATTCTGGCTTAAAGAGGTTCAATTTTTAGGACATGTTATCAACGAACGAGGTATTCATGTAGATCCCTCCAAGATCAGTGCGATTAAGGATTGGGATACACCTTCTACTCCTACTGAAGTTCGTTCTTTTCTTGGTCTAGCGGGTTATTATCGCCGCTTCATAGAAAACTTCTCGAAGATTGCAGTTCCTCTAACTGCTCTAACTCAGAAGAAAATGCCCTTTTATTGGGGATACAAACAAGAGGAAGCTTTTCAACACTTAAAGCAGAAGCTTTGCGATGCGCCTGTTCTATCATTGCCTGAGGGTGATGATGATTTTGTCGTGTATTGTGATGCATCGAAATTGGGTCTTGGTTGTGTTCTGATGCAAAGGAACAAAGTCATAGCATATGCATCGAGGCAGTTGAAGATACATGAGAAGAACTACACCACTCATGATCTTGAGTTAGGTGCAGTTGTCTTTGCTCTCAAGATCTGGAGACACTATTTGTACGGTACAAAATGTGTGGTTTTCACTGACCACAAAAGTCTTCAGCATATCTTCAACCAGAAAGAACTCAACATGAGACAGCGGCGTTGGGTTGAGCTTCTAAACGGCGTTGGGTTGAGCTTCTACAAGACATTGATTTACAAACAACTTATCTTATACAAACACATTTTTACATGGTTATTTATTTAACCTGACATTTACTTATACATATCATCTGATCTTATTGTTTTCAAATGATTTACATAACAAAGCAAATTACAAGGTTCATGACTAAACATTTTTCTTAAACATAAGTCATGAATCCTATTTTCACAAAACCTATGTATCTCACAGGCATTTTTATGCTGACGTACCTATTTTCACATGTGTTTTCAGGTGCTTTTCCATAGGATGTTGATCATGATACTAGGGCGGACCTGTGCCTTAGAGACTTTAAAAGAAGATAGACTATGTTTAATTATGTTCTGAACTCTTTAATTTCCTGTTTGAAACAATGTAACACCTTTGTTTATAGATAAAATACAACTTTGTATGCCATGGTTATGAAACAATTAATTCTGTTGCAACACTCCCCGATGTTTCCGCCACGCTTTGTATGTTATACGTGGTCGGGGTGTGACAGAAGAGTTGGTATCAGAGCCAATGGTTATAGGGAATTAGGTTATTAGTAATGCTTTGACCTAGACTATAACTTTTCTAGGACCCTAACACAAGTTATCTTGTGTTTAGATCTTAAAACATATACATCGCCTATCCTTAGGTGATTATCAAAACAAGCACCAAATTTTCCGAATTGATTTTTGAAAAACAACCATCTGTTTTTGAATGATTTATTACAAGGTTTTGAACCCTCAATTGTAAGGTTTTGAACCCTCTGTTATATGGTTTTGAACCCTTTTCAGTTTGGTTTTTGGCCTTGTGCCTTCAAATTTTCAAATTCCCGTCAAACGTTTTGGGTTTTAAATAATGTGAACATGTGCAAACTGGAAGGGTGAATGCCTGTATTCTGGGTTTTCTGTCTAGGCAAGCACTTCGTATATATCTCATCAGACGCGAGACCAGTTGTGCTTACCTGGGAATTCTTGGGATGAGTGTTCACTTATAGGCGAGCATGTCTTCATTATACATTATTTTTGACCCATTTACTTTGATTAGTCACTGTGTGTCGTTTGTTTGCTTTGTGATACGGACGAATGACCACCATCTTTGCTTTTGTTGATTTTGTTTCATCTCATTCTCTTCATCCCATCATCTCACTCGTTTCCTTTCATGTTTTCCTCTTTTAGAATGCCTCCTCGACGCGACAATCTGATTGCGACTGCCGAACTGGCAGAAATTATTGCGGAGCAAATGGCTGCTCAATTTCCAAATCTCTTTGCTCAATGGAACCAAGCCAACAATAATAACAATGTTCCATGCAAATACAAGGATTTTAACCAGGCTAAACCACTCAAGTTTAGTGGTTCTGAAGGGGCAACTGGGCTTCTTCAGTGGTTCTGAAGGGGCAACTGGGCTTCTTCAGGGCTTCTTAATGTAGTTACCTATATTAGGTGCCGTTTGATATTCCGAGATCTCTAGCATTGCTTGGTGGTTATCTTAGGACTTCTGAGCAATCTCAAGTGAGTACATAGACCCCTCTTTTACTGTTTTCCAAACTGTTTTGGGGTGAAACACATGTGCCTACTTGTTACTTTCGTGCTTTCCTGTTTTCACATCATATACTTGTTATGTTCATTAGTACACTATTAGTACATGATTTACATTACATTTCTGCTAGGTATGTTGACTGATAGCATGCTAGCACATTGATTTACATGACTTTTCTACTTTGTATGTTAACTTAGCATACTTAGTACATCATTTTACATTGCATCTCTGTTGCATATGTTCCAGTAACATATGGACACATTGTTTTACAGCTCTACCTTGTATGTTTACTCTAGCATACTAGGTACATTATCTTCATCACATGCTTACATTTTGGTATGACATTTGGTTTGTTTAAATGAGACAATGTACATTCATTAACACCGATCATGCCGCTCGGTAGTAGGTAGTGGTACCATAGGACTTGACAAATCCCATTCCTGAAATCTCGGGTTTGTTTGGACGTAAGGAATGACCGAATCCGAATACATATTCTTTTGATAACTCATTTTTACATAGTTATCCGACTGTCGCAAGGCTTGGATGTATGAATTTTTACAATACCGCATAAATGTTCATATTCAGTATAGCATGCATATATTTTACAAAACATAACTTTGATTTAAACCAAGTTTTACTTCAATACTTTGTTTTGTGCATTTCATCTATGGTTTAGTTGATGCATTTCACTAGCCATACATAAACATTTGTTACACATTACTTGACTACTTTTGGACTATCAACATTTGACGTGGTTTATACAAGGACTTTTGACAATTGGTTTAAACATAGACATCTTATATTGGTGGTTTGGTTTGAGTAAGTGATTTAAGTAACGAGGCGTGTGTAATATGATACAAGCATGGTGGATACGCCGCTGGTACTTCCTATATATAAGTGTTTGTATGGTATTACATATCGTTGCGTTATTTGAAATCATTTCAATTTAGACATATAACATTTGATACAAATAACATACTTTTCACAATACATTGTTTTACAAACAACTTAACTTATACAAACTCATTTTTACATGGTTATTCATTTAACCATGCATTATTCTCTTATTTATACGTATCATCTGAACTTATTGTTTTTCAAATGATTTACAAAGACAAAGCAAATTACAAGGTTCATGACTAAACATTTTCTTAAACAGATGTCATGAATCTTATTTTCACAAAACCTATGTACTCGCCGGCATTTTTATGCTGACGTACCTATTTTCACATGTGTTTCAGGAAATGAAGCATAGGATTGATCAAGATACACTTAGGCGGACATGGGCCTTAGTGACAATAAAAGATGCAAGACTAGTTATTTTGTTATGTTTCTTTCATTGTCAAGACATTGTAACTCTTTTAATCAATAAAACAATATTTCAAGTTCCATGTGTTATGAAACAATGATTCTGTTACAACACTCCCCGATGTTTCCGCCACGTTTTGTAGGTTCTACGTGGTCGGGGTGTGACACTTTAGGACTCAGACAAAAGTCCAACATCAAATATGCATTAAACCCTAACTAGGAATGCAAGGGTTTGGTATAACAGCTTCCCGAAGTCTGATAACACTAAAAACTACCCGAAAAGCACTAAAAGTCACAATTTCAACACTTTTTCACATAAATTCTACAGAAATCAGCATTGTAAGTTATATACAATGTACAAAAGTGTCGTTTAACCTAGAATTCATATTAGAATACATTGGGTATCATCTAAACCAATAATCACATCAATTCCTACATCTTACACAAGCTTATCGTTCAAGTAACAACTAACGGAACAAACGCCAAACGAATATCCGAACGATATCTAATCTTTTTTTAGTGACCATCTAACATTATTTGGATCATTTTAGTCTAGTAATGACCACTTAACACTTTGAAACAATTAAAACACTTGAACATCTAAGCTTTTCTAACAACTTTCTAATAATTCTAACACTTTTAATCAAGTGAAAAAGTTCACCTAGCATGTGGGACCCCTTTTATCTGCAACTTGGTAAAATATCTTGGATGTTTACCAAGTTGGTTGCAAGTTGGAAAAGTTGGTGAAATAGGTGAAAGGTACTAACAACTAGTTACCAAATCACTAACCATTTCATTACCATTTTTCACCTCACATTTCACATACATAAGAAACTCTCTCAACTATCATCTTTTAGCCAAGAACACCCACCAAAAACTTTCACATTTCAAGCCTTCTATGATGATCAAGATGGAGTTTGAAGAAACTTAGAAGGATCTAAAGACACTACAAGTTGAAGCAAGCTCTTCCTTCCATTCCATAGCTTCCAAACATCAAGATCAACATTTTTCTTTTCTTTGATCATCATCTATATCATCCCTAGCCACAAGTGCTAGAAGTAAGCCTTCTAAAATCCCTTTTTCATACTTATTTATGTTTATGATTGATAAAAAAAACATGTAATAACTAAACAATCATACAAAATAATATGAAAATACAAAGAAACAAAATAAAAATCATGATATATAAGTTTGTTTATGTTATGATTTGAAGCTTATTTCTTGCATATATGATCTAGTATTGATGAATATCATAGGAATAACTTCTTAGATGATGTTTAAAAACATGATCTAACAAGTGTACATGAAAATGTTTAAGGGTTTTTTTTTAACATAAATGTTTAAATGGATGATCATAATCTTTGGTTTTGTTAAGGTATATAAGGTTTTTCAAAAAAATAATAATTCTTTTACAAGATTATAAAAAGAAACATACAAGATGGGTTTTTATAAAAAGTTTGATAAAACTAGAAGTAAGACATGGTTTTTTGAACTAGTATACATATGTAATAATCATACCAAAACCCTACATGTTTATGATTTCATCTTGTTAAGATTTTGATATAAATCTCATATGTTTTGTTAAAAATATTTTGAGAAAATTGTTGGTGATTTTGAAAAAGAAAAATATATGTTTATTAAACATGGCAAAGTCCATATTTCAAAGGAAATATGGTTAATTTTTCTTAAAAATCATATGTTATAAAAACTATCATTTTTGACAAAATCTTTACAAGAATAAGAAGATTTGAAAGAATAGTTTTTTATAAAAGCAAAACTAGATATAAATATATATTTTTGAGAAAAATATATATTTAGAGATCATAACAACTTATGTGCTATGTGTTATTTGATTGTATTAGTTGTATACATGAAAGTTAGGAACTTGAATACAATGGTACAAATAAACACAAGACACATAACAACTAAAGTCTTACAAGACTACACATAAATACACCTGAAAAACAAGTTACGGGCGACCTGAGAATTCGGATACAACTTATGGACAAATCTGACTTATGGACAAATAAACGGACTATATAAGTAATTCGGACTACAATTTACACTATATCAAAGACTTGGTAAACTACGTTTTCTAAACCGAACAAGTAACCATATATTATCTACATGTATACAAAATATATTACTGATGGTTTAACTTTAAAGATATTGTTTTTGAAATATATAAAGACACACACACACACACACACACACATATATATATATATATATATATATATATTTCCTAACATCTAAAATATATTATTTTAGTGAAAGGCTAAAATTATATTTTTAGAAAAAATCTTAAAAATAGATTATTTTTAAGATGATTTTTATACCTTTTTACCAAATATAGATTATATATCTTATGGAATATATATTCTAAGAATACAAGATCACGTATAATAAACACGAGAACATACGTATTCCTATACGTGCAACTATATATTCACTCACATCACCTAACACTTGGCGAAGGTACAATTATACAAGAATGATACTTAATTAAAGATACAAAGTTATGTGTACAAGTACTCATAATACAAGTATGCCCAATACATGGGAATTATTCATACACATACAGTTCACTCATACGAGACACATTCATACCTATACAATTTATTCATACGAGACACGAAGTCAAGAAGTATACACATACAATTTATTCATACGAAACACGAAGTCAAGAAGACTTGATCCGGTAATACAACTCACAAAATACAAGTATATATATATTTAGCGAAATATATATTGAATAATTTATCAATTAATACATCTAATACACAATTCAATGAATAACAAATCCATACAAGTCTTAATACATATTCAAGATAAAAGTCTTATACATGAAGTCAATACAAAGACCGAAGTGTCTAACAAATCTAGGACCTTTGTTGGTCGTCATACAATACAAGACAACTGCCAGTGAGGTTACGGTTATATACAGTTTATGGAACACAATTCTGTGAGTTCATATCCCCTATTCATTTTAAATGTTTTACAACTTTACAACTATCGTGGAAAATACATATTCAATTGTATGTTAAGTCATGGAATGAAACACCTTAGATCAGGTGCGAATAGGGTTATACAACTAAGCACCATTAATCCAGTTTGGACCCAGGTACAAGGGGTTAGATCTAATGGGTTTTGGTGAGCCCACTCTTGGTCGTGGACCCATACAGAAGAGTGCATTTGTGTCTCAGTCGATAGTAGTCGACACTAAATCGTCTAGGTTTGGATTACTTCCTATTTTGTCACACATATTAATGTCCTTGTGAAACATTAATGATCAACGATTTCATTGACGCTTTACATACTACATCTTTACATACTGGTTTTCATCTTATACAGCTCACATTTTACAGATTCATCTTATACAACTCACATTTTACAAATACATTTTATACAACTCACATTTTACAAATACATCTTATACAACTAAACTGCATGAACTCGCCAACTTTTGTTGATGTTTTCAACTTAACATGTATTTCAGGAAATTAGTGGACCATGCAGCGATTACAGTCAAGGAAAGCAAGTATCAAGACTCCATGCCAACTTATGAAGGGGTTGCCCATTATATACCGCCTCTTTGCGGAGATATAGTGATTAAAGCCTTAGCATTTTAAAACTTGCATTTTGATGTAGTAAACTATGGCAACTTAACATATGTTGCGTTCTTTTGAAACGATTATGGTAATGGAATTGGAGTTTGTTTTTATTCATTTAGTATGTTCACTTATATTGTTATGCAATGAGAACCGATCAGATCACACCTCGCGCTTTCGTTACGAGCGGGTGTGACATGGGATTGTCTGACCTGTCAACTGGATTTGCTCCCCCTCAGACTCTGAATCTCCTCTATCAAAGGTTGGGCTACCTGAGTCTGATTCTGACTCATCGAACACCTCTATTTGATTTTCTTGAGCAAGTTCTTGTTCTGAAGTCGTTTGAATTTGCTGAACATCTACATCATCTTGAGTGAGACTCGGACCAGCTTCATTATCATTACCATTCTGCTAATGTTTGGAAGACTTGGTCGGACCATTGTTAACCTGAGAAGACTCATAATCCTGATACAACCTTATCTGATCTACAAAATCTGGTTCTTCAGGAAGATGGAATGACTCCCACAACATCTCATAGTTGAATAGCCTTGAGTCACCAAGTTTCTGGGTTGGCATTGTATAACCTTGACACTCTACATGTTGAGCTTTAATCTCTTTGTTGAGACATGGAAGATACACTCGTCTAAGCAGACTAGACTATCCCATAAAGAATCCCTCCAAACATTTAGAACCGAATTTCCCATCAGGATCTATCACCGTACAGCGCGACCCGAACGGCTCAAGATATTCAAGATTCGGCTTTCTATTGTTAAGTAGCTCAAAACATGTCTTGTTGTATCTTTCACAGTCAACACCCAATTCAAGGTATAGCAAGCAGCTGATACGGCTTCACCCCAAAACATCACAGGGAGTTGTGAGTCAGCCAACATAATACGCGCTGTTTCAATCAGTGTCCAATTTTTCCTTTCAGCTACTCCATTTTGTTGTGGAGTATACAGAGCACGGAATTCTTGAAAAATACCCTTTTTTCGCAGAACTCTTCCATTTGACTGTTTTTGAACTCTGTACCGTTATCGCTTCGAATACGACAAATAGGCTTTTGGTACAAATTCTCTAACTTTCGAAACAAATTCAGCAAAATCACGAAGGTTTGATCTTTGGACTTCAAGAACATTACCCACGAAAACCTCGAATAATCATCAGTCACCACCAGGCAATAGAGATCTCCGGTCAGACTCTTCACATTTACAAGACCGAAAAGACCCATGTGTAGCCTTTCCAACGGTTTAGTGATCGAGTTTTCAAGCTTCCTTGGGTGAGACTTCTTGGTTTGTTTACCTTTCTTGCAACTGATACACTCACCTTCCAAGTGGAAACTCTTCAAGTTGACTCCTCTCACTAAGCTATTATGGACCAAATGATTCATCTTCCGTAAATGGATATGACCCATCTTGCGATGCCACAGAATCGACTCTTTTTCGGTCGCCTTAGAAACGAAACACTGAGGATGACCAGTTGTTATGCTCATGTCGAGAACATACAAATCATTCTCTCGGCGCTCGCATTAGGATCCACTCTTTGGGGACAACAAACCCCGGCTTCAGGATCAGACATTCCTTATCGGTGAAATGAGTTGTATACATCCTGTCACATATCTGGGAAATAGGGCCGTTCAAATCGCTCGCCGCTCGCTCGATGCTCGTTCGAAAATTGTTCAAAAAATGCTCGTTCGATTTGACGCTCGGTTGTAAACGAGCCGCTCCGCTCGATTCGGTTTATAAATGAGCCAAGCATGAGCAAAGGTCCGCTCGGCTCGGTTCGGCTCGAATTATTATTTTTTAATTAGTATACACATACACATACACACAGTGGCGGAACTAGAACATTAACTCAGGGGTATCCAAAAAAAAAAAAATTCACCGTGCAATCATACAATATTAAAAAACGACAATAAATAAAGTAAAACAAATACCTAATAGATTTGTCCTCTTCTGTTTTTCAAAGCTTGAAATCATTCCATCACATCGTCGTCTTTTACTTCATGTAAAAAATCCTTTTTGACCGCACAAACCATAGCATTGTTCAAAAATTTCGGGCTCATTCGATTGCGTAAATCCGTCTTGACAAGCTTCAATTTCGAAAAACATCTTTCAACGGTTGCGGTTGCAACCACTAAAAGCAAAGCTAGCTTCACTACCCGATAAACTGAAGGACAAGAACTATACGTTTCCGTTTCAACCATAACACTCGCAAGATCACTTATTACATTCAAGTTTGCAAAATTATCATCGCTTATAGTGTGACGAAATGACTCAATATCACCCAAAAGAGTCCCTATTTCTTGTGTAGTAAAATAATCCGGGTACATCTTAGCAAACGCTAACATCTTCGATGGGACAAACTTAGAAAAACCGTTACAAGGATTTAAACACGACATATTTTTTTATCAAACTAGTTGTTAGCTCACTAAATCGATTTCCTAATTCTTGAATCCGCATGTCCAAAACCTCATTAAACATGTCAACTTCAAAATGATGTCGATTTGTAATGACATTCTTTCGGTTTCTTAGATTACCATAATTTTCCGTCATGTCCAACATCATAATGTTGTATTTTTTACAAAAGAAAGTCACTTTTTCCAACATCGGCTCAAACCCATTTTGCCTTAAAGCATTTAATGCTCGTTTTGTAACATTTATCAAATTGGCCGATTCTATTAAATCTTTACATTTTTGTTGAATGTATTTTGAAAGAGCATTTGTGTGCTTAATACATCTCCCATCAAATACATATAAAAAACAAACTCAAGTTTTTTTAACATATAACTGGCTTGGCTAACATATAACATTATAACTGCGCTTTAATAACAATTGGTTGGGCTATATAAACTGATTCGGGCTTTTATTTACAACTGCAATTTGGGCTTAAAATTTTTTAAGGGTGACCTCGTAGTTGTTTAGGATTGTCCTTTGTATAAAAAATCGAAAACAAAATGAAATTTTACACTACCGGTACAAAGTTGAGCCATAGCCCGTGCTACGGCCGGTATTACATTAGGTCCGCCTTTGCATACACATACACATACACATACACATACACATAGAAACATGTATATACACATACATATAAACAAATGTAAGTTATACATATATATACACACACACCTACATATATACACACATTACGCATACATATATACTTAAATATAAATTAAATTTATAGTTTTATATATACCACTATATTAGATTTTGGTTCACTATATACAAGTTTACAAGTACATCTATACGTACTAAACCAACCACGCCAATAAAAAAATTAATATCAAATCTAAAATTTAAACCCTAAACCGATAAATGACAGGCTGCTTATCGCCTCAATATTTCCTGTCGTTACCCTAAGTCGATCGTCTCTTGCTCTTAACGTAATTGTCCATGCAATATGATCATCGCCTCGTCTGCCACAACATTGTTATTCTTAAGAAAAATATTATACCATGAAATGTGCATGTTTTTAAAGACATAAAAACTTGAGACCAAACATTGTCACTAATTTAAATCGGGCAACATGGTTGTCCGAATTGCTCGAACTTCGCTCGACGCTCGCTTGGAATATTTACTGCTTGAAAAACGCTCGTTTGATTTGAGGCTCGGTTTTAAATGAGCTGCTCCGCTCAGTTCGGTTTGTAAACGAGCTAAGCACGAGCAAAGGTCCGCTCTGTTCGACTCGGCTCGTGAACAACCCTACTGGTAAATGATAAGTAAGTTATTCTCTAGCTCTAGAGTGTAATTGACTCTTTCAAAGGACACAAGACCATTCGATAACATCCCTTCCCCGATTATTCTGCCTCCCTGGTTACTAGCGAAACCCACATAACCTCCATTAAAACCTCTAACATCGTACAACAGGGTTTTTTCCCCCGTCATGTGCCTGGATGCTCCACTATCCACTATCCATTTAGAAATTGATCTCGAGAGCTCCTGCACGTTTCAGATGCAATTAGTTAGTTGAAGCAACCCAGGACTCCATTGACTTGGGTAGCTTAACGTTTAGGTGAGTTGTGGTAGTATAAAGTGGCGGAAAATTCTTATCATTCACTTCCAAACACTATTCTGTTCCAACCTCAACCTCTTTATATAAGAAAATTTCTCTTTTGCTAGTTGAATAGATGGTTAAACAGTTTTAGAAACATACTTCTTGATCAAAGGGGTCAAAGAAGTTTGTTTCTCCAACTTATAATAGAAATCCAAAGGAACAGAATTCTTAACCGGTTTGGTTGGAAGAGTTTGTTTTTCTTTTGATGTACTAACAAAAACCTTTGGCTTTGATTCAACCGATGCTTTGGCTTGAGATTTTGGCTTCCAAGTTTGTTGTTGTGGAGTAAAACATTTAGAAGATTCACCAGTTTTCTTAACAGGTTGTTTAACTGGTTTAACATTGATTTTAGTAGTTTCAGATTTTTGAACCTTTTTTTCAACAAACATTGGTGCCTTGCCCTTTACATCATTCAGTTTCTTGAAGTTTTCAACAACCACAGACTTAGGTTTTGAGTTGGTGCACCTTCGTGCAATGTGTCCAATCTCGTTGCATTTAAAGCATATCCAGTTATCAACAACCCGACTTGAACCTTCAGTCTGTGTTTGTGAAGCTTTCTTCGCAAATAATTCTTCACTTGATTTTGAAAAAATTTCTGATTCTTGTTCATTCATAGAACTTGAACTTCTCACAAATTTTATTTTCTTAATGAACTTTGATTTTTGAAAATTTCTTCTAGATAGTTCTTACCATCCCTTTGCCTGTTAAATCCTCTGTTCTGATTGTTATTCTGAAAATGTGGTGTGACACCTGGGTCACTGCGACCATCAAACAAATACCAAGCCAATTAAATATTGTATTTCATACTTGGGATCTATATAAATATGTGTATCTTTTGCACATATCAATTTTTGTTCGATTTCAAGCTTTAAATCACTTTCTAGAAGGTTATATGCGCACTGATGCGTAAATATAACCAGTTTAATGCAACAAACACTCCGGAATAGTGAAATAGGCTGAACATACCTTAAATAACCTTTACATAACTTAGAAATAAGTTTCGAATGCTTTGGTATGGCAAAATCAAGTTAAATCGCTTACAGGGACTAAAGTTGACAAACTGCGAAAGTATGCCAATTTGAACTGTAACAAACATTCCAGAACATGGCCATAAGATAAACATACCATAAATATCCGTTACATATCTTAGAAATAGGCTTTGAGGGGTTCGGTGTGCTAAAATAAACTTTTGGGTCATTTAGGGACTAAAAGCGTCAAAAAGTCCATAAGTTTGCACTTTCGCGCATAACTTACGTTCTGAATACATCCAGACATCCAAAAATTTATGTAAGCATTATAATATTATGCTTTAGAGTTTGGCTTGTCAAAAATCCAGTCGTCGCTTAATTTGGATCGTTTTTGCGTTCGTTACGACTCCCGTCGTAATTAACCGAACAATGCAATCGTACGGCCAAACGAACAGACATCCGAGATATTTTTTAGCACATTTTAAGTTCCCTATACTTTAATTTCATTTTAGATCTTTGAAATGGGGTTAACGGGCCTTGAACATGTCGGAAATAGCTCAAAACACAAACAGGGACCAAATCTGCCAATTCTGCATAGTTGTTGGCTTACGGACCGTAAGCCATGACCCTTACGGTCCGTAAGGGGTCCCCATAACAGCAGATCAGTTTAAACTGTTGTTGCCTCTTCAGGATAATGAGGGGCCAATTTGCACTTGCCTCTTCAGGATAATGAGGGGCCAATTTTGTGTACCATAAGGTTTCAACAAGTGTACGGGTGAGATCAAAGCACGTTATTCAATAAACGATCCTAACGGTTCCAAGAATCCTATAAATACCCAACCCTTTCACAACTCAAAACCCACAAATCTGATCTCAAAGCTCTAAGTTGAAGTCATTGCTTCATACATGAGCTATTCGATCAAGTTTTTACTAGCGGGGACCCTTTGTAAGTGTTCCTTCGTTCTTTTATTCTTTTAGCGTTAACAGTCAAACTTGGTTTGACTTTCTGCATTGACCAGTTTATGGTCAACACGAAGTTCGTTTGAACTTCATAACGTGAGCGTAATCACGATGGTTATAGTCCCTAGTGACTATACCTACTGATTACCACGTTATCTAGGCTCAGTGACGAGTCGTAGTTTCGGCCAAAATGCGTATTATTACGTATTTTGTAACCAAACTACTCTTGGGTATCAAAACCATTTGTTTCGATATCAAACCTGTTTTCTAAACTTAGTTAAGCATGTTTTAACATGCTTAGCTCGTCACTTTTAGTTTAGTGCTTATATAGGGTCGTAAGGAAAGCGATCTAAACAATCGCTTATACTTTCAAACCCGACCCGTTTAGTCGATCATTAGGATCTGAACAAACACATTAGGTGACCATAGTATACAGGGAATAACCTTCCGAGGTTATACCTTATGGTCGCTTCGTATAAGTAGTTGTATGATAGGTAGTTTATATGCCTTAGGTAAATTACCAAAATGCCCTTTTAACGCCAAAATTCATTTTAAGTATATGTAACATAACTTTTGACATCTAAACTGATTTGGAAACAATATTAGACATGTTAAGGCATATTTTACTTATCATAGGGCTAGTTAGGCGGTCCGAATGTGTTTCACGCGAACGGCGCGTAAAAGTAGCATAAGCTACCTAAACGGGTCGTAATGGGTCGTAAGCACTTAGGTAGGTTTCATTTTAGTATGTAGGCTTTGTTAAACCATATTACACGAGTCTCCATACTCGTTTGGTTTACGAACCCTCATTCTATCCAATCCTCCGAATTAGGTCCGGTATATTAATATAGTTACCTATATTAGGTGCCGTTTGATATCCGTGATCTCTAGCATTGTTTGGTTGTTACTCAAGGACTACTAAGCAATCTCAAGTGAGTACACAGACCCATCTTTTACTGTTTTCCAAACTGTTTTGGGGTGAAACACATGTGCCTACTTGTTACTTTCGTGCTTTTCATGTTTTCATATCATACACTTGCTATGTTCATTAGTACACTATTAGTAGATTGTTTTACATTACATTTCATGCTATGTATGTCCATTGTGTGCATACTTAGTACATTGTTTTACATTACATTTCATGCTATGTATGTCCATTGTGTGCATACTTAGTACATTGTTTTACATTACATTACATTTCATGCAATGCATGTCCATTGTGTACATACTTAGTACATTGTTTTACATTACATTTCATGCTATGCATGTCCATTGTGTGCATACTTTGTACATTGTTTTACATTATATTTTGTTGCATATGCTCATCCAGCATATGAACACATTATATTACATTTTGAACCGTTGTAACCATTTGACTATGTGAACCGTCGTAACCATTTGATTATATGAACCGTTTGTAACTGTTGAACCGTGTGAACCATTTGTATCTGTTGACATGATTTACATTTGACAATAGACTTTGGACTATACATAAACATTTCTACAATTGTTAAACATTACATCTTGATGGTTTGGTTTGAGTAAGTGATTTTAGTAGCGAGGCGTGTGTAATATGATACAAGCATGGTGGATACGCCGCTGGTACTTCCTATATATAAGTGTTTGTATGGTATTACATATCGTAGCGTTATTTAAATCATTTCAATTTGAGACATATAACATTTTATACAAATAACATACTTTTCACAAGACATTGTTTTACAAACAACTTATCGTATACAAACTCATTTTACATGGTTATTCATTTAACCCTACATTATTCTCTTATTTATACATATCATCTGAACTTATTGTTTTTCAAACGATTTATAAAACAAATCAATTTACAAGGTTCATGACTAAACTTTATTAAACATTTTCTTAAACTTACAAGTCATGAATCCTATTTTCACAAAACCTATGTATCTCACAGGCATTTTTATGCTGACGTACCTATTTTCACATGTGTTTTCAGGAGTTGATGCATAGGACTTATCGAGACATTCTTAGGCGGACCTGTGCCTTAGTGACTTAAAACGAGACAAGAACTAGTTAATTTTTGTTATGTACTCTTTGTTTCTTGTTTAAAACAATGTAACTCTCTTATTTGATTAATAAAACGAAACTTTAATTTCCATGGTTGTGAAACAATTAATTCTGTTACAACACTCCCCGACGTTTCCGCCACGCTTTGTTGTTTTACGTGGTCGGGGTGTGACAGAAAAGTTGGTATCAGAGCCAATGGTTGTAGGGAATTAGGTTATTAGTAATGCTTTAACCTAGACTATAACCTTTCTAGGACCCCAACACAAGTTATCTTGTGTTTAGATCTTAAAACATGCACGTCACCTATCCTTAGGTGATAACCACGATGAGAACATATATTTCAAAACCGCTTTGAAAACTAATCATCTGTTCTAGGATGATTGACTACTAGGTTTTGAACCCTCTATTGTAAGGTTTTGAACCCTCTGTTATAAGGTTTTGAACCCCTTTGAGTTTTCAAAATCTCGTCAAAGTTTTGGGTCCTAAATAGTGAGAACACGTGCAAACTGGAAGAGTGAATGCCTGTACCCTGAGTTTTCTGTCTAAGGCTAGAGTGTTCGTACAAATCCACATAATCGGACCAGTCACTCTTACCTGGGAACTCTTGGGGTGAGTATCCACTTATAGGCGAGCATGTCTTCGCGATACATTATGAGGATCTAATTGCTTTGATTCAGCCTTTGTGTGTCGTTTGTTTGCTTCGTGGTTCAAACAAATGACCATCACCCATGATTTTGGTCAGTAATTGTAACATCCTATTCTTACCCAATGCCATTTCATTTGTTTTCTCTCTTGTTTCCCCTTTTTAGAATGCCTCCACGACGCGAAAATCCGGTATCTATTGAAGAGCTGGCAGCTGTCATTACACAACAAATAACTGCTGCAATCCCGAACATCGTTGCCCAATGTAACCAAGCCCTCAACAACAATAATGCCCCTGCAACTTCAAGACGTTCAACTCGGCTAAGCCACCAAAGTTTTCCGGGTCTCAATGAGCGACTGCACTTCTGCAATGGTTTGAGAGTCTAGAGAGCACCTTCAGACATGTTCAATGTCCAAATGAGCGAAAGGTAGAATTCGCATCTAGTGTCTTTGAGAAACGAGCTTTGACATGGTGGAATGGGGTGATGAGAGATAGGGGTGCCGATGTGGCACTGGCTCAAACGTGGCAAGAGCTTCGAGCTCTGATGATGAAGGAATTCTATCCTCATCATGAGATCAGGGCCTTGGAAAGGGAGTTCGATGATCTTAAGCAAGATAGCAGTGATCATCGAGCCTACACGGATCGTTATGAGGAGTTAAGGTTGTTATGCCCGAATATGGTTACGCCTTTGGATAAGGCAATCAAAAAGTACATTGATGGCCTCCCTGACTCAGTACAAGACATTATAACTGGTAGTAAACCCACTACAGTTAGACAGGCCATTGAGCTATCTGCAACCTTGACTGAATCTCAAATCAGGAAAGGTAAACTTTTTTGAAAAAGTGACAAGAAACCAATTGAGGAATCAAAGACCATGGATGAACAGACTGGATCCCCTAGGAAGCCAAAGAAGCGAAAGGCTTCTCAGAACTTCGCCATGGTTACTCACAATGGTCAAGCCGTCCCCAACCAACCAGCTCAATCCCCTGCTAGGAAGCCATACAATGGAACTGCACCCTTCTGCAACCAATGTAGCCTCCATCATCATGCCAATGTAAAGTGCCGCAAATGCCAAACTTGTGGATTTATAGGCCATACAACAAGAGTCTGCCCAGCTGCAGCTGCACCAAACCAAGCTGGCAACAATCCCGCTCAAGGTCGTTTTCTACCAGGTTCTTGTTTCAACTGTGGCGAGATGGGTCATTTCCGAAGAAATTTCCCAAAGCTTGCTAATGCAAATCCAGCACAAGGATGAGCATCTGACCGACCAGAAGACAACATCGTTTAGAAATAATCACGTCTTATGTATTATTTTCTTTGTTGTCAAGGTCCATGAAACAGTTGTTATCATTGTTCATAAATAAATATTTTATTTACATTGCAATGTATTTATGTGGTTGTATGTATAAAGAACATATCCCCTACAATACCGACAAGCAAGGAATCATATTCCTTGAAAAGCAAACTACCCCCAAAATTTTTTTTCCATCTTATAATCTCTTGCGTTTTCCACGAAATTCCTAAGTACCCGTTTATTCTAAGGAAACGAAGTACAAGGCGCAAGTTACAACATGAGACGAATACCCAAAGTACCACTATAAATCCTTAATAAGGGTACCTAAGGATATTTCCGTCCGTAAATCCTAAAATTGTTGTGTTCCTTAATTCGAATATTACGTTTCTTTGAAAACAAAATTGAATTTTTTGGAGATCATCCTATCTTTTCAGATAGATCCCAGGGGACATTGAAGTCCAGCGACTGGTTTCCTGGTGTACCTTGAATATCCATATTCAATCACTAACAAGTTAATAACAAATTAATAACCGAGTTAAACAACTATGTGATTATGTGCTTATGTGTTCCTTTTTATGTTTTTTTGGTGTAATCCAAGTTTTTGTTATCCAAATCCTCGTAGAATCTTCCATATCATGCGTATAAGGGATTCATAGTAGGATACCCAAAGGTACTATCTAAAATCCTTAAATGGACTTCTACGTTGTAGTTAAGTCCCTTGGATTATAAAGTACTACTCCATAATTAGACCCCTTGAGTGGTTTAGTTAGACAGATTGATCCAAAAATCTGGTTAGGAACATCATATGATGATAATAGCTGAAAGGACTCCTTGGTGGCCTAATTAAAAAGATCATCTGTCGATCTAATTAAAAGGACCCTATGGTAGTCTAGTCACCCTCATCACAGGTTTGATTTTTTTCCCCTAAACATTACAAGACAAACTGTGCGGACTGTGCAAGGAATTACGTAATTATGGATGCATACATAATTATGGAATTTAGTGCACAGAAACCACAGCAAGTTTTGTCATGTGCCTAGAAGTTAACTCTATTCATTTCTATTTCTGAGGAAGCACCCGTTGAAAATGACTCCGTTTGTTCATTTTCGTTTCTGAAGATTGTCCGTTGGGGAAATGAATATCCGTTTGATTATCCTTTTCATTTCCATTTCTGAGGAAGCACCCGTTGAAAATGACTCCGTTTGTTCATTTTCGTTTCTGAAGATTATCAGTTGAGGAAATGAATATCCGTTTGATTATCCTTTTCATTTCCATTTCTGAGGAAGCACCCGTTGAAAATGACTTTGTTTGTTCATTTTCGTTTTTGAAGCTTGTCCGTTGAGGAAATGAATATCCGTTTGATTATCCTTTTCATTTCCATTTCTGAGGAAGCACCCGTTGAAAATGACTCCGTTTGTTCATTTTCGTTTCTGAAGATTGTTCGTTGAGGAAATGAATATCCGTTTGATTATCCTTTTCATTTCCGTTTCTAAGGAAGCAACCGTTGAAAATGACTCCGTCTGTTCATTTTCTTTTCTACAGATTGACCGTTGAGGAAATGAATCCCCGTTTGTTTATTCCTTCATTTCCTCTTCTGAAGAATACTTTTTGAGGAAAATGACTCTGTTTGTTCATTATCGTTTCAGAATAATGTCCGTTAAGGAGATAACAGGATTATGCCTTGCTTATCTTTGATGGTTACAAACACAAAGTCATAGACAGAGCCCTACGAATAAATTTCGGGACGAAATTTCCTAAAGTAGGGGAGACTGTGACACCTGGGTCACTGCGACCATCAAACAAATACCAACCCAATGAAATATTGTATTTCATACTTGGGGTCTGTATAAATATGTGTATCTTTTGCACATATCAATTTTTGTTCGATTTCAAGCTTTAAATCACTTTCTGGAAGGTTATACGCGCACTGATGCGTAAATATAACCAGTTTAATGCAACAAACACTTCGGAATAGTGAAATAGGCTGAACATACCTTAAATAACCTTTGCATAACTTAGAAATAAGTTTCGAAGGCTTTGGTATGGCAAAATCAAGTTAAATCGCTTACAGGGACTAAAGTTGACAAACTGCGAAAGTATGCTAATTTGAACTGTAACAGACATTCCAGAACATGGCCATAAGTTAAACATACCTTAAATATCCTTTACATAGCTTAGAAATAGGCTTTGAGGGGTTCGGTGTGCTAAAATAAACTTTTGGGTCATTTAGGGACTAAAAGCGTCAAAAAGTGCATAAGTTTGCACTTTCGCGCATAACTTACATTCTGAATACATCCGGACATCTAAAATTTTATATAAGCATTATAATATTATGCTTTATAGTTTGGCTTGTCAAAAATCCATTCGTCGCTTAATTTGGATCATTTTTGCGTTCGTTACGACTCCCGTCGTAATTAACCGAACAACGCAACCGTACGGCCAAACGAACCGATATCCAAGATATTTTTGAGCACATTGTAAGTTCCCTATACTTTAACTTCATTTTAGAGCTTTGAAATGGGGTTAACGGGCCTTAAACATGTCGGAAATAGCTCAAAACACAAACAGGGACCAAATCTGCCAATTCTGCATAGTTGTTGGCTTACGGACCGTAAGCCATGACCCTTACGGTCCGTAAGGGGTCCCCAGAACAGCAGATTAGTTTAAACAGCTGGTGCCTCTTCAGGATAATGAGGGGCCAATTTGCACTTGCCTCTTCAGGATAATGAGGGGCCAATTTTGTGTACCATAAGGTTTCAACAAGTGTACGGGTGAGATTAAAGCACGTTATTCAATAAACGATCCTAACGGTTCCAAGAATCCTATAAATACCCAACCCTTTCACAACTCAAAACCCACAAATCTGATCTCAAAACTCTAAGTTGAAGTCATTGCTTCATACCTGAGCTATTCGATCAAGTTTTTACTAGCGGGGACCCTTTGTAAGTGTTCCTTCGTTCTTTTATTCTTTTAGCGTTAAAAGTCAAACTTGGTTTGACTTTCTGCGTTGACCAATTTATGGTCAATGCGAAGTTCGTTTGAACTTCATAACGTGAGTGTAATCACGATGGTTATAGTCCCTAGTGACTATACCTACTGATTACCACGTTATCTAGGCTTAGTGACGAGTCGTAGTTTCGGCCAAAATGCGTATTATTACGTATTTTGTAACCAAACTACTATTGGGTATCAAAACCGTTTGTTTCGATATCAAACCTATTTTCTAAACTAAGGTAAGCATGTTTTAACATGCTTAGCTAGTCACTTTTAGTTTAGTGCTTATATAGGGTCGTAAGGAAAGCGATCTAAACAATCGCTTATACTTTCGAACCCGACCCGTTTGGTCGATCATTAGGATCCGACCAAACACATTAGGTGACCATAGTATATAGGGAATAACCTTCCGAGGTTATACCTTATGGTCGCTTCGTTTAAGTAGTTGTGTGATAGGTAGTTTATATGCCTTAGGTAAATTACCAAAATGCCCTTTTAACGCCAAAATTCATTTTAAACATATGTAACATACCTTTTGACATCTAAACTGATTTGGCAACAATATTAGACATGTTAAGGCATATTTTACTTATCATAGGGCTAGTTAGGCGGTCCGAACGCGTTTCACGCGAACGACGCGTTAAAGTAGCATAAGCTACCTAAACGGGTCGTAATGGGTCGTAAGCACTTAGGTTAGGTTTCATTTTAGTATGTAGGCTTTGTTAAACCATATTACACGAGTCTCCATACTCATTTGGTTTACGAACCCTCATTCTATCCAATCCTCCGATTTAGGTCTGGTATATTAATATAGTTACCTATATTAGGTGCATTGTTTGGTTGTTACTCAAGGACTACTAAGCAATCTCAAGTGAGTACATAGACCCCTCTTTTACTATTTTCCAAACTGTTTTGGGGTGAAACACATGTGCCTACTTGTTACTTTCGTGCTTTTCATGTTTTCATATCATACACTTGCTATGTTCATTAGTACACTATTAGTACATTGTTTTACATTACATTTATGCTATGTATGTCCATTGTGTGCATACTTAGTACATTGTTTTACATTACATGTCATGCTATGTATGTCCATTGTGTGCATACTTAGTACATTGTTTTACATTACATTTCATGCTATGTATGTCCATTGTGTGCATACTTATTACATTGTTTTACATTACATTTCATGCTATGCATGTCCATTGTGTGCATACTTAGTACACTGTTTTACATTACATTTCATGCTATGCATGTCCATTGTGTGCATACTTAGTACATTGTTTTAAATTATATTTTGTTGCATATGCTCATCCAGCATATGAACACATTATATTACATTTTGAACCGTTGTAACCATTTGACTATGTGAACCATCGTAACCATTTGATTATATGAACCGTTTGTAACTGTTGAACCGTGTGAACCATTTGTATCTGTTGACATGATTTACATTTGACAATAGACTTTGGACTATACATAAACATTTCTACAATTGTTAAACATTACATCTTGATGGTTTGGTTTGACTAAGTGATTTAAGTAGCGAGGCGTGTGTAATATGATACAAGCATGGTGGATATGCCGCTGGTACTTCCTATATATAAGTGTTTGAATGGTATTACATATCGTAGCGTTATTTGAATAATTTCAATTTGAGACATATAACATTTTATACAAATAACATACTTTTCACAAGACATTGTTTTACAAACAACTTATCGTATACAAACTCATTTTACATGGTTATTCATTTAACCCTACATTATTCTCTTATTTATATATATCATCTGAACTTATTGTTTTTCAAACGATTTACAAAACAAATCAATTTAAAAGGTTCATGACTAAAACTTTATTAAACATTTTCTTAAACTTACAAGTCATGAATCCTATTTTCACAAAACCTATGTATCTCACAGGCATTTTTATGCCGACGTACATATTTTTGCATGTGTTTTCAGGAGTTGATGCATAGGACTTATCGAGACATACTTAGGCGGACCTGTGCCTTAGTGACTTAAAACCAGACAAGAACTAGTTAATTTTTGTTATGTACTCTTTGTTTCTTGTTTAAAACAATGTAACTCTCTTATTTGATTAATAAAACGAAACTTTAATTTCCATGGTTGTGAAACAATTAATTCTGTTACAACACTCCCCGACGTTTCCGCCACGCTTTGTTGTTTTACGTGGTCGGGGTGTGACACGTGGTGGCACTTTGGGCTTGTTATAGTCAGACTTATCCTTTTGGAAATTCAAAAATCTTTTTGAACTTGAAAACCTATCAACTTCTGACACATCAATCTCAACCAGTTTAAACACTTTCTCAAGTTTGTCCACATTTACATTTTCAATTGGAAATTCCTCATCCGAGTACAACTTATCAGAACCATTCATCTGGTACATGACAAGAGTCGGTTCATCCTTTAAGTTGTCATTGGACTTGGATTTCAGAAGATAATTATTCAGAAAACAATCATCATCCTCATTTGACACTATGGAATCACTGTCTGTTTTTAAAACATTTTCAACCACATCTTTCACAACCTCTGATTCAACACTATCATCATCGGATTGTGCACTAAATGTGACGTCTATGTTATCAGGCAGGTTGTCAACTTCACTTTTCCCATTCAAATCTACCTCTTTTTCCAACCCAGACTGTTTCTTAGTAAAGTTGTTGTTCATGGGTAGTGGAACTTTGTGATACCCGACCCCAATTCCATCTTGATACACATCTTCACCATATTTGTTCTTCCCGATGGATTTTGGGACAATATGTTGCGGAACAAAGCTGGCAGAGTGGTAACTTTTCAACTTCGGATTGATTCTTTCATTCTCAATCTTGATTTCTTCGATCTGAAGTTTAAGTTTGCAATTTCATCCAGATGATTGTTAACTTGTTTCTCCTTTTCTTGAATGACATATTTTAATTGAATGTTTTCTTTCTGGGTTAGGAAATCTCTTTCATCTGAATCTTTAATTGTTTGTTTTAGTTTTTCAAAATCCTCGGTTAATTTTCTGTCTTCAAGAACAAGTTTCTCATTTTCTTTTCGAAAGTTTTCAACATCTTTTTCATCATTTTTGATCTTATTTGTGAATTCATCAATTCTTTCTTTTGAACTTTTTACCAGTTTGTCTTTCAAAACCATGTCATTCTTCAAGTTGTTGATTTTACTGGTTAAGTCCTTGATGTTAGTGTTTAGCACAAACTCATTCGTATTGCAGACTTTGCATGACTTCATGCAATTTCTGCAATCACTCTCAGTTTTTGTCTCTTGAGACTTACCTGTTTTGACCTTATGACTGACCGAACTAACCTTGCTAGATGACTCAGACTCAAAGGCGGATTTGGTATCTTCCTCAAGCGCTTTCGCCATCAATACTTGATCAGTCATTTTCTTCAAATTCTCGGCTGTCATCTCTACATTCACATCAATAATTTCCTTTACCACCTTCTGAGAATTTTCTCTCCTCTCTTTCTTAGCATGTCCTTCGGCTTCTCTTTTCAATATATCCTCCTCTTCAGTTGGGATAGACTTCACTAGAGCATAAAAATCAATCGTTTTTGGATCTGTACAAACATTTTCCTTCGGATCTAAAATACAATCTCTGTCAGCATCCCATCTTTTTGCCTTTACAGCTTCCTTGTATGCTCTGTGAATTTTCTTCATTCTTATATGTGCAAGTTCTCTCTCTCTGTTGAACATCACCGATGTCACTTCAGCCATGAAAGCAGGTCCTATCTGATCTTCATCTAGAATAAAATCATTCCAGTTGAAGCCCTCATTGTATTGAATAACCGCGAATGCCCTCAACTTTTCTTTCACCGGATTTTCTTCAATATGTCTCATCTTTGGTGGTTCATCCCTGTTCCTATGATAACCGCTTTTTGATAGTAATCGTCTTGAAACGGATTGGCAGTTTCATCAACAGCAGAATTTTTGCATTCCCATTTAAAATGACCTTTTTGCTTACACTTAAAGCAGGTCAGTTTTGATTTATCAAAGAACAACTTTGTAGATGGCCCACCGATTTACTGCCTCCCGGTAATCTCCATGAAGCGTTGTGCACGGCGAACAATGCTGGCTATACACCACCTGATGTCGATAATTTCCATCTCTTCAGGATCAATTTGGTCGTAGTCCTCTTTTGTCAGGTTGGTACTCTCAAACTTTCATGCGACTAGACTCTCGTACGACTCTAGGATCAAAGCCAAAAAGACCATTTGCTGCTTTGCGGTTTCAACATTGAAATTTTGAGCATTTTTGAGGTTCACAGCAATGTTACATTGGATAACATTTGAATTAGGAACGCTTTGATTCTGTTGAGCATTTGGAGTAGACTGTGCTGGCGTGTTTAACCCCGAACTTGGATAACCAAAACCACTCGTACCCGCTGATCCACCACCAAAGTTACCTTTCGAAGTATCGTTGGAATTCTCGGCACTGAATGCCGTTTTAGGTGATGAAGTGTTTGAGATCATGCTTCCACGGTAATAAAGGTTCACGATTTGTTGATAAGTGGCATTGTTCATTTTATTTTGTATTTTGATTTCAAGTTTGTGACCTTCTAACTTTTTGATTAGCCAATTTAGCGTTATATCTTTCACTGGTTTGGTATTTTTTAGCACAATTGCATAATATTGCCAATCTTGCTCATTGGGTAATGCTTCGAATAATTTCTTGACAATCTCCTCTTGATCATTTTTTATCCCAAACTATCAAGTTCAACCTTCAGATAACAGAACCTCTCAATCATCTGTCGAACACTTTCACCCTTCATGCATACAAACAAATCGAATTCTTTCTTGAGTAAAGATTTCTTGTTTCTCACAATTTCCTCACCTCCTGTGCACTTCTTCTTTAGAGCCTCCCACAATTCTTTCGATGTTTCATAGTCAACTAGTTAAATGATATCGTCCCGAACTGATTGATGAAGTAATGCTATTTTTCTCTTCAGCGATAAACAAATCTTGCTCGTCCGATCCCAAATTTATAAACTATGTTCGTGTAGTCGTGTACCCCACTTGAACTAGCTTCCAACTCTCATACGCGAACGCCCTTAACCAGTTATCATACCAATTTGCTAATTGGTTATAATCTTCTATATTCATCAACTTTTGAGGTTTATTGTACGTTCCATATGCGGTTGTCAACATTGACTGATTCAGAAATCGCTTTCGTTGTAGTTTTCAGATTTCCATCGGAAGAAGTTGTTCCAGTGATGTTGAAAGCATACGAGTCGGAGAATGTATTCAAGAATTCATCAGCCATGATTAGTACCTGAAAAGTCAACAAAAGTGAAACTTGTTTGAAGGCAAAATAAACACAAACTGCTTGTCCGGATGAGCAAAATATAATAGTCTCCAGATGGACAATAAACCTACAAATAAACTTCTGTATGGATGGACTTGTCTGGATGAGCTAAACAAAGACTATATGTCCGGATGGCCAAGAACAATCAAGACAATCTTCAAGCAAGTAACAATCTATGCGTCCGGATGGGCTATCCTATCCGTCCGGATGGGTGATGACATCAGCAAAACTTGTTCTAAAGTTCATAGTTTTTCAATGATTTTGATATGTTTTAGTCCGAATTAAGTTCTGAAACTTTGTAGGATTAATCTCTGATGCGTGTGAAGTGTCGTATAGTTTTTAATGTATATTTTAAACCCTTTAACACTATTTAGCCAAGTTTTAAATTTATAAAACACGATATTTACTAACACTAAACACACATATGGGCAAGTGCACCCATCGTGAGCGTAGTATAGTGTTGGTAAGATACCGAGGTCGTCCAAGGACACAAGAGCTTTTAATACCAGTTTATCCTCAACGTCTAATCAAATCAAAAGTTTAGAAAAAGGTTTTTAAACTAGGAAAATAAAACTAACTAAAATGCTGAAAAATAAAATAAAATAAAATAAAAAACAGATAGACAAGATGAATCACTTGGATCCGACTCGTGTTTAGTGTAACCTTTGATTATTTCCGCACTTTTGCACTTTTTAAGAGATTATCTTAGTTATTGTAGTAGGCCCCTCTTCTGAAGGTGACGTTACCCTTAACCCAGTAGTTTGAGTCAGCAAGGATACAATCCTAAAGGGTTGGATTATTGAAAGATAATTAATTAAGTTATTAATGCATGTTGTGGTAGGCCCCTCTTCTGGAGGTGACGTTACCCTCGGCTAAGTAATCTGAGTCAGTAGGGATACAGTCCTAAATAGCTGGGTTAAAGTTTTAATAGTAGTTTACATATGAGGGAGTCAAGGAATTTGGACCCCGCCATCCAATACCAGTGGGTATTGAAGGAGGTCCTACTAAAGTTGACCCAGGTCCTTGCAGGATCTATACACTGAACAAGGCAAGACTGTTACCAAACCGTTCCCTTAAACCCCGACCAGGTAGCCAACATAACTCCATATAGACCGTGGAGATATGAATGGTGAAAATCTTTTATTTTATATAGACAGTAAAATAATGCCAAGACACCATGGACAAACTATAAGGAAGACTCACCTTCAACATAAGAAACTAGTTATAAAAGTCATTAATACATAACCAAATAAAAAGTGCGAAAAGATTAAAAATAAAAAAGTATTACACTAGACACTTGTCTTCACCAAGTGATGTAAGAGACTTAGGCAAACATGGCCTTTGATTGTCAAGAACTCTTACAATCAATCTTGGATCCCGAGACTACTCACACACTCTATGATGGATGATGGATGATGGTGGTGGATGATGGTGTGTGGTGGTGGTGGAGTGTGGGTGAAGTGTGAGAGATGTGGTTTGCCAAAGGATGGTTTGCAAATGAGCCAAGCACCCCTATTTATAGCCTGCACAGAAGCTCAGACACGGCCCCGTGTCCATTGGGCACGGCCCCGTGTCCACCCATCTTGTCTTTCTTCATTTAATGCAGTTTGTATGCATTAGTTGACCACGGCCCCGTGTCCGCTGGGCACGACCCCGTGTGCAGAAGCGTATCTGTACTATCAAGATTTTCCTAGATTTTGCAAATCTTAGAGTTGACCACGGCCCCGTGTCCGCTGGGCACGCCCCCATGGTGGGTGATAGAAGCTTCTACAACTTTGTTTTTTCTGCAGACACTTGGGCACGCCCCCGTGCTCACTGAGCACGGGGCGTGTTCAGCCTTCCGTTCTCTTGTTTTTGCTTTAGAGGATGTTGTCGAGGGTCGGGCATGCCACGTTTATTCCTTTTCTTGTATTTATGCTGGATTTGGCTGCATTTTTGCTTCTTTTGTTCATTTAAGCTCTTTTAACCCTGAAAATACAAAAGGAAGACAAAAGCATACTTTTTCCAACATTAGTACTAAAAAAGGGTTAGTTTTATGCCTCATTTGATGTAATTTATATGTTGCATTTTGCACACATCAAATACCCCCACACTTGAATCTTTGCTTGTCCTCAAGCAAAACTCTTTATAATGTGGATAACACTACCAAATGGAATGGGTAGAAGAGAAGGTTTTTGGGCTTGTCATAGAGTATCGGGGTTTCCAAGATTCTTTATTAGGTTTTATTTTTATTTATTTACAATCCTATTCATCATGATTTATTTAAAACATTACATAAGATAACTTACTTATTAGGGCATAACATGCCTCTTTAAAATTCCATTTATCTACAAGTTCACATACCTCACGGGGGATCACTCAACACTCGGCCGATGATGTATTTTTGTGAAAACTCTCGAGAGCGGCATGGAACTTATTCCTACCATAAGCTTGCCAAGTAATCAATCCTCATCCTTTTAACTAAAAACCTTTGTAAATATCAAGAGGACTTTTGGGGGAAGGGTTAGGCTTGGGTTAAAGGTGGGTGGTTGGGTTAGTGGTTAGTGGAAAAGGGTGAAAAGCGTAAAAAGCGTAAAAAGCTTCGGTTTTCGTAAGACTTTTTATTTTTATGACTTTTTATTTTGATGAAGCAATTCTTCAAACAAAGTTCTTTTTGATAGGCTTGTTTGTTTATTTCTTTTGGCTTCATCATCATTTTTTTTAGAAAGTCATAAGAAAAACCGAGCTTTGTTACTAAAATAAAGGGTTTAAAATGAAAAAGGGTTTTGGTGGGTAATTGAGGTGTTTGTTTTGGGTTAAAAATAATGGTGTAGAAATAAAAAGGGTTAGTCCTAATGCCTCCATCATTTACTTACTTGGGTTTTAGTTGGCAAGGACCGGGAATGTATTGTCGTGGCAAGTTCTAGAGTCGTAAGAACCAAGCGGCTATTCACACAAGAAACGAAAAATGAGCATTTAGTTTAAAGATGTGTATTTGTATGCTGAATAAAGGCTCAAAACTCACTTTTTGTGGGAATGAGTTTTTATGTGATCAAGTATATATAATCAAATTTTAACTAGATTTGTAATGCCGTTTCATAATTTTCTTATGTTGGTTCTTTTTATCACGACGCTATCGGTTGTAAGTTTGTAAAAATATCACCTTTTTAGAACTTGTAATTCCCAATTTAAACCAAGACAAGTAAAAAAAATGAATTTTTTTTGAAAAAAATTGGGGTGTTTAGCGGTTCCAATAGAGTTTTGTGTAAGGCTTGTAATTAGGACTTGCAAAATTCAAGGTTTTAGCATCCCCCCCACACTTAAATTACACGTTTTCCTCAATGTGTCCCAAAAACAAGTTTTTAGGTTTATTAAATGTGTAAAAAGATGTGAAAAAGCAAAAATTAATGTTACTGGGCGTCTGGACATGGCCCCGTGGTGTCCGGGCAGGGCCCCGTGTTCAGATTGCTAGTAACAGAAAATGAATTAGAGTCACAGAAGGCTGGACACGGGGGCGTGTTCAGTGAGCACGCCCCGTGTCCAGGTACCTGAACTGGGCATTTTTCTGCTGATGGTTGAGCACGGGGCTTGTTGGGTGAGCACGGCCCCGTGCTGAACTTGCTGTAATGAAGAAAAATCGTCGGGTGGCCTGTTTTTGTGCATGGGGTGTTGGTGCAAGCTTCCCTTGGTATCCTTCACCATCCCGAGTGTGTTTTATTCCTGAAAAATTGAAACTAAACTAGAAAACATAAAAACTAATCTAAGCTAAACTAGGGATAGTTCCGCGGAATGCCTCCGTGGTGCGCCACGTTTATAAGGGTCCTTGGCTAGGCCCAAAGCCAGTCATATGTTACCCAAGTGGGATGTCTTGCATCCCATGTTACACCGTCGGAGAGCATCATCCAAACTTGAGTCTATGACTTTCATGTAATTGACCGGGTCATCGTCTTCTACTCTCTTGCCAACTCCAAACTTCATTTCCTTGTCCCCAACCCTTAATGTTAGTGTCCCACCATTCATGTCTACCACTGCGTGGGCCGTGGCTAGGAATGGTCTACCTAAGATGAGTGGTACTTCGGTATCTTCCTCCATATCTAGTATGACAAAGTCGGCTGGGAAGACAAATTCGCCGACTTTAACCAATAGATTTTCAGCGACACCTTGTGGATATTTGACCGACCTATCAGTGAGTTGTATGCTCATTTTCGTAGGGCTTGTTTTCTGTGACAACCCTCAAATTCCATGTATTCCGTACAATTTATTAATGACAATTAAAGTGCTTGACGACTGTGTGGAATTATTTAACTGCTCTCTGATTTATGTGTCATGCTTACATGTATTTGTTAACACACTAATAAAGTACAGAAAAGTCATTAAATAGTCCGTTATGATTTCCTAAGTGTTAGAAATTAAAAACGTTACAAAAATATATACATAAGACACTTTTCGGATTAATTAAGCACTTTAACGGAACAGTGCCAAACCGAACAACCGGACTTAACCCGGAACATAAAAATATTGTCAAAGATATTGTTTTTCCTTTTCTGAGCCAGTTAGGGTCCCCGAATACCCTAACACCCGTTATATATTATAACACAATATTACACTAAATTTAAATCACCTAACAATCTAACTAATCTCTAAATATCAAGTTGGAAATCAACCAAACCCCCACCCCTTTGTCTGATAGGTTCCACCATGTGGAGACCACATTTGTACTCCCTTGATTTAATTAATCTAACTTGTTAAATATCTTGACAACATAAGATCCATGGGACAATTAGGATGAATGGATATTATATAAGAATGTTGGTCCACCACACACTTCACAAACCCACCAACAAATTTCACTCACTCTCTCCCTCTTGCCATTGATCTCGGCTGAAACCATAGCCAACACCCCACCATCATTCAAGTTTCAATCTTACCATTCCAAGCTTATACAAGTGTGAGGGATCACGCATAAGGAAGCTCGGTGCACCCGGATTGCCAAGGACCTCACTACGTTGCTATTAACCACTCGTTTTCGTCTATTTTCTTCCCTAGCCTCGAGCTAGTAGTAAGTGACTCTAAACATCTTCTTGATCTATTATAAAGTGGTTAATAAGAGTTTTGTCGGTTAAAAATCACTAACATATAAGATCACCAACTAAAAGTCTACTAAAGTGATGAACAAGGTGGTTAATGGATGAATGTTAGTGTAAATCATGTAGATCTTGTGTGATTATGATTATTGGTTGATTATCTGATGTTTTGCTGATTAATATTAATATGTGATGTTGTTGCGGTCACTAAACATGATTAACGGAATCAATCGAACACAAGTTAGTAAGTTAGAAAGTGAAAACAGAATCTATCCCGGTTTTACAGCCAACTTCAGTTGGCTGTAAACAGGTCATAAACTCAGCAAAAAACCGATATTTTGAATCTAAAATATGTTATTATGAAATACGGTTCTAATGGCACCAGAATCGAAATTTTTGGACTTCGTTTACTATTTTTAATGTGTCGATTTGTAACAACAGCTTAAGCTGAATTTTGACAGCAATAAATGGGTGTCATACTTTCAGTCATAACATGAGTTTTGTGATGAATCGGACCATGAAATTTGTACAGTAGATGAAAACCGATGCATTTGTAATTACCCCACTGGAATTTCGTAAATCAGACACTCGATGAATTTTTAATAAATTGTTCCGTGGACTGTGGTCAGAAATACATAAATCTGATTTCAGTCCGGAATATGAATTTTTATAAAATATTGGTAATGAACCAGTGACACCTGTGCCTTCACGGCCATCAAAAAAATACCAAACTAATGAAATATTATATTCCATACTTGGGATTTGTATAAATATGTGTATCATTTGCACATATCAATTCTTGTTCGATTTCGGGCTTTAAATCACTTTCTGGAAGGTTATACGCGCACTGATGCGTAAATATAACCAGTTTAATGCAACAAACACTCCGGAATAGTGACATAGGCTTAACATACCTTAAATAACCTATACATAACTTAGAAATAAGTTTTGGAAGGTTTGGTGTGCCAAAATCAAGTTTATTCGCTTACAAGGACTAAATTCGACAAACTGCGAAAGTATGTCGATTCGTACTGTAACGGACATTCCGGAACATGGCCATAAGTTAAACACACCCTAAATATCCTTTACATAGCTTAGAAATAGGCTTTGAGGGGTTCGGTGTGCTAAAATAAACTTTTTGGTCATTCAGGGACTAAAAGCGTCAAAAAGTGCATAAGTTTGCATTTTCGCGCATATCTTACGTTCTGAATATATCCGGACACCCAAAAATTTATGTAATCATTAACATAATATGTTTTAGTGATTGGCTTGATAAAAATCCATTCGTCGCTTAATTTGGATCGTTTTTGCGTTCGTTATGACTTCCGTCGTAATTAACCAAACAACGCAACCGTGCGACCAAACGAACCGACATCCGAGATATTTTTGAACACATTTTAAGTTCCCTATACTTTAACTTCATTTTAGAGCTTTGAAATGGGATTAACGGGGCTTAAACATGTCAAAAATGCATCAAATAGCAAGTTTGGAGGTGCATGGGCCTGTTCTGCCATTTTTAAAAGTTTCAGACCTGCAAGGTCCTTACGGACCTCAACATTGTGAGTGTTGAGGTCCGTAAGCTGGGGTCAGACCTGCAGAATTGTTGCAAATAGCCTGTTTTCAGCTGTTATACACTCTTTTCTCACTTGCAACTGGTTTCTAGCAATCCTATGGGCTCCCATGGGTTTGTAAATCAGTGGGTATATGTTGTATGGCTGAGATTAATGGTTGGAAAACAAGAAACGATCCTAATGGCTCAACATTTCATATATATACCCCTCCTTAGTTCACATTCAAACCCACACATTTGAATCTGATTCAAGCTCTCTAAGTGGAAGTTTATATGCTTCCTACCTGAGAGTGAATCGGGTCAAATACTTGCGGGGACCTTCTGTAAGTATTCTTTCGCGTTTATCGTTCGTTTTAGCGATAAAGTCAAACTGCGTTTGACTTTCTGGATTGACCAGTTTATGGTCAATGCGAAGTTCGTTTGAACTTCATAACGTGAGCGTAATCACTATGGTTAAAGTCCCTAGTGACTATACCTACTGATTACCACATTATCTAGGCTCAGTGACGAGTCGTAGTTTCGGCCAAAATGCGTATTCTCGCGTATTTTGTAACCAAACTACTTGTGGGTATCAAAACCATTTGTTTTGATACCAAAACCTGTTTACTAACTTAACTAAACATGTTCAAGCATGTTTAGCTCGTCACTTTTAGATTTGTGCTTGTTTAGGGTCGTAAGGGTAAGCGATCTAATAAATCGCTTATGCTTTCGAACCCGACCCATTTGGTCGATCTTTAGGATCCGACCAAACACTTTAGGTGACCATAGTAGTATAGGGAATAGCCTTCCGAGGTTATACCTTATGGTCACGTCGTTTAAGTAGGTGTATGATAAGTAGTCCTTATGCCTTAGGTAAATTACCAAAATACCCTTTTTGCGCCAAAATTCATTTTAAGCCTATGTAACATAACTTTTGGTATCTAAACTGATTTAGTAACAATATTAGACATGTCAAGGCATATCTTACTTGTCATAGGGCTAGTTAGGCGTTCCGAACGCGTTCTACGCGAATGACGCGTTAAAGTAGCATAAGCTACCTAAACGGGTCGTAATGGGTCAAAAGCACTTAGGCTAGGTTTCGTTTTAGTATGTAGGCTTTGTCAAACCATGTTACATAAGTTCCTACACTTATTTGGTTTACAAACCCTCATGCTACCCGATCTTCCGATTTTGGTCCGGTTATTAATATAGTTACCTATATTAGGTGACGTTTGAATCCGTGATCTTCTAACCTTGCTTGGTGGATTTCTAAAGTCTATTGAGCAATCTCAAGTGAGTACATAGACCCCTCTTTTACTGTTTTCCAAACATTTTGGGGTGGAACACATGTGCCTACTTGTTACTTTCATGCTTTCCTGTTTTCACATCATATACTTGCTATGTTCATTAGTACATTTATAGTACATGATTTCCTTATATTTTATGCTATGTATGCCCATTGTGTGCGTACTTAGTACATTGTTTTACATTACATTTTATGCTATGTATGCCCATTGTGTGCGTACTTAGTATATTGTTTTACATTACCTTTTCATGCTATGTATGTTCATCATACTTAGTACATTTGCTTTACATTGCATCTCTGTTGCATATGTTCCTGTAACATATGGACACATTATTTTACATCTCTACCTTGTATATTTACTTAGCATACTAGGTACATTATTTTCATCACATGCTTACATTTTGATATGACATTTGGTTTGTTTAAATGGGACCATATACATTCATTAACATTAGCTACGCCGCTCGTTAGTAGGTAATGGTACCATAGGAATTGACAACTCCCGTTCCTAAAGTCCTAGGTTTGTTTGGATGGATGGAATGACCGAATTCGATTAAGACATAAGACAGATAGTCCTTTCATTTGTTTAAGGGTTTATCACCACAGTCACAAGGCTTGAATGTATGCATTTTCACAATACCGCATAAATGTTTGTATTCAGTATAGCATGCATTTCCACAAAACATAATGTTGATTTAAACCTCGTTTTACTTCAATATATTGTTTTGTGCATTTTTACCTATGGCTCAGTGGATATATATATATCTATATATTTCACTTGCCATACATGACATTTTGTTTATACATTACATAATTGACATTTGACATAGACATTTTGACATTGATATACATATTTCATAGACTGTATTTTGACATAAACATTTTGACATGGTTTACACAAAGACATTTTGACATGGTTTACACAAAGACATTTGACATAGACATTTTGGTATTGATATACACATTTCATGGACTATATTTGACATAAACATTTTGACATGGTTTACACAAAGACATTTGACAAATGGTTTAGACATGGGCAATTTACATTGGTGGTTTGTTGGGTAAGTGGTTTGAGTAACGAGGCGTGTGTAATATGATACAAGCATGGTGGATACGCCGCTGGTACTTCCTATATATAAGTGCTTGTATGGTATTACATATCGTAGCGTTATTTGAATCATTTCAGTTTAGACATATAACATTTTTATACAAATAACATACTTTTCACAAGACATTGTTTTACAAACAACTTCTCTTATACAAACTCATTATACTTGGTTATTCATTTAATCTTACATTATTCTTTTACATATCATCGTTTTTCAAATGATTTATAAAACAAAACATTTTACAAGGATCATGACTGGCTTTTGTTAAACAACCTTTTTTCTAAACTTATAAGTCATGAATCCTATTTTCACAAAACCTATGTACTCGCCGGCATTTTTATGCTGACGTACCTATTTTCACATGTGTTTCAGGAAATGATGCATAGGATTGATCAAGATACACTTAGGCGGACTTGGGCCTTAGTGACAATAAAAGATGGAAGACTAGTTAATTTTGTTATACTTCTTTGTTTGTTAAGACATTGTAACTCTTTTAATCAATAAAACAAAATTTCAATTTTCCATGTGTTATGAAACAATGATTCTGTTACAACACTCCCCGACGATTCCGCCACTTTTTATTGTTTTACGTGGTCGGGGTGTGACAGAAAAGTTGGTATCAGAGCTCATGATTATAGGGAATTAGGTTATTAGTAATGCTTTGACCTAGTCTATAACCTTCCTAGGACCCTAACGCAAGTTTACTTGCGTTTAGTCATAAAACAATACCGTCACCTATCCTTAGGCGACAACCATAACAGGAACACAATTTTCAAATCCGCTTTGAAAATCAATCATCTGTTCTAGGATGATTTATTGTAAGGTTTTGAACCTTCAAAGTTTTCAAAATCTCGTCAAAGTTTGGGTCTTTTAATGTGAACACGTGCAAACTGGAAGAGTGAATGCCTGTACTCTGAGTTTTCTGTCTAAGGCTAGAGTGTTCGTACAAATCCGCAGTATCGGACCAGTCACTCTTACCTGGGAACTCTTGGGGTGAGTGTTCACTTATAGGCGAGCATGTCTTCAGTGATACATTAATATGACCTGTTTACTTTGATTAGTCACCGTCTCATTTGTTTGCCTTTGGTAACAAACGAATGATCGCAATTTTATGCGTTACCATTTTGTTTTGATTTTCCGATAACATTTCACCTGTTTCTTCCTATGTCCTTCATTTTCTTCTAGAATGTCTCTTCCTCTCAGCAACGGTCAAATGTCCGAGCAAACAGCCAAACTTGCCCAGCAAATAGGCGAAGTGATTCTGAAGACTGTGGATTTAGGCATTGCCATGTCTCGTCTCAACAATGAAGCCACTCAAGAGTCACTGAAGGAAGCAGAAGTCAAGCCTGCACCAAAATCAAGGAAGCGTAAGGCTTCAAGGAAAACTGCAGCCGTTACACCTAATCAAGCGGGACCTAACCAAGTGGCAAGGCTACCAGCTAGGAAGCCGTACTTTGGAACTGCCCCATGGTGCAAACGATGCAACCGTCATCATTCAAACCTCATGCCCTGCTCCAAATGTACCTACTGTGGATGGTGGGGACATTTGGTTGGCATATGCGGCTTTGCTATCTAAAACAAAGCTGCTATAAGTCTTGCTGCTGCTCAACCTCCTGCCAAGAAACCTTATGACCATACTGCACTGATGTGCAACAAGTGTAATGCACCTCACCAAGCTTACCTGTAGTGTCGTCTGTGTGCATCATGTGGACGACGCGGTCACCTGGCAAATGCTTGTCAATTCAACCCAATCCTAGGTGGTCCAAACCAACCTCAAGTCAACCCTGCTCAAGCTCGTTTACCGTCTGGTACTTGGTACAACTACGGTGAGACGAGCTATTTCAGGAACAAGTGATCAAAGATTGTCAATGCAAATCTGACCCACAGATAAGCATTTGGCTGAGTATAAGATGTTACTGTTTTAATCTTATGCTTTTGTTTCTTTGTTTTTCTTGTAATGTGAAACAATCTGTTTGGTTTATAAATAAATTGTTGTTCACAATTCTGATATACAAGTGTAGTTACATGTGTGTATGGCATTTCTCTATGATACCTACATCCAGGAACTATGTTCCTTACAAACTACTTTTGTGATTCTCCCTTTCAAGTGATCGCTCATGATCTCCTCAAAAAAAAAATGTAAGTACTCATTTCATTCTAAGAAACGAAGTACATGAAATGAAGTGACATTATGAGTGATCGTGCTTTTCGCACATCTGTGCCTTTGAATCCTTGGTTAGATAACTAAGGGTATTTTCAAACCTCATACCCATTACATTTTGATTTTTCAACATGCATAACATAAGTTTTCAAAAACAACCTCCATGATTTCAAAAGCATTGTCTATGTTTTCAAAACAACCTTCATGATTTCAAAACATTTCATATAGTCTGAAAACAATTTTTCAAATGCATCGTCTATATTTCAAAAACAACCATCATGATTTCAAAATGTTATTAATACAGTATAATTACTTATATCAAGTGCATGATTTCAAAAGCATCAATCATGTTTTCAAAAACCTTATACATAATTTCAAAAATTCATCTCGCATGATTTTAAAACATTTTTATAAATATACTTACCTAATACACCTACTTTATGATTTCAAAAGTATTATATATAAGGTTTCAAAAACATTAAACACATTTTTAAAAGAAACCCCATGCATAGTTTTCAAAAACATTTTTTCCATACATTAACTAAACCTTCAAATTCTGCTTCATATGTCGCCTTGACATACCCAGCATCTCAACTTCATAAACATTTTACTTCATGTTTTGACTTAAGCACATCCAGTGCAAGGTTTCAAAACATCTTCAACTTTTAAAATCCATATGGGATCTTTTATCCCTACAATTAGATCCTTGTGGATAATTATCATTCAAATCAGAGTCCTTAATTGGATTCCTTGTGTGCCTTAATTCGAATATTTCGGTTCCTTATAATCGAAATCGAATTTTCTTTTTAAGATCTTTCTATCTTTATAGTTAGATTCTTGGAAATATTTAAAGCACCAATCAAAATCGACTGATTGGATACCTGGTGTGCTTTGAATACATGTGCACAGTTAGCAGAACAAATTAACTAAATGATAACAAATCAAGTTAAACAATTTTGTATGTGACTATGTGTTTATGCATTATGTGTTTTCTTTTATGCATTTTTGTGTTTTTATATACTTTGGATGTTCGTTATCCAAATCCTCGTAGAATCTTTCATATCTTCATAGAGGGATTCGTAGAAGGATGTTCAAAAAGGCACTACCTTAAATCCTTATTGGGCTTCTACATGATAGTTAAGACCATTGGATTATATTGTACCACTCCATGAGTCATTAGAGACCCTTTTAGTGGTCTAGTAAAAAAGATTGATTCAGAATCTGGTTAAGAACGACACGTGGTGATATAGCTGAACAGACGCCTTGGTAGTCTATTTAAATGATTTATTGATTTAATTAAAAAGGACCCTATGGTGGTCTAGTCACAATCATCACAGGTTCATTGTTTTCTTCCCCTACACATTATAAGATGCACTACGTGACTATGCAAGGAATGACGTAATTATGGATGCATACATAATTATGAAGTTCAGTGCACGGAAACCACAGTAAGACTTATATGTGTAAGAACCAATAGTGGCAACCATAACGGAATGTGAACAATATAATAGAGGTACGGTGGACGCACCAATAACGCTTTATATACTTGTATATAAGTGTCCCTCTCACATTGCAAGCATGATGTTATTTAAAGTTACTAGAAGTTCAGAACTCTAACCAGTGTTGTTTGATCTTTTCAACTTCATGTTTCAAGCACTCACAAGTTTCCTCTAAATAAATTTCGGGACGAAATTTCCTGAAGTAGGGGAGACTGTGACACCTGTGCCTTCACGGCCATCAAACAAATACCAAACTAATGAAATATTATATTCCATACTTGGGATTTGTATAAATATGTGTATCATTTGCACATATCAATTCTTGTTCGATTTCGGGCTTTATATCACTTTCTGGAAGGTTATACGCGCACTGATGCGTAAATATAACCAGTTTAATGCAACAAACACTCCGAAATAGTGACATAGGCTTAACATACCTTAAATAACCTATACATAACTTAGAAATAAGTTTTGGAAGGTTTGGTGTGCCGAAATCAAGTTATTCGCTTACAGGGACTAAATTCGACAAACTGCGAAAGTATGTCGATTCGTATTGTAACGGACATTCCGGAACATGGCCATAAGTTAAACACACCCTAAATATCCTTTACATAGCTTAGAAATAGGCTTTGAGAGGTTCGGTGTGCTAAAATAAACTTTTTGGTCATTCAGGGACTAAAAGCGTCAAAAAGTGCATAAGTTTGCATTTTCGCGCATATCTTACATTCTGAATATATCCGGACTCCCAAAAATTTATGTAATCATTAACATAATATGTTTTAGTGATTTTCTTGATAAAAATCTATTCGTCGCTTAATTTGGATCGTTTTTGCGTTCGTTACGACTTCCGTCGTAATTAACCGAACAACGCAACCGTGCGACCAAACGAACCGACATCCGAGATATTTTTGAACACATTTTAAGTTCCCTATACTTTAACTTCATTTTAGAGCTTTGAAATGGGGTTAACGGGGCTTAAACGTGTAAAAAATGCATCAAATAGCAAGTTTGGAGGTGCAGGGGCCTGTTCTGCCATTTTTAAAAGTTTTAGACCTGCAAGGTCCTTACAGACCACAACATTGTGAGTGTTGAAGTCCGTAAGCTGGGGTCAGACCTGCAGAATTGTTGCAAACAGCCTGTTTTCAGCTGTTATACACTCTTTTCTCACTTGCAACTGGTTTATAGCAATCCTATGGGCTCCCATGGGTTTGTAAATCAGTGGGTATGTGTTGTATGGCTGAGATTAATGCTTGGGAAACAAGAAACGATCCTAATGGCTCAACATTTCCTATATATACCCCTCCTTAGTTAACATTCAAACCCACACATTTGAATCTGATTCAAGCTCTCTAAGTGGAAGTTTATATGCTTCCTACCTGAGAGTGAATCGGGTCAAATACTTGCGGGGACCTTCTGTAAGTATTCTTTCGCGTTTATCGTTCGTTTTAGCGATAAAGTAAACTGCGTTTGACTTTCTGCATTGACCAGTTTATGGTCAATGCGAAGTTCGTTTGAACTTCATAATGTGAGCGTAATCACTATGGTTAAAGTCCCTAGTGACTATACCTACTGATTACCACGTTATCTAGGCTCAGTGACGAGTCGTAGTTTCGGCCAAAATGCGTATTCTCGCGTATTTTGTAACCAAACTACTTGTGGGTATCAAAACCGTTTGTTTTGATACCAAAACCTGTTTTCTAACTTAACTAAACATGTTCAAGCATGTTTAGCTCGTCACTTTTAGATTTGTGCTTGTTTAGGGTCGTAAGGGTAAGCGATCTAATAAATCGCTTATGCTTTCGAACCCGACGCATTTAGTCGATCTTTAGGATCCGACCAAACACTTTAGGTGACCATAGTAGTATAGGGAATAACTTTCCGAGGTTATACCTTATGGTCACGTCATTTAAGTAGTTGTATGATAAGTAGTCCTTATGCCTTAGGTAAATTACCAAAATACCCTTTTTGCACCAAAATTCATTTTAAGCCTATGTAACATAACTTTTGGTATCTAAACTAATTTAGTAACAATATTAGACATGTCAAGCCATATCTTACTTGTCATAGGGCTAGTTAGGCATTCCGAACGCGTTCTACGCGAATGACGCGTTAAAGTAGCATAAGCTACCTAAACGGGTCGTAACGGGTCAAAAGCACTTAGGCTAGGTTTCGTTTTAGTATGTAGGCTTTGTCAAACCATATTACATAAGTTCCTACACTTATTTGGTTTACAAACCCTCATGCTACCCGATCTTCCGATTTTGGTCCGGTTATTAATATAGTTACCTATATTAGGTGACGTTTGAATCCGTGATCTTCTAACCTTGCTTGGTGGATTTCTAAAGTCTATTGAGCAATCTCAAGTGAGTACATAGACCCCTCTTTTACTGTTTTCCAAACATTTTGGGGTGGAACACATGTGCCTACTTGTTACTTTCATGCTTTCCTGTTTTCACATCATATACTTGCTATGTTCATTAGTACATTTATAGTACATGATTTCCTTACATTTTATGCTATGTATGCCCATTGTGTGTGTACTTAGTACATTGTTTTACATTACATTTTATGCTATGTATGCCTATTGTGTGCGTACTTAATATATTGTTTTACATTACCTTTTCATGCTATGTATGTTCATTATACTTAGTACATTTGCTTTACATTGCATTTTTGTTGCATATGTTCCAGTAACATATGGACACATTATTTTACATCTCTACCTTGTATGTTTACTTAGCATACTAGGTACATTATTTTCATCACATGCTTACATTTTGATATAACATTTGGTTTGTTTAAATGGGACCATATACATTCATTAACATTAGCTACGTCGCTCGTTAGTAGGTAATGGTACCATAGGAATTGACAACTCCCGTTCCTAAAGTCCTAGGTTTGTTTGGACGGATGGAATGACCGAATTCGATTAAGACATAAGACAGATAGTCCTTTCATTTGTTTAAGGGTTTATCACCACAGTCACAAGGCTTGAATGTATGCATTTTCTCAATACCGCATAAATGTTTGTATTCAGTATAGCATGCATTTCCACAAAACATAACGTTGATTTAAACCTCGTTTTACTTCAATACATTGTTTTGTGCATTTTTACCTATGGCTCAGTGGATATATATATATATATATATATATATATATATATATATATATATATATATTTCACTTGCCATACATGACATTTTGTTTATATATTTCATAATTGACATTTGACATAGACATTTTGACATTGATACACATATTTCATAGACTGTATTTTGACATAAACATTTTGACATGGTTTACACAAAGACATTTTGACCTGGTTTACACAAAGACATTTGACATAGACATTTTGATATTGATATACACATTTCATGGACTATATTTGACATAAACATTTTGACATGGTTTACACAAAGACATTTGACAAATGGTTTAGACATGGGCAATTTACATTGGTGGTTTGTTGGGTAAGTGGTTTGAGTAATGAGGCGTGTGTAATATGATACAAGCATGGTGGATACGCCGCTGGTACTTCCTATATATAAGTGCTTGTATGGTATTACATATCGTAGCGTTATTTGAATCATTTCAGTTTAGACATATAACATTTTTATACAAATAACATACTTTTCACAAGACATTGTTTTACAAACAACTTCTCTTATACAAACTCATTTTACTTGGTTATTCATTTAATCTTACATTATTCTTTTACATATCATCGTTTTTCAGATGATTTATAAAACAAAACATTTTACAAGGATCATGACTGGCTTTTGTTAAACAACCTTTTTCTAAACTTATAAGTCATGAATCCTATTTTCACAAAACCTATGTACTCGGCGGCATTTTTATGCTGACGTACCTATTTTCACATGTGTTTCAGGAAATGATGCATAGGATTGATCAAGATACACTTAGGCGGACTTGGGCCTTAGTGACAATAAAAGATGGAAGACTAGTTAATTTTGTTATACTTCTTTGTTTGTTAAGACATTGTAACTCTTTTAATCAATAAAACAAAATTTCAATTTTCCATGTTGTTATGAAACAATGATTCTGTTACAACACTCCCCGACGATTCCGCCACTTTTTGTTGTTTTACGTGGTCGGGTTGTGACAGAACCGGACCCCGATATTTTTACACAATAAAATATGGAACGTTTAAGACATCCTGTAAAAATTAGGGAATTTTTGGAATAATTTAACTATTTTATTAAAATGTCCGAAAACAGCCGGTTTTGAGTATTAATGCGGAAATGACATAAGTTGTGATTTTCGCGTCTAAATGTCGAGTGTGCTATCTGTGAATGATCTAACATGTTATATATGTTATGTGCTATGTGTGTTATGTGCATTATCATATGTTTGATTTTGAGTGGGGAATGGATGGGAAACTTAGATGGGCATAAACCGTTAAAGTGATGCATGTTGTGTGATAGATACGTGTAGGAACTTTGTGTTCTATTTGAAAGCCACTAAATGACTAACTGGTAAATCATACTAGGACGTGATTGACCGACCTTGACTGTTAGCTATATTGAGAATCTAACCGAGCAAACCGAGGTGAGTTCACACACTTTCTAAGGCATGGGATTCCCGGTGGTTTGGGAATAGGTTAAAGAATTAAAACTAAATCTACATATCCTCCTTGGGTAGGATATGTACGACCATCCTCCATAGAGTGGATGCCATTATTAATCCTACGAATTCTCCTGGTGCAGAATACGTACGTTCGTCCTCCTGGTGCAGGACAACAACCTTAAAACTAGCTAGACAAAACTCTATCATGAAGTCCCTCAATTTATATCGCTATTAGGTTTAACAAACCTCACACCGTGTGTCACACCCTGGCTTTGCGGAAGCGTGGGTTTATTTGGTGTGACTTCTTAATACCATAGCTTAATCACAACAAAGCTATATGAAAATAAAACCATGCAGATCATCCATTAATTTAAGTTTGAAAACTAAAACACCACAACATTGTCTTAAGGCGTTGACACATGCAACGGAAACTACAACCTAATAACATAAAAACATTGTTTGAAAGACACCACCACAATCTTAAAATAGCCGTAGTTTAAGAACTGTAACTCGTAAAGGTAAAAGTCACAAACCCTAAACTTGGATGATCCCCTTACTCTAACGCAGCGTGAAAACGTAGCATACCATGCCAGATCCTTAGTTCCCTGAAATACATGTAAGTTGGAAAAATCAACAAAAATGTTGAGCGAGTTCATGTGTAAGTGAGTAAGTAAAACCTTTGTAAGTATAAAAATCCCTGGTATGTAGCAAATAAGGAAAAAGAGATCGATTAATGTGTAGCTAATACATTAACAAGTGACATGGCCTAGGAAGCACTCAAACCTGTAACGCGGATTTCGTACCGGTCCTTCTGGCGGAACGACATAGTCACCACATGCAGCCACACGCTGGCCCATGTGTGGGGCTCGCAACACCCGATAGATCTATCACTCATGCCTCTCGGTCCTGATACAAGGATTAATGGTCTTACGATAATAGCCTATCCAGTCACGTGATCTAGCAGTAGGTTCCTTAGCTAATCATACCGTGTATAAAACATTTGTAGTAAATGTAACATGTATTTCACCCCCACAGTTAAAAACTGAAAACAGTTAAGAGAAAAGGGGGACATGAACTCACCGAAGTGCGTCTCTAAAAAGTATCTCCCAGAAAATCTGTTGTGCGACGACCTACACGTACTAAATTCTATTAGACGGGCGGCCGTGCCTTATTTTAAGGTTTAATGTCTTTGGGAAATAGTTAGGCAACTATTTCGTGTTTGCACTTCGTAATTATTTTGTAAATATATTCCTTCCCAAGGATGGGGGATTTCATACATGTGCGTTCGTATAACTTCGAAATATATTATTAAGTCTCACTTAATCAAATATATTTTATTTCATTTGTCTAAAATACTTTATTCCCAAAATATAAATATTCTTCCCAAAAATATTATATTTTATTCCATCTAATTTTCCAAAATAATACTTTTGTCAAAATACGCGTTTAAGAGTATTTTCTGAAAATACGTAAGTTACGGATAAAGATCGGGTGGTATTAATAATACCTTTGTAACTTAAATATTTATTGTGAAGGCGTTCGCATTATTTTGGAGCCGTGAATATTTAGTAGTATTATTTTTACCCTAAAAAAAATAATATTTACGTAGTTCACAAAAAAAATCATAAAAATTTCACAAGCGTTGTTATGGAAAATATATACTAAATATATATTTTAGCAAGTTTTATTTTGTGAAAATCCCACCTCCGACACTTGGAAGTTTCGTAATAAAAATCGTGGCGAAAGTTATTTGGGAAAACAAGTTAAAAATATATCCGTAACACTTGTGATAAAAAAATATTTACAAGTGTTAGATTTTTGGAAAATTTCGCCAGAGTTTCCTCTTCTGTAACTGGAGGTGGCCACGCTTACCAGCGTATCATTTTCTTTTAAAATTTCAAATCAACAATGTTCCCAACATCAATAACAAACAATATTCCAACATCATACTAGTTCAAAAATATCACAAACGTATGAACTTGTGGGTTGTGTAAAAGTGTGTAGTAACTTCCCATTATTTTTAATAGATCTTTCTATTTTTATAAATGGAATCGGTTTCTCGAAAATCTTATTTTTACAGAAAATGCATTTGTACATCTTCTAGTCAAAAATTTCAAAAGTAATTCTTTTGTTAAAACTTTTTGTCACACAAGTGTCTACACACTTGTGTGTTTACAAAAATTACCTTTGTTTTGGAAAGATCCAGCTTTAGAAATATGATTTCTTTTGACACTTGGTCCTTTGAAAATACCACTTGTAGATCCGTAGATCTACTAGTTTAGAACTCCATTTTGTAAGAAAATTGTTTTTACACAAGTTCATGGTTATAAGTAGTAGTGTTCTTCATCTAACCACTTTTCACACTAAAACATACACTAGGTCATGTTTCATGAACATGACTTAGTCGGGTTAGATGACGATCCGAACTAACACTAGCATAAAACAACACTAAATAATCATAACAAAACAAGTCTTATAAGTTTTACACCAATATTCATTTATTAACCACCTTGTTTATATTATTTAGTAGACTTTTAATTTTTGTTCTTACATGTACATAAATTTCAACCAACAAAATTCTTATTAACCACTCTTAGACAAGATCAAAAGGCGTTTAGAGTCACTTACTACTAGCTCGAGGCTAGGGAAGAAACTAGTCGAAAAACGAGTGGTTAAAAGCGTTGAGGTGAGGTCCTTGCGATTCCGTGAACACCGGGCTTCCTTATGCGTGACCCTTCTCCTTTGTGTGTAAATAAAATGCAAGATGGAAAAAAATTTAAAGTGATGGATGGAAGTGAATGCTCTCGGCAGAGCACAAATTGAAGGGAAAGAAGGAATGTAATTTTTGAAGTGTTGGATTAAATGAGTTGGTGGACTTACATGTAACTTTATAACCCACCCTCCACTATTAACCATTAGATTAAATGTCTTGAAGATATTAAGCATGAGGGATTAAACAAATAAAAAGAATTTGTGGGGTGTCCCCATGTGGGAACCGAGTTCGGTTCAAGGGAGGGGTAAATGGGTTGGTTTCCAATTTGGTAGTTAGATAACTAGTTAGTTAAGTTTTAGAAAAAAAAAATAATAAATAAATAACTAAGTTATTAGTGTGTTATTTAATATAACGGGTGTTAGGGTACTCGGGGACCCTAACTAGCTCAGAAAAAGAAAAAATAATGTCAATGACAAAAATTTTATGTCCCGGGTTAAATCCGGTTGTTCGGTTGGATACTAGTTCGTTAAAGTGCCAAATAATTATTTAAAGTGTCGTTAATATTATTTTTAGTGACACAATTTATTCCCGGCACTTTGGAAAGTGTCTAGTAATATTTTTCCAACTTTTTGCACTTTACTAGTTTAGATAAATGCTGAATTTTTATTTAAAGTGCAGAATTTTGTACTCAAAGTACGTTCTAGGCACATCCGATCACTATAATTATCACCTAGTGACGCAGTTCTACAACCCTCATTTCCCTACACTCTCTACTGGTATACTAAACTATTCCCGGCTCATACTGGCCTTAGAGACAGTGTCTGTCTGATGCTGGTTAGATCAGCATGTTTAATGGGTATCCCGTATAGTGTGCTCACTGTGCTCTTTTTTTTTTTTTTTTTTTTGTGCATCAAGGTTGTCACTGATGTTTGTGTAAAAATAATAGAGTGACAGTATAAAATGTGATGCATGAGTATGTATGTATCAGAAATCAGTAAGCAGTTTAATCACAGTTGTAAGCAAGCACAGTAGTTAAGCAGTAATTAAATATTAATTAATTCGTACGGATACCTGGTTTGGTGAGGGTTGTCACACCGTGCCAGTCGGACGGACGTGTACTAATGGACTATGGCAGATTGTCAGTGATGATAGACACTGATACAGGGCACAACTTATTTGCGTAGCAGTCGATGTCATACCGTCTAGTAGTTCAAACGGGGAAAGCCCCCACTGATTATGGTTATGGTTTGGGTAATGAAAAAGGAACTGGTTAAACATACTTTCAACTACGGGGTAACCCCCACGGCAATTAAGCCAACGAAAGTCAAACCGCGCTTTTCAGAAAACAACTTAAAACTAAACAACCAAATGTGAACTCACTCAACTTTGTTGTTGACTAGTTGTTACATGCCTTACAGGTCGCTAGGTGCTTTTGGAGCTTGCATGAGGAGAAGGTTGTTGTGGAATATGGGTTGTTATATCCCATACTTAATAATTGAACTTTATAAACCTATGGAACTTATGTTTGAACTTTAACTTATAAACTATGGACTTATGCTTTTGGATTTACTTTTATGCTTCCGCTGTTTAAACTATACATGGTTAACTAACTTTGGTCACCAATCGTATTGTGGTTGGTATTATTTACTTAATTACGATGTTCAATATGATTGGTGGCTCGATCCTGGTCACGTCACGCCTCCAAGCGGTGGTACTCCGCATGGTGGATTTTGGGGGTGTGACAGATTGGTATCAGAGCCATTGGTTATAGTAAACTTGGTTTTAAAAAGGGAAAGGCTTTTTGATAACACCAGACTATAACCTGTACAGTGCTCAACGATCCACAACGACGCTTCGCTCCACGTGCAAGACTCGACACCATAAGTGGTATGATTTATGTTATATTGTCGGATAGATAGTTCTCACTGTGCATTAGATAATGTGATAATTGCTATTTGAACCTTGTGTGCTTACTCTCTAATGTCGTCCCACACTTACGCACTTTCGCGACACTTTCCTCACTTACGTTGCTTCGTTATGAAGATCATGAGCGGACGCGAAGGACGTATCAACCTCACTCAAGTCTAGTTGACGGCTTTGATCAACGAACGAGTGGCTGAGGCACTCGCAGCAAATCCAGCAGGAGGTCAACATGCTCAAACTCATGTGTGCACATTCAAAACGTTCATGGACTACCGACCTGTGACAACCCTCAAAATTACATGTATCCGTACAATTTATTAATAATAATTAAAGTGCTTGATGATTGTGCTAAATTATTTAACTGCTCTCTGATTACTGTGTTATACTTACATGTGCGTGTTAGCATACTAGTAGTATGCAGAAAACTTGACTAAATGGTCCTGAATATTTTCCTATGTGTTAGGAATTAATTGTGTTACAAAAATATATGTAGAAGACGCCTTACGGAACAATTAAACAACTTAACGGAACAGTATCCGACCGAATAACCGGACATTACCCGGGACACCAAATATTTGTCAAACACATTATTTTATTATTTTTGGCTAGTCATGATCCCCGTATATCATAACACCCACTAAAAACCTTATAACTAGCATATAACTCCAAGTTACTTGTTTTCTAACTAACCATTACATTTTAGTCACTAAGTTACACCCAACCCCCCCCCCCCCTATAAAACCGAAATCGGTCCCTCATGGACCCACCATATCATTCCACCATACTTCACATCTTCTAATTAGATTATATTGTATTTATTTATTAGATCTTGCTTGTGGAAGTATCTAAAACATATGGAGATATCTACATAGGTATGGAGCCTTAGATTTACTTATCATTCACCATCATTCACTCTCACTCTTCACTCTCTCTCCCTCTCTCTCATTCGGTCACCCCCACAACCGAATCCACTCCCCACCCTTTTCATCTTCATCTTCTTCCATTACAAATCCATTCAAAGCTTACAAGGTGAATCTATGGAGGTGGCAACTTGAAGGCCGTTCTAAGGAGCTTGTTCTAGTCTTTTTCACCATCATATTCTCAATAGATTCTACCCTAGCTATAAGCTAGTAGTAAGTCTCTTGTTACACTCTTGTTAATCTTGTTTCATCTCGTTTCTATGATCAAAAGGTGTAGTATGTTTTAAATCACTAAAGTGACAAGAACTAGTAGATGAACATAAAAGTTTATATGAAATTTCACATATAAAAAGTTTACTTATGATTGATGCATAAAGATGAAAACTTGTTGGTTTAAGGTTGGTTAATACATATATGATGTTTGTTAGTCAAGCTTTTGATAAACCCGTTGTTCGGACGCTTGTTAATACGACATAGTAACATTTAAACTTCAAAACAACATGCTGAGTCACTTTTTCAGCCGGCTTCATAGGGCTGTAAACAGACCTTAATAACTCGAAAAACAGAATTTCTGAAGCCTAAAATTTATATTTTCGAAAAACTGATCAAATGGCACTGGAATCGTAATTTTTCGAGGTCGTTTACTATTTTTAAAGAACCGATTTGTAACAGCAGCTTAGGCTGAGTTTTTACAGCAATAAATGGGTGTTGTATTTTCTGTTGTAGCTTGTATTCTGTGTAGAATCGGACCATGAAATTTTTACTGTAAATGACAAATGAAGTATTTGTAATTACGCCACTGGAATTTCGTAAATCGGACACTCGATGAATTTTTAATAAATTGTTCCGTGGACTGTGGTCAGAAATACATAAATCTGAGTTCAGTCCGGAATATGAATTTTTATAAAATATTGGTAATGAACCGGACCCCGATATTTTTACACAATAAAATATGGAACGTTTAAGACATCCTGTAAAAATTTGGGAGTTTTTGGAATAATTTAACTATTTTATTAAAGGTCCGAAAAACAGCCGGTTTTGAATATTAATGCTGAATTGACATAAGTTGTGACTTGCGTGTCTAAATGTCGAGTATGCTATCAGTGAATGATCTAACATGTATTATGTGTTACGTGCAATATCGTATGTTTGTTTATGAGTGGGGAATGGATGGGAAGTATATATGGGCATAAACCGTTAAAGTGATGCATGTTACGTGATAGATACGTGTAGGAACTTTGTGTTCTATTTGAAGTCACTAATAAACTAAGTGGTAATCGTACTAGGACGTGATTGACTGACCTTGACTGTTAGCTACTTTTGAGAGTCAAACCGAGCAACCGAGGTGAGTTCACACTCTTAAGGCATGGGATTCCCGGTGGGTTGGGAATGGGATTGAATAACTACTCGTACTATCATTACTATTAAACTACTTTTCACCGTCCTCAGATTGAAGGGCACGTACGTAAAACCTATGTACACTCACACTCGCTACGTTCCTTGGATCAAGAAGGGCATATACAAACACGACTAGTCGACACATGGGAAGCCCCCACTAATCTTCGCACACATGTTTGGGAAACCGCGATACGGCCACTAATCATCGCACACATGTTTTGGAAACCGCGATCCGGCCACTAATCATCGCAAACATGTTTGGGAAACCGCGATACAGATAACTAAGATACTTGGTTTACGAAATGAACAAATGATTCACGGACACTATAACTAAACAACCAACTATGAATTCACTCAACTTTGTTGTTGACTCGTTGTTACATGCTTTGCAGGTTGTTAGGAATCTATGGAGCTTGCATCGGAGTGGGAAGAGTCGTTGTGGGACATGGACAACTGTGTACCATGCTAAACATTTGAAACGTTTAAACTTATGATTGGTTTTAAACTTTATGCTTCCGCTTGTAACTTAAACTTTGTTTTGTTTAGACACCAATTGTATGGTGTTGGATTTTACAAACTACTTACATGCTTGTTCAATATGATTGGTGGCTTGATCCTGGTCACGTCACGCCTCCAAGCGGTGGTACACCGCATGGTGGATTTTGGGGGTGTGACACGACCTACTACTTTCAGTGGCACCGAAGGAGCAGTGGGCCTTCTTCAATGGTTTGAAAAGCTTGAGTCAGTTTTCGAGATGTGCGAATGCCCCGAAGACCGTAGGGTGAAATATGCTACCGGAACACTTGAAGGAGCTGCGTTAACCTGGTGGAAGGCACAGGTTCAATTACTAGGGCTGGCAGTTGCTAATGACACCCCCTGGAATGGTTTCAAGGAGCTGATCAAAGAGGAGTACTGCATTCGGGATGACATCCACAAACTAGAGGTGGAATTTTTCAATCTGAAGATGATGGGATCTGAGATTGAGGCTTATACTAAAAGGTCAAATGAGCTGGCCATCTTATGCCCTACCATGGTGGACCCTCCCATCAAACGAATTGAGCTGTATCTCAAGGGCCCTGTACCAGAGATTCAAAATTCAAAGTCACGTGACTTCAGCCAACCTGGGTACCATACAGCAAATCATCAAGTTAGCCCATCGACTCACTGACCCGGCGGTGGAGCAAAACAGACTGCCCAAACGAATCAGTGCCACAGCTACTTCTGATGCACCTACCGACAACAAGCGAAAATGGGATGGGAACTCCAGTAAGGGTTCTACTTCGGTTCAGTCTCAGCAGCGAAAGACTGATGACTACCAGAGTCCTGGTCAGCAATCTTCCGGTAATCAAGGACAGGATGGGTACCGAGGGAACCACCCCAAATGCAACCGGTGCAACAAGTATCACAGCAAGCAGTGCAACAAAGGTCGCTGTCAGAGATGTCAAAAGCTGGGTCATGAAGCTAAGGATTGCAGGAGCCCGCGTCCTGTGAATCAGAATCGCCAACAGCAACAAGCTCCACAGAACCACCAACAGCAGCATCAGCAGGGAAATAAAGGATGCTTTCAGTGTGGCGCTGAAGGCCACTTTAAGAGGAACTGCCCCCAGCTGAACCAAAACCAGAACAATAACCAAGGAAATGGGAACCACAATGGGAATAACAATGGAGGCGGCAATGGGGGAAACAACAATGGTAATGGAGCAAGGGGTCGTGTGTTCATGATTGGTCAGGGAGAAGCAAGAAACGATCCCAACGTTGTGATGGGTAAGTTTCTTCTGGATGACTTCTTTATTACTGTTTTATTCGATTCGGGTGTCGATACTAGTTATGTGTCCTTAAAAGTTAGCCAAATGCTTAAGCGCACTCCAACACTTCTGAACACCAAACACACGGTACAACTAGCTAATGGTAAAAGTCTTGAAGCCACACACGTAGTTAAAGGTTGTAACCTCGTCTTAGCTGGTCAGATTTTCTCTATCGATCTTATTCCTATCACACTGGGTAGTTTCGACGTCGTTATTGGGATGGATTGGCTATCTCATCATCAAGCGGAGATTGTTTGCAAGGAGAAAATCGTCCGCATTCCTCGTTCTGGTGAAGAACCTCTCATGATTCGTGGCGACAAGAGTGGTGCTGTCGAAGGCATCATCTCTTTCCTTAGGGCCCAGAAATGTTTGCGAAAGGGCCACACTGCCATTCTGGCACTCGTTACTGACACATCCACGGAAGAGAAGAGAATTGAAGACATTCCTATAGTGCGCGACTTTCCTGAGGTATTTCCTGAGGAATTACCTGGTCTTCCGCCTCACCGCCAAGTTGAATTTCAAATCGAGCTAGCTCCTGGAGCAGCGCCAGTAGCTCGAGCACCATATCGTCTAGCTCCATCAGAACTCTAAGAACTGTCCACACAACTACAAGAACTCTTGGAAAAGGATTTTATACGTCCTAGCTCTTCGCCCTGGGGAGCTCCAGTCTTGTTTGTGAAAAATAAAAGATGGTACTTTCAAAATGTGTATTGACTACCGCGAACTCAACAAGGTGACTGTGAAGAATAGTTATCCTCTTCCACGTATTGACGACTTGTTCGACCAGTTGCAAGGGTCGAGCTATTACTCCAAGATTGATTTGAGATCGGGATACCATCAGCTGAGGGTCCGAGATGAGGACGTCTCCAAAACAGCATTCAGAACTCGCTACGGCCATTACGAGTTTCTGGTTATGCCATTCGGGCTGACGAATGCACCAGCGGTCTTCATGGATCTCATGAACCGAGTGTGCAAACCTTACCTGGATAAGTTCGATATTGTGTTCATCGACGATATCCTGATCTATTCTAAGAGTCAGGAGGAACACGAGCAGCATCTACGACTTATGCTGGAACTTCTTCGAAAAGAGCAGTTGTATGCCAAGTTTTCGAAATGTGACTTCTGGCTTCACGAATTCCACTTTCTAGGCCATGTGGTAAACAAGGATGGAATTCATGTGGATCCATCTAAGGTTGAATCGATCAAGAACTGGCCTACACCCCGCACACCAACAGAAATCCGCCAATTCTTGGGTTTGGCCGGATATTACAGAAGGTTTATAAAAGATTTCTCCAAGATTGCGCAACCTCTCACTTCACTGACTCAGAAGGGTGTCATCTATCGTTGGGGTGATGCACAAGAGTCCGCATTTCAGCACTTGAAGGATAGACTTTGTAGCGCGCCTATCCTCTCATTGCCTGAGGGCACAGACGATTTTGTGGTTTACTGCGATGCTTCCATCCAAGGACTTGGTTGCGTGTTGATGCAACGTGACAAGGTCATTGCCTACGCATCACGCCAACTCAAGGTTCACGAAAGAAATTACACTACTCACGATCTGGAGCAGGGAGCAGTTGTTTTCGCGCTTAAGATATGCAGACATTACCTGTACGGTACCAAGTGCACCATTTACACCGATCACAGGAGTCTCGAGCACATATTCAAGCAAAAGGAATTAAATATGCGTCAACGCCGATGGGTTGAGCTCTTGAACGATTATAAATGCGCAATCAAGTATCATCCGGGCAAAGCCAATGTTGTGGCCGACGCCCTCAGTCGAAAGGATACCATACCTAGGCGTGTACGTGCTTTACAGCTTACCATCCAGTCTAACCTTCCCACTCAAATTCGTGATGCTCAAGTTGAAGCATTGAAAGCAGAGAACATAAGGCTGAATCCTTACGCGGATCGAGGCAACGGCTGGGATTAAAGGAAGACGGTGCCTACTATGTTAACGGACGCATCTGGGTTCCATTTTATGGCAACTTACGCGAGCTTGTGATGGATGAAGCACATAAGTCTCATTATTCAGTGCACCCTGGTTCAGATAAGATGTACCACGACTTAAAGACTACGTATTGGTGGCCTGGCATGAAAGCCCACAAAGCAACCTACGTCAGCAAGTGCTTGACTTATGCGAGAGTCAAGTCTGAATATCAGAAACCATCAGGCCTACTTCAACAACCGGAGATCCCGAAATGGAAATGGGAGCAAATTTCCATGGATTTCGTTACCGGCCTGCCCAGATCTCAACGCGGAAACGATACCATTTGGGTGATCGTAGATCGACTGACCAAGTCTACACATTTTCTGGCTATCAAAGAAACGGATAAGTTTTCTACTCTTGCAGACATTTACCTAAAGGAAGTGGTATCAAGGCACGGAGTGCCAACCTCCATCATTTCTCATCGTGACGCGCGTTTTACGTCTGAACTGTGGCAAGCTATGCATAAGTCCTTTGGCTCACGTTTAGATATGAGCACCGCTTATCACCCACAGATGGATGGGCAATCTGAACGCACCATCCAAACCCATGAAGACATGCTTAGGGCATGTGTAATCGATTTTGGTAATGGCTGGGAAAAGCACCTCCCGCTGGTGGAGTTTTCATATAACAACAGCTACCACACCAGCATTCAGGCCGCTCCATTTGAGGCGTTGTACGGACGCAAATGCCGATCACCTCTCTGTTGGGCAGAAGTTGGTGACAGCCAAATCACTGGCCCAGAACTTGTGGTAGATACCACCGAGAGAATTGCTCAGATACGACAACGAATGGCGGCACCTCGTGACCGTCAGAAAAGCTATGCTGATAAGGGAAGAAAACCACTCGAGCTCCAGATTGGGGATCGAGTGCTACTCAAAGTCTCACCTTGGAAAGGTGTAGTCCGCTTTGGCAAGCGAGGCAAACTAAATCCGCGTTATGTCGGACCATTCGAAGTCACCGAGAAAATTGGCAAAGTCTCCTACAGGTTGAATCTACCTGAAGAACTCAGCGGAGTTCACAATGTTTTCCATGTGTCGAATCTGAAGAAGTATCTGTCACACCCCGACCACGTAGAACATACAAAACGTGGCGGAAACGTCGGGGAGTGTTGTAACAGAATTAATGTTTCACAACCATGGAAATCGAAGTTTCGTTTTATTAATCAAACATGAAAGTTTACATTGTTTTAAACAAGAACCAACGAGTACATAACATAAATTAACTAGTTCTTGTCTCGTTTTAAGTCACTAAGGCACATGTCCGCCTAAGTTTGTCTTGATAAGTCCTATGCATCATCTCCTGAAAACACATGTGAAAATAGGTACGTCAGCATAAAAATGCCTGTGAGATACATAGGTTTTGTGAAAACATAATTCATGACTTATATTTGAGAAAATGTTTAGTCATGAACCTTGTAATTTGCTTTGTCTTGTAAATCATATGAAAAACGATAAGATCAGATGATATGTATAAATAAGAGAATAATGTGTGGTTAAATGAATAACCATGTAAAATGAGTTTGTATAAAATAAGTTGTTTGTAAATTAATGTTTTGTGAAAAGTATGTTATTTGTATAAAATGTTATATGTCCAAATTGAAATGATTCAAATAACGCTACGATATGTAATACCATACAATCACTTATATATAGGAAGTACCAGCGGTGTATCCACCATGCTTGTATCATATTACACACGCCTCGTTACTTAAATCACTTACTCAAACCAAACCACCAATGTAAATTGTTTATGTATAATCAAATGTCAAAATGTTTATGTCTAATGTAAATCATGTAATGTGTATCCAAAAATGTCATGTATGGTACGTGAAATATATCAACTAAACCATATGTAAAATGCACAAAAACAAGGTATTGAAGTAAAACATGGTTTAAATCAAAGTTATGTTTTGTGGAACAAATGCATGCTTTACTGATACAAACATTTATGCGGTATTGTGAGAATGCATACATCCAAGCCTTGAGACTGTGGCGATAAACCCTTAAACAAATTAAAGGTTTATCTAAGGTATGTATATCGAATTCGGTCATTCCTTCCAATCCAAACAAACCCAGGATTTCAGGAACGGGAGTTGTCAATTCCTATGGTACCACTACCTACTAACGAACGGCATGATCGGTGTTAATGAATGTATATTGATCCATCAAAACAAACCAAATATCATATCAAAATGTAAGCATGTGATGAATAATAAATGTACTAAGTATGCACACGATGGGCATACATAGCATAGAATGTAATGTAAAATAATGTACTAAGTACGCACACAATGGTCATACATAGCATAGAATGTAATGTAGAATAATGTACTAAGTAAGCACACAATGGGCATACATAGCATAGACTGTAATGTAAAATAATGTACTAAGTACGCACACAATGGGCATACATAGCATAGAATGTAATGTAAAATAATGTACTAAGTACGCACACAATGGGCATACATAGCATAGAATGTAATGTAAAATAATGTACTAAGTACGCACACAATGCTTACATTTTGATATAACATTTGGTTTGTTTAAATGGGACCATATACATTCATTAACATTAGCTATGTCGCTCGTTAGTAGGTAATGGTACCATAGGAATTGACAACTCCCGTTCCTAAAGTCCTAGGTTTGTTTGGACGGATGGAATGACCGAATTCGATTAAGACATAAGACAGATAGTCCTTTCATTTGTTTAAGGGTTTATCACCACAGTCACAAGGCTTGAATGTATGCATTTTCTCAATACCGCATAAATGTTTGTATTCAGTATAGCATGCATTTCCACAAAACATAACGTTGATTTAAACCTCGTTTTACTTCAATACATTGTTTTGTGCATTTTTACCTATGGCTCAGTGGATATATATATATATCTATATATTTCACTTGCCATACATGACATTTTGTTTATATATTTCATAATTGACATTTGACATAGACATTTTGACATTGATACACATATTTCATAGACTGTATTTTGACATAAACATTTTGACATGGTTTACACAAAGACATTTTGACCTGGTTTACACAAAGACATTTGACATAGACATTTTGATATTGATATACACATTTCATGGACTATATTTGACATAAACATTTTGACATGGTTTACACAAAGACATTTGACAAATGGTTTAGACATGGGCAATTTACATTGGTGGTTTGTTGGGTAAGTGGTTTGAGTAATGAGGCGTGTGTAATATGATACAAGCATGGTGGATACGCCGCTGGTACTTCCTATATATAAGTGCTTGTATGGTATTACATATCGTAGCGTTATTTGAATCATTTCAGTTTAGACATATAACATTTTTATACAAATAACATACTTTTCACAAGACATTGTTTTACAAACAACTTCTCTTATACAAACTCATTTTACTTGGTTATTCATTTAATCTTACATTATTCTTTTACATATCATCGTTTTTCAGATGATTTATAAAACAAAACATTTTACAAGGATCATGACTGGCTTTTGTTAAACAACCTTTTTCTAAACTTATAAGTCATGAATCCTATTTTCACAAAACCTATGTACTCGGCGGCATTTTTATGCTGACGTACCTATTTTCACATGTGTTTCAGGAAATGATGCATAGGATTGATCAAGATACACTTAGGCGGACTTGGGCCTTAGTGACAATAAAAGATGGAAGACTAGTTAATTTTGTTATACTTCTTTGTTTGTTAAGACATTGTAACTCTTTTAATCAATAAAACAAAATTTCAATTTTCCATGTTGTTATGAAACAATGATTCTGTTACAACACTCCCCGACGATTCCGCCACTTTTTGTTGTTTTACGTGGTCGGGTTGTGACAGAACCGGACCCCGATATTTTTACACAATAAAATATGGAACGTTTAAGACATCCTGTAAAAATTAGGGAATTTTTGGAATAATTTAACTATTTTATTAAAATGTCCGAAAACAGCCGGTTTTGAGTATTAATGCGGAAATGACATAAGTTGTGATTTGCGCGTCTAAATGTCGAGTGTGCTATCTGTGAATGATCTACCATGTTATATATGTTATGTGCTATGCGTGTTATGTGCATTATCATATGTTTAATTTTGAGTGGGGAATGGATGGGAAACTTAGATGGGCATAAACCGTTAAAGTGATGCATGTTGTGTGATAGATACGTGTAGGAACTTTGTGTTCTATTTGAAAGCCACTAAATGACTAACTGGTAAATCATACTAGGACGTGATTGACCGACCTTGACTGTTAGCTATATTGAGAATCTAACCGAGCAAACCGAGGTGAGTTCACACACTTTCTAAGGCATGGGATTCCCGGTGGTTTGGGAATGGGTTAAAGAATTAAAACTAAATCAACATATCCTCCTTGGGTAGGATATGTACGGCCATCCTCCATAGAGTGGATGCCATTATTAATCCTACGAATTCTCCTGGTGCAGAATACGTACGTTCGTCCTCCTGGTGCAGGACAACAACCTTAAAACTAGCTAGACAAAACTCTATCATGAAGTCCCTCAATTTATATCGCTATTAGGTTTAACAAACCTCACACCGTGTGTCACACCCTGGCTTTGCGGAAGCGTGGGTTTATTTGGTGTGACTTCTTAATACCATAGCTTAATCACAACAAAGCTATATGAAAATAAAACCATGCAGATCATCCATTGATTTAAGTTTGAAAAGTAAAATACCACAACATTGTCTTAAGGCGTTGACACATGCAACGGAAATTACAACCTAATAACATAAAAACATTGTTTGAAAGACACCACAAATAGCCGTAGTTTAAGAACTGTAACTCGTCCAGGTAAAAGTCACAAACCCTAAACTTGGATGATCCCCTAACTCTAACGCAGCGTGAAAACGTAGCATACCGTGCCAGATCCTTAGTTCCCTGAAATAAATGTAAGTTGGAAAAATCAACAAAAATGTTGAGCGAGTTCATGTGTAAGTGAGTAAGTAAAACCTTTGTAAGTATAAAAATCCCTGGTATGTAGCAAATAAGGAAAAAGAGATCGATTAATGTGTAGCTAATACACTAACAAGTGACATGGCCTAGGAAGCACTCAAACCTGTAACGCGGATTTCGTACCGGTCCTTCCGGCGGAACGATATAGTCACCACATGCAGCCACACGCTGGCCCATGTGTGGGGCTCGCAACACCCGATAGATCTATCACTCATGCCTCTCGGTCCTTATACAAGGATTAATGGTCTTACGATAATAGCCTATCCAGTCACGTGATCTAGCAGTAGGTTCCTTAGCTAATCATACCGTGTATAAAACATTTGTAGTAAATGTAACATGTATTTCACCCCCGCAGTTAAAAACTGAAAACAGTTAAGAGAAAAGGGGGACATGAACTCACCGAAGTGCGTCTCTAAAAAGTATCTCCCAGAAAATCTGTTGTGCGACGACCTACACGTACTAAATTCTATTAGACGGACGGCCGTGCCTTATTTTAAGGTTTAATGTCTTTGGGAAATAGTTAGGCAACTATTTCGTGTTTGCACTTCGTAATTATTTTGTAAATATATTCCTTCCCAAGGATGGGGGATTTAATACATGTGCGTTCGTATAACTTCGAAATATATTATTAAGTCTCACTTAATCAAATATATTTTATTTCATTTGTCTAAAATACTTTATTCCCAAAATATAAATATTCTTCCCAAAAATATTATATTTTATTCCATCTAATTTTCCAAAATAATACTTTTGTCAAAATACGCGTTTAAGAGTATTTTCTGAAAATACGTAAGTTACGGATAAAGATCGGGTGGTATTAATAATACCGTTGTAACTTAAATATTTATTGTGAAGGCGTTCGCATTATTTTGGAGCCGTGAATATTTAGTAGTATTATTTTTACCCTAAAAAAATAATATTTACGTAGTTCACAAAAAAAATCATAAAAATTTCACAAGCGTTGTTATGGAAAATATATACTAAATATATATTTTAGCAAGTTTTATTTTGTGAAAATCCCACCTCCGACACTTGGAAGTTTCGTAATAAAAATCGTGGCGAAAGTTATTTGGGAAAACAAGTTAAAAATATATCCGTAACACTTGTGATAAAAAAATATTTACAAGTGTTAGATTTTTGGAAAATTTCGCCAGAGTTTCCTCTTCTGTAACTGGAGGTGGCCACGCTTACCAGCGTATCATTTTCTTTTAAAATTTCAAATCAACAATGTTCCCAACATCAATAACAAACAATATTCCAACATCATACTAGTTCAAAAATATCACAAACGTATGAACTTGTGGGTTGTGTAAAAGTGTGTAGTAACTTCCCATTATTTTTAATAGATCTTTCTATTTTTATAAATGGAATCGGTTTCTTGAAAATCTTATTTTTACAGAAAATGCATTTGTACATCTTCTAGTCAAAAATTTCAAAAGTAATTCTTTTGTTCAAACTTTTTGTCACACAAGAGTCTACACACTTGTGTGTTTACAAAAATTACCTTTGTTTTGGAAAGATCCAGCTTTAAAAATATGATTTCTTTTGACACTTGGTCCTTTGAAAATACCACTTGTAGATCCGTAGATCTACTAGTTTAGAACTCCATTTTGTAAGAAAATTGTTTTTACACAAGTTCATGGTTATAAGTAGTAGTGTTCTTCATCTAACCACTTTTCACACTAAAGCATACACTAGGTCATGTTCCATGAACATGACTTAGTCGGGTTAGATGACGATCCGAACTAACACTAGCATAAAACAACACTAAATAATCATAACAAAACAAGTCTTACAAGTTTTACACCAATATTCATTTGTTAACCACCTTGTTTATATTATTTAGTAGACTTTTAATTTTTGTTCTTACATGTACATAAATTTCAACCAACAAAATTCTTATTAACCACTCTTAGACAAGATCAAAAGGCGTTTAGAGTCACTTACTACTAGCTCGAGGCTAGGGAAGAAACTAGTCGAAAAACGAGTGGTTAAAAGCGTTGAGGTGAGGTCCTTGCGATTCCGTGAACACCGGGCTTCCTTATGCGTGACCCTTCTCCTTTGTATGTAAATAAAATGCAAGATTGAAAAAAAATTTAATGTGATGGATGGAAGTGAATGCTCTCGGCAGAGCACAAAGAGAAGGGAAAGAAGGAATGTAATTTTTGAAGTGTTGGATTAAATGAGTTGGTGGACTTACATGTAACTTTATAACCCACCCTCCACTATTAACCATTAGATTAAATGTCTTGAAGATATTAAGCATGAGGGATTAAACAAATAAAAAGAATTTGTGGGGTGTCCCCATGTGGGAACCGAGTTCGGTTCAAGGGAGGGGTAAATGGGTTGGTTTCCAATTTGGTAGTTAGATAACTAGTTAGTTAAGTTTTAGAAAAAAAAAAATAATAAATAAATAAATAAATAAATAAGTTATTAGTGTGTTATTTAATATAACGGGTGTTTGGGTACTCGGGGACCCTAACTAGCTCAGAAAAAGAAAAAATAATGTCAATGACAAAAATTTTATGTCCCGGGTTAAGTCCGGTTGTTCGGTTGGATACTAGTTCGTTAAAGTGCCAAATAATTATTTAAAGTGTCATTAATATTATTTTTAGTGACACAATTTATTCCCGACACTTTGGAAAGTGTCTAGTAATATTTTTCCAACTTTTTGCACTTTACTAGTTTAGATAAATGCTGAATTTTTATTTAAAGTGCAGAATTTTGTACTCAAAGTACGTTCTAGGCACATCCGATCACTATAATTATCACCTAGTGACGCAGTTCTACAACCCTCATTTCCCTACACTCTCTACTGGTATAGTAGACTATTCCCTGCTCATACTGGCCTTAGAGACAGTGTCTGTCTGATGCTGGTTAGATCAGCATGTTTAATGGGTATCCCGTATAGTGTGCTCACTGTGCTCTTTTTTTTTTTTTTTGTGCATCAAGGTTGTCACTGATGTTTGTGTAAAAATAATAGAGTGACAGTATAAAATGTGATGCATGAGTATGTATGTATCAGAAATCAGTAAGCAGTTTAATCACAGTTGTAAGCAAGCACAGTAGTTAAGCAGTAATTAAATATTAATTAATTCGTACGGATACCTGGTTTGGTGAGGGTTGTCACATTCTCCCCCCGTTAAAGAAATTTCTTCCCGAAATTTAAGTTCTGCTTCTATTTGCAGGGGTCCTTGGAAATAAATGGGGGTACTTCTCTTTCATCCTATCCTCACGTTCCCACGTGAATTCAGGTCCATGCCTAGCATTCCAACGAACTTTGACGAGTTTAACACTGCTCCTGCAAGTTTTATTAACTTTCCAATCCGTGACCTCAACAGGTTCTTCAGTGAAGTGGAGCGTGTCGTCGATATGAACTTCGTCAGCAGGAATGATCACTGTATCTTGTGTTGGACTTTTTCTCAATTTGGATACATGGAATGTATCGTGAACACCATGGAGTTCAGCAGGTAGGTCCAACTTGTAGGCTACAAGCCCAATCCTTTGCAGAATTCTGAAAGGGCCAATGTAACGCGGATTCAACTTCCCACGCTTTCCGAAGTGTGCCACACCCTTCCAGGGCGAGACTTTCAATAAAACCATATCTCCAACTTGGAATTCCAAATGTTTCCGGTTTGGATCTGCATAGGCTTTCTGTCTGTCGCGAGCCGCTTCGATGCGTTTTCGAATTTGCGCAATCTTGTCTGTCGTCTCTTGGACGATTTCGGGACCAACAAGCTTCCTATCACCTGCGTCAGCCCAGCATAGGGGTGATCGACACTTGCGTCCGTAAAGATCTTCAAATGGCGCGGCTCCAATACTGGTGTGGTAACTGTTGTTGTATGAGAATTCGGCCAATGGTAAATGCTTATCCCAGCTACCACCAAGATCCATTACACATGCCCTCAGCATATCCTCCAATGTCTGAATAGTTCTTTCACTTTGGCCATCAGTTTGCGGATGAAATGCAGTACTTAGGTTCAATTGCGAGCCAAAAGCTTCTTGGAAGGATTGCCATATCCTTGATACAAATCTCCCATCTCTATCAGAGATGATCGAGAGAGGCACTCCATGACGTGCAACAATTTCTCGCATGTATAGTTCCGCAAGTTTACTCGTATTGTCCTTCTCTTTGATTGGCAAAAAGTACGCGGACTTTGTAAGGCGGTCAACTATCACCCAAATAGTATCATGACCACTGGGCGTCTTGGGCAGTTTCGTTATGAAGTCCATTGAAATCTGTTCCAATTTCCACTTGGGAATTTTGGGTTGTTGTAGAAGTCCCGAAGGCTCCTGGTATTCAGCTTTCACCTTGGCACACGTCAAACATTTGCTAACATAAACAGCAACGTCGCCCTTCATCCTGGGCCACCAATAATAATCCTTAAGATCCTGGTACATCTTATCCGCACCGGGATGAATAGAGTACCGTGATTTGTGTGCCTCATCAAAAATAGCTTTTCTCAAACCACCAAATAGAGGAACCCAAATTCTTTTCATAAAACATAACGTTCCTTCCTCATTTGGCGCTAATTGCTTTTCCATCGCACGGAGATTCTTCTTCAAGGTTTCTTTCCTTCAAAGCTTCTCTCTGTGCAGCACGAATGTGTAGAGAGAGATCTGTCTGGATAATCATTTCTAAAGCCCTAACCCTTATGGGTTTGATCCTTTCTTTACGACTTAGGGCATCGGCGACCACATTCGCCTTCCCTGGATGGTACTTTATCTCGCCGTCGTAATCGTTCAAAAATTCGGCCCAACGTCTTTGTCTCATATTCAGCTCTTTCTGGTCGAATATGTGTTGTAGGCTCTTATGATCTGTGAAGATTGTACATTTCGTACCATATAGGTAGTGTCTCCAGATCTTCAGCGCAAATACCACAGCGCCTAGTTCTAAATCATGCGTGGTATAATTCCTTTCATGAACTTTCAACTGGCGTGACGCGTAAGCTATGACCTTCTGGCGTTGCATCAACACGCAACCCAATCCTTGACGTGAGGCGTCACAGTATACCACGACATCATCTGTACCCTCTGGTAGTGCCAAGATTGGCGCATTGCAGAGCTTGTCTTTTAACAACTGAAACGCTTCCTCTTGTTTGATTTCCCAATCAAACTTCTTATCCTTCTGTGTGAGAGCGGTAAGGGGTTGAGCGATTTGAGAAAAATCCTCAATGAATCTTCGATAGTAGCCGGCCAAACCTAAGAACTGGCGAATCTCGGTCGGCGTCTTTGGAGTCTCCCAGCTCTTTATCGCCTCGATCTTTGTGGGATCAACATGGATTCCATTTCCATTAACCACGTGTCCAAGAAACTGGACTTCGCGTAGCCAAAACTCGCACTTAGAGAACTTGGCGTACAACTGTTCCTTTTTCAGCAACTCCAAAATAGCTCTTAAGTGCTGTTCGTGTTCAACCTTTGTCTTTGAATAAATCAAAATATCGTCGATGAATACAATCACGAACTTATCGAGATACGGTTTGCAGACTCGGTTCATTTGGTCCATAAAAACAGCAGGCGAGTTTGTTAGCCCAAACGGCATAACTAGGAACTCGTAGTGTCCATAACGAGTTCTGAAGGCTGTTTTCAGGATACTTTCCTCTTGTATCCTTAGCTGATGGTATCCAGATCGAAGATCGATCTTTGAATAAAAGCTTGAACCTTGGAGTTGATCGAATAAATCATCGATTCTTGGCAGAGGGTATCTATTCTTGATCGTCAGCTTATTCAACTCCCGGTAGTCGATGCACATACGAAAACTACCGTCCTTCTTCTTGACAAACAGGACAGGAGCTCCCCAAGGTGAGAAACTTGGTCTGATGAATCCTTTGACTAACAGCTCCTGAAGTTATGTCGACAGTTCTTGCATCTCAGACGGGGCAAGTCGATAAGGTGCCTTAGCCACAGGCGCGGCGCCTGGGACTAAGTCAATGTGAAATTCCACTTGCCTTTGGGGTGGAAATCCTGGCAAGTCCTCAGGAAAGACTTCAGGATATTCCCTCACGATAGGGATGTCTTCGATTTTCGGCTCAGCAGCTTTCTTATCCACGATGTGTGCCAGGAAAGCAGCACATCCCTTTCGTAAACACTTACGAGCTTTCAGGCAACTGATAATTCTTAAAGGCGTATCACGCTTCTCCCCATGAACCACAATTGTTTCTCCATCTTCGGTTGGGATACGAACGACCTTTTCGTGACAAACAATCTCGGCCTTGTTACTCGATAGCCAATCCGTTCCCACTACCACATCAAAGCTTCCCAACTCGACAGGTAGTAAGTCTAGCGTAAACTCGTGCCCTCCAAATTCAATCACACATCCTTGGACAACTTCACTGGTCTCAACTAGTTTCCCATTTGTTAATTCGATCGAATATGGGACGTCTAACTTACTAGGCGTCAAACCAAGAATATTCTTAAATTCTAATGACACGAAGCTATAATCGGCACCAGTATCAAACAAAATAGATGCAAAAGTTTTGGTTGTTAGAGAACGTACCAGTAATCACGCCTGGATCCTGGCATGCTTCACAAGCTCCGATGTTGGATGTTCTTTCATGGTCTTGTTTCAACTTCGGGCATTCCCTCTTAAGATGTCCAACGTCCCCACAATGGAAGCATCCTGGCACTCGGCTATTTCCTTTCCCATTTCCACCTTGAGCGTTGTTACTGTTTTCTCCTTGTCTGGGACTCTTCATTCCACAACCATCCTTGTTGTGTCCTTTCCTCCCGCACCTAGGCTTCCGACATCCACAATCGTGGTGATACTTGCACCCAGCACATCTTGGTTTAGTTTCTAAGTAAATCTTATCATTGGCCTGTTTGTTGTTAGGGCAATCTTTCTTGAAATGCCCTTTGTCCCCGCAGTCAAAACAACCTCGAATAGATCTTTGTTCATCATTATTCGTTCGGGTATCTTCGGTGAGCTTCCTTTTGTTCTTTCCGGACGACTCTACCTGAGTCTCCTTGTCAGGGTTTGCAAGTTTTTCTAGTCTAATTGCTTCCGTAACGAGTGCCAAGCCCATCTTACTTGCAGCCATAGTTGTTGGTGGCGTAGATGCTGTCATTAAGCACAGGACTTGAGGTGCCAGTTCCCAAATGAAATATCCTAATTTCTTCAATTCTGGTTCCACCAAGTACGGAACGACTCGTGCCAAATCATGAAGTGTTTGCATGTATTCCAACATTTTTGGACCTTCCATCATCAGGCTCTGGAATTCACCTTCCAACTTCTGGGTTTCTGTTTGGGTGCAATACTTCTTACGCATTATTCCTTTCAACTCATCCCAAGTTAACGCGTATGCTGTAGTTAGGCCCATTATTCGAACCTGAAGATTCCACCATAATCGAGCTCCATCTTGAAACAACTCGGAAACGTATGGGACTTGTTGTTCTGGCGTACAACCACTCATTCGAAAGATGGAATCCATACTTTCAATCCATTTCACAAAAGCTATGGCACCTCCAGTGCCGTCGAACTTCGGAGGCTTGTAGTTGAGGAAGTGCCAGTAGGGACAACCGTTATTTTCTGAGGTACCTCTGCTAGGTTCGGAGCGTAGGGCCTCGTGCTGTGCTATAGCTGCAGCAATTATCTCTTGAATTTCCGCCTCTGAGGTGGGCATGCGCATTTCGCGTCTTGGTGGCATCTTCTAAAAGATGTTTCACGTAGGTTAGGTCATAGCAAGTAAAATGTACGTGTATATTCAACAATATCAACACATAACATCTCATGCTATAAATAAATCAACCACATAACATCTCATGTCATAGAACATAAACAATAGATCAAACATCACAAGTGATGAGAATACTGCGATTGCATTGCCACAAATCGAGACCACAATGTAAAGCTTACAAGTACACAACTGTATCATACAACATCAATGACTTAGTAGGGGACGACCCTAGACAAGTCGTGCGATCGCTGGACATGTTCAGGAATCTCTGGTTCGTCCATTTTCAAATTCCAGAACTCCACCTCAAGCTTCTGAATACTAGCCCTAGAACAGTATTTCTTCTCAATCATTTCTTTGAGCTCATCCCAGCTCAGTGCATAAGCAGCATCTGTACCAAGGGTCTGAACCTGAAGGTTCCATCATGAGAGTGTGTCATCTAGAAATAACCCCGAGGTATAGGTAACACTCTGTTGGGGCGAACAGTTACTCATTCTTAGAATGGAGTCAATCTTTTCGGAACAACGAACAAATGCCACGGCGCCTCCTGTTTCGTCAAAGTTCAAAGGCTTGCAGTTCAGGAACTGCTTATAGGTGCAGCCAGTTGGAGGGTTATTTCCAGTAGTGCCTTTGCTGTGCTTAGAGCGGAGGGCTTCATGTCGTGTAATTGCTTGTGAGATGCGTTCTTGCAGCTCGGCTTCTGTCCTTGGCAACGTACTGGTGTCTGTGCCACGTCTGGGTGACATTCTCTTCTGTCGAAGTGGGTTAGACAACATTTCAATTGTCTATGAGATACACAGCACCATAAACCATCATGTAATCACCCAATTTCACACGTATATATACTCAATGTATGAGCGAGGAAATAATTTCTGAGCCTTCACATAGGTTTGCCAAATTGGCTTATTGCTTGTAATAGAATGAACTCGAGGCTACATCGCCTTGGTCATTCGTGTTTTAGTTATTTCCTGCTACATTGGTTTTCATTAGCTTGACCCGCAGAGTCCACCAGGATTTCTGTGCACTACAAGCCGTTATTACGTGGGCCCCTGTAATAATAGATTGTCTTGCACAGTTATCCCAATTTTCTCTCGTCCAAGCAGATGGTCAATCAAGGAGCAATAGCAGGTGCATCGGCATGAACAGGGTCATTCTCCAATGCGGTGTCAGGAGCAACGCCTGGCTCAGGGGCCACGGGTGGCTCCGGCTCAACAAACTCCATCTCAAAATCAGCTGGATCAACAAACACAGGGGTTACAGGATCCTCCAAGGGCTGGTCTAAGTGTATGAACTCAATGTCATGGTCTGGATCAAAACCAGGTGGAAACACAGGATCATCCTCAATATCATGATCAAACTCAAAGCTGTGTGCAGGAACCGGTGCAGCTGATGACGCCATATCAGGGTCGGCGTCGTGTGAGTGGTGCTGCACTCCCTGTATATGCGAAGATGCGGACGCCACAGACTCAAATGAGTTTGGGGCAGGTGAATGAGCATGAGCCTCCTCTGCAGGAGCGTCAGCAAGCAGTAGGTTACCACCAGCAGTAATAGGGCCTCGCCTTCAAGTGGGTCCTCCTCTAATAGTTCAACATCGTCGTCAGAGACAACGTCGGGGGGCATATGAACGATGGGATAAGCGGCAAGGGGCACAGGAGCAGGGATCACCGCGAGTGGCGAATCCCCAACAAGATGGCCATCAGCAGGCTCTGCTACGACATCAGGCAGCGCAAAGGGCTGAAAGTCATCATCGTCTGTGCTGGTAGTATCGAAAATGTACACCTCGTGCTCCGATGAAACTATGTCGCCTGATAGTATGGCCATGGGATCTGTAGTGTCCGACTCTCCAGTATCTGATGAAGGCATGACGTTTTGTAATACAAACACACATATGCACAAATAATCAATCATATAGTCAGATAAACATATTAGTTACCAATAAGCAATCATATAGTTCTCCTAGTCCCACTAGCCTACTTCCTCAGCCTCCCAGACCGAGCCTCAGCCTTCCAGACTGAGCCTCAGCCTCCCAGACTGAGCCTATAACTAACAATTAAAATGTGCTCAACTTTGTTTGTAAAAACGTTTTGGATCTGGACTTAAGTGGTATGCAATGTAAAAATGTTTTCGTGAGAGCCCTAGTGATCATAGTCTAGACTCGAGAAAGAATCCTAGTTCGCTAGGATCGAGGCTCTGATACCAAGCTGTCACACCCTGGCTTTGCGGAAGCGTGGGTTTATTTGGTGTGACTTCTTAATACCATAGCTTAATCACAACAAAGCTATATGAAAATAAAACCATGCAGATCATCCATTGATTTAAGTTTGAAAAGTAAAATACCACAACATTGTCTTAAGGCGTTGACACATGCAACGGAAATTACAACCTAATAACATAAAAACATTGTTTGAAAGACACCACCACAATCTTAAAATAGCCGTAGTTTAAGAACTGTAACTCGTCCAGGTAAAAGTCACAAACCCTAAACTTGGATGATCCCTAACTCTAACGCAGCGTGAAAACGTAGCATACCGTGCCAGATCCTTAGTTCCCTGAAATACATGTAAGTTGGAAAAATCAACAAAAATGTTGAGCGAGTTCATGTGTAAGTGAGTAAGTAAAACCTTTGTAAGTATAAAAATCCCTGGTATGTAGCAAATAAGGAAAAAGAGATCGATTAATGTGTAGCTAATACATTAACAAGTGACATGGCCTAGGAAGCACTCAAACCTGTAACGCGGATTTCGTACCGGTCCTTCCGGCGGAACGACATAGTCACCACATGCAGCCACACGCTGGCCCATGTGTGGGGCTCGCAACACCCGATAGATCTATCACTCATGCCTCTCGGTCCTTATACAAGGATTAATGGTCTTACGATAATAGCCTATCCAGTCACGTGAACTAGCAGTAGGTTCCTTAGCTAATCATACCATGTATAAAACATTTGTAGTAAATGTAACATGTATTTCACCCCCGCAGTTAAAAACTGAAAACAGTTAAGAGAAATGGGGGACATGAACTCACCGAAGTGCGTCTCTAAAAAGTATCTCCCAGAAAATCTGCTGTGTGACGACCTACACGTACTAACTTCTATTAGACGGACGGCCGTGCCTTATTTTAAGGTTTAATGTCTTTGGGAAATAGTTAGGCAACTATTTCGTGTTTGCACTTCGTAATTATTTTGTAAATATATTCCTTCCCAAGGATGGGGGATTTAATACATGTGCGTTCGTATAACTTCGAAATATATTATTAAGTCTCACTTAATCAAATATATTTTATTTCATTTGTCTAAAATACTTTATTCCCAAAATATAAATATTCTTCCCAAAAATATTATATTTTATTCCATCTAATTTTCCAAAATAATACTTTTGTCAAAATACGCGTTTAAGAGTATTTTCTGAAAATACGTAAGTTACGGATAAAGATCGGGTGGTATTAATAATACCGTTTTAACTTAAATATTTATTGTGAAGGCGTTCGCATTATTTTGGAGCCGTGAATATTTAGTAGTATTATTTTTACCCTAAAAAAATAATATTTACGTAGTTCACAAAAAAAATCATAAAAATTTCACAAGCGTTGTTATGGAAAATATATACTAAATATATATTTTAGCAAGTTTTATTTTGTGAAAATCCCACCTCCGACACTTGAAAGTTTCGTAATAAAAATCGTGGCGAAAGTTATTTGGGAAAACAAGTTAAAAATATATCCGTAACACTTGTGATAAAAAAATATTTACAAGTGTTAGATTTTTGGAAAATTTCGCCAGAGTTTCCTCTGTAACTGGAGGTGGCCACGCTTACCAGCGTATCATTTTCTTTTAAAATTTCAAATCAACAATGTTCCCAACATCAATAACAAACAATATTCCAACATCATACTAGTTCAAAAATATCACAAACGTATGAACTTGTGGGTTGTGTAAAAGTGTGTAGTAATTTCCCATTATTTTTAATAGATCTTTCTATTTTTATAAATGGAATCGGTTTCTCGAAAATCTTATTTTTACAGAAAATGCATTTGTACATCTTCTAGTCAAAAATTTCAAAAGTAATTCTTTTGTTAAAACTTTTTGTCACACAAGAGTCTACACACTTGTGTGTTTACAAAAATTACCTTTGTTTTGGAAAGATCCAGCTTTAAAAATATGATTTCTTTTGACACTTGGTCCTTTGAAAATACCACTTGTAGATCCGTAGATCTACTAGTTTAGAACTCCATTTTGTAAGAAAATTGTTTTTACACAAGTTCATGGTTATAAGTAGTAGTGTTCTTCATCTAACCACTTTTCACACTAAAACATACACTAGGTCATGTTCCATGAACATGACTTAGTCGGGTTAGATAACGATCCGAACTAACACTAGCATAAAACAACACTAAATAATCATAACAAAACAAGTCTTATAAGTTTTACACCAATATTCATTTATTAACCACCTTGTTTATATTATTTAGTAGACTTTTAATTTTTGTTCTTACATGTACATAAATTTCAACCAACAAAATTCTTATTAACCACTCTTAGACAAGATCAAAAGGCGTTTAGAGTCACTTACTACTAGCTCGAGGCTAGGGAAGAAACTAGTCGAAAAACGAGTGGTTAAAAGCGTTGAGGTGAGGTCCTTGCGATTCCGTGAACACCGGGCTTCCTTATGCGTGACCCTTCTCCTTTGTGTGTAAATAAAATGCAAGATGGAAAAAAAATTTAAAGTGATGGATGGAAGTGAATGCTCTCGGCAGAGCACAAAGAGAAGGGAAAGAAGGAATGTAATTTTTGAAGTGTTGGATTAAATGAGTTGGTGGACTTACATGTAACTTTATAACCCACCCTCCACTATTAACCATTAGATTAAATGTCTTGAAGATATTAAGCCTGAGGGATTAAACAAATAAAAAGAATTTGTGGGGTGTCCCCATGTGGGAACCGAGTTCGGTTCAAGGGAGGGGTAAATGGGTTGGTTTCCAATTTGGTAGTTAGATAACTAGTTAGTTAAGTTTTAGAAAAAAAAATAATAATAAATAAATAAATAAATAACTAAGTTATTAGTGTGTTATTTAATATAACGGGTGTTAGAGTACTCGGGGACCCTAACTAGCTCAGAAAAAGAAAAAATAATGTCAATGACAAAAATTTTATGTCCCGGGTTAAGTCCGGTTGTTCGGTTGGATACTAGTTCGTTAAAGTGCCAAATAATTATTTAAAGTGTCGTTAATATTATTTTTATTGACACAATTTTTTCCCGACACTTTGGAAAGTGTCTAGTAATATTTTTCCAACTTTTTGCACTTTACTAGTTTAGATAAATGCTGAATTTTTATTTAAAGTGCAGAATTTTGTACTCAAAGTACGTTCTAGGCACATCCGATCACTATAATTATCACCTAGTGACGCAGTTCTACAACCCTCATTTCCCTACACTCTCTACTGGTATACTAAACTATTCCCGGCTCATACTGGCCTTAGAGACAGTGTCTGTCTGATGCTGGTTAGATCAGCATGTTTAATGGGTATCCCGTATAGTGTGCTCACTGTGCTCTTTTTTTTTTTTTTTTTTTTTTTGTGCATCAAGGTTGTCACTGATGTTTGTGTAAAAATAATAGAGTGACAGTATAAAATGTGATGCATGAGTATGTATGTATCAGAAATCAGTAAGCAGTTTAATCACAGTTGTAAGCAAGCACAGTAGTTAAGCAGTAATTAAATATTAATTAATTCGTACGGATACCTGGTTTGGTGAGGGTTGTCACACCGTGCCAGTCGGACGGGCGTGTACTAATGGACTATGGCAGATTGTCAGTGATGATAGACACTGATACAGGGCACAACTTATTTGCGTAGCAGTCGATGTCATACCGTCTAGTAGTTCAAACGGGGAAAGCCCCCACTGATTATGGTTATGGTTTGGGTAATAAAAAAGGAACTGGTTAAACATACTTTCAACTACGGGGTAACCCCCACGGCAATTAAGCCAACGAAAGTCAAACCACGCTTTTCAGAAAACAACTTAAAACTAAACAACCAAATGTGAACTCACTCAACTTTGTTGTTGACTAGTTGTTACATGCCTTACAGGTCGCTAGGTGCTTTTGGAGCTTGCATGAGGAGAAGGTTGTTGTGAAATATGGGTTGTTATATCCCATACTTAATAATTGAACTTTATAAACCTATGGAACTTATGTTTGAACTTTAACTTATAAACTATGGACTTATGCTTTTGGATTTACTTTTATGCTTCCGCTGTTTAAACTATACATGGTTAACTAACTTTGGTCACCAATCGTATTGTGGTTGGTCTTATTTACTTAATTACGATGTTCAATATGATTGGTGGCTCGATCCTGGTCACGTCACGCCTCCAAGCGGTGGTACTCCGCATGGTGGATTTTGGGGGTGTGACAGATTGGTATCAGAGCCATTGGTTATAGTAAACTTGGTTTTAAAAAGGGAAAGGCTTTTTTATAACACCAGACTATAACCTGTACAGTGCTCAACGATCCACAACGACGCTTCGCTCCACGTGCAAGACTCGACACCATAAGTGGTATGATTTATGTTATATTGTCGGATAGATAGTTCTCACTGTGCATTAGATAATGTGATAATTGCTATTTGAACCTTGTGTGCTTACTCTCTAATGTCGTCCCACACTTACGCACTTTCGCGACACTTTCCTCACTTACGTTGCTTCGTTATGAAGATCATGAGCGGACGCGAAGGACGTATCAACCTCACTCAAGCCTAGTTGACGGCTTTGATCAACGAACGAGTGGCTGAGGCACTCGCAGCAAATCCAGCAGGAGGTCAACATGCTCAAACTCCTGTGTGCACTTTCAAAACGTTCATGGACTACCGACCTGTGACAACCCTCAAAATTACATGTATCCGTACAATTTATTAATAATAATTAAAGTGCTTGATGATTGTGCTAAATTATTTAACTGCTCTCTGATCACTGTGTTATACTTACATGTGCGTGTTAGCATACTAGTAGTATGCAGAAAACTTGACTAAATGGTCCTGAATATTTTTCTATGTGTTAGGAATTAATTGTGTTACAAAAATATATGTAGAAGACGCCTTACGGAACAATTAAACAACTTAACGGAACAGTATCCGACCGAATAACCGGACATTACCCGGGACACCAAATATTTGTCAAACACATTATTTAATTATTTTTTGCTAGTCATGATCCCCGTATATCATAACACCCACTAAAAACCTTATAACTAGCATATAACTCCAAGTTACTTGTTTTCTAACTAACCATTACATTTTAGTCACTAAGTTACACCCAACCCCCCCCCCCCCATAAAACCGAAATCGGTCCCTCATGGACCCACCATATCATTCCACCATACTTCACATCTTCTAATTAGATTATATTGTATTTATTTATTAGATCTTGCTTGTGGAAGTATCTAAAACATATGGAGATATCTACACAGGTATGGAGCCTTAGATTTACTTATCATTCACCATCATTCACTCTCACTCTTCACTCTCTCTCCCTCTCTCTCATTCGGTCACCCCCACAACCGAATCCACTCCCCACCCTTTTCATCTTCATCTTCTTCCATTACAAATCCATTCAAAGCTTACAAGGTGAATCTATGGAGGTGGCAACTTGAAGGCCGTTCTAAGGAGCTTGTTCTAGTCTTTTTCACCATCATATTCTCAATAGATTCTACCCTAGCTATAAGCTAGTAGTAAGTTTCTTGTTACACTCTTGTTAATCTTGTTTCATCTCGTTTCTATGATCAAAAGGTGTAGTATGTTTTAAATCACTAAAGTGACAAGAACTAGTAGATGAACATAAAAGTTTATATGAAATTTCACATATAAAAAGTTTACTTATGATTGATGCATAAAGATGAAAACTTGTTGGTTTAAGGTTGGTTAATACATATATGATGTTTGTTAGTCAAGCTTTTGATAAACCCGTTGTTCGGACGCTTGTTAATACGACATAGTAACATTTAAACTTCAAAACAACATGCTGAGTCACTTTTTCAGCCGGCTTCATAGGGCTGTAAACAGACCTTAATAACTCGAAAAACAGAATTTCTGAAGCCTAAAATTTGTATTTTAGAAAAACTGATCAAATGGCACTGGAATCGTAATTTTTCGAGGTCGTTTACTATTTTTAAAGAACCGATTTGTAACAGTAGCTTAGGCTGAGTTTTTACAGCAATAAATGGGTGTTGTATTTTCTGTTGTAGCTTGTATTCTGTGTAGAATCGGATCATGAAATTTTTACTGTAAATGAAAAATGAAGTATTTGTAATTACCCCACTGGAATTTCGTAAATCGGACACTCGATGAATTTTTAATAAATTGTTCCGTGGACTGTGGTCAGAAATACATAAATCTGAGTTCAGTACAGAATATGAATTTTTATAAAATATTTGTAATGAACCGGACCCCGATATTTTTACACAATAAAATATGGAACGTTTAAGACATCCTGTAAAAATTTGGGAGTTTTTGGAATAATTTAACTATTTTATTAAAGGTCCGAAAAACAGCCGGTTTTGAATATTAATGCTGAATTGACATAAGTTGTGACTTGCGTGTCTAAATGTCGAGTATGCTATCAGTGAATGATCTAACATGTATTATGTGTTACGTGCAATATCGTATGTTTGTTTATGAGTGGGGAATGGATGGGAAGTATATATGGGCATAAACCGTTAAAGTGATGCATGTTATGTGATAGATACGTGTAGGAACTTTGTGTTCTATTTGAAGTCACTAATAAACTAAGTGGTAATCGTACTAGGACGTGATTGACTGACCTTGACTGTTAGCTACTTTTGAGAGTCAAACCGAGCAACCAAGGTGAGTTCACACTCTTAAGGCATGGGATTCCCGGTGGGTTGGGAATGGGATTGAATAACTACTCGTACTATCATTACTATTAAACTACTTTTCACCGTCCTCAGATTGAAGGGCACGTACGTAAAACCTATGTACACTCACACTCGCTACGGTCCTTGGATCAAGAAGGGCACGTACAAACACGACTAGTCGACACATGGGAAGCCCCCACTAATCTTCGCACACATGTTTGGGAAACCGCGATACGGCCACTAATCATCGCACACATGTTTTGGAAACCGCGATCCGGCCACTAATCATCGCAAACATGTTTGGGAAACCGCGATACAGGTAACTAAGATACTTGGTTTACGAAATGAACAAATGATTCACGAACACTATAACTAAACAACCAACTGTGAATTCACTCAACGTTGTTGTTGACTCGTTGTTACATGCTTTGCAGGTTGTTAGGAATCTATGGAGCTTGCATCGGAGTGGGAAGAGTCGTTGTGGGACATGGACAACTGTGTACCATGCTAAACATTTGAAACGTTTAAACTTATGATTGGTTTTAAACTTTATGCTTCCGCTTGTAACTTAAACTTTGTTTTGTTTAGACACCAATTGTATGGTGTTGGATTTTACAAACTACTTACATGCTTGTTCAATATGATTGGTGGCTTGATCCTGGTCACGTCACGCCTCCAAGCGGTGGTACTCCGCATGGTGGATTTTGGGGGTGTGACACGACCTACTACTTTCAGTGGCACCGAAGGAGCAGTGGGCCTTCTTCAATGGTTTGAAAAGCTTGAGTCAGTTTTCGAGATGTGCGAATGCCCCGAAGACCGTAGGGTGAAATATGCTATCGGAACACTTGAAGGAGTTGCGTTAACCTGGTGGAAGGCACAGGTTCAATTACTAGGGCTGGCAGTTGCTAATGACACCCCCTGGAATGGTTTCAAGGAGCTGATCAAAGAGGAGTACTGCATTCGGGATGACATCCACAAACTAGAGGTGGAATTTTTCAATCTGAAGATGATGGGATCTGAGATTGAGGCTTATACTAAAAGGTCAAATGAGCTGGCCATCTTATGCCCTACCATGGTGGACCCTCCCATCAAACGAATTGAGCTGTATCTCAAGGGCCTTGTACCAGAGATTCAAAATTCAAAGTCACGTGACTTCAGCCAACCTGGGTACCATACAGCAAATCATCAAGTTAGCCCATCGACTCACTGACCCGGCGGTGGAGCAAAACAGACTGCCCAAACGAATCAGTGCCACAGCTACTTCTGATGCACCTACCGACAACAAGCGAAAATGGGATGGGAACTCCAGTAAGGGTTCTACTTCGGTTCAGTCTCAGCAGCGAAAGACTGATGACTACCAGAGTCCTGGTCAGCAATCTTCCGGTAATCAAGGACAGGATGGGTACCGAGGGAACCACCCCAAATGCAACCGGTGCAACAAGTATCACAGCAAGCAGTGCAACAAAGGTCACTATCAGAGATGTCAAAAGCTGGGTCATGAAGCTAAGGATTGCAGGAGCCCGCGTCCTGTGAATCAGAATCGCCAACAGCAACAAGCTCCACAGAACCACCAACAGCAACATCAGCAGGGAAATAAAGGATGCTTTCAGTGTGGCGCTGAAGGCCACTTTAAGAGGAACTGCCCCCAGCTGAACCAAAACCAGAACAATAACCAAGGAAATGGGAACCACAATGGGAATAACAATGGAGGCGGCAATGGGGGAAACAACAATGGTAATGGAGCAAGGGGTCGTGTGTTCATGATTGGTCAGGGAGAAGCAAGAAACGATCCCAACGTTGTGATGGGTAAGTTTCTTCTGGATGACTTCTTTATTACTGTTTTATTCGATTCGGGTGCCGATACTAGTTATGTGTCCTTAAAAGTTAGCCAAATGCTTAAGCGCACTCCAACACTTCTGAACACCAAACACACGGTACAACTAGCTAATGGTAAAAGTCTTAAAGCCACACACGTAGTTAAAGGTTGTAACCTCGTCTTAGCTGGTCAGATTTTCTCTATCGATCTTATTCCTATCACACTGGGTAGTTTCGACGTCGTTATTGGGATGGATTGGCTATCTCATCATCAAGCGGAGATTGTTTGCAAGGAGAAAATCGTCCGCATTCCTCGTTCTGGTGAAGAACCTCTCATGATTCGTGGCGATAAGAGTGGTGCTGTCGAAGGCATCATCTCTTTCCTTAAGGCCCAGAAATGTTTGCGAAAGGGCCACACTGCCATTCTGGCACTCGTTACTGACACATCCACGGAAGAGAAGAGAATTGAAGACATTCCTATAGTGCGCGACTTTCCTGAGGTATTTCCTGAGGAATTACCTGGTCTTCCGCCTCACCGCCAAGTTGAATTTCAAATCGAGCTAGCTCCTGGAGCAGCGCCAGTAGCTCGAGCACCATATCGTCTAGCTCCATCAGAACTCTAAGAACTGTCCACACAACTACAAGAACTCTTGGAAAAGGATTTTATACGTCCTAGCTCTTCGCCCTGGGGAGCTCCAGTCTTGTTTGTGAAAAAGAAAGATGGTACTTTCAAAATGTGTATTGACTACCGCGAACTCAACAAGGTGACTGTGAAGAATAGTTATCCTCTTCCACGTATTGACGACTTGTTCGACCAGTTGCAAGGGTCGAGCTCTTACTCCAAGATTGATTTGAGATCGGGATACCATCAGCTGAGGGTCCGAGATGAGGACGTCTCCAAAACAGCATTCAGAACTCGCTACGGCCATTACGAGTTTCTGGTTATGCCATTCGGGCTGACGAATGCACCAGCGGTCTTCATGGATCTCATGAACCGAGTGTGCAAACCTTACCTGGATAAGTTCGTTATTGTGTTCATCGACGATATCCTGATCTATTCTAAGAGTCAGGAGGAACACGAGCAGCATCTACGACTTATGCTGGAACTTCTTCGAAAAGAGCAGTTGTATGCCAAGTTTTCGAAATGTGACTTCTGGCTTCACGAATTCCACTTTCTAGGCCATGTGGTAAACAAGGATGGAATTCATGTGGATCCATCTAAGGTTGAATCGATCAAGAACTGGCCTACACCCCGCACACCAACAGAAATCCGCCAATTCTTGGGTTTGGCCGGATATTACAGAAGGTTTATAAAAGATTTCTCCAAGATTGCGCAACCTCTCACTTCACTGACTCAGAAGGGTGTCATCTATCGTTGGGGTGATGCACAAGAGTCCGCATTTCAGCACTTGAAGGATAGACTTTGTAGCGCGCCTATCCTCTCATTGCCTGAGGGCACAGACGATTTTGTGGTTTACTGCGATGCTTCCATCCAAGGACTTGGTTGCATGTTGATGCAACGTGACAAGGTCATTGCCTACGCATCACGCCAACTCAAGGTTCACGAAAGAAATTACATTACTCACGATCTGGAGCTGGGAGCAGTTGTTTTCGCGCTTAAGATATGCAGACATTACCTGTATGGTACCAAGTGCGCCATTTACACCGATCACAGGAGTCTCGAGCACATATTCAAGCAAAAGGAATTAAATATGCGTCAACGCCGATGGGTTGAGCTCTTGAACGATTATGAATGCACAATCAAGTATCATCCGGGCAAAGCCAATGTTGTGGCCGACGCCCTCAGTCGAAAGGATACCATACCTAGGCGTGTACGTGCTTTACAGCTTACCATCCAGTCTAACCTTCCCGCTCAAATTCGTGATGCTCAAGTTGAAGCATTGAAAGCAGAGAACATAAGGCTGAATCCTTACACGGATCGAGGCAACGGCTAGGATTAAAGGAAGACGGTGCCTACTATGTTAACGGACGCATCTGGGTTCCATTTTATGGCAACTTACGCGAGCTTGTGATGGATGAAGCACATAAGTCTCATTATTCAGTGCACCCTGGTTCAGATAAGATGTACCACGACTTAAAGACTACGTATTGGTGGCCTGGCATGAAAGCCCAAATAGCAACCTACGTCAGCAAGTGCTTGACTTGTGCGAGAGTCAAGTCTGAATATCAGAAACCATCAGGCCTACTTCAACAACCGGAGATCCCGAAATGGAAATGGGAGAAAATTTCCATGGATTTCGTTACCGGCCTGCCCAGATCTCAACGCGGAAACGATACCATTTGGGTGATCGTAGATCGACTGACCAAGTCTGCACATTTTCTGGCTATCAAAGAAACGGATAAGTTTTCTACTCTTGCAGACATTTACCTAAAGGAAGTGGTATCAAGGCACGGAGTGCCAACCTCCATCATTTCTGATCGTGACGCGCGTTTTACGTCTGAACTGTGGCAAGCTATGCATAAGTCCTTTGGCTCACGTTTAGATATGAGCACCGCTTATCACCCACAGATGGATGGGCAATCTGAACGCACCATCCAAACCCTTGAAGACATGCTTAGGGCATGTGTAATCGATTTTGGTAATGGCTGGGAAAAGCACCTCCCGCTGGTGGAGTTTTCGTATAACAACAGCTACCACACCAGCATTCAGGCCGCTCCATTTGAGGCGTTGTACGGATGCAAATGCCGATCACCTCTCTGTTGGGCAGAAGTTGGTGACAGCTAAATCACTGGCCCAGAACTTGTGGTAGATACCACCGAGAGAATTGCTCAGATACGACAGCGAATGGCGGCACCTCGTGACCGTCAGAAAAGCTATGCTGATAAGGGAAGAAAACCACTCGAGCTCCAGATTGGGGATCGAGTGCTACTCAAAGTCTCACCTTGGAAAGGTGTAGTCCGCTTTGGCAAGCGAGGCAAACTCAATCCGCGTTATGTCGGACCATTCGAAGTCACCGAGAAAATTGGCAAAGTCGCCTACAGGTTGAATCTACCTGAAGAACTCAGTGGAGTTCACAATGTTTTCCATGTGTCGAATCTGAAGAAGTATCTGTCACACCCCGACCACGTAGAACATACAAAATGTGGCGGAAACGTCGGGGAGTGTTGTAACAGAATTAATGTTTCACAACCATGGAAATCGAAGTTTCGTTTTATTAATCAAACATGAAAGTTTACATTGTTTTAAACAAGAACCAACGAGTACATAACATAAATTAACTAGTTCTTGTCTCGTTTTAAGTCACTAAGGCACATGTCCGCCTAAGTATGTCTTGATAAGTCCTATGCATCATCTCCTGAAAACACATGTGAAAATAGGTACGTCAGCATAAAAATGCCTGTGAGATACATAGGTTTTGTGAAAACATAATTCATGACTTATATTTGAGAAAATGTTTAGTCATGAACCTTGTAATTAGCTTTGTCTTGTAAATCATATGAAAAACGATAAGATCAGATGATATGTATAAATAAGAGAATAATGTATGGTTAAATGAATAACCATGTAAAATGAGTTTGTATAAAATAAGTTGTTTGTAAATTAATGTCTTGTGAAAAGTATGTTATTTGTATAAAATGTTATATGTCCAAATTGAAATGATTCAAATAACGCTACGATATGTAATACCATACAATCACTTATATATAGGAAGTACCAGCGGCGTATCCACCATGCTTGTATCATATTACACACGCCTCGTTACTTAAATCACTTACTCAAACCAAACCACCAATGTAAATTGTTTATGTATAATCAAATGTCAAAATGTTTATGTCTAATGTAAATCATGTAATGTGTATCCAAAAATGTCATGTATGGTACGTGAAATATATCAACTAAACCATATGTAAAATGCACAAAAACAAGGTATTGAAGTAAAACATGGTTTAAATCAAAGTTATGTTTTGTGGAAAAAATGCATGCTTTACTGATACAAACATTTATGCGGTATTGTGAGAATGCATACATCCAAGTCTTGAGACTGTGGCGATAAACCCTTAAACAAATTAAAGGTTTATCTAAGGTATGTATATCGAATTCGGTTATTCCTTCCAATCCAAACAAACCCAGGATTTCAGGAACGGGAGTTGTCAATTCCTATGGTACCACTACCTACTAACGAACGGCATGATCGGTGTTAATGAATGTATATTGATCCATCAAAACAAACCAAATATCATATCAAAATATAAGCATGTGATGAATAATAAATGTACTAAGTATGCACACGATGGGTATACATAGCATAGAATGTAATGTAAAATAATGTACTAAGTACGCACACAATGGTCATACATAGCATAGAATGTAATGTAGAATAATGTACTAAGTACGCACACAATGGGCATACATAGCATAGAATGTAATGTAAAATAATGTACTAAGTACGCACAAAATGGGCATACATAGCATGTAATGTAATGAAATCATGTACTATAATGTACTAACGAACATAGCAGGTATATGATGTGAAAACATGGAAAGCATGAAAGTAATAAGTAGGCACATGTGTTTCACCCCAAAATGTTTGGAAAACAGTAAAAGAGGGGTCTATGTACTCACTTGAGATTGCTCAGAAGTCCTAAGATAACCACCAAGCAATGCTAGAGATCACGGAATCAAACGACACCTAATATAGGTAACTATGTTAATAAACCGGACCTAATATCGGAGGATCAGATAGAATGAGGGTTCGTAAACCAAACGAGTATGGTGACTCGTGTAATATGGTTTAACAAAGCCCACATACTAAAACGAAACTTAACCTAAGTGTTTGTGACCCTTTACGACCCGTTTAGGTAGCTTATGCTACTTTAACGCGTCGTTCGCGTGAAACGCGTTCGGACCGCCTAACTAGTCCTATGACAAGTAATATATGCCTTAACATGTCTAATATTGTTGTCAAGTCAGTTTAGATGTCAAAAGTTATGTTACATATGTTTAAAATGAATTTTGGCATCAAAGGGGTATTTTGGTAATTTACCTAAGGCATATAAACTACCTATCATACAACTAACTAAACGTCGTGACCATAAGGTATAACCTTGGAAGGTTATTCCCTATATACTATGGTCACCTAATGTGTTTGGTCGGATCCTAATGATCGACCAAATGGGTCAGGTTCGAAGGTATAAGCGATTTATTAGATCGCTTACCCTTACGACCCTAGACAACGTGGTAATCATTAGGCATAGTCACAAGGGACTATAACCATCGTGATTACAATCACGTTGCAAAGTTCAAACGAACTTCGCATTGACCATAAACTGGTCAACGCAGAAAGTCAAACAAAGTTTGACTTTCGGACTCGAAAAGCAATAAAAGAACGAAGGAACACTTACAAAGGGTCCCCGAATGCTAATCTAGATCAAAATAGCTCAGGTATGAAACAAAGGTTTCAACTTAGAGCACATAAGATCAGATTCTTGTGTGGAAAAGTGAAGGGTGGAGGTGGGTATTTATAGTTTTCGGTTCACCGTTACGATCATTTCTTGGAATAGGGGGCACGATCTAAGCCGTACACTTGTTGGAAAGTTGTGGTAACTCATTTGCCATCCACCATAAGAGTTTGACACTTGGAACTTGGCCTTTGGAGAGTGTTAAGGGCTGTTAAAAGCTGAAAAAAAACGTTTTGCTGCATCTGGCCCCTACTTAAGGATCTAGTTTGGCAGATTTACAGTTTCAGTCCCTGCAACCTCAAAACTTGGTTTTCGATGCGTTTTTTTTGACACGTTTAAGCCCCGTTAACCCCATTTCAAAGCTCTAAAATGAAGTTAAAGTATAGGGAACTTAAAATGTGTTCAAAAATATCTCGGGTGTCGGTTCGTTTAGCCGTACGGTTACGTTGTTCGGTTAATTACGACGGAATGCGCATACGCGCGAAAAATGATCCAAATGGCGTGACGAATGAATTTTTTTTATGCCAAACACTAAAATAAAATATTTTAGTGCTTAAATAAATTTTTGGATGTCCGGATGTATTCAGAACGTAAGTTATGCGCGAAAATGCAAACTTGTGCACTTTTTGACGCTTTTAGTCCCTGAATGACCCCAAAAGTTTATTTTAGCATACCGAACCCCTCAAAGCCTATTTATAAGCTATGTAAAGGATCTTTATGGTATGTTTAAATTATGGTCATGTTCCGGAATGTTCGTTACAATTCAAATTGGCATACTTTCGCAGTTTGTCAAGTTTAGTCCCTATAAGCGAATTAACTTGTTTTTGCCATACCAAAGCCTTCAAAACTTATTTCTAAGTTATGTAAAGGTTATTTAAGGTATGTTAAGTATATTTGACTATTCCGGAGTGTTCGTTGCATTAAACTGGTTATATTTACGCATCAGTGCGCGTATAACCTTCCAGAAAGCGATTTAGAGCTTGAAATCGAACAAGGGTCGATATGTGCAAAAGATACACATATTTATATAGATCCCAAGTATGAAATACAAAATTTCATTGGCTTGGTATTTGTTTGATGGCTGAAGTGACACAGGTGTCACAGTCTCCCCTACTTTAGGAAATTTCGTCCCGAAATTTATTTGTAGGAGCATGTCTGTGACTTTCTGTTAAATAACCATCAAAGATAAGGCATATCCTGATATTCCTCTTTAATGAACATTTTTAGAAATGGAAATGAAGGAAGAATAAGGGATATTCATTTCCTTCGATGGAAAATTTTCAGAAACGAAAAATACACGGGATGAGTTATTTTCCTTAATGGGTATCCTTCAGAAACGAAAATGAACGGAACGAGTCATTTTCCACAATTCCTCCAGAAACGAAAATAAACGGAATGTGTCATTTTCCACAATTTCTTCAGGAATGAAAATGAACGGAATGAGTCATTTTCCACGATTTCTTCAGGAATGAAAATGAAGGGAATGAGTCATTTTCCACGATTTCTTCAGAAACGAAAATGAACGGAATGAGTCATTTTCCATGATTTCTTCAGGAACGAAAATGAACGGAATGAGTCATTTTCCACAATTTCTTCAGAAATGAAAATGAACGGAATGAGTCATTTTCCACGATTTCTTCAGGAATGAAAATGAACGGAATAAGTCATTTTCCACAATTTATTCAGAAACGAAAATGAACGGAATGATTCATTTTCCATGATTTCTTCAGGAACGAAAATGAACGGAATGAGTCATTTTCCACAATTTCTTCAGAAATGAACGGAATGAGTCATTTTCCACAATTTCTTCAGAAACGAAAATGAACGGAATGAGTCATTTTCCATGATTTCTTCAGGAACGAAAATGAACGGAATGAGTCATTTTCCATGATTTCTTCAGGAACGAAAATGAACGAATCAACTCTAGACACATGACAAAACTCGCTGTGGTTTCTGTGCACTGAATTCCATAATTATGTATGCATCCATAATTACGTAATTCCTTGCATAGTCCGCACAGTTTGTCTTGTAATGTTTAGGGGAGGAAAATCAAACCTGTGATGAGTGTGACTGGACTACCATGGGGTCCTTTTAATTAGATCGACAGATGATCTTATTAATTAGGCCACCAAGGAGTCCTTTCAGCTATATCATCAGATGATGTTCCTAACAAGATTTTTGGATCAATCTCTTTAACTAGACCACTCAAGGGGTCTAATTATGGAGTAGTACTTTATAATCCAAGGGACTTACTACAACGTAGTAGTCCATTAAGGATTTTATGTAGTACATTTGGGTATCCTACAACGAATCTCTCATATGAAGATACGAAAGGTTCTACGAGGATTTGGATAGCAAAACTTGGATCACACAAAAACATAAAAAGGAACACATAAGCACATAATCACATAGTTGTTTATCTTGGTTATTAATTTGTTATCGATTGAGAATGGATATGGAAAACAGTCGATGGGCTACAATGTCCTCTGGGATCTATCTGAAAAAGATAGGAAGATCTCCCAAATATTCGATTTTTGTTCTCAAAGAAACGTAATATTCGAATTAAGGAACATAACAATTTTAGGATTTACAGAAATACCCTTAGGTACCCTATTAAGGATTTATAGTGGTACTTTGGGTATTCGTCCAGTGTTGTAACTTGCGCCTTGTACTTCGTTCCTTGGAAGAAACGGGTACTTAGGATTTTCGTGGAAAACGCAAGAGATCATAAAATAGAAAAAAAAATTATTTGGGGGTAGTTTGCTTTTCAAGGAATACGATTCCTTGATTGTCTGTATGGTAAGGGATATGTTGTTTATACATACAACCTCATAAATATATTGAAATGTAAATAAAAGATTTATTTATAAACAATGATAACAACTGTTTCATGGACCTTGACAACAAAAGAAAATAATACATAAGACATGATTATTTCTAAGGGTGTTGTCTTCTAGTCGGTCAGATGCTCATCCCTGCGCTGGATTAGCATTAGCAAGCTTTGGGCAATTTCTTCGGAAATGACCCATCTCGCCACAATTATAGCAAGAACCTGGTGGAAAGCGAGCTTGAGCAGGATTGTTGTCAGCTTGATTTGGTGCAACTTCAGCTCGGCAAACTTTTGCTGTATGACCTTTACGTCCACAAATTTGGCATTCGCGGCACTTCACATTAACATGATGATGAAGTTTACATTGGTTGCACAAGGGTGAAGTTCCATTATATGGCTTCCTAGCAGTGGTTTGAGCTGGTTGGTTGGGGACGGCTTGATCATTGTGAGTAACCATGGCGAAGTTCTGAGAAGCCTTTCGCTTCTTTGACTGCTTAGGGGATCCAGTCTGTTCATCCATGGTCTTTGATTCCTCGATTGGCTTCTTGTCACCCTTTCGAAAAAGTTTACGTTTCCTGATCTGAGATTCAGTCAAGGTTGCAGATAGCTCAATGGCCAGCCTAACCGTAGTGGGGTTACTACCAGTAACAATGTCCTGAACTGAGTCAGGGAGGCCATCAATGTACTTTTCGATTGCTTTATCCAACGGCGTGACCATGTTTGGGCATAACAGACTTAACTCCTCATAACGGTCCGTGTAGGCTCGATGCTCACCGCTATCTTACTTCGAAGGTATAAGCGATTTATTAGATCGCTTACCCTTACGACCCTAGACAACGTGGTAATCATTAGGAATAGTCACAAGGGACTATAACCATCGTGATTACAATCACGTTGCAAAGTTCAAATGAACTTCGCATTGACCATAAACTGGTCAACGCAGAAAGTCAAACAAAGTTTGACTTTTGGACTCGAAAAGCAATAAAAGAACGAAGGAACACTTACAAAGGGTCCCCGAATGCTAATCTAGATCAAAATAGCTCAGGTATGAAACAAAGGTTTCAACTTAGAGCACATAAGATCAGATTCTTGTGTGGAAAAGTGAAGGGTGGAGGTGGGTATTTATAGTTTTCGGTTCACCGTTACGATCATTTCTAGGAAAAGGGGGCACGATCTAAGCCGTACACTTGTTGGAAAGTTGTGGTAACTCATTTGCCATCCACCATAAGAGTTTGACACTTGGAACTTGGCCTTTGGAGAGTGTTAAGGGCTGTTAAAAGCTGAAAAAAAACGTTTTGCTGCATCTGGCCCCTACTTAAGGACCTAGTTTGGCAGATTTACAGTTTCAGTCCCTGCAACCTCAAAACTTGGTTTTCTATGCGTTTTTTTTGACACGTTTAAGCCCCGTTAACCCCATTTCAAAGCTCTAAAATGAAGTTAAAGTATAGGGAACTTAAAATGTGTTCAAAAATATCTCGGGTGTCGGTTCGTTTAGCCGTACGGTTACGTTGTTCGGTTAATTACGACGGAATGCGCATACGCGCGAAAAATGATCCAAATGGCGTGACGAATGAATTTTTTTTATGCCAAACACTAAAATAAAATATTTTAGTGCTTAAATAAATTTTTGGATGTCCGGATGTATTCAGAACGTAAGTTATGCGCGAAAATGCAAACTTGTGCACTTTTTGACGCTTTTAGTCCCTGAATGACCCCAAAAGTTTATTTTAGCATACCGAACCCCTCAAAGCCTATTTATAAGCTATGTAAAGGATCTTTATGGTATGTTTAAATTATGGTCATGTTCCGGAATGTTCGTTACAATTCAAATTGGCATACTTTCGCAGTTTGTCAAGTTTAGTCCCTATAAGCGAATTAACTTGTTTTTGCCATACCAAAGCCTTCAAAACTTATTTCTAAGTTATGTAAAGGTTATTTAAGGTATGTTAAGTATATTTGACTATTCCGGAGTGTTCGTTGCATTAAACTGGTTATATTTACGCATCAGTGCGCGTATAACCTTCCAGAAAGCGATTTAGAGCTTGAAATCGAACAAGGGTCGATATGTGCAAAAGATACACATATTTATACAGATCCCAAGTATGAAATACAAAATTTCATTGGCTTGGTATTTGTTTGATGGCTGAAGTGACACAGGTGTCACAGTCTCCCCTACTTTAGGAAATTTCGTCCCGAAATTTATTTGTAGGAGCATGTCTGTGACTTTCTGTTAAATAACCATCAAAGATAAGGCATATCCTGATATTCCTCTTTAATGAACATTTTTAGAAATGGAAATGAAGGAAGAATAAGGGATATTCATTTCCTTCGATGGAAATTTTTCAGAAACGAAAAATACACGGGATGAGTTATTTTCCTTAATGGGTATCCTTCAGAAACGAAAATGAACGGAACGAGTCATTTTCCACAATTCCTCCAGAAACGAAAATAAACGGAATGTGTCATTTTCCACAATTTCTTCAGGAATGAAAATGAACGGAATGAGTCATTTTCCACGATTTCTTCAGGAATGAAAATGAAGGGAATGAGTCATTTTCCACGATTTCTTCAGAAACGAAAATGAACGGAATGAGTCATTTTCCATGATTTCTTCAGGAACGAAAATGAACGGAATGAGTCATTTTCCACAATTTCTTCAGAAATGAAAATGAACGGAATGAGTCATTTTCCACGATTTCTTCAGGAATGAAAATGAACGGAATAAGTCATTTTCCACAATTTATTCAGAAACGAAAATGAACGGAATGATTCATTTTCCATGATTTCTTCAGGAACGAAAATGAACGGAATGAGTCATTTTCCACAATTTCTTCAGAAATGAACGGAATGAGTCATTTTCCACAATTTCTTCAGAAACGAAAATGAACGGAATGAGTCATTTTCCATGATTTCTTCAGGAACGAAAATGAACGGAATGAGTCATTTTCCATGATTTCTTCAGGAACGAAAATGAACGAATCAACTCTAGACACATGACAAAACTCGCTGTGGTTTCTGTGCACTGAATTCCATAATTATGTATGCATCCATAATTACGTAATTCCTTGCATAGTCCGCACAGTTTGTCTTGTAATGTTTAGGGGAGGAAAATCAAACCTGTGATGAGTGTGACTGGACTACCATGGGGTCCTTTTAATTAGATCGACAGATGATCTTATTAATTAGGCCACCAAGGAGTCCTTTCAGCTATATCATCAGATGATGTTCCTAACAAGATTTTTGGATCAATCTCTTTAACTAGACCACTCAAGGGGTCTAATTATGGAGTAGTACTTTATAATCCAAGGGACTTACTACAACGTAGTAGTCCATTAAGGATTTTATGTAGTACATTTGGGTATCCTACAACGAATCTCTCATATGAAGATACGAAAGGTTCTACGAGGATTTGGATAGCAAAACTTGGATCACACAAAAACATAAAAAGGAACACATAAGCACATAATCACATAGTTGTTTATCTTGGTTATTAATTTGTTATCGATTGAGAATGGATATGGAAAACAGTCGATGGGCTACAATGTCCTCTGGGATCTATCTGAAAAGATAGGAAGATCTCCCAAATATTCGATTTTTGTTCTCAAAGAAACGTAAATTCGAATTAAGGAACATAACAATTTTAGGATTTACAGAAATACCCTTAGGTACCCTATTAAGGATTTATAGTGGTACTTTGGGTATTCGTCCAGTGTTGTAACTTGCGCCTTGTACTTCGTTCCTTGGAAGAAACGGGTACTTAGGATTTTCGTGGAAAACGCAAGAGATCATAAAATAGAAAAAAAAATTATTTGGGGGTAGTTTGCTTTTCAAGGAATACGATTCCTTGATTGTCTGTATGGTAAGGGATATGTTGTTTATACATACAACCTCATAAATATATTGAAATGTAAATAAAAGATTTATTTATAAACAATGATAACAACTGTTTCATGGACCTTGACAACAAAAGAAAATAATACATAAGACATGATTATTTCTAAGGGTGTTGTCTTCTAGTCGGTCAGATGCTCATCCCTGCGCTGGATTAGCATTAGCAAGCTTTGGGCAATTTCTTCGGAAATGACCCATCTCGCCACAATTATAGCAAGAACCTGGTGGAAAGCGAGCTTGAGCAGGATTGTTGTCAGCTTGATTTGGTGCAACTTCAGCTCGGCAAACTTTTGCTGTATGACCTTTACGTCCATAAATTTGGCATTCGCGGCACTTCACATTAACATGATGATGAAGTTTACATTGGTTGCACAAGGTTGAAGTTCCATTATATGGCTTCCTAGCAGGGGGTTGAGCTGGTTGGTTGGGGACGGCTTGATCATTGTGAGTAACCATGGCGAAGTTCTGAGAAGCCTTTCGCTTCTTTGACTGCTTAGGGGATCCAGTCTGTTCATCCATGGTCTTTGATTCCTCGATTGGCTTCTTGTCACCCTTTCGAAAAAGTTTACGTTTCCTGATCTGAGATTCAGTCAAGGTTGCAAATAGCTCAATGGCCTGCCTAACCGTAGTGGGGTTACTACCAGTAACAATGTCCTGAACTGAGTCAGGGAGGCCATCAATGTACTTTTCGATTGCTTTATCCAACGGAGTGACCATGTTTGGGCATAACAGACTTAACTCCTCATAACGGTCCGTGTAGGCTCGATGCTCACCGCTATCTTACTTCAAACCATCAAACTCTCTTTCCAATGCTCGCAGTTCATGACGAGGACAAAATTCCCTCATCATAAGAGCTCTAAGTTCAGCCCATGTCTGTGCTAGAACAACTTCTGCCCCACGATCTCTCATAACCCCGTTCCACCACGTAAGGGCCCTCTTCTGGAACACACTCGAAGAAAACTCGACCTTGCGATTGTCAGGACACTGCACGTGGCGGAAAGTATTCTCAATGCTCTCGAACCATTGAAGAAGCCCAGTCGCTCCCTCAGAACCACTAAACTTGAGTGGTTTAGCCGAGTTAAAACTCTTGAAATTGCATGGACCATTGTTGTTGTTGTTGGCTTGGTTCCATTGAGCAAAGAGGTTTGGGAATTGAGCAGCCATTTGCTGTGCAATAATTTCTGCCAGTTCGGCAGTCTCTATCTGGTTTTCGCGTCGAGGAGGCATTCTAAAAGAGGAAACATGAAAGGAAACGAGTGAGAGAATTAGACGAAAAGAATGAGATGAAACAAATCTGATGAAAGCAAGGATAGTGGTCATTTGTTTGTTACTACAAAGCAACAAACGACCCCAGTGATTAATCAAAGTAAATAGGTCAAAAATAATGTATCGCGAAGACATGCTCGCCTATAAGTGGACACTCATCCCAAGAATTCCCAGGTAAGCACAACTGGTCTTGCGTCTGATGAGATATATACGAAGTGCTTGCCTAGACAGAAAACCCAGAATACAGGCATTCACCCTTCCAGTTTGCACGTGTTCACATTATTTAAAACCCAAAACCTTGACGAGATTTTGAAAACTCAAAGGGGTTCAAAACCATATAACAGAGGGTTCAAAACCTTACAATAGAGGGTTCAAAACCTAGTAATCAATCATCCTAGAACAGATGATTAGTTTTCAAAGCGGTTTTGAAATTTATGTTCTTGTTGTGGTCGTCACCTAAGGATAGGTGACGGTATTGTTTTATGACGAAACGCAAGTAAACTCGCGTTAGGGTCCTAGAAAGGTTATGGACTAGGTCAAAGCATTACTAATAACCTAATTCCCTATAACCATTGGCTCTGATACCATCTTTTCTGTCACACCCCGACCACGTAGAACATACAAAATGTGGCGGAAACGTCAGGGAGTGTTGTAACAGAATTAATGTTTCACAACCATGGAAATCAAAGTTTCGTTTTATTAATCAAACATGAAAGTTTACATTGTTTTAAACAAGAACCAACGAGTACATAACATAAATTAACTAGTTCTTGTCTCGTTTTAAGTCACTAAGGCACAGGTCCGCCTAAGTATGTCTTGATAAGTCCTATGCATCATCTCCTGAAAACACATGTGAAAATAGGTACGTCACCATAAAAATGCCTGTGAGATACATAGGTTTTGTGAAAACATAATTCATGACTTATATTTGAGAAAATGTTTAGTCATGAATCTTGTAATTTGCTTTGTCTTGTAAATCATATGAAAAACGATAAGATCAGATGATATGTATAAATAAGAGAATAATGTATGGTTAAATGAATAACCATGTAAAATGAGTTTGTATAAAATAAGTTGTTTGTAAATTAATGTCTTGTGAAAAGTATGTTATTTGTATAAAATGTTATATGTCCAAATTGAAATGATTCAAATAACGCTATGATATGTAATACCATACAATCACTTATATATAGGAAGTACCAGCGGCGTATCCACCATGCTTGTATCATATTACACACGCCTCGTTACTTAAATCACTTACTCAAACCAAACCACCAATGAAAATTGTTTATGTATAATCAAATGTCAAAATGTTTATGTCTAATGTAAATCATGTAATGTGTATCCAAAAATGTCATGTATGGTACGTGAAATATATCAACTAAACCATATGTAAAATGCACAAAAACAAGGTATTGAAGTAAAACATGGTTTAAATCAAAGTTATGTTTTGTGGAACAAATGCATGCTTTATTGATACAAACATTTATGCGGTATTTGTGAGAATGCATACATCCAAGTCTTGAGACTGTGGCGATAAACCCTTAAACAAATTAAAGGTTTATCTAAGGTATGTATATCGAATTCGGTCATTCCTTCTAATCCAAACAAACCCAGGATTTCAGGAACAGGAGTTGTCAATTCCTATGGTACCACTACCTACTAACGAACGACATGATCGATGTTAATGAATGTATATTGATCCATCAAAACAAACCAAATATCATATCAAAATGTAAGCATGTGATGAATAATAAATGTACTAAGTATGCACACGATGGGCATACATAGCATAGAATGTAATGTAAAATAATGTACTAACTACGCACACAATGGGCATACATAGCATAGAATGTAATGTAAAATAATGTACTAAGTACGCACACAATAGGCATACATAGCATAGAATGTAATGTAAAATAATGTACTAAGTACGCACACAATGGGCATACAGAGCATAGAATGTAATGTAAAATAATGTACTAAGTACGCACACAATGGGCATACATAGCATAGAATGTAATGTAAAATAATGTACTAAGTATGCACACAATGGGCATACATAGCATGTAATGTAATGAAATCATGTACTATAATGTACTAACGAACATAGCAGGTATATGATGTGAAAACATGGAAAGCATGAAAGTAACAAGTAGGCACATGTGTTTCACCCCAAAATGTTTGGAAAACAGTAAAAGAGGGGTCTATGTACTCACTTGAGATTGCTCAGAAGTCCTAAGATAACCACCAAGCAATGCTAGAGATCACGGAATCAAACGACACCTAATATAGGTAACTATGTTAATAAATCGGACCTAATATCGGAGGATCGGATAGAATGAGGGTTCGTAAACCAAACGAGTATGGAGACTCGTGTAATATGGTTTAACAAAGCCCACATACTAAAAGGAAACTTAACCTAAGTGTTTGTGACCCTTTACGACCCGTTTAGGTAACTTATGCTACTTTAACGCGTCGTTCGCGTGAAACGCGTTCGGACCGCCTAACTAGTCCTATGACAAGTAATATATGCCTTAACATGTCTAATATTGTTGTCAAATCAGTTTAGATGTCAAAAGTTATGTTACATATGTTTAAAATGAATTTTGGCATCAAAGGGGTATTTTGGTAATTTACCTAAGGCATATAAACTACCTATCATACAACTAACTAAACGTCGTGACCATAAGGTATAACCTTGGAAGGTTATTCCCTATATACTATGGTCACCTAATGTGTTTGGTCGGATCCTAATGATCGACCAAATGGGTCGGGTTCGAAGGTATAAGCGATTTATTAGATCGCTTACCCTTACGACCCTAGACAACGTGGTAATCATTAGGCATAGTCACAAGGGACTATAACCATCGTGATTACAATCACGTTGCGAAGTTCAAACGAACTTCGTATTGACCATAAACTGGTCAACACAGAAAGTCAAACAATGTTTGACTTTCGGACTCGAAAAGCAATAAAAGAACGAAGGAACACTTACAAAGGGTCCCCGAATGCTAATCTAGATCAAAATAGCTCAGGTATGAAACAAAGGTTTCAACTTAGAGCACATAAGATCAGATTCTTGTGAGGAAAAGTGAAGGGTGGAGGTGGGTATTTATAGTTTTCGGTTCACCGTTAGGATCATTTCTTGGAAAAGGGGGCACGATCTAAGCCGTACACTTGTTGGAAAGTTGTGGTAACTCATTTGCCATCCACCATAAGAGTTTGACACTTGGCACTTGGCCTTTGGAGAGTGTCAAGGGCTGTTAAAAGCTGAAAAAAAACGTTTTGCTGCATCTGGCCCCTACTTAAGGACCTAGTTTGGCAGATTTACAGTTTCAGTCCCTGCAACCTCAAAACTTGGTTTTCGATGCGTTTTTTTTGACACGTTTAAGCCCCGTTAACCCCATTTCAAAGCTCTAAAATGAAGTTATAGTATAGGGAACTTAAAATGTGTTCAAAAATATCTCGAGTGTCGGTTCGTTTAGCCGTACGGTTACGTTGTTCGGTTAATTACGACGGAATGCGCATACGCGCGAAAAATGATCCAAATGGCGTGACGAATGGATTTTTCTTATGCCAAACACTAAAATAAAATATTTTAGTGCTTACATAAATTTTTGGATGTCCGGATGTATTCAGAACGTAAGTTATGCGCGAAAATGCAAACTTGTGCACTTTTTGACGCTTTTAGTCCCTGAATGACCCCAAAAGTTTATTTTAGCATACCGAACCCCTCAAAGCCTATTTCTAAGCTATTTAAAGGATATTTATGGTATGTTTAACTTATGGTTATGTTCCGGAATGTTCGTTACAGTTCAAATTGGCATACTTTCGCAGTTTGTCAAGTTTAGTCCCTGTAAGCGAATTAACTTGTTTTTGCCATACCAAAGCCTTCAAAACTTATTTCTAAGTTATGTTAAGGTTATTTAAGGTATGTTAAGTATATTTGACTATTCTGGAGTGTTCTTTGCATTAAACTGGTTATATTTACACATCAGTGCGCGTATAACCTTCCAGAAAGCGATTTAGAGCTTGAAATCGAACAAGGGTCGATATGTGCAAAAGATACACATATTTATACAGATCCCAAGTATGAAATACAATATTTCATTGGCTTGGTATTTGTTTGATGGTTGAAGTGACACAGGTGTCACAGTATCTGTCAGATGAGACCCTCATAGTTCCTCTCAAGGAACTCACTATCGACGACCAGCTGCGATTCATCGAGGAACCAGTAGAGATTACGGATCGAGATGTTAAGATCCTTAAGCATACCAGGATACCTCTGGTCCGAGTTCGTTGGAATGCTCGTCGTGGCCTAGAGTATACCTGGGAATGAGAAGACCAAATGAAACTCAAGTATCCCCAGCTGTTTAAGAAAAACGCAAACACTACTGAGGCTGAAGTGTCACACCCTGGCTTTGCGGAAGCGTGGTTATTTTGGTGTGACTTCTTAATACCATAGCTTAACCATAACAAGCTATATGAAATAAAAACCATGCAAGATCATCCATTTAATTAAGTTTTAAAAAAAAACCAAATACAACAACATTGTCTCAACGGAAAACACATCCTAACGACATTGTTCAACAAACACACACACCAACATGACATAAACACAGTTTAAGGACTATGACTTGTCCAGGAAAGAGTCACATTCCCCAAACCCGGATGACCTCGTAACTAGTGCAGCGGACAAACGTGTCATACCGCGCCAGATCCTTTAATTCCCTGAAATACATGTAAGTTGAAAAATCAACAATAATGTTGAGCGAGTTCATGTGTAAGTGAGTAAATAAACCTTTGTAAGTATAAAAATCCTGGTATGTAGCAAATAAGGAAAAAGAGATCACCAATGGTTTGCAAGGCCATTGATATGTGTGAAGTGCAAGTAGGAAGACTCAAACCTAGCAGATTTAGCGATGGGTACAAAGTCACCCCGAGGTCCGTTACGCTGGGCCTGGGGTTGGGCTCGCTACACCCAGATAGATCTACCGCTTACGTCCCTCGGTCCTACAATGAGGATTAATGGCCTCCAGTTTCCGCCTACCCACTCACATGATCTAAATAATAACCCTCCTTACGCTAACCATACCATGTAAGAAATATTCTTAATCATAGTAACATGTATTTCACCCCCGCAGTTTAGAAAAACTGAAAACAGTTAGGAGAAAAGGGGGACATGAACTCACTGTGGTGCGTCTCTACCAAGTATGCCTCCAAATCAAGCAGCTGTGTGACGACCTACACGTACTAACTCTATTAGACGGACGGCCGTGCCTTAGCTTTAAGGTTTAAGTTTTTGGGAAATAGTTAGGCAACTATTTCGTGTTTACATTCTGTATATATACTTGGTAGTCATTTTCCTTCCCAAGGATGGGGGATTTAATACATGTGTGTTTGAAATATATTATTAAGTCTTACTTAAAATATATTTTATTTCTAACTCCCAAAATATAAATATTCTTCTCAAAATATTATATTTTCTATTACATAATTTTCCCAAAATGCGTAAGTTACGTTTTAATGATCGAGTGGTAATAATAATTACCGGTGTAACTTATATATTTATCGTAGAGACGTTCGTATTATTTTGGATCCATTAACATTCGATAGTATTATTTTTACCCTAAAAATAATACTAGTATTTTTCGCAAAATAATCATAAGCACATATCAAGTGACTTTATGAAAAATATATACTAAATATATATTTACCTAGTTTTATTTTGTGAAATCCCACCTCCGATGTTTTGTAAAAATAGTCGTGGTGAAACTTATATTTTGAAAACATGTCGAAAAGTATTTCTAACACTTATAGTGAAAATATTTCTAAGTGTTAGGCTTTTGGAAAAATTTCGCCAGAGTTTCCCCCGTAACTGGAGGTGGCCACGCTTTTAAGCGTATCATTTTCTTTCATAAATCAAAACAATCATTCTTTTCATTCAATCAAAACAATGTCCAAACAACAAACTAGTAAATAAATATGTATAACGCATAAATTACATGAACTTGCGTTTTATCCAAGAACATAAAGTAAATTCCATTACTTTTAGTGGATCTTTATATAAATCAATCCGGTTTCGTAAAAACCCCGTTTTTAAAGAAATTCCATTTACAACTTCTCGTCATCTTTTCAAAAATAGTTATTTGTCGTAAGTGTGTGCTACACAAGTGTTTACACACTTGTGTGTTAAAAAAAAATCATTTGTGTTAGTGTAAGATCCGTCTTTAGAAAATATGATTTCTTTGATACTTGGTTCTTTGAAAATACCGCTTGTAGATACGTAGATCTACTAGTTTTAAACACTATTTCACAAGCAAAATTGCTTTTACACAAGTTCATGATTCGCGTGTGGTAGAGTTTCATCCTTTAACCCTTGTTACTTCCAAAACAACCTTATGTCATGATCCATGATCATGACCAACCCGGGTTAAATGACGATCCGAGCTACCACAACATAGATCGGGACCAAATAATCACACAAATCAATTACTACAAGTTTTACACAACATATGAGCTTTTAACCATCACTTTTAGTGTTTTTAGTAGACTTTTATGCTTCATCTTGTATGTTTGCGACTTTTAACCGTTACATATCATATTAACCACTTCAAAATAGTCCGAGAGGGTGATTATAGCAACTTACTACTAGCTCGAGGCTAGGGAAGAATCTATGCGCAAAATGAGAGGATAAAAGCAATAGAGTGAGGTCCTTCGCCTTCCGAATGCACCAAGCCTCCTTATACGTGATCCTTAACACTTGTAGATACTTGGAATTGCTTGATCAAAATCGAAATGATGGATGGGTGTAGAGGGGTGTTCGGCCGTGAGTTTTGGAGAGGATAGGGAGTGTGTGTGATGGTGAGTTGTGTGTATGAATGATATGTGGTGTTTAGGTTAGAACTTATAGGCAATACATATGATCATTACCCAAGAGTTCTTGTGTCTAGTATATATGGGACAAGTTTAATAAAATAATCACAAGAAGGACAAAGGGTGTCCCCCTCTTGGGGACGGTTTGGTTAGGGGGGGGGGGTGTATCCGGTTCCAAATCAACCATTTAGTTAGCATGTAGTTTGGTTAGTTTAGCTAGTTTAGGGATTAACCCGGTTACTAGTGTGTTGTGCTTTACAGTGGGTGTTAGGGTATTCGGGGACCCTAACTGGCTCAGAAAAAGAACAACTATGTCAATGACAATATTTTTATGTGCCGGGTAAAGTCCGGTTGTTCGGTTGGATAGTAATCCGTTAAAGTGCTTAACAGAGCTTTAAAGCGTCGTTATTATTATTTTTAATGACACAACTTGTTCCCGACACCTTGGAAAGTGTCTAGTAATATTTTTCTCATGTTTTTGGCACTTTATTAATTAACCAAAAGCTGAATTTTTAATTAAAGTGCTGAATTTTGTGCTTAGAGTACATTTTAGGCACATCCGGTCACTGTAATCTCATTCCTAGTGACGCAGTTCTACAACCCTTATATCCCTACACTTTCTATTAGTGTAGTAAACTATCTCTGGCTCTTACAGGCCTTAGAGGCAGTGCCTGCCTGGTGCTAGTTATGACAGCACGTTTAATAGGTTATCCGTTCATTGTGCTACTGTGCGTTTGGTGCATCGAGGTTGTCACAAAGGTGCTGTAAGCAAAACATGGGGTGTCAGCAAGTAAAGTATGATGCAAGTAAGTACATGTATCAGCATTCAAGTAGCAGTTTATCCACAATTTCAAGTAAGCACAGTAATTAAGCAGTAATTAATTATTAATTAAGTCATACGGATACCTGGTTTAGTGAGGGTTGTCACATTCTCCCCCCGTTAAAGAAATTTCGTCCCCGAAATTTGTACTACCTTATCTCCTTATGGTCGCGTCACACATGTATACATAATTAATATCGTGGTAGATAGTCATAAAACCGAATCAACCCTTACTCACACTTGGGGGGGGGGTCCAAGAATACTTAACAATCCGTACCCTAGGGTTAAGAAGGTGGGTGCTCATAGCAGCTGATGTCAGAAGTACAAAACGTACTTTACGTATAGCCTAATATATTTCAGCTAGCAGGGGGTCCGCAGGAGAGGAGTTTCAACTAATAAGATCCTCAAATGTCTGATCGCAGTATCCCAGCGAGTTTTCACGAAACATAGCACCCTCTATACAAATTCAGAAATTTTCAACTCAAATGAAATGGTAACGTGATCTGTCAACTCCCAAGTAGAAGAGTGGCAAGGTTCAGTGCGTTGAACATTTTGAACGGCGAGAATACACCGAATGAATACAAACGAATCTGGTGTATTCTTGCTTTGAATTGTAGTTGCATCAGGAATATTTACATGACAAGTCAACAAAAGTTTATGTATTTTGCGTGGAACGGTTGACCATGTTTAGCACAAGCTGTAAGTTGGTAACGACACCACAAGGTATCGCGACGACACGGTTCGAAATAGTGGTGACTGAAAAAATTCACCGAGTTTGAGTCCAGATGAGGGTGTACCGGGATAAGCCGGAAGATGAAATTTAGTACGGCAAGGCATTTGATTGGTAACGAAAGAGTCGTCAGGGGGTACACCATGACATGAAATGAATTTATGTACCTTTGACTCAGCACGCAAGTGTGTTGAGAGTGATTTAATTGTGATAAAGAAACGGATTTAGGGCATGTTGTCAAATAATCAATCAAATCCGTGTACGAAGTGAGTAGTCAAATAAGCGCAAGCTTCTGTTCTGTGAAAGTATCACTGTAAGGTATCGAAATCTATCAATGATTTAGTGGGGTCTTGGACCAAACAAGCCTATTACGACCCGAAACAAAAGAATCTGTGCCAAAGTTTTAGAATATGATGCTCTCAATGCATCATATGGCGTCTCAAATTAAGCATGTGAACTGGATAAGTTCAAGCAGTTGAACCTAGTTTCAACCTAACCAAACAATAAACGTACATATCAACAAGGAGATCTGGACATGATAGTAAACATGTAACTTGAAAGAAGGTAGTTTCAACAAGTGTGTTGACTTGAAAACAGAAGAGTCAACAATGACAAAATGTAGGTCATTCGAATCACGACTAGTAATTAGATTTGACAATGTAATATTTGAACATTCATGAAGCGTTCATTCGAAATGAAACCACATGCGTAGCAAATGGTGCATGGGTTATATATAGGTTTTCAAGTGATGAAGTGATGCGTTCTTACCAAAACGAAGAAGTGACCAAATATACGAAGCAAACGTGCGTTCGCTCTCAGCGAAGGAAAACAACGTGATGCAACTACTTGAGGGGAGTAGAAATGCAAATTTCTACTTGTTAGAAGTGAAAGTGAAGGCTCCAACGGAAGAAAATTTAAGTACTTTCGGTTTCGTTAGCTGCAATGACAAGTTGGTCAAGTTAATGGTGTTTGATTGAGTTGACAGATATGGTTCCTAGATGTAAGGCTTCTAGTTCTTTTTTCTTTTTTTTTTGCATCTCGTGTGGATCTGGTTTATACATTGTGTAGGAAGCAGCATTTTGTTTATGTCTAAGCACAATCATTGTCCCACAATTTCATCCTGATATGTTCCCTGAATTTCTCTGCTGGCGATGTTCGATCGTCGATCGGTCGTGTAGTAGTAGTTGGATCATCGTAGTCAGTTGTGTAAGAGGTTCGTTAATTTTTAGGAAGAGTCAGCGACTCTGGTGGGTTAGCTTGTTCGGCTCCTGGTAGCTGACGTTTATTTGATAATCATCATCCTTTATTTTGACAAGCAGATATGGGGTTACCCAACAGGGGATTTTTGGTCTGTTATCTTCCTTCTCTATCAACTTCTGAAACTTCACTGTCAATCCTTGCATTCCCAAAGATGTAAGTCGTTGAAGGGTAATGACTGGAGATGCAATGCCGGGAATGTATCTGGTGTGAACGGGACTAGCCGTGGGAGAGAACATTCTGGCAAATCCTCGGGGAAGACCTTAGGGCATTTCGTTGTAATAAGAAGATCTTCGTGCTTAATTCTTCGGCTCCTCCTGTCCATTGCCTCATGGGTCATGATTGCTTCGTCGTTCGACTCCGGGATTGTTGGACTCTGTATGCCCAAGACACATATTAAATTGATGTGGCCAGTACGTTATGATCCAAGTCGAGTCATACCCAATAACAAGCTAGACAAACACTCATATTATTTATTTGTGATATGATCAAACAAATAAATATTAACACTTACAATATTTGGAAATTGGTTTTCTAAATAATTACACTTGAGAAACTAATAAATTATATGGATAATTTATTTTGAGAGAATATTTTATTTTGTTATTTAATGGGTTAAATAACAATTTTAAAGGTTGTATTAAGTCTTGCATTTATGTAGTGTTATATTTATAAAAGTTATATATATATATATATATATATATATATATATATATATGTACCAAGACTTAATTTTTTTTATAAAAGAAATTTATTTATTTTTTTTATAAAAACCCACATGGGGCCGCCCCCCCCCCCTTTTGTCTCTATCCAAAAGTCTTGTTCCAATCACATTTCATGCATATGCATGGATTTAGATTGGGTGGTCTATCCAAAGTCTTTGGTCCAATAACTTTCCATGCAATTGCATGTGTTAGAGACCTTGTGATTGGGCAAGAATAAAGGCATGCATTCTCTCAAGACTATATTAGTTTTATATGGCAAAAATTAATAGAGAGAGCTGAATTTTTTTTACTCAAAAATTTCGGCCATTAGAGGGTTCTTTCAAGTGTTCATATTTTGATCTTCAAGTGTTAAATCCTAGCTATACTTGTGGTGTTTGTTGGAAGCTTGGGGTATACAAGCTTGAGGTCTTCTACTCTTGAAGACAACCATTTCAAGAAGCATCATCCGTTTCATAATCCTTGCAATTCAAGAAGGTAGTTTTCTAAACATCCTATGGTTGTGTTTGATAGTATACATCTCATATATGGATCCGGGTTTTGGGATTTTGCATATAAATGGTTTTATATCTTATAAAAGTAACATGTTTTAAACTTATTTTCCGCTGCGTTTTTATTTCATATGGATGAAATTACTTTGATGAACATGTTAAAATCCCTTCAATGGCATCTAGAGCCGATTATATGAGTGCATGCTTCAATAGATTAAAAATTTCGGGTTTCGGGTTTGAAGAAAACCCTATGGCCGAAAATTTTAACATGGTTAACCCTTTGTTTTTCAAGATTATTTTCTTACATGCATAAGAGAATCTTGAAAAATTTATTTCATATGGATGATTTGTTTGTTTGGACAAAACTTAACTTTTCGGTTTTTTGAGAATAGCCGAAAATGTTTATAAAAGGGAACCATTTTTTTTATGCTTCTTGAAATTAATATAAATATATATTTGGATATATATTTTGGTGCATATGACCTAGCCATGACCTTGTGTTGAATGATTGTGTTGTGATTTATTATTTCAATGGGTTGTAATAATTATTATTTTGTTCTTCCATTAGAAGATGTGTAATTTATTTATTTTCATTTTGGTATGTAAAATAAATAGATTAGGTGCATTTTATTTTACTAGAAAAAATGTATTAGGATATATTTTGTAAAAGAAGATGCACACAAAAATGCGGTTTTGGTTTGGACCAAAATATTCGGTCCATAGAACTTCATCGTTCTCAACGGGATTTTAACCCGATAACCAAAACTCATTTTGAAGTCCAAAGGAGTTTGGAGCTGAAAATAAAAGACTTTTGGAAGCTCAAAGAAGGTGGAGAAATCACAACACAAGAAGGAAACTTGAAGCATTTGGATGCGGGATCAAGTGGGAGTTCATCGACACATTACTTGTGTCATTTTTCACCCTTTAGGAAGGACCTTTTGACACACTTGTTTCGGCTAACAAGTGTTGTCAAAATAGTTGGCTATGGTTATGAACCTATTGTTATGCTTGTGTGGTTGTTTATTTTGTTGTTTAGATGATATGTGGATATGCATGACTTAACAAACTAATAATCAACAACAAGCGTAAAAATGGTTCTTAACAAAATCATTAAAATGATTAATAAAGGTTTTATTAAAAATTAATGGTTTTATAATAAAATGGGTTTTATTAAAAGAACCTTGAAAATTTGTTTTCACCAAAGTACCATTGATTTGAATGCATGCAAATGTATGGTACATAATATTTTCTAAACTAGAATTTTGAAATATTAAAAAACCCTTTTATAAAACAAGTCAAACACCATCCTTTTATAGAACACTCGAAACACTTGGGAACTCTTATTGTGGGATAAAGGTCACCTAACCACATTTGAGGGAACTTGTATGTTCGAGGTGGGTTTACCATGTTTGTGGGATAAAGGTCACCTAACCACTTATGTGAATAAACTCACACGTGTGTGTAAGTTGGATGACTTGATTTGGAAACCATGAACTTAGGGTCACCAAAGCATGGGGAACAAAGGTGTTGATGGGATTAAACATGCCAACTAAACATGAAGATGTTTAACCGATCCCATATGGCTAGAAGTTGCAAAGAGTTGCAATTGTCAAACGTTGACTACCTTGTTAATTTAAATAGAGGGATAAAGGTCACCTAACCAATATTTAAATGTAACGTTGGATTCTAAATTTTAATTATTAATTGTCTTTAAGACACAAAAGGGTACTAATGATTAAAATATAATAATATCGGAAATACTAAAATTGAACTTGTTAAATTTTGTAGATGGCCGCTAACAATGCAAACCCGATTAACCAAACCGTCCGAAACCTGTCACTAAGAACCATCCTTGAAAAGGATCGTCTCAACCATAACAACTTCATGGATTGGTTTCGAAACTTGAGAATCGTTCTCAAGCAAGAGAAAATATCCTATGTGTTGGACGATCCTATTCCCAATGAACCTAACGTGGAAGATGTGGAAGCCTACAACGATTGGGTTAAGTATACCGAGGACTCCATGCAAGCCTCATGCCTCATGTTGGGAACTATGATTCCCGAAATTCAAAAGGATTTTGAACACCACGGGGCATACGACATGATTACCCAGTTAAAGGAAATGTTCCTACAACAAGCAAGGGTAGAACGCTTCAAAACTGTTCGAGCGCTTCATGCATGTCGAATGGAGGAAACCCAAATGGTATCATCTTATGTTCTCAAGATGAAAAGCCACATTGATCGCCTCGAACGGCTAAATTGTCCCGTCTCTAAAGAGTTGGCTACGGATTTGATCCTCAACTCTTTAACAAAGAAATTTGAGAGTTTTGTAATGAATTACAACATGAATGGATGGGACAAGAGCATTGGTGAACTTCATGCAATGCTCAAGTCAGCCGAAGCAAGTATGGGCAAAAAGGCTTTACCCGTCCTAGCGATCAATGAAGGAGGCAACAAGAAGAGGCCCCACCCCGACTCTAAAGCAACCTATGCTAAAAGAAAGGGACACGTCAAAGGAAAAGGGAAGGGAAAAGCTAAAGCAGAACCCACCAAACCGAAGGAGAAGAAGCAAAAGGTTGCTACAAATGACCCATGTTTTGAATGTGGTGAGATAGGACATTGGAAGAGAAATTGTCCAACCTATCTCAAGGAGTTGAAAAACAAGAGGGATGCAGGGCAAACCTCAGGTACTATCTTTATGATACATGTTGAGCTTAATGTTATTTCTTCTAACACATGGGTACTAGATACCGGATGTGGAACTCATATTTGCAATTCGTTGCAGGGGTTCATGTCACACCCCCAAAATCCACCCGCGGAGTACCACCGCTTGGAGGCGTGACATGACCAGGATCAAGCCACCAATCATATCAAACATAGTATTTAAGTGTAAAAGTAGGAAAAGGTAATTCATCTTGACATGACTGATGTTCATAACCAAACATTGTTTAAGTAGCGGAAGCATAATAATGAAAACCCAAAATAAGTTATAAGTTCAAATATCGTCTACGATCCGTATCCCACAACGACCTGCTCCTTCCTGTGCAAGCTCCATATGTACCTAAGGTCCTGCAAGGCATGTAACAGAGAATCAACAACTAGTTGAGCGAGTTCACAGTAAATAAGTTCGTAATTGTAAGTTTGTTTCGTAACATGTGGCGCTACTAGGCCGATCGTATGTTCTATTAGTGGGGGCTTCCCATGTTGCATATACACTAGACTATTTGTAACCATAAGTGTTCTTCACAACCGAGAACAGTAGTACGTACATAGTTTACGTAGGCTTTACGTAAGTGTCCTTCACAACCGAGGACAGTATTGAGTATAAGTTCACGTAGGTTTTACGTGAGTATCCTTCACAACCGAGGATAGTATTGAGTATAAGTTCACGTAGGTTTTACGTGAGTATCCTTCACAACCGAGGATAGTATTGAGTATAAGTTCACGTAGGTTTTACGTGAGTATCCTTCACAACCGAGGATAGTATTGAGTATAAGTTCACGTAGGTTTTACGTGAGTATCCTTCACAACCGAGGATAGCGAGTAGCATAAGTATACGTAGGTTTTACGTATGTGTCCTTCACAACCGAGGACAATGGTATGGTAGTCTAGTATCAGTGTATGTACGAATCTATTCAACCTTATTCCTTCCATCCCATTCCCCAAACCCTGGGAATCCCATGCCTTAGTAAGGGTGTGAACTCACCTTGGTTTGCTCGGTATGCTAAGTGTATGCTCACAAGTAATCAATCGCGTCCTAAAGTAGGCACGTATGTGAAATCAGTTTGTGTTCAATTTGTTCACGTATAAACATGTAGCACGTAATCACAATCATATACAAGATGGTTACACTTAACAGCAGTTAAATATTCCAGTTAATGCTTAACAGAATTAACCCAAGTTCCTGCACAGATCAGCTATTCGGCGAAACACACATGTTGGCGAAACACAGATATTGACGAAACACATAAGTTGGCGAAACACACATTTGGCGAAACAAGTTCTGTTTCGTCGTGGTCTTAGTTGGCGAAACAGAATTCAATTTCGTCGATTACTCTTGGCGAAACACTTTCTGTTTCGCCGAGAGTTCTGTTTCGTCGGATGTCAGTTTCGCAGACATCAGATGCAGCAGTTCTGAAATATACATAAACCCTAGTCATTCTAACAGCCGCCATCAATAATCAGAAATCATATGAAGATCGATGTGCACCCAGAATCATCATAACTCAATCATCCAAGAATCCTTGTCTAGTATGAACCCTAGTTTATGTGTACAACATATAGATTAACATGCAACATCATATCATCGATTCCTATCAAGATACTAATGTATATTCAGAATCAGGCCATATAAACAATATCCAGAACCGAGCACTCGATTGTATTAAGTTTCGCATAGCATTGAATATCCTACTACATCATACATAATCGAAATCTATATCACCGTCATACTAGAATCGCAGCAACAACACGCATCAATCATTTACACAAACATGAATCGAGATGGTACAGAATCAAGAAACCGATTGACGAACACACAACTCACCGAGATATGAGAAATACGAGTCGATCGCTAAGATATCTTCGGGAACCTCCAACTGCCGTCACACAGGAGAGAAAGGGGCTCTAGGGTTTCGGTTGTTTTGTAGCAGATGTAAAACTGATGTTGTTTCACGTTTTAAAACTCAAAATAACGTGTTGGGCCCGAACTGGGCTTTGGTGAAACTGGGCTCGGCGAAACAGACTTCTGTTTCGTCGAGATGCTTTTGGCGAAACAGTCTGTTTCGTCGGGTCCAGTCTGTTTCGCCGGGATGCTTTTCATGTGTTAACAGTTCAAGTGTTTTTCCTAAAATGTCAAGTCTCATGTTTTAATTTTAATCACATACATGCCAAAAATTCACAATACCATACATTTCATGTTATAATCTAAATCACATAAACATGTAACAATCATAGTGCCTTTCATTATAACATAACGTGTATAGCTACAAGTCAAACAACTAACAGTCAAAGTCAACGTGTAATAAATACGAAAGTAAAAGTCAAAGTGAAAGTCGGAAACTCGAGTTGTCACATTATCCCCAACTTAAAAGAAATTTCGTCCCGAAATTTAGCATGTAGTTACTGAGGAAGCTAGTGGTGTGACGTTGTTTACCTGTATTGTATCGCGGCTCCCCGAGCAGGTTTGCGAAGATTACTGGTTTTCTTGGGGTGTCACATTATCCCCCCGTTGATTTGGAATTTCGTCCCGAAATTCTGTATTGGTAGCTTCAGCCTCAGTAGTAGTTGCATTGGTTCCGAATAACTGGGGATACTTGAGTTTCATTTGATCTTCACGCTCCCAGGTGAACTCTGGGCCGCGACGGGAGTTCCAACGAACTCGTACAAGAGGGATTCTCGTGTTCTTGAGGACCTTAACATCCTGGTCCGTGATCTCAACTGGTTCCTCGACGAACTGCAACCGCTCGTCGATAGTGAGTTCCTTAAAAGGAACTATGTGGGTCTCATCTGACAGACACTTCTTCAGATTCGACACGTGAAAGACGTTGTGAACTGCACTGAGTTCAGCTGGTAAGTTCAATCGGTAGGCTACCCTGCCTATCTTCTCAATAACTTCTAAAGGTCCGACGTATCGTGGATTAAGTTTGCCGCGTTTGTCAAAACGTACAACACCCTTCCAGGGTGAAACTTTGAGTAGCGCTCGATCCCCAACTTGGAATTCGAGTAGTTTTCTGTCTTTATCTGCGTATGCTTTCTGACGGTCGCGAGCTGCCGCCATGCGTTGTCGTATTTGTGCAATCTTTTCAGTAGTATCAACTACCATTTCTGGACCTGTGATTTGACTTTCCCCCACCTCTGCCCAACAAAGAGGTGACCGGCACTTACGCCCGTACAATGCCTCGAATGGTGCAGCTTTAATGCTGGTGTGGTAGTTGTTGTTATACGAAAATTCCACGAGTGGCAGATGTTTCTCCCAACCATTGCCAAAGTCAATTACGCACGCCCGAAGCATGTCTTCTAGAGTTTGAATAGTGCGCTCAGACTGCCCATCTGTCTGAGGGTGATAAGCTGTGCTCATGTCTAAACGAGAGCCAAAAGATTTATGCATTGCTTGCCACAGTTCTGAAGTAAAACGTGCGTCACGATCAGAGATGATGGAGGTGGGCACTCCGTGCCTCGAGACCACTTCTTTTAAGTAAATGTCTGCCAAGGTAGAGAACTTGTCTGTTTCTTTGATTGCTAAGAAGTGAGCAGACTTTGTGAGTCGATCCACGATCACCCAAATAGTATCATTTCCGCGCGGAGATCTAGGTAGGCCAGTAACAAAATCCATGGAAATTTGCTCCCATTTCCATTATGGTATCTCAGGTTGTTGGAGTGGTCCTGACGGTTTCTGATATTCTGCCTTGACTCTCGCACAAGTCAAGCATTTGCTAACGTATGTGGCTATGTGGGCCTTCATGCTAGGCCACCAATATGTAGTTCTGAGGTCGTGGTACATCTTATCCGAACCAGGATGTACTGAGTAGCGAGACTTATGAGCTTCATCCATTACAAGCTTGCGTAAATTGCCATAGAGTGGGACCCAGATGCGTCCTGTTACATAGTAGGCTCCGTCTGCCCTTTGTTCTAACCGTTGCCTTGAGCCGCGTAGGGCTTCAGCCCTGACGTTTTCTGGTTTCAATGCTTCTACCTGAGCATCTCGTATCTGTGAAGGAAGACTAGACTGAATAGTGAGTTGCAACGCTCGTACACGCCTAGGTGTAGTATCCTTTCGACTGAGGGCGTCGGCCACCACATTGGCTTTGCCCGGATGGTATTTTATAGCACATTCGTAATCGTTCAGTAACTCGACCCATCGACGTTGTCGCATGTTCAACTCTTTCTGCTTGAAGATATGCTCAAGACTCCTGTGATCGGTGTAGATGGTGCACTTGGTGCCATACAGATAATGTCGCCATATCTTGAGCGCAAAAACAACAGCTCCAAGCTCTAAATCGTGCGTAGTGTAATTTCGTTCATGAATCTTAAGTTGGCGTGAAGCATAAGCAATAACTTTATCCCGTTGCATCAAAACACATCCAAGACCTTGGATGGATGCGTCGCAGTAGACTACAAAATCGTCCGTGCCCTCTGGAAATGAAAGGATAGGTGCGCTACAGAGTCTACCCTTTAAGTGCTGAAACGCTGTTTCCTGTGTATCACTCCAACGGTAAGCAACACCTTTCTGTGTCAGTAATGTAAGCGGCTGTGCAATCTTTGAGAAGTCTTTGATAATCCGTCTGTAATAACCCGCCAAACCCAAGAATTGGCGTATCTCTGTCGGTGTGCAAGGTGCAGGCCAGTTCTTGATCGAATCTATCTTGGATGGATCGACATGAATCCCATCCTTGTTTACCACGTGGCCTAAAAAGTGGACTTCACGAAGCCAGAAGTCGCATTTTGAAAACTTAGCGTACAGCTGTTCCGTTCGAAGAAGTTCCAAAATAAGTCGTAAGTACTGCTCGTGTTCCTCCTGACTCTTTAAATAAATCAGGATGTCGTCGATGAAGACAATGACAAACTTGTCAAGATAGGGTTTGCACACCCTGTTCATAAGATCCATGAAAACCGTAGGCGCGTTCGTTAGCCCGAATGGCATGACCATAAACTCGTAGTGGCCGTAGCGAGTTCTAAATGCTGTTTTGGAGACGTCCTCATCCCGGACTCTCAGCTGATGGTACCCTGACCTTAAGTCTATCTTGGAGTAGTAGCTCGACCCTTGCAGCTGGTCGAATAAATCATCTATGCGCGGAAGAGGATAACGATTCTTGATCGTCACCTTGTTGAGTTCACGGTAGTCTATACACATCCTGAACGTACCGTCTTTCTTCCTTACGAATAACACTGGAGCTCCCCAAGGCGAAGAGCTAGGACGTATAAAACCCTTTTTCCAAGAGTTCTTGTAGCTGCTTTGACAGTTCTTCCAATTCAGTTGGAGCTAAACGATAAGGTGCTCGAGCTATGGGTGCTGCTCCTGGAGCGAGCTCGATCTGAAATTCGACCTGACGATGAGGCAGTAACCCAGGTAACTCTTCTGGAAACACTTGAGGAAAGTCGCGTACTACAGGAATATCCTCAATCTTTTTCTCTTTCTTCGATGTATCGGTAACGAGAGCTAAAACAGTTGTGTGATCCTTACGTAAACACTTCTAAGCCTTCAAGAAAGAAATGATGCCACTCACGACACCACTCTTGTCGCCTTGAACTTCGAGAGGTTCTTTACCAGAATGTGGGATACGAATGATCTTCTCTATGTATAGGATCTCTGCTTGTTGTTGGGATAACTAATCCATACCAATGTCGATGTCGAAACTATCGCAACGCTGGGGTCATTCCTAGTATCACCCTGACCAATCACAAACACTCGACCCCTGGCACCATTGCCGTCGTTATTACCCCCCGTTGTTGTCTTCCCTAGTTCCTGTTTCCTTGGTTGTGGTTCTAAATCTGGTTCTGGTTCAACCGTGGGTAGTGTCTTTTGAAGTGACCTTCAGCACCATCTGATAACATCCCTTGTTACCATGCTGTTGTCGCCGATTCTATAGATCTTGTGGCTGTTGTTGTTGGTTCTGGTTGCAGGACGTGAGTTTCTACCCTCTTTGGTTCCATGACCAAGCTTGTTGCATTATTGACAATGATTGCGTTTGCCCTGCCCGCTGTGGTGCAGGTTACATCGTTTGTGCTTAGGGTGGTTTCCCTTGTATCCTCCCTGCCCTTGAATACCAAATGTTGCTGATCAGGACTTTAGTTGTCATCGACCTTTCACTGCTGTGCCTGGGACGGAATCGTAGTCGAACCCTTGCTAGAGGTTCCATCCCACTTTCATCCATTGTTACTGAGGGTAGCAGAAGTAGTTGAAGTAGTAGTGGTAGTAGTATCGCTGATACGTTGAGGCAGCTTGTTCTGTCCCACTGCCTGGTTTGTGAGACGATGAGCAAGATGAGTAACATCTTGAATAGTAGCAAGTTTAGCCGTCTTCACATGGTTTTGAATTCCTGGTACTAAGCCTTTGAGGTACAGCTCAAAGCTCTTTATGGGAGGATCCACCATAGTTGGACACAAAATTGTCAGTTTGTTGGATCGTTATCGTGCACGCTTCTATCTCTGACCCCGTCATCTTCATGTTAAAGGACTCCACTTCCAACTTGTGGATGGCATCATAACTATTGTATTCACATTTGATAGGTTCCTTAAAATCATTCCATGGGGTGGCATAGCAGCCGCCAGCCCCAGTGTCGTAACTTGCGCGTTCCACCAAGTTTGCGCAGTGCCTTCGAGAATATCAGTGGCATATTTCACCTTACGAGCCTCGGGTCATTCACACACTCGAAGACCGATTCGAGTTCCTCGAACTAATGGAGGAGTACTACAGCTCCATCGGTGTCGCTGAAAGTAGTAGGACGACAGTCCATAAAAGTCTTGTATGTGCATACAGGTGGCTGAGCGTGTTGACTTGTCGTGTGCGTAAGAGTAATCAAAATTAAGCACAAGTGTTGAGTTACGAAAGTAGGATCTAAGGATCCTAGAGTAAGTGGTGATGGCAGGTTACACCTCCTGCTTGGGCAGCTGCGAGTGCTGCAGTAACTTGTTCAGTGATCGAAGCCGCCAACCGGGCTTGAGTTAGGTTAACGCATCCACTCATGATCTTGACATCAAGGAGAACATGTGGGTGAGAGGTTCGCGAATAGTGCGAAGAGAGTGAGCACACAAGTATTCTCAAGCAATAACGTATAGTAAGTTCTGTAATCTAGGCATACCGCGAGCAAAGTTCTATGCAATTCTAGCAAGTAGGTAAGGTAACATGAATAGTAGTACCTATAATGTTGAGCCTTGCACGTGGAGCGAAGCGTCGTTGTGGATCGTTGAGCACTGTTCTGGTTATAGTCTGGTTTTAATAAAAACGTTTTCCCCTTATTAAAACCGAGTTCTCTATAACCAATGGCTCTGATACCAATCTGTCACACCCCCAAAATCCACCCGCGGAGTACCACCGCTTGGAGGCGTGACATGACCAGGATCAAGCCACCAATCATATCAGACATAGTATTTAAGTGTAAAAGTAGGAAAAGGTAATTCATCTTGACATGACTGATGTTCATAACCAAACATTGTTTAAGTAGCGGAAGCATAATAATGAAAACCCAAAATAAGTTATAAGTTCAAATATCGTCTACGATCCGTATCCCACAACGACCTGCTCCTTCCTGTGCAAGCTCCATATGTACCTAAGGTCCTGCAAGGCATGTAACAGAGAATCAACAACTAGTTGAGCGAGTTCACAGTAAATAAGTTCGTAATTGTAAGTTTGTTTCGTAACATGTGGCGCTACTAGGCCGATCGTATGTTCTATTAGTGGGGGCTTCCCATGTTGCATATACACTAGACTATTTGTAACCATAAGTGTTCTTCACAACCGAGAACAGTAGTACGTACATAGTTTACGTAGGCTTTACGTAAGTGTCCTTCACAACCGAGGACAGTATTGAGTATAAGTTCACGTAGGTTTTACGTGAGTATCCTTCACAACCGAGGATAGTATTGAGTATAAGTTCACGTAGGTTTTACGTGAGTATCCTTCACAACCGAGGATAGTATTGAGTATAAGTTCACGTAGGTTTTACGTGAGTATCCTTCACAACCGAGGATAGTATTGAGTATAAGTTCACGTAGGTTTTACGTGAGTATCCTTCACAACCGAGGATAGCGAGTAGCATAAGTATACGTAGGTTTTACGTATGTGTCCTTCACAACCGAGGACAATGGTATGGTAGTCTAGTATCAGTGTATGTACGAATCTATTCAACCTTATTCCTTCCATCCCATTCCCCAAACCCTGGGAATCCCATGCCTTAGTAAGGGTGTGAACTCACCTTGGTTTGCTCGGTATGCTAAGTGTATGCTCACAAGTAATCAATCGCGTCCTAAAGTAGGCACGTATGTGAAATCAGTTTGTGTTCAATTTGTTCACGTATAAACATGTAGCACGTAATCACAATCATATACAAGATGGTTACACTTAACAGCAGTTAAATATTCCAGTTAATGCTTAACAGAATTAACCCAAGTTCCTGCACAGATCAGCTATTCGGCGAAACACACATGTTGGCGAAACACAGATATTGACGAAACACATAAGTTGGCGAAACACACATTTGGCGAAACAAGTTCTGTTTCGTCGTGGTCTTAGTTGGCGAAACAGAATTCAATTTCGTCGATTACTCTTGGCGAAACACTTTCTGTTTCGCCGAGAGTTCTGTTTCGTCGGATGTCAGTTTCGCAGACATCAGATGCAGCAGTTCTGAAATATACATAAACCCTAGTCATTCTAACAGCCGCCATCAATAATCAGAAATCATATGAAGATCGATGTGCACCCAGAATCATCATAACTCAATCATCCAAGAATCCTTGTCTAGTATGAACCCTAGTTTATGTGTACAACATATAGATTAACATGCAACATCATATCATCGATTCCTATCAAGATACTAATGTATATTCAGAATCAGGCCATATAAACAATATCCAGAACCGAGCACTCGATTGTATTAAGTTTCGCATAGCATTGAATATCCTACTACATCATACATAATCGAAATCTATATCACCGTCATACTAGAATCGCAGCAACAACACGCATCAATCATTTACACAAACATGAATCGAGATGGTACAGAATCAAGAAACCGATTGACGAACACACAACTCACCGAGATATGAGAAATACGAGTCGATCGCTAAGATATCTTCGGGAACCTCCAACTGCCGTCACACAGGAGAGAAAGGGGCTCTAGGGTTTCGGTTGTTTTGTAGCAGATGTAAAACTGATGTTGTTTCACGTTTTAAAACTCAAAATAACGTGTTGGGCCCGAACTGGGCTTTGGTGAAACTGGGCTCGGCGAAACAGACTTCTGTTTCGTCGAGATGCTTTTGGCGAAACAGTCTGTTTCGTCGGGTCCAGTCTGTTTCGCCGGGATGCTTTTCATGTGTTAACAGTTCAAGTGTTTTTCCTAAAATGTCAAGTCTCATGTTTTAATTTTAATCACATACATGCCAAAAATTCACAATACCATACATTTCATGTTATAATCTAAATCACATAAACATGTAACAATCATAGTGCCTTTCATTATAACATAACGTGTATAGCTACAAGTCAAACAACTAACAGTCAAAGTCAACGTGTAATAAATACGAAAGTAAAAGTCAAAGTGAAAGTCGGAAACTCGAGTTGTCACATTATCCCCAACTTAAAAGAAATTTCGTCCCGAAATTTAGCATGCAGTTACTGAGGAAGCTAGTGGTGTGACGTTGTTTACCTGTATTGTATCGCGGCTCCCCGAGCAGGTTTGCGAAGATTACTGGTTTTCTTGGGGTGTCACAGTTCAGAAGAAGTAGACATTACAAGAAGGGAGACAGTAGTCTCTTTATGGGCAACGGAGCAAAAGTTGAAGTCGAAGCTCAAGGAGACTACGTTTTAAAGCTTCCAAGTGGTTTGGAAGTGATTTTGAAGAATGTTTTATATGCTCCTAGTTTGACTAGGAACATAATTTCAGTTTCCCTTTTAAAACAATCTGGTTTCAATTTCGAATTTGTTAACTATGATATTTATGTTTCTAAGAATGATGTGTTTTATTTTAAAGCTATGTCTTTGAATGGTATTTATGAATTAGATCATGATAACGCATCATATGATAGCTCAATGTACCAAGTAACCAACAAGAAACTCAAAATGGATTTGAGTGATTCCTATCTTTGGCATTGTCTCCTTGGACATATAAGCAAGAATCGCATGCATACACTTCAGAAAAATGGTCTTCTGAATACAAATGAAAATAATTCATTTGATGTATGCGAATCTTGTTTACAAGGCAAAATGACCAAGACACCCTTTAGTGGAACTTTTGAAAGGGCAAAAGACTTACTAGGCATCATACATTCAGATGTATGTGGTCCTTTTAAGCCGATGACTAGGAATGGTGAAAGATACTTCATTACCTTTACCGACGACTATAGTCGTTATGGATATGTGTACTTACTAAGACACAAGGATGAAGCATTTGAAATGTTCAAAGACTTCAAAACTGAAGTACAAAATCAACTCAAGAAAACAATTAAAGTCCTTCGTACCGATAGAGGAGGTGAATACCTAAGTGGTGCTTTTCAAGATCATCTTAGAAGTTGTGGAATCATTTCACAACTTACTCCACCTGGAACACCACAACACAATGGTGTGTCCGAAAGGAGAAATCGAACTCTATTAGATATGGTTCGATCTATGATGGCTAGAAGCACATTACCTCTATCATTTTGGGGTTACGCTTTGCTCTCCGCAGTCCGTATACTAAATATGGCCCCAACTAAGAAAGTAGAAAGGACACCTTTTGAAATATGGCATGAAAACCCTCCATCATTATCATTCTTAAGGGTTTGGGGTTGTGAAGCTTATGTTAAGCAATACACTCCAAATAAATTGGAAGTCCGATCTACTAAGTGTATCTTTGTAGGATATCCTAAAGATGATATAGGATATTATTTCTACGATCCAACCGAGCAAAAGGTATTTGTTGCTCGAAAGGGTAAGTTCTTAGAAGCTAAATTCCTTATGGAAGGAACTAGTAGTAGAACAGTGGAACTTGAAGAGGATCAAGAACCACAAGACGATACACGTTTGGTTGATACTAGCACTCAACAAGAGGTTGTTGAAAACGATCAAGAGGTTGATCGGAACACACAAAATGTTCGCAGATCTGGTAGAATTAGTAATCCACCTGAAAGATATGGATTTTTCATGGATGGATGCTACATGGTAGATTCAGATGAACCAACCACATACCATGATGCAATGTCAAAATCTGATTGTGACAAATGGCTTGAAGCCATGAACATAGAGATGCAATCCATGTATGACAACCAAGTTTGGGAATTGGTTGTACCACCACTCAACTCCAAAGTAGTTGGAAGTAAGTGGGTTTTCAAGAAGAAAACTGATATGCATGGTAACTTGGATACTTATAAAGCAAGACTTGTAGCAAAAGGTTTCACTCAAACTCAAGGGATTGATTATGATGAGACCTTCTCGCCTGTGGCGATGCTAAAGTCAATCAGGATATTATTTGCCATAGCTGCATATTATGACTATGAGATCTAGCAATTGGATGTCAAAACGGCTTTTCTTAACGGATATCTTGATGAAGATGTCTATATGGTTCAGCCTGAAGGTTTTGTCGATCCAAAACATCCTGACAAAGTATGCAAGTTAAAGAAATCAATCTATGGATTGAAACAAGCATCTAGAAGTTGGAATCATCGTTTTGATGAAGAAATTAAGAATTTTGGATTCATCAAGAACGGTGATGAAGCTTGTGTGTATAAGAAAGCTAGTGGGAGCATCATCACTTTCTTAGTACTGTATATCGATGACATTCTACTATTTGGGAATGACATTCCAACCATGGAAGGTGTAAAAGCTTGGCTTGGAAGTTGTTTTTCCATTAAGGATCTTGGTGAAGTCGCCTACATTCTGGGAATAAAGGTCTATAGGGATAGATCAAGGCGTTTGATAGGTTTAAACCAAAGTGCATACATTGACAAAGTCTTGAATAGGTTCCAAATGGAGAACTCTAAGAGAGGTTTTGTACCTATTCAAAAGGGGACAATATTGAACACATCTCAATGTCCAAGCTCAAAGGATGAGCAAGAGAAAATGAAAAGAATCCCATATGCGTCAGCTATAGGATCCATCATGTATGCAATGATATGCACCAGACCGGACGTTTCATGCGCCTTGAGCATGACGAGTAGATACCAGCAGAATCCAGGTAACAGTCATTGGATGGCTGTTAAAAGCATATTGAAATATCTTAGGAGGACTAAGGATATGTTCTTAATATATGGATCTGGTGAGGAGGAGCTCGTTGTAAAAGGTTACACGGACGCGAGTTTCCAAACCGATCGAAATGATTCTCGATCGCAATCGGGGTATGTCTTCATTTTAAATGGAGGAGCAGTCTCTTGGAAGAGCTCAAAACAAGACGTGGTAGCATTGTCCACTACAGAATCAGAATACATCGCCGCTTCATTGGCAGCCCAGGAAGCTGCATGGCTGAAGAAATTTATAGCCGACCTAGGGGTGGTCCCTACCATTCAGGACCCCCTAGAGATCTTTTGTGATAACGAGGGTGCGATTGCTCAAATCAAGGAACCTCGTGCGCACCAAAAGACTAGACATATCGAGCGGAGATTCAACTACATAAGGGATGAAGTTGAAAAGGGAAAGATATGTATCCGCCAAGTTCACACAGATCAAAACATTGCGGATCCACTCACGAAGCTCCTTGACAGGGGAAAACATGAGGGTCATACATGTTCCTTAGGACTTCGATATTCTAGTGATTGGATTTGATCTAATTTTGTATTTGGATATTGAAACAATTGTTAATTTAACTCTTTTATGGTATTTTGAGTTATGTTTCATATTAGCATGTTTAAATCCGTGAATAAGTTAATTATTCTAAATGTCCGTAGTCGATCATAATTGTGGGAACAAATATGAATGTAAGACTATTATGAACTTGGATTGGTGGATATTCATTTAGAATGAATATAGAGCAAAGTGTTGCTGCCAAAGTTCATAGATATTTGTGGGATACAAATATTGGACTGGCTCGCTCTCAAATATTACTGCATGGAATCATTTGTGATTTATCATAAGTAAATTTTGAGTAAAGGCGAATATCATAGTATCCTCTGACCTGAGATACATATTGGGTCTTGATATTCACCAAATATTATACCTTGACTTTTTCTTCGTTGTTAGTAATATGACAGTACATAAGGCTAAGCTCAGGTGTGGTACAAGGTGATTGTGAGAGACGTATGTAGTCAAGATGGAATTTGTTCCTCTTATTCGTTGAGAGTAAGATGTCTAAGGCCTGATAAAGTTAAATCAACAGAGAGTGATCACTCTGTGTCTCTGGATTTAACATGACATTTGTAACGAAAGGATAAATGATAGATTCACCTAAATCATGTTCAAGTAAGGGACTTGAAAGGGATGATGTTATTGAATGGCAAATATAGTCATACGTATTGGGGGTAGTAAACCGTAGTTAGGCGTCATTTACTGCATGCATCAATCTTCTATGTATCTTGTGCAAGTGGGAGATTGTTGGACTCTGTATGCCCAAGACACATATTAAATTGATGTGGCCAGTACGTTATGATCCAAGTCGAGTCATACCCAATAACAAGCTAGACAAACACTCATATTATTTATTTGTGATATGATCAAACAAATAAATATTAACACTTACAATATTTGGAAATTGGTTTTCTAAATAATTACACTTGAGAAACTAATAAATTATATGGATAATTTATTTTGAGAGAATATTTTATTTTGTTATTTAATGGGTTAAATAACAATTTTAAAGGTTGTATTAAGTCTTGCATTTATGTAGTGTTATATTTATAAAAGTTATATATATATATATATATATATGTACCAAGACTTAATTTTTTTTATAAAAGAAATTTATTTATTTTTTTTATAAAAACCCACATGGGGCCGCCCCCCCCCCCCTTTGTCTCTATCCAAAAGTCTTGTTCCAATCACATTTCATGCATATGCATGGATTTAGATTGGGTGGTCTATCCAAAGTCTTTGGTCCAATAACTTTCCATGCAATTGCATGTGTTAGAGACCTTGTGATTGGGCAAGAATAAAGGCATGCATTCTCTCAAGACTATATTAGTTTTATATGGCAAAAATTAATAGAGAGAGCTGAATTTTTTTTTACTCAAAAATTTCGGCCATTAGAGGGTTCTTTCAAGTGTTCATATTTTGATCTTCAAGTGTTAAATCCTAGCTATACTTGTGGTGTTTGTTGGAAGCTTGGGGTATACAAGCTTGAGGTCTTCTACTCTTGAAGACAACCATTTCAAGAAGCATCATCCGTTTCATAATCCTTGCACTTCAAGAAGGTAGTTTTCTAAACATCCTATGGTTGTGTTTGATAGTATACATCTCATATATGGATCCGGGTTTTGGGATTTTGCATATAAATGGTTTTATATCTTATAAAAGTAACATGTTTTAAACTTATTTTCCGCTGCGTTTTTATTTCATATGGATGAAATTACTTTGATGAACATGTTAAAATCCCTTCAGGGATACGGATAACGATTCTCCGCTTGGTTGCTCGACCACGGTTTCGTCCTAGCTACTATGACGAGGTCGTTTATTAACCAGCCTCATTAAGAGTGGGTTGTCTAACTTACTCTCTACTAAACTAAGTAGATTCCTAATTCCATGAGATGCGGGGCTATGGTCGGCACTGGTAACAAATAACATGAATGCAAAATTTTAGGTTGGTAAAGAACGTACCAGCGACCATATCGGGGCCCTGGCATGCTTCACTAGCTTCAGTGTTGGATGTTCCTTCATGGTCTTGGTTAATCTCCCTTGGGCAATCCTTCCCAAGCTGCCCCTTACCATCGCTGTTACAACCTTCCTTTCCTCTTTTCGTCTCCTGCCAACACGTTTCCCTGTCGTGTCCCCTTTTACCACAATTGTCACACTTCCTATTACCGCATTTCCCGTTATGATGACGTTGGCATACTTCACACTTAGGTAGATTACCCAGGTACATCTTTCCCTTTTTGGCCTTATTCTTTTTATTTTCCTGTTTACCTCCCCGAAATTCACCAAGCTTTCTTTTGTTCTTCCCAGATGTCTCCACCGGTGTTTCCTTTTTCTCATTCGGGATCGAAAGTTTCACCAGCCTAAGTGCTTCCTTAGTGAGCTCCAGTCCTATCACATGGGCAATCACGGGTGATGGTGGTGTTGATACCATCATCAAGCTCAAGGCTTGAGGTGTCAGTCCCCAAATGGATTGCTCCATTTTCTTCAACTCGGGTTCCACTAGGTACGGAATGACTCGCGACAAATCGTAAAGCCTTCGCACGTGCTTCACCACATCTGGACCTTCTTTCTGTAGCTCCCAGAACTCTAGTTCCAGTCTTTGGATATCAATCTGTGAACAATACTCCTTCCTCATTATTTCTTTCAGCTCGCTCCACGACATCGCATATGCTACAGCCTCGCCCAATTCCCGAACCTTACGGTCCCACCATAATAGAGCTCCATCTTGTAGCAATCCGGAAACGTACGGGACTTGCTGCTCTGGCGTGCAACCACTCATTCGCACAACGGCATCCACATTCTCAGCCCATTTTACAAAAGCTATGGCACCTCCCGTGCCACTGAAATCCAGAGGGTTGCATCTTAGGAAATGCTGGTAGGTACAACCTGTATCCAAGAATTCATCATCACAAAAGGTATTAGCAAGGCACTTTGGGGACTTTCCAAACGTATCGTAATGTGTCTCAGGTGACTTGAACATTACCGTTAGGTAGGTTTCTCCCCGAGGCACCTTCGCCATGTTGGTAGCGAAGAACCTCGTGCCGAGCTCTGACTCGAGAGGCGTTTGCTAACCATTCTGCCTCAGTCAGTCGGGTGATCTCTTGATGCAACATCTTCTAGGAAGAAGTTCATGTTAGTTAGGTCGCTTCTATTCGGGGAACATAAATGGTTATTCGAAACACTTGTATCACACATGTTTAAGTCATCATATTACCCATCACGCCATTTATCAAGCAAGTAATTGGAATCATTTTTACCGAAAGTATATCAAACAAACACGTGTTTCTCAGTCATAGCACATTCCCATTATATTGGTATCACGTCTTATGATTAGGTTTTCATTATACGGGTAAGCACATTGCATCAAACTCATAACATACGGACGTAATTTGAGGGTTTTGTTTAATGATAGTATAGCAAGTAAACATGTAGTATTAAATTTTTAGTACGCACATAAGTGTTACTGATCGCATTTAGTAATGACATGGCGACTGTGCTTTCGTTGGTTATTGGCCACAGTGCTTTGGGTGCATGCTTAATGACAATTGATTTCCACCCTTTTCCGGCTACAACTTCATCGTCTTACAAAATGTATCACATTATCCGGGTCACCGGGTCTCCCTACCCTTGCCCAGCAAGTATATCAGCATATCCAAATTATGTAGTCAGGTGTGGTCCTCACAAATCTCCACAATCTTGGCGTCTCTACCCAATCGTAACGCAATCTGTGTTATTCCGACACCAACATTTCTGGTGACTAAGGTGGGGGGGGGGGGGGAGGAAAGAAAAGTAAACTGTCGAAATGCTTGAATTCCTCTGCGAGCTCGTATATTCCTCGAAGTAGTCAACTGATTTGCCGCTTAATGGTAAAAGGAACTAGTATCGAGATCCTGAGGACGGGGAAATTTCAGAGGTCAAGAGCATAAAAGGGATCCTGATGTACGTGGCGGATCAAGGCATGCGGGTGAAGGACGTGGTGTTTTAAAATTTCAGACAATATGCTGTCTTGTGATGTAGACCCTTAACTCATGTTTTCGGTTATGTAACGTTTTGCACTTGACGTTGCTCTTTGTGGTGTCAGCTCAGGCTTCCACGTTTCGCGACTCATATCCTCAACTGCAGTTGATGTTACAGGAGCAACTTGTGTGGTTTTCATAACGCGAGAAATGGTGAGGATTTATAGTTAGCATAGTGCGTCTATAGGGACCATCAAATCGGCTTATCGAGCGTTGTAGAGGTGAATATAGCAAGCGGTGCTGCCTGGAGCATCTCTACTAGGCGCGGGTATGTCCAGACAGAAAGTGTTAGGCACGATGGTGCACGGGCGTCGATCTTCACAAGGGAAAACGAACCTCTCCACAGATGAGGGGGGTTGTCTGATGCAGGTAGATGTAAGGGGTGCAACGTCCGGCAGACAAAAAGAAACAGGATCGTGTCCACGTAAAGGTGTAGGTTCAGCAGGCGCAACATCAAGCTGACCCAAATGGTGTAGTGGCTGGTTCAAGTGCAGGCTCCGGGTCATGTAACGGTGTGGAGGACATCAGCGGCAAGTGTGGGTAACAAAGGTGCATCCATAGGGACTGGAACAAGGGCTGAAACAGGAGCCATAAGAGAGCGTCACAGGAAACTCGAAAAGTGGGTAACCATTGTCATCGTCTATCCACCCATTTCGGGTGTGCGCGTATCGAGGATTAACTTGGGTTGCAAAAGGCGCACGATCGAACTGTACAGGCACAGGTCAGGGTGGGGTGCAACAAGAGAGTCAGCAGGTATAACAGTGATAAGTGGGGGATCAACATGACCAGCAGCAATAACATGGTCACCCTCCAGTAGTGGTGCATCAGCAGGGTGATCATCAATGGGTAGGTCAGCAATCACAGGATCAATAGGCATGCCAGCATGAGCAGGGTCATGCTCAAGCACTGGGTCAAGAGCAGGGTCCAGTGGCTGCTCGGGATGATCAAAGGCCATCTCAAAATCAAACTCAGGGTCGATGGGATCAACTGGGTCAACTGGGTCGACCGGATCCTCCATAGGCTGATCCATGGGTACAAACTCTACATCCTCATCTGGGTCGAATCCTGGGGGAAAGACAGGATCAGAATTCTTCACATCATCGTGGTCGAAAGCAAAACTAGGAATAGGGGCAACAGAGGATGCCTGGTCGGGATCTGATCCATGAGAAAAGTGTTGCGCACTCTGAGTGTGTGAAGGTGCTGAGGCCACAGACTCGAAAGAGTCTGGGACCGGAGAGTGAGCAGGTGACTCCTCAGCGGGAGCATCTGCGATCAACAAAAGATCTCCAGCAGCAAGAAGGGCCTCGCCCTGAACCTCATCCTCTAAGGGCTCGTCATCAAACAGATCGACGTCGGGAAGCAAATCGTAAGCAGGATATGAAGCAAGTGGTATGGGAGCAGGGATCTCCACTAACGGTAGGTCCCCGGCCAAAGGGCCATCAGCGAGCTCATCAGCACCATCAGGTAAAGCAAAGGGCTGAAAGTCATCCTCGTTCGTGCTAGTAACGTCGGATGTGTGGACATCGTGTTCTGAAGACCCTAGGTCATCTGATGTGATAACCCGTACTCTCGACCCTAATCGTTGAGAGAAGGGTATTTTATTAATATTCGTATTCACTATTATTATTATCATATTATTATTATTATTATTATTCTTATGGTTTACTAATTAATAATAATAACACGCGACGGAAGATTGATTTAATCATTTATTCATTACCGTTATAAATTTAAGTGTTACGATAAACAAGTCGGTCAGTTAAACGTGATACCCGATATATTACGGATCCATTCGCACGAGCCCAACCCACACCTAAACCACTAAAACCTTAACATATAAATATAACCTCATGATCATCACCCCTCTTTTTATAAAAATAAAACCCTAAATGCAGACTAAAGGCAGCCGCACACACATACCCTATACCCCCTTCGTCTCTTACTGCCACTCCGATGACCGGAGCCGATACTCCGGTGACGATCTCCGGCGAGCAAGCCACACCCCAGACACAACACTCTTGTACCACTACACATGCATACATACCTGAATCCGAGAGAAAGAGATAGAGACGAGAAGAAGGGATAGAGGCGAGATAGATGCTGGTGGCCGTGGAAGTAATGGCGGCTGAGCCGTTTCTTCTTCGGCGAGTTTCAGTGGCGGCGGTGAACAGAGCATCAACGGATGAGCGGCGCTGCGATGGTGGAAGTCGTGTGGCTCGGAGAGGAGGTGATTGAATCAGGGGCGACTGGCGGCTGACCGATTATCCGGCGAGAAGTAATAACACCGGTGGTGGTGTTTCAGCTCACGGCCGTTCGGCAGAACTCCGACGGGTTCCACAGCAGCGACGGCGTTTCGGCAGCCCACACCCACACGTTTACAGACCATCGGTTAGTATAAATCTGCCGTTTAATGACTCGAATCCTCTGTGGTTTCAATGTGCAAAATGAGAGTACTTGGTGTCGAAAATATTTGGATCTTTGATGTATTTATAGATGTTAACTGTTAGTGGAATTTCACATATATGATTAATGTGTTCTCTGTTCTAATTTAAAAAAAATATAGCTCGTTGCTGATTGATAAATAAAAAGATGAGTAGGTTCATATGGTTCTGTTTTCGATCATGTGGTTGTTTTGAATGATTATTGTTAAATTGTTTTGATTTACTTGAAAGAATGAACAATATCAACTAATATGGTGAAACTTAAATTGGTGATTATGTGGACAGGTGAATGGTGATTATGTGGACAGTGGTTGTTTTCAAATTCCTACATATTGATGTATAATAGTTTATACATTTATAATATGAACAATTGAGTTTATGTCAATCTGTAACCCATAATTATGTATTATACGTTTATTATAATATGTAGTGGAAATAATTCATACATTTATAATAAATGTAGTTTTTGTTAATCCTATGTAGTTTATGTAGTTATCATAATAATTCATAGTATAATAAATGTGTTATATGAACATTTGGGCTACATATTCGTAAGATGAATGCACATATTATACATATTATAAATGTATTATCGTATTATTCATAATTATACATTTGTATAATTATGGTTACATGAATATTAGTCCCACAGGGGTATGAATATGGTAACGAGCATGATTATTTCGTGTTTATATTTGGTGCGGTTTGTAGTGAGTAGAAGTGGATATTGATTTGATCTTTGAAATGGTATAAATAGATGTTAAACCGCACACCATGAAACAGTACACTTATGTATCGTACAACCCATAAGTGCACAGCATACAACTGAATAATGCATAACCGCACACTTCACTATAATTGAGCCATACTCTAGTGGGCCACACACTAGAATGGCCCAAATCCATTAGAGGTCGCGCACTCCCCACCGTTCCATATTACTTCGTGTTAACTGTTATATATGGAATTTTTTGTGTATTCATGCATGAATAAAGTGTTATACAATAGTTGATACTGGTACACTACTTGATGAATATGTGTTAGATATGTGTAACTAATACGTGATTACTTGTATAGTGGTAACCATAATAGGGTGTGGTTGACCAACTTAGGACAAACGCTTTATCTACCGAGCAAAGCAAAGGTGAGTTCACACTCCTAAGGCATGGGATTCCCGGTGGGTTGGGAATGGGATTGAATAACTACTTGTACTATCATTACTATTAAACTACTTTTCACTGTCCTCGGATTGAAGGGCACGTACGTAAACCTACGTACACTCATACTTACTACTGTCCTCGGATTGAAGGGCACGTACGTAAAACCTACGTACACTCATACTTGCTACGGTCCTTGGATCAAGAAGGGCACGTACACACACGACTAGTCTAATAATATACACATGGGAAGCCCCCACTAATCATCGCAAACATGTTTGGGAAACCGCGATACGGATTAATACTATACACATGGGAAGCCCCCACTAATCTTCGCAAACATGTCTGGGAGACCGCGATACGAATTAATACGATACATGGTTTACAAAACGAACTTATGATTTACGAAACGAATGCTATAACTAAACAACCAACTGTGAACTCGCTCAACTTTGTTGTTGACTCGTTGTTACATGCCTTGCAGGCCCTTAGGTGCATAACATTGGGAACTTGCTGTCTGGGAAGCTGGAGTGGTCATGGGTCGAGTTACATGGAAACGCAACACAAGACTAAGAGCTTTTATATGTGGTTTATAAACACTTAATGAATTCAATATGCTTCCGCTGTAAACCGTGAAATGTTGTAACGTGTAACACTTATTGTTATTGAATGAAAGTTTTATTGAATTATACGCATGAGTTCAATGTGATTGGTGGCTAAGATCCTGGTCAGTCACGCCTCCAAGCGGTGGTGGTCCGCATGTGGATTTTGGGGGTGTGACAGATTGGTATCAGAGCCATTGGTTATAGTGAACTTGGTTTTAAAAAGGGTAAAATGTTTTTGTAAAACCAGACTATAACCGAACAGTTCTAAAGACGTGAATACGACCATGACACTCAGCTCCAGATTGCAAGGTTCGTCTCTCATATACTCATTGTACTGAATAACTAGTGAACATCTACATATGATATTGCATGTGATTGCACGTTTAGCACCACAATATGAATTCATGTACACTTGCATGTGTTATGTGACTGATAGGGTGGTATTTCCCTAAACTTTCATGACTTACGCTTCGTGATACTCTTTGTTGCTACTCGAGTTTGGGGAACCATTTGACATGAGTTAAGAGTAGCTGAGATGAGCATGCAAATCACAATATTATTGTGGGTGCACACATAATAATAATAATGTGGGGTGCATGTAAATCCCAGCGAGGCTTAACAAGTGGAAAAGGGGTTCCGTTCCGTTATTTGATCAATGAGAAACATAACAAACCTATAGGGGCCATAGCAGTAATTGTCCCCCTACTCAAACTCAAACGTGAACTTCTCATTTATCGTTGGATTCTTTCGAAACTCGATGCTATCGAGTGTTACCTGGACACCCCTCTGAGCTCAGCGAATCGTGTAGAATGTTAGGTGCTTATACGAACGCTCATGTGTTGGTTATCGCAGCGTCGAATGATTGATCGATATCTCTCTCACCTTTCTTCGCTTGTTGGAACTTAACGTATTGACGCCTCAGATTCTGAAGTGCGATCACTTCTACAACACTCCCACAACATACTGAGTATTACACGAACCACTTGCAACAATTATGGACAGGAGGATGAGCGTAGCACTTTACCGACCTCAGTACTTTGGAGGCCCTGATTTCCGGCAATGAGCACCAGCGAATTGGCTTCAATCGAATCCTTAACCCTTGTCAGCGACCCATGGGAGCCAACTCTTACGAATCAATCGAGACATAAGTGATGATAATTGACTTTAGTGGGGTATGCGTAACTGTCAGCACCATGAGTAGCGCTTTATGACGTGGCTCAAAATTTGAAAAGATGGACAATGATGGTGAAGAATCGTAGGGCTTCATTTCGAGCAACGACATTAGGAGCAGCAGTCACAGCGACAACAAGGTATTCGCAACCTTAACCTATAGTAAGGAAATAAAGGTGCCTACAACATGGTTTGGCCGTAGTTAAGTTAAGAGATCAACGATCAAAGGAACAACGACAATACTTGAAACCCTAGTAACGGAAACAGCAACACCAGGAATGGTGCTCTTGGAAGGGCATTTAGAATTGGCGTGGGCGACGTCAGGGCTTTAACGACATGGTAGTTAGTATGAGTAGCAACCCGCTTCGTCTCTGTTCCGTTTGACCCTGATGCTCCTAGGAGTTGAACCTGCTGAGGAATCGGCTGATGGCTAGACAATGGAAACCTGATATGATCGTTGGGATGCAAACACGACCTTGTAGGACAAATGATCGACATCGACCTTCCTTTAGTTATTTTTGATAGATGTACCCCGTGAGGAGACAAATTCTACGTATCCCTTTCCTTCGTGGAGGATTTGTTAACTGTACTAACGCGTCTGGGTGGCGCAATGGTTAGTGGAGTGTCAGCATTGAGAGCCAGGAGTGCCTAGGGAGGGATTACCCCGCTATGTGGCAACTGTTATAGACGCAAGGTTAGGAAAAGAGGATCGAGGATCCACCAGCTGTTCGTGATTACACTCCATGTGCTTCTAGAGGAAACTTCCAGGATCATCTCTACAACTGTTAAGAAGGAACTCAGTTTGACCTCGCGCCGGAGGCAGTTCTAACTACTCGTACCCCTTATCGTTTTGCACCAGGAAGGTTGCAGGAGCTGTTTAACCAACTACAGGAACTGTCGGACAGGATTTTTCGCTTTAAGGAGCCCTCTCTATACCCATGAAGAGAAGCCTTTTCGTATGTGTACTGATTATCGAGAACTCAACAAGGTGACAGTCAAGAACCGTTTGCCTCAACCACGTATTGATAACCCGTCGACCAGCTGCGAGGAACAAGCTTCCATTCGGGAATTGGCTAGTGAACGAACTATCATCAGATGGAAGTCCAAGAGGAGAATGCTCTTAGAACAACATGTCTAACGCAATGCAGCCATTTCAACTTTGTACACCATGATCATTGAGTTGATCAAACACACGAGCAACTTCAGGGATCGCATGAATCGACCGTATTTGTTGACACGGTTCTGAATCCTGACCAGGAGAATGGAACACCATGGGTGGCATTTGTATCCTATTTTAGAACTTCCGAGGGAGGAGCCACTCTGCGCAAAGTCTTGTTAAATGTAATTTATGGGTTCGAGAGGTACCTTTTGGGCATATAATCAGCGAAGTGGGAATGCACGTGGATCTCGCTAAGATCCGTCTTGGTTGGAAACTGATCGACACCAAAGAGTCCTTCGAGGATACAACAATTTCTTGGTCTCGCTTGATACTATCGCAGATAAATCGCAGGATATTCGAAGGTCGCGCAACTTAAATCTCTCTAGCACAGCAGGGTGCTGTGTTCATGAAAGACAGAACAGGAGGACGTCTTTTCAGCTTTCGAATCCCAACTCTGCAATGCACTAAGCATCGTCTTTATCCGAGGGTGCGGGTGATCCAGTGGTATATCCTTATGGTTCGAATCAGAGTCCCAGCTACACGTCGACGCAACACAAGGGAGTGATGGCTTACGTAGCGGAATTATAAGAAGAGTTGCAAGAATCACAACCTGCGATGGAAACCCCGGTCTTTGGATTTTAGATGGAGGCATCACTTGGACGGTACCAGATGCGTTATTTAGACCGATCACAAGGGCCTCCCGTGTACCTTGACTTCGACAGAACTAAATCAGTTAACGGCATCGCTGGAGGGAACTTTAGGATGATTACAATATGAAACCTGAACATGCACGAGCTTTGCAGCTCACTATCGACTCTAACTTACCTGATCAGACTCGCTCTGTTCAAACTGGAGAACTGAAGGAAGTGGATTTTCAAGTTGAATCCATGCCGGGCATGGGTAAGTAACTCAAACTCAAGGATGGCATCGGTTGAGTAGTGATGGAATCACCTGACTAAAACCGAACGTTTTCTCGTGGTCAAGGAAACCAACAAGTTTTCAATATCTTGCGAACAACTACTTGAAGGAAGTAGCTGCTAGGCGCAGGGCGCCGATTCCCATCGTCTCTAAATATGACTTACGTTCCACGTCCGATTTGGGGCAAGGCATGCACAAATCCTTCGGCTCACGATCATGCATGAGCACTACTTAACACCCACGAACGAATGGTCGAACCGAACAAACTACTGAAGACATGCTGCAGGCATGTGCTACCGATTTTGTCCACGACTGGAAACAACACCTACTTCGTTTACAGTTGATGGAACTCAACCTTATGTGAAACAACCGTACACTAGTCCTGGTTACTCAGGACGTGCAACCATTAATAAGAGTGTTTTGGTGATTGTTTGCCTACTATTCTAGTTCGTGTCGTCTACACAAGACTTTTGGTACAACGCGCACTCTAAAGTGAGTTAACAACTCTCGCTAAAGGCATATGTCCATAGTTTGGGACAACACACTATTTCCCCGGTTTTGGAAATACATACGGTACCCCTAGCTTGAGGCTACACGCGCGTCCTTAGAAAAGTACATATTCCTGGATTGGAATACCACTATCGCTGGATTGAGACTGCTTTACATTTCTGAATTAGAGTACTATTATCCCCGGATTGGGGATGAATACTTTTAAACATAGTGGTTTAATTCCGATAGTTAGTTGATAAACTTAACTTTATCACTTCGTTGAGGAACCGGTTGAGACCCCCCCCCCCCCCCCGCGTGCGCGGGCGTTGTAAGTTACCTATAGATCGAGTTCATTGGAACTCACTCCAAGCCATCGTTTTATAACAATTTTCGGGACGAAAATTCTTTCAACTAGGGGATGATGTGACACCCGGCCTTCACAGTGTAAACACAAACCCTGTTAACTTAGATATTCACTTGGACATCTCGTTTAAGTCCAGGAAAACCAAGTGTCTCGAAAATTTCACAAAACACTCACGGAATCGTATTACAAGTGAATAATTAATTGCGTGAAATTCTATGCAATGTGAAGTGAGTATGGACTACGTGAATCTTTGTGTTATGAGAATTACCTGAACTTGCATGCTACATGACTTTATGTGCTATGTGATTTGTATGTTCGTTTTGTGAACTTTCGTGAAACTACGTGTAAATGCATATGACAATAGATTATTGGGGAATCTAAAAATAAAAGCGTATCGTATGACTTAGCTTAAATTTCGAGGACGAAATTCCTGTAACATGGGGAGAATGTGATAACCCGTACTCTCGACCCTAATCGTTGAGAGAAGGGTATTTTATTAATATTCGTATTCACTATTATTATTATTATTATTCTTATGGTTTACTAATTAATAATAATAACACGCGACGGAAGATTGATTTAATCATTTATTCATTACCGTTATAAATTTAAGTGTTACGATAAACAAGTCGGTCAGTTAAACGTGATACCCGATATATTACGGATCCATTCGCACGAGCCCAACCCACACCTAAACCACTAAAACCTTAACATATAAATATAACCTCATGATCATCACCCCTCTTTTTATAAAAATAAAACACTAAATGCAGACTAAAGGCAGCCGCACACACATACCCTATACCCCCTTCGTCTCTTACTGCCACTCCGATGACCGGAGCCGATACTCCGGTGACGATCTCCGGCGAGCAAGCCACACCCCAGACACAACACTCTTGTACCACTACACATGCATACATACCTGAATCCGAGAGAAAGAGATAGAGACGAGAAGAAGGGATAGAGGCGAGATAGATGCTGGTGGCCGTGGAAGTAATGGCGGCTGAGCCGTTTCTTCTTCGGCGAGTTTCAGTGGCGGCGGTGAACAGAGCATCAACGGATGAGCGGCGCTGCGATGGTGGAAGTCGTGTGGCTCGGAGAGGAGGTGATTGAATCAGGGGCGACTGGCGGCTGACCGATTATCCGGCGAGAAGTAATAACACCGGTGGTGGTGTTTCAGCTCACGGCCGTTCGGCAGAACTCCGACGGGTTCCACAGCAGCGACGGCGTTTCGGCAGCCCACACCCACACGTTTACAGACCATCGGTTAGTATAAATCTGCCGTTTAATGACTCGAATCCTCTGTGGTTTCAATGTGCAAAATGAGAGTACTTGGTGTCGAAAATATTTGGATCTTTGATGTATTTATAGATGTTAACTGTTAGTGGAATTTCACATATATGATTAATGTGTTCTCTGTTCTAATTTAAAAAAATATAGCTCGTTGCTGATTGATAAATAAAAAGATGAGTAGGTTCATATGGTTCTGTTTTCGATCATGTGGTTGTTTTGAATGATTATTGTTAAATTGTTTTGATTTACTTGAAAGAATGAACAATATCAACTAATATGGTGAAACTTAAATTGGTGATTATGTGGACAGGTGAATGGTGATTATGTGGACAGTGGTTGTTTTCAAATTCCTACATATTGATGTATAATAGTTTATACATTTATAATATGAACAATTGAGTTTATGTCAATCTGTAACCCATAATTATGTATTATACGTTTATTATAATATGTAGTGGAAATAATTCATACATTTATAATAAATGTAGTTTTTGTTAATCCTATGTAGTTTATGTAGTTATCATAATAATTCATAGTATAATAAATGTGTTATATGAACATTTGGGCTACATATTCGTAAGATGAATGCACATATTATACATATTATAAATGTATTATCGTATTATTCATAATTATACATTTGTATAATTATGGTTACATGAATATTAGTCCCACAGGGGTATGAATATGGTAACGAGCATGATTATTTCGTGTTTATATTTGGTGCGGTTTGTAGTGAGTAGAAGTGGATATTGATTTGATCTTTGAAATGGTATAAATAGATGTTAAACCGCACACCATGAAACAGTACACTTATGTATCGTACAACCCATAAGTGCACAGCATACAACTGAATAATGCATAACCGCACACTTCACTATAATTGAGCCATACTCTAGTGGGCCACACACTAGAATGGCCCAAATCCATTAGAGGTCGCGCACTCCCCACCGTTCCATATTACTTCGTGTTAACTGTTATATATGGAATTTTTTGTGTATTCATGCATGAATAAAGTGTTATACAATAGTTGATACTGGTACACTACTTGATGAATATGTGTTAGATATGTGTAACTAATACGTGATTACTTGTATACCGTCCTAACAAGTGGTAACCATAATAGGGTGTGGTTGACCAACTTAGGACAAACGCTTTATCTACCGAGCAAAGCAAAGGTGAGTTCACACTCCTAAGGCATGGGATTCCCGGTGGGTTGGGAATGGGATTGAATAACTACTTGTACTATCATTACTATTAAACTACTTTTCACTGTCCTCGGATTGAAGGGCACGTACGTAAAACCTACGTACACTCATACTTACTACTGTCCTCGGATTGAAGGGCACGTACGTAAAACCTACGTACACTCATACTTGCTACGGTCCTTGGATCAAGAAGGGCACGTACACACACGACTAGTCTAATAATATACACATGGGAAGCCCCCACTAATCATCGCAAACATGTTTGGGAAACCGCGATACGGATTAATACTATACACATGGGAAGCCCCCACTAATCTTCGCAAACATGTCTGGGAGACCGCGATACGAATTAATACGATACATGGTTTACAAAACGAACTTATGATTTACGAAACGAATGCTATAACTAAACAACCAACTGTGAACTCGCTCAACTTTGTTGTTGACTCGTTGTTACATGCCTTGCAGGCCCTTAGGTGCATAACATTGGGAACTTGCTGTCTGGGAAGCTGGAGTGGTCATGGGTCGAGTTACATGGAAACGCAACACAAGACTAAGAGCTTTTATATGTGGTTTATAAACACTTAATGAATTCAATATGCTTCCGCTGTAAACCGTGAAATGTTGTAACGTGTAACACTTATTGTTATTGAATGAAAGTTTTATTGAATTATACGCATGAGTTCAATGTGATTGGTGGCTAAGATCCTGGTCAGTCACGCCTCCAAGCGGTGGTGGTCCGCATGTGGATTTTGGGGGTGTGACATCTGATACTATAGGTCTAGGTCCTGTGGTGTCTGAGTCACCTGTGCCAGAGGTGTCCATGGTGTCTGTAACATAAACACAAACATGCACAAACAGTCAATCGTACAATCAATTAATCACATAAGTCACCAAGTAAGCATTCAAATAATCCTCCTAGTCCCACTAGCCTCCCAGCTTCCCAGACTGCTCTTCCTAGTCCCACTAGCCAATTCTCCTAGTCCCACTAGCCAATTCTCCCAGCCTCTCAGACTGCTCTTCCTAGTCCCACTAGCCAATTCTCCTAGTCCCACTAGCCAATTCTCCCAGCCTCTCAGACTGCTCTTCCTAGTCCCACTAGCCAATTCTCCTAGCCTCTCAGACTGCTCTTCCTAGTCCCACTAGCCAATTCTCCTAGTCCCACTAGCCAAATTCTCCTAGTCCCACTAGCCAACTACCTCGGCCTCCCAGACCGAGCCTCAGCCTCCCAGACTGAGCCTATAAATAATAAATAAAATGTGCTCAACATTTGTTTATAAAAAGTTTTGGATCTGGACTTAAGTGGTATGCAGTGTAAAAATGTTTTCGTGAGAGCCCTAGTGATCATAGTCTAGACTCGAGAAAGAATCCTAGTTCGCTATGATCAGAGCTCTGATACCAAGCTGTCACACCCTGGCTTTGCGGAAGCGTGGTTATTTTGGTGTGACTTCTTAATACCATAGCTTAACCATAACAAGCTATATGAAATAAAAACCATGCAAGATCATCCATTTAATTAAGTTAAAAAAAAAAACCAAATACAACAACATTGTCTCAACGGAAAACACATCCTAACGACATTGTTCAACAAACACACACACACCAACATGACATAAACACAGTTTAAGGACTGTGACTTGTCCAGGAAAGAGTCACATTCCCCAAACCCGGATGACCTCGTAACTAGTGCAGCGGAAAAACGTGTCATACCGTGCCAGATCCTTTAATTCCCTGAAATACACGTAAGTTGAAAAATCAACAATAATGTTGAGCGAGTTCATGTGTATGTGAGTAAATAAACCTTTGTAAGTATAAAAATCCTGGTATGTAGCAAATAAGGAAAAAGAGATCACCAATGGTTTGCAAGGCCATTGATATGTGTGAAGTGCAAGTAGGAAGACTCAAACCTAGCAGATTTAGCGATGGGTACAAAGTCACCCCGAGGTCCGTTACGCTGGGCCTGGGGTTGGGCTCGCTACACCCAGATAGATCTACCGCTTACGTCCCTCGGTCCTACAATGAGGATTAATGGCCTCCAGTTTCCGCCTACCCACTCACATGATCTAAATAATAACCCTCCTTATGCTACCCATACCATGTAAGAAATATTCGTAATCATAGTAACATGTATTTCACCCCCGCAGTTTAGAAAAACTGAAAACAGTTAGGAGAAAAAGGGGGACATGAACTCACTGTGGTGCGTCTCTACCAAGTATGCCTCCAAATCAAGCAGCTGTGTGACGACCTACACGTACTAACTCTATTAGACGGACGGCCGTGCCTTAGCTTTAAGGTTTAAGTTTTTGGGAAATAGTTAGGCAACTATTTCGTGTTTACATTCTGTATATACTTGGTAGTCATTTTCCTTCCCAAGGATGGGGGATTTAATACATGTGTGTTCGAAATATATTATTAAGTCTTACTTAAAATATATTTTATTTCTAACTCCCAAAATATAAATATTCTTCTCAAAATATTATATTTTCTATTACATAATTTTCCCAAAATGCGTAAGTTACGTTTTAATGATCGAGTGGTAATAATAATTACCGATGTAACTTATATATTTATCGTAGAGACGTTCGTATTATTTTGGATCCATTAACATTCGATAGTATTATTTTTACCCTAAAAATAATACTAGTATTTTTCGCAAAATAATCATAAGCACATATCAAGTGACTTTATGAAAAATATATACTAAATATATATTTACCAAGTTTTATTTTGTGAAATCCCACCTCCGATGTTTTGTAAAAATAGTCGTGGCGAAACTTATATTTTGAAAACATGTCGAAAAGTATTTCTAACACTTATAGTGAAAATATTTCTAAGTGTTAGGCTTTTGGAAAAATTTCGCCAGAGTTTCCCCCGTAACTGGAGGTGGCCACGCTTTTAAGCGTATCATTTTCTTTCATAAATCAAAACAATCATTCTTTTCATTCAATCAAAACAATGTCCAAACAACAAACTAGTAAATAAATATGTATAACGCATAAATTACATGAACTTGCGTTTTATCCAAGAACATAAAGTAAATTCCATTACTTTTAGTGGATCTTTATATAAATCAATCCGGTTTCTTAAAAACCCCGTTTTTAAAGAAATTCCATTTACAACTTCTCGTCATCTTTTTCAAAAATAGTTATTTGTCGTAAGTGTGTGCTACACAAGTGTTTACAGACTTGTGTGTTCAAAAAAAAATCATTCGTGTTAGTGTAAGATCCGTCTTTAGAAAATATGATTTCTTTGATACTTGGTTCTTTGAAAATACCGCTTGTAGATACGTAGATCTACTAGTTTTAAACACTATTTCACAAGCAAAATTGCTTTTACACAAGTTCATGATTCGCGTGTGGTAGAGTTTCATCCTTTAACCCTTGTTATTTCCAAAACAACCTTATGTCATGATCCATGATCATGACCAACCCAGGTTAAATGACGATCCGAGCTACCACAACATAGATCGGGTCCAAATAATCACACAAATCAATTACTACAAGTTTTACACAACATATGAGCTTTTAACCATCACTTTTAGTGTTTTTAGTAGACTTTTATGCTTCATCTTGTATGTTTGCGACTTTTAACCGTTACATATCATATTAACCACTTCAAAATAGTCCGAGAGGGTAATTATAGCAACTTACTACTAGCTCGAGGCTAGGGAAGAATCTATGTGCAAAATGAGAGGATAAAAGCAATAGAGTGAGGTCCTTCGCCTTCCGAATGCACCAAGCCTCCTTATACGAGATCCTTAACACTTGTAGATACTTGGAATTGCTTGATCAAAATCGAAATGATGGATGGGTGTAGAGGGGTGTTCGGCCGTGAGTTTTGGAGAGGAGAGGGAGTGTGTGTGTTGGTGAGTTGTGTGTATGAATGATATGTGGTGTTTAGGTTAGAACTTATAGGCAATACATATGATCATTACCCAAGAGTTCTTGTGTCTAGTAGATATGGGACAAGTTTAATAAAATAATCACAAGAAGGACAAAGGGTGTCCCCCTCTTGGGGACGGTTTGGTTAGGGGGGGGGGGGTATCCGGTTCCAAATCAACCATTTAGTTAGCATGTAGTTTGGTTAGTTTAGCTAGTTTAGGGATTAACCCGGTTACTAGTGTGTTGTGCTTTACAGTGGGTGTTAGGGTATTCGGGGACCCTAACTGGCTCAGAAAAAGAACAACTATGTCAATGACAATATTTTTATGTGCCGGGTAAAGTCCGGTTGTTCGGTTGGATAGTAATCCGTTAAAGTACTTAACAGAGCTTTAAAGCGTCGTTATTATTATTTTTTTTAATGACACAACTTGTTCCCGACACCTTGAAAAGTGTCTAGTAATATTTTTCTCATGTTTTTGGCACTTTATTAATTAACCAAAAGCTGAATTTTTAATTAAAGTGCTGAATTTTGTGCTTAGAGTACATTTTAGGCACATCCGGTCACTGTAATCTCATTCCTAGTGACGCAGTTCTACAACCCTTATATCCCTACACTTTCTATTAGTGTAGTAAACTATCTCTGGCTCTTACAGGCCTTAGAGGCAGTGCCTGCCTGGTGCTAGTTATGACAGCACGTTTAATAAGTTATCCGTTCATTGTGCTACTTTGCGTTTGGTGCATCGAGGTTGTCACAAAGGTGCTGTAAGCAAATCATGGGGTGTCATCAAGTAAAGTATGATGCAAGTAAGTACATGTATCAGCATTCAAGTAGCAGTTTATCCACAATTTCAAGTAAGCACAGTAATTAAGCAGTAATTAATTATTAATAAAGTCGTACGGATACCTGGTTTAGTGAGGGTTGTCACATGAAGCTACTGCAAAATTTCGGGAAGAAATTCCAAATCAACGGGGGGATGATGTGACACCCCAGGAAAATCAGGAAAACAACGCAACTTAACTAGCTCCCTCAGTAACCACGCGCTAAATTTCGGGACGAAATTCTCTTAACAGGGGGAGAATGTGACAACCCTCAAATTCCATGTATTCCGTACAATTTATTAATGACAATTAAAGTGCTTGACGACTGTGTGGAATTATTTAACTGCTCTCTGATTTATGTGTCATGCTTACATGTACTTGTTAACACACTAATAAAGTACAGAAAAGTCATTAAATAGTCCGTTATGATTTCCTAAGTGTTAGAAATTAAAAACTTTACAAAAATATATACATAAGACACTTTTCGGATTAATTAAGCACTTTAACAGAACATTGCTAAACCGAACAACCGGATTTAACCCGGAACATAAAAATATTGTCAAAGATATTGTTTTTCCTTTTTTGAGCCAGTTAGGGTCCCCGAATACCCTAACACCCGTTATATATTACAACACAATATTACACTAAATTTAAATCACCTAACAATCTAACTAATCTCTAAATATCAAGTTGGAAATCAACCAAACCCCCACCCCTTTGTCCGATCGGTTCCACCATGTGGAGACCACATTTGTACTCCCTTGATTTAATTAATCTAACTTGTTAAATATCTTGACAACATAAGATCCATGGGACAATTAGGATGAATGGATATTATATAAGAATGTTGGTCCACCACACACTTCACAAACCCACCAACAAATTTCACTCACTCTCTCCCTCTTGCCATTGATCTCGGCTGAAACCATAGCCAACACCCCACCATCATTCAAGTTTCAATCTTACCATTCCAAGCTTATACAAGTGTGAGGGATCACGCATAAGGAAGCTCGGTGCACCCGGATTGCCAAGGACCTCACTACGTTGCTATTAACCACTCGTTTTTCGTCTATTTTCTTCCCTAGCCTCGAGCTAGTAGTAAGTGAATCTAAGCATCTTATTGATCTATTCTAAAGTGGTTAATAAGAGTTTCGTCGGTTAAAAATCACTAACATATAAGATCACTAACTAAAAGTCTACTAAAGTGATGAACAAGGTGGTTAATGGATGAATGTTAGTGTAAATCATGTAGATCTTGTGTGATTATGATTATTGGTTGATTATCTGATGTTTTGCTGATTAATATTAATATGTGATGTTGTTGCGGTCACTAAACATGATTAACGGAATCAATCGAACACAAGTTAGTAAGTTAGAAAGTGAAAACAGAATCTGTCCCGGTTTTATAGCCAACTTCAGTTGGCTGTAAACAGGTCATAAACTCAGCAAAAAACTGATATTTTGAATCTAAAATATGTTATTATGAAATACGGTTCTAATGGCACTGGAATCGAAATTTTTGGACTTCGTTTACTATTTTTAATGTGTCGATTTGTAACAATAGCTTAAGCTGAATTTTGACAGCAATAAATGGGTGTCATACTTTCAGTCATAACCTGAGTTTTGTGATGAATCGGACCATGAAATTTGTACAGTAGATGAAAACCGATGCATTTGTAATTACCCCACTGGAATTTCATAAATCAGACACTCGATGAATTTTTAATAAATTGTTCCGTGGACTGTGGTCAGAAATACATAAATCTGAGTTCAGTCCTGAATATGAATTTTTATAAAATATTGGTAATGAACCGGACCCCGATATTTTTACACAATAAAATATGGAACGTTTAAGACATCCTGTAAAAATTGGGAATTTTCGGAATAATTTAACTATTTTATTAAAATGTCCGAAAACAGCCGGTTTTGAGTATTAATGCGGAAATGACATAAGTTGTGATTTGCGCGTCTAAATGTCGAGTATGCTATCTGTGAATGATCTAACATGTTATATATGTTATGTGCTATGCGTGTTATGTGCATTATCATTTGTTTGATTTTGAGTGGGGAATGGATGGGAAACTTAGATGGGCATAAACCATTAAAGTGATGCATGTTGTGTGATAGTACGTGTAGGAACTTTGTGTTCTATTTGAAAGCCACTAAATGACTAACTGGTAAATCATACTAGGACGTGATTGACCGACCTTGACTGTTAGCTATATTGAGAATCTAACCGAGCAAACCGAGGTGAGTTCACACACTTTCTAAGGCATGGGATTCCCGGTGGTTTGGGAATGGGTTAAAGAATTAAAACTAAATCTACATATCCTCCTTGGGTAGGATATGTACGGCCATCCTCCATAGAGTGGATGCCATTATTAATCCTACGAATTCTACTGGTGCAGAATACGTACGTTCGTCCTCCTGGTGCAGGACAACAACCTTAAAACTAGCTAGACAAAATTCTATCATGAAGTCCCTCAATTTATATCGACTTAATCGCTGAGGCCAATGGCGAGCAGGTCATTAGTTAATAGCGCTATTAGGTTTAACAAACCTCACACCGTGCCAGTCGGACGGGCGTGTACTAATGGACTATGGCAGATTGTCAGTGATGATAGACACTGATATAGGGCACAACTTATTTGCGTAGAAGTCGATATCATACCGTCTAGTAGTTCAAACGGGGAAAGCCCCCACTGATTATGGTTATGGTTTGGGTAATGAAAAAGGAACTGGTTAAACATACTTTCAACTACGGGGTAACCCCCACGGCAATTACGCCAACGAAAGTCAAACCACGCTTTTCAGAAAACAACTTAAAACTAAACAACCAAACGTGAACTCACTCAACTTTGTTGTTGACTAGTTGTCACATGCCTTACAGGTCGCTAGGTGCTTTTGGAGCTTGCATGACGAGAAGGTTGTTGTGGAATATGGGTTCTTATATCCCATACTTAATAATTGAACTTTATAAACCTATGGAACTTATGTTTGAACTTTAACTTATAAACTATGGACTTATGCTTTTGGATTTACTTTTATGCTTCCGCTGTTTAAACTATACATGGTTAACTAACTTTGGTCACCAATCGTATTGTGGTTGGTCTTATTTACTTAATTACGATGTTCAATATGATTGGTGGCTCGATCCTGGTCACGTCACGCCTCCAAGCGGTGGTACTCCACATGGTGGATTTTGGGGGTGTGACATTTTCCCTAGGCCGAGTTGGTCGAACATTGATGCGGGCATGAGGTTGATGCTAACCCCGAGGTCGGCTAGTTCATTGCGAATGGGAGATTCCCCAATCGAACAAGGGATTGTGAAGCTTCCAGGATCAATCTTCTTTTACGGGAGTTTGTTGAGTAGCAAGGCGGAACATTCTTCACTTAAATTAACTAATTGCAACGATTTGATTTTCCTTCTGTGGGTAAGGAAGTCCCTCATAAACTTTGAATATTTAGGCATTTGGGTTAGGACTTCAACAAATGGAATATTAACATGCAATTGTTTTAGTAAACTTACGAATTTTGTGAATTGCTCATCGGTCTTTTGGCAAATTAACCGACCGGTGTATGGAACCGGAGGATTCTTGGGGGCCTCTTGATTTGATTTAGGATCCGCTTCTTGTTCGACCGTCAGTGGAGTTGTGGTTTGACTAGATCGGCTCTTTTCAACTAGTGGTAGTGGAGCCTCCTCGGGACCCCCGGTGCGGTTTCTCAATGTGATGAGATGTACTTGTGCCTTTGGGTTGGTTTCGGTATTGCTGGGTAATGCGCCTTGTGGTCTCTCGGATATATTTTGAGCTAGTTGATTTATTTTTTTTTCAATGTTTTGAATACTAGCTTGTTGATTTCTAAAATTCGATTCCAGTTGTTGGAATCGATCCGAGTTTTTCTTCTCGGAGTCGGAGATGAGGCAAGATACAATATCTTCAAGCCTCTCTCGTCCCCCTTGTTGTTGTTGAGAGAAATTTTGTAACTCGTTTCTTGGTTGTTGAAAGTTTGTTCGTTGGTTTAGATTTTGTTGGTTACTTCTATTGCCGGGTTCTCTCCAACCAAGGTTAGGGTGGTTACGCCATCCTTGGTTGTAGGTACCCGTTGGAGGACCCGACGGCCTGGGTCTATTATCAATGTAGTTTACCGATTCCGTTTGATTATCCATTTCTTTAATACAACTCCAATTTTCATGTGGCCCACCACACCCCTCGCAAGCCATAACCGAAGCCGTTTTTGCCATTTCAAACTTTTTGATTTTTGAAGAAAGGGCTTCGATTTGGGCTTGCAAGGAAGTGCTCTCATCAACCTTATGGGCTCCCATGAAAATAGATTTGTTGCCTCGGGGAGTGTGCCACTGAAAATTGGTTTAAGCAATTTCCTCGATTTGATTATAGATTTCATTTGGGCGACGATTACCTAAGAGTCCCCCGGAGCAAGAGTCAAGTGTTTGTCTTGTGTGTGGTAACAATCCATTGTAGAAAGTGGAAACTTGTTGCCATACTGCAAGACCATGATGAGGACACTTTCTTAGTAGCTCCTTGAACCTTTCCCAAGTTTCATATAAGGATTCCCCATCCTCTTGTGAGTATGTATTAATTTCAGTCATTAATTTAGTTGTTTTAGCATGAGGGAAATACTTATATAGAAACTTTTGTGCCAGTTCATCCCAGGTGTTTACCGAGCCAACTGGGAGGGTATTAAGCCAAGCCTTAGCTCGGTCTTTTAGCGAAAATGGAAACATGCGAAGGCGAATAGCGTCATTTGATGCTCTATTGATCCGAAAGGTAGCACATATTTCTAAGAAATTGGTAATATGTAGATGGGGACCCTCGTCCGCAAGCCCATGGAAGGTTGCGGAATTTGGAAGCATGTCACACCCCGACCACGTAAAACAACAAATCGTGGCGGAATCGTCGGGGAGTGTTGTAACAGAATCATTGTTTCATAACACATGGAAATTGAAGTTTTGTTTTATTGAATCAAAAGAAGTTACAATGTCTTAACAACAAAGAAACATAACATAATTAACTAGTCTTGCATCTTTTATTGTCACTAAGGCCCAAGTCAGCCTAAGTGTATCTTGATAAATCCTATGCATCATTTCCTGAAACACATGTGAAAATAGGTATGTCAGCATAAAAATGCCTGTGAGATACATAGGTTTTATTGATTTAGGATTCATGACTTATAAGTTTAGAAAACGGTTGTTTAACAAAAGTCAGTCATGATTCTTGTAAAATGTTTTGTTTTATAAATCATTTGTAAAGCGATGATAAAGTAGATGATATGTAAAAGAGTAAGGTAAGGCTAAATGAATAACCAAGTAAAAATGAGTTTGTATGACATAAGTTGTTTTGTAAAACAAATGTTTAGTGAAAATATGTTATTTGTGTAAAATGTAATAAGTCAAATGCTGAAATGGTTTAAATAACGCTACGATATGTAATATTATAAAAGCACTTATATATAGGAAGTACCAGCGGCGTATCCACCATGCTTTTATCTTATTACACACGCCTCGTTATTTAAATCACTTAAACAAAACCAACCATCCATGTAAAAATGTTTATGTATAGTCAAATGTCAAATGTTTGTGTGAAAACCATCAAAGGTAAATCATGTATTGTATAAACAAAAATTATGTATGGTAAGTAAAATGAGACTAGCTCAACCACAAGTAAAAATGTACAAAACAAAGTATTTGAATATATCAAAAGTTATGCTTTGTAGAGTAATGCATGCTTTACAGATACAACATTTATACGGTAATGTTAAACGCCTACATTCAAGCCTTGAGACAACAGGATAACCTTAGAGTAAAAGTTATCAAAAGAAAATGTTTTCGGATTTGGTCATTCCATCCATCCAAACAAACCTAGGATTTTAGGAACGGGATTTGTCAAGTCCTATGGTACCACTACCTACTACCGAGCAGCATGATAGGTGTTAATGAATGTAATTTAGTCCCGTTAAACAAACCAAATGATATACCGAATGTAAGCATGTTTTATGAAAATAATGTACCTAATATGCTAAGTGAACATACAAGGTAGAGATGTAAAACAATGTGTCCATATGTTACGAGAACATATGCAACAGAGATGCAATGTAAAGCAATGTACTAAGTATGCCAAGTTAACATACAAAGCAAAAAAGTCATGTAAAACAATGTGCTAGCATGTTAAGTAAACTTACATAGCAAAAGAAATGTAATGTAAAACAATGTGCTAGCATGTTAAGTAAACATACATAGCAAAACATAATGAAATCATGTACTAATAGTGTACTAACGAACATAGCAAGTATATGATATGAAAACATGGAAAGCATGAAAATAACAAGTAGGCACATGTGTTTCACCCCAAAATGTTTGAAAAACAGTAAAAGAGGGGACTATGTACTCACTTGAGGGTGCTTAGAAGTCTTAAACAACAACCAAGCAAAGCTAGAGGGATCACGGAATCAAACGGCACCCTATATAGATAACTACATAAATAACCGGACCTAAATCGGGAGATTGGATAGTATGTGTCACACCCCGACCACGTAGAACATACAAAACGTGGCGGAAACGTCGGGGAGTGTTGTAACAGAATTAATTGTTTCAAATCCATGGCAATTGAAGTTTCGTTTTATTGATTAAACGTGTTATAATGTTTTAACAAACAAGGAAATACAACATAATTAACTAGTCTTGCATCTTTTATTGTCACTAAAGCCCAAGTCTGCCTATGTGTATCTTGATCATCTTATGCAACAGCTCCTGAAAAACACATGTGAAAATAGGTACGTCAGCATAAAAATGCCTGTGAGATACATAGGTTTTGTGAAAATAGGTTTCATGACTTATGTTTGAGAAAATGTTTAGTCATGGACCTTGTAAATTGTTTTGTCTTGTAAATCGTTTGAAAATCAATAAGTCTAGATGATATGTATAGATAAAAGAATAATGTATGGTTAAATGAATAACCATGTAACTGAGTTTGTATAAGATAAGTTGTTTGTAAATCAATGTCTTGTGAAAAGTATGTTATTTGTATAAAATGTTATATGTCTCAAACTGAAATGATTTAAATAACACTACAATATGTAATACCATACAAACACTTATATATAGGAAGTACCAGCGGCGTATCCACCATGCTTGTATCATATTACACACGCCTCGTTACTTAATCACTTACTCAAACCAAACTATCAAGATGAAATGTTTAACAAGTGTAGAAATGTTCATGTATAGTCAAATACGGTTCACACGGTTCACAGATACAAACGGTTCACAGATACAAACGGTTCACAGATACAAACGGTTCACATATACAAACGGTTCACAGATACAAACGGTTCACAGATACAAACGGTTCACAGATACAAACGGTTCACAGATACAAACGGTTCACAGATACAAACGGTTCACAGATACAAACGGTTCACAGATATCAACGGATCACATAGTCAAATGTTTACAACGGTTCAATATGTAGTATAATGTGTTCATATGCTGGATAAGCATATGCAACAAAAAGCAATGTAAAACAATGTACTAAGTATGCACACAATGGACATACGTAGTATGAAATGTAATGTAGAACGATGTACTAAGTAATGCACACAATGGGCACACCTAGCATGAAATGTAATGAAATCATGTACTATAATGTACTAACGAACATAGCAGGTATATGATGTGAAAACAGGAAAGCATGAAAGTAACAAGTAGGCACATGTGTTCCACCCCAAAACAGTTTGGAAAACAGTAAAAGAGGGGTCTATGTACTCACTTTAGATTGCTTAGTAGTCCTTGAGTAACAACCAAACAATGCTTAGAGATCGCGGATATCAAACGACACCTACTATAGGTAACTATGTTAATAACCGGACCTAAATCGGAAGATCTGATAGAATGAGGGTTCGTAAACCAAACGAGTGTGGAGACTCGTGTCATATGGTTTAACAAAGCCTACATACTAAATGAAACCTAACCTAAGTGCTTTCGACCCATCGCGACCCATTAAGGTAGCTTATGCTACTTTAACGCGTCGTGCGCGTGAAACGCGTTCGGACCGCCTAACTAGTCCTATGACAAGTGTTATATGCCTAAACATGTTACATAATCAGTTATGTGACAAAGGTTTAGGTTACATATGCTTAATTACCAATTATACATGAAAAGGGTATTCTGGTAATTCACCTAAGGCATATAAACTACCTATCATACAACTACTTAAACGATGTGACCATAGGGGATAACCTCGGAAGGTTATTCCCTACCTACTATGGTCACCTAATGTGTTTGGTCGGATCCTAATGATCGACCAAATGGGTCGGGTTCGAGGCATAAGCGATTTATTAGATCGCTTACCCTACGACCCTAGACAACGTGGTAATCAGTAGGCATAGTCCCAAGGGACTATAACCAACGTGATTACACTCACGTTGCGAAGTTCAAACGAACTTCGCATTGACCATTACTGGTCAACGCTGAAAGTCAAACTTTTGTTTGACTTTCAGACTCGAAAAGCAATAAAATAAGGAAAAGAACGAAAGAATACTTACGAAGGGTCCCCGAATGCTAACCTCGATTCAAAAATCTCAGGTATGAAACAATAGTTTCAACTTAGAGTTTCTCAAATCAAAGTTCTTGTAAGAAATGAGGTTGGGGTGTTGGGGTATATATAGTTTTCGGTCCACCGTTGAGATCGTTTCATGGAAACCGTGATTCGATCACATCCGTACACTTGTGGAAAGGTTATGGAAGCTAAATATGATCCTTATCTGGTGACTAAGCAACTTAGAACATGTGGAGGAGGATCAAACAGCTGCAAACAGCTGTTAAAAACACTGCATCTGGTCTGATAGTCAGTCGCGTAGCGCGACGGGTAAGCCCATAGGGCTCGCGCTACGCTAGCACCCCCCTGAATCAGAAAAGTTTCAGAATTGGCAGAAATGGTCCGTGCACGTGTTTAAGGCCTTTTTCGATGCGTTTGAACCCCGTTAACCTCATTTCAAGGCTCTAAAATGAAGTTAAAGTATAGGGAACTCAAAACATGCTCAAAAATATGCCGGATGATGGTTCGTTTGGTCGTACGAACGCGATGTTCGCTTAATTACGACGGAATGCGCACAAGCGCGAAAAACGATCCAAATGACGCGACGAATGGATTTTTCTTATGCCAAACACTAAAATAAAATATTTTAGTGCTTACATAAATTTTTGGATGTCCGGATGTATTCAGAACGTAAGTTATGCGCGAAAATGCAAACTTGAGCACTTTTTGACACTTTTAGTCCCTGAATGACACAAAAGTTTATTTTAGCATACCGAACACCTCAGAGCCTATTTCTAAGCTATGTAAAGGATATTTATGGTATGTTTAACTTATGGTCATGTTCCGGAATGTCTGTTACAGTTCAAATTGGCATACTTTCGTTGTTTGTCAACTTTAGTCCCTGTAAGCGATTTAACTTTGATTTCACCATACCAAACCTTCCAAAACTTATATCTAAGTTATGTAAAGGTTATTTAAGGTATGTTAAACCTATTTCACTATTCTGGAGTGTTTGTTGCATTAAACTGGTTATATTTACGCATTAGTGCGCGTATAACCTTCCAGAAAGCTATTTAGAGTTTGAAATCGAACAAGAGTTGATATGTGCAAAAGATACACATATTTATACAAGTCCAAAGTATGAAATACAATATTTCATTGGTTTGGCATTTGTTTGATGGTTGAAATGACACAGGTGTTACAGTCTCCCCTACTTTAGGAAATTTCGTCCTGAAATTAATTCGTAGGAGTCTATTTGTGACTTTGTGTCAGATAACCACCAGAGATATGTAAAGCATAATCCTGTCATTTCCTTAACGGACATTCTTCAGAATGAAAATGAACAGACGGAGTCATTTTCCTCAACGAGTATTCTTCAGAGGCGGAAATGAAGGAATAAACAAACGGGGATTCATTTCCTTAACGGACAATTCTGAGAAACGAAAATGAACAAACGGAGTCATTTTCAACGGTTGCTTCCTCAGAAACGGAAATGAAAATGATAGACAAACGGATATTCAATTCCTTAACGGACATATTCAGAAACGAAAATGAACAAACAGAGTCATTTTCAACGGTTGCTTCCTCAGAAACGGAAATGAAAATGATAGACCAACGGATATTCATTTCCTTAACGGATAATCTTCAGAAACGAAAATGAACTAACGGAGTCATTTTCAACGGTTGTTTCCTCAGGTTCGGAAATGAAGGATTAAACAACGGATATTCATTTCCTCAACGGATAATCTTCAGAAACGAAAATGAACTAACGGAGTCATTTTCAACGGTTGTTTCCTCAGGTTCGGAAATGAAGGATTAAACAACGGATATTCATTTCCTCAACGGATAATCTTCAGAAACGAAAATGAACTAACGGAGTCAATTTCAACGGTTGTTTCCTCAGGTTCGGAAATGAAGGATTAAACAATGGATATTCATTTCCTCAACGGATAATCTTCAGAAACGAAAATGAACTAACGGAGTCATTTTCAACGGTTGTTTCCTCAGGTTCGGAAATGAAGGATTAAATAAACGGATATTCATTTCCCTCGACGGATACTCTTCAGAACGAAAATGCACAAACGGAGTCATTTTCCTCAACGGTTATTCTTCAGAATTGGAAATGAAGGATAGACGGATATTCATTTCCCTCGACGGATACTCTTCAGAACGAAAATGCACAAACGGAGTCATTTTCCTCAACGGTTATTCTTCAGAATTGGAAATGAAGGATAAACGGATATTCATTTCCTCAACGGATATTCTTCAGAAGTGAAAAATGAATAGCTAGTTCATTTTTCCTCAACGGATACTTCATCAGAATTGGAAATGAATAGGGTTAACTTCTAGGTACATGATAAAGCTCGCTGTGGTTTCTGTGCACTAAATTCCATAATTATGTATGCATCCATAATTACGTAATTCCTTGCATAGTCCGCACAGTTTGTCTTGTAATGTTCATAAGCACATAATCACATAGTTGTTTAATTGTTATTATCTTGTTATTGATTGCAATTAACTTGGCACCTCGTACTTCGTTTCTCTTGGAAGAAACGGGTACTTAGGATTTTCGTGAAAAACGCAAGAGATCATACAATGGAAGAAATTTGGGAGTAGTCTGTTCTTCAAGGAATGCGGTTCCTTGATTGTCGGTATTGTAGGGGATATGTTGTTTATACATACAATCACATAAATACATTGCAATGTAAAAGATTTATTTATAAACAACGATAACAACTGTTTCTTGGATCTTGACAACAAAAGAAAATAATACATAAGACGTGATTATTTCTAAACGATGTTGTCTTCTGGTTGATCATATGCTCATCCCTGCGCTGGATTTGCATTAGCAAGCCTTGGGCAATTCCTACGAAAATGGCCCATCTCGCCACAGTTGTAGCAAGATCCCGGTGGAAAACGAGCTTGAGCAGGATTGTTGCCAGCTTGATTTGGTGCAGCTGCGGTTGGGCAAACCCTAGCTGTATGACCTATAAGTCCACAAACTTGGCATGTGTGGCACTTCACCCCAGCATGATGATGTAGGCCACATTGGTTGCACAAGGGTGCAGTTCCGTTGTAGGGTTTCCTGGCAGGGGGTTGAGCTGGTTGGTTGAGGACGGCTTGATCATTGTGAGCGACCACAGCGTAGTTCTGAGAAGCCTTTCGCTTCTTTGACCTCTTAGGGGATCCAGTCTGTTCATCCATGATCTTTGATTCCTCGATTGGTTTCGATTCTTCGACCGGCTTCTTGTTACCTTTTCGGAAAAGTTTACCTTTCCTGATCTTTGATTCAGTCAAGGTTGCAGATAGCTCAATGGCCTGTCTAACTGTAGTAGGGTTGCTACCAGTCAAAATGTCTTGTATTGAATCAGGGAGGCCATCAATGTACTTTTCGATTGCCTTATCCAAAGGCGTGACCATGTTTGGGCATAACAGACTTAACTCCTCATAACGGTCCGTGTAGGCTCGATGCTCACCGCTGTCTTGCTCAAGATTGTCGAATTCCCTTTCCAAAGCCCTGATCTCGTGTCGAGGACAGAATTCATTCATCATAAGGGCCCTAAGTTCAGCCCATGTCTGTGCTAGAGCAACTTCTGCACCACGATCTCTCATAACCCCGTTCCACCAAGTAAGGGCTCTCTTCTGGAACACACTCGAAGCAAACTCGACCTTGCGATTGTCAGGACACTGCACGTGGCGGAAAGTATTCTCAATGCTCTCGAACCATTGAAGAAGCCCAGTCGCTCCCTCAGAACCACTAAACTTGAGTGGTTTCGCCGAGTTAAAACTCTTGAAATTGCATGGACCATTGTTGTTGTTGTTGGCTTGATTCCATTGAGCAAAGAGGTTTGGGAATTGAGCAGCCATTTGCTGCGCAATTATTTCTGCCAGCTCGGCAGTCGCTATCGGGTTTTCGCGTCGAGGAGGCATTCTAAAAGAGGAAACATGAAAGGAAACGAGTGAGAGAATTTAGACGAAAAGAATGAGATGAAACAAATTTGATGAAAGCAATGGATAGTGGTCATTTGTTTGTTACTACAAAGCAACAAACGACCTCGGTGAATAATCAAAGTAAATAGGTCAAAAATAATGTATAGCGAAGACATGCTCGCCTATAAGTGAACACTCATCCCAAGAATTCCCAGGTAAGCACAACTGGTCTCGCGTCTGGTTGAGATGTATACGAAGTGCTTGCCTAGACAGAAAACTCAGAATACAGGCATTCACCCTTCCAGTTTGCACGTGTTCACATTATTTAAAACCCAAAACCTTGACGAGATTTTTGAAAAATCAAAGGGGTTCAAAACCATATAACAGAGGGTTCAAAACCTTACAATAGAGGGTTCAAAACCTTGTAATAAATCATCCTAGAACAGATGATTAGTTTTCAAAGCGATTTTGAAATTTATGTTCTTGTTGTGGTAGTCGCCTAAGGATAGGTGACGGTATTGTTTTATGACTAAACGCAAGTAAACTCGCGTTAGGGTCCTAAGAAGGTTATAGACTAGATCAAAGCATTACTAATAACCTAATTCCCTATAACCATTGGCTCTGATACCATCTTTTCTGTCACACCCCGACCACGTAGAACATACAAAACGTGGCGGAAACGTCGGGGAGTGTTGTAACAGAATTAATTGTTTCAAATCCATGGCAATTGAAGTTTCGTTTTATTGATTAAACGTGTTATAATGTTTTAACAAACAAGGAAATACAACATAATTAACTAGTCTTGCATCTTTTATTGTCACTAAAGCCCAAGTCTGCCTATGTGTATCTTGATCATCTTATGCAACAGCTCCTGAAAAACACATGTGAAAATAGGTACGTCAGCATAAAAATGCCTATGAGATACATAGGTTTTGTGAAAATAGGTTTCATGACTTATGTTTGAGAAAATGTTTAGTCATGGACCTTGTAAATTGTTTTGTCTTGTAAATCGTTTGAAAATCAATAAGTCTAGATGATATGTATAGATAAAAGAATAATGTATGGTTAAATGAATAACCATGTAACTGAGTTTGTATAAGATAAGTTGTTTGTAAATCAATGTCTTGTGAAAAGTATGTTATTTGTATAAAATGTTATATGTCTCAAACTGAAATGATTTAAATAACGCTACAATATGTAATACCATACAAACACTTATATATAGGAAGTACCAGCGGCGTATCCACCATGAAATGTTTAACAAGTGTAGAAATGTTCATGTATAGTCAAATACGGTTCACAGATACAAACGGTTCACAGATACAAACGGTTCACAGATACAAACGGTTCACAGATACAAACGGTTCACAGATACAAACGGTTCACAGATATCAACGGATCACATAGTCAAATGTTTACAACGGTTCAATATGTAGTATAATGTGTTCATATGCTGGATAAGCATATGCAACAAAAAACAATGTAAAACAATGTACTAAGTATGCACACAATGGACATACGTAGTATGAAATGTAATGTAGAACGATGTACTAAGTAATGCACACAATGGGCACACCTAGCATGAAATGTAATGAAATCATGTACTATAATGTACTAACGAACATAGCAGGTATATGATGTGAAAACAGGAAAGCATGAAAGTAACAAGTAGGCACATGTGTTCCACCCCAAAACAGTTTGGAAAACAGTAAAAGAGGGGTCTATGTACTCACTTTAGATTGCTTAGTAGTCCTTGAGTAACAACCAAACAATGCTTAGAGATCGCGGATATCAAACGACACCTACTATAGGTAACTATGTTAATAACCGGACCTAAATCGGAAGATCTGATAGAATGAGGGTTCGTAAACCAAACGAGTGTGGAGACTCGTGTCATATGGTTTAACAAAGCCTACATACTAAATGAAACCTAACCTAAGTGCTTTCGACCCATCGCGACCCATTAAGGTAGCTTATGCTACTTTAACGCGTCGTGCGCGTGAAACGCGTTCGGACCGCCTAACTAGTCCTATGACAAGTGTTATATGCCTAAACATGTTACATAATCAGTTATGTGACAAAGGTTTAGGTTACATATGCTTAATTACCAATTATACATGAAAAGGGTATTCTGGTAATTTACCTAAGGCATATAAACTACCTATCATACAACTACTTAAACGATGTGACCATAGGGTATAACCTCGGAAGGTTATTCCCTACCTACTATGGTCACCTAACGTGTTTGGTCGGATCCTAATGATCGACCAAATGGGTCGGGTTCGAGGCATAAGCGATTTATTAGATCGCTTACCCTACGACCCTAGACAACGTGGTAATCAGTAGGCATAGTCCCAAGGGACTATAACCAACGTGATTACACTCACGTTGCGAAGTTCAAACGAACTTCGCATTGACCATTACTGGTCAACGCTGAAAGTCAAACAAAGTTTGACTTTCTGACTCGAAAAGGAATAAAATAAGGAAAAGAACGAAAGAATACTTACGAAGGGTCCCCGAATGCTAACCTCGATTCAAAAATCTCAGGTATGAAACAATAGTTTCAACTTAGAGTTTCTCAAATCAAAGTTCTTGTAAGAAATGAGGTTGGGGTGTTGGGGTATATATAGTTTTTGGTCCACCGTTGAGATCGTTTCATGGAAACCGTGATTCGATCACATCCGTACACTTGTGGAAAGGTTATGGAAGCTAAATATGATCCTTATCTAGTGACTAAGCAACTTAGAACATGTGGAGGAGGATCAAACAGCTGCAAACAACTGTTAAAAACACTGCATCTGGTCTGATAGTCAGTCGCGTAGCGCGACGGGTAAGCCCATAGGGCTCGCGCTACGCTAGCACCCCCCTGAATCAGAAAAGTTTCAGAATTGGCAGAAATGGTCCCTGCACGTGTTTAAGGCCTTTTTCGATGCGTTTGAACCCCGTTAACCTCATTTCAATGCTCTAAAATGAAGTTAAAGTATAGGGAACTCAAAACATGCTCAAAAATATTCCGGATGATGGTTCGTTTGGTCGTACGAACGCGATGTTCGCTTAATTACGACGGAATGCGCACAAGCGCGAAAAACGATCCAAATGACGCGACGAATGGATTTTTCTTATGCCAAACACTAAAATAAAATATTTTAGTGCTTACATAAATTTTTGGATGTCCGGATGTATTCAAAACGTAAGTTATGCGCGAAAATGCAAACTTGAGCACTTTTTGACACTTTTAGTCCCTGAATGACACAAAAGTTTATTTTAGCATACCGAACACCTCAGAGCCTATTTCTAAGCTATGTAAAGGATATTTATGGTATGTTTAACTTATGGTCATGTTCCGGAATGTCTGTTACAGTTCAAATTGGCATACTTTCGCAGTTTGTCAACTTTAGTCCCTGTAAGCGATTTAACTTTGATTTCACCATACCAAACCTTCCAAAACTTATATCTAAGTTATGTAAAGGTTATTTAAGGTATGTTAAACCTATTTCACTATTCCGGAGTGTTTGTTGCATTAAACTGGTTATATTTACGCATTAGGTTACATATGCTTAAATTTTAGGTTATAGTTACCTAATCAGTTTAGATGTCAAAATTTAGGTTACATATGCTTAAAATGAATTTATGCGTAAAAAGGGTATTTTGGTAATTTTCCTAAGGCATATAAACTACTTATCATACAACTACTTAAACGACGTGACCATAAGGTATAACCTCGGAAGGTTATTTCCTATACAACTATGGTCACCTAATGTGTTTGGTCGGATCCTAATGATCGACCAAATGGGTCGGGTTCGAAAGTATAAGCGAGTGTTTAGATCGCTTACCTTTACGACCCTAGACAAGCACAATTCTAAAAGTGACGAGCTAAACATGTTAAAACATGTTTAACGAGGTTTGAAAACAGGTTTGGTATCAAAACAAACGGTTTTGATACCCACAAGTAGTTTGGTTACAAAATACGCGAGAATACGCATTTTGGCCGAAACTACGACTCGTCATTGAGCCTAGATAACGTGGTAATCAGTAGGTATAGTCACTAGGGACCATAACCATCGTGATTACGCTCACGTTATGAAGTTCAAACGAACTTTGCATTGACCATAAACTGGTCAATGCAGAAAGTCAAATGCAGATTGACTTTAACGCTAAAACGAATGAAAAGAAAGAAAGAATACTTACAGAGGCTCCCCGCAAGCAAATCTTGATCCAAGTAGCTCAGGTATGAAGCAAAGGCTTCAACTTAGAGCATTTCAGATCAGATTTGAGTGAGGATGAATTGAAGTGGGTGGGTGGGGTATTTATAGATTTCTTAGGACTGTTAAGATCATTCATCGAATAACGTGCCTCGATCTCAACCGTACATGTGTGACCCTTGTTTTGTGAAACCTTGGGCACCCCTAGAAATGGCCTATAGTATTGAAAATACCATGTGCAAGGCCCCTAAACAGCTGGAACAGGCTGGAAATGGCTGGAAAACACTTTTGCAGAACTGGGAGGTCCATACGGACCGTATGGATAAGTGCTTACGGTCCGTAAGCCTTGTGCAGACCAGCAAAGTTTGATTTTTGGCAGAACAGGCCCCTGGGACTCCGAACTTGATTTTTGATGCGTTTTGACATGTTTAAGCCCCGTTAACCTCATTTTAAGGCTCTAATATGAAGTTAAAGTATAGGGAACTTAAAATATACTCAAAAATATATCGGATGTCAGTTCGTTTGGCCGTACGATTGCGTTGTTCGGTTAATTACGACGGAAATCGTAACCGACGCGAAAACGATCCAAATTGTGAAACGAATGAAGTTTTATCACGGAAATCACTAAAATAAAATATTTTAATGATTACATAAATTTTTGGATGTCCGGATGTATTCAGAACGTAAGTTATGCGCGAAAATGCAAACTTATGCACTTTTTGACGCTTTTAGTCCCTGAATGAGCATAAAGTTTATTTTAGCACACCGAACCCCTCAAAGCCTATTGCTAAGATATGTAAAGTATATTTAGGGTGTGTTTAACTTATGATCAATTTCCAGAATGTCCGTTACAGTACAAATTAACATACTTTCGCAGTTTGTCGAATTTAGTCCTTGTAAGCGAATAAACTTGATTTCAGCATACCAAACCTTCCAAAATTTGTTTCTAAGTTATGTAAAGGTTATTTAAGGTATGTTAAGTCCATGTCACTGTTCCAGAGTGCTTGTTGCATTAAATTGGTTATATTTACGCATCGGTGCACGTGTAACCTTCCAGAAAGCGATTTAGAGCCCGAAATCGAACAAGAATTGATATGTGCAAATGATACACACATTTATACAAATCCCAAGTATGAAATACAAAATTTCATTGGTTTGGTATTTTTTTGATGGTTGAAGTGACACAGGTGTCACAGTCTCCCCTACTTCAGGAAATATCGTCCCGAAATTTATTTAGAGGAAACTTGAGAGAGCTTGAAACATGAAGTTGAAAAGATCAAACCACACTGGTTAAAGTCCTGAACTTCTAGTAACTTTAAATAACATCATGCTTGCAATGTGAGAGGGACACTTATATACAAGTATATAAAGCGTTATTGGTGCGTCCACCGTACCTCTATTACATTGTTCACATTTTGTTATGGTTGCCACTATCGGTTCTTACACATAGTAAGCCTTACCGTGGTTTCCGTGCACTGAAATTTGTAATTATGTATGCATCCATAATTACGTAATTCCTTGCATAGTCACGTAGTGCATCTTATAATGTGCAGGGGAAGAAAATAATGAACGAACTTGTGATGATTGTGACTAGACCACCATAGGGTCCCTTTAATTAAATCAATAAATGATTTAAATAGACTACCAAGGAGTCTGTTCAGCTATGGCCTCACATGTCATTCTTAACCAGATTCTGACTCGATCTTTATGACTAGACCACTAAAAGGGTCTCTTATGAATCATGGAATGGTACTATATAATCCAAGGGTTTTGACTATCATGTAGAAGCCCAATAAGGATTTAAGGTAGTAACTTTTTGAATATCCTACTATGAATCCCTCATATGAAGATATGAAAGATTCTACGAGGATTTGGATAACGAATATCCAGAGTATACAAAATCACAAAATGAATAAAAGAAAACACAAAATGCATAAACACATAATCACATAATTGTTTAACCTGATCATTAATTTGTTATCTTTGGACACGGATATTTAAAGCACACCAGGAATCCAATCCGTGGATTTCATTTGGTACTTTTAAACATTATCAAGAATCTAACTATGAAGATAGAAAGATCTTAAAGAGAAAATTCAATTTCGATTATAAGGAATCGAAATGTTCGAATTTAGGTACACAAGGAATCCAATTAAGGACTCCGATTTGAATGATAATTATCCACAAGGATCTAATTGTGGAGATAAAAAGATCCCATATGGATTTTAGAAGTTGAAGATGTTTTGAAACATTGCACTGGATGTGGTTAAGTCAAAACATGAAGTAAAAAAAATGCTTATGGAGTTGAGATGCTAGATATGTCAAGGCGACATATGAAGCAGAATTTGAAGGTTAAGTCAATGTATGAGAAAAATGTTTTTGAAAACTATGCATGGGGTTTCTCTGTTTTTTTTTTAAATTGTGTTTAATGTTTTTGAATTCTTACATAATACTTTTTGAAATCATAAAGTAGGTGCATTAGATAAAAAAAATGTTTTAAAATCATGCGAGATGAAATTTTTGAAATTATGTATAAGGTTTTTGAAAATATGAATAATGCTTTTTGAAATCATGCACTTGATAAGAAAATATATTGTGTTAAATATTGTTTTCGGACTATATGAAACATGATGAAATCATGAAGGTTGTTTTTGAAAGCATAGACAATATTTTTGAAATTATGGAGGTTGTTTTTGAAAACATAGACAATGCTTTTGAGATCATGCATTTGATAAGTAAATACACTATATTCAAAATGTTTTCGAACTATATATAAAATGTTTTTGAAATCATGAAGGTTGTTTTGAAAACTTATGTTATGCATGTTGAAAAATTCAGAACGTAATGGGTATGAAAAATACCTTAGTTTTCTAACAAAGGATTTAAAGGTATAGATGTGCAAAAGCACAATTACTCATAATGTCACTTTATTTCCTGTACTTCGTTTCTTAGAATGAAAGGAGTACTGAGGAAATTATGAGTGACTACTTGAAAGGGAGGATCACAAGAGTAGCTTGTAAAGAACATAGTTCCTTGATGTAGGTATCATAGGGAAATGCCATACACATATGTAACTACACTTGTACATCAGAATTGAGAACACCAATTCAACAAAAGAAACAAAAGTAACAGATACAAATTATGTAAAGCAGCAGCTTCTTCTAATCATCCAAATGCTCATCCAAGGGTTGGATTTGCATTGACAATCTTTGGGCATTTGTTCATGAAATGGCTCGTCTCGCCACAGTTGTAGCAAGTACCAGACGGAAAACGAGCTTGAGTAGGGTTGACTTGGAGTTGGGTAGCAACAAGATTTGCAACAGCTTTGTTCTGGATAGCAAAGCGACATATGTTAACCAAATGTCCCCACCGTCCACAGTGGGTACATTTGAAGAAGGGTATGAGGTTTGAATGATGACGGTTGCATCGTTTGCACCATGGGGCAGTTCCTAAGTACGGCTTCCTAGCTGGTGGCGCGGCCACTTGGCTAGGTCCCGCTTGATTAGGTGTAACTGTTGCGGGTTTCCTTGAAGCCTTAGGCTTCCTTGATTTTGGTGCAGGCTTGACTTCTGCTTCCTTCGGTGACTCTTGAGTGGCTCCATTTATGAGACGAGACATGGCAATGCCTAGATCCACAGACTTCAGAATCACTTCGCCTATTTGCTGGGCAAATTTGGCTGTTTGCTCGGACATTTGACCGTTGCTGAGTTAAAGAGACATTCTAGAAGAAATGAAAAGCATAGGAAGAAACAAGTGAAATGTTGTCAGATAAACAAAAGAGAATGGAAATGCATAACAATTGCGATCATTTGTTTGTTACCTAAGGCAAACAAATGAGACGGTGACAAATCAAAGCAAGCGGGTCATAATAATGTATCGCTGAAGACATGCTTGCCTATAAGTGAACACTCACCCCAAGAGTTCCCAGGTAAGAGTGACTGGTCTGATACTGCGGATTTGTACGAACACTCTAGCCTTAGACAGAAAGCTCAGAGTACAGGCATTCACTCTTCCAGTTTGCACGTGTTCACATTATTTAGAACCCAAAATGTCACACCCCGACCACGTATAACATAAAAAACGTGGCGGAAAATGTCGGGGAGTGTTGTAACAGAATTAATTGTTTCATAACCATGGCATTCGAAGTTGTATTTTATTTATCAACAAGCGTATTACATTGTCAATACAGGAAATAAAGAGTTTATAACATAATTAAACTAGTTATATCTTCATTTTTAGTCTCTAAGGTACAAGTCCGTCCTAGTATCACGATCATCATCCTACGGAAAAGCACCTGAAAACACATGTGAAAGTAGGTACGTCAGCATAAAAATGCCTGTGAGATACATAGGTTTTGTGAAAATAAGATTCATGACTTAAGTTTAAGAAAATGTTTAGTCATGAACCTTGTAATTTGATTTGTTTTGTAATTTGCTTGAAAAACAATAAGTTCAGATGATATGTATAAGTAAAAGAATAATGTATGGTTAAATGAATAACCATGTAAAATGAGTTGTATAAAATAAACCGTATTGTAAAACAAAGTCTTGTGAAAACATGTTACTTGTGTAAAATGTATAAGTCCAAAATGAATGATTTAAATAACGCTATGATATGTAATATAATACAAACACTTATATATAGGAAGTACCAGCGACGTATCCACCATGCTTGTATCATATTACTCACATCTCGTTACTTAAGTCACTTAAACAAACCACCAATGTATAAAGTCTATGTTTAAACCAATAGTCAAAAGTCCTTGTATAAGCCATGTCAAATGTTTATAAGTCCAAAAGTAGTCAAGTAATGTGTATCAAATGTTATGTATTGTAAATAAAATATTGTCCCATAATCCAAATGTAGAAATGTACAAAACAAAGTATTTTGAATATATCAAAAAGTTATGTTTTGCAAAGTAATGCATGTTACATTGATACAAACATTTATGTGGTAAGTTAACGCATACATTCAAGCCTTGAGACAGTCGGATAACCCTTTCAGTCAAGGTTATCAAAAGAAATGTTTTCGGATTCAGTCATTCCTTACATCCAAACAAACTCGGGATGTCAGGAATGGGATTTGTCAAGTCCTATGGTACCAGTACTTACTACCGAGCGGCGTAGCTAATGTTAATGAACGTATAATAGTCTCGTTTGTGCAAACCAAATGTCATAGCAAAAGTGAACATGTTATATGAAAATAATGTACTAAGTATGCTAAGTTAACATACAAAGCAGAAAAGTCATGTAAATCAATGTGCTAGCATGCTATCAGTTAACATACATAGCAGAAATGTAATGTAAAACAATGTACTAAGTATGCACACAATGGGCATACATAGCATGAAATGTAATGAAATCATGTACTATAATGTACTAACAAACATAGCAGGTATATGATGTGAAAACATGGAAAGCATGAAAGTAACAAGTAGGCACATGTGTTTCACCCCAAAACAGTTTGAAAACAGTAAAAGAGGGGTCTATGTACTCACTTGAGATTACTCAGTAGTCCTGGAGTGACAACCAAACAATGATAGAGATCACGGAATCAAAGGGCACCTAATATAGGTAACTATGTTAATAAACCGGACCTAAATCGGAGGATCGGATAGAATGAGGGTTCGTAAACCAAACTAGTATAGAGACTCGTGTAATATGGTTTAACAAAGCCCACATACTAAAACGAAACCTAACCTAAGTGCTTGTGACCCATTACGACCCGTTTAGGTAGCTTATGCTACTTTAACGCGTCGTTCGCGTGAAACGTGTTCGGAACGTCTAACTAGTCCTATGACAAGTGTTATATGCCTAAACATGTTACATAATCAGTTATGTGACAAAAGTTTAGGTTACATATGCTTAATTACCAAATATACATGAAAAGGGTATTCTGGTAATTTACCTAAGGCATATAAACTACCTATCATACAACTATTCAAACGATGTGACCATAGGGTATAACCTCGGAAGGTTATTCCCTATATACTATGGTCACCTAATGTGTTTGGTCGGATCCTAATGATCGACCAAATGGGCCGGGTTCGAAGGTATAAGCTATTTATTAGATCGCTTACCCTACCACCCTAGACAACGTGGTAATCAGTAGGCATAGTCCCAAAGGACTATAACCAACGTGATTACACTCACGTTGCGAGTTCAAACGAACTTCGCATTGACCATAAACTGGTCAACGCAGAAAGTCAAACAAAGTTTGACTTTCAGACTCGAAAAGACTCGAAAAGCAATAAAAGAACGAAAGAATACTTACGAAGGGTCCCCGAATGCTAATTTAGATCCAAATAACTCAGGTATGAAACAATGGTTCCAACTTAGAGTCTTTTAGATCAGATTCTAGTGAGTTTGAAGCAAATGGGGGTGGGGTATTTATAGTTTTCGGGTAACCGTTAAGATCGTTTCATGGAAACCGTGCTCAAATCTCATGCGTACACTTGTTGGAAAGTTAAGGTGACTAAAATGGCCCTTAATCAGCTGAAAGGTCAAGTGTGAGCATGTGGTTGAGGATTAAACAGCTGGAATCTGCTGATTAAGTGATCTTATCTGATCAGAGAGGCTGATGCGGCCCGCTTCAGGATCAGACAAAGCTCAGGCGGGCCGCCTGGAGCTTCTGATCAGAAACCAAGTTTCAGAAATTACAGTTTCAGTCCCTGCACGTGTTTAAGGCCATTTCCGACACTTCTAAGGCCCGTAAAGCCAACTTTAAGGCCCTAAAATGATGCCTAAACATTGTGGACATGAAACATGCCCAAAAGTATGTCGGATGTTGGTTCGTTTGGTCGTACGAACGCGATGTTCGCTTAATTACGACGGAATGCGCACAAGCGTGTAAAACGATCCAAATGACGCAACGAATGGATTTCTCTTATGCCAAACACTAAAATAAAATATTTTAGTGCTTACATAAATTTTTGGATGTCCAGATGTATTCATAACGTAAGTTATGCGCGAAAGTGCAAACTTGTGCACTTTTTGACACTTTTAGTCCCTGAATGACCCAAAAGTTTATTTTAGCATACCGAACCCCTTAAAGCCTATTTCTAAGCTATGTAAAGGATATTTATAGTATGTTTAACTCATGGTCATGTTCCGGAATGTTCGTTACAATTCAAATTGGCATACTTTCGCAGTTTGTCAAGTTTAGTCCCTGTAGACGAATAAATTTGTTTTTGCCATACCAATGCCTTCAAAACTTATTTCTAAGTTATGTAAAGGTTATTTAAGGTATGTTAAGTATATGTTGATTTTTCGGAGTATTTTTCGTATTAAACTGATTACGTTTACGCATCAGTTTGCGTAAAACTCTCCAGTAAGCGATGTAGAGTTGAAATTACATAAAAGTCAAAACATGAAAAATGTAAAACACAACCAAACAAACATTGGGATCAAATAACATTGTTTTATTGATAATAGAACTGTTCACAATGATTACAAGCCCGGATGTTACAGTCTCCCCTACTTGTGGAAATTTCGTCCCGAAATTTATTTAGAGGAAACTCGTGGGAAAAGATGCGGATATTTCGCCTTCAATTGATCTTCGCGTTCCCAAGTAAACTCGGGTCCACGTTTAGCTTCCCAGCGAACTTTGACCAAAGGAATGCGCTTGCGTTTAAGCCACTTGACTTCACGTTCCATGATTTCCACTGGCTTCTCAACAAATTTCAGTGTTTTGCCAACACGAATTTCGTCAAGCGGTATGTGGAGGTTCTCATCAGCTAAACACCTCTTGAGATTGGACACGTGAAAAGTTGGATGAACATTTCCAAGTTCAGGAGGTAACTCAAGTCTGTAGGCTACCTTTCCGATTCTTTCGACGATCTTGAATGGTCCAACGTATCTTGGTGCAAGTTTTCCTTTCTTTCCAAATCTGATCACACCTTTCCAAGGTGAGACCTTAAGTAATACTCGATCACCGACTTGAAATTCCAAGGGCTTACGTTTTGGATCCGCGTAACTCTTTTGACGGCTTCTAGCTGTCTGAAGGTTATCACGAACTTTCTTTATCTTGTCAGTTGTCTCTAAAATGAGAGCAGGTCCAGTAAGTTGAGCCTCGCCGATCTCATTCCAGCAGACTGGTGAACGACATTTTCGACCATAGAGAGCCTCGAAAGGAGCCATTTTGATGCTGGTGTGATAACTGTTGTTGTAGGAGAATTCAATCAACTTAAGATGTGAATCCCAACTACCACCAAAATCGATCACACAAGCTCTAAGCATATCCTCCAGAGTCTGGATTGTTCTTTCAGATTGACCATCCGTTTGCGGATGATAAGCCGTGCTCAGATTAAGTTGGGTCCCCATAGCAGATTGCATGGTTCTCCAAAAATGAGACGTGAAACGAGCATCTCTGTCAGAAATGATGTTCAAAGGAACACCATGTCGAGCCACAATTTCATCCACATAGATTTTTGCAAGTCTGTCAGCAGGAAAATCCTCGCGGATTGGCAAGAAATGCGCTGATTTAGTAAGACGATCAACAACTACCCAGATGGCATCATGACCTTTCTTTGTGCGTGGAATTTTGGTGATGAGATCCATAGTAAAGTTTTCCCATTTCCAAACCGGGATCTCTGGTTGCTCCAATAAACCAGAAGGACGCTGATGTTCAGCCTTAACCTTAAGACAAGTAAGGCATTTTGATACGTATAAGGCAATGTCTTTCTTCATACCAGGCCACCAATAATGAATACGAAGATCCTTATACATCTTATCTGAGCCCGGATGAATAGAATAACGCGACTTATGGGCTTCATCCATAAGCAAGGTACGAAGATCATCCTGGCTTGGGACCCAAAAACGGTCCATGAAGTAGTACGATCCATTGTCCTTCAGTTCCAAAGCAGGCGTTATGTGATAGGGAAATTCCTTATCCATTAAACCTTGTGAAACACAAGATTGTTGAGCCTGAGAAATGCGTGCTTGGAAATCGGATTGAGCTTGAATAACAGATTGAACACGTACACAATGAAGCTTAGTACGTTCCTTACAACTTAATGCATCAGCTACGACATTCGCCTTACCAGGATGGTAGCGAATTTCGCCGTCATAGTCGTTTAAAAGCTCAACCCAACGTCGTTGCCTCATGTTGAGTTCTTTCTGATTGAAGATATGCTGAAGACTTTTGTGGTCCGTGAAAACCACACATTTTGTACCGTACAAATAGTGTCTCCAGATCTTAAGAGCGAAGACAACTGCACCCAACTCAAGATCTTGAGTGGTGTAGTTCTTCTCATGTATCTTCAACTGCCTCGATGCATATGCTATGACTTTGTTCCTTTGCATCAGGACACAGCCAAGACCCAATTTAGATGCATCGCAATAAACGACGAAATCATCATTGCCCTCAGGCAAAGTTAGAACAGGCGCGTCGCAAAGCTTCTGCTTCAAGTCTTGAAAAGCTTCCTCTTGTTTGTATCCCCAATCAAAGGGCTTGTTCTTCTGAGTTAAAGCAGTTAGAGGAACTGCAATTTTCGAGAAATTCTCAATGAAGCGGCGGTAATAACCCGCTAGACCAAGAAAAGAACGAACCTCAGTGGGAGTAGTAGGCGTATCCCAATCCTTGATCGCACTGATCTTGGAGGGATCTACATGAATACCTTGTTCGTTGATAATATGCCCAAAAAATTGAACTTCTTTAAGCCAAAATTCACACTTGGAGAATTTGGCGAAAAGTTGCTCTTTCTTTAGGAGTTCTAGAGTAAGACGAAGATGTTGCTCGTGATCAGCTCGCGTCTTGGAGTATTTGGCACGAACTGATCCAAATAAGGTTTGCAGACCCTATTCATTAAGTCCATGAAAACAGCAGGAGCATTAGTCAAACCGAATGGCATGACTGTGAATTCATAATGCCCATTACGAGTGCGGAACGCTGTCTTGGGAATATCTTCTTCATGCACCCGAAGTTGATGATATCCAGAACGTAGATCAATCTTCGAAAAATAAGAAGCGCCCTGCAGCTGATCAAAGAGGTCGTCTATGCGCGGTAGGGGATATCGATTCTTGATGGTAAGCTTGTTAAGCTCACGATAATCGATACACATCCTAAAGGATCCATCCTTCTTCTTGACAAAAAGAACGGGAGCACCCCAAGGTGAAAAGCTAGGACGGATAAAACCTTTGTCAGAGAGCTCCTGAAGCTGCTTAGATAACTCTTGCATTTCAGACGGTGCAAGACGATATGGAGCTCTGGCAATGGGATTTGCACCAGGTACGAGATCAATGCGGAACTCGACTTGGCGTGCTGGGGGTAGACCAGATAACTCTTCAGGGAATACGTCAGAATAATCCCGAATGACAGGAATATCTGAAATTGACTTACCCTTGCCTTTATCCACTGTAACATGAGCTAAGAAGGCCACATAATTCTTTCGCAGATACTTCCGAGCTTTAAAACAAGACATGAGTTTGGGACCACCGGCAGGTTTCTCACCTTGAACCTGTAGGATCTCGCCTGTCGAAAGCGGTACACGAACGATCTTCTCGAAACAAACCACCTCTGCGTGATGCTTGGATAACCAATCCATTCCCACAATAACGTCGAAGCTTCCAAGTTGCATAGGCGTGAGGTCGATAGGAAAAAGATGGTCGTTAAGATTTAACTGGCAGTTGTGAAGAACAGGATCAAGAATAATGGGTTCACCTCTAGCAACCTCTACAGTTAAAGGTTTTCCTAGTTTCGTTATAGACACGCGATGTAACAACTGTGCTTGTAATCATCGTGAACAGTTCTATTATCAATAAAACAATGTTATTTGATCCCAATGTTTGTTTTGTTATGTTTTACATTTTTCATGTTTTGACTTTTGTGTAATTTCAAACTCTACATCGCTTTTTGGAAATTTATACGCAAACTGGTGCGTAAACGTAATCAGTTTGATGCGAAAAATACTCCAGAACATCAACATATACTTAACATACCCTAAATAACCTTCACATAACTTAGAAATAAGTTTTGAAGGCTTTGGTATGGCAAAAACAAGATTTATTCGTCTACAGGGACTAAACTTGACAAACTGCGAAAGTATGCCAATTTGAACTGTAACGAACATTCTGGAACATGACCATAAGTTAAACACACCTGAAATATCCTTTACATAGCTTAGGAATAGGCTTTAAGGGGTTCGGTGCGCTAAAATAAACTTTTGGGTCATTCAGGGACTAAAAGTGTCAAAAAGTGCACAAGTTTGCACTTTTGCGCATAACTCACGTTCTGAATACATCTGGACATCCAAAAATTTATGTAAGCACTATAATATTTTATTTTAGTGTTTGGCATGAGAAAAATCCATTCGTCACGCAATTTGGATCGTTTTTCACGCTTATGCGCATTCCGTCGTAATTAACCGAACAACGCGATTGTACGGCTAAACGAACCGACATCCGGCATATTTTTGAGCATGTTTCATGTTCCCTATACTTTAACATCCTTGTGAAGCTTAAAAATGGGCTTGACGGGTGTTAGAAGTGCCAAAACATGACGATACGCGCTCAGGAACCAAAACTGCAAAACTGCAAAAAAAAAAATAAAAAAAAAATAAATAAATAAAAAATGCAGCAAAAAGCCATTTTAAACATAAGTTAGCAGCCCCTAACACTTCCCAAAGGTCAAGTGCCACATGTTAATCTCCTATGGTGGCCAAAATTAGTTACCACAACATTTTGACAAGTGTAAGGCCTAGATCGTGCCTCTTTTTCCAAGAAACGATCCTAACGGTTGTGGGTTTACTATAAATACCCAACCCATTTTCACTCATTCCTCACTAGAATCTGATCTAAAAGACTCTAAGTTGAAACCATTGTTTCATACCTGAGTTATTTGGATCTAGATTAGCATTCGGGGACCTTTCGTAAGTATTCTTTCGTTCTTTTATTGCTTTTCGAGTCCGAAAGTCAAACTTTGTTTGACTTTCTGCATTGACCAGTTTATGGTCGATGCGAAGTTCGTTTGAACTTCATAACGTGAGCGTGATCACGATGTTTATAGTCCCTAGTGACTATACCTACTGATTACCACGTTATCTAGGCTCAGTGACGAGCCGTAGTTTCGGTCAGAATACGTATTCTTGCGTATTTTGTAACCAAACTACTCTTAGGTATCACAACCGTTTGTTGTGATACCAAACCTGTTTTCTAAACTTAGTTAAGCATGTTTTAACATGCTTAGCTCGTCACTTTTAGTTTAGTGCTTATATAGGGTCGTAAGGTAAGCGATCTAAACAATCGCTTATACTTTCGAACCCGGCCCGTTTGGCCGATCATTAGGATCCGACCAAGCACATTAGGTGACCATAGTATATAGGGAATAACCATCCGAGGTTATACCTTATGGTCGCTTCGTTTAAGTAGTTGTATGATAGGTAGTTTATATGCCTTAGGTAAATTACCAAAATACCCCTATGATGCCAAAATTCATTTTAAACATATGTAACATAACTTTTGACATCTAAACTGATTTGACAACCATATTAGACATGTTAAGGCATATATTACTTGTCGTAGGACTAGTTAGGCGGTCCGAACGCGATTCACGCGAGCGACGCGTTAAAGTAGCATAAGCTACCTAAACGGGTCGTAATGGGTCACAAGCACTTAGGTTAGGTTTCATTTAGTATGTAGGCTTTGTTAAACCATACTACATGAGTTCCCATACTCATTTGGTTTACAAACCCTCATTCTATCCGATCTTCCGATTTAGGTCCGGTTTATTAATGTAGTTACCTATATTAGGTGCCGTTTGATATTCCGAGATCTCTAGCATTGCTTGGTGGTTATCTTAGGACTTCTGAGCAATCTCAAGTGAGTACATAGACCCCTCTTTTACTGTTTTCAAACTGTTTTGGGGTGGAACACATGTGCCTACTTGTTACTTTCGTGCTTTCCTGTTTTCACATCATATACTTGCTATGTTTGTTAGTACATTATAGTACATGATTTCATTACATTTCATGCTATGTATGTCCATTGTGTGCATGCTTAGTACATTGTTTTACATTACATTTCTGCTATGTATGTTAACTGATAGCATGCTAGCACATTGATTTACATGACTTTTCTGCTTAGTATGTTAACTTAGCATACTTAGTACATTGTTTTCATATAACATGTTCACTTTTGCTATGACATTTGGTTTGCACAAACGAGACTATTATACGTTCATTAACATTAGCTACGCCGCTCGGTAGTAAGTTGTCACACCCTGACTTTGCGGAAGCGTGGTTAATTTGGTGTGACTTCTTAATACCATAGCTTAACCATAACAAAGCTATATGAAATAAAACCATGCAAGATCATCCATTTAATTAAGTTTTGAAAACCAAATACAACAACATTGTCTTAACAATCACAAACATCAACATGACATAAACATAGTTTAAGGATTGTGACTTGTCCAGGAAAGAGTCACATTCCCCAAACCCGGATGACCTCGTAACTAGTGCAGCGGGAAAATGTGTCATACCGCGCCAGATCCTTTAATTCCTGAAATACATGTAAGTTGAAAAATCAACAATAATGTTGAGCGAGTTCATGTGTTTAGTATGTGCGCGCGGATAAACCTTTGTAATCATTGCAAGTATGAATGTTTTGTAAACTCTGGTATGAAAGCAAATAAGGAAACATATCAGTTATTGTGTATCCACATGGTCCAACCTGCGGGCGCATGGGAGGGGATAGGACAAGGTCACCACATGGTCCAACCTGCGGGCGCATGGGTGGTGTTACGACAAGGTCACCACATGGTCCAACCTGCGGGCGCATGGGTGGTGTTAAGACGGGATCACCACATGGTCCAACCTGCGGGCGCATGGGTGGTGTTAAGACAAGGTCACCACATGGTCCAACCTGCGGGCGCATGGGTGGTGTTAAGACAAGGTCACCACATGGTCCAACCTGCGGGCGCATGGGTGGTGTTTGTTATGCTCAAATAGGCCTATCACTCGTATCCCTCGATCGTACTACGAGGACTAATGTTCTTAAGGTTTCACCTACCCAATCACATAACCTAACAGTTCCTTCCTTAGCTGACCATACCATGTAAGAAACATTCGTAATCATAGTAACATGTATTTCACCCCCGCAGTTAAAAAAACTGAAAACAGTTAGAGAAAAGGGGGACATGAACTCACTGTGGTGCGTCTCTACCAAGTATGCCTCCAAATCGATCAGCTGTATGACGACCTACACGTGCTAACTCTATTAGACGGATGGCCGTGCCTTAGCTTTATGGTTTAAGTTTTTGGGGAAATAGTTAGGCAACTATTTCGTGTTTACGTTCTGTATACTTGGTAGTTATTTTCATTCCCAAGGATGGGGGGATTTAGTACATGTGTGCTCGTAACATTCATATTTCACTATTAAGTCTCACTTAATATATTTTATTTCCAACTCCAAAATATAAATATTCTTCTCAACAAAAAATATTATATTTTCATACATGTGATTTCCCAAAATAATACTTAGTAATATTATTTTTACTCTAAAAATAATATTTACGTAGTTCACAAAATGATCATAAACACTTATACAAGTGATGTTGTGAAAAATATATACTAAATATATTTATGTATCACGTTTTATTTTGTGAAAATCCCACCTCCGATGTTTCGTAAATATAGTCGTGGCGAAACTTATATTTTGAAAACAAGTCAAAATGTATTTCTAACACTTATAGTGAAAATATTTCTAAGTGTTAGGTTTTTGGAAAAATTTCGCCAGAGTTTCCTCTGTAACTGGAGGTGGCCACGCTTTCAAGCGTATCATTTTCTTTTACAAATCAACCAACAATTTTCTCAATCAACCAAAACAATGTTCAAATCACAAACTAGTCAAAATATGTATATAAATCGCATAAACTTCATGAACTTGTGATTTATCCAAAGTATGAAGTAAACCTCATTACTTTTAGTGGATCTTTATATAAAATAATCTGATTCTGTGAAAACCTCGTTTTTATGGAAGTTCCGTCTTTACAACTTCTCGTCAACTTTTACAAAAATAGTTATTTCGTCGAAACTTTGTGTTACACAAGTGTTTACACACTTGTGTGTTCTAAAAACCATTCTTGTTAGTGTAAGATCCATTTTTAGAAAGCATAATTTCTTTAACGCTTGGTCCTTTGAAAATACCACTTGCAGATACGTAGATCTGCTAGTTTTAAACACTATTGTACAAATTAAAACACTTTTACACAAGTTCATGATATGTGTGTGGTAGAGTTTCGCCCTTTAACCCTTGTTACTTCCAAAACAACCTTATGTCATGATCCAAGATCGTGACCAACCCGGGTTAAATGACGATCCGAGCTACCACAACATAGATCGGGTCCAAATAATCACACAATTCAAATACTACAACATTTACACAACTTATAAGCTTTTATCCACCATTTTTAGTGTTTTTAGTAGACTTTTAAGCTTCAACTTGAAAGATTTCGAGTTTTAACCGTCACAAATCATATTACCCACTTTAAAATAGTTCAAGAAGGTGATTTAAGCAACATACCACTAGCTCGAGGCTAGGGAAGAATCTATGCGAAAAACGCGTGGATAAAAGCAAGATAAAGAGGTCCTTCGCCTTCCGTTTGCACCAAGACTCCTTATATGCGACCCTTAACACTTGTAGATGCTTGGAATGTGATGAAGGAAATCGAAAGTATGATAGATGTATAAGGGGATGTTCGGCCGAAGCTAGGTAGAGAAGGAGAGAGAGTTGTGTTGTGGTGTTGTGTGATGGAAATGGTCATATGTGTTATGCTATGAACTTATAGGCAATTCTCAACATGTTTAACCAAAGGTCCATGTGTCTACTTGATACTAAGCACTCAAGATTTAATAGATCACAAAAGTACAAAGTGTGTCCCCCTACATGGGGACGGTTTGTAATGGGGGGGGGGGGGTCTAGTCCGATTCCAACTAGTTAGTTAGGATAATAGTTAGGTTAAGTAAGTTAGTTAAGTGCTTAACCCGATTAGTTGTGTGTAGTGTGTTACAATGGGTGTTAGGGTATTCGGGGACCCTAGCTGGCTCAGAAAAGATAAATAATGAAAATGACAATATTTTCAGGTTCCGGGTAAAGTCCGGTTGTTCGGTTGGATAGTAATCCGTTAAAGCGTTAACAAAGCTTTAAAGTGTCGTTATAACTCTTTTTAGTGACACAACTCATTTCTGGCACTTTGGAAAGTGTCTAGTAATATTTTTCTCATGTTTTGGCACTTTATTAGTTAGCTAAAAGCTGAATTGTTATGTAAAGTGCTGAATTTTTGTACTTAGAGTACGTTTTAGGCACATCCAGTCATTGAAACTTATTCCTAGAGACGCAGTTCTACAACCCTTATATCCCTACACTCACCACTAGTGTAGCAAAATATTTCAGGCTCTTACAGGCCTTAGAGGCAGTGTCTGCCTGATGCTGGCTTATCAGCATGTTCCATAGGTTATCCGTTCATGTGCTACTGTGCTTTTGTGCATCATGTTTGTCACTAGGGTTCAACATGTAAATAATGTAGTGACGATAAGTAAAGTATGATGCAGGTAAGTACATGGATCAGTAATCAAGTAGCAGTTTATCCACAAGTTCAAGTAAGCACAGTAATTAAGCAGTAATTAATCATTAATTAAGTTGTACGGATACCTGATTTAGTGAGGGTTGTCACATTCTCCCCCCGTTAAATAAATTTCGTCCCGAAATTTTAAGTTCTGCTACTAGATGCAGGGTTCTTAGGAAGTAAGTGGGGGTACTTCTCTTTCATTCGGTCCTCACGTTCCCAGGTGTATTCAGGACCATGCCTGGCATTCCAACGAATTTTGACGAGCTTGACACTGCTCCGGCGGGTCTTGTTTATTTTCCAATCCATGACCTCAACAGGTTCTTCTGTGAAGTGGAGCGTGTCGTCAACGTGAATCTCGTCGGTGGTGATGGCAATGGTATCTCGAATTGGACTTTTCTTCAGGTTGGATACATGAAATGTATCGTGAGCTGAATGGAGTTCAGCAGGTAAGTCCAGCTTGTATGCTACTAGTCCTATTCTTTCCAAAATTCTGAAAGGACCGATGTAGCGCGGATTTAACTTCCCACGCTTTCCGAAGCGTGCCACACCCTTCTAGGGTGATACTTTTAATAAAACCATATCTCCAACTTGGAGTTCCATATGTTTCCGGTTTGGATCTGCATAGGCTTCCTGCCTGTGGCGAGCTGCTTCGATGCGTTTTAGAATCTGCGCCATCTTGTCTGTCGTCTCTTGGACGATTTCGGGACCAACAAGTTGTCTATCTCCTGCGTCAGCCCAACATAGGGGTGATCGGCACTTGCGTCCGTAAAGGGCTTCAAATGGCGCGACACCAATACTGGTGTGGTAGCTGTTGTTGTATGAAAATTTGACCAAAGGAAAATGCTTGTCCCAGCTACCGCCCAAATCCATAACACACGCTCTCAGCATGTCTTCCAAAGTCTGTATTGTTCGCTCGCTTTGACCGTCAGTTTGCGGATGAAACGCAGTGCTCAGATTTAATTGTGAGCTAAAAGCTTCTTGGAAGGATTGCCATATCCTTGACACAAACCTTCCGTCTCTATCAGAGACGATTGAGAGAGGTACTCCATGGCGCGTAACGATCTCTCTCATGTGAATTTCGGCAAGCTTGCTCGTATTATCCTTTTCTCTGATAGGTAAGAAGTGTGCTGACTTTGTTATTCGATCCACTATTACCCAAATAGTGTCATGGCCTCTCGGCGTTCTTTTTTTTTTTTTTTTTTTTAACTTTGTAATAAAATCCATGGAGATTTGTTCCCGTTTCCATTTGGGAATCTCAGGTTGTTGCAGAAGTCCTGAAGGCTTCTGGTATTCCGCTTTAACCTTAGCGCATGTTAAACATTTGCTCACATATACAGCAACATCGCCTTTCATCCTAGGCCACCAATAGTAATCCTTGAGGTCTTGGTACATCTTATCCGCTCCTGGTTGGATAGAGTACCGTAATTTGTGAGCTTCATCGAAAATAACCTTCCTTAAACTACCAAACAGAGGAACCCAAATCCTTTTCTCAAAACATAACGTTCCTTCCTCGTTTGGTACCAGTAGCTTCTCCATCCCACGGAGGTATTCTTTTTCAAGGTTTCCTTCCTTGAGAGCTTCTTTCTGCGCGACACGAATGCGCAAGGAAAGATTGGTTCAAATAAGCATTTCTAAAGCCCTAACCCTTATGGGCTTGATCCTCTCCTTTCGACTTAGGGCATCGGCGACTACATTCACCTTCCCTGGATGATACTTTATCTTGCAGTCGTAAACGTTCAGCAACTCAACCCATCGTCTCTGTCTCATATTCAACTCCTTCTGGTTGAATATGTGCTGTAGGCTCTTGTGATCTGTAAAAATTGTACACTTTGTACCATAAAGGTAGTGTCTCCAGTTCTTTAATACAAAAACCACTGCGCCAAGTTCCAAATCATGTGTGGTATAGTTCTTTTCGTGCACTTTCAATTGACGCGATGCGTAAGCAATAACCTTTTGGCGTTGCATCAACACACAACCCAATCCTTGACGCGAAGCGTCGCAGTATACCACAAAATCATTTGTACCTTCTGGTAGTGCTAAGATTGGCGCATTGCAGAGCTTATCCTTCAATATCTGGAACGCTTCTTCCTGTTTGATTCCCCAATCAAACTTTTTATCTTTCTGCATGAGGAGTGTCAAAGGTTGAGCGATTTTTGAAAAATCCCCAATGAACCTTTGATAGTAGCCAGCCAAATCCAAGAATTGTCGAATCTCGGTTGGCGTCTTTGGCGTTTCTCAATTCTTAATCGCTTCGATCTTGGTTGGATCCACATGGATTCCATCTCCATTTACCACATGTCCAAGAAATTGGACCTCATGTAGCCAAAATTCGCACTTAGAGGGTTTGGCATACAGCTGTTTTTTTTTCTTTAGCAGCTCCAAAATAGCTCTTAGATGCGGCTCGTGCTCAGCCTTTGTTCTTGAATAAATCAAGATGTCGTCGATAAACACAATCACGAACTTGTCCAAGTGCGACTTGCAAACTCTATTCATCAAGTCCATAAAGACTGCAGGTGCGTTTGTCAAACCATACGTCATAACAAGGAACTCGTAGTGTCCATAACGAGTTCTGAAGGCTGTCTTTGGGATACTCTCCCCTTGTATCCTTAACTGATGGTATCCAGATCGAAGGTCGATCTTTGAATAAAAGCTTGAACCTTGCAGTTGGTCGAATAGATCATCAATCCTTGGCAGAGGATATCTATTCTTGATCGTCAGCTTGTTCAACTCCCGGTAGTTGATGTTTATTTGAAAATCATCATCCTTCTTTTTGACGAGTAGAAATGGGGTTACCCCAAAAGGGAATTTTGGTCTGTTATCTTCCTTCTCTACCCATTTCTAAAACTTCTCTGTCAATCCTTGCATCTCCGAAAATGTAAGTCGCTACGATGCAACGACTACGGGTGCAGTGCCTGGAATTAGATCGACGCGGGATTCGACTAATTGTTGAGGAGACGATTCCGGCAAGTCTTCGAAGAAGACTTCGGGGTATCTGCCAATCACAGGGATATCTTCGAGTTTCGGTTCTTCGGCTTCTTTTTCCACGACATGAGCCAAGAATGCAACACATCCTGTGTGCGAAAATTTCCGTGTCTTCTTTGTCTGATAATCCGTAGGAGCGTATCCTGCTCCATGAATCACAATCATTTCTCCGTTTGTCATCGGGGCGCGGATGACAATCTCCGCCGGGTTGTTCGACAACCAGTCCATCCCAATTATCACATCGAAGCTTTCGTTAGGCTTGTTCTATCGAGAACTGGGTATCTAGGTTACTTACTACTAAAACAACTATATTTTCTGAAGCTAAAATTTGACAATACTGTCAAATAGAGCATAACATTGACTACTATGAGACGTACCGATATCCACGCTTGGATTCTATTTGAGCTTTCATCCACGTGCCTGAGTGTTCTTAGGGCAATACTTCCTGAAATGCCCCACATCACCGCAATTAAAACATGCTTGGCCACAGTCTTGATCGTCAGCTTCCCTGCCTTGATAGTTGTTGTCGTCGTTATTTCCTCCGCGATTTCCGTTACCATCTTGACCTCTATTTCCATGTTTAGTACCTTGCCGACACGTTTCCTTGACATGTCTCACCTTGCCACAGTTACCACATTTTCCATATCTACACCGCCCGTTATGGGGTCGTCGACAGTTGTCGCACTTTGGTAGGATACCCGTGTACTCTTTTCTCTTTTTGGCCTTGTCGTTGCTACTCGACTGGGTACCCTGTTTGAAATTTGCCAACTTCCTCTTGTTGTCCCCAGATGACTCTACATGAGTCTCCTTCTTCTCCTCAGAGGTTGAAAATTTGTTCATCCTGACTGCCTCTTCCGTCAGGGCTACACTTAGATTGATGGCCTCAGTGATTGTTGCAGGCTTTGATGTCGTTACCATGCTCATGATTTGGGGTGCCAATCCCCAAATGAAACGCTCAATCCTCTTAAACTCCGGATCTACCATGTAAGGAACGATACGCGATAGAACTTGGAACTTCTCCACATACTCAGCTATTTTTGGACCTTCCATCTTCAAGTTCCAGAACTTAGTTTCTACCTTCTGGCTTTCTGTTCTCGAACAGTACTTTTTATGCATTAGCTCTTTCAGCTCGTCCCATGATAGAGCATACGCAGCAGCCTCGCCCATTGTCTGAACCTGAAGTTTCCACCATGACAGAGCCCCATCTCGGAACAGCCCGGAAATGTACGTGACCTGATCTCTTGGGGCGCATTTGCTCGCACGCAAAACAGTGTCCGTCTTCTCAATCCAGCGTACGAAGGTTACGGCACCCCTAGTGCCGTCAAAATGTAGGGGCTGGCAGCCTAAGAACTGCTTGTAAGTGCAGCCGTTGGGTGGGTTATTTCCTGAGGTACCTCCGTTGCGCTCGGAGTGATGGGCCTCGTATTGTGCGATGACTGCAGCAATGATTCCCTGAAGTTCCGCCTCGTTGGTGGGTATGCGTACATCCCGTCTTGGAGGCATCTTCTAAATGATGATTGTATGGGTCAGGTCATAGTAGGTAAAGTGTACGTAAGTATACAACAATATCAACACATAACATCTCATGTTATAAACAAATCAATCACATAACATCTCATGTTATAAATCAATCACCCATATTGATAGCCTCTGCAATGGTTGAGGGCTTCGAGGTAGTAACCATGCCCCTGATCTGGGGTGCAAGTCCCCAAATGAATCGTTCCATCCTTTTGAACTCCGGTTTGACTAAGTAGGGGACGACCCTAGACAAGTCGTGAGATTGCTGGATGTATTCAGGAATCCCTGGAACTCTACCTCACGCTTCTGGTTTCCAGCCCTAGAATTGTATTTCTTCTCCATCATTTCTTTGAGCTCGTCCCAGCTCAGTGCATTAGCAGTATCTTGTACCAAGGGTCTGAACCTGGAGGTTCCATTATGAGAGTGGGCCATCTAGAAATAACCCCGAGATATGAGTAACACCCTGTTGGGGCGAACAGTTACTCATTCTTAGAATGGAGTCGGTCTTTTCGGACCAACGAACAAATGCCACGACGCCTCCTGTTTTGTCAAGGTTCAAAGACTTGCAGTTCAGGGACTGCTTATAGGTGCAGCCAGTTGGGGGGGGGGGTTGTTCCCAGTGGTGCCATTGCTGTGCTTAGAGGGGAGGGCTTTTCGTCGTGCAGTTGCCTGTGAGATGCGCTTTTGCAGCTCGGCTTCTGTCCGTGGCAACGTACTGGTGTTTGTGTCACGTCTGGGTGGCATTCTCTTATGTCGAAGTGGTATGAAGCGGGTTAGACAACGTTTCAATTGTCTATGAGATATATGGCACCATAAGCCATCATGCACTCACCCAATTTTACACGTAAATATACTCAATGTATGAGTGAGGTAATAGTTTCTGAGCCTTTACATAGGCTTGCCAATTTGGCTTATTCAAGGCTACAACGCCTTGGTCATTCGTGTTTAACTTATTTCCTGCTACATTGGTTTTCACTAGCTTGACCCGCAGAGTCCACCAGGATTATTGTGCACTACAAGTCGTTATTACGTGGGCCCCCGTAATAATAAATTGTCTTGCACAGTTACCCCAAATTTTCTCTCGTCCAAGCAGTTGATCAATCAAGGAGCATTAGCAGGTGCATCGGCATGAACAGGGTCATGCTCCAATGCGGGGTCAGGAGCATCGTCGGGCTCAGGGGCCACGGCCGGCTCCGGATCAACAAACATAGGGTCGGCAGGGACTACAGAATCCTCCAAGGGCTGGCCTAAGTGTATGAACTCCATGCCATGGTCTGAATCAAGACCAGGTGGAAGAACAGGATGATACTTAATATCGTGATCAAACTCAAAGCTGTGCGCGAGAACTGGTGCAGCTGGTGACGCCATATCGGGGTCGGCGTCGTGTGAGTGATGTTGCTCTCCCGGTGTATGCAAAGATGTGGACGCCACAGACTCAAATGGGTCTGGGACAGGTGAATGAGCATGAGCCTCTTCTTGCAGGAGCGTCAGCAAGCAGTAGGCTATCATCAACAACAATAGGGTCTCGCCCTCAAATGGGTCCTCCTCTAATAGATCGTTATCGTCGTCAGAGACCACGTCGGGGGCATATCATCAACGGGAGAAGCGGCAAGGGCACAGGAGCAGGGATCACCGCGAGTGGCAAATTCCCAACAAGATGGCAATCAGTAGGCTCTGCTACGACTTCAGGCAGCGCAAAAGGGCTGGAAGTCGTCGTTGTCTGTGCCGATAGTATCGGAAATGTACACCTCGTGCTTTGATGAAACTATGTCGTCTGATACTATGGCCATGGGATTCGTAGTGTCCATCTTTCTAGTACATGCTGAAAGCATGACGTTTGTAACACAATCACATATACGTATAATAATCAATCATATAATCATATAAACATATTAGTCAATCAAATAATTCTCCTAGTCCCACTAGCCTCCCAGTCTTTCAGACTGCTCTTCCTAGTCCAACTAGCCAAATTCTCCCAACCTCTAAGACTGCCCTTCCTAGTCTCACTAGCCAACTACCTCGGTCACCTAGACCGAGCCTCGATCCTCCAGACCGAGCCTCAGCCCTCCAGGCTGAGCCTATAATAAATCATCATGCTCAACATTTGTTTGTAAAAAGTTTTGGATCTGGACTTAAGTGGTATGCAGTGTAAAAATGTTTTCGTGAGAGCCCTAGTGATCATAGTCTAGACTCGAGAAGGAATCCTAGTTCGCTATGATCAGAGCTCTGATACCAAGCTGTCACACCCTGACTTTGCGGAAGCGTGGTTAATTTGGTGTGACTTCTTAATACCATAGCTTAACCATAACAAAGCTATATGAAATAAAACCATGCAAGATCATCCATTTAATTAAGTTTTGAAAACCAAATACAACAACATTGTCTTAACAATCACAAACATCAACATGACATAAACATAGTTTAAGGATTGTGACTTGTCCAGGAAAGAGTCACATTCCCCAAACCCGAATGACCTCGTAACTAGTGCAGCGGGAAAATGTGTCATACCGCGCCAGATCCTTTAATTCCTGAAATACATGTAAGTTGAAAAATCAACAATAATGTTGAGCGAGTTCATGTGTTTAGTATGTGCGCGCGGATAAACCTTTGTAATCATTGCAAGTATGAATGTTTTGTAAACTCTGGTATGAAAGCAAATAAGGAAACATATCAGTTATTGTGTATCCACATGGTCCAGCCTGCGGGCGCATGGGTGGTGTTACGACAAGGTCACCACATGGTCCAACCTGCGGGCGCATGGGTGGTGTTAAGACGGGATCACCACATGGTCCAACCTGCGGGCGCATGGGTGGTGTTAAGACAAGGTCACCACATGGTCCAACTTGCGGGCGCATGGGTGGTGTTAAGACAAGGTCACCACATGGTCCAACCTGCGGGCGCATGGGTGGTGTTTGTTATGCTCAAATAGGCCTATCACTCGTATCCCTCGATCGTACTACGAGGACTAATGTTCTTAAGGTTTCACCTACCCAATCACATAACCTAACAGTTCCTTCCTTAGCTGACCATACCATGTAAGAAACATTCGTAATCATAGTAACATGTATTTCACCCCCGCAGTTAAAAAAACTGAAAACAGTTAGAGAAAAGGGGGACATGAACTCACTGTGGTGCGTCTCTACCAAGTATGCCTCCAAATCGATCAGCTGTATGACGACCTACACGTGCTAACTCTATTAGACGGATGGCCGTGCCTTAGCTTTATGGTTTAAGTTTTTGGGGAAATAGTTAGGCAACTATTTCGTGTTTACGTTCTGTATACTTGGTAGTTATTTTCATTCCCAAGGATGGGGGGATTTAGTACATGTGTGCTCGTAACATTCAGATTTCACTATTAAGTCTCACTTAATATATTTTATTTCCAACTCCAAAATATAAATATTCTTCTCAACAAAAAATATTATATTTTCATACATGTGATTTCCCAAAATAATACTTAGTAATATTATTTTTACTCTAAAAATAATATTTACGTAGTTCACAAAATGATCATAAACACTTATACAAGTGATGTTGTGAAAAATATATACTAAATATATTTATGTATCACGTTTTATTTTGTGAAAATCCCACCTCCGATGTTTCGTAAATATAGTCGTGGCGAAACTTATATTTTGAAAACAAGTCAAAATGTATTTCTAACACTTATAGTGAAAATATTTCTAAGTGTTAGGTTTTTGGAAAAATTTTGCCAGAGTTTCCTCTGTAACTGGAGGTGGCCACGCTTTCAAGCGTATCATTTTCTTTTACAAATCAACCAACAATTTTCTCAATCAACCAAAACAATGTTCAAATCACAAACTAGTCAAAATATGTATATAAATCGCATAAACTTCATGAACTTGTGATTTATCCAAAGTATGAAGTAAACCTCATTACTTTTAGTGGATCTTTATATAAAATAATCCGATTCTGTGAAAACCTCGTTTTTATGGAAGTTCCGTCTTTACAACTTCTCGTCAACTTTTACAAAAATAGTTATTTCGTCGAAACTTTGTGTTACACAAGTGTTTACACACTTGTGTGTTCTAAAAACCATTCTTGTTAGTGTAAGATCCATTTTTAGAAAGCATAATTTCTTTAACGCTTGGTCCTTTGAAAATACCACTTGCAGATACGTAGATCTGCTAGTTTTAAACACTATTGTACAAATTAAAACACTTTTACACAAGTTCATGATATGTGTGTGGTAGAGTTTCGCCCTTTAACCCTTGTTACTTCCAAAACAACCTTATGTCATGATCCAAGATCGTGACCAACCCGGGTTAAATGACGATCCGAGCTACCACAACATAGATCGGGTCCAAATAATCACACAATTCAAATACTACAACATTTACACAACTTATAAGCTTTTATCCACCATTTTTAGTGTTTTTAGTAGACTTTTAAGCTTCAACTTGAAAGATTTCGAGTTTTAACCGTCACAAATCATATTACCCACTTTAAAATAGTTCAAGAAGGTGATTTAAGCAACATACCACTAGCTCGAGGCTAGGGAAGAATCTATGCGAAAAACGCGTGGATAAAAGCAAAATAAAGAGGTCCTTCGCCTTCCGTTTGCACCAAGACTCCTTATATGCGACCCTTAACACTTGTAGATGCTTGGAATGTGATGAAGGAAATCGAAAGTATGATAGATGTATAAGGGGATGTTCGGCCGAAGCTAGGTAGAGAAGGAGAGAGAGTTGTGTTGTGGTGTTGTGTGATGGAAATGGTCATATGTGTTATGCTATGAACTTATAGGCAATTCTCAACATGTTTAACCAAAGGTCCATGTGTCTACTTGATACTAAGCACTCAAGATTTAATAGATCACAAAAGTACAAAGTGTGTCCCCCTACATGGGGACGGTTTGTAATGGGGTGGGGGGGTCTAGTCCGATTCCAACTAGTTAGTTAGGATAATAGTTAGGTTAAGTAAGTTAGTTAAGTGCTTAACCCGGTTAGTTGTGTGTAGTGTGTTACAATGGGTGTTAGGGTATTCGGGGACCCTAGCTGGCTCAGAAAAGATAAATAATGAAAATGACAATATTTTCAGGTTCCGGGTAAAGTCCGGTTGTTCGGTTGGATAGTAATCCGTTAAAGCGTTAACAAAGCTTTAAAGTGTCGTTATAACTCTTTTTAGTGACACAACTCATTTCTGGCACTTTGGAAAGTGTCTAGTAATATTTTTCTCATGTTTTGGCACTTTATTAGTTAGCTAAAAGCTGAATTGTTATGTAAAGTGCTGAATTTTTGTACTTAGAGTACGTTTTAGGCACATCCAGTCATTGAAACTTATTCCTAGAGACGCAGTTCTACAACCCTTATATCCCTACACTCACCACTAGTGTAGCAAAATATTTCAGGCTCTTACAGGCCTTAGAGGCAGTGTCTGCCTGATGCTGGCTTATCAGCATGTTCCATAGGTTATCCGTTCATGTGCTACTGTGCTTTTGTGCATCATGTTTGTCACTAGGGTTCAACATGTAAATAATGTAGTGACGATAAGTAAAGTATGGTGCAGGTAAGTACATGTATCAGTAATCAAGTAGCAGTTTATCCACAAGTTCAAGTAAGCACAGTAATTAAGCAGTAATTAATCATTAATTAAGTTGTACGGATACCTAATTTAGTGAGGGTTGTCATATAAGTACTGGTACCATAGGACTTGACAAATCCCATTCCTGACATCCCGGGTTTGTTTGGATGTAAGGAATGACTGAATCCGAAAACATTACTTTTGATAACTTTGACTGAAAGGGTTATCCGACTGTCTCAAGGCTTGAATGTATGCGTTAACTTACCACATAAATGTTTGTATCAATGTAACATGCATTACTTTACAAAACATAACTTTTTGATATATTCAAATTACTTTGTTTTGTACATTTCTACATTTGGACTATTTGACAATACTTTACCTACAAGTCATAACATTTGTTACACATTACTTGACTACTCTTGGACTTATAAACATTTGACATGGCTTATACAAGGACTTTTGACTATTGGTTTAAACATAGACTTTATACATTAGTGGTTTGTTTAAGTGATTTAAGTAACGAGGCATGTGTAATATGATACAAGCATGGTGGATACGCCGCTAGTACTTCCTATATATAAGTGTTTGTATGGTATTACATATTGTAGCGTTATTTAAATCATTTCAATTTGGACATATGACATTTTATATAAATAACATACTTTTCACAAGACATTGTTTTACAAAACAACTTATCTTATACAAACTCATTTTACTTGGTTATTTATTTAACCATACTTTATGATCTTATTTATACATATCATCTGATATTATCGTTTTTCAAATGATTTACAAGACAAAACAATTTACAAGGTTCATGACTAAACATTTTCTTAAACTTAAGTCATGAATCCTATTTTCACAAACCTATGTATCTCACAGGCATTTTTATGCTGACGTACCTATTTTCACATGTGTTTTCAGGAGCTTTTCCATAGGATGTTGATCAGGACACTAGGGCGGACCTGTGCCTTAGAGACTAAAAACGATGATAGACTTTGTTTAATTATGTTATAAACTCTGTATTTCCTGTGTTAAGACAATGTAACTCTTGTTTTATAAATAAAATACAACTTTGTTTGCCATGGATTTGAAACAATTAATTCTGTTACAACACTCCCCGACGTTTTCCGCCACGTCTTGTATGTTATACGTGGTCGGGTGTGACAGAAGAGTTGGTATCAGAGTCAATGGTTATAGGGAATTAGGTTATTAGTAATGCTTTGACCTAGACTATAACCTTTCTAGGACCCTAACACAAGTTATCTTGTGTTTAGATCTTAAAACATGTACATCACCTATCCTTAGGTGATTATCAAAAAAAGAAACCAAATTTTTCGAAACGATTTTTGAAAAACAATCTTCTGTTTCTGAATAATTTATTACAAGGTTTTGATCCCTCTATTGTAAGGTTTTGAACCCTTCCAGTTTAACTAAAATTTTTGGCCTTGTGCCTTCAAATTTTCAAAATCTCGTCAACGTTTTGGGTTTTAAATAATGTGAACACGTGCAAACTGGAAGAGTGAATGCCTGTATTCTGGGTTTTCTGTCTAGGCAAGCACTTCGTATACATCTCATCAGACGCGAGACCAGTTGTGTTTACCTGGGAATTCTTGGGATGAGTGTTCACTTATAGGCGAGCATGTCTTCGTGATACATTATTTTTGATCCATTTACTTTGATTAGTCACTGTGTGTCGTTTGTTTACTTTGTGATACGGACAAATGACCACCATCTTTGCGTTTGTTAATTTTGTTTCATCTCATTCTTTTCATCCAATCCTCTCACTCGTTTCCTTTCATGTTTTTCCTCTTTTAGAATGCCTCCTCGACGCGAACACCAGATAGCAACTGCCGAACTGGCAGAAATCATTTCGGAGCAGATGGCTGCTCAATTCCCAAATCTCTTTGCTCAATGGCAACAAGCCAACAACAACAACAATGCTCCATGCAAATACAAGGATTTTAACTCGGCTAAACCACTCAAGTTTAGTGGTTCTGAAGGAGCGACTGGGCTTCTTCAATGGTTTGAGAGCATTGAGAATACTTTCCGCCACGTGCAGTGTCCGGATAATCGCAAGGTCGAGTTTTCTTCGAGCGTGTTTCAGAAGAGGGCTCTCACATGGTGGAATGGGGTTATGAGAGATCGGGGTGCAGAAGTTGCTCTAGCGCAAACTTGGGCTGAACTTAGGGCCCTTATGATGAGGGAATTTTGTCCTCGTCATGAACAGCGAGCGTTGGAGAAAGAATTTGAGGACTTGAAACAAGACAGTGGCGAGCACAGGGCTTATACTGATAGGTTTGAAGAGTTGAGTCTGCTTTGCCCAACTATGGTTACCCCACTCGACAAGGCTATCGAAAGATACATCGACGGCCTACCTGACTCAGTACAAGACATCATTACTGGTAGTAACCCTGCCACACTCCGTCAGGCGATCGAGTTATCAGCGACATTGACTGAGTCGCAGATTCGAAAGGGGAAGGTGCACAAAAAGGGTGACAAGGGTAAGAAGCAGGTGTCTGATAAGGAACATAGCAAGAAAAGTCAAAACAAGAAGGGAAAGAATTCTGGAGGGTCTAGGAAGCGAAAGGCTTCCCAAAACTATGCCGTTACTGCACAGGCCAAAACTGCACCAAATCAGCCTGCGCAACCACTAGCCAAGAAGCCTTATCTTGGCACTGCACCTTTGTGCAACAGGTGTAACGGCCATCATCAACCACACCTCCAGTGTCGTCAGTGCACCAACTGCGGAAGATCTGGTCATCTTACTGCCGCCTGCCGCATTCCTGTTAACCAGAACCAGGCATTTCAGAACCCGGCTCAACAAGTTGTTCAGCCTCTTGCTCAGCAACAAGGTCAAGCTGCACGACCTCATTTTCCTCCTGGTTCGTGCTACAATTGTGGGGATCTGACCCACTACAGAAACCGGTGCCCAAGGCTAGCCAACCAGAATCAGAATGCGAACCCGAATCAGGCTCAGGCTCGAGGTCGAGCTTTTAACTTGAATGCCCAAGAGGCGCAGGCGGACGATAATGTGGTGAACGGTACGTTCTTTATTAATAATCAGCCTGCATCTGTTCTTTTTGATTCGGGTGCCGACAAGAGTTTTGTGTCATTGTCTTTTGAGCCATTACTTCGCGTGTCTAGAACAAAACTAGGTAAACCTTTGACAGTAGAAGTTGCTAGTGGTGAACCCATTGTTCTTGATTCTGTTCTTCACAACTGCCAGTTGAACCTTAATGATTATCTTTTTTCTATTAACCTCACGCCTATGCAACTTGGAAGCTTCGACGTCATTGTGGGTATGGATTGGTTATCCAAGCATCACGCTGAGATAGTTTGTTCTGAGAAGATTGTTCGTGTGCCGCTTTCGACAGGCGAGATCCTACAGGTTCAAGGTGAGAAACCTGCCGGTGGTCTCAGACTCATGTCTTGTTTTAAAGCTCGGAAGTATCTGCGGAAGAACTATGTGGCTTTCTTAGCACATGTTACAGCAGATAACGGCAAGGGTAAATCTATTTCAGATATTCCTGTCGTTCGGGATTATTCTGAAGTTTTCCCTGAAGAGTTACCTGGTCTACCTCCAGCACGCCAAGTTGAGTTCCGCATTGATCTCGTACCTGGTGCAAATCCCATTGCCAGAGCCCCATATCGTCTTGCACCGTCTGAGATGCAAGAGTTGTCTAATCAGCTTCAGGAGCTCTCTGACAAAGGTTTCATCCGTCCTAGCTTTTCACCCTGGGGTGCTCCCGTTCTTTTTGTTAAGAAGAAGGATGGATCCTTTAGGATGTGTATCGATTATCATGAGCTTAACAAGCTTACTATCAAGAATCGATATCTCCTACCGCGCATAGACGACCTCTTTGATCAATTACAGGGCGCTTCTTATTTTTCGAAGATTGATCTACGTTCCGGATATCATCAACTTCGGGTGCATGAAGAAGATATTCCCAAGACAGCGTTCCGTACTCGTTATGGGCATTATGAATTCACAGTCATGCCATTCGGTTTGACCAATGCTCCTGCTGTTTTCATGGACATAATGAATAGGGTCTGCAAACCTTATTTGGATCAGTTCGTCATTGTTTTTATTGACGACATCTTGATTTATTCTAAGACGCGAGCTGATCACGAGCAACATCTTCGTCTTACTCTGGAACTCCTAAAGAAAGAACAACTTTTCGCCAAATTCTCCAAGTGTGAATTCTGGCTTAAAGAAGTTCAATTTTTGGGGCATATCATCAACGAACAAGGTATCCATGTAGATCCCTCCAAGATCAGTGCGATTAAGGATTGGGATACGCCTACTACTCCCACTGAGGTTCGTTCTTTTCTTGGTCTGGCGGGTTATTACCGCCGCTTCATTGAGAACTTCTCAAAGATTGCAGTTCCTCTAACTGCTCTAACTCAGAAGAACAAGCCCTTTGAGTGGGGATTCAAACAAGAGGAAGCTTTTCAAAACTTGAAGCAGAAGCTTTGCGACGTGCCTGTTCTAACTTTGCCTGAGGGCAATGATGATTTCGTCGTTTATTGCGATGCATCTAAACTGGGTCTTGGCTGTGTTCTTATGCAAAGGAACAAAGTCATAGCATATGCATCAAGGCAGTTGAAGATACATGAGAAGAACTACACCACTCATGATCTTGAGTTGGGTGCAGTTGTTTTTGCTCTAAAGATCTGGAGACACTATTTGTACGGTACAAAATGTGTGGTTTTCACGGACCACAAAAGTCTTCAGCATATCTTCAACCAGAAAGAACTCAACATGAGGCAACGACGTTGGGTTGAGCTTTTAAACGACTATGACTGCGAAATTCGCTACCATCCTGGTAAGGCGAATGTCGTAGCTGATGCATTGAGTCGTAAGGAACGTACTAAGCTTCATTGTGTACGTGTTCAATCTGTTATTCAAGCTCAATCCGATATCCAAGCACGCATTTCTCAGGCTCAACAATCTTGTGTTTCACAAGGTTTAATGGATAAGGAATTTCCCTATCACATAACGCCTGCTTTGGAACTAAAGGACAATGGATCGTATTACTTCATGGACCGTTTGTGGGTCCCAAGCCAGGATGATCTTCGTACCTTGCTTATGGATGAAGCCCATAAGTCGCGTTATTCTATTCATCCGGGCTCAGATAAGATGTATAAGGATCTTCGTATTCATTATTGGTGGCCTGGTATGAAGAAAGACATTGCCTTATACGTATCAAAATGCCTTACTTGTCTTAAGGTTAAGGCTGAACATCAGCGTCCTTCTGGTTTATTGGAGCAACCAGAGATCCCAGTTTGGAAATGGGAAAACATTACTATGGATCTTGTTACTAAACTTCCGCGCACAAAGAAAGGTCATGATGCCATCTGGGTAGTTGTTGATCGTCTTACTAAGTCAGCGCATTTCTTGCCAATCCGTGAGGATTTTCCTGCTGGCAGACTTGCTCAAATCTATGTGGATGAAATTGTAGCTCGACATGGTGTTCCTTTGAATATCATTTCTGACAGAGATGCTCGTTTCACTTCTCATTTTTGGAGAACCATGCAATCTGCTATGGGGACCCAACTTAATCTGAGCACAGCTTATCATCCGCAAACGGATGGTCAATCTGAAAGAACAATCCAGACTCTGGAGGATATGCTAAGAGCTTGTGTGATCGATTTTGGTGGTAGTTGGGATTCACATCTTAAGTTGATTGAATTCTCCTACAACAACAGTTATCACACCAGCATCAAAATGGCTCCTTTCGAGGCTCTCTATGGTCGAAAATGTCGTTCACCAGTCTGCTGGAATGAGATCGGCGAGGCTCAACTTACTGGACCTGCCCTCATTTTAGAGACAACTGACAAGATCAAGAAAGTGCGTGATAACCTTCAGACAGCTAGAAGCCGTCAGAAGAGTTACGCGGACCCAAAACGCAAGGCCTTGGAATTTCAAGTCGGTGATCGAGTATTACTTAAGGTCTCACCTTGGAAAGGTGTGAACATATTTGGAAAGAAAGGAAAACTTGCACCTAGATACGTTGGACCATTCAAGATCGTCGAAAGAATCGGAAAGGTAGCCTACAGACTTGAGTTACCTCCTGAACTTGGAAATGTTCATCCAACTTTTCACGTGTCCAATCTCAAGAGGTGTTTAGCTGATGAGAACCTCCACATACCGCTTGACGAAATTCGTGTTGGCAAAACACTGAAATTTGTTGAGAAGCCAGTGGAAATCATGGAACGTGAAGTCAAGTGGCTTAAACGCAAGCGCATTCCTTTGGTCAAAGTTCGCTGGGAAGCTAAACGTGGACCCGAGTTTACTTGGGAACGCGAAGATCAAATGAAGGCGAAATATCCGCATCTTTTCCCACGAGTTTCCTCTAAATAAATTTCGTGACGAAATTTCCACAAGTAGGGGAGACTGTAACAACTGTGCTTGTAATCATCGTGAACAGTTCTATTATCAATAAAACAATGTTATTTGATCCCAATGTTTGTTTTGTTATGTTTTACATTTTTCATGTTTTGACTTTTGTGTAATTTCAAACTCTACATCGCTTTTTGGAGATTTATACGCAAACTGGTGCGTAAACGTAATCAGTTTGATGCGAAAAATACTCCAGAACATCAACATATACTTAACATACCTTAAATAACCTTCACATAACTTAGAAATAAGTTTTGAAGGCTTTGGTATGGCAAAAACAAGATTTATTCGTCTACAGGGACTAAACTTGACAAACTGCGAAAGTATGCCAATTTGAACTGTAACGAACATTCCAGAACATGACCATAAGTTAAACACACCTTAAATATCCTTTACATAGCTTAGGAATAGGCTTTAAGGGGTTCGGTGCGCTAAAATAAACTTTTGGGTCATTCAGGGACTAAAAGTGTCAAAAAGTGCACAAGTTTGCACTTTTGCGCATAACTCACGTTCTGAATACATCTGGACATCCAAAAATTTATGTAAGCACTATAATATTTTATTTTAGTGTTTGGCATGAGAAAAATCCATTCGTCACGCAATTTGGATCGTTTTTCACGCTTATGCGCATTCCGTCGTAATTAACCGAACAACGCGATTGTACGGCTAGACGAACCGACATCCGGCATATTTTTGAGCATGTTTCATGTTCCCTATACTTTAACATCCTTGTGAAGCTTAAAAATGGGCTTGACGGGTGTTAGAAGTGCCAAAACATGACGATACGCGCTCAGGAACCAAAACTGCAAAACTGCAAAAAAAAAATATAAAAAAATAAATAAATAAAAAAATGCAGCAAAAAGCCATTTTAAACATAAGTTAGCATCCCCTAACACTTCCCAAAGGTCAAGTGCCACATGTTAATCTCCTATGGTGGCCAAAATTAGTTACCACAACATTTTGACAAGTGTACGGCCTAGATCGTGCCCCCTTTTCCAAGAAACGATCCTAACGGTTGTGGGTTTACTATAAATACCTAACCCATTTTCACTCATTCCTCACTAGAATCTGATCTAAAAGACTCTAAGTTGAAACCATTGTTTCATACATGAGTTATTTGGATCTAGATTAGCATTCGGGGACCTTTCATAAGTATTCTTTCGTTCTTTTATTGCTTTTCGAGTCCGAAAGTCAAACTTTGTTTGACTTTCTGCATTGACCAGTTTATGGTCGATGCGAAGTTCGTTTGAACTTCATAACGTGAGCGTGATCACGATGGTTATAGTCCCTAGTGACTATACCTACTGATTACCACGTTATCTAGGCTCAGTGACGAGCCGTAGTTTCGGTCAGAATACGTATTCTTGCGTATTTTGTAACCAAACTACTCTTAGGTATCACAACCGTTTGTTGTGATACCAAACCTATTTTCTAAACTTAGTTAAGCATGTTTTAACATGCTTAGCTCGTCACTTTTAGTTTAGTGCTTATATAGGGTCGTAAGGTAAGCGATCTAAACAATCGCTTATACTTTCGAACCCGGCCCGTTTGGCCGATCATTAGGATCCGACCAAGCACATTAGGTGACCATAGTATATAGGGAATAACCATCCGAGGTTATACCTTATGGTCGCTTCGTTTAAGTAGTTGTATGATAGGTAGTTTATATGCCTTAGGTAAATTACCAAAATACCCCTATGATGCCAAAATTCATTTTAAACATATGTAACATAACTTTTGACATCTAAACTGATTTGACAACCATATTAGACATGTTAAGGCATATATTACTTGTCATAGGACTAGTTAGGCGGTCCGAACGCGATTCACGCGAGCGACGCGTTAAAGTAGCATAAGCTACCTAAACGGGTCGTAATGGGTCACAAGTACTTAGGTTAGGTTTCATTTAGTATGTAGGCTTTGTTAAACCATACTACATGAGTTCCCATACTCATTTGGTTTACAAACCCTCATTCTATCCGATCTTCCGATTTAGGTCCGGTTTATTAATGTAGTTACCTATATTAGGTGCCGTTTGATATTCCGAGATCTCTAGCATTGCTTGGTGGTTATCTTAGGACTTCTGAGCAATCTCAAGTGAGTACATAGACCCCTCTTTTACTGTTTTCAAACTGTTTTGGGGTGGAACACATGTGCCTACTTGTTACTTTCGTGCTTTCCTGTTTTCACATCATATACTTGCTATGTTTGTTAGTACATTATAGTACATGATTTCATTACATTTCATGCTATGTATGTCCATTGTGTGCATACTTAGTACATTGTTTTACATTACATTTCTGCTATGTATGTTAACTGATAGCATGCTAGCACATTGATTTACATGACTTTTCTGCTTAGTATGTTAACTTAGCATACTTAGTACATTGTTTTCATATAACATGTTCACTTTTGCTATGACATTTGGTTTGCACAAACGAGACTATTACACGTTCATTAACATTAGCTACGCCGCTCGGTAGTAAGTACTGGTACCATAGGACTTGACAAATCCCATTCCTGACATCCCGGGTTTGTTTGGATGTAAGGAATGACTGAATCCGAAAACATTACTTTTGATAACTTTGACTGAAAGGGTTATCCGACTGTCTCATGGCTTGAATGTATGCGTTAACTTACCACATAAATGTTTGTATCAATGTAACATGCATTACTTTACAAAACATAACTTTTTGATATATTCAAATTACTTTGTTTTGTACATTTCTACATTTGGACTATTTGACAATACTTTACTTACAAGACATAACATTTGTTACACATTACTTGACTACTCTTGGACTTATAAACATTTGACATGGCTTATACAAGGACTTTTGACTATTGGTTTAAACATAGACTTTATACATTAGTGGTTTGTTTAAGTGATTTAAGTAACGAGGCATGTGTAATATGAAACAAGCATGGTGGATACGCCGCTAGTACTTCCTATATATAAGTGTTTGTATGGTATTACATATTGTGGCATTATTTAAATCATTTCAATTTGGACATATGACATTTTATACAAATAACATACTTTTCACAAGACATTGTTTTACAAAACAACTTATCTTATACAAACTCATTTTACTTGGTTATTTATTTAACCATACTTTATGATCTTATTTATACATATCATCTGATATTATCGTTTTTCTAATGATTTACAAGACAAAACAATTTACAAGGTTCATGACTAAACATTTTCTTAAACTTAAGTCACGAATCCTATTTTCACAAACCTATGTATCTCACAGGCATTTTTATGCTGACGTACCTATTTTCACATGTGTTTTCAGGAGCTTTTCCATAGGATGTTGATCAGGACACTAGGGCGGACCTGTGCCTTAGAGACTAAAAACGATGATAGACTTTGTTTAATTATGTTATAAACTCTGTATTTCCTGTGTTAAGACAATGTAACTCTTGTTTTATAAACAAAATACAACTTTGTTTGCCATGGATTTGAAACAATTAATTCTGTTACAACACTCCCCGACGTTTTCCGCCACGTCTTGTATGTTATACGTGGTCGGGGTGTGACACGCGAAGCATTGGCTCAAAAGACAATGACACAAAACTCTTGTCGGCACCAGTATCAAAAAGAACAGATGCAGGCTGATTATTAATAAAGAACGTACCGTTCACCACATTATCGTCCGCCTGCGCCTCTTGGGCATTCAAGTTAAAAGCTCGCACTCGAGCCTGAGCCTGATTTTGGTTCTTATTCTGATTTTGGTTGGCTAGCCTTGGGCACCGGTTCCTGTAGTGGGTCAGATCCCCACAATTGTAGCACGAACCAGGAGGAAAATGAGGTCGTGCAGCTTGACCTTGTTGCTGAGCAAGAGGCTGAGCAACTTATTGGGCTTGGTTCTGAACTGCCTAGTTCTGGTTAACAGGAATGTGGCAGGTGGCAGCAAGATGACCAGGCCTTCCGCAGTTGGTGCACTGACGACACTGGAGGTGTGGTTGATGATGGCCGTTACACCTGTTGCACCAAGGTGCATTGCCAAGATAAGGCTTCTTGGCTAGTGGTTGCGCAGGCTGATTTGGTGCAGCTTGAGCCTGTGCAGTAACAGCATAGTTCTGGGAAGCCTTCCGCTTCCTAGACCCTCCAGAATTCTTTCCCTTCTTGTTTTGACCTTTCTTGCTATCTTCCTTATCAGACATCTGCTTCTTACCCTTGTCACCCTTTTTGTGCAGCTTCCCCTTTCGAATCTGCGACTCAGTCAATGTCGCTGATAACTCGATCGCCTGACGGAGTGTGGTAGGGTTGCTACCAGTAATGATGTCTTGTACCGAGTCAGGTAGGCCGTCGATGTATCTTTCGATAGCCTTGTCGAGTGGGGTAACCATAGTTGGGCAAAGCAGGCTCAACTCTTCAAACCTATCAGTATAAGCCCTGTGCTCGCCACTGTCTTGTTTCAAGTCCTCAAACTCTTTCTCCAACGCTCGCTGTTCATGACGAGGACAGAATTCCCTCATCATAAGGGCCCTAAGTTCAGCCCAAGTTTGCGCTAGAGCAACTTCCGCACCCCGATCTCTCATAACCCCGTTCCACCATGTGAGAGCCCTCTTCTGAAACACGCTCGAAGAAAACTCGACCTTGCGATTATCCGGACACTACACGTGGCGGAAAGTATTCTCAATGCTCTCAAACCATTGAAGAAGCCCAGTCGCTCCCTCAGAACCACTAAACTTGAGTGGTTTAGCCGAGTTAAAATCCTTGTATTTGCATGGAGCATTGTTGTTGTTGTTGTTGTTGGCTTGTTGCCATTGAGCAAAGAGATTTGGGAATTGAGCAGCCATCTGCTGCGCAATGATTTCTGCCAGTTCGGCAGTCGCTTTTTGGTTTTCGCGTCGAGGAGGCATTCTAAAAGAGGAAAACATGAAAGGAAACGAGTGAGATGATTGGATGAAAAGAATGAGATGAAACAAAATTAACAAAAGCAAAGATGGTGGTCATTTGTCCGCATTACCAAGCAAACAAACGACAGACAGTGACTAATCAAAGTAAATGGATCAAAAATAATGTATCACGAAGACATGCTCGCCTATAAGTGAACACTCATCCCAAGAATTCCCAGGTAAGAACAACTGGTCTCGCGTCTGATGAGATGTATACGAAGTGCTTGCCTAGATAGAAAACCCATAATACAGGCATTCACTCTTCCAGTTTGCACGTGTTCACATTATTTAAAACCCAAAACGTTGACGAGATTTTGAAAATTTGAAGGCACAAGGCCAAAAATTTAGTCAAACTGGAAGGGTTCAAAACCTTACAAAAGAGGGTTCAAAACCTTGTAATAAATCATTAAAAAACAGATGATTGTTTTTCAAAAATCGTTTCGAAAAAAATTGGTTTTTGTTTTGATAATCACCTAAGGATAGGTGATATGCATGTTTTAAGATCTAAACACAAGATAACTTGTGTTAGGGTCCTAGAAAGGTTATAGTCTAGGTCAAAGCATTACTAATAACCTAATTCCCTATAACCATTGGCTCTGATACCAACTCTTCTGTCACACCCCGACCACGTATAACATACAAAACGTGGCGGAAAATGTCGGGGAGTGTTGTAACAGAATTAATTGTTTCATAACCATGGCATTCAAAGTTGTATTTTATTTATCAACAAGCATATTACATTGTCAATACAGGAAATAAAGAGTTTATAACATAATTAAACTAGTTCACGATCATCATTTTTAGTCTCTAAGGTACAAGTCCGTCCTAGTATCACGATCATCATCTTACGGAAAAGCACCTGAAAACACATGTGAAAGTAGGTACGTCAGCATAAAAATGCCTGTGAGATACATAGGTTTTGTGAAAATAAGATTCATGACTTAAGTTTAAGAAAATGTTTAGTCATGAACCTTGTAATTTGATTTATTTTGTAATTCTCTTGAAAAACAATAAGTTCAGATGATATGTATAAGTAAAAGAATAATGTATGGTTAAATGAATAACCATGTAAAATGAGTTGTATAAAATAAACCGTATTGTAAAACAAAGTCTTGTAAAAACATGTTACTTGTGTAAAATGTATAAGTCCAAAATGAATGATTTAAATAACGCTATGATATGTAATATAATACAAATACTTATATATAGGAAGTACCAGCGATGTATCCACCATGCTTGTATCATATTACTCACATCTCGTTACTTAAGTCACTTAAACAAACCACCAATGTATAAAGTCTATGTTTAAACCAATAGTCAAAAGTCCTTGTATAAGCCATGTCAAATGTTTATAAGTCCAAAAGTAGTCAAGTAATGTGTATCAAATGTTATGTATTGTAAATAAAATATTGTCCCATAATCCAAATGTAGAAATGTACAAAACAAAGTATTTTGAATATATCAAAAAGTTATGTTTTGCAAAGTAATGCATGTTACATTGATACAAACATTTATGTGGTAAGTTAACGCATACATTCAAGCCTTGAGACAGTCGGATAACCCTTTCAGTCAAGGTTATCAAAAGAAATGTTTTCGGATTCAGTCATTCCTTACATCCAAACAAACCCGGGATGTCAGGAATGGGATTTGTCAAGTCCTATGGTACCAGTACTTACTACCGAGCGGCGTAGCTAATGTTAATGAAGGTATAATAGTCTCGTTTGTGCAAACCAAATGTCATAGCAAAAGTGAACATGTTATATGAAAACAATGTACTAAGTATGCTAAGTTAACATACAAAGCAGAAAAGTCATGTAAATCAATGTGCTAGCATGCTATCAGTTAACATACATAGCAGAAATGTAATGTAAAACAATGTACTAAGTATGCACACAATGGGCATACATAGCATGAAATGTAATGAAATCATGTACTATAATGTACTAACAAACATAGCAGGTATATGATGTGAAAACATGGAAAGCATGAAAGTAACAAGTAGGCACATGTGTTTCACCCCAAAACAGTTTGAAAACAGTAAAAGAGGGGTCTATGTACTCACTTGAGATTACTCGGTAGTCCTGGAGTGACAACCAAACAATGATAGAGATCACAGAATCAAACGACACCTAATATAGGTAACTATGTTAATAAACCGGACCTAAATCAGAGGATCGGATAGAATGAGGGTTCGTAAACCAAACGAGTATAGAGACTCGTGTAAGATGGTTTAACAAAGCCCACATACTAAAACGAAACCTCACCTAAGTGCTTGTGACCCATTACGACCCGTTTAGGTAGCTTATGCTACTTTAACGCGTCGTTCGCGTGAAACGTGTTCGGAACGTCTAACTAGTCCTATGACAAGTGTTATATGCCTAAACATGTTACATAATCAATTATGTGACAAAAGTTTAGGTTACATATGCTTAATTACCAATTATACATGAAAAGGGTATTCTGGTAATTTACCTAAGGCATATAAACTACCTATCATACAACTATTCAAACATGTGACCATAGGGTATAACCTCGGAAGGTTATTCCCTATATACTATGGTCACCTAATGTGTTTGGTCGGATCCTAATGATCGACCAAATGGGTCGGGTTCGAAGGTATAAGCGATTTATTAGATCGCTTACCCTACGACCCTAGAGAACGTGGTAATCAGTAGGCATAGTCCCAAAGGACTATAACCAACGTGATTACACTCACGTTGTGAAGTTCAAACGAACTTCGCATTGACCATAAACTGGTCAACGCAGAAAGTCAAACAAAGTTTGACTTTCAGACTCAAAAAGGCTCGAAAAGCAATAAAAGAACGAAAGAATACTTTCGAAGGGTCCCCGAATGCTAATCTAGATCCAAATAACTCAGGTATGAAACAATGGTTCCAACTTAGAGTCTTTTAGATCAGATTCTAGTGAGTTTGAAGCAAATGGGGGTGGGGTATTTATAGTTTTCGGGTAACCGTTAAGATCGTTTCATGGAAACCGTGCTCAAATCTCATGCGTACACTTGTTGGAAAGTTAAGGTGACTAAAAATGGCCCTTAATCAGCTGAAAGGTCAAGTGTGAGCATGTGGTTGAGGATTAAACAGCTGGAATCTGCTGATTAAGCGATCTTATCTGATCAGAGAGGCTGATGCGGCCCGCTTCAGGATCAGACAAAGCTCAGGCGGGCCGCCTGGAGCTTCTGATCAGAAAACAAGTTTCAGAAATTACAGTTTCAGTCCCTGCACGTGTTTAAGGCCATTTCCGACACTTCTAAGGCCCGTAAAGCCAACTTTAAGGCCCTAAAATGATGCCTAAACATTTTGGACATGAAACATGCCCAAAAGTATGTCGGATGTTGGTTCGTTTGGTCGTACGAACGCGATGTTCGCTTAATTACGACGGAATGCGCACAAGCGTGTAAAACGATCCAAATGACGCAACGAATGGATTTCTCTTATACCAAACACTAAAATAAAATATTTTAGTGCTTACATAAATTTTTGGATGTCCAGATGTATTCAGAACGTAAGTTATGCGCGAAAGTGCAAACTTGTGCACTTTTTGACACTTTTAGTCCCTGAATGACCCAAAAGTTTATTTTAGCATACCGAACCCCTTAAAGCCTATTTCTAAGCTATGTAAAGGATATTTATGGTATGTTTAACTCATGGTCATGTTCCAGAATGTTTGTTACAGTTCAAATTGGCATACTTTCGTAGTTTGTCAAGTTTAGTCCCTGTAGACGAATAAATTTGTTTTTGCCATACCAATGCCTTCAAAACTTATTTCTAAGTTATGTAAAGGTTATTTAAGGTATGTTAAGTATATGTTGATGTTCCGGAGTATTTGTCGTATTAAACTGATTACGTTTACGCATCAGTTTGCGTAAAACTCTCCAGAAAGCGATGTAGAGTTGAAATTACATAAAAGTCAAAACATGAAAAATGTAAAACACAACCAAACAAACATTGGGATCAAATAACATTGTTTTATTGATAATAGAACTGTTCACAATGATTACAAGCACGGATGTTACACAAAACCTTGACGAGATTTTGAAAACTTAGAGGGTTCAAAACCTAGTAATCAATCACCCTAGAACAGATGATTGGTTTTCAAAGTGGTTTTGAAATTCATATTCTTGTTTTGGTTGTCGCCTAAGGATAGGTGACGGTATTGTTTTATGACTAAACGCAAGTAAACTCGCGTTAGGATCCTAGGAAGGTTATAGACTAGGTCAAAGCATTACTAATAACCTAATTCCCTATAACCATGAGCTCTGATACCAACTTTTCCGTCACACCCCGACCACGTAAAACAACAAATCGTGGCGGAATCGTCGGGGAGTGTTGTAACAGAATCATTGTTTCATAACACATGGAAATTGAAGTTTTGTTTTATTGAATCAAAAGAAGTTACAATGTCTTAACAACAAAGAAACATAACATAATTAACTAGTCTTGCATCTTTTATTGTCACTAAGGCCCAAGTCCGCCTAAGTGTATCTTGATAAATCCTATGCATCATTTCCTGAAACACATGTGAAAAAAGGTACGTCAGCATAAAAATGCCTGTGAGATACATAGGTTTTATTGATTTCGGATTCATGACTTATAGGTTTAGAAAAAGGTTGTTTAACAAAAGTCAGTCATGATTCTTGTAAAATGTTTTGTTTTATAAATCATTTGAAAAGCAATGATAAAGTAGATGAATATGTTGTTTGTATGACATAAGTTGTTTTGTAAAACAAATGTTTAGTGAAAATATGTTATTTGTGTAAAATGTAATAAGTCAAATGCTGAAATGGTTTAAATAACGCTACGATATGTAATACTATAAAAGCACTTATATATAGGAAGTACCAGCGGCGTATCCACCATGCTTTTATCTTATTACACACGCCTCGTTATTTAAATCACTTAAACAAAACCAACCATCAATGTAAAAATGTTTATGTATAGTCAAATGTCAAATGTTTGTGTGAAAGCCATCAAAGGTAAATCATGTAATGTATAAACAAAAATTATGTATGGTAAGTAAAATGAGACTACTTAAACCACAAGTAAAAATGAACAAAACAAAGTATTTGAATAAATCAAAAGTTATGCTTTGTAGAATAATGCATGCTTTACTGATACAACATTTATGCGGTAATGTTAAACGCCTACATTCAAGCCTTGAGACAGCAGGATAACCTTAGAGTAAAAGTTATCAAAAGAAAATGTTTTCAGATTTGGTCATTCCATCCATCCAAACAAACCTAGGATTTTAGGAACGGAATTTGTCAAGTCCTATGGTACCACTACCTACTACCGAGCAGCATGATCGGTGTTAATGAATGTAATTTAGTCCCGTTAAACAAACAAAATGATATACCGAATGTAAGCATGTTTTATGAAAATAATGTACCTAGTATGCTAAGTGAACATACAAGGTAGAGATGTAAAACAATGTGTCCATATGTTACGAGAACATATGCAAGAGAGATGCAATGTAAAACAATGTACTAAGTATGCTAAGTTAACATACAAAGCAAAAAAGTCATGTAAAACAATGTGCTAGCATGTTAAGTAAACTTACATAGCAAAAGAAATGTAATGTAAAACAATGTGCTAGCATGTTAAGTAAACATAGATAGCAAAACATAATGAAATCATGTACTAATAGTGTACTAACGAACATAGCAAGTATATGATATGAAAACATGGAAAGCATGAAAATAACAAGTAGGCACATGTGTTTCACCCCAAAATGTTTGAAAAATAGTAAAAAAGGGGGACTATGTACTCACTTGAGGGTACTTAGAAGTCTTGAACAACAACCAAGCAAAGCTAGAGGGATCACGGAATCAAACGGCACCCTATATAGATAATTACATAAATAACCGGACCTAAATCGGGAGATTGGATAGTGTCAGGTTTCGTAAACCAAATGATTATTGGAACTCATATGATATGGTTTAACAAAGCCTACATACTAAAATGAAATCTAACCTAAGTGCTTACGACCCATTACGACCCGTTTAGGTAGCTTATGCTACTTTAACGCGTCGTTCGTGTAAAACGCATTCGGACTACTTAACTAGTCCTATGACAAGTAAAATATGCCTTAACATGTCTAATATAGTTACCTAATCAGTTTAGATGTCAAAATTTTGGTTACATATGCTTAAAATGAATTTATGCGTAAAAAGGGTATTTTGGTAATTTTCCTAAGGCATATAAACTACCTATCATACAACTACTTAAACGACGTGACCATAACGTATAACCTCGGAAGGTTATTCCCTATACAACTATGGTCACCTAATGTGTTTGGTCAGATCCTAATGATCGACCAAATGGGTCGGGTTCGAAAGTATAAGCGATTGTTTAGATCGCTTACCTTTACGACCCTAGACAAGCACAATTCTAAAAGTGACGAGCTAAACATGTTAAAACATGTTTAACGAGGTTTGAAAACAGGTTTGGTATCAAAACAAACGGTTTTGATACCCACAAGTAGTTTGGCTTAAAAATACGCGAGAATACGCATTTTGGCCGAAACTACGACTCGTCACTGAGCCTAGATAACGTGGTAATCAGTAGGTATAGTCACTAGGGACCATAACCATCGTGATTACGCTCACGTTATGAAGTTCAAACGAAATTCGCATTGACCATAAACTGGTCAATGCAGTAAGTCAAACGCAGCTTGACTTTAACGCTAAAACGAATGAAAAGAACAAAAGAATACTTACAGAGGGGTCCCCGCAAGCAAATTTGATCCAAGTAGCTCAGGTATGAAGCAAAGGCTTCAACTTAGAGCATTTCAGATCAGATTTGAGTGAGGATGAATTGAAGTGGGTGGGGTATTTATAGATTTCTTAGGACCGTTAAGATCGTTCATCGAATAACGTGCCTCGATCTCAACCGTACATGTGTGCCCCTTGTTTTGTGAAACCTTGGGCACCCCTAGAAATGGCCCATAGTATTGAAAATACCATGTGCAAGGCCCCTAAACAGCTGGAACAGGCTGGAAATGGCTGGAAAACACTTCTACAGAACTGGGAGGTCCTTACGAACCATATGGATAAGTGCTTACGGTTCGTAAGCCTTGTGCAGACCAGCAAAGATTGATTTTTGGCAGAACAGGCCCCTGTTACTCCGAACTTGATTTTTGATGCATTTTGACACGTTTAAGCCCCCGTTAACCTCATTTTAAGGCTCTAATATTAAGTTAAAGTATAGGGAACTTAAAATATGCTCAAAAATATGTCGGATGTCAGTTCGTTTGGCCGTACGATTGTGTTGTTCGGTTAATTACGACGGAAGTCGTAACGGACGCGAAAACGATCCAAATTGTGAAACGAATGAATTTTTATCAAGGAAATCACTAAAATAAAATATTTTAATGATTACATAAATTTTTTGATGTCCGGATGTATTCAGAACGTAAGTTATGCGTGAAAATGCAAACTTATGCACTTTTTGACGCTTTTAGTCCGTGAATGAGCATAAAGTTTATTTTAGCACACCGAACCCCTCAAAGCCTATTGCTAAGCTATGTAAAGGATATTTAGGGTGTGTTTAACTTATGATCAAGTTCCGGAATGTCCGTTACAGTACAAATTAACATACTTTCGCAGTTTGTCGAATTTAGTCCTTGTAAGCGAATAAACTTGATTTCGGCATACCAAACCTTCCAAAATTTATTTCTAAGTTATGTAAAGGTTATTTAAGGTATGTAAAGCCCATGTCACTGTTTCGGAGTGTTTGTTGCATTAAACTGGTTATATTTACGCATCTGTGCGTTTATAACCTTCCAGAAAGCGATTTAGAGCCCGAAATCGAACAAGAATTGATATGTGCAAATTATACACATGTTTATACAAATCCCAAGTATGAAATACAATATTTCAATGGTTTGGTATTTGTTCGATGGTTGAAGTGACATAGGTGTCACAAAGCATTTGTATCAACTGCGGCCGAAGTTCGAAGTTGTTGGCTTCGACATTCGGTGCATTGATAGCGGCGCCGAGATTTCCTACGGTGGGTCGTAGGTAATCCATAAGGGTACGTTGGTCCGCCATTGGAAGTGGGTCCCCTGAAACTTTCTCTTGATTTTTAGCTTTAAGTCTTTTTCTGAGAAAGCGTTCGAGTTCTTCTAGAGGTTCTTTTATGTCTCTACTAGAACTTGAGCTCATACACTACGTAGAAAGTTCAGATGTGGCGCTTGGGTTCCAAGTCCTGCAATAAAAACAGAAAAGAACGATGGTCAGAAGGTTCACCATGGCCCCGTGCTCAGGTGAACACGGCCCGTGGTCGGAGATACAGTAGTTGTTTTCCGGATCCCTGTAACTGGGGAGCTCCACACGGCCCGTGCTGCACCGACACGGCCCCGTGCTCAACTCCCTGTAACTTGGAAAATAAAAACTGCCAGTAACAATGCTGAGCACGGCCCCGTGTCCGACCAGGCACGGCCCGTGCTGAGCTCTGCAGAAACTGAAAATTTAAGAAAAATCCTAAAAAATAGAAAAAATAAGAAAAAACGATTAGGCCGCTGATTCATAACTTTCTTAAAATCCTTTTGTCCTCGACAGCGGCGCCAAAAACTTGATGCGTGTGAAGTGTCGTATAGTTTTTAATGTATATTTTAAACCCTTTAACACTTTTTAGCCACGTTTTAAATTTATAAAACACGATATTTACTAACACTAAACACACATATGGGCAAGTGCACCCATCGTGTCACACCCCCAAAATCCACCATGTGGAGTATCACCGCTTGGAGGCGTGACATGACCAGGATCGAGCCACCAATCATATTGAACAACGTAATCTTAGTAAGTGAAACCAACCACAATACAATTGGTGACCATAAGACAGTAACCAGTTTTAAGTTAACATCGGAAGCATAAAACGTAAGTTCAAAACATAAGTTTATAGTCCATAAGTTTTAAAACCCAAAACATAAGTTCCATAAGTTTATAAAGTTTAATTAATAAGCATGTGACATAACAGTCCGTATCCCACAACGACCTCCTCCTCGTGCAAGCTCCATAAGCGTCTAGCGACCTGTAAGGCATGTAACACCGAGTCAACAACAAAGTTGAGTGAGCTCACGGTTGGTTGGTTGATTAGTTTTAAGTTGTTTCTGAAAACGTGGTTTGACTTTCGTTGGCATATTTGCCGTGGGGATTACCCCATAGTTGAAAGTATGTTTAACCAGATCCTTCTTATTACCCAAACCATATCCATAATTAGTGGGGGCTTCCCCATGTAAACTACTAGACTGTATGATATCGACTACTACGAACAATAGTTGTGCCCTACGTCAATGTTCTATCATCATTGACAGTTTACCATAGTCCATTAGTACACGCCCGTTCAGACGACACAGTGTGAGGTTTGTTAAACCTAATAGCGCTATTAACTAATGACCCGCTCACCATCGGCCTCGGCGATTAAGTCGATATGTAATGAGGGACTTAATGATAGAGTTTTGTCTAATAAGTTTTAAGAGTGTTGTCCTACCCAAGGAGGACGAACGTACGTATTCTACCCAAGGAGAATACGCAGAATTATTACTGGCATCCTACTTATGGAGGATGGCCGTACATATCCTACCCAAGGAGGATATGTAGATTCCTTTTTAGTTTCTTAACCCATTCCCAAACCACCGGGAATCCCATGCCTTGTAGAAAGTGTGAACTCACCTCGGTTGCTCGGTTTGACTCTCAAATATAGCTAACAGTCAAGGTCGGTCAATCACGTCCTAGTATGATTACCACTTAGTTTATTAGTGACTTCAAATAGAACACAAAGTTCCTACACGTAGATAACATGCATCACTTTAACGGTTCATGCCCATATAAACTTCCCATCTATTCCCCACTCATAAACAAACATACGACATTGCACATAACACTTTTATTGACATATAACATGTTATATCATTCTCAGATAACCAACCCGACATATAGACACGCAAATTACTACTTATGTCGTTTCAGCCTTTACATTCAAAACTGGGCTGTATTCAGGGATTTTAATAAAATAGTTAACTTGTTCCAAAAATTCCCAACATTTTACAAAAGGTCTTAAATGATCCAAATATTATTTTGTAAAAATCTCGGGATCCAGTTCATTACCAATATTTTATAAAAATTCATCTTCTGGACTGCAATCAGATTCATCTTTTTCTGATTGCAGTCCATGGAATAATTTATTAAAAATTCTTCGTAAGTTCGATTTACGAAATTCCAGTGGGATAATTACAAATACATCAGTTTTCATCTACTGTACAAATTTCATGAGCTGATTCATCATAGATTTCCAGTTATGACCAAAAACATATCACCCATTTACTGCAGCAAAAACTCAGCTTCAGCTGCTGTTTTTAAAAGGGTCTTTAAAAATAGTAAACGAAGTCCAAAAATTATGATTCCAGTGCCATTAGAACCGTATTTCATAATACATAAATCTAGACTTCAGAAAATCAGTTTTTTGTAAAGTTACGGTCTGGTTACAGCCAACTGAAGTTGGCTGTAAACACCAACCAGCCCCTGTTTTCAGCTTTTTAATATTCTAACTCGAGTTATATTGGTTCCGTTAACATGCTTAATGATCAACAACATTTCTAGTACTCAATATTAACAAGTCAATCAGCAAGTAATCAGCAACATATCCAAACAACTTCATACTAACATTTTTACATCATGTTTCATCTTTTTAATGTTCTTGTTTCTTTAGTGATTTGAACATACTAAACGTACTACAACTTGTAACCAAGAAACAAGATGAGCAAGGGTTTGTCAAGAGCTTACTACTAGCACAAGGCTAGGGTAGAATCTAGTGAGGAAGATGATGAGAAGAGATGATGAAAAGACTAGAACAAAGCTCCTTAGAATGCTCCTCAAGATGCAACCTCCATGGATCACCTTTAAAGCTTTGAATGTAGCTTGATATTGATGAAGATGATGATGATGTTAAGTGATGGTGGTGGTTTCGGTTTTGGGGGAGCCGAAAATGAGAGAGAGAGTGAGTGAGGAGTGAGAGTGTAAGATGAAGAATGATGAGAAATCTATGAACCATGCTTCTTATAAGATTTCTTACATATTATGTTCAAGTTTGCAAGCAAAATCAAATAAAATAATGAGTTAAAATCTAATCAAATATTGGAAGTATGGAGGATGATTTGTGGTTCCATGGGGGACCGAAATTTCGGTTGGGGGGGGGGGGGTGGTGTCTTGATGTAAAATTTCAACTAAATGGTAATTGGTAGTTAGAATGTAAGTAACTTGATCAAAGGTTTAGTTATTGGGTTTTTAGTGGGTGTTATGGTACACGGGGACCACGACTAGTCAAAAATAATAAGACAGTGTACTTGGCAAAAAAATTTAGTGTCCCGGGTAATGTCCGGTTGTTCGGTTAAATACCGTTTTGTTAAGGTGTTTAATTATTCCGTAAAGTGTCTATTATATATTTTTGTAACACTTTTAATTCCTAACACATAGGAAAACATACCGGACTATTTAGTAACTTTTCTGTATACTACTAGTATGTTAACACGCACATGTAAGTATAACACAGTAATCAGAGAGCAATTAAGTGATTCAGCACAATCATCAAGCACTTTAATTATCATTAATAGATTGTACGGTTACATGTAATTTGAGGATTGTCACACATCGTGAGCGTAATATAGTGTTGGTAAGATACGGAGGTCGTCCAAGTACACAAGAGCTTTTAATACCGGTTTATCCTCAACGTCTAATCAAATCAAAAGTTTAGAAAAAAGGTTTTTAAACTAGAAAAATAAAACTAACTAAAATGCTGAAAAATAAAATAAAATAAAAAACAGATAGACAAGATGAATCACTTGGATCCGACTCGTGTTTAGTGTAACCTTTGATTATTTCCGCACTTTTGCACTTTTTAAGAGATTATCTTAGTTATTGTAGTAGGCCCCTCTTCTGAAGGTGACGTTACCCTTAACCCAGTAGTTTGAGTCAGCAAGGATACAATCCTAAAGGGTTGGATTATTGAAAGATAATTAATTAATTTATTAATGCATATTGTGGTAGGCCCCTCTTCTGGAGGTGACGTTACCCTCGGCTAAGTAGTCTGAGTTAGCAGGGATACAGTCCTATGTAGCCGGGTTAAAGTTTTAATAGTAGTTTACATATGAGGGGGTCAAGGAGTTCGGACCCCCGCCATCCAATACCAGTGGGTATTGAAGGAGGTCCTACTAAAGTTAACCCAGGTCCTTGCAGGATCTATACACTGAACAAGGCAAGACTCTTACCAAACCGTTCCCTTAACCCCCGACCAGGTAGCCAACATACCTCCATATAGACCGTGGATATATGAATGTTGAAAATCTTTTATTTTGTATAGACAGTAAAATAATGCCAAGACACCACAGACAAACTATAAGGAAGACTCACCTTCAACATAAGAAACTAGTTATTAAAGTCATTAATACATAACCAAATAAAAAGTGCGAAAAGATTAAAAATAAAAAGTATTACACTAGACACTTGTCTTCACCAACTGATGTAAGAGACTTAGGCAAACATGGACTTTGATTGTCAAGAACTCTTAAGATCAATCTTGGATCCCGAGACTACTCACACACTCTATGATGGATGATGGATGATGGTGGTGGATGGTGGAGTGTGGGTGAAGTGTGAGAGAGGTGGTTTGCCAAGGGATGGTTTGAAAATGAGCCAACACCCCTATTCATAGCATGTATAGAAGCTCGGACATGGCCCTGTGTCCATTGGGCACGGCCCCGTGTCCACCCATCTTCTCTTTCTTCATTTAATGCAGTTTGTCTGCATTAGTTGACCACGCCCCCGCGTCCGTTGGGCACGACCCCATATGCAGAAGCGTATTTGTACTATCAAGATTTTCCTAGATTCTGTGAATCTTAGAGTTGACCATGGCCCCGTGTCCGCTGGGCACGCCCCCCGTGGTGGGTGATAGAAGCTTCTACAACTTTGTCTTTTCTACAGACACTTGGGAACGCCCCCATGCTCACTGAGCACGGGGCGTGTTCAGCCTTCTGTTCTCTTCTTTTTGTTTTAGAGGATGCTGTCGAGGGGTCGGGCATGCCACGTTCATTCCTTTTCTTGTATTTATGTTGGATTTGGCTGCATTTTTGCTTCTTTTGTTCATTTAAGCTCTTTTAACCCTGAAAATACAAAAGGAAGACAAAAGCATACTTTTTCCAACATTAGAACTAAAAAAGGGTTAGTTTTATGCCTCATTTGATGTAATTTATATGTTGCATTTTGCACACATCAATCTCTAACACAAAACGCACAATATGTCCAAATTTTATGTAATTTTGTCCATGAAATCAGTTTCAATTTGGAATTTTTCTATGTAAAAGATAAGAAAATGAGAAATGGAGTAGAAATAAGAAGTGTAGATCTGAGAAATGGCAAGAATCTCTGGTAATTCGCTGTAAATCTCCTCCGAATCCGGCCTCTAAGCTCTGATCCCACTTGTGAGGACCAGGAGTTCGGTTACTCGAACGCGCTCAGACCGGATTAGCAACTACACGCTCGTGCTGAATCCAAGAATGTAGTAGGAGAGAGAGAAACAACTCAGACACCGTTTAACATCTTCATTCTCATTGATATTAAAGGCTTGTACAAGATCTGGAGAGAATTTGCCAGGGCTTCGCCTAAGGTGTCAAGACAACTATTGCAAATGAGGAACCATGACCACCTATTTATGCAAGGCCATCCGGATGAAACCTTATCTAACCCATCCATCCGGATGGGGTTATGTCCATCCGTCTGGATGGACTCCATCTGTCCGGAGGGACTCCATCCATCCGGAGGGACTTACAAAACACACTAACACCATGTTTCATCCCGGATTTGATAAATAACATACTTTAAACTATACATAGTCCACAAAGAGGTAAATATAGACTCGATACAAACGAAAGATACATACATATGCATCTACAGCTTGGGTTACATTTTTCAAATGATTGAATTGGGTGTATGTGCAGGTGCTACTGAAGACAGCTGAATGTTAAATCGAAGAGCGGAGCAGCCTGGCACGGAAGGCGACAGATCCCTGAGAACGAAAAACAGGGAGTTGGTTTGTTTTTGCACATAACTAAAACATAAACCCAAAACAAACTAAACTATAAAAACTTAAAAATAAAAAATATATTTTTATTTTGTGAAAAAAATTGAAAATTAAAAAATATGGTTGTTTTTAAATTTGTCAAAAATAAAAAATTTGAAAAAAACTATTGATTAAATACGTTGAAACCCTCACGGCTGAATAAACATGATTATTTCACAAGTGATTGAAAATGATTTTAACATTGTTATCAAATTTTCTTTAAATGTTTTGGATTTTAGGGGGAGTAAATATTTTCAGAAAATAGAAAAACATTTGAAAATTTGAAAAAGGCAAAAACATGAAAAAATGAAAATGTGTTTCTGGGTAAAAAGAGGAAATGATAGTACATCATTAGACGATCACAGTACGCTAAAGAAATGGAAAGTCAAATGTGATAAACGGTCTCACTGATGATATGCCAGTAGGTTTTTACACATCTAGTAGATTGATTTCGAGATATAAACCTAAATATCAATAACTTTCTTATCTCGTGGGGAACATCTCTTGGATATATGGATAACCTCCGAAATTTCGTTTGAGCGGTTGCCTGATTCTGATATACTAGGTCTTTATACTGTTTGATATCTGGGGTATTATACCAGGTCTTCTTATTTTGCGTCAGCAATGGCCTAGACCTCGTATAATACTTTACGCGCTTTAAAAGCTTTCCCTCTGCATAAAAATTGAAAAATATCGAAAGATATAAATCAAGTGCAGTTGTAAAGAAGATCCCCAGGTGGGACACACCTTAAAGTCGAGCCTTCATCTCTTTGACTGAACGGTAGTTCATACCTGAGCTCTCAAGGTCTCGCACTAACCCAGAGTACAGATATCAATATAGTATATTCACCTGTAAGAGTGAATCTAGGGAATTTTGATACGGGAGTATATTCTGAGGTGGGATACGCGAATAAGTTTAAGTTCCTAAAACACTAAATCTTGTATCTTGGAACAATTGAACTTTGTGTGAAAATTTAAGTGGATCAGTATACTGACAATCTAAGTGAATCGTTTAGAACTTAATGTGTTTATAGCTCAATGGTGCTAGTGATTTATCATAATCTAATATGATCCTCTGACATGAACTCAAACAAAATTATGTCTGTAATATTTCTTTACTGCTTTCATTAAAGAAAAAATTACAAAAAGATTTTCGGAGAGTTTTAGCATAAACTTTGAAAAATACAAAAAGATTTTGTTTCTACTTTATTTTCGACAACCGATATCTGAAAGCTGAGTTTCAAAATCTGAGTATGCTAAACATGTTTCTGAAAATAAACAAGTTCATTAATTTGAAACTTGAAGTTTTTAATCGAAAAATCGAAAAAAACAGTTTGTGAAAATCTCCAAGGTCATTAATTTGGACTTGGATGATTATCTGTGAGGATTTTGGGTGCTTATCTGTCAGATATGCATAGTTATTTGATAGGGGAGTAGAGTCGGGTAATTCTATGAGATTTCAAATTGTTAAATTTTTGAAATTATAAAGAACCAGGCAACAATTTTAAAATGTGCAATAGAGCCAGGTTCTCGATCCTAGGATATATTGAGCTTTAAATGTCATATTTTGATGCTTAGAGTCAGATTACCGATTCTGGATGATCTATAAGATTTCATTGTTAAATATTTTTTAACCTAAATTGTCAAATATTTTACAAGTTTTTTGAAATCGTTAAGCCAGATTACGATCCTGATAGCTGAGACTAAGGGGGAGTTTGAAGACGAGCTCAAAGAAAGGGGGAGCTTGTAATCGAAGAGCCAGGTGTCGATCCTGAAAAGCCGTCGGAAGCTTAACGAAAGGGGCAGCCTGGAGAAAGAGTCAGCTGAAAGGGAAGCTGAAGTAGATTGTAGAGTCACAAGGAGCTGGTTAAAGTAAAAGGGGAGTCTGTGGTACTGAAGATGTCAAAGCTTCGTGAAGACATAGAGAGAAAGAGAAGATAGAATTCTATGAGATTGACTACAGTAATATCCAAGGGGGAGTCTGTGAGTGCATAATGTCTATCACTTCCGTCAATCTCGAATCGTAGCAGAAAACTGAACAAGACATGGTTTTATAATGTTAAATATAGGGGAATGGCATAATTGTAAATAAGGAGAAGTTCCTTATGAGAACTGTATGGGCATAAGCTAGTATAGGTTTGCGTCTGTCTTGGGTTATTTTGTAAGGGTTAGATTAGAAACAATTAGTGGGCTTGTTTATATGTTTTGGGGTCAATGGGGTATGGGCTTGGCTGTGACACCCCAGGAAAACCATGCAACTTAACTAGCTTCATCAGTGAGTACGTACCAAATTTCGGGACGAAAATTCTTTCAACTTGGGGATAATGTGACAACTCGTATTTCAGAACCTATCTTTGTACTTTGATGTAACGTTTGTGAACGTGATACGACTATATGAACTTGGTTGATTAATTGAATGTTATGATTATGTGTTTATGTGAATGTATGTATGATGTAAACGCACAACACTCACCCGACCGCACAAGCCATTCGGGCTACACAACTTGTACTCGAATCTATAGGGCAGCCCAAGTTTGGGTTCGACCCATCCCCATTAGTCGATTAACACATGGGGTGCTAGTACCCATCTCACACTTTACCAAAACACACAAATTTACAAACCCTAGCTCTCTTCCTTGTCTCTAGAACTCGACGGCAACACACACCCTCTCTATCGAAGATCTTTTCTTGTTCAGATTAATCATCTATTCCATCCTCCTCTCAATCGGTTAGTGTTCATGATGTTATGATTCCATGATTGATTTAATGATTAAGTGTTGCTTATATGATAAACAATGATGTTTATGTGATTATGCTTAGGTGAATCGGATGTTATAATTAAGAACCGAATAGATGTTAATTGATCATCATGTCCTGTTTTCGGATTGTTGTTTAATGATTTGGAGAATGTTAAATGATTGCTTATGATTGCAAATCACTAGGGGTTGCTCATGTAGATAGAATCACTTGTGTAGGGTGCTTAAACCGAATTAGAGTTGATGTTTATGTGATGATAATCTTGATTCAGATGCATGTAATCGGCTGTATATTCATGAACTCGGACTAAACAATAGGATTTGATAAGTTATTGTTCATGTATTGATTATGTATTCATTAGGGTTCATATGAATGGAATGATTAAAAACCTTTGTTTGATCGATTAAGGGATTGGTTAGAATTTGTGATTGTGTTAATTGATAAATGATAAATTTGGAAATAATTGAATGTTGTAACTGATATGCATGAAAAACGGAATTTAAAACCATTCTCACAAGACCTCTTGGTCGCACAAGAGGTCCATTCGAACAAGAAGTCTGGTCGCACAAGATTACCGGATCACACAAGAGGTCCCCAGTCGTACAAGACTGTTGGATCGCACATGTTGTTATGTTGTTTAACTGTTGGGCCGGATATTCATGTTGGGCTGGGCTAGTCCGATCGCACAAGCCATCCGGATCGCACAAGCTATCCGGATCGCATAAGAGAGTTTTTGTTTACTTAATTGGGCCGTCTACTTGCTGAACCACTTATGTTATTGGGCCGGGTATAAGGCTGATCGCACAACCCATTGTGGATCGCACAAGTTGTGCTGATCGCACAATAGGTTTGGCCGCCTGTTTATTGGGCTTTATCTTTGGGATCGAACAGGTGTTAGTATGTTATGTAATTGACTGCTAATGTGTTATACGTGTCTGCCATGATCAATACGTGTTAGTAACCTGTTAACTTGTGTAAACATACGTGCTTTACTTGAACCTAGACCTGACTTGTATGGTAACCATGTTAGGATGTGGTTAGCCTCACTAGCTCGATTGACCTTTCTGTGTATCTGCCAAGCAAACCAAGGTGAGTTCACACTAGCCAAGGCATGGGATTCCCGGTGGGTTGGGAATGGGATTGAATAACTACTCGTACAACCATTACTATTAAACTACTTACTACAGTCCTCGGATTGAAGGGCACGTACGTAAAACCTACGTACAGTTATACTTATTACTGTCCTCGGATTGAAGGGCACGTACGTAAAACCTACGTACAGTTATACTTATTACTGTCCTCGGATTGAAGGGCACGTACGTAAAACCTACGTACACGACTATAAGACCATCAACTCTATCAAAGGAAGTCCCTCATTTATCGACTTAATCGCCGAGGCCTATGGCGAGCGGGTCATTAGTTAATAGCGCTATTAGGTTTAACAAACTTCACACCGTGCCAGTCGGACGGGCGTGTACTAATGGACTATGGGCAAAGGGTCAATGCTGATAGACATTGACTTAGGGCACCTCTTACATTTTTGTAGCAGTCGATACGCGTGGTCTAGTAATACATGGGAAGCCCCCACTAATCATCGCACACATGCCTGGAATGGCCGCGATACGAATTAACATGATACATGGTTTACAAAACGACATACGGTTTACAAAACGAATACTATAACTAAACAACCAACTGTGAACTCGCTCAACTTTGTTGTTGATTCGTTGCTACATGCCTTGCAGGTCATTAGGTACTCATGGTTGCACAGGGAGGAGCAGTCATTGTGGGGTATGGCAGTGTGTGCCATACTATGAACATTACCTTATTTCGTATTTAATACTGACAATGGGTTTTACAATTATGCTTCCGCTAAACACTTAACTATGATTTGGTTTTGAACCCCTTTCATATTGTTTGGTTGAATTATGTTTACTTACTTGCTTGTTCAATATGATTGGTGGCTTGATCCTGGTCAGTCACGCCTTCAAGCGGTGATACTCCGCGTGTGGATTTTGGGGGTGTGACAGATTGGTATCAGAGCCATTGGTTATAGTGAACTTGGTTTTAATAAGGGAAAACGTTTTTGTTAAAACCAGACTCTAACCTGTACAGTGCTCTACGATCCACAACGATGCTTCACTCCACGTGCAAGGCTCGACATTCTAGGTGATATGGTTTACGATTTATTGCCTACTTGCTAGATTACATAGAACTTTGCTTATGGTATGCTTAAATAAACGTAGTCACTGTTAATTGAAAACACGAGTGTGCTTACTCTCTTCTGTCATCGCACTTTCGCGAACCTCTCTCACTCATGTTTCTCTTGATATGAAGATCATGTCTAGACGCGTTAACATGACACAAGCCCAGTTGACGGCTCTGATTAACGAACAGGTTGCTGCGGCACTTGCAGCCGCACAAGCAGGAGGTATACCCTGCAGTTTAAACTCATTCTAGGATCTTTAAGTCCTACTCTCGTGAATCTACCTTTGTGTTAAACTTCGTCCTTTCTTACACCCACAACAGGTCAACATGCTCAGCCACCTGTGTGCACCTTCAAAACTTTTATGGACTGCCGACCCACTACTTTTAGCGGCACTGAAGGAGCTGTAGGTCTCCTCCACTGGTTTGAAAAGCTTGAATCTGTGTTCGAGCTGTGTGAATGCCCTGAGGCTTGCAGGGTGAAGTATGCTACCGGTACCCTAGAGGGTTTAGCTCTCACATGGTGGAACGCTCAGGTTCAAATGCTGGGGTTGGTTGCTGCTAACGCCACCCCATGGAACAACTTTAAGGAGATGATCAAAGAGGAATATTGTAATCGTGATGACATTCACAAACTGGAAGTCGAGTTCTTCAACCTCAAGATGACGGGGTCAGAGATTGAAGCTTATACAAAAAGATCAAATGAGCTTGCCATACTGTGTCCTACTATGGTGGACCCTCCAATTAAGTGTATCGAACTTTATCTCAAGGGCTTAGTGCCAGAAATCCAAATTTATGTGACTTCAGCAAACCTCGCCACCATCCAGCAAGTTGTACAATTGGCTCACCGTCTTACTGATCAGGCGGTGGAGCAGAACAGGTTACCAAAGCGTATTAGTGCTACAGCTACTTCTGAAACTCCTAGTGACAACAAGAGAAAATGGGATGGAGCTTCAAGTTCTATTCAGTCTCAGTCTCAGCAGAGAAGAACGGAAGACTACAAGAGCCCTGGTGAGCAATCTTCTGGTAGCCTAGGGCAAGGTGGTTATTGAGGAAACCTTCCAAAGTGCAACAGATGCAACAGACACCACAGTGGTCAGTGCAACAAGGTTCATTGCCAGAGGTGTCTCAAGATGGGTCATGAAGCTAAGGATTGTAGGATCTTACGACCTGCGAATCAGAACCAGCGACAACAACCACCAGCTCCACAAGACCAGCAGCGGCAACAACGAGACAACAAGGGATGCTTTCAGTGTGGAGCTAAAGGCCATTTCAAGAGAGATTGTCCCCAACTGAACCGGAACCAGAACAACAACAACAATAACAACAACCAGGAGAATGGAAACAACGGGGGTAACAACGGCAATGGTGCAAGGGGTCGTGTGTTCGTTATTGGCCAGGGTGAAGCGAGGAATGATCCCAATGTTGTGACGGGTAAGTTCCTTCTCGACGACTTTTATGTTACAATCTTATTTGATTCGGGTGCTGATACCAGCTACGTGTCTTTAAAAGTTAGCCAAATGCTTAAGCGTACCCCAACACTTTTGAATCCTAAGCACACAGTAGAGTTAGCTAATGGTAAAAGTTTAGAGGTCACCCACATAGTTAAGGGTTGTAATCTTGTTCTTGCTGATCATACTTTCTCAATCGACCTCCTTCCTATCACACTGGGTAGTTTCGACGTTGTTATAGAGATGGACTGGTTATCCCAATACCAAGCAGAGATTCTTTGCAACGAGAAGATTGTTCGTATTCCTCGCCCAGGTGATGAACCTCTCATGATTCGTGGCGACAAGAGTGGTGCTGTTGTAAGCATCATCTCTTTCCTTAAGGCTCAGAAGTGCTTGAGAAAGGGGCACACTGCTATCTTGGCTCTCGTTACCGACACCTCGAAGAAAGAGAAGAAGATAGAGGATTTTCCGATCGTACGCGACTATCCTGAGGTATTCCCTGAGGAATTGCCTGGCCTTCCGCCTCATCGCCAGGTCGAGTTCCAAATCGAGCTAGCTCCTGGAGTAGCGCCCATAGCTCGTGCCCCGTATCGCTTAGCTCCATCAGAGTTGAAAGAACTCTCTACGCAACTACAAGAACTCTTGGATAAGGGTTTTATTCATCCTAGCTCTTCGCCCTGGGGAGCTCCAGTGCTATTCGTGAAGAAGAAAGACGGTACTTTCAGAATGTGCATCGACTACCGTGAACTTAAGGTAACTGTGAAGGATTGCTATCCTCTTCCACGCATTGACGACTTGTTCGACCAGCTGCAAGGGTCGAGCTACTATTCAAAGATTGATTTGAGATCAGGATATCACCAGCTGAGAGTCCGAGAAGAGGACGTCTCCAAAACAGCCTTTAGAACTCGATATGGACACTATGAGTTTTTGGTTATGCCTTTTGGGCTGACAAACGCACCTGCGGTTTTCATGGATTTGATGAATAGAGTGTGCAAGCCTTACCTGGACAAGTTCGTCATAGTTTTCTTCGACGACATTCTGATCTATTGGAAGAGTCAGGAGGAACATGAGCAGCATCTGCGACTCATTTTGGAACTCCTTCGAACAGAACAGCTGTACGCCAAGTTTTCAAAATGCGACTTCTGGCTTCGTGAAGTCCATTTCTTAGGCCATGTGGTGAACAAGGATGGGATACACGTTGATCCATCCAAGGTAGATTCGATCAAGAGCTGGCCTGCACCTCGTACGCCAACGGAAATTCGTCAATTCTTGGGTTTGGCAGGTTACTACAGAAGGTTCATCAAGGACTTCTCCAAGATTGCACAGCCTCTCACGTCCCTAACGCAGAAAGGCGTTGTTTATCGATGGGGAAACGCACAGGAATTAGCATTTCAGCATTTAAAGGATAGACTTTGCAGTGCACCTATCCTTTCATTGCCAGAGGGCACAGACGACTTTGTGGTTTACTGCGACGCATCCATTCAGGGTCTTGGTTGTGTATTGATGCAGCGGGATAAAGTTATAGCCTACGCCTCACGCCAGCTTAAAGTTCATGAAAGGAACTACCCTACACACGATCTAGAGCTGGGAGCTGTTGTTTTTGCACTTAAGATATGGAGACACTACCTGTACGGTACCAAGTGCGCCATCTACACAGATCATAGGAGTCTCGAGCATATCTTCAAATAGATGGAACTGAATATGCGACAACGACGATGGGTCGAGCTACTGAATGACTACGAATGCTCAATCAGGTACCACCTAGGCAAAGCCAATGTTGTGGCTGATGCCCTCAGTCGAAAGGACACTGCGCCTAAGCGCGTACGAGCTTTACAACTCACTATACAGTCTAGTCTTCCTTCTCAAATACGAGACGCTCAGGTAGAAGCATTGAAACCAGAAAACGTCAGGGCTGAAGCCCTACGCGGCTCAAGGCAATGATTAGAACAAAAGGAAGACGGTGCTTACTACGTAACAGGACGCATTTGGGTCCCACTCTATGGAAACCTATGAGAGCTTGTGATGGATGAGGTACACAAGTCTCGCTACTCAGTACATCCTGGTTCGGATAAGATGTACCACGATATCAAAACTACATATTGGTGGCCTAGCATGAAAGCTCACATAGCAACGTACGTTAGCAAGTGCTTGACTTGTGCGAGAGTCAAGACGGAATATCAGAAACCTTCAGGCCTACTCCAACAACCAGAAATACCACAATGGAAATGGGAGCAAATTTCCATGGATTTTGTTACGGGCCTACCTAGATCTCAACGTGGTAACGATACTATTTGGGTGATCATGGATCGACTCACAAAGTCTGCTCACTTCTTGGCTATCAAGGAAACGGATAAGTTCTCCACTCTAGCAGACGTATATCTTAAGGAAGTTGTCTCGAGGCACAGAGTGCCCACCTCTATTATCTCTGATCGTGATGCACGCTTTACTTCAGAACTATGGCAAGCAATGCACAAGTCTTTTGGCTCACGTTTAGATATGAGCACAACTTATCACCCGCAAACGGATGGGCAGTCTGAACGCACCATCCAGACCCTTGAAGACATGCTTAGGGCATGTGTAATTGACTTTGGCAACGGCTAGGAAAAGCATCTACCACTTGTGGAATTTTCGTACAATAACAGCTACCACACCAGCATTAAAGCTGCTCCGTTTGAGGCATTGTACGGGCGTAAATGCCGGTCACCTCTTTGTTGGGCAGAGGTGGGGGATAGTCAGATCACTGGCCCAGAACTTGTGGTAGACACAACAGAACGAATCGCTCAAATATGACAACGAATGGCGGCAGCTCGTGATCGTCAGAAAAGCTACGCCGACAAGGACAAGAAACCACTCGAGCTCCAGGTTGGGGAGCGAGTGCTACTCAAAGTTTCACCCTGGAAGGGTGTGGTTCGTTTTGGTAAACGAGGCAAACTTAACCCATGATACCTCGGACCTTTCGAAGTCATCGAGAAAATAGGCAAGGTGGCCTATAAACTAAACTTACCAGCAGAACTCAGTGCAGTTCACAACGTTTTCCACGTGTCGAATCTGAAGAAGTGTCTGTCAGATGAGACCCACATAGTTCCTTTGAAGGAGCTTACTATCGATGAGTAGTTACGATTCGTCGAGGAACCAGTTCAAAGCACAGACCGGGATCTTAAGGTCCTCAAGCGCACTAGAATACCTCTCGTTCGAGTTTATTGGAACTCCCGTCGCGGCCCAGAGTTCACCTGGGAACACGAAGATCAAATGAAGCAAAAGTATCCCCAACTATTCGCAAACAGTACAACCACTACTGAGGCTGAAACTACGGAATTTCGGGACGAAATTCCAGATCAACGGGGGGAGGATGTGACACCCCAGGAAAACCAGGAAAACCATGCAACTTAACTAGCTTCCTCAGTGAGTACGTACCAAATTTCGGGACGAAATTTCTTTCAACTTGGGGATAATGTGACAACTCGTATTTCAGAACCTATCTTTGTACTTTGATGTAACGTTTGTGAATGTGATACGACTATATGAACTAGGTTGATTAATTGAATGTTATGATTATGTGTTTATGTGAATGTATGTATGATGTAAACGCACAACACTCACCCGACCGCACAAGCCATTCGGGCTACACAACTTGTACTCGAATCTATAGGGCAGCCCAAGTTTGGGTTCGGCCCATCCCCATTAGTCGATTAACACATGGGGTGCTAGTACCTATCTCACACTTTACCAAAACACACAAATTTACAAACCCTAGCTCTCTTCCTTCTCTCTAGAACTCGACGGCAACACACACCCTCTCTATCGAAGATCTTTTCCTGTTCGGATCAATCATCTATTCCATCCTCCTCTCAATCGGTTAGTGTTCATGATGTTATGATTCCATGATTGATTTAATGATTAAGTGTTGCTTATATGATGAACAATGATGTTTATGTGATTATGCTTAGGTGAATCGGATGTTATAATTAAGAACCGAATAGATGTTAATTGATCATCATGTCCTGTTTTTGGATTGTTGTTTAATGATTTGGAGAATGTTAAATGATTTCTTATGATTGCTTATGATTGCAAATCACTAGGGGTGGCTCATGTAGATCGAATCACTTGTGTAGGGTGCTTAAACCGAATTAGAGTTGATGTTTATGTGATGATAATCTTTATTCAGATGCATGTAATCGGCTGTATATTCATGAACTCGGACCAAACAATAGGATTTGATAAGTTATTGTTCATGTATTGATTATGTATTCATTAGGGTTCATATGAATGGAATGATTAAAAACCTTTGTTTGATCGATTAAGGGATTGGTTAGAATTTGTGATTGTGTTAATTGATAAATGATAAATTTGGAAATAATTGAATGTTGTAACTGATATGCATGAAAAACGGAATTTAAAACCATTCGCACAAGACCTCTTGGTTGCACAAGAGGTCCATTCGAACAAGAAGTCTGGTCGCACAAGATGACCGGATCGCACAAGAGGTCCCCAGTCGTACAAGACTGTTGGATCGCACATGTTGTTATGTTGGGCCGGATATTCATGTTGGGCTGGGCTAGTCCGATCGCACAAGCCATCCGGGTCGCACAAGCTATCTGGATCGCACAAGAGAGTCTTTGTTTACTTAATTGGGCCGTCTACTTGCTGAACCACTTATGTTATTGGGCCGGGTATAAGGCTGATCACACCCCCAAAATCCACACGCGGAGTACCACCGCTTGGAGGCGTGACTGACCAGGATCAAGCCACCAATCATATTGAACATATAAGTAAATAGTAAATGTCATTCATCAATACGATAGGTGTTTTCAAAAACCAAACATAAACAAGTGTGTAGCGGAAGCAATAATGTAAAAACCCAACATAAGTATTAAGTTGAAGTGTCACAAAAGAGTGTATCATAACATCCAAAATCCGTGCCCACAATGACCGCGCCTCCCGTGGAAGCTCCAAGAGTACCTATGGTCCTGCAAGGCATGTAACAGAGAGTCAACAACTAGTTGAGCGAGTTCACAGTTAATAGTTCAGTAATTGTAATAGTATAGTAAGCCTTATGTTCGTTCATTAAGTCATGTATCGTTTTAGTTCGTATCGCGGCCCTCTAGGCATGTATGCGAAGATTAGGGGAAGTTTTCCGAGTATGCTAGACTAGGTATATTTGTATCGCGGCCACCCGACATGTGTGCGAAGTTTAGTGTATAGTTCGCAGCCTTCCTAGGCATGTGTGCGAAGATTAGTCATATTATCGCAGCCAACCCCGGCGTGTGTGCGAAGATCAGTTCTATTAGTATCACCAGTCTAGTCGTATCTTATCAATAACCCTTCCTCACCCGAGGACCCTATAACTAAGTTCCATAAGCTAGGTAAGTACAAGTAAATAATCCAACCCATTCCCACCCTGGGAACCCCATGCCTTGGCTGTGTGAACTCACCTTGGTTTGCTCGGTATGCTAAGTATGTCCTCACAGTTAATCAATCACGTCCTAAAGTACGCACGTGTACATAATCAGTTTATATTTACGAAGTTGGCACGTAAGTATAGCCATAGTGGACAACGCATCAATAATCACCAAGTAGCACATTGCACGTATTCATGATCATACAAGTCAGGCATAGCATCTAACAGCAGTTAGTTAACTCAGTTAAGTTTTAACAGAATCAAATTACCAAATAGTTTACCCAGTCGGCGAAACACCCCTGTTTCGCCGTGAAACCCTTTGACGAAACACTTACGTTTCGTCGTACCTGCCCATGACGAAACACATTTGTTTCGTCGTGAATTACGTTTCGTCGAACATGTCAGTTACGTCGTGAATCAGTTACGTGCAGGAACCCTAATCGCCGATTCAACAGTTTACAGCAATCATTCAAACATCGTTCAATATAATAAGTCTTATGTTACTAATCATTAATCTATGCATCACAACCGAACCATTAATGAAACAAGGATCATATCATCATCACAAACAAATCAAAACAATCATGAGATAATATCATCAAACATATACGAACAAAGACAAATCACGGAACTAATCACACTAACCGGTATGGGATGAACAAGGGAGGATTAGAGAGAGAAAGATGATGGTGGGAGATGGTTATCGCCTTCACACAGTGGAGAGTTCTAGGGTTTCTTTTTCGCCAAAAGTGTGAAAACAGAAGTCGGTTCACGTTTTAATATACAAATTTACGTACTGGGCCCGTAGTGGGCCTCGGCGAATCACTGGGCCGGCGAAACACTTTTGTTTCGTCGAGATGTTCTATGGCGAAACACACTGTTTCGTCGAGTTGTTTGATGGCGAAACACATCTTGTTTCGTCGGGTCCTTTCATGTGTTAAACCGTTAAGTTTTTCAACAGGTTTCATGTTATACAACCAAACACAAAATCATGCAAACACAATGCGTTTCATTATAATATAGCGTGTACAGTTACAAGTTAAACAAGTCAAACAACTACACAGTCAAAGTCAACGTGCATATAATGCGAAGGTGAAAGTCGTAAACTCGAGTTGTCACATTATCCCCAACTTGAAAGAAATTTCGTCCCTAAATTTAGCATGCGGTTACTGAGGAAGCTAGGTAAGTTGTGTCATTTACTGGTTTTCCTGGGGTGTCACTTCATCCCCCCGTTGGGTTGGAATTTCGTCCCGAAATTCCGTAGTAGCTTCAGCCTCAGTAGTAGTTGCATTGTTTTTGAACAACTGTGGATATTTGAGTTCCATTTGGTCTTCTCGTTCCCAGGTATACTCTGGGCCACGACGGGAGTTCCAACGAACTCGAACAAGAGGTATTCTAGTGTTCTTGAGGACCTTAACATCCCGGTCCGTGATTTCAACTGGTTCCTCGACGAAATGCAACCGTTCGTCGATAGTGAGCTCCTTCAAAGGAACTATGAGGGTCTCATCTGACAGACACTTCTTCAGATTCGACACGTGGAAAACGTTGTGAACCACACTGAGTTCAGCTGGTAAGTTCAGTCTGTAGGCCACTTTGCCTATTTTCTCTATGACTTCGAATGGTCCAACGTATCGTGGATTGAGCTTGCCTCGTTTGCCAAAACGAACAACACCCTTCCAGGGTGAAACCTTGAGTAGCACTCGATCCCCAACCTGGAACTCGAGTAGTTTCCTGTCTTTATCTGCGTATGCTTTCTGACGGTCACGAGCTGCCGCCATGCGTTGTTGTATTTGAGCGATCTTTTCAGTAGTATCAACTACCATTTCTGGACCTGTGATCTGACTGTCACCCACCTCTGCCCAACAAAGAGGTGATTGGCATTTACGCCCGTACAATGCCTCAAACGGAGCAGCTTTTATGCTGGTGTGGTAGCTGTTGTTGTACAAAAATTCCACAAGTGGCAGATGTTTTTCCCAGCCATTGCCAAAGTCAATTACGCACGCCCGTAGCATGTCTTCTAGAGTTTGAATAGTGCGCTCAGACTACCCATCTGTCTGAGGATGATAAGCTGTGCTCATGTCTAAACGAGAGCCAAAAGATTTGTGCATTGCTTGCCACAGTTCTGAAGTAAAACGTGCGTCACGATCAGAGATAATAGAGGTTGGCACCCCGTGCCTTGAAACCACTTCTTTTAAGTAGACGTCTGCTAAGGTAGAGAACTTGTCTGTTTCCTTAATAGCCAGGAAGTGTGCAGACTTAGTGAGTCGATCCACGATCACCCAAATAGTGTCATTTCCGCGCTGAGATCTAGGTAGGCCAGTAACAAAATCCATGGAAATTTGTTCCCATTTCCATTGTGGTATCTCAGGTTATTGGAGTGGGCCTGAAGGTTTCTGATATTCCGCTTTGACTCTCGCACAAGTCAAACACTTGCTAACGTAAGTGGCTATGTGAGCTTTCATGCTAGGCCACCAATATGTAGTTCTGAGGTCGTGGTACATCTTATCCGAACCAGGATGTACTGAGTAGCGAGACTTATGAGCTTCATCCATTACAAGCTCGCGTAAGTTGCCATAGAGTGGGACCCAGATATGTCCTGTTACATAGTAGGCTCCGTCTGCCTTTTGTTCTAACCGTTGCCTTGAGCCGCGTAGGGCTTCCGCCCTGACATTTTCTGGTTTCAATGCTTCTACCTGAGCATCTCGTATCTGTGAAGGAAGACTAGACTGAATAGTGAGTTGCAATGCTCGTACACGCCTAGGTGTAGTATCCTTTCGACTGAGGGCGTCGGCCACCACATTGGCTTTGCCCGGATGGTACTTTATAGCACATTCGTAATCGTTCAGTAGTTCAACCCATCTACGTTGTCGCATGTTTAATTCTTTCTGCTTGAAGATATGTTCGAGACTCCTGTGATCGGTGTAGATGGTGCACTTAGTGCCATACAGGTAATGTCGCCATATCTTGAGCGCAAACACAACAGCTCCCAGCTCTAGATCATGTGTAGTGTAATTCCGTTCGTGAATCTTAAGTTGGCGTGAAGCATAAGCAATGACTTTATCCCGCTGCATCAACACACATCCAAGACCCTGGATAGACGCGTCGCAGTAGACTACAAAATCGTTCGTGCCTTCAGGCAATGAGAGGATAGGTGCGCTACAAAGTCTGTCCTTTAAATGTTGAAACGCTGTTTCCTGTGTACTACCCCAACGGTAAGCAACACCTTTCTGTGTCAGTAATGTAAGCGGCTGTGCAATCTTTGAGAAGTCTTTGATGAACCGTCTGTAATAACCTGCCAAACCCAAGAATTGGCGTATTTCGGTTGGTGTGCGAGGTGCAGGCCAGTTCTTAATCGAATCTACCTTGGATGGATCGACATGAATCCCATCCTTGTTTACCACGTGGCCTAAGAAGTGGACTTCACGAAGCCAGAAGTCGCATTTTGAAAACTTAGCGTACAGCTGTTCCGTTCGAAGGAGTTCCAGAATAAGTCGTAAATGATGCTCATGTTCCTCCCGATTTTTCGAATAGATCAGGATGTCGTCAATGAAAACAATAACAAACTTGTCAAGATAAGGTTTGCACACCCTGTTCATAAGATCCATGAAAACCGCAGGCGCGTTCGTTAGCCCGAATGGCATGACCAAAAACTCGTAATGGCCGTAGCGAGTTCTGAATGCTGTTTTGGAGACGTCCTCATCCCGGACTCTCAATTGATGATAGCCTGACCTCAGGTCAATCTTCGAGTAATAGCTCGACCCTTGCAACTGGTCGAATAAGTCATCGATGCGTGGAAGAGGATAGTGATTCTTCACGGTCACCTTGTTCAGTTCGCGGTAATCTATGCACATGCGAAAAGTGTCGTCTTTCTTCTTTACAAATAGTACTGGAGCTCCCCAGGGCGAAGAGCTAGGACGTATGAAACCCTTTTCCAATAGTTCTTGTAATTACTTAGACAGTTCTTCTAGTTCATTTGGAGCTAAGCGATATGGTGCTCGAGCTATAGGTGCTGCTCCTGGAGCTAGCTCGATCTGAAATTCGACCTGACGATGGGGTGGTAGCCCAGGTAACTCTTCAGGAAACACTTGAGGAAAGTCGCGCACGACTGGAATATCCTCTAACTTCTTCTCTTTCGTCGATGTATCAGTAACGAGTGCTAATATAGCTGTGTGGCCCTTTCGCAAACACTTCTGTGCCTTCAAGAAGGAGATGATGCCACTCACGACACCACTCTTGTCACCTTGAACTTCGAGAGGTTCTTTTCCAGTACGGGAAATGCGAATGATCTTCTCCTTGCATAGGATCTCTGCTTGTTGTTGGGATAACCAATCCATACCAATGACGATATCAAAACTACTCAGAGTTATAGGAATGAGATCGATAGAGAAAGTCTGACCAGCGAGGATAAGATTACAACCCTGAACTATGTGTGTGGCCTCTAGACTTTTTCCGTTAGCTAACTCTACGACATGTTTGGTGTTCAAAAGTGTTGGTGCGCGTTTAAGCATTTGACTAACTTTCAGAGACATATAACTGGTATCCGCACCTGAATCAAATAATACAGTAACATAAAAGTCGTCGAGAAGAAACTTACCCATAACCACATTAGGATCGTTCCTTGCATCACCCTGACCAATCACAAATGCACGACCCCTAGCACCATTGTCGTTGTTGTTTCCCCCATTGTTGTTCCTATTGCCCTGATTATTGTTGTTGTTATTCTGATTCTGGTTTAACTGGGGGCAGTCCCGCTTGAAATGGCCTTCAGCCCCACATTGAAAGCATCCCCTATTGTCTCGCTGTTGTTGTTGTTGTTGTTGCTGGTTTCGTGGAGCTAGTGGCTGTTGTTGCTGGTTCTGATTCGCAGGCCTTGAACTCCTGCAATCTTTAGCTTCATGGCCCATCTTGAGACATCTCTGACAGCGGCCCTTGCAACATTGACCACTGTGGTGTCTGTTGCACCTGTTACACAGTGGGTGAATTCCCCGATATCCACTCTGCCCCTGACCACCAGACGATTGCTGACTCGGACTCTGGTAATCACTAGTCTTGCGCTGCTGCTGTACTTGAAACTGTACGGTAGCTGAACCCCTGCTGGAATCCCCTTCCCATTTCCGCTTGTTGTCACTGGGAGTAGCAGGAGTAGCTGGAGTGGTAGCGGTAGTGGTAGCGCTGATACGTTTAGGCAGCCTGTTCTGATCCACTGCCTGATCGGTGAGGCGATGGGCTAACTTGACGATCTGTTGAATGGTGCCAAGATTCGCCGAGGTTACGTGACTTTGAATTTCTGGCACTAGGCCCTTGAGATACAGTTCGATACGCTTAATGGGAGGGTCTACCATAGTGGGACACAGAATAGCCAACTCATTCGATCTTTTGGTGTACGCTTCAATTTCTGACCCCGTCATTTTCAAGTGGTAAAACTCTACCTCCAGCTTATGAATGTCATCACGGCTACAGTATTCCTCTTTGATCAACTCCTTGAAATCATTCCAGGGTGCGGCGTTAGCAACAGCCAATCCTAACATCTGAACTTACGCATTCCACCAAGTCAGCGCAATGCCTTCTAGAGTACCAGTGGCGTACTTCACCCTGCGAGCCTCAGGGCATTCACACATCTCAAAAACGGACTCGAGCTTTTCAAACCAACGGAGAAGTCCAACCGCTCCTTCCGTGCCACTAAAAGTAGTAGGACGACAGTCCATGAAAGTTTTGAAGGTGCAAACAGGTGGTTGACCTATTGTGTATAAGAATCAGAACAAAGTTAAACACAAGAGTTGGTTTAGGAGTGTAGGATCTAAAGATCCTAGTGTGAGTTACAACTGCAGGGTATACCTCCTGCTTGTGCGGCTGCAAGTGCCGCAGCAACTCGCTCGTTAATGAGAGCCGTCAACTGGGCTTGTGTCATGTTAATGCGTCCAGCCATGATCTTCATAGCAAATGTAACATTGGTGAGAGAGGTTCGCAAAAGTGCGATGACAGAAGAGAGTAAGCACACAAGTGTTCTCATGCAATAGTGTTACGTTAATCTAAGCATACCCTGAGCAAAGTTCTATGCAATTCTAGCAAGTAGGCAATAAAACATGTACCATATTACCTAGGATGTTGAGTCTTGCACGTGGAGCGAGGCGTCGTTGTGGATCGTTGAGCACTGTTCCGGTTATAGTCTGGTTTTAACAAAAAGTTTCCCCTTATTAAAACCTAGTTCACTATAACCAATGGCTCTGATACCAATCTGTCACACCCCCAAAATCCACACGCGGAGTACCACCGCTTGGAGGCGTAACTGACCAGGATCAAGCCACCAATCATATTGAACATATAAGTAAATAGTAAATGTCATTCATCAATACGATAGGTGTTTTCAAAAACCAAACATAAACAAGTGTGTAGCGGAAGCAATAATGTAAAAACCCTACATAAGTATTAAGTTGAAGTGTCACAAAAGAGTGTATCATAACATCCAAAATCCGTACCCACAACGACCGCGCCTCCCGTGCAAGCTCCAAGAGTACCTATGGTCCTGCAAGGCATGTAACAGAGAGTCAACAACTAGTTGAGCGAGTTCACAGTTAATAGTTCAGTAATTGTAATAGTATAGTAAGCCTTATGTTCGTTCATTAAGTCATGTATCGTTTTAGTTCATATCGCGGCCCTCTAGGCATGTATGCGAAGATTAGGGGAAGTTTCCCGAGTATGCTAGACTAGGTATATTTGTATCGCGGCCACCCGGCATGTGTGCGAAGTTTAGTGTATAGTTCGCAGCCTTCCTAGGCATGTGTGCGAAGATTAGTCATATTATCGCAGCCAACCCCGGCGTGTGTGCGAAGATCAGTTCTATTAGTATCACCAGTCTAGTCGTATCTTATCAATAACCCTTCCTCACCCGAGGACCCTATAACTAAGTTCCATAAGCTAGGTAAGTACAAGTAAATAATCCAACCCATTCCACCCTGGGAACCCCATGCCTTGGCTGTGTGAACTCACCTTGGTTTGCTCGGTATGCTAAGTATGTCCTCACAGTTAATCAATCACGTCCTAAAGTACGCACGTGTACATAATCAGTTTATATTTACGAAGTTGGCACGTAAGTATAGCCATAGTGGACAACGCATCAATAATCACCAAGTAGCACATTGCACGTATTCATGATCATACAAGTCAGGCATAGCATCTAACAGCAGTTAGTTAACTCAGTTAAGTTTTAACAGAATCAAATTACCAAACAGTTTACCCAGTCGGCGAAACACCCCTGTTTCGCCGTGAAACCCTTTGACGAAACACTTACGTTTCGTCGTACCTGCCCATGACGAAACACATTTGTTTCGTCGTGAATTACGTTTCGTCGGACATGTCAGTTACGTCGTGAATCAGTTACGTGTAGGAACCCTAATCGCCGATTCAACAGTTTACAGCAATCATTCAAACATCGTTCAATATAATAAGTCTTATGTTACTAATCATTAATCTATGCATCACAACCGAACCATTAATGAAACAAGGATCATATCATCATCACAAACAAATCAAAACAATCATGAGACAATATCATCAAACATATACGAACAAAGACAAATCACGGAACTAATCACACTAACCGGTATGGGATGAACAAGGGAGGATTAGAGAGAGAAAGATGATGGTGGGAGATGGTTATCGCCTTCACACAGTGGAGAGTTCTAGGGTTTCTTTTTCGCCAAAAGTGTGAAAACAGAAGTCGGTTCACGTTTTAATATACAAATTTACGTACTGGGCCCGTAGTGGGCCTCGGCGAATCACTGGGCCGGAGAAACACTTTTGTTTCGTCGAGATGTTCTATGGCGAAACACACTGTTTCGTCGAGTTGTTTGATGGCGAAACACATCTTGTTTCGTCGGGTCCTTTCATGTGTTAAACCGTTAAGTTTTTCAACAGGTTTCATGTTATACAACCAAACACAAAATCATGCAAACACAATGCGTTTCATTATAATATAGCGTGTACAGTTACAAGTTAAACAAGTCAAACAACTACACAGTCAAAGTCAACGTGCATATAATGCGAAGGTGAAAGTCGTAAACTCGAGTTGTCACAGTAAAAGGATCTCCTATGTAACTATAAATAGGGGAGTCCTTAGCCGATAATGGTTGTTGATTCTTTGGCAAATATTGTGTTTTTGTGCGACTTGAGTACCAGACGGTTCTAGAAATCGTGTGCTCTTGTTCTTGAATCAATACAATTTGCTTTTCGATCTTCTACATCTTACTTGTAATTCCACTACTTGTTTGGTGTTTGATATCCGATTGTAGTGATTCTGGACTTACAATTGGTATCAGAGCCTAAGTAGTCTTGCAAAGGCTCGGTTGGATTGGATATCTTGAAGATTGAAGACTGTTTTGCTGCTGATTTGTGTTCGATTTCGACAAAGAAAGGTTTAAGTTTTTGGTTATTTCAGTTTATTTTATAATTTTTCTTCTGTCGACTGTTTCTTGGGATATAGAGGGTGTGAGTTGTCTATTTTTCTTCTTGAAAATATGTTCATTTGCATCTAAATATCAACCCAAATTAAGGCACGAACACTGAATTTAAAGTTTTTTTTTTCTGTTTTGTTCAAAGTCAATTTGATTTACTGTGAAACAAAACGAATTGGTTAATCTAGCATTCTAATTTGATTTGGTGAATATTCTCATGAAAACCAACTGTTTTTTATATCAAAAAAAAAGATTTGAGTATTGGCATTTGATGTTAAAAATTTGGTTTTTTAAAATTGAAAAGGTTTTAAGTCAAACAGATCTTTATTCAGTTAAAAGTTCCTTTAAAGATTTTAAATTTCTGGGTTTTTGTGCTTCGAACTTCATCAATTATTCATCAGAATTTTTGAATAAAAGTGGGTTTGATCTGTTTGTGTGCAAGATTGTTGTGTTTGCAGAAAATTTGGAAAGTTTGTTGCTGGAAATTTCAAATAGATTCGAAAAATAAAATCACCATATCTTTCGGGATTGTGGTTGAAAAGTTGTGAGATTGCACTTCCAAAGTTAGCTTGTGCGACTGAAAGTCTTGTGCGATCGTTGTTAATTGGGCTTTTAAAGGACTCAGGCCCAACTTTGTCTCTTGTGCGATCCAAAACACCTTGTGTGATTAGGAGTATCTTGTGTGATCGACTATTCTTTTGAACTGTTGACAACTTGTGCGATTCAAAAGTTTCAGCTTAAAGGAACATCTTGTGCAATTGTGAAGACCTTGTGCGATCAATTGTTCTTTTGAACTTTTGATATTGGTGTTGTGCGATTGACCTCTTGTCCGACTCAAAAGGTTTAGTTGAAAGTGACTTCTTATGCGATTCAAGTTAAGGGGTCATATTATCTTGTGCGATTGGCCAAAGGTTCAACAGAAGGTGTTATCTTGTGCGACTCATCTTGTGCGATTGACGGAAGGTTCTTTTGAAAGGTCATCTTGTGAGATCGAATGGGTCAAATTGTGCGATTGAAAAATTGTGCGATTGTGATTGGATCTCTTCAAGTGGGCTGAACTGATTGGGCTTGTGAACTGTTATATGGATTTTATTTTGTATTGTATTGGATCTTTTGATTGTTTATTGGACCTTCTGAATTGAACTATATTGTAATCATAAGGGATATTCATCTGTTTTTCATACTTAAAATTACATGTTACTCATATGTTTAATTGTCTTTTCAGAAATGGCTCAAATTAATCAATTGGGATTGACTGAAACAGCTGCTATTAACCAGGATCTAGATAACATAATTGGAACTAACAACAGGATTCCTAGGCTCATTTCTAGGGGATCCTTTTCAGAATGGAAATTCAGATTCATCCAATACATGAGAATCAAGGATCCAAAGGCCAGGAGGTCCATCTGCATCGGACCAGCTGTGATCACCTACATCGTGAATGAAGCTGAGGGAACGACTGCTCCTAAGTCGGAATCTCAATTTACTGAAGAGGATCGTGAAAAGCTTGACATTGATGTCAAGGCTCTTGCTATGCTGCACTCTGCTCTTGCACCAGAAATTGAAATTGGTGTTCGTGATTGCAAAACTGCAAAAGAAATGTGGGAAGCTCTTTTGGCCATGTATGAAGGAAACGAAGAGATGAAGAAAATCAGACAGGAAATGCTTACTCAGAAGTTAAACTTGTTCAATCACTTCCCAGGAGAAACATTGGAGAATCAAATCCAGAGATTTGTTGCTTTGGTTAGTGATATGAAGACCCATGATATCAGTGTGGAAAAGTCTGTTATCTACAAGAAACTGCATAACGCTCTTCCAAGAAACTGGGACACAAATGTAACCCTTATCAAAAGAACCAGGGACTTGGCTAGAATGACTCTTTCTGAACTGATATCATTGCTAAAGTCCTATGAGATGGACGAGAAACAAAGGCTCTACAATCACACTATAAGCTACAATAATGCAGGTGTGTTAACCAACACTGCTTTGATGTCCCAGCAAGGAATGAGCTCACTTCAAACACCTTCAAGTGTTATGTTTCCCGCCAATCTTGGAACTTATGTCAATCAATCTGGCTATTTTCCTGCTCCTGCTCATCAAGTGAACCAAACTCCATCTACTCCACAACCTGCTAATCATTCTGCTTGTACACACACCCAACTTTTTTCGAACATCACCACTGCTTTTGCTGCAACAAACTCTTCAGTGGCTACTTCAAAGGAATTTGAACAAACTATGGCTTTCATGACAGGGGTCATCAATTGTTATCACGCGTTTATTGCTGGAAGGGTGGCAAATAACATCGACTCAACTGAACTGCTAGAAATCCATCCTGATGATGTTGAAGAAATGGATATCACTTGGCAAATGGCCATGGCAGTGTTTCGAGCCAAAAACTTCGTAAAGAAGATTGGTAGAAACAAATGGGAAACAACTGATAATGAGTTTGGTTGGAATAAGGCTAAGCTCGTATGTTATAACTGCCATGAGCCTGGGCACTATGCTCGAGAGTGCAAGCAGCCAAGAAGGGATAGAGTTGATCCAAATGTTATTGTCAATGTTAGCTCAGCGGCTCGACCAGCTCCAAATGTTGTGTCAACCTCGAACATCACTATCACTCATCCCACTCAGGTTTCATCCTCAAACACTTGCTACCAGAAATCAAACAATCACTTCAGAACCTGTTGCAAATCCTGGAAGTGCGCTGGTAGCTCAGGAAGGAGGGGGCTTCGATTGGACACAACAGATGAATGATCTGCAAATTACTACAGACACGTTATATCAGTCAAATGAAGCTCTCGTGGCAGAAGTAAAAGAAGACGCTGACTCGGCAACTGAAGACATTGAGGGAACGATCTACCATGCCCTCATGGCTCAAATGAATGACTATACTCCTTCTGAGGCTGAGGTATGTGTAGACGATGTTTGTTGTACTTCAAAATGTAGGGAGAAGGTGAAAGGGTTTAAAGAACAGGCCGAGTCGCTCACTATGCAGCTTCAATATACCAGATCCAATAATTATGAAATCAAAAAGAAACTAAATGTGTATAAAGATATGGTGGAGGCACAAAAAACGTGATATTCGAAAGTTGCGTAGTGATCTAAGCAAAGCGAACTGTCGATATCTCCACTTCAAGGAGCTATCTGAAAAATTAATTGTTGAATTAAATGACTTAAAATCAACTTTTGAAAATACAGGATTTAATTTTAAAAAAATTGCTGTTTTAAGTGAAAAGGTTAAAAAAATGATAAATCAACAGTTAAAGTATAGCAAAAAGGAAATGAAGAATAAAGGATTGGGTTTTGTATGCATACCTCCACCATACAACCGCAACTATTCCTCAATCCCAATGACTGAAGAGGAGATAGACAATTTACCCAAGATGGATTATGGAAAGCAAAAGATAAAAAACCTGAGTCTATCAAGCCTCGAAAGATAAAAATCACTAGACCTGATAATACTGAAATTATTTTAGAAAAGCAGGCTTATAAACAAACGTTTGTCAAATCAGAAATTGTTTTAAATCAAACTGAAACCTTAGATTTTGAGAAAAATATAAGTGTTGATAAACATTTTCAAGTATTAGAAAGGGAAGAATCTTGTGTGTCAAAACAATCATCTGAAAATGAATCATTTACACGAGAACCTGAGGTAAGAGAGTCTAGGGTGAATGTAGATAACATTGAATTTGCCATGATAAAAGGTTTGACTGAGTTTATGAAAGAGTTCAGAAATGGCAAACAGAGTGAGTCTGCTTCTTCATGTGATACAACTTGTGATACTTCTAAGACAACCACTCCTGAGAAATCAGAAATGGTTGAATCTTTTGATGTCAACAATGCATCACCTGACGAAACAGAAACACCTCAGACTGAAGTAAAGTCTGGTAAATGTTCAGAATCATTTGAGTTATCTGATTCAAAATGTGACTCCCCTGAAAAGACTGACTATGACAACTCAGAGTCTGTTGATTCAGTTGAGTCAACAAATGAATCATCTGAAACAGTTGATTCAAACTCGATCAAAGAAGAATCAGAAATTACATCTAGAGCTTCTGTTGAGTTAGATGGTAATGAAACCGCAGAAGCTCCTGCCGAATGTTTAAAAGAAAATATTTGTGATCCTTCTGAATCAATGATGTCACAAAAGGCTGAAAGCGATACTGCTGCATCAAGTGACATCTTTTGTGAAAAATTAAACGATACTAACCCTATTACTTCAAATGCAGACCAAGTAATTATTGAAGATTGGGTAGATGAAGATGATGAGGATGACGCTTTACGTGTTTTAAAAAATAAAATTCAGAAAAACAATTCTTCAATTTCTGAAAAATCAAACAATATTTCAATTTCTTCTAATGCTTTGGATTGTGTGGGCTCTGTTTTAAAGAGCAATGAATGTTTTGACATTTATTTTGGTTCTATTTGTGTGGATTTGAATTCAGTTGTTTTCCTAATAAAGTTGATAAGTCTAAAAATCTATTGGTAAAACAACCTAAAAGAGAAAGTGAAACAACATATGTTCTTCCAAAATCGAGATCAAAGAAGCAAATTAAACATCATTCTATTTCTAAAGATAAGGTTAAACATGTCTCATTTGCATCTCAGGAACCACACAAGACCTCACGTTCTGAAAAGACTGATGAATTTCAGGCAAAACCACATGTGAAGCGACAAATCTGTTACACGTGTGGAGTTGCTGGACACATTGCATGAAATTGTCAGCATCATCCTGATAAACTCAAAAATGGAGAGCATCAGAAGGCTCCAAAAGGGAATGTCAAGCCTTCAAAACAGGAGAGGACTCAAAAATCTAAACCAGTTAAGAAGCTGAAATCCAAGGTGAAGCCTTCTAATGGAGACTGGAACAAGGCTAAACAAGTGAAAATAAAAACAAAGAATTATACTCCAAACTCCTCACCAATTTCTCCAAAGGCATCCAAGAAATTGGAGAGTCCTAGACAAATTTGGAAACCTAAGAATCATGTTCCAAATAACTCTCCTAAATCATCGTGCATCAATGACAAACCTATCTACTCTAAAGAAAAGCTGATTTGGATGCAAGTAACATATTTAAATGAACAATGTATGCCCACTACAACTATGGCTTGGGTACCAAAATCTGATTAATCCCGCGTACTGTGCAGGAACGGCTCTGGAGGGCTGTCATTCGACTATGTGTGATTGACAGAGGTTGTTCCAGGTATATGACTGGTGACTTATCCCAACTTTCTGATCTTGAAGAATTTAATGGAGGATATGTTGCTTTTGTGGGAGGAGAGAAAGGAAAGATCACACAACGAGGCACTGTTAAAAATGGTGATCTCTGTTTCAAAGATGTGAACTACGTTCCTGAGTTGAAGCATAGCCTGCTGAGTGTTGCTCAAATATGCGACAACGGTTACTCAACTCACTTCACTGATAAACATTGTTAAAGTCTGAATGAAAGGGCAACGCATATGTCATTGACATGAATAAACCTCCCACTGAAAGAGTTGCATGTTTGTTTACCAAAATCTCTGAGCACAATGCTATGCTGTGGCATCGTCGTTTAGGACATTCAAATGTGAAAAATCTAAATCGTCTTGCAAAACTGGGGTTGGTAAGGGGTCTACCTGTAAAAGATTTCATAACCTTTGAAAAATGTGTTTCATGTGCTAAGGGTAAACAATATCGAAGACCTCATGGATCTGTAAACACTATAAACTGTAAACACTATAAACAGTGTGATGCAGCTTCTTCACATGGATCTGTTTGGTATAGTGAATGTGCTCAGTCTATCTGGAAAGTCTTACTGTCTCGTAATTACTGATGACTACTCACGTTTTACTTGGGATTTCTTCTTAGTTAACAAAAGTGACACTGCAGAATTGATCCAAAGTATCACACCCCCAAAATCCACACGCGGAGTATCACCGCTTGGAGGCGTGACTGACCAGGATCAAGCCACCAATCATATTGAACATTGTAAGTAATAAATAAAGTTCAACCCATCAATACAAAAGGTGTTAAAATCAAGACATAGTTAAGTGTTTAGCGGAAGCATAAATGTGAAAACCCAACATGAGTAGTAAATTCGAAATGTTATAATGTTTTTAACATGGCACCCACTGTCCATGTCCCACAACGACCGCGCCTCCCTGTGCAAGCTCCATGAGTACCTATCGACCTGCAAGGCATGTAACAACGATTCAACAACAAAGTCGAGCGAGTTCGCAGTTGTTTGTTCTGTTATAGAGTTCGTTTCAGAAATCGTAAATTTGTTCCACAATCATGTGTTACCCAGTATCCTTGTTTCCCAAATCTTTATGATATTTAGTGGGGGCTTCCCATGTTGTATATTACTAGACTGGTTGTATCTATAGGTGTCCTTCCCAATCCGAGGACAGTGATAAGTATGAGATTACGTAGGTTTTACGTAAGTGCCCTTCCCAATCCGAGGACAGTAGTAAGTATGAGTTTACGTAGGTTTTACGTAAGTGCCCTTCCAAATCCGAGGACAGTGGTACGTAGCGAGTACGTAGGTTTAGCGCTGGCGTCCTTCCCAATCCGAGGACGGTGGTAAGTAGTCTAGCAGTGGTATATGTACAAGTTATGTCATAGTTATTCAATCTCATTCCCAACCCACCGGGAATCCCATGCCTTAGAAGTGTGAACTCACCTTGGTTTGCTCGGTATGCTAAACTATGTGCTCACAAGTAATCAGTCAAGTCCTATAGTATGCACGTATACTCAATCAGTTCAAGTTCGTAAAGTTTCACATGCAATCAATACCACAGGGTGTGATTGGCAGTTAACATCATGCATCACACAACAGTTAATCACATTCATACAGTTCATGTTTCACATAAGTGTCTTTTGCAGTTTATTCTAATATAATTATCCAATAACACACTTAACCGAGTTAGCAACTTAACTAGATTAACATATATAACAGATTTACATGTTTAACAGAGTTAACATCTAACAGAACTAATAAGCTAACTGAGTTTGCTGAACTAACCGAGTTACAAAATTTAACACAGTTAATAAGCTTAGCAGAGTTAATAAACTAAATAGATTTAACAGAGTTATTAACTTAACAGATTTAATGTGTCAAAGCATTCAACGAAATCATATATGGCGAAAACTCTTTATGACGAAAACCCCTCTGGGACGAAATCCCTTTGGACGAAATCACTTTGGGTGAAAACCCAGGCGACGAAATCCAAGGGTTTTCGTCGGGTTTAGGGTGTGACGAAAACACTTAGTGTTTTCACCTGAATCCTGTGATTTCGTTGGTCCCTGTGTTTTCGTCGGTGTAATACATGTTCATCAATAATCATTACACATTCCAGGAACCCTAATCATCGTCTAACAGTTACATCGATTACAACAACTCTTCTGATCAACCTAATCTATTCATACAATCACCTAAATTAAAAATCTGAATCATCATTCAAGTGTCATGTAAACAGAATCATTATTCAGTTCAACAATTAAACATATATACATACATCATCCAGTCGATTAGCACGACATATCACATAATCGGATCCTGATCACACTAATATCAATCAGATCATTCAAGAATATGCATTCGATCCTATCAAATCCTTGAATCCTAAGTTGATATCATGCTTCCCATGCTGTTACACAACCAATTTATCAAGTATATCGAAATAAAAAACAAAACGTGTATATCACTAACCCAAGCAGAAAAGACAGCAAACCAGTCAATGCAAGAGGTTCCAAAGGTCTCACGATTGCCGTCGCACACAAGGGTGAGAGGTGGTTAGGGTTGTTGCCGGTTACAAGTTCACGCAAAGGTTGGGGAAAAAAATATAATTGATCACTACTGGGCCAGAAGCCCATTCTGTTTTTGCCGACTAGCTCTTGGATGAAAACACCAAAGTGTTTTCGCCAGGTAGTGTTTTCGTGGAGGGGGTAGGGGTGTTTAGCAAGAGATATTATTGATACAAATTATATAACACATATATGCATATAATACACACCACAAATCTACAAACAACACGTATATTGCACATCAAATAAATATAAATATACACTTGCAAATAAGTACCAAGTTAAGTCGAATAGAGACTTTGAAAACTCGGGTTGTCACATTATCCCCAACTTGAAAGAAATTCCGTCCTGAAATTTAGCACGCGGTTACTGAGGAAGCTAGTTGTGTTGTGTTGTTTCCTGGTTTTCCTGGGGTGTCACATCATCCCCCCGTTGATTTGGAATTTCATCCCGAAATTCCGTAGTAGCTTCAGCCTCAGTAATGGTTGCATTGTTCTTGAACAACTGGGGATACTTGAGTTTCATTTGGTCTTCTCATTCCCAGGTGAACTCTGGGCCACGACGGGAGTTCCAACGAACTCGAACAAGAGGTATTCTGGTGCGCTTGAGAACCTTAACGTCTCGGTCAGTAATCTCTACCGGTTCCTCGACGAATCGCAGCTGATCGTCGATAGTGAGCTCCTTCAAAGGAACTATGAGGGTCTCATCTGACAGACACTTCTTCAGATTTGGCACGTGAAAAAGGTTGTGAACTGCACTGTGTTCTGCGGGTAGGTTTAGTTTGTAGGCCACTTTTCCTATCTTCTCAATGATATCGAAAGGTCCAACATATCGTGGGTTAAGTTTGCCTCGTTTAACAAAACGGACTACACCTTTCCAAGGTGAGACTTTGAGTAGCACTCGATCCCCAACCTGGAACTCGAGTGGTTTCCTACGCTTATCAGCGTAGCTTTTCTGACGGTCACGAGCTGCCGCCATTCGTTGTCCTATTTGAGCAATCCTTTCTGTTGTGTCTACAACAAGTTCTGGACCCGTGATTTGGTTGTCACCAACTTCTGCCCAGCAAGGAGGTGATCGGCATTTACATCCGTACAATGCCTCAAATGGAGCGGCTTGAATGCTGGTGTGGTAACTGTTGTTATACGAAAACTCCACTAACGGAAGATGTTTTTTCCCAGCCGTTGCCGAAATCGATTACACATGCACGAAGCATGTCTTCTAGAGTTTGGATGGTGCACTCAGACTGCCCATCCGTTTGCGGGTGATAAGTTGTGCTTATGTCTAAAACGTGCATCACGATCAGAGATAATAGAGGTTGGCACCCAGTGCCTTGAGACAACTTCCTTAAGATAAACGTCTGCTAGAGTGGAGAACTTATCCCTTTCCTTGATAGCCAAGAAGTGTGCAGACTTTGTGAGTCGATCCACGATCACCCAAATAGTATCATTTCCACGTTGAGATCTAGGCAGGCCAGTAACGAAATCCATGGAAATTTGCTCCCATTTCCATTGTGGTATTTCTGGTTGTTGTAGTAGGCCCGATGGTTTCTGATATTCAGTCTTGACTCTCGGACAAGTCAAACAGTTGCTACGTAAGTTGCTATGTGAGCTTTCATGCTAGGCCACCAATATGTAGTTCTGAGATCGTGGTACATCTTATCCGAACCAGGATGTACTGAGTAGCGAGACTTATGTGTTTCATCCATTACAAGTTCTCATAAATTGCCGTAGAGTGGGATCCAGATGCGTCCTGTTACGTAGTAGGCACCGTCTTCCTTTTGTTCTAACCTCTGCCTTGATCCGCGTAAGGCTTCAGCCCTGACGTTTTCTGGTTTTAATGCTTCTACCTGAGCATCTCGTATCTGGGAAGGAAGACCCGATTGAATGGTGAGTTGTAATGCTCGCACACACTTAGGTGTAGTACCATTTCTACTTAGGGCGTCGGCCACAACATTGGCTTTGCCCGGATGGTACTTGATGGCACATTCGTAATCATTCAATAACTCGACCCATCGACGTTGTCGCATGTTCAACTCCTTTTATTTGAAGATATGCTCGAGACTCATGTGATCGGTGTAGATGGTGCACTTGGTACCGTACAGGTAATGTCTCCATATCTTAAGTGCGAAAACAACAGCTCCCAGCTCCAAATCGTGTGTAGTGTAATTCCTTTCGTGAATCTTAAGTTGGCGCGAGGCGTAAGCAATGACTTTATCCCGTTGCATCAATACACAACCAAGACCCTGAATTGACGCGTCACAATAAACCACGGAATCGTCTGTGCCCTCGGGCAATGAGAGAATAGGTGCACTACAAAGTCTACTCTTCAAATGTTGGAACGCTGATTCTTGAGCATCACTCCAACGATAGGTGACGCCCTTCTGAGTTAGCAAAGTAAGCGGCTGCGCAATTTTGGAAAAGTCTTTGATGAACCTTCTGTAGTAGCCTGCCAAACCCAAGAATTGGCGGATTTCTGTTGGTGTACGCGGTGCAGGCCAGTTCTTGATCGAGTCTACCTTGGATAGATCAACATGAATCCCATCCTTGTTTACCACATGGCCCAGGAAATGGACTTCACGAAGCCAGAAGTCGCATTTCGAAAACTTAGCATAAAGTTGCTCTGTTCGAAGCAGTTCCAAAATAACCCGCAGATGCTGCTCGTGTTCCTCCTGACTCTTAGAATAGATCAGGATGTCGTCGATGAAAACAATAACAAACTTATCCAGGTAAGGCTTGCACACTCTGTTCATAAGATCCGTGAAGACTGCAGGTGTGTTTGTTAACCCGAATGGCATGACCAGAAACTCGTAGTGGCCGTAGCGAGTTCTGAATGCTGTTTTGGAGGTGTCCTCGTCCCGGACTCTCAGTTGATGGTAACCTGACCTCAGATCAATCTTGGAGTAGTAGCTCGACCATTGCAGCTGATCGAACAAGTCATCAATGCGTGGAAGTGGATAGCGATTCACGGTGACCTTGTTGAGTTCACGATAATCGATGCACATCCTGAAGGTACCGTCTTTCTTCTTCACAAATAATACTGGAGATCCACAGGGCGAAGAGCTAGGACGAATGAAACCCTTATCCAAGAGTTCTTGCAATTGCTTGGACAGTTCTTCCAGTTAGGTTGGAGCTAAGCGATAAGGTGCTCGAGCTATGGGCGCTGCTCCAGGAGCTAGCTCGATTTGGAATTCGACCTGGCGATGAGGCGGAAGACCAGGTAATTCCTCAGGAAACACTTGAGGAAAGTCGCGTACAACTGGAATATCCTCTATTTTCTTCTCTTTCGATGATGCGTCAGTAACAAGTGCTAAAATAGCAGTGTGGCCCTTTCGCAAACACTTCTGGGCCTTAAGGAAAGAGATGATACCTACAACTGCACCACTCTTTTCACCATGAATCACTAAAGGTTCTTCACCAGAACGAGGAATGCGGACGATCTTCTCCTTGCACAGGATCTCTGCTCGATGTTGCGATAACCAATCCATGTCACACCCCGACCACGTAAAACAACAAAACGTGGCGGAAACGTCGGGGAGTGTTGTAACAGAATCATTGTTTCATAACACATGGAAATTGAAATATTGTTTTATTGAATAAAAGAGTTACAATGTCTTGACAATCAAAGAAATATAACATAAATAACTAGTCTTGCATCTTTTATTGTCACTAAGGCCCAAGTCCGCCTAAGTGTATCTTGATAAATCCTATGCATCATATCCTGAAACACATGTGAAAATAGGTACGTCAGCATAAAAATGCATGTGAGATACATAGGTTTTGTGAAAATAAGATTCATGACTTATGTTTAAGAAAATGTTTAGTCATGAACCTTGTAATTTGCTATGTCTTGTAAATCATTTGAAAAGCAATAAGATCAGATGATATGTATAAATAAGAGAATAATGTATGGTTAAATGAATAACCAAGTAAAATGAGTTTGTATAAGATAAGTTGTTCGTAAAACAATGTATTGTGAAAAGTATGTTATTTGTATAAAATGTTATATGTCTAAATTGAAATGATTCAAATAACGCTACGATATGTAATACCATACAAGCACTTATATATAGGAAGTACCAGCGGCGTATCCACCATACTTGTATCGTATTACACACGCCTCGTTACTTAAATCACTTACCCAAACCAAACCACCAAAGTAAAATGTTTATGTATAATCAATTGTCAAAATGTTTATGTATAATGTAAACCATGAATTGTATATATTAATGTCTAAATGTTTATGTCTAATGTAAATCATGAATTGTGTATATCAATGTCAAAATGTTTATGTCTAATGTAAATCATGAATTGTGTATATCAATGTCAAAATGTTTATGTCTAATGTAAATCATGAATTGTGTATATCAATATCAAAATGTTTATGTCTAATGTAAATCATGAATTGTGTATATCAATGTCAAAATGTTTATGTATGGTAAGTGAAATATGTCAACTAAACCATATGTAAAATGCACAAAAACAAGGTATTGAGGTAAAACATGGTTTAAATCAAAGTTATGTTTTGTGTAATAAATGCATGCTATACTGATATAAACATCTATGCGGTATTGTGAAAATTCATACATCCAAGCCTTGCGACTGTAGAGTAAACCCTAGCACAAAGTCTAAGGTCCACCTAGAAATGTATTCGGATTCGGTCATTCCTTCCAATCCAAACAAACCCGGGATTTCAGGAATGGGAGTTGTCAAGTCCTATGGTACCACTACCTACTACCGAGCGGCATGATCGGTGTTAATGAATGTACATTGTCCCATTTAAACAAACCAAATGTCATACCAAAATGTAAGCATGTGATGAATAATAAATTTACTAAGTATGCACACAATGGACATACATAGCATAAAATGTAATGTAAAACAATGTACTAAGTACGCACACAATGGGCATACATAGCATAAAATGTAATGTAAAACAATGTACTAAGTACGCACACAATGGACATACATAGAATATAGGGGTATTGGATTTTAATAATCCCAACTTTCACTAATTGGCCAGTAATAATCCCAACTTCAAAAATAGCCTACAACACTCCCAACTTGTAACATTTTGGCCAGCAATGATCCTTGTCTAACTGGGTTAGTTAAAAGTGACGTGGCAAGTGACGTGGCAGCTGACGTGTTTAAAACTTGAAATATTTTGGCCACCAATAATCCCAAGTTTCACTATTTGGCCGGTAATAATCCTCTAGTCACCACCATCATCTCTTCCGACCACCACCATCATCTCCGACCACCTCCATCTCCTCCACTGCCACCACCATCTCCGACCAGTCACCACCATCATCTCCGACCTCCACCACCACCACAGCACCACCACCACCACCACAGCACCGCCACCACCACCACCACCACCACAGCACCGCCACCACCACCACCACCACCACCACAGCACCACCACCACAACACCACCACCACCACCGCACCGCCACCACCACCACCACAGCACCGCCACCACAGCACCGCCACCACCACCACCACCACAGCACCACCAATTAGGAGGTGGTGGTGGTGGTGGCGGTGCTGTGGTGGTGGTGGTGGTGGCGGTGCGGTGGTGGTGGTGGCGGTGCTGTGGTGGTGGTGGAGGTCGGAGATGATGGTGGTGACTGGTCGGAGATGGTGGTGGCAGTGGAGGAGATGGAGGTGGTCGGAGATGATGGTGGTGGTCGGAAGAGATGATGGTGGTGACTGGAGGATTATTACCGGCCAATTAGTGAAACTTGGGATTATTGGTGGCCAAAATATTTCAAGTTTTAAACACGTCAGCTGCCACGTCACTTGCCACGTCACTTTTAACTAACCCAGTTAGACAAGGATCATTGCTGGACAAAATGTTACAAGTTGGGAGTGTTGTAGGCTATTTTTGAAGTTGGGATTATTACCGGCCAATTAGTGAAAGTTGGGATTATTAAAATCCAATACCCCTAGAATAAAATTTAATGTAAAACGATGTACTAAGTATGCAACACAATGGGCATACATAGCATAAAATGTAATGTAAAACAATGTACTAAGTACGCACACAATGGGCATACATAGCATAAACACAATGAAATCATGTACTATAAATGTACTAATGAACATAGCAAGTATATGATGTGAAAACAGGAAAGCATGAAAGTAACAAGTAGGCACATGTGTTTCACCCCAAAATGTTTGGAAAACAGTAAAAGAGGGGTCTATGTACTCACATAAACACCTTGAAAATATTTAAAAGAGGGGGGTTCTATGTACTCACTTGAGATTTCTTAGTAGTCCTTGAGTAACAACCAAACAATGCTAGAGATCACGGATATCAAACGGCACCTAATATAGGTAACTATGTTAATATACCGGACCTAAAATCGGAGGATTGGATAGAATGAGGGTTCGTAAACCAAATGAGTATGGGAACTTGTTAGGATCGGAGGCTCTCATGATAGTGTTTGTTTGTTTGAAATGAATGATCAATGAATATGAAAACATGTTAGGTGCAGCGGAAATGAAAAACAAACTTTGTAAACACAATCAAAGGAGAAAATAGTTTGATAAACAATTGCTTCACATAGAGTCAAAAGATTACAAATCAAAGCAAAAGATTACAGTCATGCTTACAAACTATACTCCCCCTCAGCCTGATGCCCCAAGGTTGGTTGCACACAAGATGAAAGGATTAGACATGAGGAGAAGAACCTACTTAGTCAATCAAATGTAACAGTACAGGGTACTGATACATTTATAGGCAAACCAAACCACTGAGGTATCTTAGCTGACGTCACCATGAAAGTGACATCTAACAAACTAACAAACTCTATCTACTGATCTATACAACCTCTGCTATGCTAACTACTGATATTTCAATACATTACATAAGATGAATCAAACTGCTGCTGCATCCTTCCACTGTTGTGAACCCAGCAGTACTTGTCATGATCAGCAGTGCTTGACTCAAGGCAGTAGATTGGGCAGCAGGGCTTAAGTCCTTCATCAGTCTTTGACTTGATCAGCAGTTTCCAGTGTCAGCAGTTGTTGATAAAGGCAGTACTTTGGAGTATATCAGATGTTATGATCACTTTCAAGGGGAAAGTCTAGTGCAAACTGCTGCTTATGGTTAATCCACTGTTGTGATCCGGTTTTGGCTTTACATCATCTGTTCCTCTGTAGGGTTTAATCCCAACAATCTCCCCCTGGAACAGATGATGCCAAAACCCTTCATTATTCGGGATTTTTATTTACTCATCACAAGTTCCCTAACTTGTCCTTTGAATTGTAATTCAAAGCCAATGGAACTTCTATTCCTCATCCCTGCACAGTGTAAGCTCAAGGAGATCTTGCAAATCTTCAACACCCTGGCCAAATGTTGTTTCCCTTGATATATGCTTCACTTCACCATTGGATCTGAGCAAAGTCAATACGTGGGTCTTTTGATCAGACATCCACTTTAGTATTTTTGAATCCAATGGGTTTCTTGGGAGAGATTTATTTGATAGATGAGTTTGGAGATTGAGGCCTGGTGGTGACAACTTTGAGCAGTGTCTTGAGATTTTGCTGTTTCTTGTAGTTCTGCTCTAAGTGTCTGAAGAACCATCTTCATGATATATTCTTCTCAAGCTTGTTCTTCTTTTGATATTTCTGCATCCTTCTGCTTTGTTTCCTTCTTTGATGAAGGATGGCAGCAGGTGGTGTTTGTGGTGGTTGATTTAGTGGGATGGCAGTGGTTGTGGTGTGTGTTGATGTGGTATTGGTGGCAGTTGTTTGAGTGACAGATGTTGTTAATGGTGGAGGTGTAAGTGATTTTGTGGGAGCAGAAGTTGTGGTTGAAGTAGTAACTGGCTTAGTTTTAGAAGCTGTGGTGGTTGATTGCCTTGTTTTTCTAACAGGACTCTTCTTTAATGAAGTACCAACCTCTTCTTTTTCCTTTTTGCAGAACTAACTTTTTCTCAACCAAAGCTCTGCTCTCATCCCTTACCCTTTTTAATATCAGCAGTGGTTTTGAGACCAGCTGAATTGACTTGACTTTGAACGATCCTCATTTGTGTATCTTCATCATCTGCTTTAATTTTCAGGGTTTCATCACCTCCCTTTTCCTTTTCTTTGACAGATGTTTCAGCAGAAGTTACTGAAAGATTTTCCTCAGAGTCATTTTTCTCCCCCTTTTTGGCATCATCAACTCTTTTGAAAATAGGTGCAGGGGTTGAAATAAATTCCACAGCTCATCTGGAGTAGGAGCAGATGATGGAGTAGCTGTTGGAGATGGTGCAGCAGTGGATGGTACCGTTTGTGCTTTCAACAACTGTTGCAGCATGTGTTTGATTTCTGCAACAGATGTATCCAGTTTATCAATTCTAGCCGTCAATTCTTGGTACATTAAATCATCACCCAATTTAATGGGATCGTCTGATTTCCCACTATCAGTGGTTTTATCAGTGGTTGAGGTAGGGAGTGTACTCCAAACACTAACCACTGATGCCCCTATGTCTTGGTACTGGGGTCTTCTTCCTTCAACACTTGACAACCTTTTGATGTTGCCAGTAGGATAAATAAATCCACTGGTGGTTGGCAGAGGTGCTATGTAAGGAATTGCCTCCAAGGAAGTCTTATTAATGTAACCACTGCCCAAATGTAACCTAGTGGGTGTAACAGTTGTAGTGGCTGCTTCACTTGGATTACCACCAAGAGTTACTTGTAACTCAAGGGGTGTAACCTCCTCAATTGTTGCTGGGATAGCAGAGGTATAAGCATCAGACTCAGTCACTTGTTGGAGTGTACTCTCAGTGATAGGTGGTTGAGAGGAACTAATTTATGTCTGAGTTATATCCAAAGCATGCAACAAGGTCATTATTGATGGTGGTATTTATGAAGTGATGATGGGAGTTGAAAGAGAATTTGCCCCGGGCAATGGGCTGTGGATGATGGAATCAAGTGATTCCAAAGCATCATAATTTGGTGTCCCTGTTATTACAACCTGTTCTTTTTGAGAAGAAGCAGGAGAAGTTTGAGGCATGGGTTGAGACATTTCTACCATCTGCTGTGAGGAAGTAGCAGCAGTGGTTTCTAGTGACTTTTGTGTTGTCACAGGCAAGAGCTCTGGTATCTCATCCTCCAGAGTTGCCTTTTTGATGGGTTTTGTGGGGTTTTGAGTTTTTCTTTTTGGCTTTTTGGAGATAATAGGTGTGGGTTTCAAAGCAGTTATGCTGCTGCTTTGATCACCTTGAGCAGTGGGTTCAGCAACAAGTGTCTGAGGAGCAGTGGTAGCTGCTAAAGTCTTCTCAGAAACCTCTGCTTTTGTTTTGGAAATTTTTGATAGCCTTGTAAATGTTTTCAGGTGTAAGGCCATTTATTTGAAAAAGTGATGATGGCATCTGATGCACACAACTGTTGAATAACATCTGTCCACGTGTAACCTCTATTGTAAATCAGTGTTTTGCACAAACAAAGGATACACTTTGGCAGTGGATAGATTTTACTATTTAACAGAGTTTTAATGCCATCAGTGCTTTGAACAGTCTTTGAGGATTTATTGAAAAATTCAATTATAAACTATTTTTAAGGTTATTTTTTATTTTTCTAAAAACATTTTTATGCTATTTACGCATGGAACACAAGAAAGCTTGCTTTAATCCATGTTTAGCACTCCAAACATAGGGATCAAGTTTTTAACAGAAGATGAATCCAATTTTTAAGTTTGTACATCTACCACCTGATCTTTAGGATGGACATGTTAAAGATGAAATCAAACCTTTTTATAGCAATCCCTCACAAAGTGATGTCTGATGATGAGTGATGATGGATGAATGGGATATAAGATTTTTGATGATATATTTCAGCTGTTTGACAATCCTGCATAAAAGAAGTCTTTCGAGCAATTATATCAAAATCAAATACCATATTTTTGAAGAGACAAACAGTTAGTTTCTCATTATGTAGCAGCAGGATAGTCTTCTTCAAAACTGTGATTGTGGAAACATCTGTTGTTTGTGCTTAGTTTGAACAACATGAATCTTGACAACTATGCTCCAACATATGCAATGTTTTTGAGGGTCCAGTTTTTACCAAAAAGATTCTCATCCTTTGGTAATGGAACAAGTTTTCAAACTTGTTTTTCCCTGAACTGTTGAAGCTCCTCTTCCTTGTCAATTACCCAACTTTCTGTCTTTAAATGCCCCAAAGGTACATGACATGTTGATGGAATGGTAGATAGTCAAGAAGAAGACAATGGTTTTGGGATAAACTTTTTATAAGAATCCCTTCAATTGATGTTGTCAAGAGAATGGAAACATGAATGAATTTTAATAATGGCATTGGTGTTCAAAAGGTGAGGCTGCAGATGTGAGTCATCTGAGCTAACAACTATTGGTGACTTTTGATGATCCAACAGCTGTTTGAAATGAGGATGGAAGGTTTTGAAGAATAGGTATGGCACACAGATGATTTTTATCCATTTTAATGGATTTTTATCAACAGTGGTTAGGGGTATGATAGGGGCACGGTTTAGAGGGCTACTTTGGTCAACAACTGTTGGTGCAGCAGTGGATAAGCTTTGACAGAAGTTTTGAGCATCTGCTGCTCTGATGAAGAAGATGATTTTGTCCTGTGATAACACAGTATCATGTCCAACATCTTTTGATGGTGATAATGAGATACCTGCAAAGTCACATCCTTGACAAAACACATTTTAGATGGATATTATCAAGATTAACATATTAGCAGATTTTTACAGGGATTTGTATTCAAGGTTTTACTACTTATCTATTTCCAGTTTTAAACATTTGATAAATTTTGACAGTAGTTTAGTTTCCCAGATGATGATAACCTTTTCACTTTGACTACACATTTTGCGTTTTGATCCTTAGAGTAAAACATGAGTAGTCAAGAGTTTTAAGGTCTGTTAGCAATCAATCCTTGATCCGTTGTTAAACTAAACTTGAGTTTGACATGACCTTGACCCATGTACCATTTCCTATTGATCTATTTTCAAGGATAGGATTACCACAAAAAAATAAGGGTTTTACATCCTGACAGGAGATTGAAACTTTTACTATCTAAAACAAGTAAGAGTTCAAAATATATTATTCTTAAGAAAAAATAAAGAACAACATATCCTGTTTTATTGAGAAAAACCAAAAAAAAAAAAAAAATTAAAGGTTATTCTGAAAATGACATCAAAAAGGGTCTGGTACATTTTTAATAACGCTCATAGTCATATCATTCTCAAGTCTTATGAAAATGGTCAATGGTTTGAACAACCACTGTTTGAGACCATTTCTTTGTCAATTGATTGCTAAAATGAGGAGACATTTACACAAAAGTTTTGAAAGTCCTGTTATAAACTTTGTTACCATGTGATGACACTGAAAAATTTTGTTTAGTCCTCTTTGTAAGTTTAACCACTGGTGATACTTTTGTTACCTGAATTTCCCTGAGTGAGTGAATGTACACAGTTGCATGATGACCATTGTTAACCCAATTTGTGAACTCTTAAGTGTTTTATATTTATACTCTTTTCTTTTGATTTCAAAAGTTTTGAGATAAACACACTTTTGAGTTTTTGTAATTTTTCTTCTTTCCCTTTTTACCCTTTCCATAGAAGAGTATTGAAACTTTTACTGGAAGGTTTTCAAGGAAAGAATACTTGATCCAGAAACATTTTCAGCAATGTTTTGAGAGATTTGGACATTTTTGCACATGCTTATGCCAAATTTCACATTACCCATGATCTGGACTTTTTTTTTTTCTTTTTTTTTTTTTTTTTTTTACTGCTGATTTTCTTAATGTATTTTAACATAGTTGATTTTGTCCTTTTGAGGAACTCAACCTGTTTTCAACACATAAGATCTGGATAACTAAAGTTTTAATTTCCCTCTTTTCATGTTAGCAAAACATAGATGTTTCTATGAACATGGGTTTTGTTAATCTGAGGTTCATACTTTAGCATTTTAATAAGGTGACATCACAATTTTCATAACCGCAGTTTAAATCAGTTTTAACATCATGAAATAATCCCATAGTTTAACAGATATGTTTTCAGATCTGAAAACTATGAGTGACTTGTGCATGAAATCACTTGCTGTGTGAAATTTGTGTGTCATATGACATCTTGGTTGATGTACAGAGTTTTTGAATAACCATTTTGATCATGATTTTACTCGTTACTCTGTTTTTCAACTGAATACAACCAACCTTAGTATCAATGAATTTTGAGCCGAACTGTTATGTCAAATTGATTGTTAGATCGAATTTGACTGTCCAAGCTCTGATACCAATTGTTAGGATCGGAGGCTCTCATGATAGTGTTTGTTTGTTTGAAATGAATGATCAATGAATATGAAAACATGTTAGGTGCAGCGGAAATGAAAAACAAACTTTGTAAACACAATCAAAGGAGAAAATAGTTTGATAAACAATTGCTTCACATAGAGTCAAAAGATTACAAATCAAAGCAAAAGATTACAGTCATGCTTACAAACTATACTCCCCCTCAGCCTGATGCCCCAAGGTTGGTTGCACACAAGATGAAAGGATTAGACATGAGGAGAAGAACCCACTCAGTCAATCAAATGTAACAGTACAGGGTACTGATACATTTATAGGCAAACCAAACCACTGAGGTATCTCAGCTGACGTCACCATGAAAGTGACATCTAACAAACTAACAAACTCTATCTACTGATCTATACAACCTCTGCTATGCTAACTACTGATATTTCAATACATTACATAAGATGAATCAAACTGCTGCTGCATCCTTCCACTATGGTATGTTTAAGCTATGTAAAGGATATTTATGGTATGTTTAACTTATGGTCATGTTCCAGAATGTCTGTTATAGTTCAAATTGGCATACTTTCATAGTTTGTCGAATTTAGTCCCTGTAAGCGATTAAACTTGATTTTGTCATACCAAAGCCTTCAAAACTTATTTCTAGGTTATGTAAAGGTTATTTAAGGTATATGAAGCCTATTTCACTATTCCGGAGTGTTCGTTGAATTAAACTGGTTATATTTACGCATCAGTGCGCGTATAACCTTCCAGAAAGCGATTTAGAGCACGAAATCGAACAAGAATTGATATGTGCAAATGATACACATATTTGTACAAATACCAAGTATGAAATACAATATTTCATTGGTTTGGTATTTGTTTGATGGTCGGAGTGACCCAGGTGTCACAATCCATACCAACAACAATGTCGAAACTACCCAAAACAATAGGAATGAGGTCGATAGAGAAGGTTTGACCAGCTAAGATGAGATTACAACCCCTAACTATGTGTGTGGCTTCAAGACTTTTACCGTTTGCTAGCTCTACCATGTGCTTGGTGTTCAAAAGTGTTGGGGTACGCTTAAGCATTTGACTAACTTTTAGGGACACATAACTGGTATCGGCACCCGAATCAAATAAAACATTAACATAAAAGTCATCCTGTAGAAACTTACCCATCACGACGTTGGGATCATTCCTAGCATCACCCTGACCAATCACGAACACACGACCCCGGGCGCCATTGTCTCCATTGTTTCCCCCGTTGTTACCCACATTGTTGTTTCCGTTCCCTTGGTTATTGTTCTGATTCTGATTTAACTGCGGGCAGTGTCTCTTGAAGTGACCTTCAGCGCCACACTGATAGCATCCCCTGTTGCCCTGTTGCTGTTGCTGATTCTGCGGTGCTTGCTGTTGCTGCTTACGATTCTGATTTGCAGGCCGTGAGCTCCTGCAATCCTTGGCTTCATGACCCATCTTGAGACACCTCTGACAACGTCCCTTGTTGCACTGATCACTGTGGTGCCTGTTGCATTTGTTGCACTTTGGGTGGTTTCCTCGATATCCACCATGCCCTTGACTACCAGAAGATTGCTGACAGGGACTCTGATAGTCATCAATCTTTCGTTGCTGTGCCTGGGACTGAACTGTAGTCGAACCCTTGCTGGAGGCTCCATCCCATTTTCTTTTGTTATCACTGGGAATAGCAGAAGTAGTAGTAGCAGTAGCACCTATATGCTTAGGCAGCTTGTTCTGTTCTACTGCCTAGTCTGTGAGACGATGAGCAAGACGAGTACCATCCTGAATGGTAGCAAGGTTAGCAGCAGTCACATGGCTTTGAATCTCTGGTACTAAGCCTTTGAGGTATAGCTCGATACGTTTGATGGTAGGATCCACCATAGTTGGACATAACACTGCCAGTTCGTTAGATCGCTTCGTATACGCCTCTATCTCTGATCCCGTCATCTTCAGGTTAAAGAACTCCACTTCCAGTTTGTGGATGTCATCACGGTTACAGTATTCTCGCTTGATCAGTTCCTTGAAGTCATTCCATGGGGTGGCATTAGTAGCTGCCAGCCCTAACATTTGAACTTGCGCGTTCCACCAAGTCAACGCAACGCCTTTGAGAGTACCAGTGGCATACTTCTCCCTACGAGCCTCAGGGCATTCACACATTTCGAAGACCGATTCGAGCTTCTCGAACCAGTGGAGGAGTCCTACGGCTCCTTCAGTGTCACTGAAAGTGCTAGGACGACAGTCCATGAACGTCTTGAATGAGCATACAGGTGGCTGGGCGTTCTGACCTGTTATGTATATGAGGGTAGGATCTAAAGATCCTAGAGTGAGTTGCGACTGCATGGTATACCTCCTGCTTGAGCGGCTGCAAGTGCCACAACAACTTGTTGGTTAATCAAAGCCGTCAACTGGGCTTGAGTTAGGTTAACGCGTCCACTCATGATCTTCACATCAAAGGAAACATGGGTGAGAAAGGTTCGCGAAAATGCGATGACAGAAGAGAGTAAGCACACAAGTGTTTCCAAACAATAGTTGTTACGTTTATCTAAGCATACCACAAGCAAAGTTCTATGTAACTAGCAAGTAGGCAATATAAACATAAATCATATCACCTATAGTGTTGAGTCTTGCACGTGGAGCGAAGCGTCATTGTGGATCGTTGAGCACTGTATAGGTTATAGTCTGGTTTTAACAAAAAACATTTTTCCCCTTTTTAAAACCAAGTTCACTATAACCAATGGCTCCGATACCAATCTGTCACACCCCCAAAATCCACACGCGGAGTATCACCGCTTGGAGGCGTGACTGACCAGGATCAAGCCACCAATCATATTGAACATTGTAAGTAATAAATAAAGTTCAACCCATCAATACAAAAGGTGTTCAAATCAAGACATAGATAAGTGTTTAGCGGAAGCATAAATGTGAAAACCCAACATGAGTAGTAAGTTCAAAATGTTATAATGTTTTTAACATGGCACCCACTGTCCATGTCCCACAACGACCGCGCCTCCCTGTGCAAGCCCCATGAGTACCTATCGAACTGCAAGGCATGTAACAACGAGTCAACAACAAAGTTGAGCAAGTTCATAGTTGTTTGTTCAGTTATTGAGTTCGTTTCAGAAATCGTAAATTTGTTCCATAATCATGTGTTACCCAGTATCCTTGTTTCCCAAATATTTATGATATTTAGTGGGGGCTTTCCATGTTGTATATTACTAGACTGGTTGTATCTATAGGTGTCCTTCCCAATCCGAGGACAGTGATAAGTATGAGATTACGTAGGTTTTACGTAAGTGCCCTTCCCAATCCGAGGACAGTAGTAAGTATGAGTTTAGGAAGGTTTTACGTATGTGCCCTTCCCAATCCGATAACAGTGGTACGTAGCGAGTACGTAGGTTTAGCGCTGGCGTCCTTCCCAATCCGAGGATGGTAGTAAGTAGTCTAGCAGTGGTATATGTACAAGTTTTGTCATAGTTATTCAATCTCATTCCCAACCCACCGGGAATCCCATGCCTTAGAAGTGTGAACTCACCTTGGTTTGCTCGGTATGCTAAACTATGTGCTCACAAGTAATCAGTCAAGTCCTATAGTATGCACGTATACTCAATCAGTTCAAGTTCTTAAAGTTTCACATGCAATCAATACCACAGGGTGTGATTGGCAGTTAACATCATGCATCACACAACAGTTAATCACATTTATACAGTTCATGTTTCACATAAGTGTCTTTTGCAGTTTATTCTAATATAATTATCCAATAACACACTTAACAGAGTTAGCAACTTAACTGGATTAACATATATAGCAGAGTTACATGTTTAACAGAGTTAACATCTAACAGAACTAATAAGCTAACTGAGTTTGCTGAACTAACCGAGTTAATACTTAACAGGTTTAATAGACTAACAGAGTTACAAAATTTAACACAGTTAATAAGGTTAACAAAGTTAATAAACTTAATAGATTTAACAGAGTTATTAACTTAACAGATTTAATGTGTCAAAGCATTCAACGAAATTATATATGGCGAAAACTCTTTATGACGAAAACCCCTCTGGGACGAAATCCCTTTGGACGAAATCACTTTGGGTGAAAACCCAGGCGACGAAATCCAAGGGTTTTCATCGGGTTTAGGGTGTGACGAAAACACATAGTGTTTTCGCCTGAATCCTGTGATTACGTTGGTCCCTGTGTTTTTGTCAGTGTAATACATGTTCATCAATAATCATTACACATTCCAGGAACCCTAATCATCGTCTAACAGTTACAACGATTACAACAACTCTTCTGATCAACCTGATCTATTCATACAATCACCTAAATTAACAATCTGAATCATCATTCAAGTGTCATGTAAACAGAATCATTATTCAGTTCAACAATTAAACATATATACATACATCATCCAGTCGATTAGCACGACATATCACATTATCGGATCCTGATCACACTAATATCAATCAGATCTTTCAAGAATATGCATTCGATCCTATCAAATCCTTGAATCTTAAGTTGATATCATGCTTCGCATGCAGTTACATAACTAATTTATCAAGTATATTGAAATCAAAAACAAAACATGTAAATCACTAACCCAAGCAGAAAAGACAGCGAACCAGTCAATGCAAGAGGTTCTAAAGGTCTCACGATTGCCGTCGCACACAAGGGTGAGAGGTGGTTAGGGTTGTTGCCGGTTACAAGTTCACGCAAAGGTTGGGGCAAAAAATATAATTGATCACTACTGGGCCAGAAGCCCATTCTGTTTTTGCCGACTAGCTCCTGGACGAAAACACCAAAGTGTTTTCGCCAGGTAGTGTTTTCGTGGAGGGGGTAGGGGTGTTTAGCAAGATATATTATTGATACAAAGTATATAACACATATACGCATATAATCCACACCACAAATCTACAAACAACACGTATATTGCACATCAAATAAATATAAAGACACACTTGCAAATAGGTACCAAGTTAAGTCGAATAGAGACCTTGAAAACTCGGGTGGTCACAAAAAGATTCATAATCTTTATGGAAAATGTGACAACTCGAAATTTAGAACCTTTCGTTGTATGCTTGAACGTTAAGTGACCAACTGATTTGATGAATGATATATGTGAACTTATATGATTATGTGTGTGCTTGTATGTATGCGTATATTTATATATGAACCGAGACACGAGAACCCGACTCGAGACCATGCGGTCTCGAGTGAATAGTGTAACTGATGGGCCGGTTGGGCCGTGTCTCTCTCCACCCCACTCGAAAGCCCATTAGGGTGCATCAACATAGAAGCTAGTATATAACCCTTGTAGTGAGCCAACATCACCACTTTTGAGCAACCTACACTCACCCACGCACACACTCCACCCTCTTCACTAAAACCCTAAGCCACAACACCCTCCTTCCTCACTCTCGGATCAAACCGGTGACCACTAAGGAGCTCTCAGATCAACTCGTACACACCCACTTGGAGGCTCCACTCACACCTTTGAACCTATACTTGAACCGGTTAGTGATTCCTTTGCAAACACATGTATTTTCATGATTTAAGGTGTTGATGTGTGATGCTATAGGTTAATGATGCATGTTATGTGTTTATTTCGGTTTAATGATGATGTATGATGAAGACTATGTAATAATATGTTTATTTGTTAAGTTTTATGCATGATGATGATTAATAAGATAACATGACTTGATTTCGGACATATTGTATGATGGGTTAATGATATCTTGTGTTTAAACATGGTCAAAACCATTAGTTGTTAATGTTCATGAAATCGGATTGCATACTCTTATGTTACAAATCAAATGCTTGTTAAATGGCGGCACACATGTGGAAATCGGATTAGTTGTTTGAATGTTTCGAGTGTTGTTCATGTTATGATCATGTTAAAGTTCATAGAGATTTATGCTAAAAACCCTAAAATGAAGAACATGATGAATATGTGAAGAACTTGTTGAATGTGTTATGGATATTTGAAATTGCCATGTTTGATCCATTTTGGTTAATTGTTAGACAATTAGACATGTTTGTAGAACCTCATTGGATAGTACATAAAATCACAACAGTGAAATCCCATTGGCCAAGTACAACATTGAATTCAGCAAATGTTCCCAGCCGAGACCTTCTGTCTCGACTCGAGACCACCGCATGACAAGTCGAGATCTCCGGTTACGACACAGGTTGCGAGTCGGAAACCTATAGTCTCGACTCGAGACCGGGGGGCATGATAACTCGAGACTGAGGTTGCGAGTCCAGTTGCGACTCGAGACCCTACTTGATCAACACAAAAACATCATGACCCGAGACCCTGTTTACGAGTCCGGTTGCGACTCGAGACCAACATATGCATAACCCGAGACTTCATCAGTCTCGACTCGAGACCATGTGCATGTGCACACTGTTGGACTTGCACCTCATTTTGGACTTAAGTAATTGGGTCGGACCTTTGGGCCTAATACACGGACCTTATACGTGCTGTTGTATATGAATGTTATTTGGGCTGCCATGGATGAAACTTGCATGCAATGTGCTAGCATACGTGTAGAAACATACGTGCACTACCTGCATACGAACCTGACTTGTATGGTATCTATGTTAGGACGTAGTTGACCACTTACAACTTGATTAACTTTCCGTGTATCTGCCGAGCAAACCAAGGTGAGTTCACACCCTCTACAAAGCATGGGATTCCTAGGGGCGGGAATTGGGGTTAAGGAACATGGGTTCCTCGTCCTCTTTGGGTAGGACAACAAAGGTTCAGGAATGAAATTCCTCGTCCTCACGGACAGATAACTCGTACTAGACCAAAACTCTATCACGAAGTCCCTCCTTTTTATATCGACTTAATCGCCGGGCCAATGGCGAGCGGGTCATTAGTTGGATAGCGCTATTTAGGTCTGACAAACCTCACACCGTGCCACAGAGGACGGGCGTGAACTAATGGATCTGGGGCACGTCAATGATGATAGACATTGACAGTTTCAGGGCACATAAACATGACTACAGTCAGCAGTCGATATGGTAACGAGTCTAGTAGATACATGGGGTAGCCCCCACGGCCGAAATGCCAGATAACTAACACGGGGTAGCCCCCACGGCTGGATTGCCAGAGTAACCGGGAATAAACATGACACGTTTTTAACTATGGGGTAACCCCCACGGCAGGATTGCCAGATAAAGGAAACTGTTTTCGAAACAACTTAAAACAAACACCCAACCGTGAACTCACTCAACTTGTTGTTGACTCGTTACTACATGCTTTGCAGGTCCTTAGGTTCTTAGCTGGAGCTTGCATGGAGGAGGATCGTTGTGGGACATGGACGACTGTGTGCCATGTTAAACTTTGAAACAATTAAACTCATGTTTTGATTTAAGACTTATGCTTCCGCTTACAAATTAAACTATGTTTTGTTTGAACACCAATTGTATTGGTTGGATTTTATAACTACTTATATGCTTGTTCAATATGATTGGTGGCTGGATCCTGGTCAGTCACGCCTCCAAGCGGTAGTACTCCGCAGGTGGATTTTTGGGGGTGTGACAGATTGGTATCAGAGCCATTGGTTATAGTGAACTTGGTTTTAATAAGGGAAAGGTTTTATTAAAATCAGACTATAACCTGTACAGTGCTCAACGGTCCACAACGACGCTTCACTCCACATGCAAGGCTCGACATTCTAGGTGATATGATCTGTATATATTGCCTACTTGTTAGTTACATAGTACATTGCTTATGGTATGCTTGGTTAGTATGACTACTGTTGCTTGAACACGTGTACGTTTACTCACTTCTGTTATCGCATTTTCGCGAACCCCTCTCACTCACGTTCTTCTTGATATGAAGATCATGTCTGGACGCGTTAACCTGACACAAGCCCAGTTGACGGCTCTGATTAACGAACGAGTTGCCGCAGCACTTGCAGCTGCACACGCCGGAGGTGTATCCTGCAGTCCTAACTCATTCTAGGATCTTTAGATCCTACCCTCGTGAACCAACCTTTGTGTTCAACTCTGTCTTTTCTTTCACCCACGATAGGTCAGCACGCTCAGCCACCCGTGTGCACTTTCAAAACCTTTATGGACTGCCGACCCACTACTTTTAGCGGCACTGAAGGAGCAGTAGGTCTCCTCCACTGGTTTGAGAAACTAGAATCTGTGTTCGAAATGTGTGAATGCCCTGAGGCGCGCAGGGTGAAGTATGCTACCGGTACTCTTGGGGGTTTAGCCCTCACATGGTGGATCGCTCAGGTCCAAATGCTGGGGTTGGTTGCTGCCAACGCCACCCCATGGGAGAATTTTAAGGAAATGATCAAGGAAGAATACAGCAGTCGGGTTGAGATTCACAAACTGGAGGTGGAATTCTTCAACCTCAAGATGACGGGGTCGGAAATTGAAGCTTATGTGAAAAGGTCGAACGAACTGGCAATTCTGTGTCCTACTATGGTGGATCCTCCCATCAAACGCATCGAACTATTTCTTCAGGGCTTAGTGCCGGAAATCCAAAGTCATGTGACTTCAGCGAACCTCGCCACCTACCAGCAAGTTGTTCAGTTGGCTCACCGCCTCACGGACCAGGCGGTGGAGCAGAACAAATTACCAAAACGCATAGGTGCTGCAACTACTTCTGGTACCTCTAGTGACAACAAACGGAAATGGGATGGAACTTCAAGTAAGGGTTCGACTTCTGTTCAGTCCCACTCTCAGCAGAGAAAGACTGATGACTACAAGAGCCCTAATCAGCAATCGTCTGGTGGTCAAAGTCATGGTGGGTACAAAGGGAATCACCCCAAATGCAATCGTTGCAGCCTGCACCACAGCGGGCCATGCACCAGGGGCAACTGTCATCGGTGCAACAAGCCTGGTCACGCTGCAAAGGATTGCAGGAGCTTACACCCCGCCAATCAGAATCGTCAGCAAGCTCAACAGAATCAACGCCAGCAGCAACAGCAAGGTGATAACAAAGGGTGCTTTCAGTGTGGAGCTGAGGGCCACTTCAAGAGAGATTGTCCCCAACTGAACAGGAACCAGAACAACAACAACAACAACAACAATCAGGGGAATGGTAACAATGGGAACAACAACAACAATGGCGCCAGGGGGCGGGCGTTCGTGATTGGCCAAGGTGAAGCAAGGAACGACCCCAATGTTGTGGCGGGTAAGTTCCCTCTCGACGACTTTTATGTTTCAGTATTATTTGACTCGGGTGCCGATACTAGCTACATGTCACTAGAAGTTAGTCGAATGCTTAAGCGTACTCCAACACCTTTGAACAACAAGCACACTGTAGAGCTAGCGAACGGTAAGAGTTTAGAAGCCACACACGTAGTCAAGGGTTGTAAACTTATTCTCGCTGACCAGACCTTCTCTATCGACCTCATTCCTATTGTCTTGGGTAGTTTCGACGTTGTCATTGGGATGGATTGGTTATCCCAACACCGAGCAGAGATTCTTTGCAACGAGAAGGTTCTCCGTATTCCAGGTCCCGGTGGTGAACCTCTCATGATTCATGGCGACAAGAGGAGTGCTGTTGAGAACGTCATTTCTCTCCTTAAGGCCCAAAAGTGCTTGCGAAAGGGCCACACTGCCATTTTGGCTCTCGTTACTGAAACCTCAGAAAAAGAGAAGAAGATAGAAGATTTCCCAGTTGTACGCGATTATCCAGAGGTATTTCCTGAGGAATTACCTGGTCTTCCGCCCCATCGCCAAGTCGAGTTTCAGATCGAACTAGCCCCTGGAGCTGCGCCTATAGCTCGTGCACCTTATCGTTTAGCTCCATCAGAGTTGGAAGAACTCTCTACGCAACTACAGGAACTCCTGGATAAGGGTTTTATCCGTCCAAGCTCATCGCCCTGGGGAGCTCCAGTACTATTTGTGAAGAAGAAGGACGGTACCTTCAGAATGTGCATCGACTACCGGGAACTCAACAAGGAGACGGTGAAGAACCGTTATCCTCTACCGCGTATTGACGACTTGTTCGACCAGCTGCAAGGGTCGAGCTACTATTCGAAGATTGATTTGAGATCGGGATATCACCAGCTGAGAGTCCGAGATGAGGACGTCTCCAAAACAGCCTTTAGAACTCGCTACGGGCACTATGAGTTCTTGGTCATGCCTTTTGGGATGAAAAACGCACCTGCGGTTTTCATGGACTTAATGAACCGAGTGTGCAAGCCCTACCTGGACAAGTTCGTTATAGTCTTCATCGACGACATCCTGATCTATTAAGGAGGAACACGAGCAACATCTACGACTTATTCTGGAACTCCTTCGAACATAACAGCTTTATGCAAAGTCTCAAAATGCGACTTCTGGCTTCAAGAAGTCCATTTCCTAGGCCATGTGGTAAACAAGGATGGGATTCACGTTGATCCATCCAAGGTAGACTCGATTAAGAACTGGCCTGCACCTCGTACACCAAAGGAAATTCGCCAATTCTTGGGATTGGCAGGTTACTACCGGAGGTTCATAAAGGATTTTTCTAAGATTGCCCAGCCTCTCACCTCACTAACGCAGAAGGGCGTTGTTTATCGCTGGGGAAATGCATAGGAGTTGGCATTTCAGCACCTAAAGGATAGACTTTGTAGCGCACCTATCCTTTCCTTGCCGGAGGGCACAGACGACTTTGTGGTCTACTGCGACGCATCAATTCAAGGCCTTGGTTGTGTGTTGATGCAACGAGATAAAGTTATAGCCTATGCCTCACGCCAACTTAAGGTTCATGAAAAGAACTACACTACGCACGACTTAGAGAGCTGGGAGCTGTCGTCTTTGCACTTAAGTTATGGCGGCATTACCTGTACGGTACCAAGTGCGCCATCTACACCGACCACAGGAGCCTCGAGCATATCTTCAAGCAGAAGGAACTGAACATGCGACAACGACGATGGGTCGAACTACTGAATGACTATGAGTGCTCCATCAGGTATCACCCGGGCAAGGCCAATGTTGTGGCTGACGCCCTCAGTCGGAAGGACACTGTGCCTAAGCGCGTGCGAGCTTTACAACTCACGATCCACTCTAGTCTCCCTTCCCAAATACGAGCTGCTCAGATAGAAGCACTGAAACCAGAAAATGTCAGGGCTGAAGCCCTACGCGGATCAAGGCAACGATTAGAACAGAAGGAAGACGGTGCTTACTACGTAACGGGACGCGTTTGGGTCCCACTCTACGGCAACCTACGAGAGCTTGTGATGGATGAAGCACACAAGTCTCGCTACTCGGTACACCCTGGTTCGGATAAAATGTACCACGACATCAAAACTACGTACTGGTGGCCTAGCATGAAGGCCCACATAGCAACCTACGTCAGCAAGTGTCTGACTTGTGCGAGAGTCAAGTCTGAATACCAGAAACCCTCAGGCCTACTCCAACAACCAGAGATACCTCAATGGAAATGGGAGCAAATTTCCATGGATTTTGTCACTGGCCTACCTAGATCCCAGCGCGGAAACGATACTATTTGGGTGATCGTGGATCGACTTACAAAATCTGCACACTTCTTGGCTATCAAGGAGACGGATAAGTTCTCCACTCTTGCAGAAATATACCTTAAGGAAGTCGTTTCGAGGCACGGGGTGCCCACCTCCATTATCTCGGATCGAGATGCACGTTTTACTTCAGAGCTGTGGCAAGCGATGCACAAATCCTTCGGCTCACGTTTAGATATGAGCACAGCGTATCACCCACAGATGGACGGGCAGTCCGAGCGCACCATTCAAACCCTAGAAGACATGCTTCGTGCATGTGTAATCGACTTTGGCAACCGCTGGGAAAAGCATCTGCCACTTGTGGAATTCTCGTACAATAACAGCTACCACACCAGCATTAAAGCAGCTCCATTTGAGGCATTGTACGGACGTAAATGCCGGTCACCTCTTTGTTGGGCAGAGGTGGGAGATAGTCAGATCACTGGTCCAGAACATGTGGTAGACACAACCGAACAAATTGCTCAAATACGGAAACGCATGGCGGCAGCTCGTGACCGTCAGAAGGTCTACGCCGATAAGGACAGGAAACCACTAGAGCTCCAGGTTGGGGAGCGGGTACTACTCAAAGTTTCACCCTGGAAGGGTGTGGTTCGATTTGGTAAACGCGACAAACTTAACCCACGATACGTTGGACCCTTCGAAGTCATTGAGAAAATAGGCAGGGTGGCCTACAGACTGAACTTACCAGCCGAACTCGGTGCAGTTCACAACGTTTTCCACGTGTCAAATCTGAAGAAGTGTCTGTCAGATGAGACCCACGTAGTTCCCCTGAAGGAACTCACTATCGACGAGCAGTTACGATTCGTCGAGGAACCAGTCGAAATCACGGACCGGGATGTTAAGGTCCTCAAGAGCACTAGAATACCTCTCGTTCGAGTTCGTTGGAACTCACGTCGCGGCCCAGAGTTCACCTGGGAGCGCGAAGATCGGATGAAACAAAAGTATCCCCAACTGTTCGCAAACAGTACACCCACTACTGAGGCTGAAGCTACGGAATTTCGGGACGAAATTCCAGATCAACGGGGGGTGGATGTGACACCCCAGGAAAACCGGGAAAAACCATACAACTTAACTAGCTTCCTCAGTGAGTGCTTACCAAATTTCGGGACGAAATTTCTTTCAACTTGGGGATGATGTGACAACTCGAAATTTAGAACCTTTCGTTGTATGCTTGAACGTTAAGTGACCAACTGATTTGATGAATGATATATGTGAACTTATATGATTTTGTGTGTGTTTGTATGTATGCGTATATTTATATATGAACCGAGACACGAGAACCCGACTCGAGACCATGCGGTCTCGAGTGAATAGTGTAACTGATGGGCCGGTTGGGCCGTGTCTCTCTCCACCCCACTCGAAAGCCCATTAGGGTGCATCAACATAGAAGCTAGTATATAACCCTTGTAGTGAGCCAACATCACCACTTTTGAGCAACCTACACTCACCCACGCACACACTCCACCCTCTTCACTAAAACCCTAAGCCACAACACCCTCCTTCCTCACTCTCGGATCAAACCGGTGACCACTAAGGAGCTCTCGGATCAACTCGTACACACCCACTTGGAGGCTCCACTCACACCTTTGAACCTATACTTGAACCGGTTAGTGATTCCTTTGCAAACACATGTATTTTCATGATTTAAGGTGTTGATGTGTGATGCTATAGGTTAATGATGCATGTTATGTGTTTATTTCGGTTTAATGATGATGTATGATGAAGACTATGTAATAATATGTTTATTTGTTAAGTTTTATGCATGATGATGATTAATAAGATAACATGACTTGATTTCGGACATATTGTATGATGGGTTAATGATATCTTGTGTTTAAACATGGTCAAAACCATTAGTTGTTAATGTTCATGAAATCGAATTGCATACTCTTATGTTACAAATCAAATGCTTGTTAAATGGCGGCACACATGTGGAAATCGGATTAGTTGTTTGAATGTTTCGAGTGTTGTTCATGTTATGATCATGTTAAAGTTCATAGAGATTTATGCTAAAAACCCTAAAATGAAGAACATGATGAATATGTGAAGAACTTGTTGAATGTGTTATGGATATTTGAAATTGCCATGTTTGATCCATTTTGGTTAATTGTTAGACAATTAGACATGTTTGTAGAACCTCATTGGATAGTACATAAAATCACAACAGTGAAATCCCATTGGCCAAGTACAACATTGAATTCAGCAAATGTTCCCAGCCGAGACCTTCTGTCTCGACTCGACACCACCGCATGACAAGTCGAGATCTCCGGTTACGACACAGGTTGCGAGTCGGAAACCTATAGTCTCGACTCGAGACCGGGGGGCATGATAACTCGAGACTGAGGTTGCGAGTCCAGTTGCGACTCGAGACCCTACTTGATCAACACAAAAACATCATGACCCGAGACCCTGTTTACGAGTCCGGTTGCGACTCGAGACCAACATATGCATAACCCGAGACTTCATCAGTCTCGACTCGAGACCATGTGCATGTGCACACTATTGGACTTGCACCTCATTTCGGACTTAAGTAATTGGGCCGGACCTTTGGGCCTAATACACGGACCTTATACGTGCTGTTGTATATGAATGTTATTTGGGCTGCCATGGATGAAACTTGCATGCAATGTGCTAGCATACGTGTAGAAACATACGTGCACTACCTGAATACGAACCTGACTTGTATGGTATCTATGTTAGGACGTAGTTGACCACTTACAACTTGATTGACTTTCCGTGTATCCGCCGAGCAAACCAAGGTGAGTTCACACCCTCTACAAAGCATGGGATTCCCAGGGGCGGGAATTGGGGTTAAGGAACATGGGTTCCTCGTCCTCTTTGGGTAGGACAGCAAAGGTTCAGGAATGAAATTCCTCGTCCTCACGGACAGATAACTCGTACTAGACCAAAACTCTATCACGAAGTCCCTCCTTTTTATATCGACTTAATCGCCGGGCCAATGGCGAGCGGGTCATTAGTTGGATAGCGCTATTTAGGTCTGACAAACCTCACACCGTGCCGCAGAGGACGGGCGTGAACTAATGGATCTGGGGCACGTCAATGATGATAGACATTGACAGTTTCAGGGCACATAAACATGACTACAGTCAGCAGTCGATATGGTAACGAGTCTAGTAGATACATGGGGTAGCCCCCACGGCCGAAATGCCAGATAACTAACACGGGGTAGCCCCCACGGCTGGATTGCCAGAGTAACCGGGAATAAACATGACACGTTTTTAACTATGGGGTAACCCCCACGGCAGGATTGCCAGATAAAGGAAACTGTTTTCGAAACAACTTAAAACAAACACCCAACCGTGAACTCACTCAACTTATTGTTGACTCGTTACTACATGCTTTGCAGGTCCTTAGGTTCTTAGCTGGAGCTTGCATGGAGGAGGATCGTTGTGGGACATGGACGACTGTGTGCCATGTTAAACTTTGAAACAATTAAACTCATGTTTTGATTTAAGACTTATGCTTCCGCTTACAAATTAAACTATGTTTTGTTTGAACACCAATTGTATTGGTTGGATTTTATAACTACTTATATGCTTGTTCAATATGATTGGTGGCTGGATCCTGGTCAGTCACGCCTCCAAGCGGTAGTACTCCGCAGGTGGATTTTTGGGGGTGTGACAGAAAATCAGACTGGCAAGAAAGTGAAAGGCATTCGAAGCAACAATGGAACCGAATTCAAAAATGCTGAATTGAATTTCTACTGTGCCGATTGCTTGAAAATACAGTGCTACTAGGACTCCTCAGCAAAATGGAGTTGCTGAAAGAAGGAATAGAACCCTAATTGAGGCAGCTCGCACGATGCAATGTGATTCTAAGCTCCTAGTATTTTTCTGGGAAGAGGCTATTAATATTGCATGTTATATTCAAAAAAAAAAATTATTATTAACAAAGCACGCATGAAGACGCCTCATGAAGTAATGTTTGGCAAAAAACCATTTGTTGGGCACTTTAGAGCTTTCGGTTGTCCATGCACTCTTTTGCACTTGGAATCCATACCAAAGTTTGATGCTAGAGGAGATGAATGTTATTTCATTGGATATGCTGGAAAGGCTGCTCATGAAAACAAGACGGCGTATAGAGTGTACAACAAGAAGACTAGACAAATCGTTGAATCTTACGATGTACAGTGGCTCGAAGAAAATCAGACGGATGCTGGAAACGGGCCATTTACTCTTTATAATTACGCTTACCTGTTTAAATCTTTTAATATTCTTGATGATCCTCCTGTTGCTCATGTAGGTACTTCTGGTACATCAAATACTGTCACTCGACCCTCAATTGTTCCACATAATGCAGAAGAAGGAGGGGATGTTGAATTTGAGGGGGATTCTACAGCTGTGGGGATCACACACCTGCAGCCTCATCTTCAACATCTGCACCAGAAATTCAAGTGGCTCCTGATTACACCGACATTCTTAATGATGGAGGAGAGGCGTTGGACTCATCTGATGATGAGAACACACCAACCGATCAAAATGAGTTGCATCAGCTTGATAAAGCTTTATATGGGTTGCATCAGGCTCCTCGCGCAAGGTATGCTACTCTGAGGGAGCATCTACTCGCTCATGGATACACTCGGGGAGTAATTGATCAGACACTGTTCATTTGAAAAGTGGGAGAGGATCAAATCTTGGTGCAGATCTATATAGACGACATCATTTTTGGATCCACTAGTGTCACACCCCTTTCTGCGGCGGAAGCACGAGGTGTGATCATGAAAGGTTCTCATTGCATACGAAAGGTAAACATACTATATGCTCAAAATAACTTCAAACATTACATTACCAAAACATAAGTCAAGTGTTTACAACACGTGATAGCATATTGTCTTAAGAGTTACAACTTTATTTAGCGAAAATAAAACATAGCGACATCCATGAGCATAAGTAAGACCGCGCGCACATCCACCTTTAATTACCTGAAATACATGTGAGTTTTGGAAAAACATCAACATAATGTTGGTGTGAATTCATGCAGTTTTTGTATTGAACGTTTGTATACTTTGTATGAAAAACATGGTATGTATTTTGTTTCAAAACGCGTATTCATGAATGAGTCAAGTATCTGTATATGTATCAAGTGTTAATGGGTTGCAAAGCCATTAACATGTGACACGACATAGGAAGTCACCAAACCATAGGCATTTTTCTATAGTCGATTCACGACTGAGACACAAAAACACTACTTGGTTCTAGTTGTCACCAAGAGTGGGGCTGCCCTGAAAGCCATTAGATCTAACCTTTTGTTCTGCGGTCTTAGTATGTACACGATTAATGGTGCTTATGGTACCCTATTCGTGACACGATTTCTCGTATCAATTCTTGGCACTAGTTTTCGCCAAGAGTACTTCTCGTTTCAGTACACAACATACCAATTTGTAAATATTAAAGTATTTGTAACATGTATTTCACCCCCGAGTTATAAAACTAAAAACAGTTAAAAGAAAAGGGGGAGCATGAACTCACAACTTTGCGTTCCTTGCGTCGTAAACTTCACCGGATTTGCTTAATTAACGTCGTAACCTATACGCGTTTTCTTAACGTTAGTCACTAGACTTGCGTCGCACAAGTACAGTCACTCTCTTTTGTGTATATTTTCTTGTGTTAAAAATATTTTATATTTTTAACTAAGTGTCTTACTTATATTATTTTCTCAAAAATAAATATAAGCTTTTTGTATTTTGCACTTTGCTCCCGAATTATATATCTTGTCTAAATAGGTTGCATGTGTATTTTGTATATTTTCTTTATTCGTTACGAGTACCTCCAAGTCATATTATTTTTACTCTAAAAATAATATATACCTAGTACACAAAATAACCACGTAATCACACAAGCGATAAATATATATTCTAAATATATAGTTAAAAAGTTCCATTTATGAAAATCCACCTCCGGTATTTGGTAATTTCGTAATAAAATCATGGCGAAGTTTGGTTGGAAAACAAGTCAAAAATATATTCATAACACTTGTCACCAAAAATATTGTAAGTGTTATTTTCTGGAAAAAATTCGCCAGAGTTTCCTCTGTAACTGGAGGTGGCCACGCTTACTAGCGTATCATTTTCTTTTAAAATTCAACCAATCAATTTTTCCATCATCAAAATACCATCTTCAAATATCAAACTAGTCAAAATAAACACAAATCGCATACACATGAACTTGCAAGTTGTGTAAAATTTTGTAGTAACTCTTCAACACATTTAGTAGGTTTTTCCATCTCTAATAATAAAGTCGGTTTCTTGGAAATCTTATTTTTAAAGAATATGAAGTTTTACAACTTCTAGTCGGTTTTTGCGAAAATTATTTCTTTGTTAAAACTTTTGTTACACTAGTGTCCACACACTTGTTTGTTCACAAAAACACCTCTATTTCATGAAAGATCCGGTTTTAAAACATGGTTTCGTCTTACAGTTGGTTTTTCGAAAATACCACTTGTAGATCTTTAGATCTACTAGTTTAGAACTTCATTTTACAAGAAAAATTCCTTTTACGCAAGTTCATGTTATTATGTAGTAGTGTTCATCATCTTGCCCTTTTTATACTTTAACATACACTAGTCCATGCTCTATGAACATAACCTAGCCGGGTTAGATGACGATCCGAACTACTACTAGCATTAAACAACACAAAATAATCATCACAAAACAAGTTTAACAAGTTTTACACCATTACTTTCCTTTTATCCATTAAGTTCATCATTTTACAAGACTTTTAGTTGGTGATCTTTAGTGTTTATGATTTTTAGCCATTAAATCATCTATTAACCATCATAAACGAGAACAAGAAGATGTTTAGAAGCACTTACTACTAGCACAAGGCTAGGGGAGTTCAAGAGGACAAAAGAGGTGGATAAAAGCAAATGAAGAAGGTCTTTCAAGATCCGCTTGCACCGAGCTTCGTTAGTGGCCTTCTTACTCCTCAATATCACCTTGGAATGGATGGATGAGTTGGAAAATGAGGGTGGCGGTGGTGCTTGGTTGGGCCGAGAACAAGGGAGGGAGAGAGGGAAGTGAAGATGGAGTGATGAAATGGTGGTATTTATAGACCTTCCATATAGCATATTCCTAGCATATTCCTGGCATATTCCTGGCATATTCCTGGCATATTCCTGGCATATTCCTGGCATATTCCTGGCATATTCCTGGTATATTCCTGGTATATTCCTGTTATATTCCTGGCATATTCCTGGCATATTCCTGGCATATTCCTGGTATATTCCTGGTATATTCCTGGTATATTCCTGGCATATTCCTGGTATATTCCTGGTATATTCCTGGCATATTCCTGGTATATTCCTGGCATATTCCTGGGTTTGCTGCGTTGTCTGCGTTTTGCAGTGTAAGCATTGTGTCGCGTAGGAACACACGGTACGCGCTTAAACTTGAAAAATAATGTTTTTAAGCGTTTTAATTTATTTTTCAACACGAACCTGATTAAAATAAAATTTTAATCATAGCAGAATATTTGTGGGATTAAATATTATCCGGTTGTTCGGTTACATACCAGTTCGTTAAAGTGCTAAATCACACTTTTAGTGTCTTTAATGTATCCTTTTGTAACACTTTTAATTCCCGACACTTGAGGAAATATTCTGACTGAAAAATTATATTTTCTGCATAATATTCGCGTGCTAAAAGCTGAATTATTGCTGAATTATACAAAATTCTGCACATAAAGTGCGTTTCGGGTGCTTTTTAGTGCTTATTTTTGCTTTCGCAATGTCTATAAATTAAACCCTTATATGTACTCTTGGGTTTTAATGTACCTTTGTCGTAGGACCTACACCTAGGCCTCAATTCTAATGTCGGACTGCTTTCTGCAGTTCCGTTGACACAGTGTGTCTTACCGGTGAGTTTACTAATATTTCTGACGCAGCGCCCTCGATTGCATGAAGCAATATTTTGTAGTATACAACGTGCATGAATTCACTTGTTTAATCACGTGTTCAGACATTGCTGACAATTAAGCACATAATTGCAGTCATTAAATAATAATTAAAGTGTACGGAAATTACCGGTTTGGTGCCAGTTGTCACAGTCTCCCCCCGTTAAAAGAATTTCGTCCCGAAATTTAGGCTAAACTAACTCTCGCAGGAGTCTTCTTGAATAGGTGGGGATACTTTTCTTTGAACTGGTCTTCACGTTCCCATGTGTACTCGGGTCCGTGCTTAGAGCTCCAACGTACTTTGACAAGTTTCACACTGCTCTTCCTGGTCTTGTTGACTTTCCAGTCGGTAACCTCAACGGGTTGTTCTGTAAATCGGAGGCCTTCATCAATATGCACTTCATCCATCGGGATGATCACGCTTTCTTGTGTTGGACTCTTCTTCAGGTTGGATACATGAAACGTATTATGTACTCCATTAAGTTCTTCCGGTAACTCTAACTTGTATGCCACGGTACCAATTCTTTTCAATATTCTGAATGGTCCGATGTATCGTGGATTCAGCTTTCCACGCTTTCCAAATCTGACTACGCCCTTCCATGGTGAGACTTTTAACAACACTTTGTCTCCCACCTTGAATTCTACCGATTTTCTTTTCGGATCAGCGTAGCTCTTTTATCGATCTCGAGCCGCCTTAATGCGCTCTCGAATCTGCGCAATCTTGTCGGTTGTTTCTTGTACAAGTTCAGGACCAACCATACGTTTATCTCCGGCATCTGCCCAACATAAGGGCGATCGGCATTTGCGGCCATACAGAGCTTCGAACGGCGCGGCTTTTATGCTCGTATGATAACTGTTGTTGTAGGAAAACTCAACTAAAGGTAGATGAGTATCCCAGCTGCCGCCTAGATCCATGACACATGCGCGAAGCATATCTTCTAACGTTTGTATAGTCCGTTCGCTCTGGCCGTCTGTTTGCGGATGGAATGCCGTGCTCAGATCTAACTGAGATCCAAAGGCTTCCTGAAATGATTGCCAGATTCTTGAGACAAAGCGTCCATCTCTGTCTGAAATGATTGAGATTGGCACTCCATGTCGTGCCACAATTTCCCTTAAGTATATCTCTGCAAGCTTTCCAGTGTTATCCTTCTCTCGGATTGGTAGGAAATGCGCAGACTTCGTCAATCGATCAACTATTACCCATATCATATCGTGCCCTCTCGGGGTCCTGGGTAATTTTGTTATGAAGTCCATCGAGATTTGTTCCCACTTCCACACAGGAATCTCTGGTTGTTGTAGTAGACCGGACGGTTTCTGATATTCGGCCTTAACCTTAGTACAGGTTAGGCATTTTCCAACATAGACAGCAACGTCGCTCTTGAGTCTCGGCCACCAATAATATTCTTTCAAGTCTTGATACATCTTGTCTGACCCTGGGTGGATCGAGTATCTTGACTTGTGCGCTTCATCAAGGATGACTTCTCGTAGGCCACCATAGAGCGGAACCCAAATGCGCTTTTTAAAGTATAAGGCTCCCTCTTCATTTGGCGCCATGTATTTCAGCATACCCCGTAGGTATTCAGCTCTACGGTTCTCCCCTTTAAGAGCTTCATGTTGTGCATCACGAATGCGTGCAGTGAGGTTCGTTCGAATGGTCATTTCTAACGCTCAAACCCTTAGGGTCTTACCCCTTTCTTTTCGGCTTAGTGCGTCTGCTACAATGTTTGCCTTTCCAGGATGGTACTTAATCTCACAGTCATAGTCATTCAGCAGCTCGACCCATCGTCGTTGGCGCATATTCAGTTCCTTCTGATCAAATATGTGTTGTAAACTTTTGTGATCTGTGAAGATTGTACATCGAGTACCATATAAATAGTGTCGCCAGATCTTCAAGGCGAATACCACTGCTCCCAGCTCCAGGTCGTAAGTGGTATAGTTTCTTTCATGTACCTTCAATTGTCTTGAAGCGTAAGCGATGACTTTTTGGCGTTGCATGAGCACGCAACCCAAGCCTTGTCGTGAAGCGTCACAGTATACCACGAAGTCTTCCGTGCCTTCGGGTAATGATAGTATCGGTGCATCGCTTAGCTTGTTTTTAAGTAGCTGGAAGGCTTCTTCTTGTTTGTGACCCCAGTCGTATTTCTTGTCTTTCTGTGTAAGGGTCGTTAGCGGTTGAGCTATCTTTGAGAAATTCTCGATGAATCACCGATAATAGCCTGCTAAGCCCAAAAATTGACGAACTTCAGTTGGGGTCTTGGGAGCTTCCCAATTCTTTATTGCTTCTATCTTGGACGGGTCTACATGAATGCCCTTCTCATTCACAAAGTGACCAAGAAATTGTACTTCGCGAATCCAGAATTCGCATTTCGAGAACTTTGCATAAAGTTTTTCTTTCTTCAGTAGTTCCAGAATAGTTCTGAGATGTTGCTCATGTTCTTCTTTCGTCCGTGAGTAGATCAGGATATCGTCGATAAATACAATCACGAATTTATCGAGATATGGTTTGCATACTCGATTCATCAGATCCATAAAGACCGCTGGTGCGTTCGTCAGTCCGAATGGCATAACAAGAAACTCGTAATGCCCATAGCGTGTTCTGAATGCAGTCTTTGGTACGCTCTCTTCTTGGATCCTTAACTGATGATATCCAGATCGAAGGTCGGTCTTGGAATAGTAGCTTGATCCTTGCAACTGATCAAATAAGTCATCAATCCTCGGTAGTGGGTACCGATTTTTGATAGTGAGCTTGTTCAGTTCTCTGTAATCGATGCACATTCGCAGAGTTCCATCCTTCTTCTTCACGAACAATACTGGAGCTCCCCAAGGCGAGAAGCTTGGCCTTATGAATCCTTTATCCAACAACTCCTGGAGTTGTGTGGATAATTCTTGCATTTCGGATGGGGCAAGTCGATAGGGGGCCATGGCTACAGGAGCGGCTCCTAGAACCAAGTCTATACGGAATTCGACTTGTCGTTGCGGAGGTAGTCCTAGCAGATCTTCAGGGAACACATCAGGAAATTCCTTCACCACAGGAATGTCTTCGAGTTTTGGCTCCACAGCCTTCTTATCTACAACGTGTGCTAGGAAAGCAACACATCCTTTCCTTAAGCACTTCTGTGCCTTCATACAACTGATGATTCGTAGAGGCGCGTTTCGTCTTTCTCCATGTACGATGAGAGTTTCATCATTCGCCAGAGGGATGCGAATGATTTTCTCATGACAAATGACTTCAGCTTTGTTCTTGGACAACCAGTCCTTTCCGACCACTACATCGAAGCTACCTAATTGAATAGGTAAGATGTCGATGCTAAATCTTCGTTCACCAAGTTCTAGCGTGCAGCCTCTAACAACTTCGCCCGATTCAACAAGTTTACCATTGGCTAGTTCTATGGAATAAGGAATTTCTAATCTACTAGATTCTATTCCAAGTATGCGTTTAAATTCCACAGACATAAAGCTATAATCGGCGCCAGTGTCGAATAATATGGATGCAAAGTGATTGTTAATGAGGAACGTACCGTTGACCACATTAGGGTCCTCGCGTGCGTCCCTTGCTCCTATTACAAATGCTCGGGCCTGAGCATTGTTTCCTTCTGGGCAATCCTTCATGAAATGATCTTTGCTTCCACATCTGAAGCATCCTTGGTTTCGCCCATTTCCGTTACCAACACCATTTCCATTTCCACCATTGATTCTATTATCAGCCCCATTACGATTTCCATTACCGTTCCTCTTACTCCAACAGTCTTCAGTGCGGTGACCCAACTTTCCACACTTTTCACACTTTGAGATGCGACAAACTCCCTCGTGATGGCGTTTGCACCGATGGCATTTGGGCAAGGTGCCCAGGTATCCCTTAGCTGGAGCATCGTTCATGGCTGCAAGCGATTTCGCCTCCTGAGGCGGGTTGGGGCCACGCTTCTTGTTGGAACCCTTGTTGTTACGAGTTGCTTGATTCAAGTTTGCATGTTTCCTTTTCTTGCCACCGGACGACTCAGCATGCATCTCGGCATTTTCTGTTGGGTTCAGTGATAGCTTCTTCATTCGAACACAATCTTCAGTAAGGCTGACAGCCAGAGTTACAGCCTCAGTGATTGTTTGAGGTTTGGCCGAAGTTACCATGCCGCGAAACTCTGGGGCCAGTCCCCAAATGTAACGTTCAACACGCTTAAATTCGGGAGTCACCATGTATGGAAGCACTCTGGACAGATCGTGGAACCTTCAAGTATAACCATTAATGTCAGCACCTTCCATGGTCAAGTGCCAGAATTCTGTCTCCAACCTTTGGAGTTCAGCACGAGAGCAGTACTTCTCTCTCATTCTTTCCTTTAGTTCATCCCAAGTTAGGCCATAAGCGGCATCATCGCCTAGGGTTTGGACTTACAGGTTCCACCAAGTCAAAGCTTCATCGACAAACAACCCAGTAGCAAAGGTGACTTGTTGATCCGCGGTACACTTGCTCATGCGGATAGTAGCTTCAGTCTTCTCCGTCCAGCGCACAAATGCTACTGCACCTCCTGTGCCGTCATAGTTCATCGGCTTGCAGTCGAGGAACTGCTTGAGAGTGAAGCCTTGAACTGCGTTGCCTCCAGACGAATCTCCATGCCCGTTACGTCTAGCGTTGCTTGGTCCTCGACTGTCTTGAGTACGGTTCGCCTCGTACTGGGCGATAGCAGCGAAGATCCTTTCTTCCAGTAGAGCGTTTAGCTCTTCAGCAGTTTTTGGCAGTGGGGGAGGAGGAGGTTGGTCATGAGCGTTCACAGCTCTTCTGGGTGCCATGTTCTGACGAACACAACCCAATAGGTTTAGGCATTTGTTTGATATCGTCATACTAGGCCGTAGTAGTATATATATACACAGGCATATACCACATAAGTGACGTCAAACAATTTTTACTCTAGCAGAGTATTTAGTAGGCTTGCACTGAGGGAATCTATACGTGACAAGACTTGCTGTGATTTTTGTGCACTGAATTCCATAATTATGTATGCATCCATAATTACGTAACTCCTTGCACAGTCCGCACAGTTCGTTTCATCCTCGTATTTCTTCCTTCAGATGGGCCATTGCTTTTAGGTAAAGTCACGTATACTCGTGACATTCTACTACTAGTACATGCTAATTATCACACATAATTGCAAGTAATTCCTAGTCAATGACAAGTGCTACTCAAGTGCACTCTAAGTCTCGTAGTGTCTTTTCTAGACTCATGTAGACAGTTTCAGGCAGTGGATGTCGCGGGACGTTTTATGCAATGAAAACTCTTTGAAAAATTGTTTTCGTTAAAGGATCCTAGAGATTGTAGACAAGACTCGAGAAGGAATCCTGGTTCACTACAATCGCAGCTCTGATACCAATCTGTCACACCCCTTTCTGCGGCGGAAGCACGAGGTGTGATCATGAAAGGTTCTCATTGCATACGAAAGGTAAACATACTATATGCTCAAAATAACTTCAAACATTACATTACCAAAACATAAGTCAAGTGTTTACAACACGTGATAGCATATTGTCTTAAGAGTTACAACTTTATTTAGCGAAAATAAAACATAGCGACATCCATGAGCATAAGTAAGACCGCGCGCACATCCACCTTTAATTACCTGAAATACATGTGAGTTTTGGAAAAACATCAACATAATGTTGGTGTGAATTCATGCAGTTTTTGTATTGAACGTTTGTATACTTTGTATGAAAAACATGGTATGTATTTTGTTTCAAAACCCGTATTCATGAATGAGTCAAGTATCTCTATATGTATCAAGTGTTAATGGGTTACAAAGCCATTAACATGTGACACGACATAGGAAGTCACCAAACCATAGGCATTTTTCTATAGTCGATTCACGACTGAGACACAAAAACACTACTTGGTTCTAGTTGTCACCAAGAGTGGGGCTGCCCTGAAACCCATTAGATCTAACCTTTTGTTCTGCGGTCTTAGTATGTACACGATTAATGGTGCTTATGGTACCCTATTCGTGACACGATTTCTCGTATCAATTCTTGGCACTAGTTTTCGCCAAGAGTACTTCTCGTTTCAGTACACAACAAACCAATTTGTAAATATTAAAGTATTTGTAACATGTATTTCACCCCCGAGTTATAAAACTAAAAATAGTTAAAAGAAAAGGGGGAGCATGAACTCACAACTTTGCGTTCCTTGCGTCGTAAACTTCACCGGATTTGCTTAATTAACGTCGTAACCTATACGCGTTTTCTTAACGTTAGTCACTAGACTTGCGTCGCACAAGTACAGTCACTCTCTTTTGTGTATATTTTCTTGTGTTAAAAATATTTTATATTTTTAACTAAGTGTCTTACTTATATTATTTTCTCAAAAATAAATATAAGCTTTTTGTATTTTGCACTTTGCTCCCGAATTATGTATCTTGTCTAAATAGGTTGCATGTGTATTTTGTATATTTTCTTTATTCGTTACGAGTACCTCCAAGTCATATTATTTTTACTCTAAAAATAATATATACCTAGTTAACAAAATAACCACGTAATCACACAAGCGATAAATATATATTCTAAATATATAGTTAACAAGTTCCATTTATGAAAATCCACCTCCGATATATTTGGTAATTTCGTAATAAAATCATGGCGAAGTTGGGTTGGAAAACAAGTCAAAAATATATTCATAACACTTGTCACCAAAAATATTGTAAGTGTTATTTTCTGGAAAATTTTCGCCAGAGTTTCCTCTGTAACTGGAGGTGGCCACGCTTACTAGCGTATCATTTTCTTTTAAAATTCAACCAATCAATTTTTCCATCATCAAAATACCATCTTCAAATATCAAACTAGTCAAAATAAACACAAATCGCATACACATGAACTTGCAAGTTGTGTAAAATTATGTAGTAACTCTTCAACACATTTAGTAGGTTTTTCCATCTCTAAAAATAAAGTCGGTTTCTTGGAAATCTTATTTTTAAAGAATATGAAGTTTTACAACTTCTAGTCGGTTTTTGCGAAAATTATTTCTTTGTTAAAACTTTTGTTACACTAGTGTCCACACACTTGTTTGTTCACAAAAACACCTCTATTTCATGAAAGATCCGGTTTTAAAACATGGTTTCGTCTTACAGTTGGTTTTTCGAAAATACCACTTGTAGATCTTTAGATCTACTAGTTTAGAACTTCATTTTACAAGAAAAATTCCTTTTACGCAAGTTCATGTTATTATGTAGTAGTGTTCATCATCTTGCCATTTTTATACTTTAACATACACTAGTCCATGCTCTATGAACATAACCTAGCCGGGTTAGATGACGATCCGAACTACTACTAGCATTAAACAACACAAAATAATCATCACAAAACAAGTTTAACAAGTTTTACACCATTACTTTCCTTTTATCCATTAAGTTCATCATTTTACAAGACTTTTAGTTGGTGATCTTTAGTGTTTATGATTTTTAGCCATTAAATCATCTATTAACCATCATAAACGAGAACAAGAAGATGTTTAGAAGCACTTACTACTAGCACAAGGCTAGGGGAGTTCAAGAGGACAAAAGAGGTGGATAAAAGCAAATGAAGAAGGTCCTTCAAGATCCGCTTGCACCGAGCTTCGTTAGGGGCCTTCTTACTCCTCAATATCACCTTGGAATGGATGGATGAGTTGGAAAATGAGGGTGGCGGTGGTGCTTGGTTGGGCCGAGAACAAGGGAGGGAGAGAGGGAAGTGAAGATGGAGTGATGAAATGGTGGTATTTATAGACCTTCCATATAGCATATTCCTGGCATATTCCTGGCATATTCCTGGCATATTCCTGGCATATTCCTGGCATATTCCTGATATATTCCTGGCATATTCCTGGCATATTCCTGGCATATTCCTGGTATATTCCTGGTATATTCCTGACATATTCCTGGTATATTCGTGGCATATTCCTGGGTTTGCTGCGTTGTCTACGTTTTGCAGTGTAAGCATTGTGTCGCGTAGGAACACACGGTACGCGCTTAAACTTGAAAAATAACGTTTTTAAGCGTTTTAATTTATTTTTCAACACGAACCTGATTAAAATAAAATTTTAATCATAACAGAATATTTGTGGGATTAAATATTATCCGGTTGTTCGGTTACATACCGGTTCGTTAAAGTGCTAAATCACACTTTTTAGTGTCTTTAATGTATCCTTTTGTAACACTTTTGATTCCCGACACTTGAGGAAATATTCTGACTGAAAAATTATATTTTCTGCATAATATTCGCGTGCTAAAAGCTGAATTATTGCTGAATTATACAAAATTCTGCACTTAAAGTGCGTTTCGGGTGCTTTTTAGTGCTTATTTTTGCTTTCGCAATGTCTATAAATTAAACCCTTATATGTACTCTTGGGTTTTAATGTACCTTTGTCGTAGGACCTACACCTAGGCCTCAATTCTAATGTCTGACTGCTTTCTGCAGTTCCGTTGACACAGTGTGTCTTACCGGTGAGTTTACTAATATTTCTGACGCAGCGCCCTCGATTGCATGAAGCAATATTTTGTAGTATACAACGTGCATGAATTCACTTGTTTAATCACGTGTTCAGACATTGCTGACAATTAAGCACATAATTGCAGTCATTAAATAATAATTAAAGTGTACGGAAATTACCGGTTTGGTGCCAGTTGTCACAACTAGTGAGGCACTATGCAAGGAATTTGAGGAGGTCATGAAGAAGCAATTTGAAATGAGTGCATTGGGAGAGATGAGTTTCTTTATGGGTCTACAGATTCGGCAAGATTCCAAGGGAATTCTCATTCATCAGGGAAAATATGTTGACGATATTATTGCAAAGTTCAAACTTCAGGATGCTAAACCCGCAAATACTCCTATAGCAGAAAGACCAGTGATGACTGAGGATCTAGAAGCGGAAGCTGTTGATGCTACACTGTACCGGTCGATGATTGGCTCGTTGATGTATTTGACAGGCAGTAGACCAGATATCATGTTTGGTGTGTGTTAGTGTGCACATTATCAGGCTGCTCCTAAACTTTCTCATTTAAATGTTGTTCAGAGAATCTTTCGATATCTTAAGGGCAGGCCTCGGCTTGGACTTTTGTATCGAAAAGAATCTCCATTTGATCTGTGTGCTTTTTCTGACAACAAGTTTGGAGGCACTTGTGACACATGTGCTTGTAATTATTGTAAACAGTTAATTTATCAATAAAACAATTTTATTTGATCCCAATGTTTGTGTATTTATGCTTGGCATTTTGCATGTTTTGATTTCTGTTCAATTTCAAACTCTATATCACTTTCTGGAGAGTTATATGCAAACCGATGAGTAAACATAATCAGTTTAACGTGACAAACACTCCAGAACATCAACATATGCTTAACATACCGTAAATAACCTTTACATAACTTAGAAATAAGTTTTGAAGGCTTTGGTATGGCAAAAATCAAGTTTATTCGCTTACAGGGACTAATTTCGACAAACTGCGAAAGTGTGACGATTTGTACTGTAACGAACATTCTGGAACATGATCATAAGTTAAACATACCCTAAATATCCTTTACATAGCTTAGAAATAGGCTTTGAGGGGTTCGGTGTGCTAAAATAAACTTTTTGGTCATTCAGGGACTAAAAGCGTAAAAAAAGTGCATAAGTTTGCATTTTCGCGCATAACTTACGTTCTGAATACATCCGGACATCCAAAAATTTATGTAATCATTAAAATATTATGTTTTAGTGATTGGCATGATAAAATTCCATTCGTCGCGTGATTTGGATCATTTTTCGCGTCGTTCGTGTTTCGTCGTAATTAACCGAATAACGTGATCGTACGGCCAAACGAACCGACATCCGACATATTTTTGAGCACGTTTCATGTCTCCTATACTTAGGCATCATTGTAGAGCCTTGAAAATGGCTTAACGGGGCTTAAACGTGTCAAAAATGCATCAAAAACCAAGTTTTACATGTGTAGGGACCAAAACTGACATTTCTGTCAAAGTTGGCTTAGGAGTGGGGCGTAAGACTTGGCCCATTTCTTACGCCGGGTGCGTAGAACCCCCAGATCAGCAAAAACAAGCCGATTCAATCAGCAGCTGGGTTTTCTCATTTGACATGGTTTTTATCAATACTAGGGGCTATTTTGGGGCACCCATGGTATTCTAAAACCATGGGCCCACTTGTACGGCTTAGATCGAAGCACGTTTTTCGATAAACGATCTTAACGGTCACCTGAAATCTATAAATACCCCACCCCCTTTGCACTTGAAACCCACATTTGATCAGATTTTTCCCTAAGTTGAAGGATAAAACCTTCATACCTGGGAATTATTAGATCAAAACTTCCATTCTTGGACCCGTTGTAAGTATTCTTTCGTTCTTTTACGCGTGAAAGTCAAACTTTGTTTGACTTTCTGCATTGACCAGTTTATGGTCAACACGAAGTTCGTTTGAACTTCATAACATGAGCGTAATCACGATGGTTTTTAGTCTCTTGTGACTATACCTACTAATTACCACGTTATCTAGGCTTAGTGACGAGTCGTAGTTTCGGCCAAAATGCGTATTCTTATGTATTTTGTAACCAAACTACTTTTAGGTATCAAGACCCTTTGTTTTGATACCAAACCTGTTTTCAAACTTCGTTAAACATGTTTTAACATGTTTAGCTCGTCACTTTAGGTTTAGTGCCTATGTAGGGTCGTAAGGTAAGCGATATAAACAATCGCTTATACTTTCGAACCCGACCCGTTTGGTCGATCATTAGGATCTGACCAAACACATTAGGTGACCATAGTTGTATAGGGAATAACCTTCTGAGGTTATACCTTATGGTCACTTCGTTATGTTTTTGCTATGTTCATTCGTACACTTATAGTACATGATTTCATTATGTTTTTGCTATGTATGTCCATTTTGTGCATACTTAGTACATCGTTTTACATTACATTTTATGCTATGTATGTCCATTTGGTTCATACTTAGTACATTATTTTACATTACATTTCACGAAATGTATGTCCATTTAGTGCATACTTAGTGCATTATTTCACATCACATCACATGCTATGTATGTTCATTTGTTGCATACTTAGTACTTTTGGTTTTCATCACATGCTTACATTTTGGTATGACATTTGGTTTGTTTAAATGGGACAAGAATACATTCATTAACATTAGCTACGCCGTTCGTTAGTAGGTAGTGGTACCATAGGAATTGACAACTCCCGTTCCTGACATCCTAGGTATGTTTGGATGGAAGGAATGACCGAATTCGATGCACATAACTTAGATAAACCTTTAATTTGTTTAAGGGTTTATCGCCACAGTCTCAAGGATTGAATGTATGCATTTTTACAATACCGCATAGATGTTTGTATTAGTATAGCATGCATTTCCACAAAACATAACTTTGATTTAAACTATGTTTTACTTCAATACATTGTTTTTGTGCATTTTACCTATGGTTTAGTTGATACATTTCACTTACCATACATCACATTTGATTACACATTACATGATTTATATTTGACATAAGCGTTTAACATTGGTTTACACATTACATGATTTACATTGACATAAACATTTTGTCACACCCTGACTTTTGCGGAAGCGTGATTATGGTGTGACTTACTTGTTATCATTGCATTCAACCATATCAAACAACTATATGTTAAAACCAAAGATTTGTCATCCATAAAAAGAGTTAAAAACATAATAACATTGTCTAAAACGTAGACTTCAAGTTTAAGTTTTACAAACCATATGAATTGTGTAAAAGTTCGCTAAGGACTCGTCAAAAGATATTAGTTGTAATAAAAGTTTGGAAGACATGTCTCGTCTAGGATTAAGACACGCTAGCCAAACCCCAAGACCATGGATGACATCTTTATACTTAACATGACTTGAAACTCCAACGCCCGCCAGATCCATACTTAATTTCTTGAAATACATGTAGTTTGAAAAACAACAACAAAAGTTGAGCGAGTTCATGTGTATGTGAGTCTGTATAAATCGTTTAAATGTGTCTGTATAAATGTATGCCCTTGGTATGTAGCAATAAGGAAAAAAAGATCAATTAATGTGTAGCTAATACATTAATAAGTGACATGGCCTAGGAAGCACTCAAACCTGTAACGCGTATTTCATACCGGTCCTTCCGGCGGAACGACATAGTCACCACATGCAGCCACACGCTGGCCCATGTGTGGGGCTCGCAACACCCAATAGATCTATCACTCATGCCTCTCGGTCCTTATAAAAGTATTAATGGTCTTACGATAATAGCCTATCCATTCACGTGATCTAGAAGTAAATTCCTTAGCTAAACATACCATGTAAATAAATGTCTGTAAATGTCTGAAAAAGTCTGTAATGTCTGTAATAATTGTAACATGTATTTCACCCCCGAAGTATAAAACTGAAAACCGTTAAGAGAAAAGGGGGACATGAACTCACTGTAGTGCGTCTTGTACCGAATCTCAAACTCTGTCTGCTACACAACAACCTACACGTACTAATGTCTATTAGACAAATGGGCCGTGCCTTGGCTTAGAGCTTAGTATTTTGAGTTGCGTTACTTATATTGTTCCGCGTGATAAATATTTGTTCGTTCGATGTTCTAGTAAATTTTAGTCTTAGAAAGCAAATATTTACTAAGTGTTAGAAGTTTCGGAAAATTTCGCCATAGTCTCCTTTGTAAATAGAGGTGCCCATGCTTAAGAGCATATCATTTTCTTTTATATAAACCCCGTAGAGTGTTCCCACAAAACCAACCCGACAATCATACATGCAATACACTACTTACGTCTTTTCAGCTTTATTAAACAAGACTGGACTGTTTTCGAGCATTAAAATAAAATAGTTATCCTTTTTCAAAACTTCTCAAATTTTTACAGAATGTCATATACAATCCAAAATTTATTGTGTAAAAATTTCGGAGACAAGTTCATTACCAATTTTATATAAAAATTCTTTTACCCGAACGCAATCAGATTTGTTACTTTCTGATTGCAGTTTTACGGAAAAATTCACTAAAAATCAATCGTAAGTCCGATCGACAAACTTCCAGTTGGAGGGTCACGGGAACAACAGTGACCACCTACAGTAAAAATTCCATGAGCTGATTCCGCTCAGGTTTCAAGTTTTGACTCCGAATACCACACACTTTTTCAGCAGGAAAACTTCAGCTTGAGCTGCTGTCTAAAAACAATTCTTTAAAAATAGTACACGATCTCGAAAAATTACGATTCCAGTGCCATTTGTTCGGTTGTTCAAAATTACACAATTTAGACTCCAGAAATTCAGTTTTTCGATTTAAAATGACCCAGTTACAGCCTGTTGAAGTTGGCTGGAAATTTCAATCAGCTTGCTGTTTACAATGAAAAAGTTACTAAAAACGCATCAACAAGGGTCCTAATGATGATTTATCAATAACTTAATGATCAAACACCATGTATGCCTTCACCAAACTCAAACCAACCCAATAACATCATCATGCAAACCCTTTTTATGAATGATTTTATGTACGGTTCCAAGTTCATATTTTTAGTGTTCATTTTCTTGTGTCACTCGATTATCATCATCCTACTAAATATCATGACCAAGAACAAGATGAAACAATGGTGTGAATGGACTTACTACTAGCACAAGGCTAGGGTAGAAATCTTAGTGCAAGGATGATGAAGAATGATGGTGAGAAAGGCTTGAACAAGGCTTCCTGGAGAGCACTTCAACTTGCACCTCTATGGATCAATCTTGGAGCTTGGAATGGGGCTTGATAGTGAAGAAGATGAATGTATGAGAGGTGGTGATGGTGATTTCGGTTATGGGGAGAGGGGAGCCGAAAATAAGGGGAAGGGAGGTAAGGTTGAGTGTAAGTTTTGTAGTTATGATGAGTTTCTTGGAAATATGAGCATTCTAGCATCTAGGGTCATCATACTCAATATACTTGGCCAATAGAATTAAAGATTTTCCTTACAACAATCTAAACAAAATATTTTAGGTGATCATGGCAGATTTTCGGTTGGGGGGGGGGGGGGGTAAAGTGAAAATTTTTGTTAACTAATAGGTATTAAATTAGAAGGTTAAGGGTATTTTCAAGTATAGTGGGTGTATGTCGTGTTTACATGGCGTATGGGGATTTTTTTTGACCGTAATTAATTAAGAAATATAAAATAATATTTCTGACAATATTTTCGTGTCTCGGGTATTGTCTGGTTGTTCGGTTACATATCGTTCCGTTAAAGTGTTAAACTGTACCGTATAGCGTCTTTTATGCATCTTTTTGTAACGAAATCATTCCTGGCACTTAGGAAAGTATACAGGATCACTCTGCTATATTCGTATATTCTACTGGTATAATGAAATGCTGAATTTTATAAAAGAATGCAGAATTCTGTATTTAAAGTGTGTTTTAGGCACTTCCTGGCATTATATCTATCACCTAATGACGCAGTCTTATGGTCCTCACTTCCCTACACTACAACCCAGTGTAGTACTCTATCCCTGGCTCATACTGGCCATAATAATATTGTCTGTCTAAGTGCTGGCATTGTCAGCATTATTTCTGAATCAACCGTTCAGTGTGTCAACTGTGCTGAGTGCATCAAGTATGTCACTAATGTAGGTGTGTAATGAACGGAGTGAATGTATAAAATATGATGCATGTATATATAATATAGAATCATAGAGCCGTTTTAAATTATCAGTTGTAATCAAGCACAGTCATTAAGCACGTAATTAAGATTAATTAATTTGTACAGTACCTAAAATTTTGAGGGTTGTCACATTCTCCCCCCGTTAAGAAAATTTCGTCCTCGAAATTTGTACTACCTTAATTCCTAATTCCTTAAGGTTTCGTTATGCATGTATGTATGAATAGTACCGAGGTAGATAATCATCAAACCAACTCAAACCTTATTCACATCAAGTGAGTCTAGAATATATATATACAACATCACAATTCCAATAGTTAAAAGGTATGTGCTTATAGCTTTTAATGTCAAGGGTACAGTACGCATTTGACGTATAGTCTAGTGTAATCCAGTTTGCAGTGTTCCACGAAAGAGAAGTTTTGTCCAATAGAGTTTCCAAATGATTGGTCATAGTATGCAAATTTTCACAAACCATAGCATCCGCTATATGAACTCAAAATCAACAACTTGGAGATGAAAATGACCCGCCAACAGGCGAATAAGTAAATGATAAGGATTTGTGTGTTGACATTCTCGAATTGCTAAAATACACCGAATGAAGTACAAGCGAATCTGGTGTATCATTGTCTAAATTTCTAGTTGCATCAGAAATGTTTAAATGACAAGTCAAACAAGAGTATATGTAGTTTTGTGAAATAGTTGACCATAATTAGCACAAGCTAGTAACACCACAAGGTGCCGAAATGACGAGATTCAATAATAATGGTGACTGAACAAGTTCACCGTGCCTGAAATCAAATGATAGTGTATCGAGACAATCTGAAGATTTGATTTACACAATGTCACAAAGTTTTTAGTTAAATACAGAACATCAAAGAGCCACTGCTTTTGATTGAAGGTGAAAAGCATTAAGTATGGCAAGGTATTTGATTGACAATGAAAGTATCGTTAGGAGGTACATTGTGCTTATGAAATGGATATATGTACCGTTGCCTTAACACACAATTGCGTTGAGGACCGCTCTGATCGTGAAGATCCAAAATGGATTGTTAACAACCAAATCGGGAATTGAATTTCGCGTACGTAGTGAGTAATCAAATTAGCGCAAGCTTCAATTCCGTGAAAGTATAACCGCAAGGCATCGAGACCAATTAACCGATTTAGTGGAGTCGTAGACCAACCGAATCTACTACGACTCGTAATGAAGGAATCTTTGCAAAAATATTTGAATATGATGCTCCCAATACATCATATGGCGTCGGAAACTGAATATGCAAAGTGGATAAGTTCAAGCAATTGACTTAGTTTCAGCGTAACCCGATAATAAACGTATGAATCAACAAAGGAATTCTTGGCATGGTAGCAAAAATAAACCATGAATAAAATTTGCGATCAACGAAGTTTCAAGAGAGTGTGTTGACTTGATAGCAAGGAGTCAACAGTTTCAATAATGTAGGTCACTCGGATCAGGAATTAGTAATTAGGTTTATCAAAATGATATGTAAATTCCAATGAAGTGTTTATTCAAAACGAAATCACATGCGTAGCATGATGCATGTATGTCAAGTAAATTTCCTAGAAAAGGAACAACGAGTATCTGCTAAAGTGATGAAATGACCAGCTATCGAAGCAAATGTGTGTTCGCTCTCAGCGAGAAAATTAATGTGATGCACTACCATTAAGGGGAGTAGAGATGCAAACATCTACTTGCCAGAAGTGAAAGAAATCCAAGTACTCTCTGTTTGGTCAATGGAACTGGCATATGCGCCAGGTTAATGATGGTTGATTGAGTTGACAGATATGGTTCCTAAATGAAACCCTTACGAGTTTGGACCTGGGTTCCCAAAAGTCCTAATTATCAGTTTTCTAGATTCTCCAGATTTCGTATCCCGTGTAGACCCGGTTTGTACATTGTGTAGGAAGCACCTTGTGTACGTCTAAGAACTAATCATTGTCCCACAATTTTCACTGGTAAAATTTCTTCTTGAATTCACTGTTAACGACGCTCGATTGTCGACCAATCGTATAATAGTAGTTGGGTCCTCACAGCCAGTTATGTAAGGAGTTCGTTAGTCCTCAGCAGGAGCCACCGACTCTGGTTGGCTAGCTCGTCCGACTCCCGGTCATTTGAAAGTTATTCGTCCTTTCTTTTGGCGAGCAGAACTGAGGTTATCCAAAACAATAGTTTTGGTCTGTTATCTTCCTTCTTTATCAACCACTGGGGTTGCACTGTAAATCCTTGCATCTCCGGAAGTGTAAGTCGCTACGATGCATCGGCTACAGGCATGGTTCCTGGGATTAAATCGATGCGAGACTCGACTAATCGTTGAGGAGGCGATTCTGGCAAGTCTTCGAAGAAGACTTCAGGATATTCTCCGACCACGGGGGTATCTTCGAGTTCTAATTCTTCGGCTTCCTTGTCCCCGACATGATCCATAAGACAACAATCCTTTTCGCAACATCCTTTGTGCCTTCAAGCGATTTGTAATTTGTAGAGGCGTATCCTGCTTCATAAGTCAAGATTACTTCTTCGTTCGCCATCATGGTGCGGATATCAATCTCCTATTGATCATTTGTCGACCAATCCCTCCAACTACCTTGTTAAAGTCTCCCAATTCACTGACAGTAGATCAAGTGTAATCTTACGCTTCCCGGGTTCTATCTTGCCGATTCCAGTTACTGTGTTGGCTTCCACTAGTGTCCCCTAAGCTAGTTCTAATGGGTACTGGAATATCTACTTACTCGCTGCTTAAACCAATTACACTCTCGAACTCTAGAGGTGCGAATCGTAGAATTTGCAACAGTATTTGGCAATACAGATGCATAACATTGAGTAGTATGGGACGTACCGATATCCATGCTTGGATTCCTGGCGTGCTTCTCTGGCTCCGGTGTTAGACATCTTTCCCATGATTTTGCTTAATCTCCCTTGGGCAATCTTTCCTAAAGTGCCTCATATCCCCGCAGGTATAACATCCCTTATCTTTCCCCTTTCCTTTCTTTCCACGCTTCGTCTCACTCCAACACGTTTCCCTGTTGTGTCCCACTTTGCCACAGTTGTCACACTTCCCGTTTTTACATCGCCCGGTATGATGACGTCGGCACCTGTCGCATTTAGGTAGCTTACCCATGTACTCTTTTCTCTTTTTGGCCTTGTTGTTGCTACTCGACTGGGTACCCTGTTTGAAATTGGCTAACTTTCTCTTGTTGTCTCCAGATGACTCTACATGAGTCTCCTTCTTTCCCTCAGAGGTTGAAAATTTGTTCATCCTGATTGCCTCTTCAGTCAAGGCCACGCTTAGATTGATGGCCTCAGCGATCGTTGGAGTCTTTGATGTCGTCACCATGCTCATGATTTGGGGTGCCAATCCCCAAATGAAACGCTCAATCTTCTTAAACTCTGGATCTACCATGTAAGGAACGATACGTGACAGCACTTGGAACTTCTCCACATACTCAGCTATTTTTGGACCTTCCATCTTCAAGTTCCAGAACTCAGTTTCCACCTTCTGTCTTTCTGTCCTCGAACAGTACTTTTTATGCATTAGCTCTTTCAACTCGTCCCATGATAAAGCATACGCAGCAGCCTCGCCCATCGTCTGAACCTGGAGTTTCCACCATGACAGAGCCCCATCTTGGAACAGTCCTGAAATGTACGTGACCTGGTGCTCTAGGGCGCATTTGCTCGCACGCAAAACAGTGTCCGTCTTCTCAACCCAGCGCACGAAGGCTACGGCACCCCCAGTGCCGTCGAAATGTAGGGGCTGGCAGCCTAAGAACTGCTTGTAAGTGCAACCATTGGGTGGGTTATTTCCTGAGGTACCTCCGTTGCGCTCAGAGCGATGGGCCTCGTACTGTGCGATGACCTGTAAGATGCGTTCTTGAAATTCCGCCTCCGTCATCGGCAGAGGGTTGTTGGTGTTGGTGTTCCCTTGAGTCGACATCTTCCTAGAAGAAAGTCGGTTAGGTCCGGTCTTGTTAAGGGCACGAGCACACGAGCCTCTATTTAACAAATAAGACCTCAGAGGTGTATTACATATATGTATATACGCAGCCGTTATAACATTCAATCATATATCATCGCAATTATTGCACAACTTGTAAATAGGAACGTAGCAAGTAAGCATGTAGCATTATAGTTATAGTATAAATATGCGGATCAACAGCGTGCTTAGTGGGAATATAGCGACTGAGTTTTTCATTAGTTATTAGTCATATGTATTATCGCATGTTTAAAGATGATTGGGCTTTCGTTATCCTCCGGCCATAATCACTGTGTCTTACATAATGTATCACATCAGAAAGGACACAGGGTCACCCTACCCTTGTCCAACACATATATTAGTGTATCAAAATTACGTAGTCAGAAGTGGTCTTCAAAAGTCTCCGCCATCCCGGCTTATCATTAGTGTCTTTACCCAAGTGTAATCCACATAAATCCAGAAACCAACTACACTGGTGATTGAGGTGGAGGAGGAAAGAAAGGCAAAATGTTAATGTGCGTGAATTCCTCCGCGAACTTGTATATACGTCGAAGTAATCAACTAATTTGCCGCTCAATAGTAAAGGAACGAGCATCAAAAGAAAAAAAACCTGGGAAAGGCGTCATAGCAGCAGATGAGAGCGCAAAAGAAGTCTTTGATAATTGTGGAGGATCAAAGTATACTGGCAAGTAAACAGGGTGGAGGTTGTGGTGTCAACTCCAGCACCAACATTCTGCGACTTATATCCTCAAACTGTAGCTGATGTGACAGGTGTACTCATCCCGTGTGTAGCCTCCATAATGTGAGGGATGACAAGGGAGTAAAATCAACATAGTGTAGCATAGGAATCCATCGAAATGACTTGTCCAGCGTTGTAGAGGTGAACGTAGCAAACGGTGCGTCATGTAAAGTTAGGAAAAATGTTGTCTTAGCAGAAGAATCGTTATGCGGGTGCTGACCTGGAGCGCCTTCCTGGGGTGCGGGTATGTCTTGAAAGAGAGCGGTAGGCATGTCGGTGCAATGGACGTCGGTCTTCATAGGTGCAACATCAGCGGGTGCAGGTGTGGTAGAAATGTCTCAACAAAAGGAGATTCAATAGGTGCAGGTACTGGGTCTGGTAAGAGGAGTGCAAGGTATAGTAGTCCAAAGGAAATAAGGTCACGTTTAAGCAGGTTCAGCAGGTGCAACATCAAGCTGGCCCGCAAGGAACTGGAGCTGCCTCAGGGGCAGGTCCTGGGGCGTGTGAGGGTATGCGATCTTGAGCAAGTGTTAGTGCAGTAGTCAAAGTGGCGTCGTCGTCCGTGTCTAGAGCAAAAAGCGGTAACCTGCCTGTTTGTAAAGTCGTAAATGTCGCAGACTCAAAGGAGTCTGAAATCGGGTGTATACTAGAATCAGAGGATAGTTTGATAATAGGGATCTCGAAACGTAGAGTTAGTAACAACGTCCTCATCTAACTTTCCATCATCCTGGGTATCAACGGAAGGATCATCAATAAGCAAATTAACGTCGTCATCAAATAATTTGTCAAAGAGGTAGATTCTCGGGGAAAATAATCATGAGAGGTACGGCGTCGAGAATCGGAGCCACGATGTGCTCATCATCGAAGTGTCCAAATGATGAGGTGGTCGTGGACCGAAACAAGGATGACAGGAAGTTTCTTGTCAAGGAAGCCATCAGCAAGGGTAATTCATCACCAGAGTCTGGCAGCGCGGATGGTTGGCAGTCGTCCTCGTTCTTGGTCAACATGTCAGGGTCACTCTCAGTGTCTGACGTAAATATCTCCGGCGTAGGTACAGTCTCATCATCTGTGGCGGTGGCCGTAGGGTCGTCATCATCTGACAATTCGTTCCCTAAGGAAAGTGACGTGTGTGTGCCGGTACATAATAGTCGTAGCATGCATTTTTACAGTAATCTTTAACACTTGTGTATTGCAAATAAAGACAATTCACCACGTAATCATGTATCCATATATTCATTCTAGTCTTCCCAGGCTATCCCACCCAGTCTCTCAGACTAACTCCCTAGCCTCTCAGACTAACTCCCTGGTCTCTAAGACCAACTCCCTGGTCTCTAGGACCAACTCCCTGGTCTCTAAGACCAACCTTCCCAGCCTCTAAGACTAAATCTCTGGTCTCTAAGACCAACCTCCTAGTCTCTAAGACTAAATCCCTGGTCTCTAAGACCAACCTCCCAGTCTCCAAGACTAAATCCCTGGTCTCTAAGACCAACCTCCCAGTCTCTAAGACTGATCCTCCCCCAGCCTCTAAGACTGATCCTCCCTCAGCCTCTAAGACGGATCTATAAATATAAATTTGAAATGTGTATCTTTGCCTTTTTGTTTGTAAAATGTGTGTTTCCTAGATCTGGACGTTTAGTGTATGCAATGAAAACATGTTGTAAAATGTTTTCGTGAGAGCCCTAATGATCATAGTCTAGACTCGAGAAAGAATCCTAGTTCTCTACGATCGAAGCTCTGATACCAAGCTGTCACACCCTGACTTTTGCGGAAGCGTGATTATGGTGTGACTTACTTGTTATCATTGCATTCAACCATATCAAATAACTATATGTTAAAACCAAAGATTTGTCATCCATAAAAAGAGTTAAAAACATAATAACATTGTCTAAAACGTAGAGTTCAAGTTTAAGTTTTACAAACCATATGAATTGTGTAAAAGTTCGCTAAGGACTCGTCAAAAGATATTAGTTGTAATCAAAGTTTGGAAGACATGTCTCGTCCAGGATTAAGACACGCTAGACAAACCCCAAGACCATGGATGACATCTTTATACTTAACATGACTTGAAACTCCAACGCCCGCCAGATCCATACTTAATTTCCTGAAATACATGTAGTTTGAAAAACATCAACAAAAGTTGAGCGAGTTCATGTGTATGTGAGTCTGTATAAATCGTTTAAATGTGTCTGTATAAATGTATGCCATTGGTATGTAGCAATAAGGAAAAAGAGATCAACTAATGTGTAGCTAATACATTAATAAGTGACATGGCCTAGGAAGCACTCAAACCTGTAACGCGTATTTCATACCGGTCCTTCCAGCGGAACGACATAGTCACCACATGCAGCCACACGCTGGCCCATGTGTGGGGCTCGCAACACCCAATAGATCTATCACTCATGCCTCTCGGTCCTTATAAAAGGATTAATGGTCTTACGATAATAGCCTATCCATTCACGTGATCTAGAAGTAAATTCCTTAGCTAAACATACCATGTAAATAAATGTCTGTAAATGTCTGTAAATGTCTGAAAAAGTCTGTAATGTCTGTAATAATTGTAACATGTATTTCACCCCCGAAGTATAAAACTGAAAACCGTTAAGAGAAAAGGGGGACATGAACTCACTGTAGTGCGTCTTGTACCGAATCTCAAACTCTGTCTGCTACACAACAACCTACACGTACTAATGTCTATTAGACGAACGGGCCGTGCCTTGGCTTAGAGCTTAGTATTTTGAGTTGCGTTACTTATATTGTTCCGCGTGATAAATATTTGTTCGTTCGATGTTCTAGTAAATAGAAAGCAAATATTTACTAAGTGTTAGAAGTTTCGGAAAATTTCGCCATAGTCTCCTTTGTAAATAGAGGTGCCCATGCTTAAGAGCATATCATTTTCTTTTATATAAACCCCGTAGAGTGTTCCCACAAAACCAACCCGACAATCATACATGCAATACACTACTTACGTCTTTTCAGCTTTATTAAACAAGACTAGACTATTTTCAAGCATTAAAATAAAATAGTTATCCTTTTTCAAAAATTCTCAAATTTTTACAGAATGTCGTATATAATCCAAAATTTATTGTGTAAAAATTTCGGAGACCAGTTCATTACCAATTTTATATAAAAATTCTTTTACCCGAATGCAATCAGATTTGTTACTTTCTAATTGCAGTTTTACGGAAAAATTCACTAAAAATAATCGTAAGTCCGATCGATGAACTTCTAGTTGAAGGGTCACGGGAACAACAGTGACCACCTACAGTAAAAATTCCATGAGCTGATTCCGCTCAGGTTTCAAGTTTTGACTCCGAATACGACACACTTTTTCAGCAGGAAAATTTTAGCTTGAGCTGCTGTCTAAAAACAATTCTATAAAAATAGTAAACGATCTCGAAAAATTATGATTCCAGTGCCATTTGTTCGGTTGTTCAAAATTACACAATTTAGACTCCAGAAATTCAGTTTTTCGATTTAAAATGACCCAGTTACAGCCTGTTGAAGTTGGCTGGAAATTTCAAACAGCTTGCTGTTTACAATGAAAAAGTTACTAAAAACGCATAAACAAGGGTCCTAACCATGATTTATCAATAACTTAATGATCAAACACCATGTATGCCTTCACCAAACTCAAACCAACCCGATAACATCATCATGCAAACCCTTTTTATGAATGATTTTATGTACGGTTCCAAGTTCATATTTTTAGTGTTCATTTTCTTGTGTCACTCGATTATCATCATCCTACTAAATATCATGACCAAGAACAAGATGAAACAATGGTGTTAAGGGACTTACTACTAGCACAAGGCTAGGGTAGAAATCTTAGTGCAAGGATGATGAAGAATGATGGTGAGAAAGGCTTGAACAAGGCTTCCTTGAGAGCACTTCAACTTGCACCTCTATGGATCAATCTTGGAGCTTGGAATGGGGCTTGATAGTGAAGAAGATGAATGTATGAGAGGTGGTGATGGTGATTTCGGTTATGGGGAGAGGGGAGCCGAAAATAAGGGGAAGGGAGGTGAGGTTGAGTGTAAGTTTTGTAGTTATGATGAGTTTCTTGGAAATATGAGCATTCTAGCATCTAGGGTCATCATACTCAATATACTTGGCCAATAGAATTAGAGATTTTCCTTACAACAATCTAAACAAAATATTTTAGGTGATCATGGCAGATTTTCAGTTGGGGGGGGGGGGGTAAAGTGAAATTTTTTGTTAACTAATAGGTAATAAATTAGAAGGTTAAGGGTATTTTCAAGTATAGTGGGTGTATGTCATGTTTACATGGCGTATGGGGATTTTTTGTGACCGTAATTAATTAAGAAAGGTAAAATAATATTCCTGACAATATTTTCGTGTCTCGGGTATTGTCTGGCTGTTCGGTTACGTATCGTTCCGTTAAAGTGTTAAACTGTACCGTATAGCGTCTTTTATGCATCTTTTGGTAACGAAATCATTCCTGGTACTTAGGAAAGTATACAGGATCACTCTGCTATATTCGTATATTCTACTGGTATAATGAAATGCTGAATTTTATAAAAGAATGCAGAATTCTGTATTTATAGTGTGTTTTAGGCACTTCCCGGCATTATATCTATCACCTAATGACGCAGTCTTATGGTCCTCACTTCCCTACACTACAACCCAGTGTAGTACTCTATCCCTGGCTCATACTGGCCATAATAATATTGTCTGTCTAAGTGCTGGCATTGTCAGCATTATTTCTGAATCAACCGTTCAGTGTGTCACTGTGCTGAGTGCATGAAGTATGTCACTAATGTAGGTGTGTAATGAACGGAGTGACTGTATAAAATATGATGCATGTATATATGATATAGAATCATAGAGCCGTTTTAAATTATCAGTTGTAATCAAGCACAGTCATTAAGCATGTAATTAAGATTAATTAATTTGTACAGTACCTGAAATTTTGAGGGTTGTCACACATTTTGACATGGTTTACACAATAACATTTGACAATTGGTTTAAACATGAACAATTTACATTGGTGGTTTGTTTGGGTAAGTGATTTGAGTAACGAGGCGTGTGTAATATGATACAAGCATGGTGGATACGCCGCTCGTACTTCCTATATATAAGTGCTTATATGATACTGCATATCGTAGCGTTATTTAAATTATTTCAATTTAGACATATAACATATTTTTCACAAGACATTGTTTACAAACAGTTTATTTTATACAACTCATTTTATTTGGTTATTTAATTAATCATACACCTTTCTTTTATATAATCTGATTTTCTTATCACATTTTTCGTATGATTTATAAAAGAAAACACTTAACAAGGTTCATGACAAATTTTATTAAACATTTCTTTAAATTCAAGTCATAAATCCTATTTTCTCAAAACCTATGTATCTCACAGGCATTTTTATGCTGACGTACCCATTTTCACATGTGTTTTCAGGAGCTGTTGCATAGGACGATCGTGACACACTTAGGCGGACCTGTGCCTTAGTGACTTAAAATGAAGATAGACTAGTTTAATCTTGATATGTTCTCTTTGTTTCTTGTTTTAAGACAATGTATTCCACCTTTGTTTATAAATAAAACATAACTTTAAATACCATGGTTGTGAAATAATAATTCTGTTACAACACTCCCCGACGTTTCCGCCACGTTTTGTTGTTTTACGTGGTCAGGGTGTGACAGAAGAGTTGGTATCAGAGCCAATGGTTATAGCGAATTAGGTTATTAGTAATGCTTTGACCTAGACTATAACCTTTCTAGGACCCCAACACAAGTTATCTTGTGTTTAGATCTTAAAACATGCATTTCACCTATCCTTAGGTGATTGCCAAAGCAAGAACCCAATTTTTTCCAAAACGGTTTTCGAAACACAATCATATGTTTTTAAATGATTTATTACAAGGTTTTGAACCCTCAATTTTTCCAAATGATTTTGAAAATTTAATCATCCGTTTTTTAATAATTCTTTTGGCCTTGTGCCTTCCAAGTTTTCAAAATCTCGTCAAAGTTTTGGGTTCTAAATAGTGTGAACACGTGCAAACTGGAAGGGTGAATGCCTGTACCCTGGGTTTTTTGTCTAAGGCTAGAGTGTTCGTACAAATCCACATAATCGGACCAGTCACTCTTACCTGGGAACTCTTGGGGTGAGTGTTCACTTATAGGCGGGCATGTCTTCGCGATACATTATTTTTGACCCATTTACTTTGATTAGTCACTGTGTGTCGTTTGTTTGCTTTGTGGATTTTGTCGATTTTGTATCATCACATTCTTTGCTTTTGTCGATTTTGTATCATCACATTCTTTTCATCTAATCATCTCACTCGTTTCCTCTCATGTTTCCTCTTTTAGAATGCCTCCTCAACATGAAAATTTGCTACCTAATGCCGAAATGGCACATATTATGGCACAACATATGGCTGTTGTACTCCCAGACATTATTGCTCAAGTGAACCAAGCCAACAATAACCAAAATGCTCTATGCAATTTCAAGAGTTTCAATTCGGCTAAACCAAGTTCAGTGGTTCTAAAGGGGCAACTGGGCTCCTACAATGGTTCGAGAGCATTGAGAGTACGTTCCATTACATTCAGTGTCCTGAAAATCGGAAAGTCGAGTTTGCTTCCGGTGTGTTTCAGAAGAGGGCTCTTACTTGGTGGAACGAGGTTATGAGAGACCGTGGTGCTGAGCTCGCATTAGCCCAAACTTGGGTCGAGCTTAGGGCTCTTATGATGAGGGATTTTTGTCCTCGTCATGAATTTAGGGCTTTAGAAAGGGAGTTTGATGACTTAAAGCAGGATAGTGGTGAGCACCGGGCTTATACTGATAGGTATGAAGAGTTGAGTTTGCTATGCCCTACCATGGTTACCCCACTCGAGAAGGCTATCGAGAGGTATATTGATGGCTTACCTGACTCCGTGCAAGACATCGTCACTGGTAGTAACCCTACCACAGTTCGTCAGGCAATCGAGTTAGCTGTGACATTGACTGAGTCGCAGGTCCGAAAGGGCAAGCTACACAGGAAAGGTGACAAGGGTAAGAAACAGTCGTCTGAAAAGGGTGAAAGCAAGAAAGGTAAGAACAAGAAGGGTAAGGAATCTGGTTCCTCGAAGGGGTCTAGGAAGCGTAAGGCTTCCCAGAATTTTGCTGTCACTGCCCAAGTTAATCAGGCAGCTCCCAACCAACCTGCACAACCGCCAGCGAAGAAACGGTATGCGGGGAATGCACCGTTGTGCAACAGATGCAATAGCCACCATCAACTGCAAGTTCCGTGTCGTTTCTGTACCAACCGCGGGAAGTCGGTCATCTTTCTGATGCTTGTCGCTTTGTTCCGAATCAAGCAGCACATAACCCAGCTCAGCAGGCTGCTCAACTGCCTGCTCCACAGCAAGCACAAGCTGCACGGCCTCATTTTCCTCCTGGTTCGTGCTATAATTGTGGGGACCTGACTCATTATCGAAACCAGTGTCCAAGGCTGGTCAACGCAAATTAGAATCAGGCTTAGGCTCGTGGTCGAGTCTTTAACATGAATGCTCAGGAGGCACAACCAGACAACAAGCTGGTGAACGGTACGTTCTTTGTTAACAATCAATCTGCTTCTGTTCTTTTTTATTCAGGTGCCGATAAGAGTTTTGTGTCGTTATCTTTTGAGCTATTGCTTCGCGTGTCTAGAACAAAACTAGGAAAGCCTTTGACAGTAGAAGTTGCTAGTGGTGAACATGTTGTTATCGATTTTGTTCTTTGTAACTGCCAATTGAACCTTAACAACCATCTGTTTCCCATCGACCTCACGCCAATGCAACTTGGGAGTTTTGACGTTATAGTGGGTATGGATTGGTTAGCCAAGAATCACGCAGAGGTAGTTTATTTCGAGAAGATTGTTCATGTTCCACTCTCGACAGGTGAGATCCTACAGGTCCATGGTGAGAAACCTGCTAGTAGTCTCAAGCTCATGTCTTGTTTTTAAGCTCAGAAGTATCTGCAAAAGAATTATGTGGCCTTTTTGGCACATGTCATAGCAGATAAAGGCAAAGGTAAATCCATTCAAGATATCCCTGTCGTTCGGGATTATCATGAGTTGTTTCTTGAAGAGTTACCTGGTTTACCCTCAGCGCGCCAAGTCGAGTTCCGTATTGATTTTGTACCTGGTGCAAATCCTATTGCCAGATCTCCATATCGTCTTGCACCATCTGACATGCAAGAGTTGTCTAAGCAGCTTCAAGAGCTTTCTGACAAGGGTTTTATTCGTCCTAGCTTTTCACCTTGGGGTGCTCCCATTCTTTTTGTCAAGAAGAAGGATGGATCTTTCAGAATGTGTATCAATTACCGTGAGCTTAACAAGCTTACCATCAAGAATCGATATCCCCTACCACGCATTGATGATCTCTTTGATCAGTTACAAGGTGCTTCTTATTTTTCGAAGATAGATCTGCGTTCTGGGTATCATCAACTTCATGTGCATGAAGAAGATATTCCCAAGACAGCTTTCCGCACTCAATATGGGCATTATGAGTTCACATTTATGCCATTCGGTTTGACTAATGCTCTTGCTATCTTCATGGACTTAATGAATAGGGTTTGTAAACCTTATTTAGACAAGTTCATCATCGTTTTCATTGATGACATCTTGATTTATTCTAAGACGCAAACTGATCATGAGCAACATCTTCGTCTTACTCTAGAACTCCTTAAGAAAGAGCAACTTTTTTGCCAAATTCTCTAAATGTGAATTTTGGCTTAAGGAAGTTCAATTTTGGGGCATATCGTCAACGAACAAGGTATTCATGTAGATCCCTCCAAGATCAGTGCGATTAAGGATTGGGATAGGCCTACTACTCCTACTGAAGTTCGTTCTTTTCTTGGACTCGCAGGTTATTACCGCCGCTTCATTGAAAACTTCTCAAAGATTGTAGTTCCTCTAACTGCTCTAACTCAGAAGAACAAACCCTTTGAATGGGGATCCAAGCAAGAGGAAGCATTTCAGACCTTGAAGCAGAAGCTTTGTGATGCGCCTATTCTATCCTTGCCTGTGGGTAATGATGATTTTGTCATGTATTGTGATGCATCAAACTTGGGTCTTGGTTGTGTTCTCATGCAAAGGAACAAAGTCATAGCATATACATCGAGGCAGTTAAAGATACACGAGAAGAACTACACCACTCATGATCTTGAGTTAGGTGCAGTTGTGTTCGCTCTCAAGATCTGGAGACACTATATGTATGGTACAAAATGTGTGGTTTTCACTGACCACAAGAGTCTTCAGCATATCTTCAATCAGAAAGAATTCAACATGAGGCAACGACGTTGGGTTGAACTTCTAAACGACTATGATTGCAAAATTCACTACCATCCTGGTAAGGAGAATGCCGTGGCTGATGCTTTGAGTCATAAAGAATGTGTCAAACTTCATTGTGTTCATGTTCAATCTGATATTCAAGCTCGATCTGATATCCAAACCCGCATTTCTCAGGCTCAACATACTTGTGTTTCACTAGGTTTGATGGGTAAGGAATTACCCTATCACATTAAGCCTGATCTTGAACTGAAGGACAATGGATCATATTATTTCATGGATCGTTTGTGGGTCCTAAGCCAAGATGATCTTCGCACCTTGCTTATGGATGAAGCACATAAGTCTCGTTACTCTATTCATCCTGGCTCAGACAAGATGTATAAGGATCTTCGTACTCAGTATCGGTGGCCTGGTATGAAGAAAGACATTGCCTTGTCCGTGTCCAAATGCCTTACTTATCTTAAGGTTAAGGCTGAACATCAACATCCTTCTAGTTTATTGAAGCAACCAGAGATTCTAGTTTGGAAATGGGAAAACATCGCTATGGATCTTATTACCAAACTTCCACGCACTAAGAAAGGTCACGATGCCATCTGGGTAGTTGTTGATCGTCTTACAAAGTCAGTGCATTTCTTGCCGATCCGTGAGGATCTATCTGCTGACAAGCTTGCTAAAATATATGTGGATGAAATTGTATCTAGACATGGTGTTCCTTTGAACATTATTTCTGACAGAGATGCTCGATTCTCGTCTCATTTTTGGAGAACCATGCAATCTGCTATGGGGACCCAACTTAATTTGAGCACAGCTTATTATCCATAATCAGATGGCCAAACTGAAAGAACAATCCAGACTTTAGAGGATATGCTTAGAGCTTGCGTGATCGATTTTGGGGGTAGTTGGGATTCGTATCTTCCATTGATTGAATTCTCCTACAACAATAGTTATCACTCCAGCATCAACATGGCTCCTTTTGAGGATCTATGGTAGAAAATGTCGTTCACCAGTGTGCTAGAATGAGATCAGTGAGGCTCAGCTTACTGGACCTGACCTCATTCTAGAGACAACAGATAAGGTTAAGAAAGTTCGCGATAACCTTCAGACAGTTAGAAGCCGTCAAAAGAGTTACGCAGACCGACGACGCAAGCCCTTGGAATTTCAAGTCGGTGATCGTGTATTACTTAAGGTCTCACCTTGGAAAGGTGTGATCAGATTTGGAAAGACAGGAAAACTTGCACCTAGATATGTTAGACCATTCAAGATCGTCGAAAGAATCGGTAAGGTAGCCTACAAACTTGAGTTACCTCCTGAAATTGGAAACGTTCATCCAACCTTTCACGTGTCCAATCTCAAGAAGTTTCAAGCTGATGAGAACCTCCACATACCACTTGATGAGATTTGTGTTGATAACACGATGCATTTTGTTGAGAAACCTGTGGAAATCATGGACCGTATAGTCAAATGGCTCAAGCGCAAGCGCATTCCATTGGTCAAAGTTCGCTGGGAATCTAAACGTGGACCAGAGTTTACTTGGGAATGTGAAGATCAAATGAAAGCCAAGTATCCACATCTTTTCTCACGAGTTTTCTCTAAATAAATTTCGTGACAAAATTTTCACAAGTAGGGGAGACTGTAACACCTGTGCTTGTAATTATTGTAAACAGTTAATTTATCAATAAAACAATGTTACTTGATCCCAATGTTTGTGTATTTATGTTTGACATTTTGCGTGTTTTGATTTTCGTTCAATTTCAAACTCTATATCACTTTCTCGAGAGTTATACGCAAACCGATGCTTAAACATAATCAGTTTAACATGACAAACACTCCGGAACATCAACATATGCTTAACATACCTTAAATAACCTTTCATAACTTAGAAATAAGTTTTGAAGGCTTTGGTATGGCAAAAATCAAGTTTATTCGCTTACAGGGACTAATTTTGACAAACTGCAAAAGTATGCCTATTCGTACTGTAATGAACATTCTAGAACATGATCATAAGTTAAACATACCCTAAATATCCTTTACATAGCCTAGAAATAGGCTTTGAGGGGTTCGGTGTGCTAAAATAAACTTTTTGGTCATCCAGGGACTAAAAGCATCAAAAAAGGGTATAAGTTTGCATTTTCGCGCATAACTTACGTTCTGAATACACCTGGACATCCAAAAATTTATGTAATCATTAAAATATTATTTTTTAGTGATTGGCATGATAAAATTCCATTCGTCGTGTGATTTGGATCGTTTTCCGCATCCGTTTGTGTTTCGTCGTAATTAACAGAATAACGTGATCGTACGGCCAAATGAACCGACATCCGACATATTTTTTAGCATGTTTCATGTCCCCTATACTTAGGCATCATTGTAGAGCCTTGAAAAGGGCTTAACGGGGCTTAAACGTGTCAAAAATGCATCAAGAACCAAGTTTTACATGTGTAGGGACCAAAACTGACATTTATATCAAAGTTGGCTTAGGAGTGGGGCGTAAGACTTGGCCCATTTCTTACGCCGGGCACGTAGAACCCCCAGATCAGCAAAAACAAGCTGATTCAATCAGCAGCTGGGTTTTCTCATTTGCACATGGTTTTGATCAAAACTAGGTGTTAGGATCTGAGTTTGGTTTTGATTGTGCTTTATGTTTGAATTAAGATGAACAATGAACAAGTAGTGTAGCGGAATATAAATGGAACAAACTTTTCACAATCGAACAGGAGAATTGCTTTCAACACACATTTTCAACAATGAACCGAATGATTGAATTTATTTCAACAACGATTACACTTGCATGTATGTAACAAAACTCCCCCTCAGCCTGAGCTCACAATGATTTGTTCGTACAGGGTACTGTTCTATTTATAGGCACGGACAAACCACTGTGGCATCTTTGCTGACGTCACCATGAAAGTGACATCTAACCTCCTAACAAACTCTAACAACTGATCTATACAACTACTACTATGCTAACAACTGTTATTCAATACATTTCATAAGTAAAACTAAACTACTACTGAATCATTCCACTGATGTGTCACACCCCGACCATGTAAAACAACAAAACGTGGCGGAAACGTCGGGGAGTGTTGTAACAGAATCATTGTTTCATAACACATGGAAATTGAAATATTGTTTTATTGATTAAAAGGGTTACAATTTCTTGACAATCAAAGAAACATAACATAAATAACTAGTCTTGCATCTTTTATTGTCGCTAAGGCCCAAGTCCGCCTAAGTGTATCTTGATAAATCCTAAGCATCATATCCTGAAACACATGTGAAAATAGGTACGTCAGCATAAAAATGCCTGTGAGATACATAGGTTTTGTGAAAATAGAATTCATGACTTATGTTTAAGAAAATGTTTAGTCATGAACCTTGTAATTTGCTTTGTCTTGTAAATCATTTGAAAAGTGATAAATAAACCAAATAATATATATGTATAAAAGAATAATACATGGTTAAGTAAATAACCAAATAAAATGAGTTTATATCACATAAGTTGTTTGTAAAACAATGTATTGTGAAAAGTATGTTATTTGTATAAAATGTTATATGTCTAAATTGAAATAATTCAAATAACGCTACGATATGTAATACCATACAAGCACTTATATATAGGAAGTACCAGCGGCGTATCCACCATGCTTGTATCATATTACACACGCCTCGTTACTTAAATCACTTACTCAAACCAAACCACCAAAGTAAAAATGTTTATGTATAATCAAATGTCAAAATGTTTTGTGTATATCAATGTCAAAATGTTTATGTCTAATGTAAATCATGAATTGTGTATATCAATGTCAAAATGTTTATGTCTAATGTAAATCATGAATTGTGTATATCAATGTCAAAATGTTTAGGTCTAATGTAAATCATGAATTGTGTATATCAATGTCAAAATGTTTATGTCTAATGCAAATCCTGTAATGTGTATCCAAAATATAATGTATGGTAGGTGAAATATATCAACTAAACCATATGTAAAATGCACAAAAACAAGGTATTGAAGTAAAACATGGTTTAAATCAAAGTTATGTTTTGTGGAACAAATGCATGCTATACTGATATAAACATCTATGCGGTATTGTAAAAATGCATACATTCAAGCCTTGTGACTGTGGCGATAAACCCCTAAACGAATTTAAAGGTCTATCTGTGTTATGTTTATCGAATTTGGTCATTCCTTCCATCCAAACATACCTAGGATGTCAGGAACGAGAGTTGTCAACTCCTATGGTACCACTACCTACTAATGAATGGTGTGATCAATGTTAATGAATGTATATTGTCCCATTTGAACAAACCAAATGTTATACCAAAATGTAAGCATGTGATGAATAACAAATGTACGAAGTATGTACACAATGGACATACATAGCATAAAATGTAATGTAAAACAATGTACTAAGTATGCACACAATGGACATACATAGCATAAAATGTAATGTAAAACAATGTACTAAGTATGCAAACAATGGACACACATAGCATAAAATGTAATGTAAAACGATGTACTAAGTATGCAACAAAGGACATACATAGCAAAAACACAATGAAATCATGTACTATAAGTGTACTATTGAACATAATAAGCATATGATATGAAAACATGGAAAGCATGAAAGTAACAAGTAGGCACATGTGTTCCACCCCAAAACAGTTTGAAAAACAGTAAAAGAGGGGTCTATGTACTCACTGGAGATTGCTCAATAGTCCTAGGATAACCACCAAGCAATGCTAGAAGATCTCAGAATCAAACGGTACCTAATATAGGTAACTACATTAATAAACCGGACCTAAATCGGAGGATCGGATAGAATGAGGGCTTGTAAACCAAATGAGTGTGGGAACTCATGTAATATGGTTTAACAAAGCCCACATACTAAAATGAAACCTAACCTAAGTGCTTACGACCCATTACGACCCGTTTAGGTAGCTTATGCTACTTTAACGCGTCGTTCGCGTAAAACACGTTCGGAACGCCTAACTAGTCCTATGACAAGTAAAATATGCCTTAACATGTCTAATATTTTTGCCAAATCAGTTTAGATGTAAAAAGTTATGTTACATATGCTTAAAATGAATTTTGGCGTAAAAAGGGCATTTTGGTAATTTACCTAAGGCATATAAACTACTTATCATACAACTACTTAACGAAGCGACCATAAGGTATAACCTCGGAAAGTTATTCCCTATATACTATGGTTACCTAAAGTGTTTGGTCGGATCCTAATGATCGACCAAACGGGTCGGGTTCAAAAGTATAAGCGATTGTTTAGATCGCTTACCTTACGACCCTATATAAGCACTAAACTAAAAGTGACGAGCTAAGCATGTTAAAACATGCTTACCTAAGTTTAGAAAACAGGTTTGGTATCAAAACAAACGGTTTTGATACCTAAGAGTAGTTTGGTTACAAAATACGCAAGAATACGCATTTTGGCCGAAACTACGACTCGTCACTGAGCCTAGATAACCTGGTAATCAGTAGGTATAGCCACTAGGGACTATAACCATCGTGATTACGCTCACGTTAGGAAGTTCAAACGAACTTCGCATTGACCATAAACTGGTCAATGCAGAAAGTCAAACATAGTTTGACTTTCGGACTCGAAAAGCGATAAAAGAACGAAGGAACACTTACAAAAGGGTCCCCGCAAGCTAATCTTGATCCAAGTAGCTCAGGTATGAACCAATGGCTTCAAATTAGAGCATTCTTAGATCAGATTTCTGGGTTTTGAGTTGTGAATCAAAGGGGTATTTATAGGAATGTTAGAACCGTTAAGATCGTTTATCGAATACCGTGCTTCAATCTCGTCCTTACACTTGTTGCAACACTATGGTAACCAAAAATGGCCCCTCATGACCAGGAAGGGACAAGTGTGGGTGAGTTTTGAGTGGTTAACAGCTGTAAACAGCTGTTAAAACTGATTATTCTGATCTGGGAGGGCCTCGCGGCCCGCGTAACATGTTGACGGAACTTACGCGGCCCGCCTGCGCATGTCTGATCAGCCCCAAGTTTGCTGAATTGTCAGTTTCAGTCCCTGTTGGTGTTTAACGCTCATTTTGATATGTTTAAGGCCTGTTAAGCCAACATTAAGGCCCTAAAATGATGCCTAAACATTGTGGACATGAAACATGCTCAAAAATATGCCGGGTGTCGGTTCGTTTGGTCGTACTATCGCGATGTTCGCTTAATTACGACGGAATGCGCATAAGCGCGAAAAACGATCCAAATTGGGCGACGAATGGATTTTTCTCATGTCAAACACTAAAATAAAATATTTTAGTGCTTACATAAATTTTTGGATGTCCGGATATATTCAGAATGTAAGTTATGCGCGAAAATGCAAACTTGTGCACTTTTTGACGCTTTTAGTCCCTGAATGACCCAAAAGTTTATTTTAGCACACCGAACCCCTAAAAGCCTATTTCTAAGCTATGTAAAGGATATTTAGGGTATGTTTAACTTATGGTCATGTTCCGGAATGTCTGTTACAGTTCAAATTGGCATACTTTCGCAGTTTGTCAAATTTAGTCCCTGTAAGCGATTTAACTTGATTTTGCCATTCCAAATCCTTCAAAACTTATTTCTAAGTTATGTAAAGGTTATTTAAGGTATGTTAAGCATATGTTGATGTTCCGGAGTATTTTTTGCTTTGAACTGGTTATATTTACGCATCAGTGCGCGTATAACCTTCCAGAAAGCCATTTAAAGCTTGAAATCGAACAAGAATTGATATGTGCAAATGATACAAATATTTATACAAGTCCCAAGTATGAAATACAATATTTCATTAGTTTGGTATTTGTTTGATGATTGAAGTGACACAGGTGTCACAGTCTCCCCTACTTTAGGAAATTTCGTCCCGAAATTTTATTTAGAGGAAACTTGTGAGAGTTTGAAACATGAAGTTGAAAAGACCAAACAACACTGGTTAGAGTTCTTGAAATTCTAGTAACTTTAAATAATATCAAGCTTTCAATGTAGGAGGGACACTTATATACAAGTCTATTAAGCGTTATTGGTGCGTCCACCATACCTCCTGTACATTGTTCACATTTAGTTATTGTTGCCACTATCGGTTCTTACACATAATAAATCTTACTGTGGTTTCCGTGCACTGAACTTCGTAATTATGTATGCATCCATAATTACGTAATTCCTTGCATAGTCACGTAGTGCATCTTAAAATGTGTAGGGGAAGAAAACAATGAACGAGCCTGTGATGATTGTGACTAGACCACCATAGGGTCCCTTTTATTAAATCAATAAATGATTTTAATAGACAACCAAGGAGTCTTTTCAGCTTATATCATCACATGTCATTCTTAACCAGATTTTTGAATCAATCTTTTTTACTAGACCACTAAAAGGGTCTCTTATGAATCATGGAATGGTACTATATAATCCAAGGGTCTTAACTATTACATAGAAGCCTAAGGATTTAAGGTAGTACCTTTGGATATCCTACTATGAATCCTTCATATGAAGATATGGAAGGTTCTACGAGGATTTGGATAACGAAAATAAAACCACAAAAGGAAAAACATAACACAAAAACACATAACCACAAAATTGTTTATCTTGATCTTTAATTTGTTATCATCTTGTTAATTGTGCACATGCATTTAAAGCATACCAGGTATCCAATCCATGGATTTTGATTGGCACTTTAAATATTTCCAAGGATCTAACTATAAAGATAGGAAGATCTTAAAAAAAATTCGATTTCGATTATAAGGAATCGAAATGTTCGAATTAGGGTATACAAGGAATCCAATTAAGGACTCGGATTTGAATGGAAATCATCCACAAGGGTCTAATTGTGAACATAAAAAAAGATCCCATGTGGATTTTGGGAATTGGAGAGCGGGAGGCATTTCAAAACCTTGCACTAGACGTGCTTATGTCAAAACATGAGGTAAAATGCTTATGAAGTTGAGATGCTCGATATGCCAAGGTGACATATGAAGCAAATTTGAAGGTTAAGTCAATGTATGCGGAAAATATTTTTTTTTTGAAATCATAAAGTAAGTGTATTAGATAAGTATACTTATAAAATGTTTTAAAATCATGCGAGATGAATTTTGAAATTATGTATAAGGTTTTTGGAAATCATGAATGATGTTTTTGAAGTCATGCACTTGATATAAGTAGTTATATGGTATTAATAACATTTTGAAATCATGAAGGTTGTTTTTGAAAACATAGACAATGTCCTTGAAATCATGGAGGTTGTTTTTGAAAACATATGTTATGCATGTTGAAAAAAATCAGAACGTAATGGGTTTAATATTTGAAAATACCCTTAGTTATCTAACCAAGAATTCAAAGGCACAGATGTGTGAAAAGCACGATTACTCATAATGTCACTTTATTTCATGTACTTCGTTTCTTAGAATGAAACGAGTACTTAGAATTTTCCAAGGGAATCATGAGCAAACGCAAAAAATGGGAAAATCGCAAGAGCAGTTTGTAAGGAACATAGTTCCTTGATGTAGGTATCATAGGGAAAAGTCATACACACATATACTATACTTGTACATCAGAATTGTGAACAACGATTTATTTATAAACAAAATAGATTGTTTCAGGGTTCAACAAAAGATACAAAAGCATAAGATTCAAATTATTCAAGGCAGCAACATTTTCTAATCAGCCAAATGCTCATCCGGGGGTCAGATTTGCATTAGCAAGCTTTGGGCAATCCCTTCGGAAATGGCCCATCTCGCCACAGTTGTAGCAAGACCCTGGTGAGAAACGAGCTTGAGCAGGATTGTTGCTGGCTTGATTTGGTGCAACTGCAGCTTGGCAAACTCTTGCTATATGACCTATAAGTCCACAAATTTGGCATTTGTGGCACTTCACACTAGCATGATGATGAAGGTTACATTGGTTGCACAAGGGTGAAGTTCCATTGTATGGCTTCCTAGCAGGGGGTTGAGCTGGTTGGTTGGGTATGGCTTGACCATTGTGAGCGACCACGGCGAAGTTCTGAGAAGCCTTTCGCTTCTTTGACTTCTTAGGGGATCCAGTCTGTTCATCCATGGTCTTTGATTCCTCGATTGGTTTCTTGGCTGGTGGTGCTGGCTTGACTTCTGCTTCCTTTGGTGGCTCTTGAGTGGCTTCATTGTTGAGACGAGACATGGCAATGCCTAATTCAACAGTCTTCAGGACTACTTCGCCTATTCTCTGGGCAAATTTGGCAGTCTGCTCGGGTATCTGCGCATCGTTGCGAAGAAGAGACATTCTGGAGGAAAAGAAAGATATAGGAGGAAATAAATGAAATGACAACGCATAGAAATTGCGATCATTTGTTTGTTACCTAAGGCAAACAAATGAGACGGTGACTAATCAAAGTATGCGGGTCATATTAATGTATCGCGAAGACATGCTTTAGCCTATAAGTGGACACTCACCCCAAGAGTTCCCAGGTAAGAGTGACTGGTCTAATTATGTGGATTTGTACGAACACTCTAGCCTTAGACAGAAAACTCAGAGTACAGGCATCCACTCTTCCAGATTCCACGTGTTCACACTATAAGACCCAAACTTTGACGAGGTTTTGAAAATTCAAAGGGGTTCAAAACCATATAACAGAGGGTTCAAAACCTAGTAATCAATCATCCTAGAACAGATGATTAGTTTTCAAAGTGGTTTTGAAATTTATGTTCTTGTTGTGGTTATCACCAAAGAATAGGTGACGGTATTGTTTTACGTCTAAACGCAAGTAAACTCGCGTTAGGGTCCTAGGAAGGTTATAGACTAGGTCAAAGCATTACTAATAACCTAATTCCCAATAACCATGGGCTCTGATACCAACTTTTCTGTCACACCCCGACCACGTAAAACAACAAAACGTGGCGGAAACGTCAGGGAGTGTTGTAACAGAATCATTGTTTCATAACACATGGAAATTGAAATATTGTTTTATTTATTAAAAGGGTTACAATTTCTTGACAATCAAAGAAACATAACATAAATAACTAGTCTTACATCTTTTATTGTCGCTAAGGCCCAAGTCCGCCTAAGTGTATCTTGATAAATCCTAAGCATCATATCCTGAAACACATGTGAAAATAGGTATGTCAGCATAAAAATGCTTGTGAGATACATAGGTTTTGGGAAAATAGAATTCATGACTTATGTTTAAGAAAATGTTTAGTCATGAACCTTGTAATTTTCTTTGTCTTCTAAATCATTTGAAAAGTGATAAATAAACCAAATGATATATATATGTATAAAAGAATAATACATGGTTAAGTAAATAACCAAGTAAAATGAGTTTATATCAGATAAGTTATTTGTAAACTAATGTATTGTGAAAAGTATGTTATTTGTATAAAATGTTATATGTCTAAATTGAAATAATTCAAATAACGCTACGATATGTAAGAACATACAAGCACTTATATATAGGAAGTACCAGCGGCGTATCCACCATGCTTGTATCATATTACACACGCCTCGTTACTTAAATCACTTACTCAAACCAAACCACCAAAGTAAAAATGTTTATGTATAATCAAATGTCAAAATGTTTTGTGTATATCAATGTCAAAATGTTTATGTCTAATGTAAATCATGAATTGTGTATATCAATGTAAAAATGTTTATGTCTAATGTAAATCATGAATTGTGTATATCAATGTCAAAATGTTTAGGTCTAATGTAAATCATGAATTGTGTATATTAATGTCAAAATGTTTATGTCTAATGCAAATCCTGTAATGTGTATCCAAAATATCATGTATCGTAGGTGAAATATATCAACTAAACCATATGTAAAATCCACAAAAACAAGGTATTGAAGTAAAACATGGTTTAAATCAAAGTTATGTTTTGTGGAACAAATGCATGTTATACTGATATAAACATCTATGCGGTATTGTAAAAATGCATACATTCAAGCCTTGTGACTGTGGCGATAAACCCCTAAACGAATTTAAAGGTCTATCTGTGTTATGTTTATCGAATTTGGTCATTCCTTCCATCCAAACATACCTAGGATGTCAGGAACGAGAGTTGTCAACTCCTATGGTACCACTACCTACTAATGAATGGTGTGATCAATGTTAATGAATGTATATTGTCCCATTTGAACAAACCAAATGTTATACCAAAATGTAAGCATGTGATGAATAACAAATGTACGAAGTATGTACACAATGGACATACATAGCATAAAATGTAATGTAAAACAATGTACTAAGTATGCACACAATGAACATACATAGCATAAAATGTAATGTAAAACAATGTACTAAGTATGCACACAATGGACATACATAGCATAAAATGTAATGTAAAACGATGTACTAAGTATGCAACAAAGGACATACATAGCAAAAACACAATGAAATGATGTACTATAAGTGTACTATTGAACATAATAAGCATATGATATGAAAACATGGAAAGCATGAAAGTAACAAGTAGGCACATGTGTTCCACCCCAAAACAGTTTGAAAAATAGTAAAAGAGGTGTCTATGTACTCACTTGAGATTGCTCAATAGTCCTAGGATAACCACCAAGCAATGCTAGAAGATCTCGGAATCAAACGGAACCTAATATAGGTAACTACATTAATAAACCGGACCTAAATCGGAGGATCGGATAGAATGAGGGCTCGTAAACCAAATGAGTATGGGAACTCATGTAATATGGTTTAACAAAGCCCACATACTAAAATGAAACCTAACCTAAGTGCTTACGACCCATTACGACCCGTTTAGGTAGCTTATGCTACGTTAACGCGTCGTTCGTGTAAAACACGTTCGGAACACCTAAGTAGTCCTATGACAAGTAAAATATGCCTTAACATGTCTAATATTGTTGCCAAATCATTTTAGATGTTAAAAGTTATGTTACATATGCTTAAAATGAATTTTGGCGTAAAAAGGGCATTTTGGTAATTTACCTAAGGCATATAAACTGCTTATCATACAACTACTTAACGAAGCGACCATAAGGTATAACCTCAGAAGGTTATTCCCTATATACTATGGTCACCTAAAGTGTTTGGTCGGATCCTAATGATCGACCAAACGGGTCGGGTTCGAAAGTATAAGCGATTGTTTAGATTGCTTACCTTACGACCCTATATAAACACTAAACTAAAAGTGACGAGCTAAGCATGTTAAAACATGCTTACCTAAGTTTAGAAAATAGGTTTGGTATCAAAACAAATGGTTTTGATACCTAAGAGTAGTTTGGGTACAAAATACGCAAGAATACGCATTTTGGCCGAAACTACGACTCGTCACTGAGCCTAGATAACGTGGTAATCAGTAGGTATAGCCACTAGGGACTATAACCATCGTGATTACGCTCACGTTAGGAAGTTCAAACGAACTTCGCGTTGACCATAAACTGGTCAATGCAGAAAGTCAAACATAGTTTGACTTTCGGACTCGAAAAGCGATAAAAGAACGAAGGAACACTTACAAAGGGTCCCCGCAAGCTAATCTTGATCCAAGTAGCTTAGGTATGAAGCAATGGCTTCAACTTAGAGCATTCTTATATCAGATTTGTGGGTTTTGAGTTGTGAATCAAAGGGGTATTTATAGGTATGTTAGAACCGTTAAGATCGTTTATCGAATACCGTGCTTCAATCTCATCCTTACACTTGTCGCAACACTATGGTAACCAAAAATGGCCCCTCATGACCAGGAAGGGACAAGTGTGGGTGAGTTTTGAGTGGTTAACAGCTGTAAACAGCTGTTAAAACTGATTATTCTAATCTGGGAGGGCCTCACGGCCCGCGTAACATGTTGAAGGAACTTACGCGGCCCGCCTGGGCATGTCTGATCAGCCCCAAGTTTGCTGAATTGTCAGTTTCAGTCCCCGTTGGTGTTTAACGCTCATTTCGATATGTTTAAGGCCTGTTAAGCCAACATTAAGGCCCTAAAATGATGCCTAAACATTGTGGACATGAAACATGCTCAAAAATATGCCGGGTGTCGGTTCGTTTGGTCGTACTATCGCGATGTTCGCTTAATTACGACGGAATGCGCATAAGCGCGAAAAACGATCCAAATTGCCGCGCGACGAATGGATTTTTCTCATGCCAAACACTAAAATAAATATTTTAGTGCTTACATAAATTTTTGGATGTCCGGATGTATTCAGAACGTAAGTTATGCGCGAAAATGCAAACTTGTGCACTTTTTGACTCTTTTAGTCCCTGAATGACCCAAAAGTTTATTTTAGCACACCAAACCCCTCAAAGCCTATTTCTAAGCTATGTAAAGGATATTTAGGGTATGTTTAACTTATGTTCATGTTTCGGAATGTCTGTTACAGTTCAAATTGGCATACTTTTGCAGTTTGTCAAATTTAGTCCCTGTAAGCGATTTAACTTGATTTTGCCATACCAAAGCCTTCAAAACTTATTTCTAAGTTATGTAAAGGTTATTTAAGGTATGTTAAGCATATGTTGATGTTCCAGAGTATTTTTTGCATTGAACTGGTTATATTTACGCATCAGTGCGCGTATAACCTTCCAGAAAGCGATTTAAAGCTTGAAATCGAACAAGAATTGATATGTGCAAATGATACACATATTTATACAAGTCCCAAGTATGAAATACAATATTTCATTAGTTTGGTATTTTTTTGATGATTGAAGTGACACAGGTGTCACATGATGTGAACCCAGCAGTACTTGTTGTAAACTAGCAGAGCTTAATCCACAACAGTAGATTGAACAGCAGGGCTTTAGTCTTTAGCAGTCTTTGAGTTGATCAGCAGTTGTAGGTCAGCAGTTGTATCGATCAGTAGATTGGAGGTCATCAGATGTTGAAACCACTTTCAAGGGGAGAGACTTGTGTACACCACATCTGCTTATTCTGGATCCACTGCCCTGATCCAGTTTTGGCTTTAATTATCTGTTCCTTTGATATGGTTCAATCCCAACAATCTCCCCTAGAATAGATAATGCCAAAACCCTTCATTATTTGTAGATCTTTATTGCCTCATCAACAGTTCCCTTATTTTCCCTTTGAGTTGTAACTCAAAGTCTAAGGCATCTGTATCATCTTCATCCCTGCACACTAGAAGATCAAGGAGATCCTACAAATCTTCAAGACTTAGGCCAAGTGCTTGTTCCCTTGTCATTTTCTTCACTTCACCACTAGACTTGATCACAGTCAGTACATGGGTCTGTTTGTCAGTTTTCCATTTTAGTACTTTTGAGTCTGGTGGGTTTCTTGGGAGATTTTTATTAGATGAGGAGTTTGGTGATGCTGGCCTTGTGATGACTGACTGAACAGTACTTGCAGGTTGATTCAATCCAAGAGTTTCTTCAATCATTTTCTTAATGCCCTCTTTTACAAGGTCATCTCCTGCCATTAGTTCTTCCACTGTTTCAACATCCAACTGTTGTTGTTGTCTTCTTTTGTAGATGGCAGCACCAGTTGGAGCAGTGGATCTCCTAATTTGCAGCTTTGGTGGTCTTGTTGAAACCTCTGCTTCAGGGTCGTCAGGTTTTTGTGGAACTCTTGGATCCTTTTTTCTTTGTTCCTCCAACCTTTTGTAGGTGGTCCTGACTTTATCTTCTTTCCATCTCATCACTTAATTCTTAGACCCATAATCAGCAGCAATTAGTTCCTCTTTCATTCTCTTCAGTTCCAATGTCTTTTCAGGTACATTCTTTTTGTACTTTGACCAATCATGAGGAGTGTGTTTGACCTTATTTTTAACCATTTCTTGAATCCTGGCTGCTTCACTTTCAAGCTCAAGAATGGTCCATTCTTTGTACATACGTTTTCCCCCTAATACTTCTTAGAAGCCATGGTATTTTAAATGTAATCTTCTCTAAGGGTTTCATCTGCTCTTTCTGATATCTGCTGACAGACATTCTTTGCAACTTAATGGGATCATCTGATTTCCCAATAACAGTGGTTGGAACAGTGGTTGACTCAAGGAATGTATTCCAATGGTCATCCACTGATGCCCCTTTTTCTTGGTACTGGGGACTTCTTCCTTCAGATTGAGAAACCCGTTTTAGTGAACCAGTGAAGACTGGATACACAGGTGTTCCCAGAGAAAAAATTGCCTCCAAGGAAGTCTTATGGATGTAACCACTATCCAAATGCAAACAAGTGGGTTCAGCACTTGTAGTGGCTGCTTCAATTGGATTACCACCAAGAGTTACTTGTAACTCAAAGGGTGTAACCTCCTCTGGTCTTGTTGGTGGGTTAGCAATGATTGATACATCAGACCAAGACACTTGTTGAAGTATGTTCTCATTAACAGGTGAGTGAGAAGGACTGGTTTGTGCCTGGTTCAAATCAATAGCATCCAACAATAATTTTGTGGGTGAGGGAATTGTGGAGGTGAGGTTGGGTGTAGAAAGAGAATTTGCCCCGGGCATTGGTGTGACATCTGTGCTTGTCTATCATTGTACAGACTCTGAACAATCCAATATTAATAAAACAATGTGTTTTGATCCCAATGTTTGTTATTTATGTTTGACTTTTTGCACATCTTGATTTTTGATCGATTTTGAACTCTATATCGCTTTCTAGAAAGTTATACACAAACTGATACGTAAACGTAATCAGTTTAATGCGAAAAACACTCCGGAACAACAACATAAGCTTAACATACCTTAAATATCCTTTACATAACTTAGAAATAAGTTTTAAAGGGTTTGGTATGACAAAAACAAGTTTACTCGCTCACAGGTACTATTTGCGTCAACTTGCAAAAGTCAGCCGTTTCGTAAGGCAATGTACAGTCCGGAACTTGATCATAAGCTAAACATACCATAAATAACCTAAACAAAGCTTAGAAATAAGCTTTGAGTGGTTCAGTATGCAAAAATATGCTTATTTGATCTTACAGGGACTAAAAGTGTCAAAAATGGTGTAAGTTTGCATTTTCGCGCATATCTTACGTTCTGACCACTTCTGGACATCCAAAATTATTGTACACACTAAAATATTTTTATTTTAGTGATCGGCATGCAAAAACTTCATTCATTTCGCAATTTGGATCGTTTTCGCGTCCATTACGATTTCTGTCGTAATTAACCGAACAACGCAACCGTACAGCCAAACGAACCGACCTCCGTAATATTTTTGAGAAAAATTCAAGTTAAATATACTTTAACTTCATTATGGAGCTTAAAAATGGGCTTGACGGGTGTTAGAAGTGCCGAAACGCGACGAAACCAGCTCAGGGGCTGAAACTGTCATTATGTGAAAGTTGCTGGTCTGCAGGCTGCTTGTGGACCGTATGCATATGTCCTTACGGTCCGTAAGGCATGCCCAGTTCATAGAAAATTCACAGCAGCTTCCCAGCTCGTTCTTGAGGCCCTTGATTGCAATTTTCATGTTTTGGGGACCAAGTTAACACCTCCCCAAGGCTTCTATTCTGCTTACAACACATGTATGGTTGAGATTTCTTGCTTCTTGGCCACACAAACACTTGTTATGATCTTGTGAGTTTGCAACAACTATAAATAGCTTGGCATTTCATTTGTTGCAGCTCACACTTGATCTAAATTCTCTAAGTTGGGGTTTTATAACTTCATAACTGAGAATTTTAAGATCAAGTTCAAGCAAGGACCTTTTGTAAGCCTTCCTTCATTCTTTTATTGCTTTTTAGCTTAAAAAGTCAAATAGTGTTTGACTTTCAGTTTGACCAGTCAATGGTCAACGCAAAGTTCGTTTGAACTTTGCAACGTGATTGTAGTCACGATGGTTATAATCCTTAGTGATTATACATACTGATTACCACGTTAACTAGGTGTAGTGACGAGTCAAAGTTTCGGTCAAAATGCGTTTTAGCACGCATTTTGCAACGAAGCTACTTTTAGGTATCAAAACACTTTGTTTTGAGTGTTTTGATACCAAATCAGTTTTCTAAGTAGGTTAAACATGTTTTGACATGTTTAACTCGTCACTATTAGTTTAGTGCTTGTTTAGGGTCGTTAGTTAAGCGATCTAAACAACCTCTTAGACTTTCGAACCCGACCCGTTTGGTCGATCATTAGGATCCGACCAAGCACGTTTAGTGATCATAGTTACATAGGGAATAACCTCTGAGGTTATACCTTATGATCACCTAGGATTGGTTAGTCATTTGTTAGTTAGCTTATATGCCCATAGGAAATGACCAAAATGCCCTTTTGAAACATAAATCCGTATTTTGCCTATGTGAACATATTTTTGACATATAATCTGATTTAGTAACAAGTTTAGGCATAATTGGGCATGTAAGACTTGACATAGCACATAGTTAACCATCCGAACATAGTTTTATGCAAACGACGCATTATAGTGGCTTATACTACCATAATGGGTCGAAACGGGTCAAAAGCACTTAGGTAGACATTCAAATCAGAATGTTAGCTCTATTAAATCATACCATATGAGTTCAAATACACATTTGATTTATAGAACATCATTCTATCCTATCTCCCGATTTAGGATCCGTTTATTAACATAGTTACCTATACTAGGTGCCTTGTTAATTCCGTGATACTTGGAACTTAAATTGGTCTTATTCTCAAGACTAATAAGCAATCCCAAGTGAGTACATAGTTCCCCTCTTTTACCACTTTCAAATACTTTCGGGTGATACACATGTGCATACTTGTTACTTTCATGCTTTCATTGCTTTTATGACATAAACATGCTAGTTTCACTTAGTACACATATAGTACATGCTTTCAAATATGTTTTTGCTATGTATGTTTACTTAGCATGCTAGCACATTGATTTCATAAACACCTTTGCTATGTATTTTACTTAACATGCTAGCACATTGATTTCATAAACATTTTTGCTATGTATGGTTACTTAGCATGCTAGCACATTGATTTCATGAACATTTCTACTATGTATGTTTACTTAGCATACTTAGTACATGGTTTTCACATGCTACATTGGTTATGACATTTGGTATGTTTAATCAGAACAATAATACATTCATTAACATTAGCTACGCCGCTCGGTAGTATGTAATGGTACCATAGGACTTGACAACTCCCGTTTCCAACTTCCTAGGTTTGTTTGGAAGTTGAGAATGACAGAATCTGATATACATAACTTAGATGAACCTTTAATTTGTTTAAAGGTTTGTCTCCACAGTCGCAAGGCTTAAATGTATGCGATTAACAATACTGCATAAATGTTTGTAATCATAAAGCATTGTTTTCTGCAAAACATAACATTTGATTTAAACTTGGGTTTATTTAAAAGCATTGTTTTGTACTTTTTCCCACGGGGTTGAGTAACTACTAGTTATTCACCGCACATAACATTGATTATCACATTAACATTTTCACGTAGTTGAGTAGATACTTTCTACTTGCTATGCATTACATTTGGTTATACATGATATATTTCACACATGACATTGAACATGGTTTACACATAAACATTTTGACGTTGAACAAGACATTTTGGTTGGTTATTAATAAGTGACTTATGTAATGGGGCTATGTGTTATATGATAAAAGCATGGTGGATACGCCGCTGGTACTTCCTATATATAAGTGCTTTTATTGTATTATACATTGTTGCGTTATCTAAACCACTTTGTCAAGGACATGAAACATTTTTACAAGAACACAACATTGTTTTACAAATTACATATTTTATACAAATTCACTTTTACTTGGTTATTTATTTAACCATGCATATTTCTTTTATAACATCTGATTTTCATGTCGATTTTCACATGATTTTATAAAAGAAAACATTTTACAAGGTTCATGACTACTTTTTGTTAAACTCTTCTTTTAACTACAAGTCATGAATCTTGCTTAAACAAAACCTATGTATCTCACAGGCATTTTTATGCTGACGTACCTATTTTCGCATGTGTTTCAGGTGCTAATGCATGATGATGCTTGTGCTACACTTAGGCGGACTTGGGCCTTAGTGACTTAAACGACAATTATTATGTTATGTTTTATTTAAATTCCAATACAATGTAAACTTTAATTCTAATAATACAAAACTTTAATTACCATGGTTGTTGAAACAATAATTCTGTCGCATCACTCCCCGACGTTTCCGCCGCGGTTTGTTGTTTTAACGTGGTCGGGGTGTGACAGAAGAGTTCGTATCAGAGCCAATGGTTATAGGGAATTAGGTTATTAGTAATGCTTTGACCTAGACTATAACTTTCTAGGACCCTAACACAAGTTTACTTGTGTTTAGATCTTAAAACAAAACACGTCACCTATCCTTAGGTGATTTCCAAAACATGAACACAAAATTCCAAAATGATTTTGAAATCAATCATCTATCCTTAGATGATTTCTTTTGGCCATGTGCCTTCCAAATTTTGAAAATCTCATCAAAGTTTGGGTCTAAATAATGTGAACACGTGCAAACTGGAAGAGTGAATGCATGTACCCTGAGTTTTCTGTCTAAGGCTAGAGTGTTCGTACAAATCCGCAGTATCGGACCAGTCACTCTTACCTGGGAACTCTTGGGGTGAGTCTTCACTTATAGGCGAGCATGTCTTCAGCGATACATTATTATGACCTATTTACATTGATTTGTCATCGTGTGTCATTTGTTTGCTTTGTGGTAACAAACAAATGACCATCATCCTTTCATTTTGTCGATTTTATTGCTATCTTATTTCCTTCATCACATCATCTCACTCGTTTTCTCTCATGTTTCCTCTTTTAGAATGCCTCCTCGACATAACGTTCAGCAACCTGATGCCGAAATGGCGGCTATTATAGCACAGCAGATGGCTGCTATGCTACCGAATCTCATAACTCAAATAAACCAAGCCAACAATAACAATAATGCACCTGCTCCGTGCAATTTCAAAAGTTTTAACTCGGCTAAACCACTCAAGTTTAGTGGTTCTGAAGGAGCAACTGGGCTTCTCCAGTGGTTTGAGAGTCTTGAGAGCACCTTTCGCCATGTTCAGTGTCCGACAACCGTAAGGTCGAGTTTGCTTCGAGTGTATTCCAAAAGAGGGCTCTTACCTGGTGGAATGGGGTAATGAGAGATAGAGGTGCTGATGTTGCTTTGGGTCAGACATGGGAGGAACTTAGAGCTCTCATGATGAGCGAATTTTCTCCTCGTCACGAGCAAAGGGCACTTGAAAATGAGTTCCATGACTTGAAGCAAGACAGTGGTGAACACCGTGCGTACACTGACAGATATGAGGAGTTAAGCTTGATCTGTCCTACAATGGTCACACCTTTGGATAAGGCTATTGAGAAGTACATTGACGGTTTTCCAGATCCTGTTCAGGATATAGTCACTGGCAGCAACCCTACTACCGTCCGACAGGCCATTAAGCTCTTTGCTACCCTTACTGAATCACAAGTCAAAAAGGGTAAACTCCACCGAAAAGGTGACAAGAAGCAGAAGCAGTCTGATAGCACCAGTGAGAAAAAGGGCAAGAAGGCTGCTGAGTCTTCAAAGAAATCAAGGAAGCGTCAGGCTTCCAAGAATTTCTCTGTCATAGCTCAGACTAATCAGGCAGCATAGAATCAGCCTACACAACCCGCTGCCAAAAGGCAGTATGCTGGTAATGCACCTTTGTGCAACAGATGTAACAGTCATCATCAACCACAAGTGCAATGTCGTATCTGCACAAATTGTGGCAAGTCTGGCCATCTTGCAAATACCTTCCGTTTTGCTCCGAACTAAAATCAGCCTGCTCAAAACCATGCACAAAACCCTGCCCAGAATCTTGCACGACCTCACTATCCGCCTGGATCATGTTTCAACTGTGGGGATCTGACCCACTGTAGGAACAACTGCCCGAGGTTGGCAAATGCAAATCAGGCACCGGCTCATGGTAGAGCTTTTAATCTTAATCAAATAAGGCACGTGCGGATAACGAAGTGGTGAACGATACGTTCTTTGTTAACAAACATCCTGCTTCTGTTCTATTTGATTCAGGTGCCGATAAGAGTTTTGTGTCCTTAGCATTTGAGCCTTTGCTTTCGATGACTAAAACAAAACTAGGAAAGCCCTTAACAGTAGAAGTAGCTAGTGGTGAACCCGTTGTACTCGATTCCGTTCTTCGAAATTGCCAGTTGAACCTTAACAACCATCTTTTCCCTATTGACCTCACACCGATGCAACTCGGGAGCTTTGATGTTATAGTAGGAATGGATTGGTTATCCAAATACCATGCTGAGGTGGTTTGTTTTGAGAAGATTGTCTGCATACCGCTTTCGACTGGTGAAACCTTAGAAGTTCGTGGGGAGAAACCTGTTAGTAGCCTTAAACTTATGTCTTGCACCCAAGCCCAAAAATACCTACGAAAGAAAAATGTTGCTTTCTTGGCACATGTTGTAGAGGAAAAAGGCAAGGGTAAGACTATCCAAGATATCCCTGTTGTTCGGGATTATCCTGAGGTATTTCTTGAAGAATTACCTGGTTTACCCCCTGTATGCCAAGTTGAGTTTCGTATTGATCTTGTGCCTGGCGCAAATCCTATTGCTAAGTCACCTGACCGTCTTGCTGTCACACCCCGACCGCGTAAAACAACAAATCGCGGCGGAAACATCGGGGCGTGTTGCAACAGAATTAATGTTTCATAACCATGGATACCAAAAAGTGTTTCGTTTTATTAAACATTGAATAATTACATCGTCTTGAAATCTAAATACACTATTTAAACATAGTCTATCATTGTTATTGAGTCACTAAGGCCTTGTCCAGTCCTATGTGAGCATGCATCTTATCAATCGATATCATTCAACAATACCTGAAACATATGTGAAAACGAGGTCAGCAAAGAAATGCTGGCGAGTACATAGGTTTTGTAGGAGTGTCGAAATTGTAACACCTGTGTCATTTCAACCATCAAACAAATGCCCAACCAGTGAAATATTGTATTTCATACTTGGGATTTGTAAAAATATGTGTATCGTTTACACATATCAACTCTTGTTCGATTTCAAGCTCTAAATCGCTTTCTGGAAGGTTATACACGCACTTATGCGTAAATATAACCAGTTTAATGCAACGAACACTCCGGAATACTGAAATAGGCTTAACATACCTTAAATAACCTTTACATAACTTAGAAATAAGTTTTGAAGGCTTTGGTATGGCAAAAACATGTTAAATCGCTTACAGGGACTAAAGTTGACAAACTGCGAAAGTATGCCAATTTGAACTGTAACAGACATTCCGGAACATGACCATAAGTTAAACATACCATAAATATCCTTTACATAGCTTAGAAATAGGCTTTGAGGTGTTCGGTATGCTAAAATAAACTTTTGTGTCATTCAGGGACTAAAAGCGTCAAAAAGTGCACAAGTTTGCATTTTTACGCATAACTTACGTTCTGAATACATCCGGACATCCAAAAATTTATGTAAGCATGACTACATTATATTTTAGTGTTCACCTTAAGAAAAATCCATTTGTCACGTCATTTGGATCGTTTTTCGCGCTTGTGCGCATTCCGTCGTAATTAAGCGAACATCGCGTTCGTACGGCTAAACGAACCGACATCCGAGATATTTTTGAGCATGTTTTAAGTTCCCTATACTTTAACTTCATTTTAGAGCTTTGAAATGGGGTTAACGGGCCTTAAACGTGTCAAAAATGGCCTAAATACAGTTCAGGGACCAAAACTGTAATTCTGCCAAAGTTCACCCATACGATGCGTATGGTATATATACCATACGATGCGTATGGGGTCTTCAGACCAGGTGCAGTGTATTAACAGCCTGTTTGCAGCTGTTTTAACCACAACCACATGTTTGCAACTTGCCTAATCTGTTGATAAACATCATTTTTAGCCACCATAAGGTTCCGACAAGTGTACGGATTGGATTCATGGCACGTTTTCCAAGAAACGATCCTAACGGCTCTACTTTTCCTATAAATACCCACCCCCCTTTGGCTTAAAAACCCACAAATCTGATCATTGGGCTCTAAGTTGGAACCTTCGTTTCATACCTGAGCTATTTTGATCTGGGTTAGCATTCGGGGACCCTGGGTAAGTATTCTTTCGTTCTTTTCCTTATTTTACTGCTTTTCGAGTCAGAAAGTCAAACTTTGTTTGACTTTCAGCGTTGACCAGTAATGGTCAATGCGAAGTTCGTTTGAACTTCGCAACGTGAGTGTAATCACGTTGGTCATAGTCCCTTGGGACTATGCCCACTGACTACCACGTTGTCCAGGGTCGTAGGGTAGGCGATCTAATAAATCGCCTATACCTTCGAACCCGACCCAGTTTGGTCGATCATTAGGATCCGACCAAATACATTAGGTGACCATAGTGTAGGGTATAACCTTCCGAGGTTATACCTTATGGTCACATCGTTTAAGTAGTTGTATGATAGGTAGTTTATATGCCTTAGGTAAATTACCAGAATACCCTTTTCATGTATAATTGGTAATTAAGCATATGTAACCTAAACCTTTGTCACATAACTGATTATGTAATATGTTTAGGCATATAACACTTGTCATAGGGCTAGTTAGGCGGTCCGAACGCGTTTCACGCGAACGACGCGTTAAAGTAGCATAAGCTACCTAAACGGGTCGTAATGGGTCGTAGACACTTAGGTTAAGTTTCATTTAGTATGTAGGCTTTGTTAAACCAAAAGACACGAGTCTCTACACTCGTTTGGTTTACAAACCCTAATGCTACCCGATCTTCCGATTTAGGTCCGGTTTATTAATGTAGCTACCTATACTAGGTGCCGTTTGATATCCGCGATCTCTAGCATTGTTTAGTTGTCACTCCAGAACTACTGAGCAATCCCAGGTGAGTACATAGACCCCTCTTTTACTATTTTCCAAACTGTTTTGGGGTGGAACACATGTGCCTACTTGTTACTTTCATGCTTTCCTGTTTTGACATCATATACTCGCTATGTTCATTAGTACATTATAGTACATGATTTCATTACATTTCATGCTATGTATGCCCATTGTGTGCGTACTTAGTACACTGTTTTACATTACATTTCATGCTATGTATGCCCATTGTGTGCGTACTTAGTACATCGTTTTTCATTGCTTTTCTGTTGCATATGCTTATCCAGCATATGAACACATTTTACTACATATTGAACCGTTGTAATCATTTGACTGTGATCCGTTGATATCTGTGAACCGTTTGTATCTGTGAACCGTGTGAACCGTATTTGACATAGACATTTCGGCATAGACATTTTAACATGATTGACATTTGATCATGCATTTCCCACAAAACATAACTTTGATTTAAACCAAGTTTTACTTCAATACTTTGTTTTTGTGCATATGGTTTAGTTGAGACATTTCACTTACCATACATAACATTCTGACATAGACATTTGACATGGATATTTGACATAGACATTTGACATGGATATTTGACATAGACATTTTGACATTGGTTTGGTTTGGTTTGATTAAGTGATTAAGTAACGATACGTGTGTAATATGATACAAGCATGGTGGATACGCCGCTGGTACTTCCTATATATAAGTGTTTGTATGGTATTACATATCGTAGCGTTATTTGAATCATTTCAGTTTGAGACATAGAACATTTTATACAAATAACATACTTTTCACAAGACATTGTTTTACAAACAACTTATCCTATACAAACTCGTCATACATGGTTATTTATTTAACCATACATTATTTACTTACTTATACATATCATCTGAACTCATTGTTTTTCAAATGATTTACAAAGCAAAGCAAATAACAAGGTTCATGACTAAACATTTTCTCAAACATAAGTCATGAATCTCATTTTCACAAAACCTATGTATCTCACAGGCATTTTTATGCTGACGTACCTATTTTCACATGTGTTTTTCAGGAGCTGTTGCATAAGATGATCAAGATACATATAGGCAGACTTGGGCTTTAGTGACAATAAAAGATGCAAGACTAGTTAATTATGTCGTATTTCTTTGTTTATTAAGACATCGTAACACTTTTAATTAATAAAACGAAACTTCAATTGCCATGGATTTGAAACAATTAATTCTGTTACAACACTCCCCGATGTTTCCGCCACGTTTCGTATGTTCTACGTGGTCGGGGTGTGACAGAAAAGATGGTATCAGAGCCAATGGTTATAGGGAATTAGGTTATTAGTAATGCTTTGACCTAGTCTATAACTTTCTTAGGACCCTAACGCGAGTTTACTTGCGTTTAGTCATAAAACAATACCGTCACCTATCCTTAGGCGACTACCACAACAAGAACATAAATTTCAAAACCGCTTCGAAAACTAATCATCTGTTCTAGGATGATTGATTACTAGGTTTTGAACCCTCTATTGTAAGGTTTTGAACTCTCTATTATAAGGTTTTGAACCCTTTGAGTTTTCAAAATCTCGTCAAGGTTTTGGGTTTTAAATAATGTGAACACGTGCAAACTGGAAGGGTGAATGCCTGTATTCTGGGTTTTCTGTCTAGGCAAGCACTTCGTATACATCTCATCAGACGCGAGACCAGTTGTGCTTACCTAGGAATTCTTGGGATGAGTGTTCACTTATAGGCGAGCATGTCTTCATGATACATTATTTTTGACTCATCTACTTTGATTAGTCACTGTGTGTCGTTTGTTGCTTTGTAGTAACAAACAAATGACCACTATCCTTGCTTTCAGCAGATTTGTTCATCTCATTCTTTTCGTCTATTTCTCTCACTCGTTTCCTTTCATGTTTCCTCTTTTAGAATGCCTCCTCGACGCGAAAACCAGATAGCGACTGCCGAGCTGGCAGAAATCATTGCGCAGCAAATGGCTGCTCAATTCCCAAACCTCTTTGCTCTATGGAATCAAGCCAACAACAACAACAATGGTCCATGCAATTTCAAGAGTTTTAACTCGGCAAAACCACTCAAGTTTAGTGGTTCTGAGGGAGCGACCGGGCTTCTTCAATGGTTCGAGAGCATTGAGAATACTTTCCGCCACGTGCAGTGTCCTGACAATCGCAAGGTCGAGTTTTCTACGAGTGTGTTCCAGAAGAGGGCCCTTACGTGGTGGAACGGGGTTATGAGAGATCGAGGTGCAGAAGTTGCTCTAGCACAGACGTGGGCCGAACTTAGGGCTCTCATGATGAAGGAGTTTTGTCCTCGTCACGAGATCAGAGCTTTGGAAAGGGAATTTGATGATCTTAAGTAGGATAGCGGTGAGCATCGAGCCTACACGGACCGCTATGAGGAGTTAAGTCTGTTATGCCCAAACATGGTCACACCTTTGGATAAGGCAATCGAAAAGTACATTGATGGCCTTCCCGACTCAATACAAGACATTTTGACAGGTAGCAACCCTACTACTGTTAGGCAGGCCATTGAGCTATCTGCAACCTTGACTGAATCGCAGATCAGGAAACGTAAGCTTTTCCGAAAGGGTGACAAGAAACTGGCCGAGGAATCGAAACCAATCGAGGAATCAAAGACCATGGATGAACAGACTGGATCCTCTAAGAAGTCAAAGAAGCGAAAGGCTTCTCAGAACTTCGCCGTGGTCGCTCACAATGATCAAGCCGTCCCCAACCAACCAACTCAACCTCTTGCCAGGAAACCCTACAACGGAACTGCACCCTTGTGCAACCAATGTGGCCTACATCATCATGCTGGTGTGAAGTGCCGCATATGCCAAGTTTGTGGACTTATAGGTCATACAGCGAGGGTTTGCCCAACAGCAGCAGCACCAAATCAGATTAACAACAATCCTGCTCAAGCTCGTTTTCCACCGGGATCTTGCTACAACTGTGGCGAGATGGGCCATTTTAGTAGGAATTGCCCAAGACTTGCTAATGCAAATCCAGCGCAGGGATGAGTATCTGATCGACAGAAGATAACGCTGTTTAGAAAATAATCACGTCTTATGTATTATTTTCTTTTGTTGTCACGATCCATGAAACGGTTGTTGTTATCATTGTTTATAAATAAATCTTTTATTTATATCGCAATGTATTTATGTGATTGTATGTATAAACAACATATCCTCTACAATACCGACAATCAAGGAACCGTATTCCTTGAAGAACAGACTACCCCCAAATTTCTTCCATTTTTTGATCTCTTGCGTTTTTCACGAAAATCCTAAGTACCCGTTTCTTCCAAGAGAAACAAAGTACGAGGTGCCAAGTTAATAGCAATCAATAACAAGATGATAACAATTAAACAATTATGTGGTTATGTGCTTATGTGTTTCCCTTTTATGTGTCATGTGATCCAATTTATGTTATTCAAATCCTCGTAAAATCTTACATATCTTTGTGCAAGAGATTCATAGTAGGATACCCAAAGGTACTACTTAAATCCTTAATGGACTTCTACGTTGTAGTTAAAGTCCCTTGGATTATAATGTACTACTTCATAATTAGACCCCTTTTGTGGTCTAGTTAAACAGATTGATCCAAAAATCTGGTTAGGAATATCATGTGATGATATAGCTGAAAGGACTCCTTAGTGGCCTAATTATGAAGATCCTCTGTTGATCTAATTAAAAGGACCCTATGGTAGTCTAGTCACTCTCATCTCAGGTTTGATATCTTTCCCCACAACATTCCAAAACAAACGGTGCGGACTGTGCAAGGAATTACGTAATTATGGATGCATACATAATTATGGAATTTAGTGCACAGAAATCACAGCAAGTTCTATCATGTATCAAGAGTTAACCCTATTCATTTCCAATTCTGATGAAGCATCCGTTGAGGAAAAATGAACTAGCTATTCATTTTTCACTTCTGAAGAATATCCGTTGAGGAAATGAATATCCGTTGTTTATCTTTTCATTTCCATTCTGAAGAATAACCGTTGAGGAAAATGAATTATCCATTCATTTTCGTTCTGAAGAATATCCGTTGAGAGAAATGAATATCCGTTGTGTAATCCTTCATTTCCAACTCTGAGGAAATAACCGTTGAAAATGACTCCGTTAGTTCATTTTCGTTTCTGAAGATTAATCCGTTAAGGAAATGAATATCCGTTGTGTAATCCTTCATTTCCAACTCTGAGGAAATAACCGTTGAAAATGACTCCGTTAGTTCATTTTCGTTTCTGAAGATTAATCCGTTGAGGAAATGAATATCCGTTGTGTAATCCTTCATTTCCAACTCTGAGGAAATAACCGTTGAAAATGACCCCGTTAGTTCATTTTCGTTTCTGAAGATTTATCCGTTGAGGAAATGAATATCCGTTGATTTTTCTTTCATTTCAAATTCTGAAGAACAAACCGTTGAGGAAAATGACCCCGTTTGTTCATTTTCGTTCTGAAGAATATCCGTTGAGAGAAATGAATATCCGTGGATTATTCCTTCATTCCCATTTCTGACAAAGAATCCGTTGAGAAAGAATGAATCATCCATTCATTTTCACTTCTGAAGAATATCCGTTGAGGGAAATGTATATCCGTTTAGTTAATTCCTTTATTTTCCATTTCCGAAGAACCCGTTGAAGAAAATGACTCTGCTCGTTCATTTTCGCTTCTGAAAAATATCCGTTGAGGAAAATAATCAGATTATGCTTTACATATCTTTGATGACTATTTGAAACAAAGTCATAGACAGACTCCTACGAATTAATTTCGGGACGAAATTTCCTAAAGTAGGGGAGACTGTAACACCTGTGTCATTTCAACCATCAAACAAATGCCCAACCAGTGAAATATTGTATTTCATACTTGGGATTTGTAAAAATATGTGTATCGTTTACACATATCAACTCTTGTTCGATTTCAAGCTCTAAATCGCTTTCTGGAAGGTTATACACGCACTTATGCGTAAATATAACCAGTTTAATGCAACGAACACTCCGGAATAGTGAAATAGGCTTAACATACCTTAAATAACCTTTACATAACTTAGAAATAGGCTTTGAGGTGTTCGATATGCTAAAATAAACTTTTGTGTCATTCAGGGACTAAAAGCGTCAAAAAGTGCACAAGTTTGCATTTTTACGCATAACTTACGTTCTGAATACATCCAGACATCCAAAAATTTATGTAAGCATGACTACATTATATTTTAGTGTTCACCTTAAGAAAAATCCATTCGTCACGTCATTTGGATCGTTTTTCGCGCTTGTGCGCATTCCGTCGTAATTAAGCGAACATCGCGTTCGTACGGCTAAACGAACCGACATCCGAGATATTTTTGAGCATGTTTTAAGTTCCCTATACTTTAACTTCATTTTAGAGCTTTGAAATGGGGTTAACGGGCCTTAAACGTGTCAAAAATGGCCTAAATACAGTTCAGGGACCAAAACTGTAATTCTGCCAAAGTTCACCCATACGATGCGTATGGTATATATACCATACGATGCGTATGGGGTCTTCAGACCAGGTGCAGTGTATTAACAGCCTATTTGCAGTTGTTTTAACCACAACCACATGTTTGCAACTTGCCTAATCTGTTGATAAACATCATTTTTAGCCACCATAAGGTTCCGACAAGTGTACGGATTGGATTCATGGCACGTTTTCCAAGAAACGATCCTAACGGCTCTACTTTTCCTATAAATACCCACCCCCCTTTGGCTTAAAAACCCACAAATCTGATCATTGGGCTCTAAGTTGGAACCTTCGTTTCATACCTGAGCTATTTTGATCTGGGTTAGCATTCGGGGACCCTGGGTAAGTATTCTTTCGTTCTTTTCCTTATTTTACTGCTTTTCGAGTCAGAAAGTCAAACTTTGTTTGACTTTCAGCGTTGACCAGTAATGGTCAATGCGAAGTTCGTTTGAACTTCGCAACGTGAGTGTAATCACGTTGGTCATAGTCCCTTGGGACTATGCCCACTGACTACCACGTTGTCCAGGGTCGTAGGGTAGGCGATCTAATAAATCGCCTATACCTTCGAACCCGACCCAGTTTGGTCGATCATTAGGATCCGACCAAATACATTAGGTGACCATAGTGTAGGGTATAACCTTCCGAGGTTATACCTTATGGTCACATCGTTTAAGTAGTTGTATGATAGGTAGTTTATATGCCTTAGGTAAATTACCAGAATACCCTTTTCATGTATAATTGGTAATTAAGCATATGTAACCTAAACCTTTGTCACATAACTGATTATGTAATATGTTTAGGCATATAACACTTGTCATAGGGCTAGTTAGGCGGTCCGAACGCGTTTCACGCGAACGACGCGTTAAAGTAGCATAAGCTACCTAAACGGGTCGTAATGGGTCGTAGACACTTAGGTTAAGTTTCATTTAGTATGTAGGCTTTGTTAAACCAAAAGACACGAGTCTCTACACTCGTTTGGTTTACAAACCCTAATGCTACCCGATCTTCCGATTTAGGTCCGGTTTATTAATGTAGCTACCTATACTAGGTGCCGTTTGATATCCGCGATCTCTAGCATTGTTTAGTTGTCACTCCAGAACTACTGAGCAATCCCAGGTGAGTACATAGACCCCTCTTTTACTGTTTTCCAAACTGTTTTGGGGTGGAACACATGTGCCTACTTGTTACTTTCATGCTTTCCTGTTTTGACATCATATACTCGCTATGTTCATTAGTACATTATAGTACATGATTTCATTACATTTCATGCTATGTATGCCCATTGTGTGCGTACTTAGTACACTGTTTTACATTACATTTCATGCTATGTATGCCCATTGTGTGCGTACTTAGTACATCGTTTTTCATTGCTATTCTGTTGCATATGCTTATCCAGCATATGAACACATTTTACTACATATTGAACCGTTGTAATCATTTGACTGTGATCCGTTGATATCTGTGAACCGTTTGTATCTGTGAACCGTGTGAACCGTATTTGACATAGACATTTCGGCATAGACATTTTAACATGATTGACATTTGATCATGCATTTCCCACAAAACATAACTTTGATTTAAACCAAGTTTTACTTCAATACTTTGTTTTTGTGCATATGGTTTAGTTGAGACATTTCACTTACCATACATAACATTCTGACATAGACATTTGACATGGATATTTGACACAGACATTTGACATGGATATTTGACATAGACATTTTGACATTGGTTTGGTTTGGTTTGATTAAGTGATTAAGTAACGATACGTGTGTAATATGATACAAGCATGGTGGATACGCCGCTGGTACTTCCTATATATAAGTGTTTGTATGGTATTACATATCGTAGCGTTATTTGAATCATTTCAGTTTGAGACATAGAACATTTTATACAAATAACATACTTTTCACAAGACATTGTTTTACAAACAACTTATCCTATACAAACTCGTCATACATGGTTATTTATTTAACCATACATTATTTACTTACTTATACATATCATCTGAACTCATTGTTTTTCAAATGATTTACAAAGCAAAGCAAATAACAAGGTTCATGACTAAACATTTTCTCAAACATAAGTCATGAATCTCATTTTCACAAAACCTATGTATCTCACAGGCATTTTTATGCTGACGTACCTATTTTCACATGTGTTTTTCAGGAGCTGTTGCATAAGATGATCAAGATACATATAGGCAGACTTGGGCTTTAGTGACAATAAAAGATGCAAGACTAGTTAATTATGTCGTATTTCTTTGTTTATTAAGACATCGTAACACTTTTAATTAATAAAACGAAACTTCAATTGCCATGGATTTGAAACAATTAATTCTGTTACAACACTCCCCGATGTTTCCGCCACGTTTCGTATGTTCTACGTGGTCGGGGTGTGACAGAAATCATGGCTAGTTTAGACGTTGCAATACTTTATTTAAAAACCTTGTTTTGAAAAGAGTATAATATTGCAACTTAATTAACCAACTCAAATCAAGCGGGTTATAATTTGTAAAACCTCGTAGCCATGACTCTTAACCCAAAAACATTTGTTTTAGTAAATTATTTGAAAAACAATGATAAGTTCAGGTGATATGTATAAATAAGAGAATAATGCATGATTAAATGAATAACCATGTAAAATGAGTTTGTATAAGATAAGTTGTTTGTAAATAAATGTCTTGTGAAAAGTATGTTATTTGTATAAAATGTTCTATGTCTCAAACTGAAATGATTCAAATAACGCTACAATATGTAATACCATACAAACACTTATATATAGGAAGTACCAGCGGCGTATCCACCATGCTTGTATCATATTCCACACGCATTGTTACTTAATCACTTAATCCAAACCAAACCACCAAAGTAATGTTCATGTCCAAATGTAAATCATGTAATATGTATAACCAAAATAATATCGTATATCGCTTTGAAGCCAATCGTTTACCCAATCGTTAAAACATCGTGTGAAACCCAATCGTTACCCAATCGTTAAAACATCGTGTGAAACCCAATCGTTACCCAATCGTTAAATATCGTGTGAAAACCAATCGTAAATCGTTTAATTCGTTTTAGGTCGTGAAACTACTTATAAGGTCGTCTCGCTAATAACATTCAAACCTTCGTGACTTTCATCGCTTCTCGTTTTCGTCGCTTCTCGTTTTCGTCGCTTCTCGTTTTCGTATTAACAAACCTCCATAGGGTAAGTTAATAATTACAGATTCAGTCGCTACCTACCATACCCACACATAACCACGGGTGTAGTAAATAACGGGATTTGTCAGATCCTATGGTACCATAACCTAATACTGGTCGGCTTGATCATTGCTAATGAATGTCATTTGTTATGTAACTACAACCAACAAGTTTGTTCACTTTATGAAATCGTTATTAGTTTTGTATAAATCGCCTTAATTGTTTTTGAAACCATCGTTATAACATCGAAAACATTTAGCACATATGAGTCACCCCAAAACAATTGAAACCAGTAAAATAGGGGAAGAATGTACTCGCCTGATAATGCTTGGAGGTCTTGAACAACAACCAAACAAAGCTAGAGGGAGCACGGAATCAGTCGGCAAACTAAAACTATATAAATAAACCGGACTTAAATCGGGAGATCGGATAGAATGAGGCTTGGTAAACCAAATGAGTATTGGAACTCATATGATATGGTTTAACAAGGCCTACATACTACATTGAGACTAACCTAAGCGCTTTCGACCCATCGCGACCCATTAAGGTAACATATGCTACTTTAACGCGTCGTGCGCGTGAAACGCGTTCGGACCGTCTAACTAGTCCTATGACAAGTGTTATATGCCTAAATATGTTACATAATCAGTTATGTGACAAAAGTTTAGGTTATATATGCTTAATTACCAATTATAAATGAAAAGGGTATTCTGGTAATTTACCTAAGGCATATAAACTACCTATCATACAACTACTCAAACGATGTGACCATAGGGTATAACCTCGGAAGGTTATTCCCTACCTACTATGGTCACCTAATGTATTTGGTCGGATCCTAATGATCGACCAAACTGGGTCGGGTTCGAAGGTATAGGCGATTTATTAGATCGCCTACCCTACGACCCTAGACAACGTGGTAATCAGTGGGCATAGTCCCAAGGGACTATGACCAACGTGATTACACTCACGTTGCGAAGTTCAAACGAACTTCGCATTGACCATTACTGGTCAACGCTGAAAGTCAAACAAAGTTTGACTTTCGGACTCGAAAAGCAATAAAATAAGGAAAAGAACGAAAGAATACTTACCCAGGGTCCCCGAATGCTAATCCCGATCCAAGAATCTCAGGTATGAAACAATGGTTTCAACTTAGAGTTTCTCAAATCAGAATTCTTGTAAGTTATGCAATGGGGGGCATGGGGTATTTATAGGAATACCCGAACCGTTAGGATCGTTTCATGGAAAACGTGCCATGATCCAACCCGTACACTTGTCGGAACCTTATGGAAGCTTAAAATGGTTCTTATCATCATGACTAGGCAATTGGGAACATGTGGTGGAGGATCAAACAGCTGCAGCCTGCTGTTTAAAAACTCTGAATCTGGTCAGCAGACCCCTAGCGCACCGCTACGCTATAAGTGTAGCGCACCGCTAGGCCCAAGTTTGGCAGATTTACACTTTTGGTCCCTATCATGCATTCAGCCCATTTTTGACACGTTTAAGGCCCGTTAACCCCATTTCAAAGCTCTAAAATGAAGTTAAAGTATAGGGAACTTAAAATGTGTTCAAAAATATCTCGGATGTCGGTTCGTTTAGCCGTACGAACGCGATGTTCGCTTAATTACGACGGAATGCGCATAAGCGCGAAAAACGATCCAAATGACGAAACGAATGGATTTTTCTTATGCCGAACACTAAAATAAAATATTATAGTGCTTACATAAATTTTTGGATGTCCGGATGTATTCAGAACGTAAGTTATGCGTAAAAATGCGAACTTGTGCACTTTTTGGCGCTTTTAGTCCCTGAATGACACAAAAGTTTATTTTAGCATACCGAACACCTCAAAGCCTATTTCTAAGCTATGTAAAGGATATTTATGGTATGTTTAACTTATGTTCATGTTCCGGAAGGTCTGTTACAGTTCAAATTGGCATACTTTCGCAGTTTGTCAACTTTAGTCCCTGTAAGCGATTAAACTTTGATTTCACCACACCAAACCTTCCAAAACTTATAACTAAGTTATGTAAAGGTTATTTAAGGTATGTTAAGCCTATTTCACTTTTCCAGAGTGTTCGTTGGATTAAACTGGTTATATCTACACATCAGAGCGCGTATAACCCTCCAGAAAGCGATTTAAAGCTTGAAATCGAACAAGAGTCGATATGTGCAAACGATACACATATTTTTACAAATCCCAAGTATGAAATACAATATTTCATTGGTTTGGTATTTGTTTGATGGCCGTGGAGGCACAGGTGTTACACTTGCATCGTCTGAGATGCAAGAGTTGTCTAAGCAGCTTCAAGAACTTTCTGACAAAGGATTCATCCGTCCGAGCTTTTCCCCTTGGGGCGCTCCTTTCCTATTCGTGAAAAAGAAAGATGGATCTTTCAGGATGTGTATCGATTACCGTGAGCTTAACAAGCTTACCATCAAGAATCGATATCCCCTACCTCGCATTGATGATCTCTTTGATCTGCTACAGGGTGCTACTTGCTTTTTAAATATTGATCTTCGTTCTGGGTATCATCAACTTCGAGTTCTCGAAGAAGATATTCCCAAGACAGCTTTCCATACAAGATATGGTCATTATGAGTTTACTGTTATGCCTTTTGGGTTAACAAATGCTCCTGCTGTTTTCATGGACTTGATGAATAGGGTTTGCAAGCCTTATTTGGAAAAGTTCATCACCGTTTTCAGTGATGACATTTTGATCTATTCTAAGACTCGAGCTGATCATGAGCAACATCTTCGTCTTACAATGGAGCTTCTAAAGAAAGAACAGCTTTTCGCCAAATTCTCCAAGTGCGAATTCTGGCTTAAGGAAGTTCAATTTTTGGGGCACATTGTCAACGAACAAGGTATTCATGTAGATCCCGCCAAAATCAGCCGATTAAGGATTGGGATACACCTACTACTCCTACCGAGGTTCGTTCATTTCTTGGTCTAGCGGGTTATTACCGCCGATTCATTGAAAACTTCTCCAAGATTACGGTTCCTCTCACTGCTTTAACTCAAAAGAATAAACCTTTTGAGTGGGGACCCAAACAGGAAGAAGCTTTCCAGACCTTGAAACAGAAACTTTGTGATGCACCTATTCTATCTTTGCCCGAGGGTAACGATGATTTTGTTGTGTACTGTGATGCATCCAACTTAGGCCTGGGCTGCGTTCTTATGCAAAGAAACAAATTCATAGCTTATGCATTAAGACAGTTGAAGGTACACGAGAAAAACTACACCACTCATGATCTTGAGTTAGGTGCAGTAGTTTTTGCTCTTAAAATCTGGAGACACTACATTTATGGTACAAAGTGTGTAGTGTTTACTGACCACAAGAGTCTCCAACATATTTTCAATCAGAAAGAACTAAACATGAGGCAACGACGTTGGGTTGAACTCCTAAACGACTACGATTGCGAAATTAGCTACCATCGTGGTAAGGAGAATGTCGTGGCTGACGAATTGAGTCGTAAGGAACGTGCCAAGCTTCATTGTGTTCAGGTTCGATCTGACATTCAAACCCGCATATCTCAGGCTCAGCATACTTGTGTCACACAAGACTTGATGAGTAAAGAATTACCGTGTCATATTAAGCCTGAGCTTGAACTGAGAGACTTTGGGATATTCTATTTCATGGGCCGTTTGTGGGTCCCAAGTATAGACAATCTTCACACCTTGCTAATGGATGAAGCACATAAGTCTCGTTATTCTATTAATCCTGGTGCAGACAAAATGTATAAGGATCTTCGAACCCAGTATTGGTAGTCGGGTATGAAGAAAGACATTGCCTTATATGTCTCTAAATGCCTTACATGTCTTAAGGTTAAGGCTGAACACCAACATCCCTCTGGATTATTGGAGCAACCAGAGATTCCGGTTTGGAAATGGGAAAACATTGCTATGGATCTCATTACCAAGCTGCCGCGCACTAAGAGATGTCATGATGCCAATTGGGTAATCGTTGATCGTCTAACAAAGTCAGCACATTTCTTGCCGATCCGTGAGGATCTATCTGCTGACACACTTGCCAAGATGTATGTTGATGAGATTGTATCTCGACATGGTGTTCCTTTGAACATTATATCTGACAGAGATACTCGATTCTCGTCTCGCTTTTGGAAAACCATGCAATATGCCATGGGTACCCAACTTAATTTGAGCACAGCATATCATCCTCAAACGGATGGTCAATCTGAGAGAACAATCCAGACACTGGATGATATGCTTAGAGCTTGTGTGATTGATTTTGGTGGTAGTTGGGATTCGCATCTACCGTTGATCGAATTCTCCTACAATAATAGTTATCACTCTAGCATCAACATGGCTCCTTTCGAAGCTTTATAAGGTCGAAAATGTCGTTCACCGGTCTGCTGGAATGAGATAGGTGAAGCTCAACTTACTGGACCCGATCTCATTCTAGAGACTACAGATAAGGTCAAGAAGATTCGTGATAACCTATAGACAGCTAGAAGCTGTCAAAAGAGTTACGCGGATCGACAATGCAAGCCCTTAGAATTTCAAGTCAGTGATCACGTCCTACTCAAGGTATCCCCTTGGAAAGGTGTGATTAGATTTGGAAAAAAAGGAAAACTTGCACCACGCTATGTTGGACCATTCAAGATCGTTGAAAGAATCAGAAAAGTAGCCTACAGATTAGAGCTACCTCCTGAACTTGGAAATGTTCATCCAACTTTCCATGTGTCCAATCTCAAAAAGTGTTTAGCTAATGAGAACCTCCACATACCACTTGATGAAATTCGAGTTGATAACACGATGCACTTCGTTGAGAAACCTATGGAAATCATGGACCGTGAAGTCAAGAAGCTCAAACACAAGCGCATCCCAATTGTTAAAGTTCGCTGGGAATCTAAACGTGGCCCAGAATTTACTTGGGAACGTGAAGATCATATGAAGGCGAAGTATCCTCATCTATTCTCACAAGTTTCCTCTAAATAAATTTCGGGACAAAATTTCCTAAAGTAGGGGAGACTGTGACATCTGTGCTTGTCTATCATTGTACAGACTCTGAACAATCCAATATTAATAAAACAATGTCTTTTGATCCCAATTTTTTTTATTTATTTTTGACTTTTTGCACATCTTGATTTTTGATCGATTTTGATCTCTATATCGCTTTCTAGAAAGTTATACGCAAACTGATATGTAAACGTAATCAGTTTAACACGAAAAACACTCCGGAATAGCAACATAAGCTTAACATACCTTAAATATCCTTTACATAACTTAGAAATAAGTTTTAAAGGGTTTGGTATGGCAAAAACAAGTTTATTCGCTCACAGGGACTATTTGCGTCAACTTGCAAAAGTCTGCCGTTTCATAAGGCAATGTACAGTCCAGAACTTGATCATAAGCTAAACATACCATAAATAACCTAAAAAAAAGCTTAGAAATAAGCTTTGAGTGGTTCGGTATGCAAAAATATGCTTATTTGATCTTACAGGGACTAAAAGTGTCAAAAACGGCGTAAGTTTGCATTTTCGCGCATATCTTACGTTCTGACCACATTTGGACATCCAAAATTATTGTACACACTAAAATATTTTTATTTTAGTGATCGGCATGCAAAAACTTCATTCGTTTCGCAATTTGGATCGTTTTCGCGTCCGTTACGATTTCCGTCGTAATTAACCGAACAACGCAACCGTACAGCCAAACAAACCGACAACCGTAATATTTTTGAGCAAAATTCAAGTTAAATATACTTTAACTTCATTATGGAGCTTAAAAATGGGCTTGACGGGTGTTAGAAGTTCCGAAACGCGACGAAACAAGCTCAGGGGCTGAAACTATCATTATGTGAAAGTTGCTGGTCTGCAGACTGCTTACGGACCTTATGCACATGTCCTTACGGTCCGTAAGGCATGCCCAGCTCACAGAAAATTCACAGCAGCTTCCCAGCTCGTTCTTGAGGCCCTTGATTGCAATTTTCATGTTTTGGGGACCAAGTTAACACCTCCCCAAGGCTTCTATTCTGCTTACAACACATGTATGGTTGAGATTTCTTGCTTCTTGGCCACACAAACACTTGTTATGATCTTGTGAGTTTGCAACAACTATAAATAGCTTGGCATTTCATTTGTTGCAATTTTCATGTTTTGGGGACCAAGTTAACACCTCCCCAAGGCTTCTATTCTGCTTACAACACATGTATGGTTGAGATTTCTTGCTTCTTGGCCACACAAACACTTGTTATGATCTTGTGAGTTTGCAACAACTATAAATAGCTTGGCATTTCATTTGTTGTAGCTCACACTTGATCTAAATTCTCTAAGTTGGGGTTTTATAACTTCATACCTGAGAATTTTAAGATCAAGTTCAAGCAAGGACCTTTTGTAAGCCTTCCTTCATTCTTTTATTGATTTTTAGCTTAAAAAGTCAAACAGTGTTTGACTTTCAGTTTGACCAGTCAATGGTCAACGCAAAGTTTGTTTGAACTTTGCAACGTGATTATAATCACGATGGTTATAATCCTTAGTGATTATACCTACTGATTACCACGTTAACTAGGTGTAGTGACGAGTCAAAGTTTCGGTCAAAATGCGTTTTAGCACGCGTTTTGCAACGAAGCTACTTTTAGGTATCAAAACACTTTGTTTTGATACCAAGTCAATTTTCTAAGTAGGTTAAACATGTTTTGACATGTTTAACTCGTCACTATTAGTTTAGTGCTTGTTTAGGGTCGTTAGTTACGCGGTCTAAACAACCGCTTAGACTTTTGAACCCGACCCGTTTGGTCGATCATTAGGATCCAACCAAGCACATTTAGTGATCATAGTTGCATAGGGAATAACCTCTGAGGTTATACCTTATGATCACCTAGGATTGGTTAGTCATTTATTAGTTAGCTTATATACCCATAGGAAATGACCAAAATGCCCTTTTGAAACATAAATCTGTATTTTGTCTATGTGAACATATTTTTGACATATAATCTGATTTAATAACATGTTTAGGCATAATTGGGCATGTAAGACTTGACATAGCACATAGTTAACCATCCGAACATAGTTTTATGCAAACGACGCATTATAGTGGCTTATAGTACCATAATGGGTCGAAACGGGTCAAAAGCACTTAGGTAGACTTTCAAATCAGAATGTTAGCTCTATTAAATCATACCATATGAGTTCAAATACTCATTTGTTTTATAGAACATCATTCTATCCTATCTCCCGATTTAGGATCCGTTTATTAACATAGTTACCTATACTAGGTGCCTTGTGTGACAACCCGCACTAAACCAGGTATCCGTACGACTTAATTAAAGATTAATTACTGTGCTTGTTTGAACTAGCTGATGAACTGCTACTTGATATCTGATACATGTACTTATTTGCATCATACTTTACTTATCGTCACTACATTATTTACATACGGCACCTTAGTGACAAACATGATGCACAAAGAGCACAGTAGCACAATACACGGATAACCTATTGAACATGCTGATAAAGCCAGCATCAGGCAAACACTGCCTCTAAGGCCTGTATGAGCCAGAAATGTTTTGCTACACTAATGGTGAGTGTAGGGATATAAGGGTTGTAGAACTGCGTCTCTAGGAATAAGTCACAGTGGCTGGATGTGCCTAAAACGTACTTAAAGTACAAAATTCAGCACTTTACATAATAAATTCAGCTTCTAGCTAACTAATAAAGTGCCAAAACATGAGAAATATTCCTGACACTTTGGAGGAATAAGTTGTGTCACTAAAGATGTAATAACGACACTTTAAAGCTTTATTAAGCGCTTTAACGGATTACTATCCAACCGAACAACCGGATCTTACCCGGAACATGAAAATATTATTATTTTCACTATTTACATTTTTCTGAGCCAGTTAGGGTCCCCGTATACCCTAACACCCGGGTTAATGCATAACACTCTAGTAACTAATATTAAAATCCTAATAACCTAACTAATACTTGGAGATTAGTTACAAACTAACCAAATAACCCCCCCCCCCCCTTACAAAATCGGTTCTCATGGGGGACACCCACTTAGTACTTGATCAATATTTTAATTCTTTTGCTAAATATCTAGCCTACATAATTTCCAATGGATAAAACACTTATGATTTACCTATAAAACCTAAGCTTAACACAAGATTACTTACACTTCACAACCCACCACATTTCACTCTCTCCTCTCCTCTCTTGATTCACGGCCGAGACCCCCACCCCCCTTATCCATCATTTTCGATTTTTATCTTCAAGTTCCAAGATCATACAAGCTTTAAGGGTTGCGTATTAGGAGTCTTGGTGCACCCGGAGTTCGAAGGACCTCTTTCTTTGGCTTTTATCCACCCGTTTTTCGTCAAGAATCTTCCCTAGCCTCGAGCTAGAGGTATAACACTTAAAACTCATTTTTGAACTTATCTAAGGTGGTTAAAAGGATTTGTGTCGGTTAAATATCGTTAACATACAATTTGATGCTTAAAAGTCTACTAAAAGTATGAAAAATGGTGGTTAATAGCATATAAGTGGTGTAAAAGTTGTAGTATTTGAAATATATGGTTATTTAGACCCGATCTATGTTGTGGTAGCTCGGATCACCGTTTAACCCGGTTTGGTAAGATCACGGATCTTAACATAAGCTTGTTTTGAATGATACAAGGGTTAAAAGGTGAAACTCTACCACACATGAAACATGAACTTGTGTAAAAGTGTTTCAACATGTACAATAGTGTTTAAAACTAGCAGATCTACGTATCTGCAAGTGGTATTTTCAAAGGACCACGCGTCAAAGAAATCATGTTTTCTAAAAGACGGATCTTACACTAACAAACGTGATTTTTATAAGCCACAAGTGTGTAAACACTTGTGAAATGAAAAGATCCGACAAAGAACTAGTTTTGTCAAATGTTACTAGAAGTTGTAAAGACGGATTTCTCTAAACACGAGGTTTTCACGAGATCAAAGTTACTTTATATAAAGATCTACAAAATATAATGGGATTTACACTATAGTTGCGGAAAAACTACAAGTTCATGCGATTATGCGATTTACATACTTGTCGACTAGTTTGATGTGTCGGAAATTGTTTGATTGAATAAAGAAGTTGTTGAATTGATTTTGTAAAAGAAAATGATACGCTTGAAAGCGTGGCCACCTCCAGTTACAGAGGAAACTCTGGCGAAATTTTTCTAAAAGCCTAACACTTAGAATTATTTACACCACAAGTGTTAGAATTATTTTTGACATATTTTCGAAATATAAATTTCGCCATGACTTTATTTACTAATATTCGGAGGTGGGATTTTCACAAAATTTAACGTGATAAATATATATTGTCACAACACTGTTTATGATTATTTTGTGAAAATACATAAATATTATTTTTAGGAGTAAAAATAATATTTACAAACATTAACGATTCCAAAATAATACGAACGTTTTCACCTGAATATATAAGTTGCGCCGGTAATTATATTACCACTCGATTATTAAAACGTAACTTACGCACATGTATTGTATCCCCCATCCTTGGGAAGGAGTATAACTACCAAGTATATACAGAACATAAACACGAAATAGTTGTCTAACTATTTCCCAAAAACTTAAACTATAAAGCTAAGGCACGGCCGTCCGTCTAATAGAATTAGCACTTGTAGGTCGTCGCACAGCTTTCCGATTTGGAGATACTTGGTAGAGACGCTTCACTGTGAGTTCATGTCCCCCTTTTCTCTAACTGTTTTCAGTTTTCTTAACTGCGGGGGTGAAATACATGTTACTATGATTACGAGTACTTTATACACGGTATGGGTAGCGTAAGGAGGTATATTATTCCGATCATGTGAGTGGGTAGGAGCAATATGAGGCCATTAGTCCTCACGTCGGGACCGAGGGACAGGAGCGGTAGATCTATCTGGGTGTAGCGAGCCCAGCCCCAGGCCAAACTAGAAACGGACCTTGGGGTGACTTTGTCCACATACTAATGCCGTGGCGAAATCTGCTAGGTTTGAGTCTCCCTATTTGCACTTCACATATATCAGTGGCCTTGCAAACCATTGGTGATCACAAGTCCCCTTATTGGCTACATACCACGATTATTTTTATACTCATAAAGGTTTACTTACTCACTTACACATGAACTCGCTCAACATTATTGTTGATTTTTCAACTTACATGTATTTCAGGAAATTAACGAGATCTGGCACGGCATGGCATGTTTTCCGCTGCACTAGTTTCCGAGGTCATCCGGGGTTTAGGGGATGTGTCTCTTTCCTGGACAAGACACAGTCCTTAAACCATGTTTATGTTATGTTTCAAGTTTGTAATGTCTGTTGAACAAGGTTATGGTTGTTAGGGTATGTTCCCGTTAAAACAATGGTACTGTATTTGGTTTTCAAAACTTAATGGATGATCTTGCTTGTTTTTAATTCATATAGCTTGGTTATGATTAAGCTATGGTATTAAGAAGTCATACCAAATTAACCACGCTTCCGCAAAGTCAGGGTGTGACAGCTTGGTATCAGAGCTCTGATCATAGCGAACTAGGATTCCTTCTCGAGTCTAGACTATGATCACTTGGGCTCTCACGAAAACATTTTTTTCTGCATACCACTTAAGTCCAGATCCAAAACTTTTTACAAACAAATGTTGAGCACATTTTATTATTTATAGGCTCAGCCTGGAGGGCTGAGGCTCGATCTGGAGGATCGAGGCTCGGTCTAGGTGACCGAGGTAGTTGAGCACGTTGGTTTATTATAGGCTCAGCCTGGAGGGCTGAGGCTCGGTCTGGAGGATCGAGGCTCGGTCTAGGTGACCGAGGTAGTTGGCTAGCAAGGCTAGGAAGAGTAGGCTCAGTCACGAAGACTGAGGCTCGGTGTTGGAGACCGAGGCTCGACCTAAGAGGTCGAGGTAGAGGAAAGAGCAGTCTAGGAAGACTGGGAGGCTAGTGAAACTAGGAGAATTATGTGATATCTTACTTGGTGACTTATGTGATTATCTGATTGTATGACTGATTATTTGAACATATTTGTGTTTATGTTACAGACTCATGGATTCCGCCGGTACAGGCGATTCGGACACTACTGGACCCATACCTATCGTATCTGATGACCTCACATCCTCCGAGCACGAGGTGTACACATCCGACTACACCAGTACTGACGAGGACGATTTCCAGCCCTTCGCACTGCCCGATGGTGCTGATGAGCTTGCAGATGACCCGCCCGCTGAGTACCTACCCCTAGTGGAGATTCCGGCTCCTATACCCTTAGCCGTTTATCCAGCATATGATTTTGACGCCGAGGCCGATGGCGATATTGACCTGTTTGAGGATGAGATCCAGGGCGAGGCCCTACCTCCTGCGGACGATCTTCTGATGATCGCTGACGTTCCCGCTGAGGATTCGCCAGCACATTCTCCTGTCCCAGACTCCTTCGAGTCTGTGGCATCCGCACCTTCTCACACATTGAGCGCACAGCACCTTGCGCACGATTCTGATCCTGACCAGGCATCCTCTGTTGCACCTATACCCAGTTTTGCGTTTGACCATGATGACATAGAGGATTCTGATCCTATCTTTCCCCCGGGATACGACCCTGATCGTGATATCGAGTTTATACCCATGGATCAGCCCATGGAGGATCCAGCTGACCCAGTAGATCCTATCGACCCAGAGTTTGACTTCGAGATGGCTTTTGATGACCCTGAGCCTGTCGTCGCTCCTGAGCAGGCAGCCGCTCTAGACCCCATACTTGAGCATGATCCCATGCATGCTGACATCCCTATCGAGCCTGTTATAGCAGACCCACTTGTTGATGATCTCCCCGTGGATGTTCCTTTATTAGAGGGCGATCAGGTTGCTGTTGATCCTGTTGTTCCTCTACCTGTTATTGATATACCTGTTGACCATCCTGTTGAGCACATTGCACCTGTTCATCCTTTTGTTGCCCCACCTGATCCCATACCACTAGAGCCCGAGCATGCACTGTTCGCAGCATGCATGGATCCACCAGATGAGCATGCACAGCACGGTTGGATACCTGCTGATGAGGATGTTCCACCATTTCCCCCACAGATCCCTGATACGCGACATGTTGATTTTTCTTTTCAGGTTCCTTAGTTTGTACCTCCAGCGAGGCCTGGAGAGGGCTCTTCAGCCCATCCTGTTGGGCATGTACCGATGCCTATCCCTTTCATGCCCCAGATATCATCTGTTCCACCCTCTGTTGCTCCATTTCATATGGCCCCATTTGATCCTACCAGTGAGCCATTCCTTTGGGCACCAGACTCTGGTATGCCACCTACTGACCCCTACCATGCTTTTCACATGGGACACACTATCGAGGACGTTTTGATGTCTTTCGTTTTCCAGCACGAGTCACATACGCAGCGCATCCAGGAGCTCGAGAGAGCTAAGCTGCCACCGTGTCCATGCCATGGTCAGACACACTCTCCTCTGCAGACGTTTCGACCTTTACCACCAGATTATGCTGCCCGTCTCTTTACACTAGAGCAGCAGGTTGCCTCTATCATTCGTACTCAGCGAGCCCAGGAGGAGGACTGGCTCCAGTTACGTCGTTTGTTTTACACCCACTTTCCCCCTCCTCCACCACCATCTGTATAGAGCTCATCAGTGCTGTTTGGGTAGACGAGGATGAGAAGACGGCGATTGTTGGACTGCCCAACATTTTTGGAGACTACATTTGATTCTGACTTTTGTTGACTTGTATTTGACATTGACATGTTATAGTTTTTGGACAGGGGTGATGTAGCCCCTAGTTGATTGATGATTGTATGACACAGGGATGTACTGATACACTTATTATGTGGTCTCGATATATGGCAATCGCAGTATTCTCATCATATTTGATTCGCTTGATTGCTTATTTGTATTATTATGACATGGGATGATGTGTGATTGGTATTTGGGATGTGTTGATAACATGCGATGTTATGTGCTATTACTATTACTATATACGTACGTCTTACTATGACCTGACCAACGTAAACCATCTTTTAGAAGATGCCGCCAAGACGTGAGACACACATGCCTACCAATGAGGCAGACCTCCAGCAGATTATTGCTGCTGCCATAGCACAGTATGCAGCATCTCAGCCCGGAACGAGCGGAAGTATTAACCAAGGCAATAACAATCCACCTCACGGTAATACTAAGTCATTAAGACACACCGTGACCTAACTGGATATCTCTAGCAATAATGCTAATGCCAAACGTATGTTATAACGTATGTGCAGGATGCACCTACAAGCAGTTTCTAGACTGCAAACCGGTCAACTTCGATGGCACTGGAGGTGCTGTCGCCTTTGTTCGTTGGGCTGAGAAAACCGAATCCGTTCTTCGCATGAGCAAGTGCGCGCTGGATCAGCAAGTCACCTATATCTCAGGGTTGTTTCTAGATGGAGCCCTATCCTGGTGGAATCTACAAGTGCAGACACTAGGCGAAGCTGCTGCCTACGCGCTGACCTGGACCGAACTGAAAGAACTCATGCGCAAAAAGTACTGTTCCCGCGCAGAAATCCAGCGATTGGAAACCGAGTTCTGGCACTTGAAAATGGACGGTCCAAAGGTAGCAGAATACGTTCAAAGATTCCATGACTTATCTCAAGTGGTTCCTTACATGGTTACACCAGAGTACAAGCGAATCGAGCGCTTCATTTGGGGATTAGCTCCTCAAATCATAAGCATGGTGACCTCATCTAAGCCTGCGACTATTACTGAGGCGATTGATCTGAGCATAGCCCTCACTGAGGAGGCCATTCGCCTGAACAAGTTTGATGAGATCAAGACCAAGAAGACAGAGACTTACGTCGAGTCATCAGGAGGTAGCAAACGGAAGTTCTCAAACTTCAAACAGGGCGCCAGTGTGGCGGTTAAGAAAGGAGGATCAGCCGGTAATGAAAAGAAAGGAAAAGGATACCAGGGCACCCAGCCCAAGTGTAATACCTGCCAACGCCACCATACTGGGCATTGTAATGTGAAAATATGTGAATCATGTGGAAAGCTGGGCCACTCGAAAGATTCTTGTTGGGCTAGTGCTGGCCGGGGAGGCCAGGGAGGATTTGGAAATAGAAATAATAACCGTGGTGGTATTGGAAATCGCCCACAGGGGAACAATGGAGGAAACGGAAATCGAGGCAACAATGCTAACCAAGCGGGCGCTGTGAATCGTAATCAGGGGAATGATCAAGCTGGTGGAAACGTGCAAAGACTTGGATGCTATAACTGCGGTGATATCGGGCATTTCAAGAAGAACTGCCCAGAGTTAAACCAAGCCCGTGGAAGGGTGTTCCAACTCGAAGCAAGGGAAGCGCGCCAGGACCCCAATGTTGTTACTGGTACGTTCCCTGTGAACCAACGCTATGCATCCGTTTTATTTGATACCGGTGCCGATTATAGCTTCGTATCGTTAGAATTTAAGAATATGCTTGGGTTAGCCGCGAATAAGTTAGATATTCCCTACTCGATCGAATTGGCTAATGGAAAGTTAGTAGAAGCCGATGAAGTTATCAGAGGTTGTGTGATCGAATTAGGAGAGCGTGAGTTTGCTTTAGATCTACTACCAGTCCAATTGGGAAGTTTCGACGTGGTGGTAGGAATGGATTGGTTATCAGGCAACAAGGCTGAGATAGTATGTCACGAAAAAGTTGTCCGTATCCCAACCGAAGATGGCGAAACAATTGTTGTTCACGGAGAGAAGCGTGAGACGCCGTTGAGGATTATCAGCTGCTTGAAAGCAAGGAAGTGTTTGCAGAAAGGATGTGTTGCGTTTCTGGCACACATTGTGGATAAAAAGGCTGCTGAGTCAAAGATCGAAGACATCCCTGTCGTAAGGGAGTATCCAGAAGTCTTCCCAGAAGACTTACCTGGATTGCCGCCTCTGAGGCAAGTAGAGTTTCACATCGACTTAGTTCCAGGCGCCGCGCCTGTGGCTAAGGCACCTTATAGACTTGCTCCGTCTGAGATGCAAGAACTGTCGACACAACTCCAAGAGTTGTTAGACAAGGGTTTTATCCGACCAAGCTTCTCGCCTTGGGGAGCTCCGGTCCTATTTGTCAAGAAGAAGGACGGTAGTTTTCGTATGTGCATCGACTACCGGGAGCTGAACAAGCTGACAATCAAGAATAGATACCCTCTGCCAAGAATCGATGATCTGTTTGATCAACTGCAAGGCTCAAGTTTTTACTCTAAGATCGATCTTCGATCTGGATACCATCAGTTAAGGATACAAGAGGAAAGCATTCCGAAAACAGCCTTCAGAACTCGTTATGGACACTACGAGTTCCTCGTTATGCCGTTTGGTCTGACAAACGCACCTGCAGTCTTTATGGACTTGATGAATAGAGTTTGCAAGCCGTACCTGGACAAGTTCGTGATTGTGTTTATCGACGATATCTTGATCTATTCAAGAACAAAGGCTGAGCACGAGCAGCATCTAAGAGCCATTCTAGAGCTACTGAAGAAGGAACAGCTATATGCCAAATTCTCTAAGTGTGAGTTTTGGCTACGAGAAGTGCAATTCCTTGGGCACGTGGTAAATGGAGATGGAATCCATGTGGATCCAACAAAGATCGAGGCGATCAAAGATTGGGGAACGCCAAAGACGCCAACCGAGATTCGGCAATTCTTGGGTTTGGCTGGCTATTATCGAAGGTTCATTGAGGATTTCTCAAAAATCGCTCAACCATTGACGCTCCTCACGCAGAAAGATAAGAAGTTTGATTGGGGAATCAAACAGGACGAAGCCTTCCAGATATTGAAAGGTAAGCTCTGCAATGCGCCTATCTTAGCTCTACCAGAAGGTACAGATGATTTTGTGGTATACTACGACGCATCGCGCCAAGGATTGGGTTGCGTGTTGATGCAACGCCAAAAGGTTATTGCTTACGCATCGCGTCAACTGAAAGTGCACGAAAAGAACTATACCACACACGATTTGGAGCTCGGCGCAGTGGTTTTTGCATTAAAGATCTGGAGACACTACCTTTATGGTACGAAGTGTACAATCTTTACAGATCACAAGAGCCTACAACACATATTCAACCAGAAGGAGCTGAACATGAGGCAAAGACGATGGGTTGAATTGCTGAACGACTACGACTGCGAGATAAAGTATCATCCAGGGAAGGCGAATGTGGTCGCCGATGCCCTAAGTCGTAAAGAGAGGATCAAGCCCATAAGGGTTAGAGCTCTAGAGATGATTATCCGAACCGATCTTTCCTTGCGCATTAGTGCCGCGCAGAAGGAAGCTCTCAAGGAGGGAAACCTTGAAGAAGAATATCTCCGTGGAATGGAGAAGCTCTTGGTACCAAACGAGGAAGGAACGTTATGCTTCGAGAAAAGGATTTGGGTTCCTCTGTTTGGTAATTTAAGGAAAGTTATTTTCGATGAAGCTCACAAGTCGCGGTACTCTATCCATCCTGGAGCGGATAAGATGTATCAGGATCTCAAAGATTACTATTGGTGGCCTAGGATGAAAGGCGATGTTGCTGTTTACGTGAGCAAATGTTTAACCTGCGCTAAGGTTAAAGCGGAATACCAGAAGCCTTCAGGACTTCTACAACAACCTGAGATTCCCAAGTGGAAATGGGAACAAATCTCCATGGATTTTATTACGAAATTGCCAAGAACGCCAAGAGGCCATGATATGATTTGGCTGATAGTTGACCGCCTAACAAAGTCCGCACACTTTCTGCCAATCAAGGAGAAAGACAGTACTAGTAAACTTGCGGAAATATACATGAGAGAGATTGTCGCACGCCATGGAGTACCTCTCTCAATCATCTCTGATAGAGACGGAAGGTTTGTGTCAAGGATATGGCAATCCTTCCAAGAAGCGTTTGGATCCCAATTGAATCTGAGCACTGCGTTTCATCCGCAAACTGACGGCCAGAGCGAGCGCACAATACAGACTTTGGAAGACATGCTAAGGGCGTGTGTTATGGATTTGGGCGGTAGCTGGGATAAACATTTACCTTTGGTCGAATTTTCATACAACAACAGCTACCACACCAGTATTGCTGTCGCGCCATTTGAAGCCCTTTACGGACGCAAGTGCCGATCACCACTATGTTGGGCTGACGCAGGTGATAGGCAACTCGCTGGTCCCGAGATCGTCCAAGAGATGACAGACAAGATCGCGCAGATTCTTAAACGCATCGAAGCAGCTCGCCACAGACAGAAGGCCTATGCGGATCCAAACCGGAAACATGTGGATTTCCAAGTTGGAGAAATGGTGTTATTGAAAGTTTCACCCTGGAAGGGGGTGGCACGCTTTGGAAAGCGTGGGAAGTTAAATCCGCGCTACATTGGTCCTTTCAGAATTCTGGAAAGAATAGGACTAGTAGCATACAAGTTGGACCTACCTGCTGAACTGAATGGTGTTCACGATACATTTCATGTATCCAACCTGAAGAGAAGTCCAACTCAAGTTGACGTTGCCATTCCCATCGACGAGATTCATGTTGACGACACGCTCCACTTCGTTGAAGAACCTGTTGAGGCCACAGATTGGAAAGTGAACAAGACCCGCCGGAGCAGTGTCAAACTCGTCAAAGTTCGTTGGAATGCCAGACACGGTCCTGAATTCACCTGGGAACGTGAGGACCGGATGAAAGAGAAATACCCCCACCTTTTTCCTAAGAACTCTGCATCTAGTACCAGAACTTAAATTTCGGGACGAAATTTATTTAACGGGGGGAGAATGTGACAACCCGCACTAAACCAGGTATACGTACGACTTAATTAATGATTAATTACTGTGCTTGTTTGAACTAGCTGATGAACTGCTACTTGATATCTGATACATGTACTTATTTGCATCATACTTTACTTATCGTCACTACATTATTTACATACGGCACCTTAGTGACAAACATGATGCACAAAGAGCACAGTAGCACAATACACGGATAACCTATTGAACATGCTGATAAAGCCAGCATCAGGCAAACACTGCCTCTAAGGCCTGTATGAGCCAGAAATGTTTTGCTACACTAATGGTGAGTGTAGGGATATAAGGGTTGTAGAACCGCGTCTCTAGGAATAAGTCACAGTGGCTGGATGTGCCTAAAACGTACTTAAAGTACAAAATTCAGCACTTTACATAATAAATTCAGCTTCTAGCTAACTAATAAAGTGCCAAAACATGAGAAATATTCCTGACACTTTGGAGGAATAAGTTGTGTCACTAAAGATGTAATAACGACACTTTAAAGCTTTATTAAGCGCTTTAACGGATTACTATCCAACCGAACAACCGGATCTTACCCGGAACATGAAAATATTATTATTTTCACTATTTACATTTTTCTGAGCCAGTTAGGGTCCCCGTATACCCTAACACCCGGGTTAATGCATAACACTCTAGTAACTAATATTAAAATCCTAATAACCTAACTAATACTTGGAGATTAGTTACAAACTAACCAAATAACCCCCCCCCCCCCTTACAAAATCGGTTCTCATGGGGGACACCCACTTAGTACTTGATCAATATTTTAATTCTTTTGCTAAATATCTAGCCTACATAATTTCCAATGGATAAAACACTTATGATTTACCTATAAAACCTAAGCTTAACACAAGATTACTTACACTTCACAACCCACCACATTTCACTCTCTCCTCTCCTCTCTTGATTCACGGCCGAGACCCCCACCCCCCTTATCCATCATTTTCGATTTTTATCTTCAAGTTCCAAGATCATACAAGCTTTAAGGGTTGCGTATTAGGAGTCTTGGTGCACCCGGAGTTCGAAGGACCTCTTTCTTTGGCTTTTATCCACCCGTTTTTCGTCAAGAATCTTCCCTAGCCTCGAGCTAGAGGTATAACACTTAAAACTCATTTTTGAACTTATCTAAGGTGGTTAAAAGGATTTGTGTCGGTTAAATATCGTTAACATACAATTTGATGCTTAAAAGTCTACTAAAAGTATGAAAAATGGTGGTTAATAGCATATAAGTGGTGTAAAAGTTGTAGTATTTGAAATATATGGTTATTTAGACCCGATCTATGTTGTGGTAGCTCGGATCACCGTTTAACCCGGTTTGGTAAGATCACGGATCTTAACATAAGCTTGTTTTGAATGATACAAGGGTTAAAAGGTGAAACTCTACCACACATGAAACATGAACTTGTGTAAAAGTGTTTCAACATGTACAATAGTGTTTAAAACTAGCAGATCTACGTATCTGCAAGTGGTATTTTCAAAGGACCACGCGTCAAAGAAATCATGTTTTCTAAAAGACGGATCTTACACTAACAAACGTGATTTTTATAAGCCACAAGTGTGTAAACACTTGTGAAATGAAAAGATCCGACAAAGAACTAGTTTTGTCAAATGTTACTAGAAGTTGTAAAGACGGATTTCTCTAAACACGAGGTTTTCACGAGATCAAAGTTACTTTATATAAAGATCTACAAAATATAATGGGATTTACACTATAGTTGCGGAAAAACTACAAGTTCATGCGATTATGCGATTTACATACTTGTCGACTAGTTTGATGTGTCGGAAATTGTTTGATTGAATAAAGAAGTTGTTGAATTGATTTTGTAAAAGAAAATGATACGCTTGAAAGCGTGGCCACCTCCAGTTACAGAGGAAACTCTGGCGAAATTTTTCTAAAAGCCTAACACTTAGAATTATTTACACCACAAGTGTTAGAATTATTTTTGACATATTTTCGAAATATAAATTTCGCCATGACTTTATTTACTAATATTCGGAGGTGGGATTTTCACAAAATTTAACGTGATAAATATATATTGTCACAACACTGTTTATGATTATTTTGTGAAAATACATAAATATTATTTTTAGGAGTAAAAATAATATTTACAAACATTAACGATTCCAAAATAATACGAACGTTTTCACCTGAATATATAAGTTGCGCCGGTAATTATATTACCACTCGATTATTAAAACGTAACTTACGCACATGTATTGTATCCCCCATCCTTGGGAAGGAGTATAACTACCAAGTATATACAGAACATAAGCACGAAATAGTTGTCTAACTATTTCCCAAAAACTTAAACTATAAAGCTAAGGCACGGCCGTCCGTCTAATAGAATTAGCACTTGTAGGTCGTCGCACAGCTTTCCGATTTGGAGATACTTGGTAGAGACGCTTCACTGTGAGTTCATGTCCCCCTTTTCTCTAACTGTTTTCAGTTTTCTTAACTGCGGGGGTGAAATACATGTTACTATGATTACGAGTACTTTATACACGGTATGGGTAGCGTAAGGAGGTATATTATTCCGATCATGTGAGTGGGTAGGAGCAATATGAGGCCATTAGTCCTCACGTCGGGACCGAGGGACAGGAGCGGTAGATCTATCTGGGTGTAGCGAGCCCAGCCCCAGGCCAAACTAGAAACGGACCTTGGGGTGACTTTGTCCACATACTAATGCCGTGGCGAAATCTGCTAGGTTTGAGTCTCCCTATTTGCACTTCACATATATCAGTGGCCTTGCAAACCATTGGTGATCACAAGTCCCCTTATTGGCTACATACCACGATTATTTTTATACTCATAAAGGTTTACTTACTCACTTACACATGAACTCGCTCAACATTATTGTTGATTTTTCAACTTACATGTATTTCAGGAAATTAACGAGATCTGGCACGGTATGGCATGTTTTCCGCTGCACTAGTTTCCGAGGTCATCCGGGGTTTAGGGGATGTGTCTCTTTCCTGGACAAGACACAGTCCTTAAACCATGTTTATGTTATGTTTCAAGTTTGTAATGTCTGTTGAACAAGGTTATGGTTGTTAGGGTATGTTCCCGTTAAAACAATGGTACTGTATTTGGTTTTCAAAACTTAATGGGTGATCTTGCTTGTTTTTAATTCATATAGCTTGGTTATTATTAAGCTATGGTATTAAGAAGTAACACCAAATTAACCACGCTTCCGCAAAGCCAGGGTGTGACACCTTGTTGATTCCGTGATACTAGGAGCTTAAATTGGTCTTATTCTCAAGACTAATAAGCAATCCCAAGTGAGTATATAGTTCCCCTCTTTTACCGCTTTCAAATACTTTGGGGTGATACACATGTGCATACTTGTTACTTTCATGCTTTCATTGCTTTTATGACATAAACATGCTAGTTTCACCTAGTACACATATAGTACATGCTTCCAATTATGTTTTTACTATGTATGTTTACTTAGCATGCTAGCACATTGATTTCATAAACACCTTTGCTATGTATGTTTACTTAACATGCTAGCACATTGATTTCATAAACATTTTTGCTATGTATGTTTACTTAGCATGCTAGCACATTGATTTCATGAACATTTCTACTATATATGTTTACTTAGCATACTTAGTACATGGTTTTCACATGCTACATTGGTTATGACATTTGGTATGTTTAATCGGAACAATAATACATTCATTAACATTAGCTACGCCGCTCGGTAGTATATAATGGTACCATAGGACTTGACAACTCCCGTTTCCGACTTCCTAGGTTTGTTTGGAAGTTGGGAATGACAGAATTCGATATACATAACTTAGATGAACCTTTAATTTGTTTAAAGGTTTGTCGCCACAGTCGCAAGGCTTGAATGTATGCGATTAACAATACTGCATAAATGTTTGTAATCATAAAGCATTGTTTTCTGCAAAACATAACATTTGATTTAAACTTGGGTTTATTTAAAAGCATTGTTTTGTACTTTTTCCTACGGGGTTGAGTAACTACTAGTTATTCACCATACATAACATTGATTATCACATTAACATTTTCACGTAGTTGAGTAGATACTTTCTACTTGCTATGCATTACATTTGGTTATACATGATATATTTCACACATGACATTGAACATGGTTTACACATAAACATTTTGACGTTGAACAAGACATTTTGGTTGGTTATTAATAAGTGACTTATGTAATGAGGCTATGTGTTATATGATAAAAGCATGGTGGATACGCCGCTGGTACTTCCTATATATAAGTGCTTTTATTGTATTATACATTGTTGCGTTGTCTAAACCACTTTGTCAAGGACATGAAACATTTTTACAAGAGCACAACATTCTTTTACAAATTACATATTTTATACAAATTCACTTTTACTTGGTTATTTATTTAACCATGCATATTTCTTTTATAACATCTGATTTTCATGTCGATTTTCACATGATTTTATATAAGAAAACATTTTACAAGGTTCATGACTACTTTTTGTTAAACTCTTCTTTTAACTACAAGTCATGAATCTTGCATAAACAAAACCTATGTATCTCACAGGCATTTTTATGCTGACGTACCTATTTTCAAATGTGTTTCAGGTGCTAATGCATGATGATGCTTGTGCTACACTTAGGCGGACTTGAGCCTTAGTGACTTAAAAGACAATTATTATGTTATGTTTTATTTCAATTCCAAGACAATGTAAACTTTAATTCTAATAATACAAAACTTTAATTACCATGGTTGTTGAAACAATAATTCTGTCGCATCACTCCCTGACGTTTCCGCCGCGGTTTGTTGTTTTAACGCGGTCGGGGTGTGACAATTGGGCTGTGGATGATGGAAGCAAGTGATTCCAGAGGATCATATTGTGGTGTCCCTATTTGTACAACCTGTTCTTTTTTAGAAGAAGCAGGAGGAGTTTCATGCATGGGTTGATATATTTCTACCATCTGCTGTGAGGAAGTAGCAGCAGTGGTTTCTTGTGACTTTTGTGCTGTCACTGGCAGTTGCTCTGGTATCTCATCCTCTAGAGTTGCCTTTTTGGTAGGTTTGGGGGCTTTTGAGTTTTCCTTTGTTTTGGCCTTTTGGTGATTTTAGGTGTGGGTTTCAAAGCGGTTGTTTTGCTGCTATGATCACCTTGAGCAGTGGGCTCAGCAACAGATACCTGAGGAGCAGTGGTAGCTGCTAAATTCTACTCAGGCACCTCTGCTTATGTTTTGCAAGGTGTTGACATTCTTGTAAAAGTTGCAGCAGTTAAGCTGTTTATTTGAAAAGAGTCACCTTGTTTTATTACATGAGCATCATCCTTACCAAATTTCTTTTCAAAATAATAACTTAGAAATCTAGGAAAAAGTAAGAATGGCTTTTTATCAACATTTTTAACCAAATCATTAAAGATTTCCTGGGAATAATTGAAATTTTCATCTTGAAGAATAGCATAACCCAGGTTTTGAATCTTTAATGGTATCTTATTAAAAGAAGTGGTTTTGTTTGAAACACACATAAGCAGGGTATGGAACAAAAATCTTGTTGCAGGTGGAAAATTACCTTTTTGTAAGGTATCTTTTTTGATTGTATCTGCATACCCCCTTTCAAAGAAATCAGTTTTTAACTCGTTTTTGGGAAAAGATGTTTTACCTTGCTGATCATCGAGTGCAAAGACTTCCGAGATGGATTGTGGTGGGATTGTGACTGCTTTACCCATTAGAGAAGAGTTAATGGCTATGACATCTTCTCCTAGTTTTGCAAGGCTAATATTTTTCCAAAACTCTCTCTGGGTTTTCAAATAAATTGGAGCATCTGCTGTTAACAAAGTTTTGTACTTTGATACAGACATGGTGTCAATGATGGAGTCGAATGTATCGGTGGTGCCTGGTTTTGTCAGAAGACCCAGATAATTGTGAGGAGATTTATATGGTATTTCGATGGGTGTGGGAGCCATTTCAGTGGTCTTTTTCGAAGATGATTTTGAAGTGGATTTTGCGGATGACTTTGATTTTGTCATTTTGGAGAAGAAGATCGATGAAGTTTTTGAAGGATTTGAGAGAGAGAAATGGGAACTGCGTTGAGAAAGGAATTTTTGTGAATTTGATTCTACAGTAAAAACCCTGTTTGGGGTTTTGAAGAGGGTTTTATAGATGAAAAAGTGAATGCTGACGTGGCAGCGGTTACAAAAGATTTGACCATTATGTACTGTCCACGTGCCAACCCCTGATGGAATAAAGGACAAGTATTTTTATGAAAACCTCTGATGGAACAAGATCAGTGGTTGTAACGGTAACAATGAAAGCAGTGGGTGATTTTTACTATCAGTGGATAGCATATCAGTGGATAAAAACACTAATTTTGAACAACAGTGCTTATCAAGGAAATGAGAGAACAGGGGTTGACTTTCAACAGTGGACAGATTTTGAAGGAGAACAGACTTTTGAACAAAGGAGTGGTTATGACAGTATTTTAAGGATTTTAATGAAAAACTGATTTTTAGCTATTTTTAAGGATGGATTTTTGATTTTCTGAAAACATTTTAATGCTTTTATTCATAGAACAACAGGATTTTACCTGTTATTCCATGTTTAGCATGCCAATCCTAGAGATTAAGCTTTCAAAGGTGGATGTGACTAATTCTTTGGTTAGCACATCTGCCAGCTGATCCTTGGTTGGAACATGGTGCAGAGAAATCAAACCTTTTTCATAGCAATCCCTCACAAAGTGATGTCTGATGTCAATGTGCTTGGTGGTTGAATGGGAAACTGGATTTTTGATGATATTTTCTGCTGCCTGACTGTCTATCATGAGAGGTGTCTTTAAGGTAGTGATACCAAAATCAAGTAACTGATTTTGAAGCCAAAGCATTTGGGTTGTACAGCTTGCAGCAGCTATATATTCTGCCTCAGCAGTGGATGTGGAAACAACTGCTTGCTTTTTGCTTTGCCAAGACACTAAGCAATTGCCTAGGAATTGGCACCCTCCTAAAGTGGACTTCCTTGTTTTGTCACATCCAGCAAAGTCATTATCTGAGAAACCTGAAAGCTAAATTTTACCATCGGCTGGATACCAGATACCCAGTGTGGGAGCACCTTTGAGGTATCTGAATATCCTTTTTACAGCAATACGGTTTGACTTTCATGGGGCTGATTGGGATCTTGCACAAACACATGTTGCAAACATGATGTCTGGCCTAGATGCAGTTAGGTACAATAAGGACCCAATCATGCTTCTATATAAAGTTTGATCAACCAAATCATCCTTCTCATCAGACATGACTACTTTATTGGTTGCAATGGGTGTACTACATAGCTTACAATCATCCATCTCAAATTTCTTTAAAAGTTCTTTGGCATATTTGCCTTGATGGATAAAAGTGCCATTTTGCAGTTGCCTTACTTGGAGACCAAGAAAGCACTGGAGTTCACCCATTGCACTCATTTCAAACTCAGCTGTCATGAGTTTCCTAAACTCTTCACACATTTTATTGCATGTGCTTCCAAAGATAATGTCATCCACATAAATCTGGACAATCATCAAATCCTTTCCTCTCCATTTTAGAAACAGTGTTTTATCTATCTTACCTCTTTTGAAGCCAGTGGAAAGTAGAAAGGTGGAAAGCGTTTCATACCAGGCCCTTGGTGCTTGTTTCAGGCCATACAAAGCTTTATTCAGCTTGTAGACATGATTTGGATTAAATGGATCCTCAAAGCCTGGAGGTTGACAAACATAAACCTCCTCTTGAATCTTACCATAGAGGAATGAACATTTGATATCCATTTGATACACCTTGATGTTGTGGTTGACAGCAAAGGCCAGAAATAATTTGATAGCTTCAAGTCTTGCTATAGGGGCAAATGTTTCATCATAGTCAATGCCCTCTTCTTGTCTGAACCCTTGAACCACAAGCCTGGCTTTATTTTTGACAACAATACCCCTTTCATCAATTTTATTTTTGAAGACCCATTTTGTGCCAATAGGACTTACACCCTCTGGCAATGGTACAAGCTCCCAAACTTGTTGTCTTCTAACTGTTGGAGCTCCTCTTACATGGCTTCTACCCAGCTGTTGTCTTTTGGTGCCTCTTGGTACTTGATTGGCTGATGGAGAGAAAGAAAACCAGCAAAAAGACAAATGTTTTGGGATTGACTTCTTGTGAGCACCCCTTCATTGATATTGCCAATGATTTGGTCAGGTGGATGAGATTTCAAGAAGATAAGATCTCCTTGGTATGGAACAATGGCATTGAGTGGGGAGGGCTGCAGATGTTAATCATCTAAGCTAACCACTGCTGGTGACTTTGATGATCCAGCAGTGGCTTCAAAAGGTGGTGGAATAGGAGGTAATGGTGTGGACACATGCTGACTTTGATCCACTGTTTGAGGACTTTTATCAACAGTGTTTGATGATGTGGAAGCAGGGGTTAATGGGCTACTTTGATCAACAACTGTTGAGGTAGCAGTGGTTGAGCTTTGACAACTGTTTTGAACATCTGCTGCTCTTCCCATTGTAACAGACTTTTGTTGAGGAATGATGATTTCATATCCATAGTCTGGTGATGAATCCTCTGATAGACCTGCACTGTTAGTCTTGACAACAATATTTTCAAAAGTGAATTTATCAAGATCAAACAATTCTGCAGGGTTTGCTGGGATTTTCATTGATGAAAGTTCATTGAACTTTACATTCAAAGTCTCTTCCACTATTTTGGTCCTTGTGTTAAATACTTTGTAGGCCTTAGCAGTGGTTGAGTATCCCAGATGATAACCACAATCAATTTTGGCTGCAAACTTTGAGATAGAATCTTTTAAGTTTAAAATGAAGCATGGGCAACCAAAAACTTTGAAATATGAGATTAATGGATTTATTTTATACAGCAGTTCATAGGTAGTCTTTTGATGCCTAGGGTTGATTAAGACTCTGTTTTGGACATAGCAAGCAGTGTTTACTGCTTCTGCCCAAAAAGTCAATGGCAAACCTAAATCTGCAAGCATGGTTCTGGCAGCCTCAATCAAAGTTCTGTTCTTTCTTTCAACAACCACATTTTGTTCTGGTGTTCTTGGAATGTTGTATTGCCTCACAATTCCTTTTGACACACAGAAATCATCTAACTCCTTGTTCCTGAACTTTGTGCCATTGTCATTTCTGAAGATTTTTAGTGGAAGGTCAAACTTCTTTTCAACCTATTTCACAAAGTCTTGCAGAATACCTGCTGTCTCATCTTTTGAGTGTAAAAAGTAAGTCCATGTAAACCTTGAAAAGTCAGTAACTATAACCAAACAATATCTTTTCTTCCTAAGACTCATGACTCTTACTATGCCAAACAAATCCATATGAAGCATTTGCAAACATTTGGTTGTTTTGGACTCTTCAATTGATTTGTATGAGCTTTTATGCTGTTTTCCTTTTAGGCAGGAAACACAATGCTCAGGACACGTGAACAGTTTTTGAGGTAAACCTCTTACTAACCCCTATTTTGAAATGGCAGTGATAGTCTTGAGATTTGTGTGCCCCAATCTCCTGTGCCATAATTATGTCTCTTTGTTTGATGCAGCTGAGAACAGACAGGCATCAGTTCTGGGGCTCTCTTTTGACATATCCACCACATAAACATTGCCACTCCTTTGAGCAACAAGTTTGGTTTTTCCAGTTTTTATTATTGCTTCAATCTTTTCAACCATTTCTGGTCCAACAATCCTACAACACTCCTTTGTGAAGAATGATCCATACCCCTTATCACTCATTTGTGAAACACTCAGGAGGTTGAATTTTAGATTGTCTATCAGATTGGCATTTTCAAATTTTACATTACCAGACTGTATTGTACCAGACCCCAGAACTTTCCCTTTACAATTATTACCAAAGGATATATCACCCCCTCCATGGATTTTGAAATCTTTGAGTAGGGCTTTACATCCTGTCATGTGCCTGGAGCCTCCACTATCTACATACTAAAGGCTATCTAAGCATGCAAAAGCTCCCTGCACATGAAGTAAAAGGATTAGTTCATTAGGGTCTCCAAAGCCAATAAGGCTTTGGATGGGGTCTCAACAGTGTCTGGATGAGTTCAGATGGATGGACAGTGGTTAGGTCAGGGGTTTGGACAGTTTTAGGACTGTTTTTCTCTAACCACTGTTAGGGTTCTTGACCAATCACCTGCTGATAACCAAAAGGATGCCTGTTCACTCTTGGTTTAGAGGGCCTTTTGTAGGTCTCATAAACATGTGGAATCCTTTGGTATGGTGATTGTCCCTTGCCTCTTCTGTATTGGTCGGTAGGGGGTGCATCAGTCACTTGAACATTTCTTTGGATAGATGTTTGGTTCAGCTGTTTTGTAACAGGTGTTTGGACTGGCACAAATAGTGGTTGGTTCTTGGTGAATTTGACAGATGATGTTGATGGACTCAAGGATGTTTTTGCGGTGTACTCATTCTTTTTCACATCAAAGTTCTTGAGATACACACATTCTTGAGTTTTGTGGTTTGTTTTACCACAGATGGTGCAGCTTTCAGCAGGTACAATAACACTTGTTTTGTTTAGATCATATGCTTTTAGATGAAAACAGTCTTTTGTTAGATGATTCCTCTTTTCACAAAAATCACAAAACAGGTTTTTGATCTTTTCTCTTTTCTTCCTTTTCTCAAAATCCTTAGCAACAAAGTTTTGAACTACTGTTGGGATGTCTTTGATAGGAATGACCTTTGCTTTTGGAGCTGTGATACCATCAATGGTTGTGAAATCCATAGGCTTGAACTTTTCAAGAATGTCACACTCATCAGACCATGTGGGTTTAAATTGGTATTTCTAAATTTCCTCAAAAGTTGAGGACCCCACAGATCTTTCCAAAGTGATCTTGTTACCAAGTTTTTCTGTTATCTTAACTTCTTGGCCATTCTTGTTGGTTGGTTTTATTTCAGTTGAACCAGCTTGTTTGACAGCAGTGTTTTCAAGTTCATCATATTTTCTATATCCTATTCCAAACTTGACATTGCTTTCAAGCTGTTTCTCAAGCATGACCTCATAACCTTTACAAGATTCCACCCATCTTTAACAAGTGATTTGGGTGGACTCCAACTCCTTTTTACAAACTTGGTATTTTTCTACCATAGTTTGGAGTTGAGTCTTGGTTATGCTCTGCTCTTCTTTGAGACTGCTGATTTCTTTGTCCTTTTCAGCCAATTTGTTTTTAAGTTCTTTCAATGACTTTTCAAATTTGACTTCATCAGTTAAGACTTTATCCCTAAGGTTTTCATTTACCTCTTTAATGCTAGCAAATGCAATAATGCATTTGTCTGAACACAATTTTTCAAGAACTTGAGGTGATACCTTTAGCAGCAGCCATCATGGCACAATCACATTGATGATCACCTTCTTCATCAGCTCTAACTTCTTTCTCACCTGCTTTCTTCTCTTCCTTTTCTTCTTTGTATTCTTTGGACCAGGGGTCAGACAGTGGTTCAATCAGTGTTTCTGAATTTTCTCCCAGCAGTAGTTCACCAGCAATTGCAGTAACCACTACTTCAGCCACTTCATCCACTGTTTCAGCACTTAGCTATTCACCTTCAGTTTCTGCCCCTTCTGGTATTGACTCTAATGCCATCAAGCAAAATTCATCATTAAAAGTATCATTAGAAGCATAGAGTGCAAAATTTTCATCACCAAGCTCATCAGGCATGCTGCTCCAGTCAACAAAGCCTTGGGTGAAAAAGCTTTGTTGATCTGGTTGAACCACTGTTGGAGCAGCTTGTTGAGGTGCAACAGGTTGCACTTGTGCCTGAGGGACAGGGGCTTGAACATACTGAATTTGTGGAACAGTGGTTTGAACATAATGCACAGGCACAGGGGTTGCAGCATAGTGAGCAGTGTTAACATGGGCTGCAGGGGTATAATGGGTATAGTGAAAAGTGCTATGATGTTGTGGTCTAGGGTTTGAGCTAGGATGAGTTATTATTGGACCAGTGGTTTGACTCCTGCATTCCCTAGCAAAATGACCTAGCCTATTGCACTTATAACACTTCAGTTTTTTATTTATCCAACCCCACTCTTAAATTCCCATGTAACCCTGGGAATTTTCTCCGTGTTCTTTTATAGAATTTGCTTGTTCTTACACTAAGCAAAGCCAATTGATGCAAAATGTCCATCTCTTCTAAGTCAGTGGGATCAAAGTGTTGCAAATCATTGAGTTCAAAACACAAGTTATCTAACATCTGGATTTCACAATTTGCAGTAAAAGCATAATTTCCAGAGTGAGAATCAGAGTTGTTAAAATTTCCACCAGCAGTTATATAAATAAATTGATCATAACTCTGATCCTTACTACTGCTACCAGCTTCTTCCTGACCAAAAAGAGTTATGTTTCCAAATGAATAATCATCAGTAACTTTGCCAGACTCTTGCAACTTCTTTTTCTGTTTTAACTCCCTTTCATAGGTCAGGAGTCTACCATGAAGTTGGGTCAGGGTCAGATCTTTGAACTCAGCAAAATTTCTAGTTACAAATGCAATGGTATCCCATTTTTCTGGTAGTGATCTAAGAAACCTGCTATTTTGTGTTGAATTTGGAAATGTAACTTTAACAAGTCTTAGCTCACTAATGAGACAACTGAATCGCTCAAATTGCTGAGTCAATGATCCACCCTTGATGTGACAGAAGGTTTCATATTGCTGATTCAGAATTTCCCTATTATTTTCAATAACTTCTTCCGTTCCCCCAAACTGTTCCTTCAGTGCATCCCATAGCTCTTTGGCACTTTTACAGTGTAACAGCCCAGCATAGATTTCATTGGGTAATGCATATGCTATGATGCTAAATGCTTTGGTAACGAGTTCAAACTTTTGAAAATAAGTTTCAGTATAGTTTTCAGGTTTTTTAGGTTCCAACTTCTTTGTATCCTCAGCACTTGGCACCATAGGAACATGGGACCCAAAAACAACAGATCTCCAACATCCAGTATTCTGTTGAGCAAGGATGTGACCCATCCTTCTCTGCCAGATGTTGTATTCATTACGTTTAAGCATGGGTTGTTTGAAAAGTGAGCCAATGTTATTCTTATCATCTTGTGATTGTGACGTCATCCTGGTTGTTTTACAGGCACTGATTAATTAACTTTGATGGTGATTAAACCTTGCTCTGTTTTTCAACAAAACAAACAAACTATCAGTATCAACGATTGTGAGCTGAACTATTTATGCCAAAATGATTGTTAAATCAAATTTGACTGTCCGAGCTCTGATACCAATTGTTAGGATCTGAGTTTGGTTTTGATTGTGTTTTATGTTTGAATTAAGATGAACAATGAACAAGTAGTGCAGCGGAATATAAATGGAACAAACTTTTCACAATCAAACAGGAGAATTGCTTTCAACACACATTTTCAACAATGAACCGAATGATTGAATTTATTTCAACAACGATTACACTTGCATGTATGTAACAAAACTCCCCCTCAGCCTGAACTCACAATGATTTGTTCGTACAGGAAGAAAGATGGTGAAGAGCTAATAGAACAGTACAGGGTATTGTTCTATTTATAGGCACGGACAAACCACTGTGGCATCTTTGCTGACGTCACCATGAAAGTGACATCTAACCTCCTAAAAAACTCTAACAACTGATCTATACAACTACTGCTATGCTAACAACTATTATTCAACACATTTCATAAGTAAAACTAAACTACTGCTGAATCCTTCCACTGATGTGAACCCAGCAGTACTTGTTGTAAACCAACAGAGCTTAATCCATAGCAGTAGATTGAACAACAGGGCTTTAGTCTTTAACAGTCTTTGACTTGATCAGCAGTTGTAGGTCAGCAGTTGTACCGATCAGTAGATTGGAGGTCATCAGATGTTGAAACCACTTTCAAGGGGAGAGACTTGTGTACACCACATCTGCTTATTCTAGATCCACTGCCCTGATCTAGTTTTGGCTTTAATTATCTGTTCCTTTGATAGGGTTCAATCCCAACACTAGGGGCTATTTTGGGGCACCCATGGTATTCTAAAACCACGGGCCCACTTGTACGGCTTAGATCGAGGCACGTTTTTCGATAAACGATCTTAACGGTCACCCGAAATTTATAAATACCCCACCCCCTTTGCACTTAAAACCCACATTTGATTAGATTTTTCCCTAAGTTGAAGGATAAAACCTTCATACCTGGGAATTATTAGATCAAAACTTCCATTCTTGGACCCGTTGTAAGTATTCTTTCGTTCTTTTACGCGTTTTAAGCGTGAAAGTCAAACTTTGTTTGACTTTCTGCATTGACCAGTTTATGGTCAACACGAAGTACATTTGAACTTCATAACGTGAGCGTAATCATGATGGTTTTTAGTCTCTTGTGACTATACCTACTGATTACCACGTTATCTAGGCTTAGTGACGAGTCGTAGTTTCGGCAAAAATGCGTATTCTTACGTATTTTGTAACCAAACTACTTTTAGGTATCAAGACCCTTTGTTTTGATACCAAACCTGTTTTCAAACTTCGTTAAACATGTTTTAACATGTTTAGCTCATCACTTTAGGTTTAGTGCTTATGTAGGGTCGTAAGGTAAGCGATCTAAACAATCGCTTATACTTTCGAACCCGACACGTTTGGTCGATCATTAGGATCCGACCAAACACATTAGGTGACCATAGTTGTATAGGGAATAACCTTCCGAGGTTATACCTTATGGTCACTTCGTTTAGTTAGTTGTATGATAGGTAGTTTATATGCCTTAGGAAAATGACCAAAATGTCCTTTTTACGCCAAAATTCATTTTAAGCATATGTAACATAACTTTTGACATCTAAACTGATTAGGCAACAATATTAGACATGTTAAGGCATATTTTACTTGTCATAGGACTAGTTAGGCAGTCTGAACGCGTTTTACGCGAACGACGCATTATGGTAGCATAAGCTACCTAGACGGGTCGTAATGGGTCATAAGCACTTAGGATAGGTTTCGTTTTAGAATATAGGCTTTGTTAAACCATATTACATGAGTTTATATACTCATTTGGTTTACGAAACCACATTTTATCCGATCCTCCGATTTAGGTCCGTTTATTAACATAGTTACCTATATTAGGTGTCGTTTGATTCCGTGATCTTTCTAGCATTGCTTGGTGGTTATCCAAAGACTATTGAGCAATCTCAAGTGAGTACATAGTCCCCTCTTTTACTGTTTTTCAAACTTTTTGGGGTGAAACACATGTGCCTACTTGTTACTTTCGTGCTTTCCATGTTTTCATATCATATGCTTGCTATGTTCATTAGTACACTAATAGTACATGATTCCATTTTGTGCATACTTAGTACATCGTTTTACATTACATTTTATGCTATTTATGTCCATTTAGTTCATACTTAGTACATTATTTTACATTACATTACATTTCACGCTATGTATGTCCATTTAGTGCATACTTAGTGCATTATTTCACATCACATCACATGCTATGTATGCTCATTTGTTGCATACTTAGTACATTTGTTTTTCATCACATGCTTACATTTTGGTATGACATTTGGTTTGTTTAAATGGGACAAAAATACATTCATTAACATTAGCTACGCCGTTCGTTAGTAGGTAGTGGTACCATAGGAATTGACAACTCCCGTTCCTGGCATCCTAGGTATGTTTGGATGGAAGGAATGACTGAATTCGATACACACAACTTAGATAAACCTTTAATTTGTTTAAGGGTTTATCGCCACAGTCTCAAGGCTTGAATATATGCATTTTTACAATACCGCATAGATGTTTGTATCAGTATAGCATGCATTTCCACAAAACATAACTTTGATTTAAACTATGTTTTACTTCAATACCTTGTTTTTGTGCATTTTACCTATGGTTTAGTTGATTCATTTCACTTACCATACATCACATTTGATTACACATTACATGATTTACATTTGACATAAGCGTTTAACATTGGTTTACACATTACATGATTTACATTGACATAAACATTTTGACATGATTTACACAATAACATTTGACAATTGTTTTAAACATGAACAATTTACATTGGTGGTTTGTTTGGGTAAGTGATTTGAGTAACGAGGCGTGTGTAATATGATACAAGCATGGTGGATACGCCGCTGGTACTTCCTATATATAAGTGCTTGTATGATACTGCATATCGTAGCTTTATTTAAATTATTTCAATTTAGACATATAACATATTTTTCCCAAGACATTGTTTACAAATAGTTTATTTTATACAACTCATTTTATTTGGTTATTTAATTAATCATACACCTTTCTTTTATATAATCTGATTTTCTTGTCACATTTTTCGTATGATTTATAAAAGAAAACACTTAACAAGGTTCATGACAAATTTTTATTAAACATTTCTTTAAATTCAAGTCATGAATCCTATTTTCACAAAACCTATTTATCTCACAGGCATTTTTATGCTGACGTACATATTTTCACATGTGTTTTCAGGAGCTGTTGCATAGGATGATCGTGACACACTTAGGCGGACCTGTGCCTTAGTGACTTAAAATGAAGAAAGACTAGTTTAATCATGATATGTTCTCTTTGTTTCTTGTTGTAAGACAATGTATTCCACCTTTGTTTATAAATAAAACATAACTTTAAATACCATGGTTATGAAACAATAATTCTGTTACAACACTCCCCGACGTTTCCGCCACGTTTTGTTGTTTTACGTGGTCGGGGTGTGACAGCACTGATAGGGACATGAAGCCTACGTCAGCTGGATGCCAGTTTTTGGGGGATCACCTCATCTCCTGGCAATGTAAGAAGCAACAAACTGTCTCCATGTCGACTGCTGAAGCTGAATATGTAGCTGCTTCAGCCTGCTGCTCACAGGTTATCTGGATTCAACACTAGCTGGTGGACTACGGTTTGAATTTTTCCCGAACTCCCATTTATTGTGACAATGATGCAGCTATCCAAATAGTGAAAAATCCGGTATATTTTTCAAAAACCAAGCACATTGCCAAAAAAAATCACTTCATTCGTGATTCTTTCAACCAGGGTTTAATCAAAATGGATCAAATTCATATTGATGACAACGTCGCAGATATTTTTACAAAACCGGATGATAAAGCACGCTTTCTTGCTCTTCTTGAACTTCTCAAAATGGTCGAGTTCGAGGATTGACCGCGGTCACACAAAAATATTTTTCTTCGTTTCTGTAAATTTGTTTCTTAAAATTGCTATCTTTTTATTTTAAGCAAAAAATTAGGGGGATGTAGTCTCTCAGAAAAATACAAAAACATTTGAAAAACCAGAAAAATACAAAAACATTTGAAAAACCAGAAAAATACAAAAACATTTGAAAATCAGAAAAATACAAAAATAGTTCTTTGCTATGCCTTTGCTATAACCCGGAAAATGAAATGAATTTTCACTATGTGGATTAAGGCTGACTCATGTAAGACCAATATTGAAATGGTCTGACTCTAGAGCGATGTGTTGGTAGGCTTTATCCTGATGGCTGGACTCTTTAACTGGTACTGTGTAGAACACTAATATTTATTCTATGACCTCAGGAAAGAACGTTCACTTGGAATTAGAGCATAGCTATTTGAATGCGTGTGTGATGCCCCAATACACACAATTTCGTTTTAGTTCTGAAATCTTTTCTAACCAACTCATGTATCTCCTTTGTTTTGTGTGAGCAAAGACCTGGAGGTGCTAGGCAACGTCGACTTTTGTTTTGCGTGAACAAAGACCTAGCTGTACGTTGTCGCTCTGTGGATCAAATACACCCGAAAGACCTGGAGGTGCTAGTGCCCAAAAGAAACCCAAAAATAAAAGCCTATATCAAACTGAGAAAAAATCATTTGATTTGTACATTATGTCCATCTCTACTGATCCATTCTGTTCTTTTCTCTATCCAGTCCAGTCGAGGTTTCAGAACTCTAGAATGGGCTTGTGAAATACGTGGTAGGGAAACTACTCGTATGATAGCCTGTTCAAATCTAAAATTCCGGGATTTGATCGTGATTGATTTGAGTGTTCATATAATTTAAAAGAAAACATGATAAGTTGCAGTCTGTTATTTGATAAAGGCCTAGGGAGATAAGTTTAAGAGGAAAAACATATTGGCAATCACTCAGATCTACCAAAGTAAATTAGTGTTGATAAATGTAGTCTAGCCCGAAACTTTGTGATTTGATCTCGTAAGAAAAGTGCATGCAAAACTGATGTATATATTGTTTGTTCTTTGTAAATATTTCATGATATTTTTCTATGTATAAATATTTAGTCTGTAGTATATTAATATTAAAAATTTTGTGGCCGTGTGTTTATGAATCGAGAAAGACCGAGATTTCAAAAATATCTCTTGCACAAAGATTTTTAAAAGGAGTTTTATCCTCGGGATTCGAACTAGGCCCATCGTAAACTTGGTGGGCCCCACAAAATCTACAACACTTTTCAAAACTTAGTGTCGGTTAAGAAAAGAGGTGTTAAAACGATGGTTGGGCCCACCGCATACTTGGTGGGCCCCCTTGGTTGAAAATCAAATCGATTTAGGGTATATAGGAACTTGTGCGACGACATTTGAAACTTTTCAATCATTGGATTTGAAAATTGATTTCTCCAAAATATCTTCAAAAAACTCCAATCGCACAAGTTCTTTATCTTCTTTATCACCGTCTAAAGTCATGTCAAAATCAAAAGAGAAATCTAAAGGTTAGTGCTTCTATTTGTTTTATTGTATCTAAATGTTATGAAGATGGGTTGTCAGACTTGTGTTGTTTGATTGAAGAACATTGTGTGTTTAGAAGGGATTTTATGCTGAAATCGAAGAAATTTAGGGTTTTTAAGGTTTAACAATGTTGATATTTGCTGAAGACATTGATCGAAATCCTTAGTTTTGACCGGAAAACTTGTTTTGAAACCCAAGATTGTCTCCGAAATTTACAGGTCTCGCCGTAGAAGATAACTGGAGACGGCGAGTGAACCACATGCGCCGTCTGAGTGAATCGCACAAGTCGGGGTGGACATTTTTATCCCTGAATTTTTGAGTGAAAAGTCTGTTTTGCCCCTGTGTTCATAAGTCTTGAGCGACTGAAATTTTCTTTGACTTTAGTTGACCATATCTTATGTGATTGACTTACGTTGACCAGGTCTTGTGCGTTTGACTTTGTTTGACCGAGTCTTGTGTAATTGACTCGGTTTGACTTCCGTTGATCGGACTTGTGCGACTGGCTTGTGTGATCCTATTTATTATTGTTTAATCAAAAACCTGTTAACTTAATTACAATATTGCCATCGCACAAGCGATGCCTAATCGCACAAGGCAATTTGAATCGCACAAGTCCTTGTATTTGGGCCTGATCCGCTTTATTTGGACCAGCTTATGAAATGTTAAATCTGTTAACTGTTTCATTATGATTCATTTTAAACAGTATACAATTATGTGTTTTATTTTTAAAGATTCTAAAATTATTATGAATCAGTTGACTTAGTTTGACCAAGTTTACGGTCAAACTCGAAAATCTTAGATGTTAACATATATGTGCCCGCATTGATTCGTCTCTTTCGGTGCAGATAGAGGAAAGAAAGTGATAGGTTCTCATGTTCCAGGATGGGAGAAGACAATGACATTGCTTGCTATTTATCAGATCCTCCAAAGGGTTTCGACATGTACAAGTCAATGATCGTGGGTCTAAATACTTTCATATTGGCTCATTCACTTCGAGAGAATCCTGTCATTCATGAAGATTGGATAAAGGATTTCTGGGATAATGCAATGGCAAAGAAAGGAGACACAGTTATCAAGTCAAAGGTTCAGGGAACAGAGGTTTCAATCAGTGAGCAAGATGTTCATGAGGTTTTGCTATTTGGTGATGCAGATGATGATCCTGTAGAGTCTTCAAAGGAAAAGGTCATGGAGATTTTAGTGAAAATGAGTTATGAGGGAGCGTCTCCTCCTCCCAAAATTAAGAAGCTGCTGCATCCATACTGGAGATTTCTGGGTCATATTTATCTAGTATGTATCAGTGGGAACAAGAGTGGTCTTGATAAGCTGACGTTGAAGCAAACTTCAGCAGTAGTTTCAGTGGTTGAAAGACGGAAATATAACTACTAGAAGAGTGTTTTCGATGATATGTTGGTGAATGTAAAAACATTGAATGAGAAGTATTGGTACAAGTTTCCTAGATTTGTGCAGATGATCTTAGAAAAGAAATATCCAAAGTTGCCAATTACTGTTAAAACGTATGACGTCAAGATGATGAATCACTTGGTATTCACATGGGTGAATCAAAAATCAAGAGATAATGTTGGGATAAAGTATCAAAACAACGAGATTTGGAAAACTTCAGGGCTTTTGCTAAGATTCAAGAAGAGGCATCTTCTCAAATAAATGCCATCGTAGCTGAAGAGCATGACGTTGAAATAATTGAAACTCTTGTTGGAGTACAAGAGCCAATTGAGAACGTGGATTTGACGGCTGTTGAAAGTGAAGAGGATGTTGCTGATGATAAAATGATTGAAGATGACGAAGTAAGTGATGATGTTGATGAAACAGAGACAGAGACACTGGCTGAAGGTCTCACAGCAGAAAATGAAGATGTTAATGAACCAGTTCATATGAGCCCTCCTCATGTTGAGCCGGTTACCACAACGGAAGCTGATGTTGTTGATCATACTCGTGAAGATCCTACCGCTGATCTTCCTCCTAGGAAACGAAGCAGAAGAGATCCTAGGATCAGCAGTGAGGTGAATCCTGAAGTTCAAACAACCACAGAAACATCTAACCCCATTGGTGACACACATTCTAAAGTCAATTACATACCTACTGAGTTAAGCCCTGCAATAATTGAATTTATGGCTATTGAGAGAGCTACTATGTATATGCCGGTTCCTAAGCCAGGTGAAGGTTCAAGTAGCGGTCCATCTGATGCTGATGTTATTAGGGCTGCCGAACTGCTGCAAGCTGCTGTTGTTCAAGTTAAGGTAGCAGCTAAGTTAAAACATGTTGCAACCCCTGAAACTGCTAAAACTGCAGAAAGTTCCGATAGTGAAGGCTTGTTTGAAGAAAATGAGAAAACAATTCTGATGAGAAGAATCTCTACTCTTGAAGAAGACAAGATATTCAAGGATGCACAGATTGCTAGTCTTATGGAAGAATTGGTGGTTAAAAACCAGAAGATAAATGAATTAGAAACAAATCTAGGAGCCCTCAGTGCTATAGTTATGGATATGAAGCAGAAACTTGAAGGAAAATTTCCAAAGGAGTTTGCTGATCCACCTATGGAATCCACTGCTGAAGAGAGAGAGAGCAGTAGATAAAAGAGCATGAAGATGCCATGAATAGATATTATGAAAGTACTCCTCGTACAGCAAATCAAAAGCCAAGAAAGAAAATGGTTGTTATGAGAAATGTTGGGGCTGAGAGGAACTTGCAGTTTGGTGACAAACCTGACAGGTATGTTATTACCACAGAGAAGAGCAAAAAGGGGAACAGATCAGGTATTAAAAGCTGGGCATATAATGATGAAAATGAGATGTTCATTGTGCTGAGGAAAAATGGTGAAGTGGAGTATTATGCTAATTCTGAAGCATTCAACTCTTGGACTCCAGTTGATTTGAGAGAACTAAGTAATGCAGGATTTCATGATCAAGTTAAGAATCCAAATTGTGAAATTGGGGTTAACTTCTTCAACAGACTACAGCAACAGGCAAGAGTCAATTTTAAAGACATGAAATTGGCAGAGTCTACTATTGAAGAGGATAAAGAAGTGTTGGATCCTGCAATAGGGAAGCCATATAAAATAGTCAAGTGGCCTGCAACAAAACAGACAAATACAGTGCCGTTGCTGAAGGAGCTTCCTGATAACACTCTGAAGAACTTCCAGTTTTGGATGTATAATCCTATTTCTGGTCAAGCTGTTATTGTGTGTGACGATGCTAAATACAGATGTATTGATACTCAAGACTTGATGTGTTTTGGTGAAACTGACATCAATCTCTTAGCAAAGTCACAGATTCAGAGTGATCCTCAGTATGAAGTGTGTGCCAAAAGATGGACAGGAGCTGTGGCCCAGATCATGAATGTTAAATTATGGTTAGGGCAGCGTACCAGGGTGGAGACACAGCTGTTTGGGCCATATGTTGGAAGAAATATACCGATCTTACCAGAATTGTAGAAGAAAAAGAAGGAGCACGCTAAGAAGCAGAAGAGAAAGAAGCAGTGAAGTCAAGGACACCTAGCCAACACAAACCTAGGGGGATATTGTAAGGGCATAAGCTAGTATAGGTTTGTGTCTGTCTTGGGTTATTTTGTAAGGGTTGGATTAGAAACAATTAGTGGGCTTGTTTATATGTTTTGGGGTCAATGGGGTATGGGCTTGGCCCAATTTAAAAGGATCTCCTATGTAACTATAAATAGGGGAGTCCTTAGTCGATAATGGTTGTTGATTCTTTGGCAAACTTTGTGTTTTTGTGCGACTTGAGTACCAGACGGTTCTAGAAATTGTGTGCTCTTGTTCTTGAATCAAAACAATTTGCTTTTCGATCTTCTACATCTTACTTGTAATTCCGCTACTTGTTTGGTGTTTGATATCTGATTGTAGTGATTCTGGACTTACAAGAACTCTATAAATAGGAGCCTTATGTTTAGTTTTTAGAACTTTTTGAACATTAGAGCTTTGAAGGTCTAGAGAGAGAAACTATTGTTCAAGGTGATTCAAGGTGTAATATTTATCATATCATCAATCGAATCATCATTATATTACGTTCTTGCGTCGATCCACACACGTACACAGATTCCGCACGTGATACATGTTCTTCACAATCGTATCGGGAGTTCAAATTCGATCCGAAATCGTATCCATAACCACCCTTCTAACCCTCTTCCAAGTAGTTAACGTGCTTTATATAGACTGTAAAGACGCGAATATGTGAATCAATAACATATGAAGAATGGTTAGATAAATTCGCCTTCAATATAAAATACTAGTTATTAAAGTCATTAATACATACCCTATTAAAAAGAAGCCAAAGATTGGAAATAAAAAAAGTAATACATAAAAGATTTATCTTCACCAAGTGATGTAAGAGTTTAGACAAGCATGGCCTTTGTTTGACAAGAACTCTTATGGTCAATCTTGGATCCCGAGACTACTACACACTCTAAATGATGGAAGATGGATGATGGTGGTAGACGATGGCGTTGTAGTGGTGGTGGAATGGTGGCAAGTGTGAGAGAAGTGGTTTGCTAAGGGATGGATTGGAATGGAACCAAGCACCCTTATTTATAGCTGAAGACAGACGTCCACCATGGCCCGTGCCCACCAGGCACGGCCCTGTGGCCATCTCTCTCTCTCTCTCTCTTCCTCATTAAGTGCAGTGTCAGGTCTTGTACTAACACTGCCCAGTGTGTCAACGGCACGGCCCGTGGCCAATGTACTTGTTGTGCTATCTCAGATTCTGTGAATCTTAGTGTTGACCATGCCCCGTGTTGCCTTAGCATGGCCCCGTGTTGGTTGTCTGGTTTGTCCTTTGTTGTTGTCTTTTCTTCTACAGAGAATCTAGTCCTGGGCACGGCCCCATGTCAGGTCTTTTGATCTTGCCAATTTTTTGGTTTGGATGTGGATTGGGGCTTGGCGAGTTGCGTCAATCCTCCTTCATTGTATTTATGTTGGTTTTTGCTATTATTTTACTCCTTTTGTGCGTTTAAGCTCTGTTGACCCTGTAAATTAAAAAGAAACAAAGAAACAACCTTTTTTCCAACATTAGTACTAAAAAATGATTAATTTTACGCCATATTAGATATAATTTATATGTTGTATTTTACGTACATCACATGGGGTCCAAACATTCCTGCCAAAGCCTTTTGTGTGAACTTTGTTACCCATAATTTCATCAAGTTTCCACCTAAATTGCTCCATAGAGAACGACCCATCCGCACCCACAACTCCCAATAATTCAGCCCTGGCACCGCCACCTTTTTTAGATCTTTAGACACCATTGTGATATCTTTAGACACCATTGTGATATCCTACCGGCCACTATAATCCCGTGTGCACCCGCTGTCACACCCCGACCATGTAAAACAACAAAACATGGCGGAAACATCGAGGAGTGTTGTAACAGAATCATTGTTTCACAACCATGGAATAAATAATTTCGTTTTATTGAATTAATGAACTCATTGTTTTATTACAAATCAGATCAATACAACTATTATCTTTCAAGTTTTAAAGTCGCTAAGGCATGAGTCCACCCTAAGTGTAGCATGTATCAACAATCATCATAAAGCAGCACCTGAAACACGTGCAAAAATAGGTACTTCAGCATAAAAATGCCTGTGAGATACATAGGTTTTATTGATTTAGGATTCATGACTTATAAGTTTAGAAAAAGTCGTTTAAGAAAAGTAGTCATGATCCTTGAAAAAGGTTTTCTTTTATAAATCATACTATAATTTATAAGAAATCAGATGATATAAAATAATAATACATAGGTAATTAAATAACTAAGTAAAATGAGTTTGTATAAAATATATTGTTTGAAAAACAATACTTTTGATAAAAAGGTTTATAGCATATATATAAAAATATACTTTGGTTTTAAGAAAGTCGAATAAGTAATATATTAAAATCTATTTCAGTTCCAATGTCGTTACCCCAAGTGTACTAAATAACGCCACGGTATGTAATGTGATGAAAACACTTATATATAAGAAGTACCAGCGGCGTATCTACCATGTTTTCATCATATTACACCCGTCCCATTATCTAAACACAAACCTAAAACCCAATTGTAAAACAAATAGTATATTAAATATACTTTAGTTTTTAATAATATAATTTTTAGTAGTATATCAAAAGTATACTTTGGATTTATAAATAACATATTAAACTATGCTTTGGTTTTGTAAATAACATGTTAAACTATGTTTTGGTTATTAACAAAAATATATGTTGGTTTTTGTGACACCTGTGTCACTTCAACCATCAAACAAATACCAAGCCAATGAAATATTGTATTTCATACTTGGGATCTGTATAAATATGTGTATCTTTTGCACATATCGACCCTTGTTCGATTTCAAGCTCTAAATCGCTTTCTGGAAGGTTATACGCGCACTGATGCGTAAATATAACCAGTTTAATGCAACAAACACTCCGGAATAGTCAAATATACTTAACATACCTTAAATAACCTTTACATAACTTAGAAATAAGTTTTGAAGGCTTTGGTATGGCAAAAACAAGTTAATTCGCTTACAGGGACTAAACTTGACAAACTGCGAAAGTATGCCAATTTGAACTGTAACGAACATTCCGGAACATGAACATAAGTTAAACATACCATAAATATCCTTTACATAGCTTAAAAATAGGCTTTGAGGGGTTCGGTATGCTAAAATAAACTTTTGGGGTCATTTAGGGACTAAAAGCGTCAAAAAGTGCACAAGTTTGCATTTTCGCGCATAAGTTACGTTCTGAATACATCCGGACATCCAAAAATTTATGTAAGTACTAAAATATTTTATTTTAGTGTTTGGCATAAGAAAATCCATTCGTCACGCCATTTGGATCATTTTTCGCGCTTATACGCATTCCGTCGTAATTAACCGAACAACGTAACCGTACGGCTAAACGAACCGACACCCGAGATATTTTTGAACACATTTTAAGTTCCCTATACTTTAACTTCATTTTAGAGCTTTGAAATGGGGTTAACGGGGCTTAAACGTGTCAAAAAAATGCATCGAAAACCAAGTTTTTAGGTTGCAGGGACTGAAACTGTAAATCTGCCAAACTAGGTCCTTAAGTAGGGGCCAGATGCAGCAAAACGTTTTTTTTTCAGCTTTTAACAGCCCTTAACACTCTCCAAAGGCCAAGTGCCAAGTGTCAAACTCTTATGGTGGATGGCAAATGAGTTACCACAACTTTCCAACAAGTGTACGGCTTAGATCGTGCCCCCTTTTCCAAGAAATGATCCTAACGGTGAACCGAAAACTATAAATACCCACCTCCACCCTTCACTTTTCCTCACAAGAATCTGATCTTATGTGCTCTAAGTTGAAACCTTTGTTTCATACCTGAGCTATTTTGATCTAGATTAGCATTCGGGGACCCTTTGTAAGTGTTCCTTCGTTCTTTTATTGCTTTTCGAGTCCGAAAGTCAAACTTTGTTTGACTTTCTGCGTTGACCAGTTTATGGTCAATGCGAAGTTCGTTTGAACTTCGCAACGTGATTGTAATCACGATGGTTATAGTCCCTTGTGACTATGCCTAATGATTACCACGTTGTCTAGGGTCGTAAGGGTAAGCGATCTAATAAATCGCTTATACCTTCGAACCCGACCCATTTGGTCGATCATTAGGATCCGGCCAAACACATTAGGTGACCATAGCATATAGGGAATAACCTTCCATGGTTATACCTTATGGTCACGACGTTTAGTTAGTTGTATGATAGGTAGTTTATATGCCTTAGGTAAATTACCAAAATACCCCTTTGATGCCAAAATTCATTTTAAACATATGTAACATAACTTTTGACATCTAAACTGATTTGACAACAATATTAGACATGTTAAGGCATATATTACTTGTCATAGGACTAGTTAGGCGGTCCGAACGCGTTTCACGCGAACGACGCGTTAAAGTAGCATAAGCTACCTAAACGGGTAGTAAAGGGTCACAAACACTTAGGTTAAGTTTCGTTTTAGTATGTGGGCTTTGTTAAACCATATTACACGAGTCTCCATACTCGTTTGGTTTACGAACCCTCATTCTATCCGATCCTCCGATATTAGGTCCGGTTTATTAACATAGTTACCTATATTAGATGCCGTTTGATTCCGTGATCTCTAGCATTGCTTGGTGGTTATCTTAGGACTTCTGAGCAATCTCAAGTGAGTACATAGACCCCTCTTTTACTGTTTTCCAAACATTTTGGGGTGAAACACATCTGCCTACTTGTTACTTTCATGCTTTCCATGTTTTCACATCATATACCTGCTATGTTTGTTAGTACATTATAGTATATGATTTCATTACATTTCATGCTATGTATGCCCATTGTGTGCGTACTTAGTACATCGTTTTACATTACATTTCATGCTATGTATGCCCATTGTGTGCGTACTTAGTACATTATCTTACATTACATTTCATGCTATGTATGCCCATTGTGTGCGTACTTAGTACATCGTTTTACATTACATTTCATGCTATGTATGCCCATTGTGTGCGTACTTAGTACATTGTTTCACATTACATTTCATGCTATGTATGCCCATTGTGTGCATACTTAGTACAGTTGTTTTCATCACATGCTTACATTTTGGTATGACATTTGGTTTGTTTAACATGGAACAATACATTCATTAACATTGATCACGCCGTTCGTTAGTAGGTAGTGGTACCATAGGAATTGAGAACTCCCGTTCCTGGAATCCTGGGTTTGTTTGGATTGGAAGGAATGACCGAATTCGATATACATAACTTAGATAATCCTTTAATTCGTTTAAGGGTTTATCGCCACAGTCTCAAGGCTTGGATGTATGCATTTTCACAATACCGCATAAATGTTTGTATCAGTAAAGCATGCATTTGTTCCACAAAACATAACTTTGATTTAAACCATGTTTTACTTCAATACCTTGTTTTTGTGCATTTCACATATGGTTTAGTTGATATATTTCACGTACCATACATGACATTTTTGGATACACATTACATGATTTACATTAGACATAAACATTTTGACATTGATATACACAATTCATGATTTACATTAAACACAGACTTTTGATATGGTTTACACAATAACAGTTTGACATTTGATTATACATAAACAATTTACATTGGTGGTTTGGTTTGAGTAAGTGATCTAAGTAACGAGGCGTGTGTAATATGATACAAGCATGGTGGATACGCCGCTGGTACTTCCTATATATAAGTGATTGTATGGTATTACATATCGTAGCGTTATTTTAATCATTTCAATTTGGACATATAACATTTTATACAAATAACATACTTTTCACAAGACATTAATTTACAAACAACTTATTTTATACAAACTCATTTTACATGGTTATTCATTTAGCCATACATTATTCTCTTATTTATACATATCATCTGATCTTATCGTTTTTCATATGATTTACAAGACAAAGCAAATTACAAGGTTCATGACTAAACATTTTCTCAAATATAAGTCATGAATTATGTTTTCACAAAACCTATGTATCTCAAAGGCATTTTTATGCTGACGTACCTATTTTCACATGTGTTTTCAAGAGATGATGCATAGGACTTATCAAGACATACTTAGGCGGACCTGTGCCTTAGTGACTTAAAACGAGACAAGAACTAGTTAATTTATGTTATGTACTCTTTGGTTCTTGTTTAAAACAATGTAAACTTTCATGTTTGATTAATAAAACGAAACTTCAATTTCCATGGTTGTGAAACATTAATTCTGTTACAACACTCCCCGACGTTTCCGCTACGTTTTGTATGTTCTACGTGGTCGGGGTGTGACAGTTTTGTACAATATCACATATGAGAGCATATCAAAATATACAAAAATAATGTGATTTAAGAATTCATTCAGACCTAGTGCATCAAAATACACCTTTGAGACTATAGGAATACCACAAAGGCAATCCCTATTTGGATGGAGAAACAAATTGGTTTCAGACATTCCATGACAACAGGAATGGGGTGTCAAATCCTATAGCGCTATATCATACTACCAACCGGTCTGGTGAACAAAAATAAGTACTATCCAACAATAATTTTATAATCTTTAAGAAAATTAGGGTTTAGACCATAAATAATCATTCAGTTTGTAAAAAGATAAGTACTAATATGTATAATCAATTATACTTTTGAAAACAAGAACATAACAAACAGGTACATATATTTCACCCCAAAACAATTGAAAACAGTAAAAGAGGGGACTATGTACTCACTTGAGAGTGCTTAGAAGTCTTGAACAACTACCAAGCAAGCTAGAGGAGTCCCGGAAATCAAACGACACCTAATATGCTTAACTACATAAATAAACCGGACCTAATTCGGAAGATTGGATAGGATGATGTCTTGTAAACCAAATGAGTGTGGGAACTCATATGATATGGTTTAACAAGGCCTACATACTAAAAGGAAACCTAACCTAAGTGCTCCCGACCCATTACGACCCATAGCTTACGCTACTTTAACGCGTCGCTCGCGTAAAACACGTTCGAACCGCCTAACTAGTCCTATGCAAGTATTATATGCCTAAACATGTTTAATTATGTTGCATAATTAGTTAAGTGACAAAAGTTTGGGTTACATATGCTTAAACATCAATTATGCATAAAAAGGGTATTTTGGTAATTTTCCTAAGGCATATAAACTACCTATCACACAACTACTTAAACGAAGTGACCATAAGGTATAACCTTGAAAGGTTATTCCCTATACAACTATGGTCACCTAATGTGTTTGGTCGGATCCTAAAGATCGACCAAACGGGTCTAGTTCGTAAGTCTAAGCGGTTGTTTAGACCGTTTGACTTACGACTCTACATAAGCACTAAACCTAAAGTGACGAGCTAAACATGCTAAAACATGTTTAGTTAAGCTAGAAAACAGGTTTGGTATCAAAACAAATAGTTTTGATACCTAAAAGTAGTTTGGATACAAAATACGCAAGAATGCGCATTTTGGCCGAAACTACGACTCGTCACCACACCTAGATAACGTGGTAATCAGTAGGTATAGTCACTAGGGACTATAACCATCGTGATTACGCTCACGTTATGAAGTTCAAACGAACTTCGCATTGACCATATACTGGTCAATGCAGAAAGTCAAACACAGTTTGACTTTCAGACTCGAAAAGCGATAAAAGAACGAATGAATACTTACAAAGGGTCCTCGCAAGCTAATCTTGATCCAAGTAGCTCAAGTATGAAGCAAAGGCCTCAACTTAGAGCATTTTAGATCAGATTTGAGTGAGGATTGCAAGAACTATGGTGGGTATTTATAGGAAATGGACCACCATTAGGATCGTTTCTCGTAAACCGAGCTTGAATCTCAACCCTCCATGTGTGCCCATTGTATTTCAATACTAGGGGACCTTAAAACCAGCCCATAGAATGCTCAAAAACCATTTGCAACACATGGGAACAGCTAGATCAAGCTGTTTGCAACTTTCTACTGAACTGGGTAGTTCAGGCGGCCCGCATAAAGAATAAGCTTATCTTACGCGGTCCGTGTGGGCAAACTATTCAGAAATGACAAAATGGTCCCTGAACTTGAGAAACATGCATTTTGAGGTGTTTTTGACACGTTTAAGCCCTGTTAACCTCATTTCAAGGCTCTAAAATGATGTTAAAGTATAGGGAGCTCAAAACATGCTCAAAAATATCTTGGATGTCGGTTCGTTTGGCCGTACGGTTGCGTTGTTCGGTTAATTACGATGGAAGTCGTAACGAACGCAAAAACGATCCAAATTAAGCGACGAATGGATTTATGTTATGCCAAACACTAAAATAAAATATTTTAATGCTTACATAAATTTTTGGATGTTCGGATGTATTCAGAACGTAAGATATGCGTGAAAATGCAAACTTGTGCACTTTTTGACGCTTTTAGTCCCTAATGATCAAGAAAGTTTATTTTAGCATACATTTCAGCAATGCCTTGGACATGATAGAATGAGATAGAAGCGCCTCACAGATTATCTTCCAAGTGCTGGAGTTGCGGATTATTGGGCATATTCCTAATGTCAGGTGATACTCTTTCGAGTCTAAATCGTGAGGGGTTGCGTATGCGATCGAGAAAAGCGGACTTTGAGACGTTAAAAGTCATGTGTGGAAAACTTAACGCAGGAGATTTGAGTCGTAGAAGTACCAGGGCGAAGCAGAGGAGTCGTTCAGATTCCGAGTGGTTTTCGGAGTAGGTTCAGATGTCGCCGAAGGAAACAAACATCAAATTTTGACAGGATGGAATAAACTCGAGAGTTGTGACTATGGGTTGATCGTATCGAGTTCGAATAACAGTGCTTGCAATACCTTTTACCTCCGGGGTATACTTGGCTCGTTGCTTCAACGAGTGACGTTCATAGAAAGTAATTCGTCCAACATAGAATTGTGCATAATAGAGTAGGATAAGAATCATGGAATTGTGAAGCATAACACGAGTAGCGAGAACATGCGAGATGGGTAGTCGCAATCGATGCGTTCAGCGTGAGACAAAACATAAAGGCTTTGGGATCGGCAATAAGGATTTATCTGATGTCGATAAGGTAGCTGGTCATACACAAGTTGTGGGCGGTTTAGAATAAAGAACGTCGCTTGCCGATACAGAATGTTATGTCGATGGGGTTAGCACAAAATGAAGTAGCTAGAGAGAGATGGTCGTCGTGCGGGTCCATAGGTTTCAGGGTCTACTGAGACGTCTGGCAGGATGTGATTTCTCAGGTCGGTAGAAAAATCAAGTTCAAGTGGGTAGTTCTAAGTCGTGCGAATGAGTTCGGAGTAGCGTTTGCGTCATCGAGGGGTTTCGATGTGAAACTGCGAAATCAGGTTTTCGAGAAAGTATGATTGAAGCAACACGCTGCTGAACTTCGAAGGCTAAAAAGTTTGTTGACTAAAGGTCGAGTTTGTTGAATTCACCAAACTGAAGAGAGATATGGTCAAGGCTTCTATATGAAGAAACGTGGATGTCACGATAAGGTTACAATAGAAGTAAGGATACCGTCTTAAGCAATAAATGCTGGTTTGTACGAAAACTAGCGAAAGGATCCACGGAATCAGAAAAGTCGTCAAAGAATAACGGTTCTGGCGAATGAAGGATAAGGTAAGCATCTAGGTCACCGTGTGACAACTGGCACAAACCGGTAATTTCCGTACACTTTAATCATTATTTAATGATTGCAATTATGTGCTTAATTGTCAGCAATGTCTGAACACATGATTAAACAAGTGAATTCATGCACGTTGTATACTACAAAATATTGCTTTATGCATAAACGAGAGCGTTGCGTCAAAAATAATAGTAAACTCACCGGTAAGACACACTGTGTCGACTGAACTGTAGAAAGCAGTCAGACAATAAAATTGGAGCCTAGGTGTAGGTCCGACAACAAGAATGCATTAAAACCCAAAAGTACATACAAGGGTTAATATATATGCAATACGAAAGCAAATATAAGCACCAAAAAGCACCCGAAACGCACTTTAAGTGCAGAATTTATATAATTCAGCAATAAATCAGCATTTAGACATATAAATATTATGCAGAAATTTCGTTTTATTATCCAGAATACTTCCCTAAGTGTTGGGAATTGAAAGGATACAAAAAGGTACTTATTAAACACTAAAAGGTGCAATTTAGCACTTTAACGAATCGGTATGTAACCGAACAACCGGACTATACCCGGAACACGAAAATATTGTTATTTCCATTATTTATCTTTTTCTGAGCCAGTTAGGGTCCCTGAACACCCTAACACCCATTGTAACGCGTGACACACCACTAACCAAGTTAACTACTTAACTAACCTACTTATCTTAACTAGTAGCTAACTAACTACTTGAAAACAAACTAGAACCCCCCCCCCCCCATGGCCGATTTCGGTCCCCATGTAACTAGAGCAAGTACCACTCTTGATTATTATATTTACTTATGTCTAATATCTAGTAGACATAGTAACCTTTGGTCCATAATCACAAGCTTTGTCTATAAGATCTAACATTAACACACATGATCATTTCACTCAACATTAAACAACACACACACCCTCCTCTCTCTCTCAAAGGCTACGGCCAAACACCCCTTGAACACACAACCATTTCCAAGCTTTGATCTCGCCATTCCAAGTCCATACAAGTGTCGAGGATCTCGTATTAGGAAGCTTGGAGCAAACGGAGTTCGAAGGACCTCTTTATCTAGCTTTTATCCACCTCTTTTGCGCATAGATTCTTCCCTAGCCTCGAGCTAGAGGTATAATGCTTAAAACTCATATTTGAACTAATCTAAAGTGGTTAAAAGAATTTTTATCGGATAAAACTCGTTAACATGCAAGATGATGCTTTAAAGCCTACTTAAAACACTAAAAATGGTGGTTAATAGCACATAAGTTGTGTAAATGATGTAGTATTCGAAATGTATGATTATTGAGACCCGATCTATGATTGTGGTAGCTCGGACCACCATTTAACCCGATGTAGTCATGTTCTTGGATCATGACATAAGGTTATGTTAGAAGATATAAGGGTTAAAAGGTGAAACTCTACCACACATGAAACATGAACTTGTGTAAAAGTATTTTTACTTGCAAAATATTGTTCAAAACTAGTAGATCTAAAGATCTACAAGTGGTTTTTCGGAAGAACCAAGCAAAAATATTAGTCTTGTTTAAAACCCGGATCTTATCCGAACTAAAAGCATTTTTAGTAAATAAACAAGTGTGTAGACACTTGTGTCACAAGAAAATTTAACAAAGAAGTATTTTTGCGAATCTTGACTAGAAGTTGTGAAACTTCATATTCTTTAAAAATAAAGTTTTTAAGAAATTAAACTTATTTTTAAAGATAACAAGACTTACTAAATGTGCTAGTAAGTTACTACACATTTTTGTAAATATTCAAGTTCATGAAATGGAGAAATTAGTGACTATTGTTGATGATTATTGTTGATAATTGTTGTTGATGATTGATAATGATTTAAAAGAAAATAAACACACGTTTTGAAAACGTGGGAAACCTCCATTTTTAGGGGAAACTCTGTCAAAATTTTTATAAATTTTGACACTTAGAAAAAAATATAAGTTTTTGAGAAACTTATTCCCTAAAAATGTATTTAAAAGTATTACCAAGGTTTCCCTAATTTTTGGTGATGAGAAATGGTGATTTTTCAAGAATAAAAATGGATATTAAGTATATATTTTTGAAAGAAAAATATATATTATTTGATCACCAACTTTTGTGCTAAGTGTATATAGTATGTGTTATACGTGCTAGTGTATTAAGACTTAAAAATACACTAATTACTCATGAGGAGTAGAAATATAAAAATACACATACAACATACAAAATACATAATTCGGGTGCAAAGTGCAAAACACAAAAGACTTATATTTATTTTTGGAGAAAATAATATAAGTAAGATACGTAGTTAAAAATATAGAATATTTTTAACACAAGAATATATACAAAAGAGAGTGACTGTACTTGTGCGACGCAAGTCTAGTGACTAACGTTAAGAAAACGCGTATAGGTTACGACGTTAATTAAGCAAATCCGGTGGAGTTTACGACGCTAGGAACGCAAAGTTGTGAGTTCATGCTCCCCCTTTTCTCTTTAACTGTTTTCAGTTTTTATAACTTCGGGGGTGAAATACATGTACAAATGTACAAAATTTATAATTGGTATGATATAAATACAAGAAGTACACTTGGTGAGAACGAGAACCAAGTGTGACGAAATATAAGAATACAAGAAGAACACTTGGTGAGAACGAGAACCAAGTGTGATGAAATATAAGAATATGAGAAGCGCACTTGGTGAGAACGAGAACCAAGTATGAGGCGCTATGAGAAATGATAACAAGAAACGCGCTTGGTGAGAATGAGAACCAAGTAGGATGCGTTATGAGAAATAGTGTCACGAATAGGGTACAGAAGCACCATTAATCGTGTACATACTTAGACCGCAGAACAAAAGGTTAGATCTAACGGGTGCCTGGCAGCCTCACACTCGGTCGGGGCGAGAATCGAGTAGTGCTTTTGTGTCTCAGAATATACCAATTAAATGCCTTAGGTTTGGTGACTTCCTATGTCGTGCCACATGTTAATGGCTTTGCAACCCATTAACAATCTGATAATTACAGAAATACTGTATTTACATAAAATTCATACCATACTAAAATTGATATATAACTTGAAGTACGTGGGGTACTCAAGAGGATTGATATATAACTTGAAGTACGTGGGGTACTCAAGAAAAGATTGAATTATACATGGGTACGTGGTGTACACATGAAACTGGATTTATATATGAAAACTTGATTTACTCACAAACTATGCTTTCATACAAAGTATACAAACATGAAATACAAAACTGCATGAATTCACACCAACATTATGTTGACGTTTTTTCCAAAAACTCACATGTATTTCAGGTAACTAGGATGGATGTGCGCGCGGTCTTGCTTATGCTCGTGGATGTCGCTTGTGTTTAACTTTAAATAAAGTTGTAAACTTTTAAGACAATGTTTTAAGCTGTCTAGCGATGTAAACGCTAAACTTATGTTTTCAAATCATGGTATTTGATGTTATTTTACGAGCATGTAGCATGTTTACTCTTCGTATGCAATGAGAACCTTTCATGATCACACCTCGTGCTTCCGCTGCAGAAAGGGGTGTGACAGATTGGTATCAGAGCTGCGATTGTAGTGAACCAGGATTCCTTCTCGAGTCTAGTCTACAATCTCTAGGATCCTTTCACGAAAACAATTTTCAAAGAGTTTTCATTGCATAAAACGTCCCGCGACATCCACTGCCTGAAACTGTCTACATGAGTCAAGAAAAGACACTACGAGACTTAGAGTGCACTTGAGTAGCACTTGTCGTTGACTAGAAATTACTTGCAATTATGTGTGATAATTAGCATGTACTAGAAATAGAATTTCACAAGTATATGTGACTTTACCTGAAAGCAATGGCCCATCTGAAGGAAGAAATACAAGGATGAAACGAACTGTGCAGACTGTGCAAGGAGTTACGTAATTATGGATGCATACATAATTATGGAATTCAGTGCGCAGAAACCACAGCAAGTCTTGTCACGTATGGATTCCCTCAGTACAAGCCTACTAAGTACTCTGCTAGAGTAATAAATGTTTTACGTCACTTATGTGGTATATATACCTGTGAATATATATATATATATATATACTACTACTGCCTAGTAGGACGATATCAAACAAATGCCTAACCCTGCTGTGTTATGTTCTGTCAGAACATGGCACCCAGGAAAGCTGTGAATGCTCGCAATGACGATCAACCTCCTCCTCCCCCACTGCCAAGAACTGCTGATGAGCTGAACGCCCTACTGGAGGAGAGGATCTCCGCTGCTATCGCCCACTACGAGGCGAACCGTACTCAAGACAGTGGAGGACCAAGCAACGCTAGGCGTAATGGGAATGGAGATTCGTCTAGAGGCAATGCAGCTCAAGGCTGCACTTTCAAGCAGTTCCTCGACTGCAAGCCGATGAACTATGATGGCACAGGAGGTGCAGTAGCATTTGTGCGCTGGACGGAGAAGACTGAAGCTACTTTCCGCATGAGCAAGTGTACCGCGGATCAGCAAGTCACTTTCGCTACTGGGTTATTCGTCGATGAAGCTCTGACTTGGTGGAACCTGCAAGCCCAAACTTTGGGTGATGATGCCGCTTATGGCCTAACTTGGGAGGAACTGAAGGAAAGAATGAGAGAGAAGTACTGCTCTCGTGCGGAACTCCAAAGGCTGGAAACAGAGTTCTGGCATTTGACTATGGAAGGTGCTGATATAAATGGTTACACTCGAAGGTTCCACGATTTGTCCAGAGTGCTTCCCTACATGGTGACTCCCGAATTCAAGCGCGTTGAACGCTACATTTGGGGACTGGCCTCAGAGTTTCGTGGCATGGTGACGTCGGCCAAACCACAAACAATCACCGAGGCTGTAACTCTGGCTGTCAGCCTGACTGAAGATTGTGTTCGTATGAAGAAGTTATCACTAAACCCAACAGAAAAGACCGAGACACATGCTGAGTCGTCCGGTGACAAAAAGAGAAAGCATACAAGTTTGAACCAAGCTACTCGCAACAACAAGGGTTTCAACAAGAAGCGTGACACTAATCCGCCTCAGGAGACAAAAACCCATGCAACCAAAGCATACCAAGGCTCCATGCCTAGATGCCAAAAATGTAAGTATCATCATGAAGGAGCTTGTCGCATTCCAAGGTGCGACAAATGTGGTAAATTGGGTCATCAAACAGAAGACTGTTGGGGAAAAGGAAAGAACCGAAGTGGAAGCGGTGCTGGTAACAAGAATGGTAACGGGAAAGGGCAGAACCAAGGATGCTTCAAGTGTGGAAGCAATGATCATTTCATGAAGAACTGCCCAGAGAGAAACAACGCTCCGGCTCGAGCATTTGTGATTGGAGCAAGAGACGCACGCGAGGACCCTAACGTGGTCACCGGTACGTTTCTCATTAACAATCACTTTGCATCCATATTATTCGACACTGGCGCCGATTTTAGTTTCATGTCTGTGGAATTTAAACGCATACTCGGAATAGAATCTAGTAGATTAGAAATTCCTTATTCCATAGAACTAGCCAATGGTAAACATGTTGAATCGGGCGAAGTTGTCAGAGGCTGCACATTAGAACTTGGCGAATGAAATTTTAGCATCGACCTCCTACCTATTCAATTGGGTAGCTTCGATGTAGTAGTCGGGATGGACTGGTTGTCCAAGAACAAAGCTGAAGTTATTTGTCATGAGAAAACCATTCGCGTCCCTTTAGCGAATGGTGAAACTCTCATCGTGCATGGAGAAAAACGAGACGTGCCTCTTCGAATCATCAGTTGTATGAAGGCACAGAAGTGCTTGAGGAAAGGATGTGTCGCTTTCCTAGCACACGTTATAGACAAGAAGGCCGTGGAGCCGAAACTCGAAGACATTCCTATGGTGAAGGAATTTCCTGATGTGTTTCCTGAAGATCCGCCAGGACTACCTCCGCAACGACAAGTTGAATTCCGTATAGACTTGGTTCCAGGAGCTGCTCCTGTAGCCAAGGCACCCTATCGACTTGCACCATCCGAAATGCAAGAATTATCTACACAACTTCAGGAGTTGTTGGATAAAGGATTCATAAGGCCAAGCTTCTCACCCTGGGGAGCTCCAGTATTGTTCGTGAAGAAAAAGGATGGAACACTGCGGATGTGTATTGATTACAGGGAACTGAACAAGCTCACTATCAAGAATCGGTATCCACTACCGAGGATTGATGACTTATTTGATCAACTGCAAGGATCAAGCTACTATTCCAAGATCGACCTTCGATCTGGATACCATCAGCTGAGAATCCAAGAAGAGAGCGTGCCAAAGACTGCATTCAGAACGCGATATGGGCACTACGAATTTCTTGTGATGCCATTTGGGTTGACGAATGCACCAGCGGTCTTTATGGATCTAATGAACCGCGTATGCAAACCATATCTCGATAAATTCGTGATTGTATTTAATGATGATAGATAGATTTACTCGCGAACGAAAGAAGAGCACGAGCAACATCTCAGAACCATCTTGGAACTACTGAAGAAAGAGAAGCTTTATGCAAAATTCTCGAAGTGCGAATTCTGGATTCGCGAAGTACAATTTCTTGGTCACGTGGTGAATGAGAAGGGCATTCATGTAGACCCGTCCAAGATTGAAGCAATAAAGAATTGGGTAGCTCCCAAGACCCCGACCGAAGTCCGTCAATTTTTGGGCTTAGCGGGCTACTATCGGCGATTCATTGAGAATTTCTCAAAGATAGCTCAACCGTTAACGACCCTTACCCAGAAAGACAAGAAATACGACTGGGGTCACAAACAGGAAGAAGCCTTTCAGCTACTTAAGAACAAGCTCTGCGATGCACCGATACTATCGTTACCCGAAGGCACTGAAGACTTCGTGGTATACTGCGACGCCTCACGACAAGGCTTGGGTTGCGTGCTCATGCAACGCCAAAAAGTCATCGCTTATGCTTCAAGACAACTGAAGGTTCATGAGAGAAATTATACCACTCACGACCTGGAGCTGGGTGCAGTGGTGTTCGCCTTAAAGATTTGGCGACATTATTTATATGGTACTCGATGTACAATCTTCACAGATCACAAAAGCTTACAACACATATTTGATCAGAAGGAATTGAATATGCGCCAGCGACGTTGGGTCGAGCTGCTGAACGATTATGACTGTGAGATTAAGTACCATCCTGGAAAGGCAAACGTTGTAGCAGACGCGTTGAGCCGAAAGGAAAGGGTTAAGACCCTAAGGGTTCGAGCATTGGAAATGACGATTCGAACGAACCTCACTGCACGCATTCGAGATGCACAACAAGAAGCTCTTAAAGAAGAGAATCGTAAAGCTGAATACCTCCGGGGTGCATTGAAGTACATGGCACCAAATGAAGAGGGAGCCTTATACTTTAAAAAGCGCATTTGGGTTCCGCTCTATGGTGGCCTACGAGAAGTCATCCTTGATGAAGCGCACAAGTCAAGATACTCGATCCACCCAGGGTCGGACAAGATGTATCAAGACTTGAAAGAATATTATTGGTGGCCGAGACTCAAAAGCGACGTTGCTGTGTATGTTGGAAAATGCCTAACCTGTGCCAAGGTTAAGGCAGAATATCAGAAACCGTCCGGCCTACTACAACAACCAGAGATTCCCGTGTGGAAGTGGGAACAAATCTCGATGGACTTCATAACGAAATTACCCAGGACCCCGAGAGGGCACGATATGATATGGGTAATAGTTGATCGATTGACGAAGTCTGCGCATTTCCTACCAATCCGAGAGAAGGATAGCACTGGAAAGCTTGCAGAGATATACTTAAGAGAAATTGTGGCACGTCATGGAGTGCCAATCTCAATCATTTCAGACAGAGATGGACGCTTTGTCTCAAGAATCTGGCAATCATTTCAGGAAGCCTTTGGATCTCAGTTGGATCTGAGCACGGCATTCCATCCGCAAACAGACGGCCAGAGCGAACGGACAATACAAACGTTAGAAGATATGCTTCGCGCATGTGTCATGGATCTAGGCGGCAGCTGGGATACTCATCTACCTTTAGTTGAGTTTTCCTACAATAACAGCTATCATACGAGCATAAAAGCCGCGCCGTTCGAAGCTCTGTATGGCCGCAAATGCCGATCGCCCTTATGTTGGGCAGATGCCGGAGATAAACGTATGGTTGGTCCTGAACTTGTACAAGAGACAACCGACAAGATTGCGCAGATCCGAGAGCGCATTAAGGCGGCTCGAGAGCGACAAAAGAGCTACGCTGATCCGAATAGAAAATCGGTAGATTTCAAGGTGGGAGACAAAGTGTTGTTAAAAGTCTCACCATGGAAGGGCGTAGTCAGATTTGGAAAGCGTGGAAAGCTGAATCCACGATATATCGGACCATTCAGAATACTGAAGAGAATTGGTACCGTGGCATACAAGTTGGAGTTACCGGAAGAACTTAATGGAGTACATGATACGTTTCATGTATCCAACCTAAAGAAGAGTCCAACACAAGAAAACGTGACCATCCCGATGGATGAAGTGCATATTGATGAAGCCCTCCGATTTACAGAGCAACCCGTTGAGGTTACCGACTGGAAAGTCAACAAGACCAGGAGGAGCAGTGTGAAGCTTGTTAAAGTACGTTGGAGCTCTAAGCACGGACCCGAGTACACATGGGAACGTGAAGACCAGTTCAAGAAAAAGTATCCCCACCTATTCAAGAAGACTCCAGCGAGAGTGAGTCCAGCCTGAATTTCGGGACGAAATTCTTTTAACGGGGGGAGACTGTGACAACTGGCATAAACCGGTAATTTCCGTACACTTTAATCATTATTTAATGATTGCAATTATGTGCTTAATTGTCAGCAATGTCTGAACACATGATTAAACAAGTGAATTCATGCACGTTGTATACTACAAAATATTGCTTTATGCATAAACGAGAGCGTTGCGTCAAAAATAATAGTAAACTCACCGGTAAGACACACTGTGTCGACTGAACTGCAGAAAGCAGTCAGACAATAAAATTGGAGCCTAGGTGTAGGTCCGACAACAAGAATGCATTAAAACCCAAAAGTACATACAAGGGTTAATATATATGCAATACGAAAGCAAATATAAGCACCAAAAAGCACCCGAAACGCACTTTAAGTGCAGAATTTATATAATTCAGCAATAAATCAGCATTTAGACATATAAATATTATGCAGAAATTTCGTTTTATTATCCAGAATACTTCCCTAAGTGTTGGGAATTGAAAGGATACAAAAAGGTACTTATTAAACACTAAAAGGTGCAATTTAGCACTTTAACGAATCGGTATGTATCCGAATAACCGGACTATACCCGAAACACGAAAATATTGTTATTTCCATTATTTATCTTTTTCTGAGCCAGTTAGGGTCCCTGAACACCCTAACACCCATTGTAACGCGTGACACACCACTAACCAAGTTAACTACTTAACTAACCTACTTATCTTAACTAGTAGCTAACTAACTACTTGAAAACAAACTAGAACCCCCCCCCCCATGGCCGATTTCGGTCCCCATGTAACTAGAGCAAGTACCACTCTTGATTATTATATTTACTTATGTCTAATATCTAGTAGACATAGTAACCTTTGGTCCATAATCACAAGCTTTGTCTATAAGATCTAACATTAACACACATGATCATTTCACTCAACATTAAACAACACACACACCCTCCTCTCTCTCTCAAAGGCTACGGCCAAACACCCCTTGAACACACAACCATTTCCAAGCTTTGATCTCGCCATTCCAAGTCCATACAAGTGTCGAGGATCTCGTATTAGGAAGCTTGGAGCAAACGGAGTTCGAAGGACCTCTTTATCTAGCTTTTATCCACCTCTTTTGCGCATAGATTCTTCCCTAGCCTCGAGCTAGAGGTATAATGCTTAAAACTCATATTTGAACTAATCTAAAGTGGTTAAAAGAATTTTTATCGGATAAAACTCGTTAACATGCAAGATGATGCTTTAAAGCCTACTTAAAACACTAAAAATGGTGGTTAATAGCACATAAGTTGTGTAAATGATGTAGTATTCGAAATGTATGATTATTGAGACCCGATCTATGATTGTGGTAGCTCGGACCACCATTTAACCCGATGTAGTCATGTTCTTGGATCATGACATAAGGTTATGTTAGAAGATATAAGGGTTAAAAGGTGAAACTCTACCACACATGAAACATGAACTTGTGTAAAAGTATTTTTACTTGCAAAATATTGTTCAAAACTAGTAGATCTAAAGATCTACAAGTGGTTTTTCGGAAGAACCAAGCAAAAATATTAGTCTTGTTTAAAACCCGGATCTTATCCGAACTAAAAGCATTTTTAGTAAATAAACAAGTGTGTAGACACTTGTGTCACAAGAAAATTTAACAAAGAAGTATTTTTGCGAATCTTGACTAGAAGTTGTGAAACTTCATATTCTTTAAAAATAAAGTTTTTAAGAAATTAAACTTATTTTTAAAGATAACAAGACTTACTAAATGTGCTAGTAAGTTACTACACATTTTTGTAAATATTCAAGTTCATGAAATGGAGAAATTAGTGACTATTGTTGATGATTATTGTTGATAATTGTTGTTGATGATTGATAATGATTTAAAAGAAAATAAACACACGTTTTGAAAACGTGGGAAACCTCCATTTTTAGGGGAAACTCTGTCAAAATTTTTATAAATTTTGACACTTAGAAAAAAATATAAGTTTTTGAGAAACTTATTCCCTAAAAATGTATTTAAAAGTATTACCAAGGTTTCCCTAATTTTTGGTGATGAGAAATGGTGATTTTTCAAGAATAAAAATGGATATTAAGTATATATTTTTGAAAGAAAAATATATATTATTTGATCACCAACTTTTGTGCTAAGTGTATATAGTATGTGTTATACGTGCTAGTGTATTAAGACTTAAAAATACACTAATTACTCATGAGGAGTAGAAATATAAAAATACACATACAACATACAAAATACATAATTCGGGTGCAAAGTGCAAAACACAAAAGACTTATATTTATTTTTGGAGAAAATAATATAAGTAAGATACGTAGTTAAAAATATAGAATATTTTTAACACAAGAATATATACAAAAGAGAGTGACTGTACTTGTGCGACGCAAGTCTAGTGACTAACGTTAAGAAAACGCGTATAGGTTACGACGTTAATTAAGCAAATCCGGTGGAGTTTACGATGCTAGGAACGCAAAGTTGTGAGTTCATGCTCCCCCTTTTCTCTTTAACTGTTTTCAGTTTTTATAACTTCAGGGGTGAAATACATGTACAAATGTACAAAATTTATAATTGGTATGATATAAATACAAGAAGTACACTTGGTGAGAACGAGAACCAAGTGTGACGAAATATAAGAATACAAGAAGAACACTTGGTGAGAACGAGAACCAAGTGTGATGAAATATAAGAATATGAGAAGCACACTTGGTGAGAACGAGAACCAAGTATGAGGCGCTATGAGAAATGATAACAAGAAACGCGCTTGGTGAGAACGAGAACCAAGTAGGATGCGTTATGAGAAATAGTGTCACGAATAGGGTACAGAAGCACCATTAATCGTGTACATACTTAGACCGCAGAACAAAAGGTTAGATCTAACGGGTGCCTGGCAGCCTCACACTCGGTCGGGGCGAGAATCGAGTAGTGCTTTTGTGTCTCAGAATATACCAATTAAATGCCTTAGGTTTGGTGACTTCCTATGTCGTGCAACATGTTAATGGCTTTGCAACCCATTAACAATCTGATAATTACAGAAATACTGTATTTACATAAAATTCATACCATACTAAAATTGATATATAAGTTGAAGTACGTGGGGTACTCAAGAGGATTGATATATAACTTGAAGTACGTGGGGTACTCAAGAGGATTGATATATAACTTGAAGTACGTGGGGTACTCAAGAAAAGATTGAATTATACATGGGTACGTGGTGTACACATGAAACTGGATTTATATATGAAAACTTGATTTACTCACAAACTATGCTTTCATACAAAGTATACAAACATGAAATACAAAACTGCATGAATTCACACCAACATTATGTTGACGTTTTTTCCAAAAACTCACATGTATTTCAGGTAACTAGGATGGATGTGCGCGCGGTCTTGCTTATGCTCGTGGATGTCGCTTGTGTTTAACTTTAAATAAAGTTGTAAACTTTTAAGACAATGTTTTAGGCTGTCTAGCGATGTAAACGCTAAACTTATGTTTTCAAATCATGGTATTTGATGTTATTTTACGAGCATGTAGCATGTTTACTCTTCGTATGCAATGAGAACCTTTCATGATCACACCTCGTGCTTCCGCCGCAGAAAGGGGTGTGACACACCGAACTCGTAGGTGGGTTGAATGGCTCGTATCTTCGTCTTGCCATGCCTCCAAATACACCGGTTTGTAAGAAAGATATCACTTTGTTGGGTTTTGGGGCGTGCTAAGGTATAAGGTTGAACATGAATACGGATTCACCATGTAACGAGGAATTAGGGGAAATAACTTTGTGGTCGATAGAAGGGTGATTCGATTGCTGGCACTACAATGAGAAGCATACACCGCGTATGCTTTTTGTGTTCGAGACATGCAAACAGGAACCCGAAAAGTGTAGACTTACTAGAGCACTTCAAGAATCCAGATTATCGTTCGGATGAGGGAACAAGTCTCACCACTTAAGTCGAGAAAAGAAATGCGTGAGTAAGAAGGATGTCGTCGTTCCTTCTAACATCACATGATATGGGGTTGTCTCCCCTTCGTCGATTCGTTCCCATATCTTCTCTATGTGGTCCGTAGCAGGCGTCTCCTAAGCAGGTATATCGAGTAATCGTTCACCGCGTCGATTCGCTCAAATCCAGGTGTGACATCAGGAAACATGTGGACGTGGACTTGGAATAACTGGTTTCTTACCCTCAACGTGTTGTGGTTTCGAGTCGAGGTTAGGAGAATTCACTCCTATTTAGCGCCTATTAAGTTTGCGTAGTTTTCGTATAATTCACAGTGTCGAGTACTAAATATGCAACTACATATTTACGCACATATGCTAAGAATATATATACACATTTACACACATGAGCTATACACAAGTAACGCCAACAATTTACAATTACCAGGTGAGTATCAGAGTCTGATGAGCCTTGCAATCCGAAGTGTGATGTCGTGGTGGTTTCCATCAAAGAACGGTTATAGTCTGGTTTTCGTATAAAAATATTTTACGTCTTAAAAATATTTTATATCTTAAACCTAGTTCACTATAACCAATGGCTCTGATACCAATCTGTCACACCCTCAAAATCCACACGCGGAGTATTACCGCGAGGCATGTGACGACCAGGATTTTAGCCACTAATTATTTTTAACGGATTAGTTATTGTTATAAACATTAGCATAATTAGTGACCTAATTTAAAATTTCATAAAACATGGTTCTAGTTTGCAGCGGAAGGGAAAGTAGAACATATCGTAATTTAAAACCACAAGTTTGTTATCATGAAACTTACAAACCACGCACTCCATCCGATTGCAACGTCCGTCCTAAACTGTATCGAGCAACCTGCAAAGCATGCAGTAGAGTGTCAACATAACATTGGCGAGTTCACGTGTTTGTAGTTTTTCAGTTTTAATTCCAAAAACTTGTTTTAACCAGTTAATTTATCCGTTTATACATGCCATGGGGAGCTATCCCATAAGTGAGCGACTAAACTGTTTTTCCAATACCGAATACTTACTTAACCGTACGTTTCCGCAGTGCCCCGTTTGTCAATGTTCTATCATCATTGACGGTTTGCCTAAGTCTATTAGTTCACGCCTGTTCCCAGTAACAAGGGTCGGTGTGAGGCTGGTCGAGCCTAAATAGCGCTATCAACTAATAACCCGTTGCCTGGCCCCGGTGATTAATCGGTATTAAGTAGTAGGGACTTGAGTGATAGAGTTTCGTTTAGTGTTGCTCGTTGCATTTTCGTACAAACAGTAATTAACTAAGAGTCCCGCATAAGGGGAGAAAAGTAGTTTGTATCCCTCACAAGGGGATAGTGTTGTTACCCGTATCCCACACAAGAAGATAGAAATACCGTATCCCGCACAAGGAGATAGTAAGCAATCCCAAACCAGGAAAAGTGTTTCATTCCGTTTCCCAACCACCGGGAACGCATGCTTTGAGTAAAAAGTAGTGAACTCACCTTTGCTTTGCTCGGTTGACAATTTACTTGTGTTACGTTGGTCAACCATACCCTATTATGGTTATTAATATTTATTAGGTTCGTTTGCAAGTAATGTCACGTATAAATTACATGTATCTAACACATAGCATGTAAGTCAAACCATCATGTATCATGTAGAGCATGTAAGTCAAATTGTCATGTAACACGTAGAGTATGTGGGCCCTTATTTAAATTTATAGTGAAAGCCCAATAGTGAGAACAGTAATCAGCGTACGGCCCAAATACGTTACGAGTGGGACATTAGTCGAGACCATGAGGTCTCGACTCGCAATCTAGAGATCTCGAGTCGAAACCAAAGGATCTCGAGTCACAAAACATTAGTCGAAACCTCAAGGTTTCGAGTCAGGATTTGAGTTGGAATCAAGGAGGTCTCGACTCGCAACCGGATAGGTTTCGAGTTGTAACCAAAAAGATCTCGAGTCGCAACCGGACAGGTTTCGACTCGCAATCTCAGTCGGATTTAAACACATGTTTTTGCATCCATCTTGTCATCATTTTGTGCACACATTTAAACATTACTCAATCAAGCACCAACCATGAAATCAAATCTATCGTTCATTTTGATATCATCGAACAACCTAGTATGTGAACTCCGAGTTGCATCACCCAAGCAGTTTATCATCGACAAACAATAAACCATCAAAACAATCATCAAAACGATTTTCATTCTCACAAGCATTCATGTTTACACATCATCAATCCTAGTGCATACGTATAACAAATCAGAGTGTTCACTGTTATCCAAAATTATTTCCTTCATTAACCCAAGTTATCTATTCATTCAACCCTAAAACACGAAACATACAAAGAGAGACACACCTACTAACAGCAAACCCATGTTCAGTTATTTCATAAAAAATATCCATATTATCAAATTTTTGTCCAAGGCCCTTAGCTTTTTACAAAATTATCAAATTTCATCACAGTAACCATTAGACTCTTAACATATGAAAAGTCCATAGTTCACTGATTTAAGATATGTCAGCTTGTTTGCACCAATTTATACTTTCATTTCTAACTCAAAAATCACAAGAAATCGAGACAACAATTGGCCAAAGAAAACATCATACTTGTGATAACAAGCATACACAAACAGGAAACAACAAACATTTAAACCATTCTTTCTATACCGATTCTAATATTGTTTATAATCAATGTCTTCAAAACAATTTTTGCATTTAAACAAACAAACAGTGGCCAATATACAACCAGGATTCATAATAAACACCAATAACATGTTACTGACCGAAGGGTTAGAAGGAGAGGGTGTGCGTGTGCCATTGCTTCAGCCCGGTTCAGAGCTCCGGTGGTCGCTGCTGCCACCGATCTGCCACCGTTTTCCATCATCATCATCACCTTCTCAGCTGCACTCCACCGCACACCGCACCATCAAAACCACCTCTACTGCCACCCGTCGACTTCTCCATCCTGCCGATGTCACCACCACTCGAGTTCTCGGGCAACTACCACACGAGCCACCATTGTTGTAGCCGCTGCTGATGATGTTGTTCCTCGTCGGGAGGCGGCACGCAGCCGGGAGGCCACTGTCGCACCACCATAGAAGGGTGGTCGGCCATCTCCTCCCTTTCTCTCTCTCTCTCTCTCTTCGATTCTCTCTCTAAAAGTCTAAAGAGTCAGGTTTGAAGTTATGTAGAAGGGGAGGTGATGTGTGGTCGGACTGCCGTGAGCTACCGTCAGAGTGGACTTTCGCCGGAATTAGAACGGTGGCCACACTCCTGCTCTCTAAAACTTTCTCGGGTCTCTCTCTAAATTATTCAGGAGTGTGTGTTGTGTAGAGAGAAGGAGTTATGGGGGCTAGGGTTTTGAAGGAGATGGGAAAAAATGAGGAGATGAAGATGATAAGGTGTTTAAATACCTAGGGTTTAGGTAGGTTAGGTGAGTTGGGTTGGGCTTAGCCCATGTACACGAATTTTCTTGATATAAGTATCGTGTTTAAACGAACTGGCCCGCTTCAATTAACGGTTAAATGTAATGGTAAATATATGTTTGTCTCGGGTTATCCATTAAATAACATGTTTCCTTCGTCGCGGATTATATAATAATATCAATAATAAATACAAGTATTACTAAAATACCCTTCTCTCGATGACGAGAGTACGGGTTGTCATAATATTACACCCGTCCCATTATCTAAACACAAACCTAAAACCCAATTGTAAAACAAATAGTATATTAAATATACTTTAGTTTTTAATAATATAATTTTCAGTTGTATATCAAAAGTATACTTTGGATTTATAAATAACATATTAAACTATGCTTTGGTTTTGTAAATAACATATTAAACTATGTTTTGGTTATTAACAAAAATATATGTTGGTTTTGTACAATATCACATATGAGAGCATATCAAAATATACAAAAGTAATGTGATTTAAGAATTCATTCAGACCTAGTGCATCAAAATACACCTTTGAGACTATAGGAATACCACAAAGGCAATCCCTATTTGGATGGAGAAACAAATTGGTTTCAGACATTCCATGACAATAGGAATGGGGTGTCAAATAGTTCCTTGATCGCTTCAAATGACACCACACACCACCTATTTATAGTTGTTGCTAGTTCGCTTGAGAATGACACAGTTCGGTTTCAAGCGAACTCACATCAGATTATTTCGCTTGAACCGCATTTTGTTACTTTCAAGCGAAATGTCACACTAACATGTAATCTAACCCTAATTTCGACCCTGTTGTGTGCTCATTCATCCTATCTAGACATAAGACTCGATTAAGACAAAGTTAACAGACACTATGTGCACCAACAGACTCCCCCTTAGATGTTGACGAAGTCTTCGGCGTCGAGTCTTTAGTCTTTGTCTCTCTCCAAATTAATTTATCATTGTAAAAACTCTCTTCAATCTTTATCTTCAAACGTTAATCTTCAATCTCCCCTTTGATTGTTGATCCAGAATCTTGACTCCCCCTTTCGCAGACTCCCCCTCTCGATCAGCTAGGGCTCGAATTCTGGTTCAAACTTTAACATTTTGTTGCCATGGGAAACTTGATTCCTGTATAATCTCTACCCAAATATAAGATATATGATAATAATAATCTCAATTCAAAATTTACCATTTAATCTTCAGAGTTAGAAATCCACTTAAGTATTCAGGTTCAAATTAATGACCCTGATTACTCAATTAATCTACCAAGTCCAACTTAATGACCTTGGTTGATCTGAGATAAATCACACTGACATTTGTTCAACATATTCAAACATTTTCTGAAAATTACAAGTTTCAAGTTAATGAACTTGCTTCAACTTTTCAACTTTCACAAACTTATTATGTTTAGCTCCAAACTCATCCTCTAGTCCAGAAACTTCCTGCATCTGTTTCAAATTGTGAATCTAAAGATCAACTCTCCACTTTGGTTTGTCAGAAAATAAAGAAAAAATGTAAAATCTTTTTGAATTTTTAATAAAGTTTCTAAACTAGAAATGAAATACAGAACTAAAATGCAGTAAAACTAAACTATTTACAAATATATTTTTGGTTGAGCGTGTTAGGGAATCATATCAACTATTTGACAAGTCACAAGTACCGTTAAGCTTTGATTACATATTGAGACTTAAACAATTCGCTTAGATTGTCGATATACTGATCCACTTAAATTCTCACACAATTTTCAATCTGTCCAGGATACGGATTTAGTATTTTAGAAACTTAAACTTATACGTGTGTCCCACCTCTTGAATATACTCCTGTATCCAGATCCCAATATTCAGTCTTACAGGTGACTATACAACAGATGATATCTGTAAGGGAATAAATTATGATCAAAACCGTGAGAGCTCAGGTCAGAACTACCGTTCAGCAGAGAGATCACGATTCGACTTGAGTGTGTCCCCTTTAGAGGATCTTTTTTACAACAGCATTGCTAAGCAATTTTATTGTCTTATCATTTATGCTGAGGGTGATGCTATGTTTCAAGCATTGCGGAAAGTATTTTTCGGGGACTAGGTCAGAACTTCCATTCAGCAGAAGTCCCGGAATAATACCCCAGATATCACTGAGTATAAAGACCTAGTATATCAGAAAGAGGAATCTTTCAAACAAGATTTCAGGGGTTACCTATATATCCAAGTAGTGTTCCCCACGAAATAAGTAAGTAAAGATTTAAGTTTATATCCCGAACAAACATACTAAATGTGTAAAAACCTATCGGCACATCATCAGCGAGACTGTTTAATGCATTTAAACTTTCCATTTCTTTAGCATACCGTGACTGTCAAGCCGATGTACTATCATTTTCCCTTTTTACACAAGCTCTATTCTAGTTTTCTAACGTTTTTGGATTTTGAAAATATCTCATATTTTTGTATTTTTGAATTTTTTTTAATGTTTTTTTATTTTCTGAAAATATTACCCTATACCTCCCCCTAAATACCAAAACAAGTAAAAATCGACAAACCATTGCAGATTGCTTCTCAACATCATCTACAATGTCTCCTTTGTGACACTTGGGTCACTGCGACCATCAAACAAATGCCAAGCCAATGAAATATTGTATTTCATACTTGGGATCTGTATAAATATGTGTATCTTTTGCATATATCAATTCTTGTTCGATTTCAAGCTCTAAATCGCTTTCTGGAAGGTTATACGCGCACTGATGCGAAAATATAACCATTTTAATGCAACAAACACTCTGGAATAGTGAAATAGGCTTAACATACCTAAAATAACCTTTACATAACTTAGAAATAAGTTTTGAAGGCTTTGGTATGTCAAAATCAAGTTAATTCGCTTACAGGGACTAAACATGACAAACTGCGAAAGTATGCCAATTTGAACTGTAACAGAACTTCCGGAACATGACCATAAGTTAAACACACCTTAAGTATCCTTTATATAGCTTAGAAATAGGCTTTGAGGGGTTCGGTGTGCTAAAATAAACATTTGGGTCATTCAGGAACTAAAAGCGTCAAAAAGTGCACAAGTTTGCATTTTCGCGCATAACTTACGTTCTGAATACATCTGGACATCCAAAAATTTATGTAAGAACTAAAATATTTTACTTTAGTGTTTGGCATGAGAAAAATCCATTCGTCGCGCGATTTGGATCGTTTTTCGCGCTTATGCGCATTCCGTCGTAATTAACCGAACATCTCGATCGTACGACCAAACGAACCGACATCCTAGATATTTTTTAGCATGTTTTGAGTTCCCTATACTTTAACTTCATTTTAGGGCCTTGAAATGAGGTTAACGGGGTTCAAACGCATCGAAAATAGCTTAAACGGGCTGTAGGGACCATTTCTGCCGTTTTTGAAACTTTGCTGAAACTGGTAGGCAGTGGCGTAGCGCGAGCACTAAGGCCTTTACCAGTGGCGCTACGCGACTGCCTAGTCTGGACAGAAACTTTGCAGAAACATCGAATCTGGTCCGTTCCACTTTCGCACACGGTTTTGGGCAATACCATGGGCTCAAATGGTTTTCTAAAACCTGGGTTTTGAGGTCGAGGGTTGAGATTGAAGCACGGTTAACGAGGAACGATCTTAACAGCTCTATGAATCCTATAAATACCCCTTTCCTTCATTGGCCAAAACCCACTAGAATCTTGATTTGAGAAGCTCTAAGTTGAAACAATTGTTTCATACCTAAGCTACTTGGATCGAGGTTAGCATTCGGGGACCCTTCGTAAGTATTCTTTCGTTCTTTTATTGCTTTTTGAGTCTGAAAGTCAAACTTTGTTTGACTTTCTGCATTGACCAGTTTATGGTCAATGCGAAGTTCGTTTGAACTTCGCAACGTGATTGTAATCACGATGGTTATAGTCCCTTGGGACTATGCCTACTGATTACCACGTTGTCTAGGGTCGTAAGGGTAAGCGATCTGATAAATCGCTTATACCTTCGAACCCGACCCATTTGGTCGATCATTAGGATCCAACCAAATACATTAGGTGACCATAGCATATAGGGAATCACCTTCCGAGGTTATACCCTATGGTCACATCGTTTGAGTAGTTGTATGATAGGTAGTTTATATGCCTTAGGTAAATTACCAGAATACCCTTTTCATGTATAATTGGTAATTAAGCATATGTAACCAAAACTTTGGTCACATAACTGATTATGTAACATTTTTAGGCATATAACACTTGTCATAGAGCTAGTTAGGCGTTCCGAACGCGTTTTACGCGAATGGCGCGTTAAAGTATCATAAGCTACCTTAATGGGTCGCGATGGGTCGAAAGCACTTAGGTTAGGTTTCATTTAGTATGTAGGCTTTGATAAACCATATGACACGAGTCTCCATACTCGTTTGGTTTACGAACCCTCATTCTATCTAATCCTCCGATTTAGGTCCGGTTTATTAACATAGTTACCTATATTAGGTGACGTTTGATATCCGCGATCTCTAGCATTGTTTGGTTGTTACTCAAGGACTACTAAGCAATCTCAAGTGAGTACATAGACCCCTCTTTTACCGTTTTCAAACTGTTTTGGGGTGAAACACATGTGCCTACTTGTTACTTTCATGCTTTCCTGTTTTCACATCATATACTTGCTATGTTCATTAGTACATTTATAGTACATGATTTCATTGTGATTATGCTATGTATGCCTATTGTGTGCGTACTTAATACATTGTTTTACATTACATTTATGCTATGTATGTCCATTACGTGCATACTTAGTACATTGTTTTACATTACATTACATTTATGCTATGTATGTCCATTACGTGCATACTTAGTACATTGTTTTACATTGCATTTTTGTTGCATATGCTAATCCAGCATATGAACACATTATACTACATTTTGAACCGTCGTAACCATTTGATTATATGAGCCGTTTGTAACTGTCGAACCGTGTGAACCATTTGTAACTATTGAACCGTGTGAACCGTTTGTAACTGTTGAACCATGTGAACCGTTTGTAACTGTTGAACCGTGTGAACCATTTGTATCTGTTGACATGATTTACATTTGACAATAGACATTGGACTATACATAAACATTTCTACAATTGTTAAACATTACATCTTGATGGTTTGGTTTGAGTAAGTGATTTAAGTAACGAGGCGTGTGTAATATGATACAAGCATGGTGGATACGCCACTGGTACTTCCTATATATAAGTGTTTGTATGGAATTACATATCGTAGCGTTATTTGAATCATTTCAATTTGAGACATATAGCATTTTATACAGATAATATACTTTTCACAAGACAGTGTTTTACAAACAAACTCATTTTACTTGGTTATTCATTTAACCTTACATTTATCTATACATATCATCTGATCTTATTGTTTTTCAAACAATTTACAAAACAAAGCAAATTACAAGGTTCATGACTAAACATTTTCTCAAACATAAGTCATGAATTCTGTTTTCACAAAACCTATGTATCTCACATGCATTTTTATGCTGACGTACCTATTTTCACATGTGTTTTCAGGATATGATGCATAGGACTTATCAAGACATACTTAGGCGGACCTGTGCCTTAGTGACTTAAAACGAGACAAGAACTAGTTAATTTTTGTTATATACTCTTTGTTTCTGTTTAAAACAATGTAAACTTTCATGTTTGATTAATAAAACGAAACTTCAATTGCCATGGATTTGAAACAATTAATTCTGTTACAACACTCCCCGACATTTCCGCCACGTTGTGTTTGTTCTACGTGGTTGGGGTGTGACAGAAAAGATGGTATCAGAGCCAATGGTTATAGGGAATTAGGTTATTAGTAATGTCTTGACCTAGTCTATAACCTTCTTAGGACCCTAACGCGAGTTTACTTTTGTTTAGTCATAAAACAATACCGTCACCTATCCTTAGGCGACGACCACAACAAGAACATAAATTTCAAAACCGCTTTGAAAACTAATCATCTGTTCTAGGATGATTGATTACTAGGTTTTGAACCCTCTATTGTAAGGTTTTGAACCCTCTGTTATAAGGTTTTGAACCCCTTTGAATTTTCAAAAATCTCGTCAAGGTTTTGGGTTTTAAATAATGTGAACACGTGCAAACTGGAAGGGTGAATGCCTGTATTCTGGGTTTTCTGTCTAGGCAAGCACTTCGTATATATCTCATCAGACGCGAGACCAGTTGTGCTTACCTGGGAATTCTTGGGATGAGTGTTCACTTATAGGCGAGCATGTCTTCGCGATACATTATTTTTGACCTATTTACTTTGATTAATCACCGGGGTCGTTTGTTGCTTTGTAGTAACAGACAAATGACCACTGTCCTTGCTTTCATCAGATTTGTTCATCTCATTCTTTTTGTCTAATTCTCTCACTCATTTCAATTCATGTTTCCCCTTTTAGAATGCCTCCACGACGCGAAAATCCGGTATCTATTGAAGATCTGGAAGCAGTCATTACACAGCAAATAACTGTTGCAATCCCGAACATCGTTGCCCAATGTAACCAAGCCCCCAACAACAATAATGCCCCCTGCAGCTTCAAGACGTTCAACTCGGCTAAGCCATCAAAGTTTTCTAGGTCTCAAGGAGCGACTGCACTTCTGCAATGGTTTGAGAGTCTAGAGAGCACCTTCAGACATGTTCAATGTACAAACGAGCGAAAGGTAGATTTTGCATCTAGTGTCTTTGAGAAACGAGCTTTGACGTGGTGGAACGGTGTGGTGAGAGATAGGGGTGCCGAAGTGGCACTGGCTCAAACGTGGGAAGAACTTCGAGCACTGATGATGAAGGAATTTTGTCCTCGTCATGAGATCAGGGCCTTGGAAAGGGAATTCGACGATCTTAAGCAAGACAGCGGTGAACATCGAGCATACACTGATCGATATGAGGAGCTGAGCCTGTTGTGTCCTACCATGGTTACGCCTTTGGATAAGGCGATCGAGAAATACATTGATGGTCTCCCTGACTCAATACAAGACATTGTGACTGGTAGCAACCCTACTACAGTTAGGCAGACCATTTAGCTAGCTGCAACCTTGACTGAATCTCAGATCAGGAAACGTAAGCTTTTCCGAAAGGGTGACAAGAAACCGGTCGAAGAATCGAACCCAATCAAGGAATCAAAGACCATGGATGAACTGACTGGATCCCCTAAGAAGTCAAAGAAGCGAAAGGCTTCTCAGAACTTCGTCATGGTTACTCACAATGATCAAGCTGTCCCCAACCAACTAGCTCAACCCCCTGCTAGGAAGCCGTACAATGGAACTGCACCCTTGTGCAACCAATGTAGCCTCCATCATCATGCCAATGTAAAGTGCCGCAAATGCCAAACTTGTGGATTTATAGGTCATACAGCAAGAGTCTGCCCAGCTGCAGCTGCACCAAACCAAGCTGGCAACAATCCTGCTCAAGGTCGTTTTCTACCAGGTTCTTGCTTCAACTGTGGCGAGATGGGTCATTTCCGAAGAAATTGCCCAAAGCTTGCTAATGCAAATCCAGCACAGGGATGAGCATCTGACTTACTAGAAGACAACATCGTTTAGAAATAATCACGTCTTATGTATTATTTTCTTTTGTTGTCAAGGTCCAAGAAACAGTTGTTATCGTTGTTTATAAATAAATCTTTTATTTACATTGCAATGTATTTATGTGGTTGTATGTATAAACAACATATCCCTTACAATACTGACAATCAAGGAATCGTATTCCTTGAAAAGCAAACTACCCCCAAAATATTTCATCTTATGATCTCTTGCGTTTTCCACGAAATTCCTAAGTACCCGTTTATTCTAAGGAAACGAAGTACAAGGCGCAAGTTACAACACGAGACGAATACCCACTCCTTAATGGGGTACCTAAGGATATTCCGTAAATCCTTAATTGTTGTATACCTTAATTCGAATGTGGTGATTCCTTGTAAACAAAATCGAATTTTGGGAGATCATCCTATCTCTTCAGATAGATCCCAGAGGACATTGAAGTCCAGCGACTGGTTTCCTGATGTACTTTGAATATCCATATTCAATCACTAACAAGTTAATAACAATTAATAACCAAGAAAACAATTATGTGATTAAGTGCTTATGTGTTCCCTTTTATGTTTTTGTGTGATCCAATTTATGTTATCCAAATCCTCGTAGAACCTTTCGTATCTTCATATGAGAGATTCGTAGTAGGATACCCAAAGGTACTACATAAAATCCTTAATGGACCACTACGTTGTAGTTAAGTTCCTTGGATTATAAAGTACTACTCCATAATTAGACCCCTTGAGTGGTCTAGTTAAACAGATTGATCCAAAAATCTGGTTAGGAACATCATGTGATGATATAGCTGAAAGGATTCCTTGGTGGCCTAATTAATAAGATCATCCGTCGATCTAATTAAAAGGACCCTATGGTAGTCTAGTCACCCTCATCACCGATTTGATTTTCCTCCCCTAAACATTACAAAACAAACTGTGCGGACTGTGCAAGGAATTACGTAATTATGGATGCATACATAATTATGGAATTTAGTGCACAGAAACCACAGCGAGCTTTGTCATGTGCCTAGAAGTTAACTCTATTCATTTCCGTTTTTGAGGAAGCACCCGTTGAAAATGACTCTGTTTGTTCATTTTCGTTTCTGAAGATTGTCCATTGAGGAAATGAATATCCGTTTGTCTGTCCTTTTCATTTCCATTTCTGAGGAAGCACCCATTGAAAATGACTCCGTTTGTTCATTTTCGTTTCTGAAGATTGTCCGTTGAGGAAATGAATATCCGTTTGTCTATCCTTTTCATTTCCATTTCTGAGGAAGCACCCGTTGAAAATGACTCTGTTTGTTCATTTTCGTTTCTGAAGATTTTCCGTTGAGGAAATGAATATCCGTTTGTCTATCCTTTTCATTTCCATTTCTGAGGAAGCACCCTTTGAAAATGACTCCGTTTGTTCATTTTCGTTTCTGAAGATTGTCCGTTGAGGAAATGAATATGCGTTTGTCTATCCTTTTCATTTCCATTTCTGATGAAGCACCCGTTGAAAATGACTCCGTAAGTTCATTTTACGTTTCTGAAGATTGTCCGTTGAGGAAACGAATCCCCGTTTGTTAATTCCTTCATTTCCGCTTCTGAAGAATACTCGTTGAGGAAAATGACTCCGTCTGTTCATTTTCGTTCTGAAGAATGTCCGTTAAGGAAATGACAGGATTATGCCTTACATATCTCTGGTGGTTATTTGACACAAAGTCACAAATAGACTCCTACGAATAAATTTCGGGACGAAATTTCCTAAAGTAGGGGAGACTGTGACACTTGGGTCACTGCGACCATCAAACAAATGCCAAGCCAATGAAATATTGTATTTCATACTTGGGATCTGTATAAATATGTGTATCTTTTGCACATATCAATTCTTGTTTGATTTCAAGCTCTAAATCGCTTTTTGGAAGGTTATACGCGCACTGATGCGAAAATATAACCAGTTTAATGCAACGAACACTCCGGAATAGTGAAATAGGCTTAACATACCTAAAATAACCTTTACATAACTTAGAAATAAGTTTTGAAGGCGTTGGTATGTCAAAATCAAGTTAATTCGCTTACAGGGACTAAACATGACAAACTGTGAAAGTATGCCAATTTGAACTGTAACAGACCTTTCGGAACATGACCATAAGTTAAACACACCTTAAGTATCCTTTATATAGCTTAGGAATAGGCTTTGAGGGGTTCGGTGTGCTGAAATAAACTTTTGGGTCATTCAGGGACTAAAAGCGTCAAAAAGTGCACAAGTTTGCATTTTCGCGCATAACTTACGTTCTGAATACATCTGGACATCCAAAAATCTATGTAAGCACTAAAATATTTTATTTTAGTGTTTGGCATGAGAAAAATCCATTCGTCGCGCGATTTGGATCGTTTTTCGCGCTTATGCGCATTCCGTCGTAATTAACCGAACATCGCGATCGTACGACCAAACGAACCGACATCCTAGATATTTTTGAGCATGTTTTGAGTTCCCTATACTTTAACTTCATTTTAGAGCCTTGAAATGAGGTTAACGGGGTTCAAACGCATCGAAAATAGCTTAAACGGGCTGCAGGGACCATTTCTGCCATTTTTGAAACTTTGCTGAAACAGGTAGGCAGTGGCGTAGCGCGAGCACTAAGGCCTTTACCAGTGGCGCTACGCGACTACCTAGTCTGGACAGAAACTTTGCAGAAACATCGAATCTGGTCCGTTCCACTTTCGCACACGGTTTTGGGCAATACCATGGGCTCAAATGGTTTTCTAAAACCAGGGTTTTGAGGTGGAGGGTTGAGATTGAAGCACGGTTAACGAGGAACGATCTTAACGGATCTACGAATCCTATAAATACCCCTTGCCTTCATTTTCCAAAACCCACTAGAATCTTGATTTGAGAAGCTCTAAGTTGAAACCATTGTTTCATACCTGAGCTACTTGGATCGAGGTTAGCATTCGGGGACCCTTCGTAAGTATTCTTTCGTTCTTTTATTGCTTTTCGAGTCTGAAAGTCAAACTTTGTTTGACTTTCTGCATTGACCAGTTTATGGTCAATGCGAAGTTCGTTTGAACTTCGCAACGTAATTGTAATCACGATGGTTATAGTCCCTTGGGACTATGCCTACTGATTGCCACGTTGTCTAGGGTCGTAAGGGTAAGCGATCTGATAAATCGCTTATACCTTCGAACCCGACCCATTTGGTCGATCATTAGGATCCGACCAAATACATTAGGTGACCATAGCATATAGGGAATAACCTTCCGAGGTTAAACCCTATGGTCACATCGTTTGAGTAGTTGTATGATAGGTAGTTTATATGCCTTAGGTAAATTACTAGAATACCCTTTTCATGTATAATTGGTAATTAAGCATATGTAACCTAAACTTTTGTCACATAACTGATTATGTAACATGTTTAGGCATATAACACTTGTCATAGAGCTAGTTAGGCGTTCCGAACGCGTTTTACGCGAACGACGCGTTAACGTAGCATAAGCTACCTTAATGGGTCGCGATGGGTCGAAAGCACTTAGGTTAGGTTTCATTTAGTATGTAGGCTTTGATAAACCATATGACACGAGTCTCCATACTCGTTTGGTTTACGAACCCTCATTCTATCTAATCCTTCGATTTAGGTCCGGTTTATTAACATAGTTACCTATATTAGGTGACGTTTGATATCCGCGATCTCTAGCATTGTTTGGTTGTTACTCAAGGACTACTAAGCAATCTCAAGTGAGTACATAGACCCTTCTTTTACCGTTTTCAAACTGTTTTGGGGTGAAATAAATGTGTCTACTTGTTACTTTCATGCTTTCCTGTTTTCAGATCATATACTTGCTATGTTCATTAGTACATTTATAGTACATGATTTCATTGTGATTATGCTATGTATGCCTATTGTGTGCGTACTTAGTACATTGTTTTACATTACATTTATGCTATGTATGTCCATTACGTGCATACTTAGTACATTATTTTACATTACATTACATTTATGCTATGTATGTCCATTACGTGCATACTTAGTACATTGTTTTACATTGCATTTTTGTTGGATATGCTAATCCAGCATATGAACACATTATAATACATTTTGAACCGTCGTAACCATTTGATTATATGAACCGTTTGTAACTGTCGAACCGTGTGAACCATTTGTAACTATTGAACCGTGTGAACCGTTTGTAACTGTTGAACCGTGTGAACCGTTTGTAACTGTTGAACCGTGTGAACCATTTGTATCTGTTGACATGATTTACATTTGACAATAGACATTGGACTATACATAAACATTTCTACAATTGTTAAACATTACATCTTGATGGTTTGGTTTGAGTAAGTGATTTAAGTAACGAGGCGTGTGTAATATGATACAAGCATGGTGGATACGCCACTGGTACTTCCTATATATAAGTGTTTGTATGGAATTACATATCGTAGCATTATTTGAATCATTTCAATTTGAGACATATAGCATTTTATACAGATAATATACTTTTCACAAGACAGTATTTTACAAACAAACTCATTTTACTTGGTTATTCATTTAACCTTACATTTATCTATACATATCATCTGATCTTATTGTTTTTCAAACAATTTACAAAACAAAGCAAATTACAAGGTTCATGACTAAACATTTTCTCAAACATAAGTCATGAATTCTGTTTTCACAAAACCTATGTATCTCACAGGCATTTTTATGCTGACGTACCTATTTTCACATGTGTTTTCAGGAGATGATGCATAGGACTTATCAAGACATACTTAGGCGGACCTGTGCCTTAGTGACTTAAAACGAGACAAGAACTAGTTAATTTTTGTTATATACTCTTTGTTTCTGTTTAAAACAATGTAAACTTTCATGTTTGATTAATAAAACGAAACTTCAATTGCCATGGATTTGAAACAATTAATTCTGTTACAACACTCCCCGACATTTCCGCCACGTTGTGTATGTTCTACGTGGTCGGGGTGTGACATCCTTCATCAACACCAATAATCTCCTCCAACACCGATAAAAGCTTCATACCATTCAGTTTTAGCAAATATTGAAAACGTGTTTTGTCAAATGCTTTGGTATGTAAATCAGCTTTTTGATCGTCAGTGTGGATTTTCTCAATTCGTATCAACTTCTTCTCGAAACAATCGCGAATGAAGTGATGACGAATTTCAATGTGTTTCGTTTTAGCGTGATGAACAGGATTTTTAGTAATGTTTATCGCTGCCTCATTATCAACAAAAATAGGGGTGTTTAGAAATTGCAAACCGTAGTCGCGCATCTGTTGCTGGATCCACAAGATCTGAGAGCAGCAACTGCTAGCAGATACATACTCCACTTCACATGTGGATAAAGCCACAGAGGTCTGCTTTTTGCATTGCCTGGTAACCAATCTTGTTTCGAAAAATTGGCACCCTGCTGTTGTTGATTTAGCATTAACTTTGCAGCATCCGAAATCGGAATCGGAATATGTTGGACCGTGTCGTGACCCTAAACGATCAGTCAAGGCAGTTCAACATCACGTATAAAGGCGGAATCAGTATACGCAACGTAACAACAGCTATTCCTTTCAATTTCTTCTTTATTAATGCTTTCTGATACAAAATTGACAGAGTTTCAGCACCTATCACATGACTTGATTTCGCTCCAATATCCTTTCAAATGACATACATATGAGGTATATATACTAGGGCTGATTTCGCTTATATGGCATGTCCATATGAGCGAAATCACATGTAACTGATTTTGCTTATATGGCATGTCCATATAAGTGGAATCACCATGTGTCATAAAAGCGAAATCACCATGACCTTTAAAGCAAAATCTCATCTAAACATTGTACATAAAAGCGAAATTAACTTTAAAAACCCTAAACTTGACTTTCTTGACTTTCTTGACTTAAGACTTGATGAAGATGCAGTCAACAGACATTCTTGTGCATCAACAGACTCCCCCTTGGATGTTGACGTAGTCTTCAGATCCTGAGTCTTCAGTCTTAGTCTTTTCTCTAACTCTCTGTCTTTACATACTTTAGAAACACAACCTGTCTCTAACTTCCATCTTCCCTTTGACTGTTGATCCAGACTCCCCCTTTCACAGACTCCCCCTCTCAATATGCTAGAATCTGAGATATCTGGTTCAAGCTTTGACAATTAGCTTCCATTGGGAATAATAAAGTCCAGAACCTGTTACTCAACCAATAAACATTACAATTCTATCTTTCCAACATAACTCACAAACTTAATCAGTTTTAGAAATCCACTCAAGTATTCAGGTCCAAGTTAATGACCCTGATCACTTGATTAATCTACCAAGTCCAAATTAATGACCTTGGTTGATCTTTTGACGAATCAATACTGATTTTAAATCAACAATTTCAAACATTTTCTGAAAATAACAAGTATCAAATTAATGAACTTGTTTTTGACTTTTCAAACAATTCAAACTTCATCAAAGTAAGCTCTCCTCATTCTTCAGTCCAGAATCTCCTGCATCTGCTTCAAACATCTAAGAATCCAACAATCAACTCTCCACTTTGGTTTGTCGAAAAATAAAGCAGAAATAAAATCTTTTTGGATTTTATAAAGTGTTCTAAACTAAGAAATGAAATACAGAAAACTTAAATTGCAGAAAATAAACAAAGTAAACTATTTACAAACATATTTTTGGCGAGCGTTTCAGGGAATCATATCAGCTTTTCAGACAAATCACAAGTACCATTAAGCTTCATTTCATACTCAGATTTAAACAATTCACCTCGATTGTCGATATACTGATCCATCTTAAATTCTCACACAAATTTCAATTTACTCAGGATACGAATTAGATGAATTATGAACTTAGATCATTCATGTGTCCCACTTCTTGAATATACTCCCGTATCCAGAATCCAAATAATCAGTCTTACAGGTGAGTATACTACAATGATATATCTGTATATAAATTAGGTATGCGAGGGCCGAGGGATCTCAGGTCGATACTTCCGTATACGCAGAGAGATATCAGCTTCGACTTTTCGGTGTGTCCCCTTTAAAGGATCTTTTTGCATACAACAGCAGCGACTATCAATTTTATTGTTTCATCGGCATGCTGAGGGTTTAATGCTGTGTTTCAAGCATTGCAGCAAGCATTATCCAGGGACTAGGTCAGAACCACCGTTCAGCAGAAGTCCCGGAATAATACCCCAGACATCATTGAGTATAAAGACCTAGTATATCAGATTAAGAGACCTTTCAAACGAGATTTCAGGGGTTACCTATATATCCAAGTAGTGTTCCCCACGAATTCACAAGTTTGAATTTAGGTTTATATCCCGAATAAATCTACTAAATGTGCGAAAACCTATCGACACATCATCAGTGAGACTGTTTAACTCTTTTATACTTTTCAAATCTTTAGCATACTGTAATAGTCTAGCCGATGTACTATCATTTTCCCTATATACACAAGCTCTTTTTCAGATTTTATCATGTTTTTGTATTTTTGCATTTTTACTGTTTTTGTATTTTCTAAAAATAAACTATATACAAACATCTACTCCCCCTAAATACCAAAACAAGTAAAAATTCGACAAACCATTGCAGATTGTTTCTCATCTTCATCCGCAACAGTACTTTCATCAACGCCAATTATGCCATCCGACACTGAAAAAAGCTTCATACCATTCAGTTTTAACAAATATTTAAACCGATTTTTATCAAAAGCTTTGGTATGTAAATCAGCTTTCTGTTCGTCAGTGTGGATTTTCTCAATTCGTATCAACTTTTTCTCAAAGCAATCACGAATAAAGTGATGACGAATTTCTATGTGTTTAGTTTTAGCGTGATGTACTGGATTTTTTGTTATATTTATTGCGGCCTCATTATCAACAAAAAGAGGTGTGTTAAGAAACTGCAAACCGTAGTCGCGCATCTGTTGCTGTATCCACAAGATCTGAGAGCAGCAACTGCTAGCAGAAACATACTCCGCTTCACATGTAGATAACGCCACAGACGTTTGTTTCTTACACTGCCAGGTAACCAATCTAGAACCAAAGAACTGGCATCCTGCAGTTGTTGATTTTGAATTGACTTTGCAGCATCCGAAATCCGAATCGGAATACCCTTCCAGCGTAAAGTCGCCGTTTCTAGGAAACCACAACCCCAATGAAGGAGTTCCTTTCAGGTAGCGCAATATCCTCTTCACAATGATCATATGCGATGCTCTCGGGTTAGACTGAAATCTTGCTGTGAGGCACGTTGGGTACATGATATCAGGACGTGAAGCAGTTAGGTACATTAAAGAACCTATCATGGAACGGTAAAATGTTTCATCAGCCCTGTCTCCGGTGAGATCTGGGTGAATCCCATGATTTGTTGCAAGTGGGGTAACAGCTGGAGTAGAACTTGACATCCCAAATTTCTCTAGAATATCATGAACGTACTTTGACTGATGAATGAAAATTCCCTCAGGAAGTTGTTCAACTTGTAATCCCAGAAAGAATTTCATCTCCCCCATTGATGACATTTCAAACTTTTGCTTCATCACTGATTCGAAATCTTTGCATAGATTTTCATTTGTCGACCCAAGATTATATCGTCCACATAAATCTGAACTATCAGAAGATGACCATCGACCTCCTTAGTGAAGAGAGTGGCATCCACTTTTCCACGAATGAACTTGTTGGCTAGTAGGTGTTGAGACAAAGTCTCGTACCAAGCTCTCGGGGCCTGGTGTAAACCATACAGCGCTTTGTCCAATAAGTAGACCTTGTTTTTGTGGATTGGATCGGTGAAGCCCGGTGGCTGACCGACATAAACCTCCTCTTTAACCTTCCCATAGAGAAAAGCCGATTTAACATCTAACTGATATACTTTGAAGTTCTTCCAAGACGCAAATGCTAGGAAAATTCTGATTGCCTCTAGTCGTGCTACAGGAGCATAGACTTCGGTAAAATCAATTCCCTCGTGTTGACTAAATCCCTGAACAACGAGTCGAGCTTTGTTCCTTACAACAACTCCTCTATCGTCCCTCTTGCACTTGAACACCCACTTGGTGTTAATTTTCCTATGACCATCCGGCAAATCAACTAACTTCCACACTCCCAATTTCTCGAATTGACTAAGTTCCTCCTGCATTGCATTGACCCAAGAGTCTTCAGTAAGCGCCTCTTTGTAAGTTCTTGGTTCAACCTGCGAGATAAAACAACTTAATGAGAATTCAGTTTGCAAAGGATCAACTTTTGTATAAAAACATGTAAGCCCTTTATCAATCTGATTTCGAGTGCGAACGCCTGTCTGCAATTCTCCTATGATCAACTCCTCTGGATGATAGGAAAAAGTTCGCGGCATCACTTCGCTTGGAACATCTACATTTCCCTCCAGATTAGTAACATTCTGCTCTGCATCTTGTTCACCAACTTGGTTTGTTTGACTTGAAATCTGAATTTGCTCCCCCTCAGAATCTGAATCACCATGATCAAAGACTGGCATGTTTTCAGCTTCTAGATTATCATTCTGAACCGACTGATTATCCTGAGCAACTTCATTTTGTTGGACATCATCATGTTCACCAGCATTACTTGGACCTGCTTCATCGTTATTGGAAGTTTCCCGTGGTCTCCTCGAATACTCAGCTGGGAACCTTAACTGCGACTCATATTCACGCAAAATATCCAACTCATCAAAGAAATCTTCATCATCCTGTGATTCTTCTCTCATGTCAAACGAATCCCAAAGTTTGTCATAATGATAACGCCATGAATCACCAGGATTCTGCGGCGGCATAGTATAACCTTGACATTCAACATTTGCAGCTTCAATAATCCGCTTCTCACTTGGAACGAAGACACGTCGCAACGGATTTGCATAACCAACAAATATTCCCTCAATGCACTTCGGACCAAACTTTCCAAAAGGCTCTATAACTGTACAGGGTGACCCGAACGGTTCTAGATACTTCAAATTCGGTTTGCGGTTATTGATTAGCTCAAAGCATGTTTTGTTGAACTTCTTGACAGTGAGAACCCTGTTGAGCGTATAGCATGCGGCAGAAACAGCTTCAGCCCAAAAATTAATCGGTAACTTTGAATCTGCGAGCATAGTTCTAGCCGTCTCGATTAGCGTCCGGTTTTTGCGTTCTGCGACTCCATTCTGCTGCGGAGTGTACGGAGCACTAAACTCATGCAAAATACTTCTTTCAACACAAAATTCTTCCATCTTGCTGTTCTTGAATTCAGTACCATTGTCACTTCGAATTCTCTTGATACGCCTTTGGTACAAATTCTCAATCTTCCTGAACAGCCCCATCAAACTGTCAAATGTTTCATCTTTTGTCTTCAAGAAAGAAACCCACGAAAATCTGGAATAATCATCAGTAACGACCAAACAATAGTAATCTCCTGTAAGACTTTTGACATTCACCGGACCAAACAAATCCATGTGAAGTCTTTCCAGCGGTCTCGAAACAGAATTGACTTGCTTTGTAGGATGTGACTTTTTCTTCTGCTTGCCTTTGATGCAGCTAATGCACTCCCCTTCCAGATGAAAACCTTTGATATTAACACCCAATACCAAATCATTGTGCACCAAGTGATTCATTTTTCTAAGATGAATATGCCCCATCTTTCGGTGCCACAATCTTGATTCTTTCTCAGTTGCTCTAGACACAAAACAATGTGCTTGACCAGTAGTTGTAGTTGCTACACTCATATCTAACACATATAAATCATTTACTCTAGGTGCCCTCATGATAATCCATTCTTCAGGGATAACAAATCCTGGTTTCAAGATCAAACATTCTTTGTTTGTGAAGTGAGTAGTATACATATTGTCACAAATCTGCGAGATACTAAGCAGATTGTTCTCCAGCTCAGTGATGTAGTTAACTCTCTCAAACGTCACAATCCCATTGGATAACGTTCCTTCACCAATAATTCGACCACCTTCATGACCAGCAAATCCCACATAACCACCATTAATATTTCTCACATCATACAGCAACGCGGTTTTTCCTGTCATATGTCGAGATGCACCACTATCCATAATCCATCTGGATACAAGTTGTGGAAGATCCTGCACAAAACAAACTTCAATTTAACCAACTATAATAAATATGCCGATTCATGCTTCGCGATCAAGGAAGCTCCGGCACTTCAAACTGTTTATTCAAACATGGTGTCCACCCAGGCCTCATCAACCTTAGGTGTAACCTTGACTCTTGCAATTTGAATTTTGAAATTTTCAGCCTTCAAAGGTGGAAAATTTGCATCATAATCAACCGAAATTGATTCTTCAGCCTTTTTCACTTCAGAAGTTGAAATTTTCATTTCTGTTTTTGGTTTCCAAACTTGTTGAGATAATGCAACCCGTTTGTAAAATTTGTCATTTTTAGTTACCATTTTCGTTATGGGTACATTTTTCACTTGAATGTTGTCATTTTTCTCATTCTTTTTCTCAACAACGATTGTTGCTTTACCCTTCACATCAACTTTCTTCTTTTGTCTCTCAACAACTTCAGTCTTAGGCTTGAAATTGGTGCAATTTTTTGCAATGTGACCAACTTTGTTACATCTAAAACATGTACGAGTATCAACAACTCGACTTGTGCCTTCAGACTGAGGTTGTGAGATCTTCTTCTCAAAGAACTCTTTATTTGATTTTGAAAAAATTTCATTCTCTTCATCAGCAAGTGAACTTGAACTGTTCACAAACACCTTCTTTTCAGCAAACCTCTTCTTTTGAAAATTCTTCTTCTGATATCTATTACCACCCCGATAACCACCCGACCAATTGTTTCGATTGTTGTTATAAAAACGTGGTGGAACAACAGGCTTTTTGTAATAAGCTTTATCTTTCTCAAAATTCATTTGCCTTTTTGTTTGTTTCAAACTGTTCACTTCTGACAACTCAACTTCAACCAATTTGAACACTTTTGTCAACTTTTTTACATTAACATTCTCAATGGGAAACTCAGAATCCGAATACAACTTATCAGATCCAGCCATCTTGTACATCACAAGACCCGGTTCATCATTTAAGTTGTTTTTGGATTTTGATTTCTGAATGTATTTGTCCAAGAAACATTCATCATCTTCAGCTGAATCAGATAACAAAACACTTTCAGCTGTGCTCTTAACAATCTCTGTCTGAACACTATCTTCAGATGATGTAGAAAAAGTAACATCAATGTTCTCCGGAAGTTTAACTTCACTTTCTTCCTCAATTTCAACCAACCCAGACTGCTTTTTAGTGTAATTATCAAGAACAGGTGGTGGAACTCGATGAAACCCCACCCCAGTTCCATCACAATACACATCTTCGCCCGCTTTGTCTTTCCCGATGGGTTTGGGAATAATATGTTGCAATACAAAGCTTGCGGAGTTGTAACTGTTAAGCTTCAACTGGATTCGCTCGTTTTCGATTACAGCCTCTTGAACTTTAAGTTTCAATTTAGCGATTTCATCCAGTTGTTGGTTGATTGATTCTTCTTTGACTCTAAGCACTGCTTTTAAATGTTCATTTTCTTTAAAAGTTTTACCATTTCGATCATCACAATCTTTCATTGTGCTTTTGAGTTTTTCAAATTTTTCAGAAATCTGTCGGTTTTCAAGAATCAACTTTTCATTTTCTTGTTTAATTTTGTCATGATCAGTTTTATCAGTTTCAATTTGAGCAGTTAATTCTCTTATCCGTTCAGTTGAAGCTTTAACTGTTTTGTCACGATCAAGAATCTGTTTCTCAACGCTTCTGACCTTTGCTGTCAGATCATCAACTTTCTTCCCGTTGAGATACGTGACTGTATTACAAAATTTGCACTCTTTGTTGCAATTTTTGCAATCAGCATTTCCTTCAATCTTTTTACCTGACGCATTTGTTGACGAGTTTGGACTGACCTGGCCTTTTGACTCAGACACGGAATTAGAATCTACCTCAAGTGCTTTAGCAGCCAGCACTTTGTCAGCCATTTTTCCCAGGTTCTCTGCAGTTAACTCCTGCGTTGTATCGATAACTCCAGTATCAATCTTCTTTGATTTTTTGATCTCTTCTTTCTCTTTTTCTTCTTTTTCTTTCTTCGCTTCCTCTTTCATTTTCTCTGTTGGAGTTCCCCACCATTTGTGTTGCCAATACTCATCATTATCTTTCATTTCCTTGATTAAGGCTTCCAGATCGAGAGTTTTGTGATCGATTGCAATATTTCCATACTCATCAAGATAACATTCCCTATCTGGATCCCATCTATTTGCTCTTATTGCTTCCAAATAGATACCAGAAAGTCTAATCATTTTGTTTTCCGAAATCATCTTTCTGTATCTATACTTCTGCTCTTCAGTTCTATCATCTTTCCATGGAATAGGTTCATTTTTCGCCATGAAAGCGTAACCAACCGCATCTTCTTCTGGTAGAACCTCTTGACTCCAATCATACCCCTCATCATCGTAAATCACTGCAAGAGCTCTAGATTTCTCTTTGTTGTCTTCAACCTGCTTCAATCTAGGCGGCTCGTATTTATTCTGGTGATAAATTGCCTTCTTGTAGTAATCCTCTCTGAAAGGGTTCTCCGATTCATCAGCATAAGCATTTCGGCATTCTCGTTTGAAGTGACCCTTCTGCTTACACTTGAAACAAGTCACCTTCGATTTATCGAACCCCAGCTTGGTAGAAGCACCACCAATTGTTTTTCTGCCAGTAATTTCCATGAATCTTTGTGCACGACGAACAGCACTTGCCATAGCCCAACGAATATCGATCAGTTCCATTTCCTCCGGATCAATCTGATCGTAATCTTCTTTCGTCAGATTTGTATTGCCAATCTTCCCAGCTACCAATCCTTCATACGATTCCAACACTGATACTAGGAAAATCATCTGCTGCTTGGCCGATTCCTCATCAAAGTTCTGAGCATTCTTCAAATCTATCACGATGTTACATTGAAAACGATTCTTTGCATCTGGATGATTTCCAGAGGATGAAGATCCACTGTGATAACCATTATGACTTCCACTGCTTTGACCACTTTGATTTTCTTTACCGGCTGTCGACACATTTTCAACAGAAAACGCAGTCTTAGGAGAAGTAGCTTTCGGCATCATGCTCTTTGGATAATATAGATCCAAATTCTGTTGATAAGATGAATGATTAACTTTGTACGTCTTCTTCAATTCCAGTTCATGACTTTCAAGTCTCTCAATCACCAAATCTGGTTTCAACAATTCAGAAGCAATAGTGTTCTTAAGCATGAGAGCATAATATCTCCACTCCATCTCGTCTGGCAATGAATCGAACAACTTGTCTACTTGCTCATCATCAAAATACTTAATTCCATGTCTGACTAACTCCAGCTTCAAGTGCCCAAACCTCTCGATCATTTTTTACACTGATTCATTCTTTAAGCATCCAAACATATCAAACTCTTTCCTAAGTAGTTTTATTTTATTTTTCTTGATTTCTTCACTACCTATACATTTCTTTTCTAACTTTGCCCAAAGATCTTTAGCATTTGAATAGTCTATCAATGAGATGATATCCTCCCGAACAGACTGAAATAACAATGCCACACACTTTTGTTCGGCTACGAAAGATTCAACCTCATCAGTAGCTGTTAAGACTTCACCATATTTCTTTCCATGTTCATAACCGTTTTTCAAACTCTTCCAACTTGGAAATGGAAATGCCATCATCCAATCTTTAAACTTTCTGGACCACCGACTGTATTCCTCAATAGCCATTAGCTTTGGGGGTTTATTGAATGTTCCAAAAGCACTTTCCGATTCCCAAGCTTCCTTTTTCTTCTCTTTTGACTTGTTATCATTCACATTGCTTGACGAAGAATCATCGTTTCCAGAATTTCCAGCGAACGCGTACATATCGCTAAACGGGTTCATGAAAAGATCATCCATTTTTAGTGTACCTGAAAATCAGAAATCACTAAGTAAAATTTTTCGAAATTTTTGAAAACCTTGACAAATAAGCGAAATCAGCTTTAATGACCACAAAAGCGAAATCACTCAAAATCCACAAAAGCGAAATCACTCAATATGACTGATAAGCGAAATCAGTCGATATGACACAAAAGCGAAATCACTTTTGTCTGAATAAGCGAAATCAAAAGACTGTCCTTATGAGCGAAATTACAAAGTCCACAAGAGCGAAATCACACTTGTCCGTATGAGCGAAATCACTACTTGTCCGTATGAGCGAAATCACTACTTGTCCGTATGAGCGAAATCACTACTTGTCCGTATGAGCGAAATCAGTCGTTTAAAAACTCGATGTTCACAAAAGCGGAATCACGTTTTTACCCATTTTTAAGCCAAATTTCAAACTGAAACTTTCAAGGGTTATACTACACTTAATTCCGATCACAATGATATGTTTAATGTTCAATTTTGACCGCAAAATCGTTCCAGATCTGATATTGAAAATCCTGTTCGTGAACTGATTTAGTTTTTCTTAAAATTGATTGAGTTTTACTTTGTTTTAAGGACTGATACTATTACGGATTGATTAAAAGATAATTTCGCTCAATATACTTGAATTTCAACTCATTTTGTCCGTAGGAACTTGTTCAATCCGAAAAAATAAAAGAGAAATTGAGTAGAAATGAGATAATAGTGTCGAATCAGCTAAAGTAGAATGAACTCCTCATCCTGAAGCTCTGATACCACTTGTTGGACCGTGTCGTGACCCTAAACGATCAGTCAAGGCAGTTCAACATCACGTATAAAGGCGGAATCAGTATACGCAACGTAACAACAGCTATTCCTTTCAATTTCTTCTTTATTAATGCTTTCTGATACAAAATTGACAGAGTTTCAGCACCTATCACATGACTTGATTTCGCTCCAATATCCTTTCAAATGACATACATATGAGGTATATATACTAGGGCTGATTTCGCTTATATGACATGTCCATATGAGCGAAATCACATGTAACTGATTTCGCTTATATGGCATGTCCATATAAGTGGAATCACCATGTGTCATAAAAGCGAAATCACCATGACCTTTAAAGCGAAATCTCATCTAAACATTGTACATAAAAGCGAAATTAACTTCAAAAACCCTAAACTTGACTTTCTTGACTTTCTTGACTTAAGACTTGATGAAGATGCAGTCAACAGACATTCTTGTGCATCAACAGAATACCCTTCGAGCGTGAAATCGCCTTCTCTTGGATACCACAACCCCAATGATGGAGTTCCTTTCAGGTAGCATAATATCCTTTTCACAATAACCATGTGCGAAGCTCTCGGGTTAGATTGAAATCTTGCTGCGAGGCAGGTTGGGTACATAATATCGGGTCTTGAAGCTGTCAAATACATCAGTGATCCGATCATGGAACGATACATCATTTCATCTACCTTCTCTCCGGTGAGATCAGGGTTTATCCCATGATTCGTTGCTAATGGGGTGAAAGCTGGGGTAGAACCTGACATCCCGAATTTCTCCAAGATATCATGAACGTACTTCGTTTGATGTATGAAAATTCCCTTAGGCAGTTGATCAACCTAAAGTCCCAAAAAGAATTTCATCTCACCCATCGATGACATTTCAAATTTCTGCTTCATAACTCTTTCGAAATCTTTGCACAAATTTTCATTTGTTGACCCAAATATAATATCGTCCACGTATATTTGAACTATCAGAAGATGTTCGTCGACCTCTTTGGTGAAGAGAGTGGCATCCACTTTTCCACGAATGAAGCTGTTGGCTAGCAGGTGTTGAGACAATGTCTCGTACCAAGCTCTCGGGGCCTGGTGTAAACCATACAGCGCTTTATCTAGCAAGTAGACCTTGGCTTTGTGGATTGGATCGGTGAAGCCCGGTGGCTGGCCGACATATACCTCCTCTTTTACCTTCCCATAGAGAAACGCCGATTTAACATCTAACTGATATACTTTGAAGTTTTTCCAAGATGCAAATGCCAGGAAGATTCTGATCGCTTCTAGTCGAGCAACCGGAGCATACACTTCTGTAAAATCTATACCCTCCTGTTGACTGAAACCCTGGACTACGAGTCGAGCTTTGTTACGAACCACAACTCCTCTATCATCCCTCTTGCACTTGAACACCCACTTGGTGTTTATCTTCCTCTGACCATCAGGCAAGTCTACTAACTTCCACACGCCTAACTTCTTGAATTGACTCAGTTCCTCCTGCATCGTATTGACCCAAGAATCTTCAGTAAGTGCCTCTTTATAAGTCCTTGGTTCAACCTGCGAGATAAAACAACTCAATGAGAATTCAGTCTGTAAAGGAGCAACTTTTGTATAGAAACATGTAAGCCCTTTATCAAGCTGTCTTCTAGTGCGGACGCCTGTTTGCAATTCTCCAATGATTAATTCCTCTGGATGGTATGAAAGAGTTTGTGGCATCACTTCGCCTGGAACATCTACATCGCCTTCCAGATTAGTAACATTCTGATTTGCACCTAGTTCACTGACTGGGTTTGTTTGACTTGAGATCTGAATTTGCTCCCCCTCAGAATCTGAATCACCACGATCAAATACTGGCATGTTCTCAGATTCTTGATTATCATACAGTGCCGACTGATTATCTTGAGCAACTTCATTTTGTTGGACATCATCATGTTCACCAGCATTGCTTGGACCTGCTTCATCATCATTTGAAGTTTGTCATGGTCGCCTTGAATACTCAGCTGGAAACCTTTCCTGCAATGACTCATACTCTCGCAAGATATCCAACTCATCAAAGAAATCTTCTTCTTCTTCTTCTGGTTCTTCCATCATGTCAAACGAATCCCACAACTTGTCATAATGATAACGCCATGAATCTCCAGGATTCTGCGGCGGCATAGTATAACCTTGACATTCAACATTTGGAGCTTCAATAATCTGCTTCAGACTTGGAACGAAGACTCGTCGTAACGGACTTGCATATCCTATGAATATCCCTTCAATACTCGTCGGACCAAACTTTCCAAAAGGCTCTAGAACAGTACATGGTGACCCAAACGGTTCAAGATACTTTAGATTTGGTTTGCGGTGATTGATCAACACAAAGCATGTTTTGTTGAATTTCTTGACAGTGAGAACTCTTTTGAGCGTATAGCATGCGGCGGAAACTGCTTCTGCCCAAAAATTTATCGGTGGCTTTGAATCAGCAAGCAATGTTCTGGTCGTTTCGATTAATGTCCTATTCTTTCTTTCAGCAACTCCATTCTGCTGCGGAGTGTACGGAGCACTAAACTCATGCAATATACCTCTTTCATCACAAAATTCTTCCATCTTGTTGTTCTTGAATTCACTACCATTATCACTTCTAATTCTTTTGATACGCCTTTGGTACAGATTTTCAATCTTTCTGAACAACGCCATCAAACTGTCAAACGTTTCATCTTTCGACTTCAAGAATGATACCCACGAAAATCTGGAATAATCATCAGTAACCTCAAGACAGTAGAGATCCCCTGTAATACTTTTGACGTTCACTGGACCAAACAGGTCCATATGTAGTCTCTCTAACGGTCTGGAAACTGAATTGACTTGTTTTTTAGGGTGTGACTTTTTCTTCTGCTTGCCTTTGATCCAACTAATTCACTCCCCTTCCAGATGAAAACCTTTAATGTGAACACCCAGAACTAAATCATTATGCACCAAGTGATTCATTTTTCTAAGATGTATATAACCCATCCTTCGGTGCACAATCTTGATTCTTTCTCCGTTGCTCTAGACATAAAACAATGAGCCTGACCCGTGGTTGTAGTAGCTATGCTCATGTCCAACACGTACAGATCATTGACTCTTGGTGCCCTCATGATAATCCATTCTTCAGGGATAACAAATCCTGGTTTCAAGATCAAACATTCTTAGTCTGTGAAGTGAGTGGTATACATCCTGTCATAAATCTGCAAGATACTCAGCAGATTATTCTCCAGCTCAGCAATGTAGTTAACTCTTTCAAACGTAACAATCCCATTAGATAACGTTCCTTCACCAACAATTCTACCACCTTGGTTTCCTGCGAATCCCACATAACCACCATTGAAATTTCTAACATCATACAACAATGCAGTCTTCCCTGTCATATGTCGAGACGCTCCACTATCCATAATCCATCATGAAACAGCTCTAGGAAGTTCCTGCACATATCACAAATTGATTTAAAAACACATTTCAATAAAGATGCCGATTCATGCTTCACAATTACCAACTAGGAACCTCCGGCAAGTCCAAAATTTTTAGTGAGATTTTGATGCTACCCAAGCCTCTTTCGACTCAGGTAACTGGGCTTTAATGTGAGATTTTGTAGTGTAAAGTGGCGGAAAATTTTTATCATTCATCTTTATGCTTTCTTCTGATCCAACCTCAACCTTTTTGTATAAGAAAAACTCATCTATCTTAAGTTGACCGGTTGGTTGATTTTTCTTTTGAACATTCTTCTTCTCTGGTGGAGTAGAAGATTGTTTCACCAATTTTTCATAATATTCCAAAGGAACATCCATCTTTACCGGTGTGGTAGAAGATGATTGTTTTTCCGACTCTGAAACCTTTGGTTTTTCAACAACTTTTGGCTTCCATGTTTGTTGAGATGAAGCAACCCGTTTATAGAATTTGTCATTTTTAGTTACCAATTTCTTAACAGGTCCAATTTTGACTTTTGATTTCTCATTTTTCAAAATTTTCTCAACAACCAATGGAGCTTTTCCTTTTGCATCAACCTTCTTCTTTTGATTCTCAAAAACATCAGTCTTAGGCTTGAAGTTGGTGCAATTTCTTACAATGTGACCAACTTTGTTGCATCTAAAACATGTACGAGTATCAACTACCCGACTTGTGCCTTCAGACTGAGGTTGTGAGGCTCTTTCCTCAAAGAACTCTTCATTTGATTTAGAAAAAATCTTTTTCTCTTCATCAGAAAGTGAACTTGAACTGTTCACAAACACTTTCTTATCAGCAAACTTCTTGTTTTGAAAATTATTTCTTTGATAGTTCTTACCACCCTGATATTCACCCGACCATTTGTTTCGATTATTGTTATAAAAATGTGGTGGAACAACAGGTTTCTTGTAGTAAGCTTTATCTTTCTCAAAATTCATTTGCCTCTTTGTTTGTTTTAAACTCTTTACTTTAGAGAAATCAATTTTAACCATTTTGAACACATTTGTCAATTTTGAAACATTTACATTCTCCAAAGGAAAATCAGAATCTGAATACAACTTATCAGATCCAGCCATCTTGTACATCACAAGTCCCGGTTCATCACCTAAGTTGTTTTTGGATTTTGGTTTCGGAATGTAATTGTCCAGAAAACACTCTTCATCCTCAGCTGAATCACTACCCAAAACACTTTCAGCCATGCCTTTAAAATCTCAGTTTGAACACTATCATCAGATGATGATGATGATGAAGAAAATGTCACATCAATTGAATCAGGAAGTTTCACTTCATTTTCATCTTCAAGATTAACCAACCCAGATTGCTTTTTCGAATAATTATCTAGAACTGGTGATGGAACTTGATGAAAACCCACCCCGGTTCCATCAGAGTATACATCTTCGCCTGCTTTGTTTTTCCCGATGGGTTTGGGAACACTGTGTTGCAAAACAAAGCTTGCAGAGTTGTAATTGTTCAATTTCAAATTGATTCGCTCATTCTCAATCTTAGCTTCTTCAAACTGAAGTTTCAATTTAGCAATCTCATCCAATTGTTTGTTGATTAATTCTTCTTTAACCCTCAAAACACTTTGCAAATGACAATTTTCTTTGTATGTTTTACCGTTTCTATCATCATTATCTTTAACCGTGCTTTTAAGCTTCTCAAATTTTTCAGTAATCTGACGATTTTCAAGAACTAACCTCTCATTTTCTTTCCTAACCTTTTCTTGATCAATTTTATCATTTTCAATTTTGTTAGTTAATTCTTTTACTTTGTCATTCGAAGCTTTCAACACTTAGGACTCTAGCAGTCAGATCATCAATCTTCTTACCTTTGAGATAAGTGTTTGTACTACAAACTTTGCATTCTTTGATGCAATTTTTGCAGTCAACATCACCATTGTCTTTCTTACCTGACTCAGTTGTTGACACGTTTAAACTGACCTGACTTTTAGACTCAGAGACAGATTTAGAGTCTACCTCAAGTGCCTTAGCAGCCAGCACCTTATCAGCCATCTTTCCCATGTTTTCAGCATTCAACTCTTGAATCGTGTCAATGATTTCAGTATCAACCTTCTTTGACTTCTCTTTTTCTACTTTCTCCTTCTCTTCTTTCTCTTTCTCTTCTCCGCTTCCCCACCATTTTCTTTGCCAATAATCATTTTCTTCTTTCATTTCTTTAATTATGGTTTCCATATCAAGAGTGTTATGATCAATGGCTATATTTCCATCAGGGTCAAGATAACATTCTCTGTCTGGATCCCATCTTCTCGCTCTTTTTGCTTCAAGATAGATACCAGATATTCTAATCATTCTTTCTTGAGCTATGATCTTCCTGTAAGCATACCTCTGTTCTTCAGGTCTGTTGTCTTTCCAAGGAACAGGTTCAGATTTTGCCATGAATGCATATCCAACCGCATCCTCCTCAGGTAACAACTCGCTCCAGTCGAAACCTTCATCGTCATGAATCACCGCAAGAGCTCTGGATTTCTCTTTGTTATCCTCAAGCTGCTTCATCCTTGGCAGTTCTGATTTATTCTGATGATAAATCGCTTTCTTGTAGTAATCTTCTCTGAACGGGTTTTCAGACTCATCAGCATATGCATTTCGGCATTCACGCTTAAAGTGACCTTTCTGTTTACACTTGAAACACGTCACTTTAGACTTATCAAAACCTAATTAGGTAGATGGTCCACCAATCGACTTTCTCCCGGTTATCTCCGTAAAACGCTGTGCCCGACGAACTGCACTGGCCATACACCACCTTATGTAGATCAATTCCATCTCCTCAGGATCCATCTGATCGTAATCTTCCTTCGTCAGGTTGGTGTTGCCTATCTTCCCTGCTACAAGGCTTTCATATGATTCTAGCACAGACGCTAAGAAAACCATATGTTGCTTTGCCGACTCCTCGCTGAAATTTTGAGCGTTCTTTAAGTCTACAACGATGTTGAATTGAAATAGATTCTTTGCATCTGATTGACTTGAATGTGACAAAGAACCACTGTGAAATCCACTGCTTTGATTTTCTTTGTTTGAAATGTTGGAATTCTCAGCAGAAAAAGCTGTCTTGGGAGATGTATTCTTTGGCATCATGCTTTTTGGATAATACAAATCCAAGTTCTGCTGATATGATGAGTGATTGATTTTGTGTGTTTTCTTTAACTCCAGCTCATGACTTTCTAGTCTTTCAATCAGAAAATCTACAGTCAACACTTCGGGCGGCTTGATTTTATTCTTCAGCATCAATGCATAATATTGCCAATCCATCTCATCTAGCAATGAATCAAACAATTTGTCGACCAGTTCTTCTTGAGAATAGAAAATTTCATGTCTCGCCAGTTCCAGCTTTAGATGCCCAAACCTCTCAATCATTTTACAAACTGATTCATTCTTTAAACTACCAAATAAATCAAATTCTTTTCTAAGCAGTTTCTTTTTGTTTTTCACTATTTCTGCACTTCCCAAACATTTAGCTTTCAATTTTTCCCAAAGATCTTTAGAACTTTTGTACTCGATCAAAGATATTATATCTTCTCGAACAGACTGAAATAGCAGTGTGATGCATTTTTGCTCAGCAACAAACTATTCTATTTCTTCATTGATGTCAAGCTTTCACCAGTTTTGCCTCCATCAGTGTATCCGTTCTTTAGACTTTTTCTAGCTTGGATAAGCAAAGGCTTTCAACCATTCTTCAAACTTCTTGGCCCACCGACTGTACTCTTCGATAGCCATCAACTTCGGGGGTTTGTTATACGTTCCGAAAGCACTTTCTACACTCAGAGCATCCGATAAACTTTTCTTCGTATTCGGCGTATTCTCATTGGTGTTACTAGGCGAAGTATCATCTCCAGAATTTCTAGCAAAGGCATACATATCGCTAAACAGATTCATGAATAGATCATCCATCTTGTACGTACCTGAAAAATCAGCAAACACTTAGAAATTTCTTGATTTTTAAAAAATACAGATTCAAGCGAAATGACAATACAGGCTCAAGCGAAATACCACTCAAGCGAACTCAGACAAATATGTATACTTCAAGCGAACTCACTCATTACTTTCAAGCGAACAAGGTTGAAATATACTTTTCAAGCGAAACCAACAGTACATTCAAGCGGAATAGGGATTTTAAAGGGTTTCTCTTGAAAAGTTTCAAGCGAGATCTGATGATGTCAGCTTTTTCGAACCAGTTTTCAAGAGAAAAGTCAAGTTTTTATATAAATTTGATCGATTTTAAGTCCAATTCACTCAGGGATTTGTTAACTCTATATTTCGCTCAATATATGTGAGTTTCAGGCCATTTCAACCGTAAAACAATGTCCAAATCAAAAAAGAATGAGTAAAAGTAAGAAAATCCGATGATTTCAAGCTGCAATGGTATGAACTCCTCGTCCTGAGCTCTGATACTACTTGTTGGATCGGTTTCGTGACCCTAAACAGTCAGTAAAGGCAGTTCATCATCATTTACTAAGGCGGAATCAAAGTAAACAACGTCACAACAGCTTGTTTCCTTTTCACTTCTTTTCTATTGCTAATTCCTGAGTCTTTACAATGATTTCTGATGAAAATCCGGCAGCACCTCGACTCATACACTATGACCTCAGTTCCTTGATCGCTTCAAATAACACCACACACCACCTATTTATAGTTGTTGCTAGTTCGCTTGAGAATGACACAGTTCGGTTTCAAGCGAACTCACATCAGATGATTCGCTTGAACCGCATTTTGTTACTTTTAAGCGAAATGTCACACTAACATGTAATCTAACCCTAATTTCGACCCTGTTGTGTGCTCATTCATCCTATCTAGACATAAGACTCGATTAAGAGAAATTAACAGACACTAAGTGCACCAAGAATTTCTAAGCTATGTAAAGGATATTTAGGGTATGTTTAACTTATGATCAAGTTCCAGAATGTTCGTTACTATACAAATCGGTATAGTTTTGTAGTTTGACACAATTAGTCCCTGTGATCGAACAAACTTGATTTCAACATACCAAACCATCCAAAACTTATTTCTAAGTTATGTGAAGGTTATTTAAGGTATGTTAAGCCTATTTTACTATTCCGGAGTGTTTGTTGCATTAAACTGGTTATATTTACGCATCAGTGCGTGTATAACCTTCCGGAAAGCGATTTAAGGCTTGAAATCGAACAAGAATTGATATGTGCAAATGATACACATATTTTTACAAATACCAAGTTTGAAATATAATATTTCATTGGTTTGGTATTTGATTGATGATTGAAGTGACACAGGTCACAGTCTCCTCTACTTTAGGAAATTTCGTCCCGAAATTTAATTTTAGAGGAAACTTGTGAAGACAACTGTGATGGTTTCGCTTTCAAATAATCCATTGAACCCTAAATAAAACTCTGGGCCATGATTGGATTCTTAGCGAAATTGTCAACTATCAAAGTGAAGTCCTTGTAGTATCAAAACATGGGGTTTCGAATTGCGGACAACGGAATGTTTCTTATGAAAACGTATCATAGGAAACTTGTGTGTGCTTGACAAGAGTGATAAATAACATTGGTCAAGGTCCAGGACTTCTCCTGTATCATTATTATAGGTCTTAACACAAGACAAAACTTGTTGTGGTTTCTGTGCACTGAATTCCATAATTATGTATGCATCCATAATTACGTAATTCCTTGCACAGTCCGCACAGTTCATTTTATAATGTGTAGGGGGGAAATCAATTTAATAAACATGAAGCGAGTTGCCTAGACCACCAAAGGATCTTTTTAACTAGTTCAACGAACGAGCTTTTTAACTAGATCAACACATGATCTTCTTAACTAGACCGTTGTATAATCTTTTTAAATAGACCACTTAAAGGGATCTTTTCAATCATCTCATGATATTCCTAACCAGATTTTCAAAATCAATATGTTTAACTAAACCATTCAAGAGGTCCAATTATAGAATAGTACTTTATAACCCATGGGACTTAACTACAACGTTGAAGTCCATTAAGGATTTAAGATAGTACCTTTGGATATCCTACTATGAATCCCTCATATGAGGTATGGAAGATTCTACGAGGATTTGGATGGATCACATAAAACACAAAACATATAAGAAAACACATAAGCACATAATCACATAATTGTTTAATTTGATTATTAATTTGTTATCTTTGGACATGGGTATTCAAAGTACACCAGGAATCCAATTCGTGGATTTCATTTGGCACTTTAAATATTTTCAAGAATCTAACTATGAAGATAGAAAGATCTTTAATAGGAGTTTGGCTTTGTTTCTTAAAAAAACGAGTATTTAAGATTCTTGGGTAGATCACAAGTGATCATAAAAATGACAGAACCATACGAGTAGTTTATCATAAGGTTGCATCAAACATTCACACAATCGCATCAGTTTTGCAAAAATAAGAACAACAAATCTTTATTTATGTAACAACCGAATTGTCTTTGAAATGTTCAAAGATAACAACCAGAGAAATTTAAAAAAAAAGACTAATTGTTCACTGTTGCATCATTGTTTGCGTTTGCCTCATTGATGTTAAACACTCGTCCACGCACTGGAGGTATGTTAACAAGTCTTGGGCAATTGTTTATGTAGTGAGTAAGGTCACCACAGTTATAACATGACCCCGGTGGGAACCGTGCTTGAACAGCAGCAGGGTTTGCAGCAACTTGATTTGCATAACGGCAAACATTGATCAAATGTCCCAACCGCCCACAGTAGGTACATTTGTGACATTGCTCTTGCTCCAGATGATGATGGTTGCATTTATTGCACAAAGGTGCGGTACCAACATAGTTTTGCCTTTTGCGAGGTTGTGCTGGCTGGTTTAGTGCAACCTATTTGTCTTGAGCAGTTATGGCGCAGTTTTGAGAGGCTTTACGCTTCTTCTTCTTGGATACCTCAACCTGTTTTTCCTTCGGCTCAACTTGAGCAGTCTTGACAGATGGTCTTGAGTCGCCTTTTCGAAAAAGCTTACCCTTCCTGATGTGGGATTCAGTTAGGGTGGCAGACAATTCAATGGCTTGCCTGACAGTAGTAGGGTTACTGCCAGTAACGATATCCTGAACTAAGTTAGGAAGACCATCAATGTATTTCTCAATCGCCTTATCCACAGGCGTAACCATAGCAAGAAACAACAGGCTCAATTCCTCATAATGGTCAGTATAGGCTCGATGTTCTCCACTGTCTTGCTTTAGGTCGCTGAACTCCCTTTCTAAAGCTCTCAATTCATGATGAGGACAAAACTCCCTCATCATAAGAGCCCTAAGCTCAGCCCAAGTCTGTGCTAATGCGACCTCAGTACCACGGTCCCTCATAACTCCGTTCCACCATGTAAGAACCCTCTTTTGAAACACACTGGAAGCAAACTCAACTTTCTGATTTTCTGGACACTGAACATGATGAAACGTACTTTCAATGCTTTCGAACCATTGTAGGAGCCCAGTTGCTCCTTCAGAACCACTAAACTTGAGGGGGTTAGCCGAATTGAAACTTTTGAAATTGTAGGGAGCATTCTTGTTGTTGTGGGCTTGGTTCACTTGAGCAATAATATCGGGGAGTACAGCAGCCATATGCTGTGCCATAATATGTGCCATTTCGGCATTTGGGAGCGGATTTTCACGTCGAGGAGGCATTCTAAAAGGGGAAACAAGAAGGAAAACAAGTTAGAGGATTAGACGAAAAGAATGAGATGAAACAAAATTTGATGAAAGCAAAGATGGTGGTCATTTGTTTGTTACCACAAAGCAACAAACGACACACGGTGATTAATCAAAGTAAATAGGTCAAAAATAATGTATCGCGAAGACATGCTCGCCTATAAGTGGACACTCACCCCAAGAGTTCCCAGGTAAGAGTGACTGGTCCGATATTGCGGATTTGTACGAACACTCTAGCCTTAGACAGAAGACCCAGGGTACAGGCATCCACCCTTCCAGTTTGCACGTGTTCACATTATTTAGACCCAAACTTTGACAAGATTTTTGAAAACCTAGAAGGTTCAAAACCTAGTAATCAATCATCCTAGAACAGATGATTGGTTTTCAAAGCGGAATCGAAAGTTGTGTTCTCGTTGTGGTTGTCAACTAAGGATAAGTGACGGTATTGTTTTAAAGCTTAACACAGGATAACTTGTGTTAGGTGTCACACCCCGACCACGTAGAACATCAAATCGTGGCGGAAACGTCGGGGAGTGTTGTAACAGAATCATTGTTTCATAACACATGGAAATTGAAATATTTTTTATTGATTTAAAAGAGTTACAATGTCTTGACACTCAAAGAAACATAACATAAATAACTAGTCTTGCATCTTTTATTGTCACTAAGGCCCAACTCCGCCTAAGTGTATCTTGATAAATCCTATGCATCATATCCTGAAACACATGTGAAAATAGGTACGTCAGCATAAAAATGCCTGTGAGATACATAGGTTTTGTGAAAATAGGATTCATGACTTTTAAGTTTAGAAAAAAAGTTGTTTAGAAAAGTCAGTCATGAACCTTGTAAATTGATTTGTTTAGTAAATTGTTTGAAAAAAAATAAGTTCAGATTATATGTATAAATAAGAGAATAATGTATGGTTAAATGAATAACCAAGTAAAATGAATTTGTATAAGATAAGTTGTTTGTAAAACAATGTCTTGTGAAAAGTATGTTCTTTGTATAAAATGTTATATGTCTCAAATTGAAATGATTCAAATAACGCTACGATATGTAATACCATACAAACACTTATATATAGGAAGTACCAGCGGCGTATCCACCATGCTTGTATCATATTACACACGCCCCGTTACTTAAATCACTTACTCAAACAAACCACCAAAATAAAATGTTTATGTAAAATCAAATGTCAAAATGTTTATGTGAAAACCATGTCTAATGTCTATGTCTAATGTAAATCATGAATTGTGTATGTAAATGTCAAAATGTTTATGTATGGTAAGTGAAATATATCAACTAAACCATATGTAAAATGCACAAAAACAAGGTATTGAAGTAAAACATGGTTTAAATCAAAGTTATGTTTTGTGTAATAAATGCATGCTATACTGATATAAACATCTAAGCGGTATTGTGAAAATTTATACATCCAAGCCTTGCGACAGTCGGATTACCCTTTTAGTAAAGGTTATCAAAAAATGTATTCGGATTCGGTCATTCCTTACGTCCAAACAAACCCGAGATTTCAGGAATGGGATTTGTTAAGCCCTATGGTACCACTACCTACTACCGAGCGGCATGATCGGTGTTAATGAATGTACATTGTCCCATTTAAACAAACCAAATGTCATACCAAAATGTAAGCATGTGATGAATAATAAATGTACTAAGTACGCACACAATGGGCATTCATAGCATAAAATGTAATGTAAAACAATGTACTAAGTACGCACACAATGGGCATACATAGCATAAAATGTAATGTAAAATAATGTACTAAGTACGCACACAATGGGCATACATAGCATAAAATATAATGTAAAATAATGTACTAAGTACGCACACAATGGGCATACATAGCATAAAATGTAATGTAAAATAATGTACTAAGTACGCACACAATGGGCATACATAGCATAAAATGTAATGTAAAATAATGTACTAAGTACGCACACAATGGGCATACAAAGCATAAAATGTAATGTAATGTAAAATAATGTACTAAGTATGCACACAATGGGCATACATAGCATAAAATGTAATGTAAAATAATGTACTAAGTACGCACACAATGGGCATACATAGCATAAAATGTAATGTAAAATAATGTACTAAGTACGCACACAATGGGCATACATAGCATAAAACACAATGAAATCATGTACTATAAATGTACTAATGAACATAGCAAGTATATGATGTGAAAACAGGAAAGCATGAAAGTAACAAGTAGGCACATGTATTTCACCCCAAAATGTTTGGAAAACACTAAAAGAGGGGTCTATGTACTCACTTGAGATTGCTTAGTAGTCCTTGAGTAACAACCAAACAATGCTAGAGATCACGGAAATCAAACGGTACCTAATATAAGTAACTATGTTAATATACTGGACCTATACCGGAGGATCGGATAGAATGAGGGCTCGTAAACCAAATGAGTATGGGGACTCATGTAATATGGTTTTAACAAAGCCTACATACTACAATGAAACCTAACCTAAGTGCTTACGACCCATTACGACCCGTTTAGGTAGCTTATGCTACTTTAACGCGTCATTCGCGTAAAACGCGTTTGGAACGCCTAACTAGCCCTATGATAAGTAAAATATGCCTTAACATGTCTAATATTGTTGCCAAATCAGTGTAGATATCAAAAGTTATGTTACGTACGCTTAATACGAATTTTGGCGTAAAAAGGGCATTTTGGTAATTTACCTAAGGCATATAAACTACCTATCATACAACTATTTAAACGAAGCGACCATAAGGTATAACCTCGGAAGGTTATTCCCTATATACTATGGTCACCTAATGTGTTTGGTCGGATCCTAATGATCGACCAAACGGGTCGGGTTCGAAAGTATAAGCGATTGTTTAGATCGCTTACCTTACGACCCTATATAAGCACTAAACTAAAAGTGACGAGCTAAGCATGTTAAAACATGCTTAACTAAGTTTAGAAAACATGTTTGGTATCAAAACAAACGGTTTTGATACCTATGAGTAGTTTGGTTACAAAATACGCAAGAATGCGCATTTTGGCCGAAACTACGACTCGTCACTGAGCCTAGATAACGTGGTAATCAGTAGGTATAGTCACTAGGGAATTAACCATCGTGATTACGCTCACGTTATGAAGTTCAAACAAACTTCGCATTGACCATAAACTGGTCAATGCAGAAAGTCAAACAAAGTTTGACTTTAACGCTAAAACGAATGAAAAGAACGAAAGAACACTTACAAAGGGTCCCCAAAAGCTTTGATCTCCAAGTAATCTCAGGTAGGAAGTCTATGAACACAACCACTTAGAGAAAAACTCAGATTTCAAGTGGGTTTTGAGTTTTGAATCAAGGGGTATTTATAGGATTCTTGGAACCGTTACGATCGTTCCTCGAATACCGTGCTTTGATCTTGTCCCTACACTTGTTACAAACTTGTGGTAACTCAAAATGGCCCCCAACATCAGGGATTGACATGTGGCATTGGCCTTTGGAGTGCATAAGGGCTGTTAACAGCTGTTAAAACAGCTTTTGCTATTCTGAAGGGGCCTCACGTGACGCCAAGGGGGCTAGGTGTCACGCTAAGGTCCTTCTGATCAGCAACAGTTTCTCAAGTTTTCCATTTCAGTCCCCGTTGTGTATTAAGGCCATTTCCGACATGTTTAAGGCTCGTTAAGCCAACGTTAAGGCCCTAAAATGATGCCTAAACATTGTAGGCATGAAACATGCTCAAAAATATGCCGGATGTTGGTTCGTTTGGTCGTACGAACGCGATGTTCGCTTAATTACGACGGAATGCGCATAAGCGCGAAAAACGATCCAAATTGCGCGACGAATGGATTTTTCTCATGCCAAACAATAAAATAAAATATTTTAGTGCTTACATAAATTTTTGGGATGTCCGGATGTATTCAGAACGTATGTTATGCGCGAAAGTGCAAACTTATGAACTTTTTGACGCTTTTAGTCCCTGAATGACCCAAAGGTTTATTTTAGCACACCGAACCTCTCAAAGCCTATTTCTAAGCTATGTAAAGGATATTTATGGTATGTTTAACTTATGGTCATGTTCCGAAATGTCTGTTACAGTTCAAATTGGCATACTTTCACAGTTTGTCAACTTTAGTCCCTATAAGCGATTTAACTCGATTTTGTCATACCAAAGCCTTCAAAACTTATTTCTAAGTTATGTAAAGGTTATCTAAGGTATGTGAAGCCTATGTAACTGTTCCGGAGTGTTTGTTGCATTAAACTGATTATATTTACGCATCGGTGCGCGTATAACCTTCCAGAAAGCGATTTAGAGCCCGAAATCGAACAAGAATTGATATGTGCAAATGATACACATATTTGTACAAATCCCAAGTATGAAATACAATATTTCATTGGTTTGGTATTTGTTTAATGGTCGCAGTGACCCAGGTGTCACAGTCTCCCCTACTTTAGGAAATTTCGTCCCGAAATTTATTTAGAGGAAACTTGTGAGAGCTTGAAACATGAAGTTGAAAAGATCGAACAACACTGGTTAGAGTTCTTGAACTTCTAGTAACTTTAAATAACATCATGCTTACAATGTAGGAGGGATACTTATATACAAGTATATGAAGCGTCATTGGTGCGTCCACCGTACCTCCATTATATCGTTCTCATTTTGTTATTGTTGTCACTATCGGTTCTTACACATAATAAATCTTACTGGGTTTCTGTGCACTAAATTTCATAATTATGTACGCGTCCATAATTAGATAATTCCTTGCATAGTTCACACAGTCCATTTTATAATGTGTAGGGGAAAACCAAATGAACAAACCTGTGATGAGTGTGACTAGACCACCATAGGGTCCCTTTTATTAAATCAATAAATGATTTTAATAGACAACCAAGGAGTCTTTTCAGCTTATATCATCACATGTCATTCTTAACCAGATTTTTTTGAATCAATCTTTTTTACTAGACCACTAAAAGGGTCTCTTATGAATCATGGAGTGGTACTATATAATCCAAGGGTCTTAACTATTACATAGAAGCCCATTAAGGATTTAAGGTAGTACCTTTTGAATATCCTGCTACGAATCCCTCATATGAAGATATGAAAGATTCTGCGAGGATTTGGATAACGAATATCCAGAGTATACAAAAACACAAAAATGCATAAAAGAAAGCACAAAATATATAAACACATAATCACATAATTGTTTAACTTGATTTTTGAATTTGCTATCATTTTGTTAATTTGTTCTGCTAACATAGCACATGTATTTAAAGCACACTAGGAATCCATTACTTGGGTTTCATTTGGTACTTTAAACATTATCAAGAATCTAACTATAAATATAGAAAGAATTTTGAAGAGAAAATTCGATTTCGATTATAAGGAACCGAAATGTTCGAATTTAGGTACACAAGGAATCCAATTAAGGATTCTGATTTGAATGACAATTATCCACAAGGATCAAATTGTGAAGATAAAATGATCCCATATGGATTTTAGGAGTTGAAGAAGTTTTGAAACCTGTCTTGAAACCTTGCACTGGATGTGCTTAAGTCAAAACATGAAGTAAAAATGCTTATGAAGTTAAGATGCTCGATATGCCAAGGCGACATATGAAGCAGAATTTGAAGGTTAAGTTAATGTATGAGGAAAATATTTTTGAAACTATGCATGGGGTTATATAAAAAAAATGAAACCTTATGTATAATACTTTTGAAATCATAAAGTAGGTGTACTAGGCAGGTATATTTATAAAATGTTTTAAAATCATGCGAGATGAATTTTGAAATTATGTATAAGGTTTTTTTTTTGAAAAACATGAATGATGCTTTTCGAAATCATGCACTTGATAAGAAAATGTACTGTGTTAGTATTGTTTTCAGACTATATGAAACATTTTGAAATTATGAAGGTTGTTTTTGAAAATACCGACAAAGCTTTGTGCATTTGTTATGTTAAGTAAATACACTATATTAAAAATGTTTTCGAACTATATATAGAATGTTTTGAAATCATGTAGGTTTTTCTGAAAACTTATATTATGCATGTTGAAAAAAATCAGAACGTAATGGGTTTAAGATTTGAAAATATCCTTGGTTATCTAACCAAGGATTCAAGGGCACAGATGTGCAAAAGCACGATTACTCATAATGTCACTTTATTTCTTGTACTTCGTATCTTAGAATGAAACGAGTACTTAGAATTTTCCAAGGGAATCATGAGTAAACACAAAAATGGGTAATATTCACAAGAGTAGTTTGTAAGGAACATAGTTCCTTGATGTAGGTATCATAGGAAAAGTCATACACACATGTAACTACATTTGTACATCAGAATTGTGAACAATAATTTATTTATAAACAAAACAGATTGTTTCACATTACAAAAAAAAAATAGAAGAACAAAAGCATAAGACAGCAACATCTTCTAGTCAGCCAATTGCCCATCAGTGGGTTGGATTTGCATTAGCAAGCTTTGGGCAATCCCTTAGGAAATGGCCCATCTCGCCACAGTTGTAGCAAGTACCAGACGGAAAACAAGCTTGAGTAGGTTTGGCTTGTGGTTGGGTAGCAGCAATGTTTATAGCAACTTTGTTATGGATAGCAAAGCGGCATATGTTAATCAGATGTCCCCACCGTCCACAGTAGGTACATTTGAAGCAGGGTAAGAGGTTTGAATGATGACGATTGCATCATTTGCACAAAGGAGCAGTTCCTTTGTATGGCTTCCTAGCAGGGGGTTGAGCTGGTTGGTTGGGGACGGCTTGGCCATTGTGAGCGACCACGGCGAAGTTCGGAGAAGCCTTTCGCTTCTTTGACTTCTTAGGGGATCGTTCATCCATGGTCTTTGATTCCTTGATTGGTTTCTTGGCTGGTGGTGTAGGCTTGACTTCTGCTTCCTTTGGTGGCCCTTGAGTGGCTTCATTGTTGAGACGAGACATGGCAATGCCTAATTCAACAGTCTTCAGAATTACTTCGCCTATCCGCTGGGCAAATTTGGCAGTCTGCTCGGATATCTGCGCATCGTTGCGATGAAGAGACATTCTGGAGGAAATGAAGGATATAGGAGGAAACAAATGAAATGTTATCGGCAAATGAAACAAAATGACAACGCATAGAAATTGCGATCATTTGTTTGTTACCTAAGGAAAACAAATGAGATAGTGACTAATCAAAGTAAGCAGGTCATATTAATGTATCGCGAAGACATGCTTTAACCTATAAGTGGACACTCACCCCAAGAGTTCCCAGGTAAGAGTGACTGGTCCGATTATGTGGATTTGTACGAACACTCTAGCCTTAGACAGAAAACTCAGAGTACAGGCATCCACTCTTCCAGATTGTACGTGTTCACACTATAAGACCCAAACTTTGACGAGGTTTTGAAAATTCAAAGGGGTTCAAAACCTTACCACAGAGGGTTCAAAACCAAGTAATCAATCATCCTAGAACAGATGATTAGTTTTCAAAGCGGTTTTGAAATTTGTGTTCTTGTTGCGGTTGTCGCCTAAGGATAGGTGACGGTATTGTTTTATGACTAAACGCAAGTAAACTCGCGTTAGGGTCCTAGGAAGGTTATAGACTAGGTCAAAGCACTACTAATAACCTAATTCCCTATAACCATGAGCTCTGATACCAACTTTTCTGTCACACCCCGACCACGTAGAACATCAAATCGTGGCGGAAACGTCGGGGAGTGTTGTAACAGAATCATTGTTTCATAGCACATGGAAATAGAAATATTGTTTTATTGATTTAAAAGAGTTACAATGTCTTGACACTCAAAGAAACATAACATAAATAACTAGTCTTGCATCGTTTATTGTCACTAAGGCCCAAGTCCGCCTAAGTGTATCTTGATAAATCCTATGCATCATATCCTTAAACACATGTGAAAATAGGTACGTCAGCATAAAAATGCCTGTGATATACATAGGTTTTGTGAAAATAGGATTCATGACTTTTAAGTTTAGAAAAAAAGTTGTTTAGCAAAAGTCAGTCATGAACCTTGTAAATTGATTTGTTTAGTAAATTGTTTGAAAAACAATAAGTTCAGATGATATGTATATATAAGAGAATAATGTATGGTTAAATGAATAACCAAGTAAAATGAATTTGTATAAGATAAGTTGTTTGTAAAACAATGTCTTGTGAAAAGTATGTTATTTGTATAAAATGTTATATGTCTCAAATTGAAATGATTCAAATAACGCTACGATATGTAATACCATACAAACACTTATATATAGGAATTACCAGCGGCGTATCCACCATGCTTGTATCATATTACACACGCCTCTTTACTTAAATTACTTACTCAAACCAAACCACCAAAGTAAAATGTTTATGTAAAATCAAATGTCAAAATGTTTATGTGAAAACCATGTCTAATGTATATGTCTAATGTAAATCATGAATTGTGTATGTAAATGTCAAAATGTTAATGTATGGTAAGTGAAATATATCAACTAAACCATATGTAAAATGCACAAAAACAAGGTATTGAAGTAAAACATGGTTTAAATCAAAGTTATGTTTTGTGTAATAAATGCATGCTATACTGAAATAAACATCTATGCGATATTGTGAAAATTTATATATCCAAGCCTTGGGACAGTCGGATAACCCTTTTAGTAAAGGTTATCAAAAAATGTATTCGGATTCGGTCATTCCTTACGTCCAAACAAACCCGAGATTTCTAGAATGGGATTTGTCAAGTCCTATGGTACCACTACCTACTACCGAGCGGCATGATCGGTGTTAATGAATGTACATTGTCCCATTTAAACAAACCAAATGTCATACCAAAATGTAAGCATGTGATGAATAATAAATGTACTAAGTACGCACACAATGGGCATACATAGCATAAAATGTAATGTAAAATAATGTACTAAGTACGCACACAATGGGCATACATAGCATAAAATGTAATGTAAAATAATGTACTAAGTACGCACACAATGGGCATACATAGCATAAAATGTAATGTAAAATAATGTACTAAGTACGCACACAATGGGCATACATAGCGTAAAATGTAATGTAAAATAATGTACTAAGTACGCACACAATGGGCATACATAGCATAAAATGTAATGTAAAATAATGTACTAAGCACGCACACAATGGGCATACATAGCATAAAATGTAATGTAAAATAATGTACTAAGTACGCACACAATGGGCATACATAGTATAAAATGTGATGTAAAATAATGTACTAAGTACGCACACAATGGGCATACATAGCATAAAACACAACGAAATCATGTACTATAAATGTACTAATGAACATAGCAAGTATATGATGTGAAAACAGGAAAGCATGAAAGTAACAAGTAGGCACATGTGTTTCACCCCAAAATGTTTGGTAAACAGTAAAAGAGGGGTCTATGTACTCACTTGAGATTGCTTAGTAGTCCTTGAGTAACAACCAAACAATGCTAGAGATCACGGAAATCAAACGGTACCTAATATAAGTAACTATGTTAATATACCGGACCTATACCGGAGGATCGGATAGAATGAGGGCTCATAAACCAAATGAGTATGGGGACTCATGTAATATGGTTTTAACAAAGCCTACATACTACAATGAAACCTAACCTAAGTGCTTACGACCCATTACGACCCGTTTAGGTAGCTTATGCTACTTTAACGTGTCATTCGCGTAAAACGCGTTTGGAACGCCTAACTAGCCCTATGATAAGTAAAATATGCCTTAACATGTCTAATATTGTTGCCAAATCAGTGTAGATATCAAAAGTTAGGTTACATATGCTTAATATGAATTTTGGCGTAAAAAGGGCATTTTGGTAATTTACCTAAGGCATATAAACTACCTATCATACAACTATTTAAACGAAGCGATCATAAGGTATAACCTCGGAAGGTTATTCCCTATATACTATGGCCACCTAATGTGTTTGATCGGATCCTAATGATCGACCAAACGGGTCGGGTTCGAAAGTATAAGCGATTGTTTAGATCGCTTACCTTACGACCCTATATAAGCACTAAGCTAAAAGTGACGAGCTAAGCATGTTAAAACATGCTTAACTAAGTTTAGAAAACAGTTTTGGTATAAAAAAAACGGTTTTTGTCACACCCCGACCACGTGGAACATACAAAACGTGGCGGAAATGTCGGGGAGTGTTGTAACAGAATTAATTGTTTCAAATCCATGGCAATTGAAGTTTCGTTTTATTGATTAAAGGTGTTACAATGTCTTAACAAACAAAGAAATACAACATAATTAACTAGTCTTGCATCTTTTATTGTCACTAAGGCCCAAGTCTGCCTATATGTATCTTGATCATCTTATGTAACAGTTCCTGAAAAACACATGTGAAAATAGGTACGTCAGCATAAAAATGCCTGTGAGATACATAGGTTTTGTGAAAATAGGTTTCATGACTTATGTTTGAGAAAATGTTTAGTCATGAACCTTGTAATTTGCTTTGTTTTGTAAATCATTTGAAAATCGATAAGATCAGATGATAAGTATAAATAAATGTAAGGTTAAATGAATAACCAAGTAAAATATGTTTGCATAAGATAAGATGTTTATAAATCAATGTCTTGTGAAAAGTATGTTATTTGTATAAAATGTTCTATGTCTCAAACTGAAATGATTCAAATAACGCTATGATATGTAATACCATACAAACACTTATATATAGGAAGTACCAGCGGCGTATCCACCATGCTTGTATCATATTACACACGCATCGTTACTTAATCATTTAATCAAACCAAACCAACCAATGTAAGAAGTCTATGTTTAAATCAATTGTCAAATGTATTGGGTAATATGTCAAAGTGTTCATGTCAAGATGTAAATCATATCAAAATGTCTATGTCAAATATCCATGTCAAATGTCTATGTCAAATATCCATGTCAAATGTCTATGTCAAATATCCATGTATGGCAAGTGAAATGTCTCAACTAAACCATATGCACAAAAACAAAGTATTGAAGTAAAACTTGGTTTAAATCAAAGTTATGTTTTGTGGGAAATACATGATCAATGTCAATCATGTTAAAATGTCTATGTCGAAATGTCTATGTCAAATGTCTATGTCAAAATGTCATGTAAAACGATGTACTAAGTAATGCACACAATGGCAATACATAGCATGAAATGTAATGAAATCATGTACTATAATGTACTAACGAACATAGCAGTATATGATGTGAAAACAGGAAAGCAGGAAAGTAACAAGTAGGCACATGTGTTCCACCCCAAAACAGTTTGGAAAACAGTAAAAGAGGGGTCTATGTACTCACTTGAGATTGCTCAGAAGTCCTAAGATAACCACCAAGCAATGCTAGAGATCACGGAATATCAAATGGCACCTAATATAGGTAACTACATTAATAAACCAGACCTAAATCGGAAGATCGGATAGGATGAGGGCTCGTAAACCATATGAGTATGGGAACTCATGTAGTATGGTTTAATAAACCCTACATACTAAATGAAACCTAACCTAAGTGCTTGTGACCCATTACGACCCGTTTAGGTAGCTTATGTTACTTTAACGCGTCGTTCGCGTGAAACGCGTTCGGACCGCCTAACTAGTCCTATGACAAGTAATATATACCTTAACATGTCTAATATGGTTGTCAAATCAGTTTAGATGTCAAAAGTTATGTTACATATGTTTAAAATGAATTTTGGCATCAAAGGGGTATTTTGGTAATTTACCTAAGGCATATAAACTACCTATCATACAACTACTTAAACGAAGCGACCATAAGGTATAACCTCGTAAGGTTATTCCCTATATACTATGGTCACCTAATGTGCTTGGTCGGATCCTAATGATCGACCAAACGGGTCGGGTTCGAAAGTATAAGCGATTGTTTAGATCGCTTACCTTACGACCCTATATAAGCACTAAACTAAAAGTGACGAGCTAAGCATGTTAAAACATGCTTAACTAAGTTTAGAAAACAGGTTTGGTATCAAAACAAACGGTTTTGATACCCATAAGTAGTTTGGTTACAAAATACGCAAGAATACGTATTCTGACCGAAACTACGGCTCGTCACTGAGCCTAGATAACGTGGTAATCAGTAGGTATAGTCACTAGGGACTATAACCATCGTGATCACGCTCACGTTATGAAGTTCAAACGAACTTCGCATCGACCATAAACTGGTCAATGCAGAAAGTCAAACAAAGTTTGACTTTCGGACTCGAAAGCGATAAAAGAACGAAAGAACACTTACGAAGGGTCCCCGAATGCTAATCTAGATCAAAATAGCTCAGGTATGAAACAAAGGTTTCAACTTAGAGCACAATTGATCAGATTCTTGTGAGGAATGAAAGAAAATGTGATGGGTATTTATAGATTTCGGGTAACCGTTAAGATCGTTTCATGAAAACCGTGCTCGAATCTTGTGCGTACACTTGTCCAATTGTTGTGGTAACTAAAAATGACCCTAAATGATCAGAATGGGCGATTTAGAATGTGTGGTTGTGGTTTAATCAGCTGATAATCTGCTGACTGGTTGATATTATCTGTTCTGGCACAGGCTAGCGCACCGCTACGCTAAAAGTGTAGCGCCCCGCTAGGCCGGCTAGCGCACCGCTACTCTAAAAGTGTAGCGCACCGCTAGGCCCTAGTTTGGCAGAATTACACTTTTGGTCCCTGTATTGCAATCAGCCCATTTTCGACACGTTTAAGGCCCGTTAACCCCATTTCAAAGCTCTAAAATGAAGTTAAAGTATAGGGAACTTAAAATGTGTTCAAAAATATCTCGGATGTCGGTTCGTTTGGCCGTACGATCACGATGTTCGCTTAATTACGGCGGAATGCGCATAAGCGCGAAAAACGATCCAAACGAATGGATTTTTCTTATGCTAAACACTAAAATAAAATATTATAGTGCTTACATAAATTTTTGGATGTCCGGATGTATTCAGAATGTGAGTTATGCGCGAAAATGCAAACTTGTGCACTTTTTGACGCTTTTAGTCCCTGAATGACCCAAAAGTTTATTTTAGCACACCGAACCCCTCAAAGCCTATTTCTAGGCTATGTAAAGGATATTTATGGTATGTTTAACTTATGGCCATGTTCCGGAATGTCTGTTACAGTTCAAATTGGCATACTTTCGCAGTTAGTCAACTTTAGTCCCTGTAAGCGATTTAACTTTGATTTCACCACACCAAACCTTCCAAAACTTATATCTAAGTTATGTAAAGGTTATTTAAGGTATGTTAAGCCTATTTCACTATTCCGGAGTGTTCGTTGCATTAAATTGGTTATATCTACGCATCAGTGCGCGTATAACCTTCCAGAAAGCGATTTAGAGCTTGAAATCAAACAAGAATTGATATGTGCAAAAGATACACATATTTATACCAATCCCAAGTATGAAATACAATATTCCATTGGCTTGGCATTTGTTTGATGGCCGCAGTGAGATAGGTGTTACAGTTTTGATACCTATGAGTAGTTTGGTTACAAAAGACGCAAGAATGCGCATTTTGGCCGAAACTACGACTCGTCACTAAGCCTAGATAACGTGGTAATCAGTTGGTATAGTCACTAGGGACTATAACCATCGTGATTACGCTCACGTTATGAAGTTCAAATGAACTTCGCATTGACCATAAACTTGTCAATGCAGAAAGTCAAACAAAGTTTGACTTTAACGCTAAAACGAATGAAAAGAACGAAAGAACACTACAAAGGGTACCCGAAAGCTTTGATCTCCAAGTAATCTCAGGTAGGAAGCGTATGAACACAACCACTTAGAGAAAAACTCAGATTTCAAGTGGGTTTTGAGTTGTCATTCAAGGGGTATTTATAGGATTCTTGGAACCGTTAGGATCGTTCCTCGAATACTGTGCTTTGATCTTGTCCCTACACTTGTTGCAAACTTGTGGTAACTCAAAATGGCCCCCAACATCAGGGATTGACATGTGGCATTGGCCTTTGGAGTGCACAAGGGCTGTTAACAGCTGTTAAAATAGCTTTTTCTGTTCTGAAGGGGCCTCGCGTGACGCCAAGGGGGCTAGGTGTCACGCTAAGGTCCTTCTGATCAGCAACAGTTTCTCAAGTTTTCCATTTCAGTCCCCGTTGTGTATTAAGGCCATTTCCGACAAGTTTAAGGCTCGTTAAGCCAACGTTAAGGCCCTAAAATGATGCCTAAACATTGTGGGCATGAAACATGCTCAAAAATATGCCGGATGTTGGTTCGTTTGGTCGTACGAACGCGATGTTCGCTTAATTACGACGGAATGCGCATAAGCGCGAAAAACGATCCAAATTGCGCGACGAATGGATTTTTCTCATGCCAAACACTAAAATAAAATATTTTAGTGCTTACATAAATTTTTGGGAAGTCCGGATGTATTCAGAACGTAAGTTATGCGCGAAAGTGCAAACTTATGCACTTTTTGACGCTTTTAGTCCCTGAATGACCCAAAAGTTTATTTTAGCACACCGAACCTCTCAAAGCCTATTTCTAAGATATGTAAAGGATATTTATGGTATGTTTAACTTATGGTCATGTTCTGGAATGTCTGTTACAGTTCAAATTGGCATACTTTCGTAGTTTGTCAACTTTAGTCCCTGTAAGCGATTTAACTCGATTTTGTCATACCAAAGCCTTCAAAACTTATTTCTAAGTTATGTAAAGGTTATCTAAGGTATGTGAAGCCTATGTCACTGTTCCGGAGTGTTTGTTGCATTAAACTGGTTATATTTACGCATCGGTGCGCGTATAACCTTCCAGAAAGCGATTTAGTATTTGTTTGATGGTCGCAGTGACCCAGGTGTCACATTAGGGTCCTAGGAAGGTTATAGTCTAGGTCAAAGCATTAGTAATAACCTAATTCCATATAACCATTGGCTCTGATACCAACTTTTCTGTCACACCCCAACCACGTAAAACAACAAAACGTGGCGGAAACGTCGGGGAGTGTTGTAACAGAATCATTGTTTCACAACCATGGAATAAATAATTTCATTTTATTGAATTACTGAACTCATTGTTTTATTACAAATAAGATAAATACAACTATTATCTTTCAAGTTTTAAAGTCGCTAAGGCACGAGTCCACCCTAAGTGTAGCATGTATCAACAATCATCATAAAGCAGCACCTGAAACATGTGTAAAAATAGGTATGTCAGCATAAAAATGCTTGTGAGATACATAGGTTTTATTGATTTAGGATTCATGACTTATAAGTTTAGAAAAAGTTGTTTAATAAAAGTAGTCATGATCCTTTAAAAAGGTTTTCTTTTATAAATCATACTAAAATTTATAAGAAATCAGATGATATAAAATAATAATACATAGGTAATTAAATAACTATGTAAAATGAGTTTGTATAAAATATATTGTTTGAAAAACAATACTTTTGATAAAAAGGTTTATAGCATATATATAAAAATATACTTTGGTTTTAAGAAAGTCGAATAAGTAATATATTAAAATCTATTTCAGTTCCAATGTCGTTAACCCAAGTGTACTAAATAACGCCAAGGTATGTAATGTGATGAAAACACTTATATATAAGAAGTACCAGCGGCATATCTACCATCTTTTCATCATATTATACCTGTCCCATTATCTAAACACTAACCCAAAACCCAATTGTAAAACAAATAGTATATTAAATATACTTTAGTTTTTAATAATATAATTTTCAGTAGTATATCAAAAGTATACTTTGGATTTATAAATAACATATTAAACTATGATTTGGTTTTGTAAATAACATATTAAACTATGTTTTGGTTATTAACAAAAATATATGTTGGTTTTGTACAATATCACATATGAGAGCATATCAAAATATACAAAATAATGTGATTTAAGAATTCATTCAGACCTAGTGCATCAAAATACACCTTTGAGACTATAGGAATACCACAAAGGCAATCCCTATTTGGATGGAGAAACAAATTGGTTTCAGACATTCCATGACAACAGGAATGGGGTGTCAAATCCTATAGCGCTATATCATACTACCAACCGGTCTGGTGAACAAAAATAAGTACTATCCAACAATAATTTTATAATCTTTAAGAAAATTAGGGTTTAGACCATAAATAATCATTCAGTTTGTAAAAAAAATAAGTACTAATATGTATAATCAATTATACTTTTGAAAACAAGAACATAACAAATAGGTATACATATTTCACCCCAAAACAATTGAAAACAGTAAAAGAGGGGACTATGTACTCACTTAAGAGTTCTTAGAAGTCTTGAACAACTACCAAGCAAGCTAGAGGAGTCCCGGAAATCAAACGGCACCTAATATGGGTAACTACATAAATAAACCGGACCTAATTTGGAAGATTGGATAGGATAAGGTCTCGTAAACCAAATGAGTGTGGGAACTCATATGATATGGTTTAACAAGGCCTACATACTAAAAGGAAACCTAACCTAAGTGCTCAGGACCCATTACGACCCGTAGCTTACGCTACTTTAACGCGTCTTTTGTGTAAAACGCGTTCGGACCGCCTAATTAGTCCTATGACAAGTATTATATGCCTAAACATGTTTAATTATGTTGCATAATTAGTTAAGTGACAAAAGTTTGGGTTACATATGCTTAAACATCAATTATGCATAAAAAGGGTATTTTGGTAATTTTCCTATGGCATATAAACTACCTATCACACAACTACTTAAACGAAGTGACCATAAGGTATAACCTCGAAAGGTGTGACATTTGTGCTTGTAATCATTGTAAATAGTTCAGTTATCAATGAAATAAAGTTATTTGATCCCAATGTTTGTTTGTTTATGTTTTACATTTTTCATGTTTTGACTTTTATTCATTTTCAAACTCTATATCGCTTTCTGGAGGATTATACGCAAACTAGTGCGCAAACGTAATCAGTTTAACGCGATAAACACTCTGGAACATCAACATATTCTTAACATACCTTAAATAACCTTTACATAACTTAGTAATAAGTTTTGAAGGCTTTGGTATGGCAAAATCAAGTTAATTCGCTTACAGGGACTAAAATCGACAAACTGCGAAAGTATGCCAATTTGAACTGTAACGAACATTCTGGAACATGACATAAGTTAAACACTCCTTAAATATCCTTTACATAGCTTAGAAATTGGCTTTGAGGGCTTCGGTGTGCTAAAATAAACTTTATGCTCATTCAGGGACTAAAAGCGTCAAAAAGTGCATAAGTTTGCATTTTCGCGCATACCTTACGTTCTGAATACATCCGTACATCCAAAAATTTATGTAAGCATTAAAATATTATGTTTTAGTGATTGGCTTGTCAAAAATCCATTCGTCGCGCAATTTGGATCGTTTTTCGCGCTTATGCGCATTCCGTCGTAATTAAGCAAACATCGCGATCGTACGACCAAACGAACCAACATCTGGCATATTTTTGAGCATGTTTCATGTCCACAATGTTTAAGCATCATTTTAGGGCCTTAAAGTTGGCTTAACGGGCCTTAGAAGTCTCGGAATGAGCTTAAAGCACATCAGGGACTAAATCTGTCATTAACTGAAAGTTGTTTGCTGATCAGAAGGCCCAGGCGGCCCGCGTGAACCTTGGGTGACCTCTTATGCAGCCCGTGTTAGCTGCCCAGATATGCAGAATGTTGAAAACAACCTGCTTCCAGCTGTTCCAACCATGTTTTCCACTTGCAAACAGTTTTTGCAACACCATGGGCCATTTCTATGGGCTCTAATGGTATTAGAAAACAAGGGGCACACTTGGACGGCCTAGATCGAAGCTCGTTTCCCGATAAACGATCCTAACGGTTCTAGCTTTCCTATATAAACCCCACCCCATTTGTTGCAACTCACAATTTGAATCTGATTCATGCTCTCTAAGTGGAAGTATATGCTTCTTACCTGAGAGAGAATCAGATCAAATACTTGCGGGGACCCTTTATAAGTGTTCCTTCGTTCTTTTCATTCTTTTTAGTGTTAAAGTCAAACTGCGTTTGACTTTCGGCATTGACCAGTTTATGGTCAATGCAAAGTTCGTTTGAACTTCATAACGTGAGCGTAATCACGATGGTCATAGTCCCTAGTGACTATACCTACTGATTACCACGTTATCTAGGCTCAGTGACGAGTCGTAGTTTCGGCCAAAATGCGTATTCTTGCGTATTTTGTAACCAAACTACTCTAGGGTACCAAAACTGTTTGTTTTGATATCAAAACCTGTTTTCTAACTTGACTAAACATGTACTAGCATGTTTAGCTCGTCACTTTTAGATTTGTGCTTTCAAACCCGACCCATTTGGTCGTTCATTAGGATCCGACCAAACACTTTAGGTGACCATAGTTGTATAGGGAATAACCTTCCGAGGTTATACCTTATGGTCACATCGTTTGAGTAGTTGTATGATAAGTGATATATATGCCTTAGGTAAATTACCAAAATACCCTTTTGCGCCAAAATTCATTTTAAGCCTATGTAACATAAATTTTGACATCTAAACTGATTTAGAAACAATATTAAACATGTTAAGGCATATCTTACTTGTCATAGGGCTAGTTAGGCGATCCAAACGCGTTTTACGCAAACGACGCGTTAAAGTAGCATAAGCTACCTAAACGGGTCGTTATGGGTCAAAAGCACTTAGGATAGGTTTCGTTTTAGTATGTAGGCTTTGTTAAACCATATTACATGAGTTTCTACACTCATTTGGTTTACGAACCCTCATGCTACCCGATCCTCCGATTAGGTCCGTTGTTAACATAGTTACCTATATTAGGTGCTGTTTGATTCCGTAATCTTCTAGCTTTGCTTGGTGGATATCTAAAGTCTATTGAGCAATCTCAAGTGAGTACATAGACCCCTCTTTTACTGTTTTTCAAACATTTTGGGGTGAAACACATGTGCCTACTTGTATTTTCATGCTTTCCATGCTTTCATATCATATGCTTGCTATGTTCAATAGTACATTATTAGTACATAATTTCATTGTGTTTTTGCTATGTATGTCCTTTGTAGCATACTTAGTACAACATTTTACATGACATTTTATGCTATGTATGTTCAGTTAGCACATACTTAGAACATTGTTTTACATTACCTTTTCATGCTATGTATGTTCATCATACTTAGTGCATTTGTTTTTCATTACATGCTATGTATGTCCGTTTTGCCGCATACTTAGTACATTTTCATCACATGCTTACATTTTGAGATATGACATTTGTTTTGTTAAGTGGGACCATATACATTCATTAACTTTGATCACGCCCTCGTTAGTAGGTAATGGTACAATAGGAATTGACAACTCCCGTTCCTGACATCCTAGGTATGTTTGGATGGAAGGAATGACCGAATTTGATAAAACATAACACAGATAGACCTTTAATTTGTTTAAGGGATTATCACCACAGTCACAAGGCTTGGATGTATGCATTTTTACAATACCGCATAAATGTTTGTATTCAGTCTAGCATGCATTTCCACAAGACTTAATGTTGATTTAAACCACGTTTTACTTCAATACATTGTTTTGTGCATTTTATCTGTGGCTCAGTAGATATATATATATATATTTCACTTGCCATACATGACATTTTGTTTACACATTACATATTTGGCATTTTGACATAAACATTTTGACATGGTTTACACAAAGACATTTGAAAATGGTTTAGACACGGGCAATTTACATTGGTGGTTTGTTTGGGGTAAGATGATTTGAGTAACGAGGCGTGTGTAATATGATACAAGCATGGTGGATACGCCGCTGGTACTTCCTATATATAAGTGCTTGTATGGTATTACAAGTCGCAGCGTTATTCGAATCATTGCAATTTAGACATATAACATTTTATACAAATAACATATTTTTCAAGAAATTGTTTTACAAACAACTTATTTTATACAAAACTCATTTTACTTGGTTATTCATTTAACCTCACATTACTCTTTTACATATCATCTACTTTATCATCGCTTTCAAAAGATTTATAAAACAAAACAATTAACAAGGTTCATGACTGACTTTTGTTAAACAACTTTTTTCTTAAACTTAAGTCATGAATCCTATTTTTACAAAACCTATGTATCTCACAGACATTTTTATGCTGACGTACCTATTTTCACATGTGTTTCAGGAGCTGTTGCTTAGGATGATGATCGTGAAACTAGGACGGACCTGTGCCTTAGAGACTTAAAATAAAGATAGACTTAGTTTAATTATGTTGTGTACTCTTTGGTTCTTGTTTTGAAACAATGTATTCCACCCTTTGGTTGTTGAATAAAATATAATTTTAATTACCATGGTTGTGGAACAATATTTCTGTTACAACACGCCCTGACATTTCCGCCATGATTTGATGTTTTACGTGGTCGGGGTGTGACAGAAGAGTTGGTATCAGAGCCAATGGTTATAGGGAATTAGGTTATTAGTAATGCTTTGACCTAGACTATAACCTTTCTAGGACCCCAACACAAGTTGTCTTGTGTTTAAAACATGCACTTCACCTATCCTTAGGTGATCACCAAAACGAGAACCCAATTTCCTGAAACGATTTTTGAAAATTCAATCTCTGTTTTTAAATGATTTATATGATTTTGAACCCTTTTGATTTTTCAAATTGATTTTGAAAATTTATCATTTGTTTTTGAATGATTCTTTTGGCCTTGTGCCTTCCAAGTTTTCAAAATCTCGTCAAAGTTTTGGGTTCTAAATAGTGTGAACATGTGCAAACTGGAAGAGTGAATGTCTGTACCCTGGGTTTTCTGTCTAAGGCTAGAGTGTTCATACAAATCCACATAATCGGAACAGTCATTCTTACCTGGGAACTCTTGGGGTGAGTGTTCACTTATAGGCGAGCATGTCTTCGCGAAGCATTATTTTGACCCATTTACTTTGATTAGTCACTGTGTGTCGTTTGTTTGCTTTGTGATACGAACAAATGACCACCATCTTTGCTTTTGTCGATTTTTGTTTCACCTCATTCTTTTCACCTAATCGTCTCACTCGTTCCTTTCATGTTTCCTCTTTTAGAATGCCTCCTCGACGTGAAAATCCGCTACCAAATGCCGAACTGGCAGAAATTATCTCACAGCAAATGGCTGCTGCGTTCCCCAATCTTATTGCTCAATATAACCAAGCCAACAATAACAACAATGCTCCATGCAATTTCAAGAGTTTTAACTCGGCTAAACCACTCAAGTTTAGTGGTTCTGAGGGAGCAACTGGGCTTCTTCAATGGTTCAAGAGCATTGAGAATACTTTTTGTCACGTTCAATGTCCTGACAATCGCAAGGTCGAGTTTGCATCGAGCGTATTTCAGAAGACGGCGCTTACATGGTGGAACGGGGTTATGAGAGACCGTGGTGCTGAGGTTGCTTTAGCACAAACATGGGCTGAACTTAGGACTCTTATGATGAGGGATTTTTGTCCTCGTAATGAGCTGCGAGCCCTAGAAAGGGAGTTTGATGATCTAAAACAGGATAGTGGCGAACACCGGGCGTATACTGATAGGTATGAGGAGCTGAGTTTGTTATGCCCAACAATGGTTACCCCACTCAAGAAGGCTATCGAGAGGTATATCGATGGCCTACCTGACTCCAAACAAGACACCGTTACTGGTAGTAACCCTACCACAGTCCGTCAGGCAATCGAGCTATCTGCGACATTGACCGAGTCTTAGGTTCGAAGGGGTAAGCTGCATAGAAAAGGTGACCAGGGCAAGAAGCAGGCGTCTGATCAGAGTGAGAGCAAGAAAGGTAAAAACAAGAAGGGTAAGGATTCTGGTTCCTCGAAGGGTTCTAGGAAGCGTAAGGCTTCCCAAAATTTCGCCGTTACTGCACAAGCTGCACTAAATCAGCCAACGCAGCCTCCAGCAAAGAAGCGGTATGAAGGAAATGCACCTTTGTGCAATAGGTGCAATAGTCACCATCAACAGCAACTTCCGTGCCGTTTCTGTACCAACTGTGGGAAGTCTGGACACCTTGCAGAAGTTTGTCGTTCTGCTCAGGTCGCTCGAAATCCAGCTCAACAGGTAGCTCAACAACCTGTTCAACAGCAAGCTGCACGACCTCACTATCCTCCTGGCTCATGCTATAATTGTGGAGACCTGACCCATTATCGAAACCAGTGTCCAAGGCTGGTTAATGCGAATCCGAATCAGGCTCCAGCTCGAGGTCGAGTTTTTAACATGAATGCACAAGAAGCACAAGCAGACAATGAAGTGGTGAACGGTACATTCTCTATTAATAACCAACCTGCATCTGTTCTTTTTTATTCAGGGGCCGATAAGAGTTTTGTGTCTTTATCTTTCGAACCATTGCTTCGCGTGTCTAGAACGAAACTAGGTAAGCCTTTGACAGTAGAAGTTGCCAGTGGAGAACCCATTGTTTTTAATTCTGTCCTTCGCAACTGCCAGTTGAACCTTAACGACCATCTTTTTCCCATTGACCTCACGCCAATGCAACTGGGAAGCTTCGACATTATAGTGGGTATGGATTGGTTAGCCAAGCATCGCGCAGAGGTAGTTTGTTTTGAGAAGATCATTCGTGTATGGCTTTCGTCAGGTGAGATCCTACAGGTTCGTGGTGAGAAACCTGCTAGTAGCCTCAAGCTTATGTCTTGTTTTCAAGATCGGAAGTATCTGCGAAAGAACTATGTGGCCTTCTTGGCACATGTTGTGGCAGATAAAGGCAAAGGTAAGTCTATTCAAGATATTCTTATTGTTCGGGATTATCCGGAGTTGTTTCCTGAGGAGTTACATGGATTACCCCCAGCGCGCCAAGTCGAGTTCTGTATTGATCTCGTACCAGGTGCAAATCCCATTGCCAGAGCTCCATATCGTCTTGCACCGTCTGAGATGCAAGAACTGTCTAAGCAGCTTCAGGAGCTTTCTGACAAAGGTTTCATCCATCCTAGCTTTTCACCTTGGGGTGCTCCCCTTCTTTTTGTCAAGAAGAAGGATGGATCCTTCAGAATGTGCATCGATTATCGTGAGCTGAACAAGCTTACCATCAAGAATCGATATCCCCTACCTCGCATTGATGATCTCTTTGATCAGTTACAGGGCGCTTCTTACTTTTCAAAGATTGATCTGCGTTCTGGATATCATCAACTTCGTGTGCATGAAGATGATATTCCAAGGACAGCTTTCTGTACCCGTTATGGGCATTATGAGTTCATAGTTATGCCATTCGGTTTGACTAATGCTCCTGTTGTTTTCATGGACTTGATGAATAGGGTTTGTAAGCCTTATTTAGATAAGTTCATCATCGTTTTATTGATGACATCTTGATATATTCTAAGACGCAAGCTAATCACGAGCAACATCTTCGTCTTACTCTGGAACTCCTAAAGAAAGAGCAACTTTTCGCCAAATTCTCCAAGTGCGAATTTTGGCTTAAAGAAGTTCAATTTTTGGGTCATATTGTCAACGAACAGGGTATTCATGTAGATCCCTCCAAGATCAGTGCGATTAAGGATTGGGATACGCCTACTACTCCTACCGAGGTTCGTTCATTTCTTGGTCTCGCGGGTTATTACCGCCTCTTCATCGAAAATTTCTCGAAGATTGTAGTTCCCTTAACTGCTCTAACTCAGAAGGATAAACCCTTTGAATGGGGTTCTAAACAAGAAGAAGCATTTCAGACCTTGAAACAGAAGCTTTGTGATGCACCTATCCTATCTTTGCCCGAAGGCAATGATGATTTTGTCGTTTATTGTGATGCATCGAAATTGGGTCTTGGTTGTGTTCTAATGCAAAGGAACAAAGTCATAGCCTACGCATCAAGGCAATTGAAGGTGCATGAGAAAAACTACAGCACTCATGATCTTGAGTTGGGTGCAGTTGTGTTCGCTCTTAAAATCTGGAGACACTATTTGTATGTGTGACAACCCTCGTAATTACATGTATATGTACGATTATTTAATGATAATTAAATTGCTTGATGACTGTGCTGAATCACTTAACTGCTTTCTGATCACTGTGTTATACTTACATGTGCTTGTTAACATACTAGTAGTGTACAGAAAAGTTACTAAATAGTCCGGTATGTTTTCCTAAGTGTTAGGAATTAAAAGTGTTACAAATATATATATATATATATATAAGACACTTTACGAAATAATTAAACACTTTAACGGAACAGTATCTGACCGAACAACCGGAGATTACCCGGGACACCAAATATTTGTCAAACACATTATTTAATTATCTTTGGCTAGTCATGATCCCCGTATACCATAATACCCACTAAAAACCTTATAACTAACCCTTATGATCAAGTTACTTGCTTTCTAACTAGCCATTACATTTTAGTCACAAAGTTATACCCAACCCCCCCCCCCCATATAACCAAAAATCGGTCCCCATGGACCCACCATATCACCACCTCCATGCCCTCAATCTTACACTTGATTTGTTTTCTTATTTAATTAGATTGTGGCTTGTGTAAGTGAACATAATATATGGAATGATCATTATATGTAAGGTCTATAGATCACATGCCATACTTCACAATCTTACACCCTCACTTCACTCACTCTCTCTCTCACTTTTGGTCACCCCAAACCGCCACCCTCACCACCACTTTCACACCACCATCTTCCATTTTACAAGCTCATTCAAGTGTAGGAGGTTGATACAAGAAGGCTTGCATCTTGTGGTGCTTCAAAGGAGCCTTGTTCTTGCTTGATTCTCATCATTTCTCATCATCCTTGTCACTAGATTCTTCCCTAGCCTTGTGCTAGTAGTAAGTTCCTTATGTCACCTTTGCTCATCTTGTATCATGGTTAAAAGTTGTAGTAAAATGCTTATGTTAAACACTAAAATAACAAGAACCAAGAAGATGAACATAAAGCTTTATTAAAGATGAAACATGATGTCATAATGTTAGTATGAAGTTGTTTGATATGTTGCTGATTACTTGCTGATTACATGTTGATGTTACATGTCGTTATTGATCGCTAAACATGCTAACGGAATCAATCGAACACACTTTAGAATGTTAAAAGTTGAAACAGGATGGCTGTTTAGTGATTATAGCCAACTTCAGTTGGCTGTAACCAGACCGTAATAAAACGAAAAATCTATTTTCTGAAGCCTAGATTTATGTATTTTGAAATACGGTTCTAATGGCACCAGAATCATAATTTTTGGACTTCGTTTACTATTTTTAAAGACCCTTTTTGTAACAGCAACTAAAGCTGAGTTTTTGCTGCAGTAAATGGGTGATATGTTTTTAGTCATAACTGGAAATCTATGTTGAATCAACTCATGAAATTTGTACAGTAGATGAAAACTGATGTATTTGTAATTATCCCACTGGAATTTCGTAAATCGAAGTTACGAAGATTTTTTAATAAATTATTCCGTGGACTGCAATCAGAAAAAGATGAATCTGATTGCAGTCCGGAAAATGAATTTTTATAAAATATTGGTGATGAATTGGATCACGAGATTTTTACACAATAATATTTGGATCGTTTAAGACCTTCTATAAAAAAGTTGGGAATTTTTGAAACATGTTAACTATTTTATTAAAATCCCCGAAAACAGCCCAGTTTTGAAGATCAAAGCTGAAACGACGTAAGTAGTGATTTGCGTGTCTAAATGTCGGGTAGGTTATCTGAGAATGATATAACATGTTATATGTCAATAAAAGTGTTATGTGCAATGTCGTATATTTGTTTATGAGTGGGGAATAGATGGGAAGTTTATAGGGGCATAAACCGTTAAAGTGATGCATGTTATGTGATAAATACGTGTAGGAACTTTGTGCTCTATTTGAAACCACTTAATCACTAACTGGTAATCATACTAGGACGTGATTGACCGACCTTGACTGTTAGCTATATTTGTGAGAGTCAAACCGAGCAACCGAGGTGAGTTCACACTTTTCTACAAAGCATGGTAATTCCAGGTGGGAATGGGTTCAGGAATAGGGATTCCTCCTCCTTTAGGACGTGTTCAGGAATGTAAATTCCTCGTCCTTTGGGACGTGTTCAGGAATGTAAATTCCTCGTCCTGTTGGGACGGATTAGACTTACTAGACTAGAACTCTATCAGCGAAGTCCCTCCCTTTGTATCGATTAATCGCCGAGGCTATGGCGAGCGGGTCATTAGTTAATAGCGCTATTAGGTTTAACAAACCTCACACTGTGCCAGTTGGATAGGTGTGTACTAATGGACTATGGCACGTCGGTGATGATAGACACCGACGCTAGGGCACAATAAATTTTCGTTAGTAGTCGATATGATAAACGAGTCTGGTAGTTTAAATAATGGGGTAGCCCCCACAGCCGGAGAGTCGGGCTGGATAACCAGGGAAGTTGGACATGGGATGGTTAACTAATAAACGTTTTCAAACTACGGGGTAACCCCCACGGCTGGATAGCTGAATGAGATTAAACGACGTTTTTGGAAACAACTCTAAAATGGACAACCAAACGTGAACTCACTCAACTTTGTTGTTGACTCGTTGTTACATGCTTTGCAGGTCGCTAGATGCTATGAGGCTTGCACATGGAGGTGGACGTTGTGGGATGTGAACTGTTATGACCCGTACTCAATAAATAAACTTTAAGAACTTATGAAACTTATGTTTTGGGTCTTTAAGCTTATGAACTACGAATTTGTGTTTTGGTTTAACGTCTTATGCTTCCGCTGATTAAATTGAACTTGGTTAACTTACTCTTGGTCACCAATTGTATTGTGGTTGGTCCCATTTACTTAAATACGTTGTTCAATATGATTGGTAGCTCGATCCTGGTCATGTCACGCCTCCATGCGGTGGTGCTCCGCATGGTGGATTTTGGGGGTGTGACAGATTGGTATCAGAGTCATTGGTTATAGCGAACTTTGTTTTTAAAAAGGGGAAAAGCTTTTTGATAAACCAGACTATAACCTGTAGAGTGCTCAACGATCCACAACAACGCTTCGCTCCACGTGCAAGACTCGACACAATAGGTGGTATGATTTATGTTTACATTGTCAGTTAGATAGTTCACACTGTGCACTAGTTAACGTGATGACTGCTATTTGAACCTTGTGTGCTTACTCTCTTCTGTCGTCCCACACTTACGTACTTTCGTGAAACTTTTCTCACTCACGTTACTTCGTTGTGAAGATCATGAGTGGACGCGGAGGACGTATCAACCTAACTCAAGCCCAGTTAACGACTCTAATTAACGAACGAGTGGCTGAGGCACTCGCAACAATTCCAGCAGGAGGTATAACCTGCCATTTCGACCTATCTTAGGATGATTAGATCCTACTCTCGCGAACCAACTTTTGTGTTTAACCTTGTCTTTTATTCTCGCGCAATAGGTCAACATGCTCAACCTCCTGTATGTACGTTCAAAACCTTCATGGACTGCCGACCTACTACTTTTAGTGGCATTGAAGGAGTTGTAGGCCTTCTCCACTGGTTTGAGAAGCTTGAGTCTGTTTTTGAGATGTGTGAATGACCAGAGGATCGTAGGGTGAAATATGCTACTGGAACGCTTGAAGGTGCTGCGTTAACCTGGTGGAAGGCACAGGTTCAACTACTAGGGCTGGCAGTTGCTAATGCCACCCCGTGGATTGACTTTAAGGAACTGATTATGGAAGAGTACTGCAGTCGTGACGACATCCGTAAGCTAGAGGTGGAATTCTTCAATCTGAAGATGACGGGGTCTGAGATCGAGGCTTACACAAAGAGGTCAAACGAGCTGGCCATCTTATGTCCTACAATGGTAGACCCTCCCATCAAACGTATTGAGCTGTACCTCAAGGGTCTTGTACCAGAGATTCAGAGTCACGTGACTTCGGCTAACCTGGGTACCATTCAACAAATCATCAAGTTGGCTCACCGTCACACCGATCAAGCAGTTGAACAAAACAAACTGCCTAAGCATATTGGTACTGCTACTACTGACGCTCCCAATGATAACAAGCGAAAATGGGATGGGAATTCCAGTAAAGGTTCTACTTCAGCTCAGTCCCAGCAGCGAAAGACAGATGAGTACAGGAGCCCCAGTCAGCAGTCTTCTGGGAATCAAGGTCAGGGTGGATACAAGGGGAATCACCCCAAGTGTAATCGCTGTAACTTGCACCACAGCGGGCCATGTGGTAAAGGCAACTGTCATCGATGCAACAAGCCTGGTCACATTGCAAGGGATTGCAGGAGTCAGCGTCCGGCGAATCAGAACCGGCAGCAACAGCAAGCCCCACCAAATCAACGCCAGCAGCAACAACAAGGTAACAACAAAGGGTGCTTTCAGTGTGGTGCTGAGGGCCATTTCAAGAAAGACTGCCCCCAGCTAAATCAGAACCAGAACAACAACAATCAGGGGAATGGAAACGACAATGGGGGAAACAACAATGGTAATGGTGCAAGGGGTCGTGTGTTCGTGATTGGTCAGGGTGATGCAAGGAACGATCCCAACGTTGTGATGGGTAAGTTTCTCCTGGATGATTTCTTTGTTACTGTTTTATTCGATTCGGGTGCCGATACAAGTTATGTGTCTTTAAAAGTTAGTCAAATGCTTAAGCGCACTCCAACACTTTTGACCACCAAACACACGGTAGAGCTAGCAAACGGTAAAAGTCTCGAGGCCACGCACATAGTTAAGGGTTGTAACCTTGTTTTAGCTGGTCAGACCTTCTCTATCGATCTTATTCCTATCGTTCTGGGTAGTTTTGACGTTGTTATTGGGATGGATTGGTTATCGCATCAACAAGCGGAAATTCTTTGCAACGAGAAGATTGTCCGCATCCCGCGTTCTGATGAAGAACCCCTCGTGATTCATGGCGACAAGAGTGGTGCTGTCGTAGGCATCATCTCTTTCCTAAAGGACCAGAAGTGTTTACAAAAGGGCCACACTGCTATTCTAGCCCTCGTTTCTGATACATCTTCGGAAGAAAGGAAGATAGAAGACATACCTGTTGTACGTGATTTTCCTGAGGTATTTCCTGAGGAATTACCTGGTCTTCCGCCTCATCGTCAAGTGGAATTTCAAATCGAGCTAGCTCCTGGAGCAGCGCCAATAGCTCGTGCACCTTATCGTCTAGCTCCATCAGAACTTGAAGAACTGTCCACGCAATTACAAGAACTCTTGGAAAAGGGTTTCATACATCCTAGCTCTTCGCCCTGGGGAGCTGCAGTCTTGTTTGTGAAGAAGAAAGACGGTACTTTCAGAATGTGTATTAACTATCGTGAACTTAACAAGGTGACCGTGAAGAATCGTTATCCTCTCCCACGCATTGATGACTTATTCGACCAGTTGCAAGGGTCGAGTTTCTACTCCAAGATTGACCAGAGGTCAAGCAACCATCAGCTGAGAGTCCGAGATGAGGACGTCTCCAAAACAGCATTCAGAACCCGCTACGGCCATTACGAGTTTCTGGTTATGCCTTTCGGATTGACGAACGCACCAGCGGTCTTCATGGATCTCATGAACCGAGTATGCAAACCTTACCTGGATAAGTTCGTTATTGTTCTCATCGATGATATCCTGATCTATTCTAAGAGTCAGGAGGAACACGAGCAGCATCTACGACTTATGCTGGAACTTCTTCAAGCAAAGCAACTGTATGCCAAATTTTCGAAATGTGACTTCTAGCTTCGCGAAGTCCACTTTCTAGGCCACGTGGTAAACAAGGATGGGATTCATGTTGATCCATCCAAGGTTGACTCGATCAAGAACTGGCCTGCACCCCGTACACCCACAGAAATCCGCCAATTCTTGGGTTTGGCAGGATATTATAGAAGGTTCATCAAGGATTTCTCCAAGATTGCGCAACCTCTCACTTCACTGACTCAGAAGGGTGTCACCTATCGTTGGGGTGATGCATAGGAATCTGCTTTTCAGCACCTAAAAGATAGACTTTGTAGCGCGCCTATCCTCTCATTGCCTGAAGGCACATATGATTTTGTTGTTTATTGCGACGCTTCCATCCAAGGACTTGGTTGTGTGTTGATGCAACGTGACAAGGTCATTGCCTACGCATCGCGCCAACTTAAAGTTCACGAAAGGAACTACACTACGCACGACTTGGAATTGGGAGCAGTTGTTTTCGCACTCAAGATATGGAGACATTACCTGTACGGTACCAAGTGCACCATTTACACCGATCACAGGAGTCTCGAGCATATCTTAAAGCAAAAGAAGTTAAACATGAGACAACGCCGATGGGTTGACCTCTTGAATGATTACGAATGTGAGATCATGTATCATCCGGGCAAAGCAAATGTTGTGGCTGACGCCCTCAATCGAAAGGATACTATACCTAAGTGTGTACGTGCGTTACAACTTACCATTCAATCTAGTCTTCGTACTCAGATGCGAGATGCTCAGGTCGAAGCATTGAAAGCAGAGAACATTAGGGTTGAGTCCTTGTGAGGATCGAGGCAGCGGCTAGAACAAAAGGAAGACGGCGCTTACTATGTAACAGGGCGCATCTGGGTTCCGCTTTACGGAAACTTACGCGAGCTTGTGGTGGACGAAGCGCACAAGTCTCGTTATTCGGTACACCCTGGTTCGGATAAGATGTACCACGATCTCAAGACTACGTATTGGTGGCCTGGTATGAAAGCTCACATAGCAACCTACGTTTGCAAATGCTTGACTTGTGCGAGAGTTAAGACCGAATATCAGAAACCATCAGGCCTACTCCAACAACTAGAGATCCCGACATGGAAATGGGAGCAAATTTCCATGGATTTCGTTACTGGCCTGCCTAGATCTCAACGCGGAAATGACACTATTTGGGTGATAGTGGATCGATTGACTAGGTCTGCACACTTCTTGGCCATCAAGGAAACGGATAAGTTTTCTACTCTAGCAGACATCTACCTAAAGGAAGTTGTATCAAGGCATGGAGTGCCAACCTCCATCATCTCTGATCGTGACTCACGTTTTACTTCTGAACTGTGGCAAGCCATGCACAAGTCTTTTGGCTCACGTTTAGATATGAGCACCGCGTATCATCCACAGACGGATGGGCAATCTGAACGTACCATCCAGACCCTTGAAGACATGCTTAGGGCATGTGTAATCGATTTTGGTAATGGCTGGGAAAAGCACCTCCGGCTAGTGGAGTTTTCGTATAATAACCGCTACCACACCAGCATCTAGGTCGCTCCGTTCGAGGCGTTGTACGGCCGTAAATGCCGATCACCTCTTTGTTGGGCAGAAGTTGGTGACAGCCAAATCACTAGCCCAGAACTGGTAGTAGACACGACTGAGAGAATTGCTCAGATACGTCAATGAATGGCGGCAGCTCGCGACGGTCAGAAAAGCTACGGTGATAAGCGCAGGAAACCACTCGAGTTCCAGGTCGGGGATCGAGTGCTACTTAAAGTCTCACCTTGGAAAGGTGTAGTCCGTTTTGGCAAATGAGGCAAACTCAATCTGCGTTATGTCGGAACGTTCAAAATCATCGAGAAAATTGGTAAAGTCGCCTACAAGTTGAATCTACCTGAAGAACTCAGCGGAGTTCACAATGTTTTCCATGTGTCGAATTTGAAGAAGTGTCTGTCAGATGAGACCCTCATAGTTCCTCTTAAGGAGCTCACTAGCGACGACCAGCTGCGATTCGTCGAGGAACCAGTAGAGATTACTGATCGAGATGTTAAGATTCTCAAACGTACTAGGATACCTCTTGTCCGAGTTCGTTGGAATTCCCGTCGTGGCCCAGAGTATACCTGGGAACGAGAAGACCAAATGAAACTCAAGTACCACCAGCTGTTTAAGAAAAATGCAACCACTACTGAGGCTGAAGCTACTGCAGAATTTCGGGACGAAATTCCAAATCAACGGGGGGATGATGTGACACCCCAGGAAAACCAGTGAACACCGCAACTTAACTAGCTTCCTCAGTAACTACGCACTAAATTTCGAGACGAAATTTTCTTAACAGGGGAGAATGTGACAACCCTCGTAATTACAAGTATCCGTACGATTATATAATGATAATTAAATTGCTTGATGACTGTGCTGAATCACTTAACTGCTTTCTGATCACTGTGTTATACTTACATGTGTTTGTTAACATACTAGTAGTGTACAGAAAAGTTACTAAATAGTCCGGTATGTTTTCCTAAGTGTTAGGAATTAAAAGTGTTACAAAATATATATATAAGACACTTTACGGAATAATTAAACACTTTAATGGAACAGTATCCGACCGAACAACCGGACATTACCCGGGACACCAAATATTTGTCAAACACATTATTTAATTATCTTTGGCTAGTCATGATCCCCGTATACCATAACACCCATTAAAAACCTTATAACTAACCCTTATGATCAAGTTACTTGCTTTCTAACTAGCCATTACATTTTAGTCACAAAGTTACACCCAACCCCCCCCCCCCCATATAACTGAAAATCGGTCCCCATGGACCCACCATATCACCACCTCCATGCCCTCAATCTTACACTTGATTTGTTTTCTTATTTAATTAGATTGTGGCTTGTGTAAGTGAACATAATATATGGAATGATCATTATATGTAAGGTCTATAGATCACATGCCATACTTCACAATCTTACACCCTCACTTCACTCACTCTCTCTCTCTCACTTTTGGTCACCCCAAACCGCCACCCTCACCACCACTTTCACACCACCATCTTCCATTTTACAAGCTCATTCAAGTGTAAGAGGTTGATACAAGAAGGCTTGCATCTTGTGGTGCTTCAAAGGAGCCTTGTTCTTGCTTGATTCTCATCATTTCTCATCATCCTTGTCACTAGATTCTTCCCTAGCCTTGTGCTAGTAGTAAGTTCCTTATGTCACCTTTGTTCATCTTGTATCATGGTTAAAAGTTGTAGTAAAATGCTTATGTTAAACACTAAAATAACAAGAACCAAGAAGATGAACATAAAGCTTTATTAAAGATGAAACATGATGTCATAATGTTAGTATGAAGTTGTTTGATATGTTGCTGATTACTTGCTGATTACATGTTGATGTTACATGTCGTTATTGATCGCTAAACATGCTAACGGAATCAATCGAACACACTTTAGAATGTTAAAAGCTGAAACAGGATGGATGTATAGTGATTACAGCCAACTTCAGTTGGCTGTAACCAGACCGTAATAAAACGAAAAATGTATTTTCTGAAGGCTAGATTTATGTATTATGAAATACGGTTCTAATGGCACCGGAATCATAATTTTTGGACTTCGTTTACTATTTTTAAAGACCCTTTTTGTAACAGCAACTAAAGCTGAGTTTTTGCTGCAGTAAATGGGTTATATATTTTTAGTCATAACTGGAAATCTATGTTGAATCAACTCATGAAATTTGTACAGTAGATGAAAACTGATGTATTTGTAATTATCCCACTGGAATTTCGTAAATCGAACTTACGAAGAATTTTTAATAAATTATTCTGTGGACTGCAATAAAAAAAAGATGGATCTAATTGCAGTCCGGAAAATGAATTTTTATAAAATATTGGTCATGAATTGGAAAACGAGATTTTTACAAAATAATATATGGATCGTTTAAGACCTTCTATAAAAAGTTGGGAGTTTTTGGAACATGTTAACTATTTTATTAAAATCCCCAAAAACAACCCAGTTTTGAAGATCAAAGCTGAAACAACATAAGTAGTGATTTGCATGTCTAAATGTCAGGTAGGTTATCTGAGAATGATATAACATGTTATATGTCAATAAAAGTGTTATGTGCAATGTCGTATGTTTGTTTTTGAGTGGGGAATAGATGGGAAGTTTATATGGGCATAAACCGTTAAAGTGATGCATGTTATGTGATAGATACGTGTAGGAACTTTGTGCTCTATTTGAAACCACTAAATGACTAACTGGTAATCATACTAGGACGTGATTGACCGACCTTGACTGTTAGCTATATTTGTGAGAGTCAAACCGAGCAACCGAGGTGAGTTCACACTTTTCTACAAAGCATGGTAATTCCCGGTGGGAATAGGAATGGGTTCAGGAATAGGGATTCCTCGTCCTTTAGGACGTGCTCAGGAATGTAAATTCCTCGTCCTTTGGGACGTGTTCAGGAATGTAAATTCCTCGTCCTGTTGGGACGGATTAGACTTACTAGACTAGAACTCTATCAGCGAAGTCCCTCCCTTTGTATCGACTAATCGCCGAGGCTATGGTGTGCGGGTCATTAGTTAATAGCGCTATTAGGTTTAACAAACCTCACACCGTGCCAGTTAGACGGGTGTGTACTAATGGACTATGGCACGTCGGTGATGATAGACACCGACGCTAGGGCACAATAAATTTTCGTTAGTAGTCGATATGATAAACAAGTCTGGTAGTTTAAATAATGGGGTAGCCCCCACGGCCGGAGAGCCGGGCGGATAGCCAGGGAAGGTGGACATGGGATGGTTAACTAATAAACATTTTCGAACAATGGGGTAACCCCCACGGCTAGATAGCTGAATGAGATTAAACGATGTTTTTGGAAACAACTCTAAAATGGACAACCAAACGTGAACTCACTCAAATTTGTTGTTGACTCATTGTTACATGCTTTGCAGGTCGCTAAATGCTATGAGGCTTGCACATGGAGGTGGACGTTGTGGGATGTGAACTGTTATGACCCGTACTCAATAAATAAACTTTAAGAACTTATGAAACTTATGTTTTGGGTCTTTAAACTTATGAACTACGAATTTGTGTTTTGGTTTAACGTCTTATGCTTCCGCTGATTAAATTGAACTTGGTTAACTTACTCTTGGTCACCAATTGTATTATGGTTGGTCCCATTTACTTAAATACGTTGTTCAATATGATTGGTGGCTCGATCCTGGCCATGTCACGCCTCCAAGCGGTGGTGCTCCGCATGGTGGATTTTGGGGGTGTGACTGATTGGTATCAGAGCCATTGGTTATAGCGAACTTCATTTTTAAAAAGGGGAAAAGCTTTTTGATAAACCAGACTATAACCTGTACAGTGCTCAACGATCCACAACGACGCTTCGCTCCACGTGCAAGACTCGACACAATAGGTGGTATGATTTATGTTTACATTGTCGGTTAGATAGTTCACACTGTGCACTAGTTAATGTGATGACTGCTATTTGAACCTTGTGTGCTTACTCTCTTCTGTCATCCCACACTTATGCACTTTCACGACACTTTTCTCACTCACGTTACTTCGTTGTGAAGATCATGAGTGGACACGGAGGACGTATCAACCTAACTCAAGCCCAGTTAACGGCTCTAATCAACGAACGAGTGGCTGAGGCACTCGCAACAATTCCAGCAGGAGGTATAACCTGCCATTTCGACCTATCTTAGGATGATTAGATCCTACTCTCGCGAACCAACTTTTGTGTTTAACCTTGTCTTTTATTCTCGCGCAATAGGTCAACATGCTCAACCTCTTGTATGTACGTTCAAAACCTTCATGGACTTCCGACCTACTACTTTCAGTGGCACTGAAGGAGCTGTAGGCCTTCTCCACTGGTTTGAGAAGCTTGAGTCTGTTTTTGAGATGTGTGAATGCCCAGAGGATCGTAGGGTGAAATATGCTACTGGAACGCTTGAAGGTGATGCGTTAACCTGGTGGAAGGCACAGGTTCAACTACTAGGGCTTGCAGTTGCTATTGCCACCCCGTGGAATGACTTTAAGGAATTGATTAAGGAAGAGTACTGCAGTCGTGACGGCATCCACAAGCTAGAGGTGGAATTCTTCAATCTGAAAATGATGGGGTCTGAGATCGAGGCATACACAAAGAGGTCAAACGAGCTGGCCATCTTGTGTCCTACAATGGTAGACCCTCCCATCAAACGTATTGAGCTGTACCTCAAGGGTCTTGTACCAGAGATTCAGAGTCATGTGACTTCAGCTAACCTGGGTACCATTCAACAAATCATCAAGTTGGCTCACCGTCTCACCGATCAAGCAGTTGAATAAAACAAACTGCCCAAGTGTATTGGTACTGCTACTACTGACGCTCCCAACGATAACAAGCGAAAATGGGATGGGAATTCCAGTAAAGGTTCTACTTCAGCTCAGTCCCAGCAGCGAAAGACAGATGAGTACAGGAGCCCCAGTCAGCAGTCTTCTGGGAATCAAGGTCAGGGTGGATACAAGGGGAATCACCCCAAGTGTAATCGCTGTAACTTGCACCACAGCGGGCCATGTGGTAATGGCAACTGTCATCGATGCAACAAGCCTGGTCACATTGCAAGGGATTGCAGGAGTCAGCGTCCGGAGAATCAGAACCGGCAACAACAGCAAGCCCCACCAAATCAACGCCAGCAGCAGCAACAAGGTAACAACAAAGGGTGCTTTCAGTGTGGTGTTGCGGGCCATTTCAAGAAAGACTGCCCCCAGCGAAATCAGAACCAGAACAACAACAATCAGGGGAATGGAAACGGCAATGGGGGAAACAACAATGGTAATGGTGCAAGGGGTCGTGTGTTCGTGATTGGTCAGGGTGATGCAAGGAACGATCCCAACGTTGTGATGGGTAAGTTTCTTCTGGATGATTTCTTTGTTACTGTTTTATTCGATTCGGGTGCGGATACTAGTTATGTGTCTTTAAAAGTTAGTCAAATGCTTAAGCGCACTCCAACACTTTTGACCACCAAACACACGGTAGAGCTAGCAAACGGTAAAAGTATCGAGGCCACGCACATAGTTAAGGGTTGTAACCTTGTTTTAGCTGGTCAGACCTTCTCTATCGTTCTTATTCCTATCATTCTGGGTAGTTTTGACGTTGTTATTGGGATGGATTGGTTATCTCATCAACAAGCGGAAATTCTTTGCAATGAGAAGATTGTCCGCATCCCGCGTTCTGATGAAGAACCCCTCGTGATTCATGGCGACAAGAGTGGTGCTGTCGTAGGCATCATCTCTTTCCTAAAGGTCCAGAAGTGTTTGCAAAAGGGCCACACTACTATTCTAGCCCTCGTTTCTGATACATCTTCGGAAGAAAGGAAGATAGAAGACATACCTGTTGTACTTGATTTTCCTAAGGTATTTCCTGAGGAATTACCTGGTCTTCCGCCTCATCGTCAAGTGGAATTTCAAATCGAGCTAGCTCCTGGAGCTACGCCAATAGCTCGTGCACCTTATCGTCTAGCTCCATCAGAACTTGAAGAACTGTCCACGCAATTACAAGAACTCTTGGAAAAGGGTTTCATACGTCCTAGCTCTTTGCCCTGGGGAGCTCCAGTCTTGTTTGTGAAGAAGAAAGATGGTACTTTCAGAATGTGTATTGACTATCGCGAACTTAACAAGGTGACTAAGAAGAATCGTTATCCTCTCCCACGCATTGATGACTTATTCGATCAGTTGCAAGGGTCGAGTTTCTACTCCAAGATTGACCTGAGGTCAGGCTACCATCAGCTGAGAGTCTGAGATGAGGACATCTCCAAAACAACATTCAAAACTCGCTACGGCCATTACGAGTTTCTGGTTATGCCTTTCGGATTGACGAACGCACCAGCGGTCTTCATGGATCTCATGAACCGAGTATGCAAACCTTACCTGGATAAGTTCGTTATTGTTTTCATCGACGATATCCTGATCTATTCTAAGAGTCAGGAGGAACACGAGCAGCATCTACGACTTATGCTGGAACTTCTTCAAGCAGAGCAACTGTATGCCAAATTTTCGAAATGTGACTTCTGGCTTCGCGAAGTCCACTTTCTAGGCCACGTGGAAAACAAGGATGGGATTCATGTTGATCCATCCAAGGTTGACTCGATCAAGAACTGGCCTGCACCCCGTACACCCACAGAAATCCGCCAATTCTTGGGTTTGGCAGGATATTATAGAAGGTTCATCAAGGATTTCTCCAAGATTGCGCAACCTCTCACTTCACTGACTCAGAAGGGTGTCACCTATCGTTGGGGTGATGCACAGGAATCTGCTTTTCAGCACCTAAAAGATAGACTTTGTAGCGCGCCTATCCTCTCATTGCCTGAAGGCACATATGATTTTGTGGTTTATTGCGACGCTTCCATCCAAGGACTTGGTTTCGTGTTGATGCAACGTGACAAGGTCATTGCCTACGCATCACGCCAACTTAAAGTTCAAGAAAGGAACTACACTACGCATGACTTGGAATTGGGAGCAGTTGTTTTCGCACTCAAGATATGGAGACATTACCTGTACGGTACCAAGTGCACCATTTACACCGATCACAGGAGTCTCGAGCATATCTTCAAGCAAAAGGAGTTAAACATGAGACAACGCCGATGGGTCGAGCTCTGGAATGATTACGAATGTGCGATCAAGTATCATCCGGGCAAAGCCAATGTTGTGGCCGACGCCCTCAGTCGAAAGGATACTATACCTAAGCGTGTACGTGCGTTACAACTTACCATCCAATCTAGTCTTACTACTCAGATGCGAGATGCTTAGGTCGAAGCATTGAAAGCAGAGAACATTAGGGTTGAGTCCTTGCGAGGATCGAGGCAGCGGCTAGAATAAAAGGAAGATGGCGCTTACTATGTAATAGGGCGCATCTGGGTTCCGCTTTATGGAAACTTACGCGAGCTTGTGATGGACGAAGCGCACAAGTCTCGTTATTCGATACACCCTGGTTCGGATAAGATGTACCACGATCTCAAGACTACGTATTTGTGGCCTGGTATAAAAGCTCACATAGCAACCTACGTTAGCAAATGCTTGACTTGTGCGAGAGTCAAGACCGAATATCAGAAACCATCAGGCCTACTCCAACAACCAGAGATCCCGACATGGAAATGGGAGCAAATTTCCATGGATTTCGTTACTGGCCTGCCTAGATCTCAACGCGGAAATGACACTATTTAGGTGATAGTGGATCGATTGACTAAGTCTGCACACTTCTTGGCCATCAAGGAAACGGATAAGTTTTCTACTCTAGCAGACATCTACCTAAAGGAAGTGGTATCAAGGCATGGAGTGCCAACCTCCATCATCTCTGATCGTGACTCACGTTTTACTTCTGAACTGTGGCAAGCCATGCACAAGTCTTTTGGCTCACGTTTAGATATGAGCACCGCTTATCATCCACAGACGGATGGGCAATCTGAACGTACCATCCAGACCCTTGAAGACATGCTTAGGGCATGTGTAATCGATTTTGGTAATGGCTGGGAAAAGCACCTCTCGCTAGTGGAGTTTTCGTATAACAACAGCTACCACACTAGCATCTAGGCCGCTCCGTTCGAGGCGTTGTACAGATGTAAATGCCGATCACCTCTTTGTTGGGCAGAAGTTGGTGACAGCCAAATCACTGGCCCAGAACTGGTAGTAGACACGACTGAGAGAATTGCTCAGATACGTCAATGAATGGCGGCAGCTCGAGTTCCAGGTCGGGGATCGAGTGCTACTTAAAGTCTCACCTTGGAAAGGTGTAGTCCGTTTTGGCAAACGAGGCAAACTCAATCTGCGTTATGTCGGACCGTTCGAAATCATCGAGAAAATTGGCAAAGTCGCCTACAAGTTGAATCTACCTGAAGAACTCAGCGGAGTTCACAATGTTTTCCATGTGTCGAATCTGAAGAAGTATCTGTCAGATGAGACCCTCATAGTTCCTCTTAAGGAGCTCATTATCGACGACCAGCTGCGATTCGTCGAGGAACCAGTAGAGATTACTGATCGAGATGTTAAGATTCTCAAACGTACTAGGATACCTCTTGTCCGAGTTCGTTGGAATTCCCATCGTGGCCCAGAGTATACCTGGGAATGAGAAGACCAAATGAAACTCAAGTACCCCCAGCTGTTTAAGAAAAATGCAACCACTACTGAGGCTGAAGCTACTGCAGAATATCAGGACGAAATTCCAAATCAACGGGGGGATGATGTGACACCCCAGGAAAAGCCAGTGAATACCGCAACTTAACTAGCTTCCTCAGTAACTACGCACTAAATTTCGGGACAAAATTTTCTTAACAGGGGGAGGATGTGAAAACACTCGTAATTACAAGTATCCGTACGATTATATAATGATAATTAAATTGCATGATGACTGTGCTGAATCACTTAACTGCTTTCTGATCACTGTGTTATACTTACATGTGCTTGTTAACATACTAGTAGTGTACAAAAAAGTTACTAAATAGTCCGGTATGTTTTCCTAAGTGTTAGGAATTAAAAGTGTTACAAAAATATATATATATATAAGACACTTTACGGAATAATTAAACACTTTAACGGAACAGTATCCGACCGAACAACCGGACATTAACCGGGACACCAAATATTTGTCAAACACATTATTTAATTATCTTTGGCTAGTCATGATCCCCGTATACCATAACACCCATTAAAAACCTTATAACTAACCCTTATGATCAAGTTACTTGCTTTCTAACTTGCCATTACATTTTAGTCACAAAGTTACACCCAACCCCCCCCCCCCCCATATAACCGAAAATCGGTCCCCATGGACCCACCATATCACCACCTCCATGCCCTCAATCTTACACTTGATTTGTTTTCTTATTTAATTAGATTGTGGCTTGTGTAAGTGAACATAATATATGGAATGATCATTATATGTAAGGTCTATAGATCACATGCCATACTTCACAATCTTACACCCTCACTTCACTCACTCTCTCTCTCTCTCTCTCACTTTTGGTCACCCCAAACCGCCACCCTCACTACCACTTTCACACCACCATCTTCCATTTTACAAGCTCATTCAAGTGTAGGAGGTTGATACAAGAAGGCTTGCATCTTGTGGTGCTTCAAAGGAGCCTTGTTCTTGCTTGATTCTCATCATTTCTCATCATCCTTGTCACTAGATTCTTCCCTAGCCTTGTGCTAGTAGTAAGTTCCTTATGTCACCTTTGTTCATCTTGTATCATGGTTAAAAGTTGTAGTAAAATGCTTATGTTAAACACTAAAATAACAAGAACCAAGAAGATGAACATAAAGCTTTATTAAAGATGAAACATGATGTCATAATGTTAGTTTGAAGTTGTTTGATATGTTTCTGATTACTTGCTGATTACATGTTGATGTTACATGTCGTTATTGATCGCTAAACATGCTAACGGAATCAATCGAACACACTTTAAAATGTTAAAAGCTGAAACAGGATGGCTGTTTAGTGATTACAGCCAACTTCAGTTGGCTGTAAGCAGACCGTAATAAAACGAAAAATGTATTTTCTGAAGCCTAGATTTATGTTTTATGAAATACGGTTCTAATGGCACCGGAATCATAATTTTTGGACTTCGTTTACTATTTTTAAAGACCCTTATTGTAACAGCAACTAAAGCTGAGTTTTTGCTGCAGTAAATGGGTGATATGTTTTTAGTCATAACTGGAAATCTATGTTGAATCAACTCATGAAATTTGTACAGTAGATGACAACTGATGTATTTGTAATTATCCCACTATTATTTCGTAAATCGAACTTACGAAGAATTTTTAATAAATTATTCTGTGGACTGCAATCAGAAAATGATGAATCTGATTACAGTCCGGAAAATGAATTTTTATAAAATATTGGTGATGAATTGGATCACGATATTTTTATACAATAATATTTGGATCGTTTAAGACCTTCTATAAAAAGTTGGGAATTTTTGGAACATGTTAACTATTTTATTAAAATCCCCGAAAACAGCCCAGTTTTGAAGATCAAAGCTGAAACGACATAAGTAGTTATTTGCGTGTCTAAATGTCGGGTAGGTTATCTGAGAATGATATAACATGTTATATGTCAATAAAAGTGTTATCTGTAATGTCGTATGTTTGTTTATGAGTGGGGAATAGATGGGAAGTTTATATGGGCATAAACCGTTAAAGTGATGCATGTTATGTGATAGATACGTGTAGGAACTTTGTGCTCTATTTGAAACCACTAAATGACTAACTGGTAATCATACTAGGACGTGATTGACCGACCTTGACTGTTAGCTATATTTGTGAGAGTCAAACCTAGCAACCGAGGTGAGTTCACACTTTTCTACAAAGCATGGTAATTCCCGGTGGGAATAGGAATGGGTTCAGGAATAGGGATTCCTCGTCCTTTAGGACATGTTCAGGAATGTAAATTCCTCGTCCTGTTGGGACGGATTAGACTTACTAGACTAGAACTCTATCAGCGAAGTCCCTCCCTTTGTATCGACTAATCGCCGAGGCTATGTTGAGCGGGTCATTAGTTAATAGCGCTATTAGGTTTAATAAACCTCACACCGTTCCAGTTGGACGGGTGTGTACTAATGGACTATGGCACGTCGGTGATGATAGACACCGACGCTAGGGCACAATAAATTTTCGTTAGTAGTCGATATGATAAACGAGTCTGGTAGTTTAAATAATGGGGTAGCCCCCACGGCCGGAGAGCCGGGCTGGATAGCCAGGGAAGGTGGACATGGGATGGTTAACTAATAAACGTTTTCAAACTATGGGGTAACCCCCACGGCTGGATAGCTGAATGAGATTAAATGACGTTTTTGGAAACAATTCTAAAATGGACAACCAAACGTGAACTCACTCAACTTTGTTGTTGACTCGTTGTTACATGCTTTGCAGGTCGCTAGATGCTATGAGGTTTGCACATGGAGGTGGACGTTGTGGGATGTGAACTGTTATGACCCGTACTCAATAAATACACTTTAAGAACTTATGAAACTTATGTTTTAGGTCTTTAAACTTATGAACTACGAATTTGTGTTTTGGTTTAACGTCTTATGCTTCCGCTGATTATTTTGTGGTTGGTCCCATTTACTTAAATACGTTGTTCAATATGATTGGTGGCTCGATCCTGGTCATGTCACGCCTCCAAGCGGTGGTGCTCCGCATGGTGGATTTTGGGTGTGTGACAGTATGGCACAAAATGTGTGGTTTTCACTGACCACAAAAGTCTTCAGCATATCTTCAATCAGAAAGAACTCAACATGAGGCAAAGACGTTGGGTTGAGCTTCTAAACGACTATGACTGCGAAATTCGCTACCATCCTGGTAAGGCGAATGTCGTAGCCGACGCTTTGAGTCATAAAGAACATGTCAAGCTTCATTGTGTTCGTGTTCGATCTGATATTCAAGCTCGATCTGATATTCAAGCCCGCATTTCTCAGGCTCAATATGCTTGTGTTTCACAAGACTTGATGGGTAAGGAATTACCCTATCACATTAAGCCTGATCTTAAACTGAAGGACGATGGATCATATTATTTCATGGACCGTTTGTGGGTCCCAAGCCAAGATGGTCTTCGCACCTTGCTTATGAATGAAGCTCATAAGTCTCGTTATTCTATTCATCCTGGCTCAAATAAGATGTATAAGGATCTTCGTACTCAGTATTGGTGGCCTGGTATGAAGAAAGACATTGCCTTATACGTTTCAAAATGCCTTACTTGTCTTAATGTTAAGGCTGAACGCCAACATCCTTCTGGTCTTTTGGAGAAACCAGAGACTCCAGTTTGGAAATGGGAAACATCGCTATGGATCTCATTACTAAACTTCCACGCACTAAGAAAGGTCATGATGCCATCTGGGTAGTTGTTGATTGTCTTACAAAGTCAGCGCATTTCTTGCCAATCCGTGAGGATTTTTCTGCTGAAAAGTTAGCTAAAATTTATGTGGATGAAATCGTAACTCGACATAGTGTTCCTTTGAACATTATTTCTGATAGAGATGCTCGTTTCTCTTCTCGTTTTTGGAGAACCATGCAATCTGCTATGGGGACCCAACTTAATCTGAGCACTGCTTATCATCCACAATCGGATGGTCAATCTGAAAGAACAATCCAGACTTTGGAGGATATGCTTAGAGCTTGTGTGATCGATTTTGGTGGTAGTTGGGATTCACATCTTCCATTGATTGAATTCTCCTACAACAACAGTTATCACTCCAGCATCAACATGGCTCCTTTCGAGGCTCTCTATGGTCGAAAATGTCGTTCACCAGTCTGCTGGAATGAGATCGGTGAGGCTCAACTTACTGGACCTGACCTCGTTCTAGAGACAACTGATAAGGTTAAGAAAGTTCGTGATAACCTACAGGCAGCTCGAAGCCGTCAAAAGAGTTACGCGGACCAACGACGCAAGCCCTTAGAATTTCAAATCGGTGATCGTGTATTACTTAAGGTCTCACCTTGGAAAGGTGTGATCAGATTTGGAAAGAAAGGAAAACTTGCACCTAGATATGTTGGACCATTCAAGATCATCGAAAGCATCGGTAAGGTAGCCTACAGACTTGAGTTACCTCCTGAACTTGGAAATGTTCATCCAACCCTCCACGTGTCCAATCTCAAGAAGGTTTAGCTGATGAGAACCTCTACTTACCAGTTGACGAGATTCGTGTTGATAAGACACTACATTTTGTTGAGAAACCTGTGGAAATCATAGACCGAATAGTCAAATGGCTTAAACACAAGCGCATTCCTTTGGTTAAAGTTCGCTGGGAATCTAAGCGTGGACCTGAGTTTACTTGGGAACGTGAAGATCAAATGAAGGCGAAGTATCCACATCTTTTCCCACGAGTTTCCTCTAAACAAATTTCGGGATGAAATTTCCACAAGTAGGGGAACCTGTGACATCTGTGCTTGTAATCATTGTAAACAGTTCAGTTATCAATGAAATAAAGTTATTTGATCCCAATGTTTGTTTGTTTATGTTTTACATTTTTAATGTTTTGACTTTTATTCAATTTCAAACTCTATATCGCTTTCTGGAGGATTATACGCAAACTGGTGCGCAAACGTCATCAGTTTAATGCGACAAACACTCCGGAACATCAACATATGCTTAACATACCTTAAATAACCTTTACATAACTTAGTAATAAGTTTTGAAGGCTTTGGTATGGCAAAATCAAGTTAATTCGCTTACAGAGACTAAAATCGACAAACTGCGAAAGTAATCCAATTTGAACTGTAACGAACATTCCGGAACATGACCATAAGTTAAAAACATCTTAAATATCCTTTACATAGCTTAGAAATAGGCTTTGAGGGCTTCGGTGTGCTAAAATAAACTTTATGCTCATTCAGGGACTAAAAGCGTCAAAAAGTGCATAAGTTTGCATTTTCGCGCATAACTTACGTTCTGAATACATCCGGACATCCAAAAATTTATGTAAGCATTAAAATATTATGTTTTATTGATTGGCTTGTCAAAAATCCATTCGTCGCGCAATTTGGATCGTTTTTCGTGCTTATGCGCATTCCGTCGTAAATAAGCAAACATCGCGATCGTACAACCAAACGAACCAACATCCGGCATATTTTTGAGCACGTTTCATGTCCACACTGTTTAAGCATCATTTTAGGGCCTTAAAGTTGGCTTAACGGGCCTTAGAAGTGTCGGAATGAGCTTAAAACACATCAGGGACTGAATTTGTCATTAACTGAAAGTTGTTTGCTGATCAGGCGGCCCAGGCGGCCCGCGTGAACCTTGGGTGACCTCTTACGCGGCCCGTGTCAACTGCCCAGATATGGATAATGTTAAAAACAGCCTGCTTCCAGCTGTTCCAGCCATGTTTTCCACTTGCAAACGGTTTTTGCAACACCATGGGCCATTTGTTGGTGCACTACATCTGTCGACTTCATCTTGTATCGAGTCTTAGTTTTAGATTGTTAGATCAGGGCACGTTTTACGAGAAAATAGGATAGCGTATAAGTCTAAACTAGGAGGTCCGCTTATATGGACATAGGAGGTCCGCTTTTGTGTCATGTCCGTATATGGGAACCTACCTGTTCAGGTCCGCTTATACGTCACTAGGAGGTCCGCTTATGTGTCAGGTCCGCTTATTCGTACATGTCCGTATAAGCGAACCTACTCGCACTATATATACCACATAAGCGAACTCATTTGTAACTTTGTCGAATTCCATACCGAGGTGCTGCCGGTGTGAAGATCGAGCTGTAAACGTTGTCAGATTAATAAAATCAGTAGATTAAGTGAATTGTAAGCTGTCTCTACCTTCGTTTCTTGTTATTCTGTTGGTGCATTCATCTGTCGTCTTCGTCTTATGTCGAGTCTTGGGTTCGTTGCGAAGTTGTTCAAGCATGATGTCATGATGACATCATCAAAGTGACATCATCAATGACATCATTACACTAGAGACAAAACATATTTGTAGATTTCGCTTGAAAACAGAATTTGATAGTTAGTTGGTAGGTTTCGCTTGAGTTAATTTGTCCATCTTCAAGCGAAATCTTGTTTACTATAAATAGGTGTCATATCATTTCATTTGTAACCTTTTCTGAAATTCCATACCGAGGTGCTGCCGGTGTGAGGACTGATTGTAAACGATAGTATATCAATATAATCAGTGTTAAAGTGATACGCAAGCTGTTTCGCAATCGGTTTCTTAGTTTCCGCCTCTGAATCTGATAAAATCTCTTCTGAACGACTCGTTCGGGTCGCAAACCAATCCTACAAGTGGTATCAGAGCTCAGGAGGAAGAGATTTCGCCAAAACAGCTCGTTTTTGTCACTTTTTCTGATTTTCTACACCTTCTTTCAAAATCGAACAAATTTTTACGGTGAAAATCGGTTCATATTCTCACATAATGTGCGTAAACATGTTTTAACAAACCCTTGATAGTTTCAGATCTAAAATCGGCTTAAATCTTGTTTAATCGGACCAAAATCAGATCGTTATTTGCTGACATCATGTTGGATTTCGCTTGAAAAAAGTGAGAGTTTGAAGCGAAATCGAGGATTTCGCTTGAAAGTTCACAATATACAAAATTTCGCTTGAAATACGTGTGAGTGTTTGCTTAACTTTACATCATAAGTCTCGCTTGAAACTGACACACCGATTGAAACTGACAAACCACGTGAAAAGTTTATTGATTTGTGTGAAAGATTAAAAGAGATCATGTGAAAATTCATTGTAATCGAAATGGTCAGTAGGTTGGGAAATGATATCACATGATTTATGTCGATTGCATGTGAATGTTTTTAGTGGTCCAATGAGAATTGACTAAGTGAAGTGGTTGTCTCAAAACTATAAATCACGTGAACTCTGATTTCATTTTTGTGCATTAAAAACTTCAGTGCATGTGATTGAGAATATTGTCCAAAGTTGCGACCCAATGAGATTTGAAGGCTAATAATAGATGTTGGCCACTTTCATATAAAGGTTTATTAAATCATAGTCTTGGGTCCACAAGTGGAAAATAAATCACGAGAATTATTGTACAAATTGTTGGTGTGGCTTTCTTGGATACTGCAATTAATATTCGGTTTATCATTGTTGTGTCTGGCCCATGTGATTCATAAAGAGAGATCCAATTGTGTTTAGAGTATAAGCCCATGAGATATTATCTTTGATTTGGTCTTTCCGAGGTTGTAAATTCTTTTCACATAAATATCTCGGCCCAAGGTTTGGGATAGTCCACAGCAAATTCAACTCGCATCAGTTCAGTTTGTGTTGTGAGTTTTGGGTCAGTTTGCACCAAATTCAAGTTACAACAATCTCATTCGCACAAGGTCGTTTGAAATTGATTCAGTTTGTTTGAGAAATTTCGATACCGAAACATGGAGTTTGAGGAATTGTTGGCATATGTGTATTATGAATCTCAGCAGTATATTCCGACAAAGAAAGAAGAAGAAACAGTCTTAGCAAAAGAAGTTGTTGAAAAAGGTCCGGTTTTTTATTATTCGTCTGATGAAGAGGGTGACAAGTATGAAGAAGAAATCCAAAAACTTGAAAATCTTAAACAACAACTTCCATCTGATCAACGTAGTGGAAAGTTATTTTATGCCGATAAAATTGAAAAATTGAAAGAAAAACAAGATGCAAAAAGAAAGAATCAAAAGGCAGTGATTGTTAAAGAAGAGATCAGAGCTGAGCAGATTGAACAAGTTCCATTGGTCAAGGTTGAGAAAGTAGAATCTGAAAAACCTGTATCTGTGAATCCTGAACCAGAGTTAAAGAAAGAGGTTGCAGAAGACGCACCTATCTTTGATCATTCACCAGAAGAAGAGAGTACAAAAGTTGATGATAAACATATTCTTGTTTTGTTGAAAAATTGTGAGATGTTGACATTTGTAAATGACAAACTCTTGAAGGATGTTGAGAGTTTGTCATTAGAAAACAAAAATCTAAAAAATTCGGAAAATGTTTTGAAAAATAAAATTCACAATTTGGAAAAAGAAAAAGAAAAAGAAAAAGATTTTGAAAATGAAAAAGCAAAAATTGAGAAAGATTTTCAAAGTCAAATAAAAATTTTAGAAGATGAGAGAGATTTGTTTGGTAAAAATAATCTTGAAAAACAAATTGCAATCAATTCTCATCTTGAAAAGATTATTCGACTTGAAAAGGAAGCAGAGTGTGCTCAAAAGAAAATCAAGGAATGGGAAGAAAAGTTGAAGGTGTTTGTGAATACTTCAGCTATTCCTTGCCCAAAACCTTTAAATTCTGTTCCAATAAGTGACAATGTCACAAACTTTGACAAAGTCAAAGTTGAAGATTGTGATGAGAAAACTGATGATGATATTGAAAAAAGAAAAATATTTTTGAAATTAAAAGAAAAATTTCAAGAAACCGTTCTACATTCTACTGAGAAAGGTGAATGCTCAATGCAAAAACCTGTAAAGAAGAATGTGGAACAAAAACAAAAGGATAAAAAATCGAAAAATGTTCAAAAAGAAAATAAAAGCTCATCAGTTCAATCATCCAATCGTGATAAAAAACCACAAAAACTGGAAAATGAAAACTCTAAAATTGTTGGCAATAAGTGGTGCAGGTCAAACCACAGTGCTCAAAAGTCAAATCCAGTAAACAAGAGGAGCAAGGATTATCACCAAGCCAAACAGTGCTATGATCTGAATGTTTGGACTGAAAATGGTGATTGGTATGATAACAGAGTATGTTACCGATGTGGTTATCAAGGACACATTGCTGTTAACAGCCAAGGTTGGAGTTATGAGACGAGGAGATGCTTTAACTGCAACATCAGAGGTCACATTGCCAGAGATTGCCCAAGGAGATCAAATGAAAGATTGAGGGTTAATTCTCAGAAGATGGCAAAGAAATCAGTCAATGTCAAGCCCAAAGAACAGAAGGTTCAAGAACCTAAAGTTCAAGAAACAAAAGTGAAACTTTCTCAGGGGCAGAAAGACAGACTGAGGAAGAAGAGAAAGAAGGCGAGAGAGTATCCCGAGAAGATCTTGTCCTCGGTTTCATCTGTTGGTAAAAATAAGAGTTCTGATGAATCGACTTCCTCGATTGCAAAGTCAAGCAAGACGTATTCATCAGATACAAATCTGAGGACGAAAGAAGAAAAGAAGAAGAAGAAAATGGTCGGCGATGAATCTGACGTGTCGAAGTCAGACAACCCACCTTCAGGCGATGAATCTGACAGGTCAAAGTCAGACAAGCCATGTGCAGGCAATGATTTTGGTTCGTCAAAGCCAGAAGAGCGATGTGTTGAGGTAAAATCTGAGAATTCAGGTTTAACAATGGATGATGAAAATTTTCCACCATTGTTGAACAAGAATTCAAAATCACCTAAGGACCGTCAGGCTTGGGTGAATCTGTTTACATGAAAAACCTGACTTGCCGGAGATCCCAAGTTTGTAATCGTGGACCAGGAATCGGCATCTTTCTTGATAATTGTTTTTGTGATTGAATTTTAAAAATGTTTAAATTGTTACAGGATAAGTGTGAATTGCCGGAGCTTCCAGGTTGGTAAGTGTGAAGCAGGAATCAGCATCTTGATTGGTAAAAGGGTTTGTGTAGAGGTTTATTCCTACATAGGCTTATATATTGTAAATATATTTTGCAAGAGGTACAGAGGTTGCATACATGCAAGTGGTAAATCAGGGACATTAAGTTGTACTTGATCTACTACAAGTGGTTAAAAGTAGACAATGTGATGAACCAGACCCCGAACCTACAAGTGGTTAAATCAACAAAACTTATTTTCCGGAAAAATCATTTTGGTTAAAACAAACTTAAGTGTTTTGAAATCATAATGAGAAAATAGTTTTGTGAAAGGGGGAGTTCTGATTGTTTATGCCAAGTGGATGGAGAATTGAGGCAATTCGATATCAGTTGTCAAGTTCTTGTATAGTTTGTTTTCAAATTTCCTAAAATGTGTTTGCATTTTAGGGGGAGTAGAAGTTTTCAGAAAATCCAAAAACATTAGAAAATTTGAAAAAGCCAAAAACATGATAAAATGAAAAATGAGTTTTTGTTGCATATAAGAGGAAATGATAGTACATCAGTGAACCATCACAACATGCTAAAGAAATGGAAAGTTAAAAAGTGATAAACGGTCTCACTGATGATGTGTCAGTAGGTTTTTGCACATTTAGTAGGTTGTGACGAGATATAAATCTAAATTTCAAACTTACTTATATCGTGGGGAAACATCTCTCGGATATATGGGTAACCCCCGAAATCTCGTTTGAAAGGTCTCGTAATCTGATATACTAGGTCTTTATACTCAATGATGTCTGGGGTATTATTCCGGGACTTCTGCTGAACGGTAGTTCTGACCTAGTCCTCGAATAATACTTTCCGCAAATGCTTGAAACATAGCATCACCCTCAGCATATATGATAAGACAATCAAATTGCTTAGCAATGCTGTTGTAAAAAAGATCCTCTAAAGGGGACACACTCACAAGTTGAGTCATGATCTCTCTGCTGAACGGTAGTTCTGACCTGAGCTCTCATGATTCTTCATAATTTATTAACCCCTACAGATATCATTTGTGTCATAATTACCTGTAAGACTGATTATTGGGATCTGGATACGGGAGTATATTCTGAGGTGGGACACGCGATTGAGTTTAAGTATCTAAGACATTAATATCGTATCTCGAAACAGTTGAACTTTGTGTGAGAATTTAAGTGGACCAGTATACTGACAATCTAAGTGAATTGTTTAGAACTTAAAATGAAATCAAGCTTAACGGTGTTGGTGATTTGTCTCTATAACTGATATGATCCTCTTACACAAACTCACAAAAATATTGTATGTAAATATTTCTTTACTGCATTTCATTACGTTCCAAAATCCAAAAAGATTTTTAGTGTGATTTTCGACAACTGATGTTGAAGAGCTGATTTTCAAAATTTCAAGTGATGAACATGATGAACAGGGTTGGTTTTAAATGCAGAATTGAAAATTTTGATTTGATAAAGAAATTGAGTTTAGTTAATCAGGGTCATTAATTTGAACTTGATGTAACTATTTCTAGTAAGTTTTTCTTATTGATTTAAGTGAAAACTTATGTTGTGATGAGAAAATGTGTGCAGGAAATGAACTTAAACAGAGATAAAGCCAGGGATTAATCTCAAGGTGATAGCTAATTCCAGACGGCGATCCCATCATGATGAGAGGGGGAGTCTGACGAGGTTAGAGCCAAAGAGAAGATCCTGGTATATGTGAAGAAAGTGAACAGACTGATAAAGACTGAAGACTGAGAATACTCGACATTTAAGACTCGTCAACATCTGAGGGGGAGTCTGTTGGTGCATTCATCTGTCGTCTTCGTCTTATGTCGAGTCTTGGGTTCGTTGCGAAGTTGTTCAAGCATGATGTCATGATGACATCATCAAAGTGACATCATCAATGACATCATTACACTAGAGACAAAACATATTTGTAGATTTCGCTTGAAAACAGAATTTGATAGTTAGTTGGTAGGTTTCGCTTGAGTTAATTTGTCCATCTTCAAGCGAAATATTGTTTACTATAAATAGGTGTCATATCATTTCATTTGTAACGTTTTCTGAAATTCCATACCGAGGTGCTGCCGGTGTGAGGACTGATTGTAAACGATAGTATATCAATATAATCAGTGTTAAAGTGATACGCAAGCTGTTTCGCAATCGGTTTCTTAGTTTCCGCCTCTGAAACTGATAAAATCTCTTCTGAACGACTTGTTCAGGTCGCAAACCGATCCTACATATTCCACACCTGAAACGTAGTTGAATGCCTCTGAACGACTCATTCGGGTCGAAACACGATCCTACAATTGGTATCAGAGCTTCAGGAGGAGGAGTTCTACAGAGAATAGCTGGAATTCATCATCATTTCTTACTTCTACAGCTTCTATTTTCAGTTCAGAAAGTTGTACCAGTCAGAATTGGGTCAAAATTTCACAGATTGTATGTTATTGCTCATAGACAAATCCCTGAGAATTTGAGTCCTAAAATCAAAGTAAAAATGGACAAAATTGAACTCGAACTAAGGTCCGCTTATTCGGACATTTGGTAGATCCGCTCCAATAATCATTCAAGTTCGCTTATAAGACTATTCAAGTCCGCTTATTTGGACATTTTTGGAGTAGATCCGCTCAAAAGATCATTCAAGTCCGCTTATAAGACCATTCAAGTTCGCTTATTCAGACATCGTTTCAGTAGATCCGCTCCAAATTACACTTAGATCCGCTCAAGTGGTCCGCTTGTAGTGACATTTATTTGTGGTTCGCTTGTGAGGTTCGCTTCAAGTGACAATTCGGAATTCCGCTTGAAAGGTTCGCTTCAAGTGATAATGAGTAGTTTCGTTTGAGAGGTTCGCTTTTAGGAACTTGATTGTTGTAGGTTCGCTTAAGTGAACATATTAGTTCCGCTCATTGTTGGTCCGCTTCAGTGAACAACATCTTATTCGATTATTTGAACAAAAGTTGGTCTGCTTTTAGTGACAACTGAGGTTCCGCTTTTCTGTCACTTTGGTGTTTCGCTTTTGTGAACAACAAAGTTTAAGTGGATTGTTGTCAGCCCACTACAGACTTTTCGGCCCAATCACAATTATAAGTCAATTGTATTTGACTACATATCTTTGATTGTTGTGTGCATGTGAGTTGATAAGTGTTTGCAGGTGTATTAGCTTGAACAAGTTATCTCACTTGGAGGGACTGTCTTGAAAAACGGGTTTCCGAATTATGGATATCAATTTCTTTAATATGACAAAAGAAACACTTGATAGAATAAATGTATTAAATAAAGAATTTGATTCATTTTCAGGTTGTCCTGGAGAAAGTACAAAGAGTATCATTGAGAGGTATAGCCATCTTGTTCGCTCAATGTCTGAGAAGGGTATTAAAAAAGAATCAGAAGAATGGGTTGAAAAATTGGCAAATGCCATATCTCAACAAGAGTGGGGTACATATCTTTTGGATTTAAAAAGAACTGGAGAATACTATGAATTGACAATTGGTCAATTCATTAAGAAACTTGAAGAACAGATGGAGAGAAATGCTGAGAAGAAGAAAAGTCAAAGTGGAAAATCAATATTAAAGAAGAGCAAGAGTAAAGGTGTTCAAGTGAGAGAGGAACAGACTGAAGAAATTTCAGTTTTGAAAGACGAGAAGAAAGCTAATGAGAAACAGATTTTTAATTTAACGGAAAATTGTGAGAAGTTGAAATCAGAAAATGACAAACTGTTAAGAGATTTGAACAGTTTGACATTGAAAAACGAGATTTTGAAAGAAAAGGAAAAAGAATTTGAAAATGAAAAATTAAAATTTGAAAAAGATTTTCAAAGTCAAATGAAGATTTTAGAAGATGAGAAATCTGTTATTTTTAAAAATAATCTTGAAAAACAAATTGAAATAAATTTTCATCTTCAGAAAATCATTCGACTTGAAAATGAAGCTGAAAAAGCTCGGATTAAAATCAAAGAGCTTGAAGAGAAATTGATAGGTTTTGAGACTTTGTCATCAACACCAGATTATCCATGTCCAAAACCGATCAATTCTGTTCCAATAAGTGACAATGTCACAAACTTTGACAGTGTCAAAGTTGAAGATTATGATGAGAAAACTGATGATGATGAGAAAAAGAAAACATTTTTGAAATTAAAAGAAATGTTTAAAGAAACTGTTTTACATTCGACTGAGAAAGGTGAATGCTCAAAGCAAAAACCTGTAAAGAAGAATGTGGAACAAAAACAAAAAGATAAAAAGCCGAAAAATCTTCAAAAAGAAAATAAAAGCTCATCAGTTCAATCATCCAATCGCAATCAAAAATCACAAAAATTGAAAAATGAAAATTCAAAAACTGTTGGTAATAAGTGGTGCAGGTTTGACCACAGTGCTTCAAAGCCAAATCCAGTTTTCAGGAGGGATGATGATCACCACAAAGCCAGACAACGCTATGATCTGAGTGTTTGGTGTGATAGTGGTGAATGGTACGATAACAGAGTGTTTTACTCTTGTGGTGTTCGAGGACACATTGCTGTTAACTGCCAGAATCGGTGGTTTGAAACTAGAAGATTCTATGAATGCAATATCAGAGGACACATTGCCAGAGATTGTCCAATGAGATCAAAGGGAAGATCGAGGGATGAATCTCAGAAAATGGCAATGAAGAAACCAGTCAATGTCAAATCCAAAGAACAGAAAGTTCAAGAATCTAAAATTCAAGAACTGAAAGTTCAAGAAAAGAAAGTGAAGCTTTCACAAGGGCAAAAAGACAGACTGAGGAAGAAAAGGAAGAAAGCCAGAGAGTATCTGGAGAAGATTTTGTCCTCGGGTTCACTGGATAGATCAAATAAGAGTTCTGATGAATCAACTCCCTTGACTGCAAAATTAAGCAAGACGAATTCATCAGATACAAATCTGAGGAAAGAAGAGAGAAAGAAGAAAAAGAAAGTTATTGGAAATGAACCTGTTTCTTCGGAAACAAATCAGCCACATGTCGGCGATGAATCTGATTCATCAAAGTCAGACAAGCCACATTCAGGCAATGATTCTGGTATGATAAAACCAGAAGAGCCAGTTGTTGAGGTAAAATCTGAGAATTCAGGTTTAACAATGGATGATGAAAATTTTCCACCATTGTTGAACAAGAATTCAAAATCACCCAAGGACCGTCAGGCTTGGGTGAATCTGTTTAAATGAAAAAAAAAAACCTGACTTGCCGGAGATCCCAAGTTTGTAATCGTGGATCAGGAATCGGTATCATTCTTGTTAAGATAGATTTTGTGAAAGATTTTTAAATGTGTTTAAATTTTACAGGTTATGTGTGACTTGCCGGAGCTTCCAGGTTGGTAAGTGTGAAGCAGGAATCGGCATTTTGATTGGTAAAATGGTTTGTGTAGAGGTTTATTCCTACATAGGTTTGTATGTTGTGAATATTTTTACAAGAGGTACAGAGGTTGCATACTTGCAAGTGGTAAATCAGGGACATTAAGTTGTACTTGATCTACTACAAGTGGTTAAAAGTAGACAATGTGATGAACCACACCCCGAATCTACAAGTGGTAAAACCAACAAAATTTATTTTCCGGAAAAATCATTCTGATTAAAACAAACTTAAGTGTTTTGAAATCATTATGAGAAAATAGTTTTGTGTAAGGGGGGGTTCTGATTGTTTAAGCCAAGTGGATGGCGATTTGAAGCCATTCGATATCGGTTGTCAAGTTTTGTACAATTTATTTTCAAATTTCCTAAAATGTGTTTGCATTTTAGGGGGAGTAGAAAATTTCAGAAAATCCAAAAACATTTGAAAATTTGAAAAAGACAAAAACATGATAAAATCAAAAATGATTTTTTGTGTCAAAGAAGAGGAAATGATAGTACATCAGTAGACAGTTACAGTATGCTAAAGATTTGTATTGTTTAAATAGTATTAAACAGTCTCACTGATGATATGCCGATAGGTTTTTACACATTTAGTAAACTTTTTCGGGATATAAACATAAATTCAAACTTGCTTATTTCGTGGGGAACACTACTTGGATATATAGGTAACCCCTGAAATCTCGTTTGAAAGGTCCCTCTTTCTGAGATACTAGGTCTTTATGCTCAGTGATATCTGGGGTATTATCCCGGGACTTCTGCTGAAAGGAATTTATGACCTAGTCCCCGGAGAATACTTTCCGCATGCTTGAAAAATAGCGCAGCCCTCAGCAAATTGATGAAACAATAAAATTGATAGTCATTGTTGTTGTAATACAAAAGATCCTCTAAAGGGGACCCACCAAAAGTCGAAGCCGTCATCTCTCTGCGTATCGAAAGATCGACCTGAGCTCTCACGGCCCTCGCACTATAATTTATTCCCCTTACAGATATCATCTGTGGTATACTCACCTGTAAGACTGAATATTGGGATCTGGATACGGGAGTATATTCAAGAGGTGGGACACATGAATGAGTTTAAGTTCTTAAAACACCTAACTCATATCCTGAATTAGTTGAAATTTGTGTGAAAATTTAAGTGGATCAGTATATTGGCAATCTAAGTGAATTGTTTAATTCTTAATGTGTAACTAAGCTCAACGGTACTTGTGACTTGTCAAAAACTGATATGATTCTCTTACACAAAACTCACAAAAATATTGTCTGTAAATATTTCTTTACTGCATTTCTTTACATTCAAAAATACAAAAAGATTTTCGATGTGTTTTAGCATAAACTTTTGAAAAAGTCAAAAAGATTTTCGACAACTGATGTTGGAAAACTGATTTTCAAAATTCCAAGTGCTAAACATGATGACATTGTTGTGAGGGGGAGTGTGTTTTAAAATGTCAAAATGTATTTTCTAAATCATCAAGTGGTTCATCATGAGTTTGTGATATGAGGGAGAGTGATTGTTGTTGCTTATGTTTATGAGAGGGAGTCATCTGATTATATCAGAATGTTGGTGGATTTAAATTGTTAAATTTAGAAATTCATTTCTGGGTTAAGAATGTGCAGGAATAGCCAAGTTTCGATCCTGGAAATTGAAGACTGTATAGAGTGCCAGGTTTAAGATTCTGAAGACAAAGAAAGCCAGACAAAGATCTTGTAGTAGATGTTGCTAAAGAATAAAGAAATGCCAGCAAATCGTTAGGGGGAGTCTGAAGATTTTCAAGTTAAAGAGAGTCTGTTGAAGAAGATAGAGAGAGAAAAGCCCAGAGACTGATCAAGACTGAAGATGTGAAGATACAGCATTGTCGTGACTCGATAGTCGACTCGTCAACATCTGAGGGGGAGTCTGTTGGTGCACTACATCTGTCGACTTCGTCTTGTATCGAGTCTTAGTTTTAGATTGTTAGATCAGGGCACGTTTTACGAGAAAATAGGATAGCGTATAAGTCTAAACTAGGAGGTCCGCTTATATGGACATAGGAGGTCCGCTTTTGTGTCATGTCCGTATATGGGAACCTACCTGTTCAGGTCCGCTTATACGTTACTAGGAGGTCCGCTTATGTGTCAGGTCCGCTTATTCGTACATGTCCGTATAAGCGAACCTACTTGCACTATATATACCACATAAGCGAACTCATTTGTAACTTTGTCGAATTCCATACCGAGGTGCTGCCGGTGTGAAGATCGAGCTGTAAACGTTGTCAGATTAATAAAATCAGTAGATTAAGTGAATTGTAAGCTGTCTCTACCTTCGTTTCTTGTTATTCCGCACCTGAAACGTAGTTGAACGCCTCTGAACGACTCATTCGGGTCGAAACACGATCCTACACCATTTCTATGGGCTCTAATGGTATTAGAAAACAAGGGGCACACTTGGACGGCCTAGATCGAAGCTCGTTTCCCGATAAACGATCCTAACGGTTCTAGCTTTCCAATATAAACCCCACCCCATTTGTTGCAACTCACAATTTGAGTCTGATTCATGCTCTCTAAGTGGAAGTATATGCTTCCTACCTGAGAGAGAATCGGATCAAATACTTGCGGTGTTCTTTTCATTCTTTTAGCGTTAAAGTCAAACTGCGTTTGACTTTCGGCGTTGACCAGTTTATGGTCAATGCAAAGTTTGTTTGAACTTCATAACGTGAGCGTAATCACGATGATCATATATAACACCTGGGTCACTGCAACCATCAAACAAATTCCAAACCAATGAAATATTGTATTTCATACTTGGGATTTGTAAAAATATGTGTATCGTTTGCACATATCAACTCTTGTTCGATTTCAAGCTCTAAATCGCTTTCTGGAAGGTTATACGCGCACTGATGCGTAAATATAACCAGTTTAATCCAAAGAACACTCCGGAATAGTGAAATAGGCTTAACATACCTTAAATAACATTTACATAACTTAGAAATAAGTTTTGAAGGCTTTGGTATGGCGAAAACAAGTTAATTCGCTTACAGGGACTAAACTTGACAAACTGCGAAAGTATGCCAATTTGAACTGTAACAGACATTCCGGAACATAACCATAAGTTAAAAATACCACAAATATCCTTTACATAGCCTAGAAATAGGCTTTGAGGGGTTCGGTACGCTAAAATAAACTTTTGGGTCATTCAGGGACTAAAAGTGTCAAAAAGTGCACAAGTTTGCATTTTCGCGCATAACTTACGTTCTGAATACATCCGGACATCCAAAAATTTATGTAAGCATGACTATATTATGCTTTAGTGATTGGCTTGCCAAAAATCCATTCGTCGCGTCATTTGGATCGTTTTTCGCGCTTATGCGCATTCCGTCGTAATTAAGCGAACATCGCGTTCGTACGACCAAACGAACCAACACCCGGCATATTTTTGAGCATGTTTCATGTCTACAATGTTTAGGCATCATTTTAGGGCCTTAAAGTTGGCTTTACGGGCCTTAGAAGTGTCGGAAATGGCCTTAAACACATGCAGGGGCTGAAACTGTCATTTTTGAAACTTATTTTCTGATCAGAACCCCCATGCGGCCCGCATTAGTTTTGGTGTATCCTGAAGCGGGCTGCCTCAGCCTCCTAGAACAGATTAGATCGAACAGTCAGCAGGTTCCAGCTGTTTTAACCCCACCCACACACTTCCCACTTGCCTATTCAGCTGATAAGGACCATTTTTAGCTACCATGAGTTTACAACAAGTGTACGCACAAGATACGAGCACGGTTTCCATGAAACGATCTTAACGGTGGACCGAAAACTATAAATACCCCACCCCCCATTGCTTCAAAATCACTAGAATCTGATCTTAAAGACTCTAAGATGAAACCATTGTTTCATACCTGAGTTATTTCGATCTAGATTAGCATTCGGGGACCCTTCGTAACTATTCTTTCGTTCTTTTATTGCTTTTCGAGTCTTTTAGAGTCTGAAAGTCAAACTTTGTTAGACTTTCTGCATTGACCAGTTTATGGTCAATGCGAAGTTCGTTTGAACTTCGCAACGTGAGTGTAATCACGTTGGTTATAGTCCTTTGGGACTATGCCTACTGATTACCACGTTGTCTAGGGTCGTAGGGTAAGCGATCTAATAAATCGCTTATACCTCGAACCCGACCCATTTGGTCGATCATTAGGATCTAACCAAATACATTAGGTGACCATAGTAGGTAGGGAATAACCTTCCGAGGTTATACCCTATGGTCACATCGTTTGAGTAGTTGTATGATAGGTAGTTTATATGCCTTAGGTAAATTACCAGAATACCCTTTTCATGTATAATTGGTAATTAAGCATATGTAACCTAAACTTTTGTCACATAACTGATTATGTAACATGTTTAGGCATATAACACTTGTCATAGGACTAGTTAGGCGGTCCGAACGCGTTTCACACGAACGACGCGTTAAAGTAGCATAAGCTACCTAAATGGGTCGCGTGGGTCGAAAGCACCTAGGATAGGTTTCATTTAGTATGTAGGCTTTGTTAAACCATATGACACGAGTCTCCATACTCGTTTGGTTTACGAACCCTCATTCTATCTAAATCCTCCGATTTAGGTCCGGTTTATTAACATAGTTACCTATAATAGGTGCCGTTTGATATCCGTGATCTCTAGCATTGTTTGGTTGTTACACAAGGACTCCTAAGCACTCTCAATGTGAGTACATAGTTCCCCTCTTTTACCGTTTTCAAACTGTTTTGGGATGAAGCATGTGTACCTATCTGTTATTTTCATGATTTCAAAGTATAATTGATTATACATGTTATTACTTATCATTTGACAAACTAAATGACTATCTATGGTTTAAACACTGATTTCTCAAAGAACATAAAATAAAATGTTGAATTGTACTTATTTTATGTTCACCAGACCGATTGTTAGTATGATATAGCGCTATAGGATTCGACACCCCATTCCTGTTGTCATGGAATGTCTGAAACCAATTTGTTTCTCCATCCAAATAGGGATTTCCTTTGTGGTATCCTTATAGTCTCAAAGGTGTATTTTGATGCACTAGGTCTGAATGAATTCTTAAATCACACCTTTAAAGTATATTTTGATATACTCCCAAAAGTATAATTTGATATACTCTCATGTGTGGTATTGTACAAAACCAACATATATTTTGTTAATCATCCAAAGCATATTTTGATATGTTATTTACAAAACCAAAACATAGTTTAATATGTTACTTACAAATCCAAAGTATACTTTTAATATGCTAATATAAGGTTATTCGTTTAACCTTACATTTATTTATACATATCATTTTGGTTACATATTACATGATTTATATTGGACACATAAACAGTATTGACATTGGTTATACATTTCATGACTTACATCTTGACATAAACATTTTTTGACACATTATTCAATACGTTTGGCAATTGGTTTAAACATAGACATATTACATTGTTGGTTGGTTTGAGTAAGTGATTAAGTAACGAGGCGTGTGTAATATGATACAAGCATGGTGGATACGCCGCTGGTACTTCCTATATATAAGTGTTTGTATGGTATTACATATTGTATCGTTATCTGAATCATTTCAATTTGAGACATATAACATTTTATACAATTAACATACTTTTCACAAGACATTAATTTACAAACAACTTATATTATACAAACTCATTTTACATGGTTATTTATTTAACCATACATTATTCTCTTATTTATACATATCATCTGACCTTATCGTTTTTCAAATGATTTACAAGACATAGCAAATTACAAGGTTCATGACTAAACATTTTCTCAAACATAAGTCATGAATCCTATTTTCACAAAACCTATGTATCTCACAGGCATTTTTATGCTGACGTACCTATTTTTACACATGTTTCAGGTACTGCTTTGCAATGATTGTTGATACATGCTACATTTAGGATGGACTCGTGCCTTAGCAACTTTAAAACTTGGAAGATCGTAGTTGTATTTATTTGATTGTATTAAAACAATGAGTTCATTTATTCAATAAAACAGAATTTATTTATTCCATGGTTACGAAACAATGATTCTGTTACAACACTCCCCGACATTTCCGCCACGTTTGGTTGTTCCACGTGGTCGGGGTGTGACAGAAAAGTTGGTATCAGAGCCAATGGTTATAGGGAATTAGGTTATTAGTAATACTTTGACCTAGTCTATAACCTTCTTAGGACCCTAACGCGAGTTTACTTGCGTTTAGTCATAAAACAATACCGCCACCTATCCTTAGGCGACGACCACAACAAGAACATAAATTTCAAAACCGCTTTGAAAACTAATCATCTGTTCTAGGATGATTGATTACTAGGTTTTGAACCCTCTGTTATAAGGTTTTGAACCCCTTTAAGTTTTCAAAATCTCGTCAAGGTTTTGGGTTTAAAATAATGTGAACACGTGCAAACTGGAAGGGTGAATGCCTGTATTCTGGGTTTTCTGTCTAGGCAAGCACTTCGTATATATCTCATCAGACGCGAGACCAGTTGTGCTTACCTGGGAATTCTTGGGATCAGTGTTCACTTATAGGCGAGCATGTCTTCGCGATACATTATTTTTGACCTATTTACTTTGATTATCACCGAGGTCGTTTGTTGCTTTGTAGTAACAAACAAATAACCACTATCCTTGCTTTCATCAGATTTGTTTCATCTCATTCTTTTTGTCTAATTCTCTCACTCGTTTCCTTTCATGTTTCCTCTTTTAGAATGCCTCCTCGACGCGACAATCAGATGGCAAATGCCGAACTGGCGGAAATCATCGCGCAGCAAATGGCTGCTGCCTTCCCAAATCTTTATGCTCAAATGATGCAAGCCATCAACAACAACAATGCTCCATGCAATTTCAAGAATTTTAACTCGGCTAAACCGCTCAAGTTTAGTGGTTCTGAGGGAGCAACTGGGCTTCTTCAATGGTTTGAGAGCATTGAGAATACTTTCCGTCACGTTCAGTGTCCTGAAAATCGCAAGGTCGAATTTTCTTCCAGTGTATTTCAGAAGAGGGCTCTTACATGGTGGAACGGGGTGATGAGAGACCGTGGTGCTGAGGTTGCTTTAGCCCAAACTTGGGCTGAACTTAGGGCTCTTATGATGAAGGAGTTTTGCCCTCGTCATGAACTGCGAGCTTTGGAGAGGGAGTTTGATGATTTGAAGCAAGACAATGGCGAGCATCGAGCCTATACTGACCGTTATGAAGAATTGAGCCTTTTGTGCCCTGCTATGGTAACTCCTGTGGATAAAGCGATCGAGAAATATACGGATGGTCTTCCTGACCTAGTTCAGGATATTGTTACTGGCAGTAACCCTACTACTGTCAGACAAGCCATTGAACTGTCTGCCACCCTAACTGAATCCCACATCAGGAAGCGTAAGCTGTTTCGAAAGGGCGACTCAAGACCATCTGACAAGACTGATCAAGTTGAACCAAAGGAAGAACATGCTGAGGTATCCAAGAAGAAGAAGCGCAAAGCCTCTCAAAACTACGCGGTAACTGCTCAAGACAAAAAGGTTGCACCAAACCAGCCAGCACAACCTCGCAAAAGGCAAAACTATGTTGGTACCGCACCTTTGTGCAACAAGTGCAACCGTCATCATTTGGAGCAAGAGCAGTGTCACAAATGTACCCACTGTGGGCGGTTGGGACATTTGATCAATGTTTGTCGCTATGCAAATCAAGCTGCTGCAAACCCTGCTGCTGTTCAAGCACGGTTCCCTCCAGGGTCATGTTATAACTGTGGTGACCTTACCCACTACAGGAACAATTGCCCAAGACTTGTTAACATACCTCCAGCGCGTGGACGAGTGTTTAACATCAATGAGGCAAACATGAACAATGATGCAACAATGAACAATTAGTGTTTTGTTATTTCCTTGGTTGTTATCTTATGATGTTTAAAGACAAGTCAGTTGTTATATAAATAAAAATTCGTCGTTTTTATTTTTGCAAAACTGATACGATTGTGTAAACGTTGGATACAATCATATGATGTCAACCCAAAGATAAACTACTCGTATGGTTCTGTCATTTTATGATCACTTGTGATCTCCCGAAGAACCTTAAACACTCGTTTCTTTTAAGAAATAAAGCCAAACACTTATTGAAAATCCTTCTATCTTTATAGATGGATCCTTGAAAATGGTTAATGTGCCAAATAAAATCCATTGATTGGATTCCTGGTGTGTTTTAAATATCCATGCCCAAAGATAACGAATTAACGAATCCAGTTAACCAATTTTGTGCTTATGTGTTTTCTTACATGCTTTGTCGCTATATATGATCCATCCAAATCCTCGTAGAATCTTCCCTATTTTATATGAAGGACTCATAGTAGGATATCCAAAGTTACTATCTTAAATCCATAATGGACTTTTACGTTGTAGTCAAGTCCCTTGGATTTTAAAGTACTATTAAAAAAAAACTGGACCTCTTGAATGGTCTGGTTAAATAGATTGATTTTGAAAATCTGATTAAAAATATCATGTGATGATATAATTACAAAGATCCCTTAAGTGGTCTATTTAAGGAGATCGTACGACGGTTTAGTTAAGAAGATCATGTGTGATCTAGTTAAAAAGATCGTTCGTTGATCTAGTTGAAAAGATCCTTTGGTGGTCTAGTCAGGTCGCTTCATGTTTATTCAATTGATTTTTTTTCTCTACGCATTATGAAATGAACTGTGCGGACTGTGCAAGGGATTACGTAATTATGGAGGCCTACATAATTATGGAATTCAGTGCACAGAAACCACAGGGAGCTTTTTCATGTGTTAAGACCTATAGTGACAAGAATAATGATACTGGAGAAGTCTTGGACCTTGACCAATGTCATTTTATCTTACACTCCCCAATTCTGATTTCAAGCACACACAAGTTTCCTATGATAAGTCTTCATAAGAAACGTTCTTCTATCCATAGTTCAAAAATTCCATGTTTTACTGCTACAAGGAATTCACTTTGAGGGTTAACAAATTCGCTAAGAATCCAAACATGGCCCAGATTTTTACTTAAGGGTTCAATGGATCTATTAGAAGCCGAAACCGTCACAGTTGTCTTCACAAGTTTCCTCTAGAATTAAATTTCGGGACGAAATTTCCTAAAGTAGGGGAGACTGTAACACCTGGGTCATTGCAACCATCAAACAAATGCCAAACCAATGAAATATTGTATTTCATACTTGGGATTTGTAAAAATATGTGTATCGTTTGCACATATCAACTCTTGTTCGATTTCAAGCTCTAAATCGCTTTCTGCAAGGTTATACGCGCACTGATGCGTAAATATAACCAGTTTAATCCAAGGAACACTCCGTAATAGTGAAATAGGCTTAACATACCTTAAATAACCTTTACATAACTTAGAAATAAGTTTTGAAGGCTTTGGTATGGCGAAAACAAGTTAATTCGCTTACAGGGACTAAACTTGACAAACTGCAAAACTATGCCAATTTGAACTGTAACAGACATTCCGGAACATAACCATAAGTTAAACATACCACAAATATCCTTTACATAGCTTAGAAATAGGCTTTGAGGGGTTCGGTACGCTAAAGTAAACTTTTGGGTCATTCAGGGACTAAAAGTGTCAAAAAGTGCACAAGTTTGCATTTTCGCACATAACTTACGTTCTGAATACATCCGGACATCCAAAAATTTATGTAAGCATGAATATATTATGCTTTAGTGATTGGCTTGCCAAAAATCCATTCGTCGCGTCATTTGGATCGTTTTTCGCGCTTATGCGCATTCCGTCGTAATTAAGCGAACATCGCGTTCGTACGACCAAACGAACCAACACCCGGCAAATTTTTGAGCATGTTTCATATCCACAATGTTTAGGCATCATTTTAGGGCCTTAAAGTTGGCTTTACGGGCCTTAGAAGTGTCGAAAATGGCCTTAAACACATGCAGGGGCTGAAACTGTCATTTTTGAAACTTTTTTCTGATCAGAACCCCCATGCGGCCCGCATTAGTTTTGGTGTATCCTGAAGCGGGCTGCCTCAGCCTCCTAGAACAGATTAGATCGAACAGTCAGCAGGTTCCAGCTGTTTTAACCCCACCCACACACTTCCCACTTGCCTATTCAGCTGATAAGGACCATTTTTAGCTACCATGAGTTTCCAACAAGTGTACGCACAAGATACGAGCACGGTTTCCATGAAACGATCTTAACGGTGGACCGAAAACTATAAATACCCCACCCCCCCATTGTTTCAAAATCACTAGAATCTGATCTTAAAGACTCTAAGTTGAAACCATTGTTTCATACCTGAGTTATTTCGATCTAGATTAGCATTCGGGGACCCTTCGTAAGTATTCTTTCGTTCTTTTATTGCTTTTCGAGTCTTTTAGAGTCTGAAAGTCAAACTTTGTTTGACTTTCTGCATTGACCATTTTATGGTCAATGCGAAGTTCGTTTGAACTTCGCAACGTGAGTGTAATCACGTTGGTTATAGTCCTTTGGGACTATGCCTACTGATTACCACATTGTCTAGGGTCGTAGGGTAAGCGATCTAATAAATCGCTTATACCTCAAACCCGACCCATTTGGTCGATCATTAGGATCCAACCAAATACATTAGGTGACCATAGTAGGTAGGGAATAACCTTCCGAGGTTATACCCTATGGTCACATCGTTTGAGTAGTTGTATGATAGGTAGTTTATATGCCTTAGGTAAATTACCAGAATACCCTTTTCATGTATAATTGGTAATTAAGCATATGTAACCTAAACTTTTGTCACATAACTGATTATGTAACATGTTTACGCATATAACACTTGTCATAGGACTAGTTAGGCGGTCCGAACGCGTTTCACGCGAACGACGCGTTAAAGTAGCATAAGCTACCTAAATGGGTCGCGATGGGTCGAAAGCACCTAGGATAGGTTTCATTTAGTATGTAGGCTTTGTTAAACCATATGACACGAGTCTCCATACTCGTTTGGTTTATGAACCCTCATTCTATCTAAATCCTCCGATTTAGGTCCGGTTTATTAACATAGTTACCTATAATAGGTGCCGTTTGATATCCGTGATCTCTAGCATTGTTTGGTTGTTACACAAGGACTCCTAAGCACTCTCAATGTGAGTACATAGTTCCCCTCTTTTACCGTTTTCAAACTGTTTTGGGGTGAAGCATGTGTACCTATCTGTTATTTTCATGATTTCAAAGTATAATTGATTATACATGTTATTACTTATCATTTGACAAACTAAATGACTATCTATGGTTTAAACACTGATTTCTCAAAGAACATAAAATAAAATGTTGAATTGTACTTATTTTATGTTCACCAGACCGATTGTTAGTATGATATAGCGCTATAGGATTCGACACCCCATTCCTGTTGTCATGGAATGTCTGAAACCAATTTGTTTCTCCATCCAAATAGGGATTTCCTTTGTGGTATCCTTATAGTCTCAAAGGTGTATTTTGATGCACTAGGTCTGAATGAATTCTTAAATCACACCTTTAAAGTATATTTTGATATACTCCCAAAAGTATAATTTGATATACTCTCATGTGTGGTATTGTACAAAACCAACATATATTTTGTTAATCATCCAAAGCATATTTTGATATGTTATTTACAAAACCAAAACATAGTTTAATATGTTACTTACAAATCCAAAGTATACTTTTAATATGCTAATATAAGGTTATTCGTTTAACCTTACATTTATTTATACATATCATTTTGGTTACATATTACATGATTTATATTGGACACATAAACAGTATTGACATTGGTTATACATTTCATGACTTACATCTTGACATAAACATTTTTTGACACATTATTCAATACGTTTGGCAATTGGTTTAAACATAGACATATTACATTGTTGGTTGGTTTGAGTAAGTGATTAAGTAACGAGGCGTGTGTAATATGATACAAGCATGGTGGATACGCCGCTGGTACTTCCTATATATAAGTGTTTGTATGGTATTACATATTGTATCGTTATCTGAATCATTTCAATTTGAGACATATAACATTTTATACAATTAACATACTTTTCACAAGACATTAATTTACAAACAACTTATATTATACAAACTCATTTTACATGGTTATTTATTTAACCATACATTATTCTCTTATTTATACATATCATCTGACCTTATCGTTTTTCAAATGATTTACAAGACATAGCAAATTACAAGGTTCATGACTAAACATTTTCTCAAACATAAGTCATGAATCCTATTTTCACAAAACCTATGTATCTCACAGGCATTTTTATGCTGACGTACCTATTTTTACACATGTTTCAGGTACTGCTTTGCAATGATTGTTGATACATGCTACATTTAGGATGGACTCGTGCCTTAGCAACTTTAAAACTTGGAAGATCGTAGTTGTATTTATTTGATTGTATTAAAACAATGAGTTCATTTATTCAATAAAACAGAATTTATTTATTCCATGGTTACGAAACAATGATTCTGTTACAACACTCCCCGACATTTCCGCCACGTTTGGTTGTTCCACGTGGTCGGGGTGTGACAGAAAAGTTGGTATCAGAGCCAATGGTTATAGGGAATTAGGTTATTAGTAATACTTTGACCTAGTCTATAACCTTCTTAGGACCCTAACGCGAGTTTACTTGCGTTTAGTCATAAAACAATACCGTCACCTATCCTTAGGCGACGACCACAACAAGAACATAAATTTCAAAACCGCTTTGAAAACTAATCATCTGTTCTAGGATGATTGATTACTAGGTTTTGAACCCTCTGTTATAAGGTTTTGAACCCCTTTAAGTTTTCAAAATCTCGTCAAGGTTTTGGGTTTTAAATAATGTGAACACGTGCAAACTGGAAGGGTGAATGCCTGTATTCTGGGTTTTCTGTCTAGGCAAGCACTTCGTATATATCTCATCAGACGCGAGACCAGTTGTGCTTACCTGGGAATTCTTGGGATCAGTGTTCACTTATAGGCGAGCATGTCTTCGCGATACATTATTTTTGACCTATTTACTTTGATTATCACCGAGGTCGTTTGTTGCTTTGTAGTAACAAACAAATAACCACTATCCTTGCTTTCATCAGATTTGTTTCATCTCATTCTTTTCGTCTAATTCTCTCACTCGTTTCCTTTCATGTTTCCTCTTTTAGAATGCCTCCTCGACGCGACAATCAGATGGCAAATGCCGAACTGGCGGAAATCATCGCGCAGCAAATGGCTGCTGCCTTCCCAAATCTTTATGCTCAAATGATGCAAGCCATCAACAACAACAATGCTCCATGCAATTTCAAGAATTTTAACTCGGCTAAACCGCTCAAGTTTAGTGGTTCTGAGGGAGCAACTGGGCTTCTTCAATGGTTCGAGAGCATTGAGAATACTTTCCATCACGTTCAGTGTCCTGAAAATCGCAAGATCGAATTTTCTTCCAGTGTATTTCAGAAGAGGGCTCTTACATGGTGGAACGGGGTGATGAGAGACCGTGGTGCTGAGGTTGCTTTAGCCCAAACTTGGGCTGAACTTAGGGCTTTTATGATGAAGGAGTTTTGCCCTCGTCATGAACTGCGAGCTTTGGAGAGGGAGTTTGATGATTTGAAGTAAGACAGTGGCGAGCATCGAGCCTATACTGACCGTTATGAAGAATTGAGCCTTTTGTGCCCTGCTATGGTAACTCCTGTGGATAAAGCGATCGAGAAATATACGGATGGTCTTCCTGACCTAGTTCAGGATATTGTTACTGGCAGTAACCCTACTACTGTCAGACAAGCCATTGAACTGTCTGCCACCCTAACTGAATCCCACATCAGGAAGCGTAAGCTGTTTCGAAAGGGCGACTAAAGACCATCTGACAAGACTGATCAAGTTGAACCAAAGGAAGAACATGCTGAGGTATCCAAGAAGAAGAAGCGCAAAGCCTCTCAAAACTACGCGGTAACTGCTCAAGACAAAAAGGTTGCACCAAACCAGCCAGCACAACCTCGCAAAAGGCAAAACTATGTTGGTACCGCACCTTTGTGCAACAAGTGCAACCGTCATCATTTGGAGCAAGAGCAGTGTCACAAATGTACCCACTGTGGGCGGTTGGGACATTTGATCAATGTTTATCGCTATGCAAATCAAGCTGCTGCAAACCCTGCTGCTATTCAAGCACGGTTCCCTCCAAGGTCATGTTATAACTGTGGTGACCTTACCCACTACAGGAACAATTGCCCAAGACTTGTTAACATACCTCCAGCGCGTGGACGAGTGTTTAACATCAATGAGGCAAACATGAACAATGATGCAGCAATGAACAATTAGTGTTTTGTTATTTCCTTGGTTGTTATCTTATGATGTTTAAAGACAAGTCAGTTGTTATATAAATAAAAATTCATCGTTTTTATTTTTGCAAAACTGATACGATTGTGTAAACGTTGGATACAATCATATGATGTCAACCCAAAGATAAACTACTCGTATGGTTCTGTCATTTTATGATCACTTGTGATCTCCCGAAGAACCTTAAACACTCGTTTCTTTTAAGAAATAAAGCCAAACACTTATTGAAAATCCTTCTATCTTTATAGATGGATCCTTGAAAATGGTTAATGTGCCAAATAAAATCCATTGATTGGATTCCTGGTGTGTTTTAAATATCCATGCCCAAAGATAACGAATTAACGAATCCAGTTAACCAATTTTGTGCTTATGTGTTTTCTTACATGCTTTGTCGCTATATATGATCCATCCAAATCCTCGTAGAATCTTCCCTATTTTATATGAAGGACTCATAGTAGGATATCCAAAGTTACTATCTTAAATCCATAATGGACTTTTACGTTGTAGTCAAGTCCCTTGGATTTTAAAGTACTATTAAAAAAAAACTGGACCTCTTGAATGGTCTGGTTAAATAGATTGATTTTGAAAATCTGATTAAAAATATCATGTGATGATATAATTACAAAGATCCCTTAAGTGGTCTATTTAAGGAGATCGTACGACGGTTTAGTTAAGAAGATCATGTGTGATCTAGTTAAAAAGATCGTTCGTTGATCTAGTTGAAAAGATCCTTTGGTGGTCTAGTCAGGTCGCTTCATGTTTATTCAATTGATTTTTTTTCTCTACGCATTATGAAATGAACTGTGCGGACTGTGCAAGGGATTACGTAATTATGGAGGCCTACATAATTATGGAATTCAGTGCACAGAAACCACAGGGAGCTTTTTCATGTGTTAAGACCTATAGTGACAAGAATAATGATACTGGAGAAGTCTTGGACCTTGACCAATGTCATTTTATCTTACACTCCCCAATTCTGATTTCAAGCACACACAAGTTTCCTATGATAAGTCTTCATAAGAAACGTTCTTCTATCCATAGTTCAAAAATTCCATGTTTTACTGCTACAAGGAATTCACTTTGAGGGTTAATAAATTCGCTAAGAATCCAAACATGGCCCAGAGTTTTACTTAAGGGTTCAATGGATCTATTAGAAGGCGAAACCGTCACAGTTGTCTTCACAAGTTTCCTCTAGAATTAAATTTCGGGATGAAATTTCCTAAAGTAGGGGAGACTGTAACACCTGGGTCACTGCAACCATCAAACAAATGCCAAACCAATGAAATATTGTATTTCATACTTGGGATTTGTAAAAATATGTGTATCGTTTGCACATATCAACTCTTGTTCGATTTCAAGCTCTAAATCGCTTTCTGCAAGGTTATACGCGCACTGATGCGTAAATATAACCAGTTTAATCCAACGAACACTCCGGAATAGTGAAATAGGCTTAACATACCTTAAATAACCTTTACATAACCTAGAAATAAGTTTTGAAGGCTTTGGTATGGCGAAAACAAGTTAATTCGCTTACAGGGACTAAACTTGACAAACTGCGAAAGTATGCCAATTTGAACTATAACAGACATTCCGGAACATAACCATAAGTTAAACATACCACAAATATCCTTTACATAGCTTAGAAATAGGCTTTGAGGGGTTCGGTACGCTAAAATAAACTTTTGGGTCATTTAGGGACTAAAAGTGTCAAAAAGTGCACAAGTTTGCATTTTCGCGCATAACTTACGTTCTGAATACATCCGGACATCCAAAAATTTATGTAAGCATGGATATATTATGCTTTAGTGATTGGCTTGCCAAAAATCCATTCGTCGCGTCATTTGGATCGTTTTTCGCGCTTATGCGCATTCCGTCGTAATTAAGCGAACATCGCGTTCGTACGACCAAACGAACCAACACCCGGCATATTTTTGAGCATGTTTCATGTCCACAATGTTTAGGCATCATTTTAGGGCCTTAAAGTTGGCTTTACGGGCCTTAGAAGTGTCAGAAATGGCCTTAAACACATGCAGGGGCTGAAACTGTCATTTTTGAAACTTATTTTCTGATCTGAACCCCCATGCGGCCCGCATTAGTTTTGGTGTATCCTGAAGCGGGCCGCCTCAGCCTCCCAGAACAGATTAGATCGAACAGTCAGCAGGTTCCAGCTATTTTAACCCCACCCACACACTTCGCACTTGCCTATTCAGCTGATAAGGACCATTTTTAGCTACCATGAGTTTCCAACAAGTGTACGCACAAGATACGAGCACGGTTTCCATGAAACGATCTTAACGGTGGACCGAAAACTATAAATACCCCACTCCCCATTGCTTCAAAATCACTAGAATCTGATCTTAAAGACTCTAAGTTGAAACCATTGTTTCATACCTGAGTTATTTCGATCTAGATTAGCTTTCGGGGACCCTTCGTAAGTATTCCTTCGTTCTTTTATTGCTTTTCGAGTCTTTTAGAGTCTGAAAGTCAAACTTTGTTTGACTTTCTGCATTGACCAGTTTATGGTCAATGCGAAGTTCGTTTAAACTTCGCAACGTGAGTGTAATCACGTTGGTTATAGTCCTTTGGGACTATGCCTACTGATTACCACGTTGTCTAGGGTCGTAGGGTAAGCGATCTAATAAATCGCTTATACCTCGAACCCGACCCATTTGGTCGATCATTAGGATCCAACTAAATACATTAGGTGACAATAGTAGGTAGGGAATAACCTTCCGAGGTTATACCCTATGGTCACATCGTTTGAGTAGTTGTATGATAGGTAGTTTATATGCCTTAGGTAAATTACCAGAATACCTTTTTCATGTATAATTGGTAATTAAGCATATGTAACCTAAACTTTTGTCACATAACTGATTATGTAACATGTTTAGGCATATAACACTTGTCATAGGACTAGTTAGGCGGTCCGAACGCGTTTCACGCGAACGACGCGTTAAAGTAGCATAAGCTACCTAAATGGGTCGCGATGGGTCGAAAGCACCTAGGATAGGTTTCATTTAGTATGTAGGCTTTGTTAAACCATATGACACGAGTCTCCATACTCGTTTGGTTTACGAACCCTCATTCTATCTAAATCCTCCGATTTAGGTCCGGTTTATTAACATAGTTACCTATAATAGGTGCCGTTTGATATCCGTGATCTCTAGCATTGTTTGGTTGTTACACAAGGACTCCTAAGCACTCTCAATGTGAGTACATAGTTCCCCTCTTTTACCGTTTTCAAACTGTTTTGGGGTGAAGCATGTGTACCTATCTGTTATTTTCATGATTTCAAAGTATAATTGATTATACATGTTATTACTTATCATTTGACAAACTAAATGACTATCTATGGTTTAAACACTGATTTCTCAAAGAACATAAAATAAAATGTTGAATTGTACTTATTTTATGTTCACCAGACCGATTGTTAGTATGATATAGCGCTATAGGATTAGACACCCCATTCCTGTTGTCATGGAATGTCTGAAACCAATTTGTTTCTCCATCCAAATAGGGATTTCCTTTGTGGTATCCTTATAGTCTCAAAGGTGTATTTTGATGCACTAGGTCTGAATGAATTCTTAAATCACACCTTTAAAGTATATTTTAATATACTCCCAAAAGTATAATTTGATATACTCTCATGTGTGGTATTGTACAAAACCAACATATATTTTGTTAATCATCCAAAGCATATTTTGATTTGTTATTTACAAAACCAAAACATAGTTTAATATGTTACTTACAAATCCAAAGTATACTTTTAATATGCTAATATAAGGTTATTCGTTTAACCTTAAATTTATTTATACATATCATTTTGGTTACATATTACATGATTTATATTGGACACATAAACAGTATTGACATTGGTTATACATTTCATGACTTACATCTTGACATAAACATTTTTGACACATTATTCAATACGTTTGGCAATTGGTTTAAACATAGACATATTACATTGTTGGTTGGTTTGAGTAAGTGATTAAGTAACGAGGCGTGTGTAATATGATACAAGCATGGTGGATACGCCACTGGTACTTCCTATATATAAGTGTTTGTATGGTATTACATATTGTATCGTTATCTGAATCATTTCAATTTGAGACATATAACATTTTATACAATTAACATACTTTTCACAAGACATTAATTTACAAACAACTTATATTATACAAACTCATTTTACATGGTTATTTATTTAACCATACATTATTCTCTTATTTATACATATCATCTGACCTTATCGTTTTTCAAATGATTTACAAGACATAGCAAATTACAAGGTTCATGACTAAACATTTTCTCAAACATAAGTCATGAATCCTATTTTCACAAAACCTATGTATCTCACAGGCATTTTTATGCTGACGTACCTATTTTTACACATGTTTCAGGTACTGCTTTGCAATGATTGTTGATACATGCTACATTTAGGATGGACTCGTGCCTTAGCAACTTTAAAACTTGGAAGATCGTAGTTGTATTTATTTGATTGTATTAAAACAATGAGTTCATTTATTCAATAAAACAGAATTTATTTATTCCATGGTTACGAAACAATGATTCTGTTACAACACTCCCCGACATTTCTGCCACGTTTGGTTGTTCCACGTGGTCGGGGTGTGACAGAATAGTCCCTAGTGACTATACCTACTGATTACCACGTTATCTAGGCTTAGTGACGAGTCGTAGTTTCGGCCAAAATGTGTATTCTTGCGTATTTTGTAACCAAACTACTCTAGGGTATCAAAACCGTTGGTTTTGATATCAAAACCTGTTTTCTAACTTGACTAAACATGTACTAGCATGTTTAGCTCGTCACTTTTAGATTTGTGCTTGTCTAGGGTCGTAAGGGTAAGCGATCTAATAAATCGCTTAGCTTTCGAACCCGACCCATTTGGTCGATCATTAGGATCCGACCAAACACTTTAGGTGACCATAGTTGTATAGGGAATAACCTTCCAAGGTTATACCTTATGGTCACATCGTTTGAGTAGTTGTATGATAGGTGATATATATGCCTTAGGTAAATTACCAAAATACCCTTTTGCGCCAAAATTCATTTTAAGCCTATGTAACATAACTTTTGACATCTAAACTGATTTAGCAACAATATTAAACATGTTAAGGCATATCTTACTTGTCATAGGGCTAGTTAGGAGATCCAAACGCGTTTTACGCAAATGACGCGTTAAAGTAGCATAAGCTACCTAAACGGGTCGTGATGGGTCAAAAGCACTTAGGATAAGTTTCGTTTTAGTATGTAGGCTTTGTTAAACCATATTACATGAGTTTCTACACTCATTTGGTTTACGAACCCTCATGCTACCCGATCCTCCGATTAGGTCCGTTGTTAACATAGTTACCTATATTAGGTGTCGTTTGATTCCGTAATCTTCTAGCTTTGCTTGGTGGATATATAAAGTCTATTGAGCAATCTCAAGTGAGTACACAGACCCCTCTTTTACTGTTTTTCAAACATTTTGGGTGAAACACATGTGCCTACTTATATTTTCATGCTTTCCATGCTTTCATATCATATGCTTGCTATGTTCAATAGTACATTATTAATACATAATTTCATTGTGTTTTTGCTATGTATGTCCTTTGTAGCATACTTAGTACAACGTTTTACATGACATTTTATGCTATGTATGTTCAGTTAGCACATACTTAGTACATTGTTTTACATTACCTTTTCAGGCTATGTATGTTCAACATACTTAGTGCATTTGTTTTTCATCACATGCTATGTATGTCTGTTTTGCCGCATACTTAGTACATTTTCATCACATGCTTACATTTTGAGATATGACATTTGGTTTGTTAAGTGGGACCATATACATTCATTAACTTTGATCACGCCGCTCGTTAGTAGGTAATGGTACCATAGGAATTGACAACTCTCGTTCCTGACATCCTAGGTATGTTTGGATGGAAGGAATGACTGAATTCGACAAAACATAACACAGATAGACCTTTAATTTGTTTAAGGGATTATCACCACAGTCACAAGGCTTGGATGTATGCATTTTTACAATACCACATAAATGTTTGTATTCAGTATAGCATGCATTTCCACAAGACTTAATGTTGATTTAAACCACGTTTTACTTCAATACATTGTTTTGTGCATTTTATCTGTGGCTCAGTAGATATATATATATATATATATATATATATATATATATATATATATATATATATATATATATATATATATATATATATATATATTTCACTTGCCATACATGACATTTTGTTTACACATTACATATTTGACATTTTGACATGGTTTACACAAAGACATTTGACAAATGGTTTAGACATGGGCAATTTACATTGGTGGTTTGTTTGGGGTAAGATGATTTGAGTAACGAGGCGTGTGTAATATGATACAAGCATGGTGGATACGCCGCAAGTACTTCCTATATATAAGTGCTTGTATGGTATTACATATCGTAGCGTTATTCGAATCATTGCAATTTAGACATATAACATTTTATACAAATAACAGATTTTTCAAGACATTGTTTTACAAACAACTTATTTTATACAAAACTCATTTTACTTGGTTATTCATTTAACCTCACATTACTCTTTTACATATCATCTACTTTATCATCGCTTTTCAAAAGATTTATAAAACAAAACAATTAACAAGGTTTATGACTGACTTTTGTTAAACAACTTTTTCTTAAACTTAAGTCATGAATCCTATTTTTACAAAACCTATGTATCTCACAGGCATTTTTATGCTGACGTACCTATTTTCACATGTGTTTCAGGTGCTGTTGCTTAGGATGATGATCGTGACACTAGGGCGGACCTGTGCCTTAGAGACTTAAAATAAAGATAGACTTAGTTTAATTATGTTGTGTACTCTTTGGTTCTTGTTTTGAAACAATGTATTCCACCCTTTGGTTGTTGAATAAAATATAATTTTAATTACCATGGTTGTGGAACAATAATTCTGTTACAACACTCCCCGACGTTTCCGCCACGATTTGATGTTTTACGTGGTCGGGGTGTGACAAAAGGTTATTCCCTATACAACTATGGTCACCTAATGTGTTTGGTCGGATCCTAAAGATCGACCAAACGGGTCTAGTTCGTAAGTCTAAGAGGTTGTTTAGACCGCTTGACTTACGACTCTACATAAGCACTAAACCTAAAGTGACGAGCTAAACATGCTAAAAACATGTTTAGTTAAGTTAGAAAACAGGTTTGGTATCAAAACAAACGGTTTTGATACCTAAAAGTAGTTTGGTTACAAAATACGCAAGAATACGCATTTTGGCCGAAACTACGACTCGTCACTACACCTAGATAACGTGGTAATCAGTAGGTATAGTCACTAGGGACTATAACCATCGTGATTACGCTCACGTTATGAAGTTCAAACGAACTTCACATTGACCATAAACTGGTCAATGTAGAAAGTCAAACACAATTTGACTTTCAGACTCGAAAAGCGATAAAAGAACGAATGAATACTTACAAAGGGTCCCCGCAAGCAAATCTTGATCCAAGTAGCTCAGGTATGAAGCAAAGGCCTCAACTTAGAGCATTTTAGATCAGATTTGAGTGAGGATTGCAAGAACTATGGTGGTTATTTATAGGAAATGGACCACCGTTAGGATCGTTTCTCGTAAACCGAGCTTGAATCTCAACCCTCCATTTGTGCCCATTATATTTCAATACTAGGGGACCTTAAAACCAGCCCATAGAATGCTCAAAAACCATTTGCAACACATGGGAACAGCTGGATCAAGCTGTTTGCAACTTTCTGCTGAACTGGGCAGTTCAGGCGGCCCGCGTAAAGAATAAGCTTATCTTACGCGGTCCGTGTGGGCAAACTATTCAGAAATGACAAAATGGTCCCTGAACTTGAGAAACATGCATTTTGAGGTGTTTTTGACACGTTTAAGCCCTGTTAACTGGTTATATTTACGCATCAGTGCGCGTATAACCTTCCAGAAAGCGATTTAAGGCTTGAAATCGAACAAGAATTGTTATGTGAAAATGATACACATATTTTTACAAATCCCAAGTATGAAATATAATATTTCATTGGTTTGGTATTTGTTTGATGATTGAAGTGACACAGGTGTCACACCCGCGATTATATTGGTCATCTCATGATCTGCATAGTTTGTACTAGTTGTGTATGAGTCAGGGTATACAGTAACTTTGAAAATAAGAATGTGTGCATGTGATAGCGTATGAAAATTAAGTATATGAGTATGATTATGTTTAAGTATGTATGCAACCCAACATAAATGAACCACTCGGGTTATGCCCACGTATAGGTACGAATGTATGAATATGAGTATGAATATAAGTATAGGGTAGGGATAGTGTACAAAGTGTCTAAAGTGTGAGAAGTCTAAGAAGTGTTTTAAACCATTAGATCTTTGATCTAATGGTTAAGATCAATAGGGACCAAATTATAAATTGTGTTTTAATTATATGGACTGATTTGAAAATTGTAGGCGTAATAGTGTCTTTGTATATGTTTCAAATTAGGTAACCTCTCCTAAATTCTAGTGATTTACTCCTAAATTCTAGCGATTCAAATTTAACTGCTAAATTCTATTGATCCTAAATTCTAAAAATACAGAAATATGTAACTGCTACAAGAAATGTATAACACTATACATCCTATAACACTATATAACACCATATAACACTATGTAACACCATATAACACTATGTAACACTATATAACACTATATAACAATATATAACACTATACATCTATCATAGACATGCTACCAGAAAAATATAACACTATGCATCCATCATATAACACTATATAAACCAAAGAACACTATGTAACACCATATAACACCATGTAACACTATATAACACTATATAAAAATATATAACACTATACAGTTCTGAATGGTGGTTGCACTACAGAATTAATAATTGATGGTGTTATATAGTGTTTTTTGGTGGTTGCACTACATAATTATATAACACTACAGAATTATATAACACCAAAAACCATTATATAACACCATACAAGACCATGTAACACTATATAACACTATATAAAAATATATAACACTATACAGTTCTGAATGGTGGTTGCACAACAGAATTATATAACACTATAGATTTCATAACCGGTGAACGAGATGACACAAATTCGTAGATTAATTCTTAAATTCGAATTCCTATAATAAAGGGTGGCGGTTATTTTGGGCAGTTATCTTTTGATCAATTAATTGAAAGAAATAGAATATTACTAATTCACCCTTCTGAATTAATTTAGATATAGGACACTTATCATCACCACATTATTTCTCACCATTCTCATAATATTAGATTAATGTACAAGATCCTCTACCTATAAGTATAAGCATGAATGTTAATGATTTCGTATATAGTGTGAATTGAAACACAACGAATTTAAGCATATAAAATGAACAAGAAGTTTTGAGTATGTAAAATAATGATATGTGTGAGATTGCTGTGAAATATTGACTAAAACGTGTATGACGATATGCATGTATAGTTGTTTGAGTAAATCATTGTGTTTATTGAATCAACATAGATTGAGTTTGACGGGGATGGAGAATCAAGTTTGTGCATGTCAAAAGAATATAAAGTGTCTATTGGTTATGTGAGATGTATTTTGTAAAAAGGGAAATGCTTCTCTTGTTTCAAAAAAAAATTACGTAAGTCGAAGATTGTCGGTCCCTATGAAGTTTCATTGCCCACACGTTTGGAATTTGAATGGTATATTGACCGGTGTCTGCAAAGTTTTTTTTTTTTTTTTAAACAGTAAGTTTGTATCGTTTAAAGGATCTTGTATTAAAATGAGAAAAGTTGAAATTCGAAAATTTTCTTGAAGACTTTGGTCTTTAAAAAGAAGTTTAGCAAAATGAACTTAGTGATTTTGAAAAGAATTTTAGCAAAACGATATATTAATTTTGAAAAGAGTTTTTTAGCAAAACGATCTCATAACATCTATAAGTTTTAATAAGCATGAGGGAAAAGTTGGTTTGGTTTCCGATTGAGAACAAATGTCTTTAGTATAATGCTATAATGTGAGCGTGTTTTATTGATTAAGTCGAGTATAAAGTTCGTGGACAAGAGACTCATTAGACCAATTAAGTTAATAGGTATCATTTCATAAAATTTTGAAAATCGGGTGTTAAAATATTTAAGGTGCGATTAAGAATTTCGTGTATGGGATTTATGTAAAATAGATCGTAGGGTAAGAAATACGTTTTGGTAAAACAATGAATTATGAAATTTTGCCTAATTAGGGATTTTGACAAAATGATAAATGATTTAGGTATAAAACTTGATCATGTGGTTGGCATAATAAAGTCTCTAAAGAAAGTATGGTAACGATCACTAAGGTAAGGGAATCACCCCTAACCCGTTCGTGGGGTCGTTTTTTTTTTTTTGAGAAGGGATGGAGCGGAGCTGATCGTCAAAGTAAGGAAATCACTCCTAGCTTGATGATATGCCTCCATTTTGGGATTACGAGTAATGTAAATCTTGTTGTTGACGTTTTTGAAATCATGCATGCAAATAACGTATAAGTGTATGTAAAGATTTAGTATGATGTGTGTGTAATCATTGAGAAAATAATTTGAATTTTGAAAAGGAAAAGTTTGTATTGCGTTAAGCATGAAATTGATACTAGTAAAATGGTGGTTTGATTAAAACTTTGATTGTTCCAAATCGGAACTTTTGACTAGACCAAAGTGGTCGAAGGCTCTTTTGAGTTTGGGAAGCATGCTTTGGCCTAATAGGTGGAATACTCTCGCCGAAATTTCGGTTAATGGTATTAACCCTTACGGTTACTACATGTTCCAAATCAATCGAAAATTCGAGACTTGGCGGGATTTTGAAAATCGAGGAGTGGGACTAGTTGACAAGGTGCGGGTTTCACTCCTAACTTGACAACGTCGTACCCTAAGTGTGGTTAGTACTCATCAGGTCAAGAAAGTTAATTCTAACACATTGACGAGGGTCCACTAGATTTGATATGGAAATTCTCCACCACGGGGAGGATTTCACTACTAACTTGATGGCGAATTTTGTACAAAAGAATAACTGGATTGAGAGTCATTCACCAAATTGTGGGTTTCACGCCTATTTTGGTGAAGTCGTCTCGTTTGTATAGGGCGAGTGTTTTTGAGTTTAAGGGTATGTTTGGCTAAGCTTATCTACAATACTATAAAAAGGAGAAGTGATGTACAAAAATGTAATTTTGCCATATGTACAAGTTTTGAATCAGTATGTATAAATAAATCCAAGCAGGTAGAATAGGAAGTGGAACAATTTTTAAGACACTAAAAGGGCAATATAGTAATTTTACCCATGAAATATAATTGCCTATTTCATTGGAATGGTCTGTTCGAGTATACAATTTGCCAAACTGGTCGCCTCCCTCATCATAAATGGAGAACTTGGATGGTCTTCTCTCTCAAAGATCTAAATTTGGATCTGGATTGGATGTGCTATCTCTTCAAAATTCACCACAAGTCATGTCGATCTCCTCTGGTTATTCCAATCACAGATCTCCTCTGGTTATGCCGATCTTGAAAACACGCAGGGCTTTGTAGTTTGAATTCGATTTTATGGTTTTTTAAGATGCACATCGCCAGATCTAGGGTTACGAATTCTTTTTTTCACCTCCTTTCTCTTTGCCTCGTACCATCACAGGTATATGTTCTTTATAACTGATTATGCTTTTGTAGTTCTTGTTCAAGTTATGTTGTAGAATGTGTTAATTTTTTGATCTTGTTTTTCTACATTCGAAGTTGATGTTATTGGTCTAACTGTGTGTTCTACAAATTAAGAGTGTTATATATTTATTAGAGTTTTTCAACGTGTGTGTTGTTAAAGTCTGGGTTGTAAGTAGCATGAATGGTTATGCTTGATTTGTGGTTTGCAGGAACACACTAAATTAACCAAGTAAGTTTTTTATTTAACTCATTTTTTTTCAAATGTTTTTCAATCTATGGCATATTCAGTTTCCTGTGCTGCACAAAATTAGTTTTGTTCAGTTAAAAGATGCCTTTTTGATGATTGATTTGAATATGCAAAACATTTTATTTAAAAAACTTTGCTAAAGCCCACTAATAATCCTCATGTGCTTTTTCTGTTGATCATTATTGTAATAAATAATTTATTATGATAATTTTCTTTATCTTGTTTGGTAATCAGGTTTTGGTATTGAAGTGTGATTTGTTCTATTTTTTGTGGTTAAATTTGGTATTTTCTGGGAAGAAAAAGGTTAGGGTGTATGCAGAATGTTGATTTACGTTTTACAAAATGGTTATATTTAATCCTTGTTTTTATTTATGAATTTGTTGGAAGTCAAGGGTTTTGATATCATTGGAAAAGTTATGATTAAGAGCAATTGTAGTGTTCAATTAACTTTTGGAAGAGATGATTCAGAGAGGGAGAATTATACACTCTAGTAAGGTAAAATTAGCCATTGAGTTTGTTTTAGTGATGGTTAGGGCTGGAAATTAACGACACAACCTGATAAAATGACATGACTTGACACAAAGTCAATGACAACAAGGTTAGGGCTGGAAATTAACGACACACCCCGATACACCGTGTTTGATTATTGTATATTTGTTCGAATTACACCTTGTTTTGCTGCCTATAGTGACTGAACCACACAGTCAATGACAATAAGGAAATCACGATATTAGACCATAACATATGAAACTGGGTGAGCTTGAAATATTGATAACTTGTGACATGTACTAATACTTTTTTGGAATTGGGTGCTATTGTGGAGAGTGGAGAAGACAACTTAAAAGTTTGGTTTCATTTAGGATGCCATAGCCACACTTTAGAACGGTATCGTTTTTTTTTTCGGTTCTCATCTTACTAAATTAAGTCCAGTTGTTTTATAGTCACCCAGTTTTTTCTTACTTTTTTTTCCATCCTGCTGTTTGATTCCTAATTATTGATGTAATTGTGATGCATCCTTTTGTTGATGTAAATTTGCATTTTAAATACAACATCACAAGTTATAGTTAAATCTTGTTCAAATATAGTTTTTATTTTTAAGGTTTATGTAATTGATTTGTTGGCTGAATCACGTAATCCATTTTCAGTAAAATGGTTGCTAAGTTTTTGGATATGGTTATCAAGTTGTAATTCAAAGAGATCAAGAAGGCTAGCAAGTAAAGCACTTCAAATTATAGACGAAGCCGAGAATGAGGGTATTGACGCCGAGTCCGACAATAATAATGATGACATGGTTTACAATTAATCATGCTTTGTATTTAATTTTATCGCGCTATTATAGTAAACCCGGAATTGCTTAGTATCCCCGAGAAGGAGTTTGAGTTGCATATGCATAATGTCCCCTTTAGGGATTTAATCAGGCTAAGAGAGCATAAGGAACGGATCGAGGTACATATTATATTTTTTTTATAATGCAAGTTCATAGTGAAGGGGATAAATGTCACATCTTTGAAAATGGATGTATCTGATATTATGATTTTTTTTGTATGACATTGTCCTTTATTGCAGAAAAAGGAAGCATCTTTATCGGGAGCCAATGCAATAGATGAAAGGTACCGAAGTTTAGCATGAAATCATTTTGAGATATCTTATGATTCTTATCTGTCGGGTTCACAAATAATAATCTTACGGTTCTGCAGTGAATCTGCACAAAACACTACCTACTACAATTACCGAACTCACATGAAAATAACCCCGAGAATGAAATGGACAAAACAAGATACAGAACTATTCTACGAGGTAACGATAACACTATCAATAAATGTATAATTCATTGCTATAATTGCCAAGTTGTCGAGCATTTGTTAGCTTCTTTTTATAAAATGCATGCTATTTAGAACGATAACGATGACCCAACAGGTGAAAAAGATGAGGTGCAAGAGGCTGCTGACAACAATGTATGGCTCATTAATATATATATATATATATATATATATATATATATATATTATTTTTAGAAATTATGTGTGTGGAGTTTGATAATAATAATAATAATTATTGTTATTGTAGGAGGAAGGTGAGTTACAAAAAGACGTTAAAGAAGATATGGAAGCTGATGAAAGTCTGATCAAGGCTGATGATATTGAAGATGAGGATACTTGGAATCAATATACAGGTGAAATATAAAATATATATTATTTAACAAAATCCCATTGAAAACTCTTCCTACTTTTAGTTTTACCTTTGAGTTAAAGTTGCTCCATTTTTATTCATAATTCGTTAGAAATAGAATCCAAACGCTATAGGTTTATTCATGGGTTAACTTAAACGCAGTATTATTATTCCAGAGCCTCGCAGGAGTATGGTCGACGTCAATCGCGCGTTGCATAAGCGGTTTGTGGACGTCGTTGCACATCTCGGTGTGAAAAACGCGGTTCCGAAAACAATAATGCAGTTAATGAATGTCGAAGGATTGACTCCCGACGTTCAAAAGTATCCGCTTTATTTAAAGCGGATGCAGGGGTTGTCGAACGAAGGACCATCGTCTTCGGATCACGTGTTCGCCTCGACCCCTGTTCCGTAAAGCTTACACCAGTCCAGTGGCCTGGGGAACGGAAACAGTCACGCTCTGGTTCTGTTCCCAATGCCTCACCCACCCCAGATGATGCCTTATCATCTGGGTGGGGGTGTTTATAATAATGGGTTTGAAACACATTCTCATCCTTATAATATGATGATGCAGCAAAGAGACTGGTCTGGGAATAAATTTGTGCTGTATCAGCACCGTATGAACGATAAATAGACGCGAATTCAACGTTTATCCACGCGAAAACAGAGGTAAACTACTTGTATATACTGTTATAATGATACTATAATTGTTTCTGTTTAAACCATGATGTTAAATCTCTTATTTTAGCTCTAGAAATCAGTTCGTATTCGTTGATTGTACACATATCTTGGTGTAATTTAACTATGATCATATGCAAGCTTTAGATAGAAAACATGGTTGTATATTTACTTGTGATATCTGATTCTGTGTTGTAACCATAGGTATCTTGGTTTGACTTTCTAAAGTCAATATCAACAATCGAGTTCTTGCAGATCAACAGTTTGACTATCTGAAGTCAACATGATTTAACTATTCTTCTCAATCCAAATATTCAAGTGCCAGTTTGGACAGGTTGATGAGAGGGCAGTATTGAGCTATCTTGTGATGTTTAGTGAATTGAAGGCATCAGCGAAGATCAGTACTTACACGGTAATATTTGGTCAATATATTCATTTATTTAGTAAGTTTAGAGCTAATCTTCTTTGAAGTAACATCTGACTCATGTTTTTTTATTATAATACTTGATTCGTAGAACTGGCAATGACATTTAATATTACTCCAGAGCTTCACAGGAGTATGGTCGATGTCAATCGCGCGTCACAAGACACGCTCTCAAATATCCGAGGGCGGTCGCTGAAGCAACCGTTTGATAAGTTTAACGGGTTTAAGTCGTTTGGAGAATATAAAGGAGACGAGATGGTTACGAAAGGTGATGAAACAGTTGATCTAACTGGTACCTTTTTTTGCTATGACACTTATGGTTGGTTATATTGATCATAATTCATAACTTGTTTATATTGATTTTGATTGCTTTCAATTCTGTTAGTTATTAGGTGCCAAAGTTGAAAATCATCTGTCGCCAGCAGATTCTTAAATTTACGGATCCTTTGGGTTGCAAGGATACTTATTAATATTTCAAATGTTTTGGTTAAATCCGGGATTATCACTTGGTGATATATTCATGCCCGGTATTATCGATTCCACTGCAACGCGCGGGTCTCCCACTAGTTTTACCTAAAAATAACTTTTTGTGAAAAGGACCTATTGACTTATGACTCTTTGAAAAGGAGTTTTTAAAATAGTGTTTGAATTAGCTTATGAGGTGGGAAAAGCCAATAAGTCAATAAGTTGTTTTTTAAAAAGTGTTTGGCTTAGCTTATTGATGTAAAATGACTAAAAGGGACATTCTTTCATAAGTCAATAAATATAAGGAGTGTTAAATCAGGGGTAATCTGGTAATTTGGTCTTTGAAAAGTTATAAGCTGATCAAAAAGTCACAAGCCCCTAACTTCTCAAAATGACTTTTTGATGACTTTTTCTCATTCTCAAAAAGTCATTTTGAAAAGGACTTTTAGGTTTGCCAAACACTAAAACTCCTTTTCTAGCTTTTTGATTAAGTCAATAAGTTATAAGTTGGATTGGAAAAGCTTAGCCAAACATGCCCTAACATGATCGTGTAAAATGCCTTAGGAGAAGCATATGTTTTGAAATAGTAAAAATAGACATGAGCACATAAAGGGTGTTCAAGAATTTAGCACATAGAAGATGTTCAAGAATTTAGCACATAAATCAAGTATGGTGCTTAACTATAGATTAGGTCAAAATCATGGGCAATTTTTCCTAATTCTCTATAGTTATGGCTCTGATACCAATCTGTCACACCCCAACCGATGGCGGAAACATCAGAGTGAGATGAAATAGATTGCTCATTACACATAACACTAAGTCGTGACAAGTATTTAATAATAAATTTCATTTCATTGCTAAAAGAATCAATTACATTGTTCGAAATAAAATACAACAAGTTGAAACAAGACGAAGTACAATAAAACAAGTATTCAAAGTTTAAATGTGTTTCTAGGCATCCTACTAAGTTTCGTGCATCATCATCATCATAATCCTGCATCATGTTTTAAAGTGTAGTTCAATACTAAAGTATTGGCGAGTATACAAGTTTGGTGTACTAGCATATAAGTATAAAAATGAACAATCCACATGGCAAACCTAGTTATCAAGATTAACGTATAAACTGGCATGTGAATAAACAAGTCAAACCAAGGTTTAACGCAAGTATGAATGAATGCCTTAACATAACCTCACGTTCACGGGCGGTGCGTTACTCATATAGCGTTGTACATGTTAAGGGTAGGCTCGTACGAAGTTAATGAGAAGTTTATAACAAAACGAACAAACCCAGAAAATACGAATCAAGCATAACATATTAGTAAGCATGTATTGGATTGTTTGTATGTATGATTGCATAAAAGTATGTATGTGTTTTTGTATATGTAAACATGTTGCACCCAAAAAGTGTAAAAACGGTAAAAAGGGCATCGAGTATACTCACGTTATTGCTAAAGCTTTCCGATTATCCGTGTACTGACAAGTTAATGAGAATATGAGGATGAATATGTTCGGTGTTTGGAGTTTATGGAATGTTTGGATACGGATATAAGTATAAAAGTATATGTATGCAAAAGTATATCTCGTCTAGACACTCGTTTGGACACTAAGTTTTTAAAGTGTTTTCATGGGTCCTAACGTGCCCATTAGAATCACAAATGAGGAATAAAGAACAAAGATAATATAACTTATATTTGTGACATATAGTCATGATTCGAGTAACATTAAGAATTTGGTTATGTTTATATTTATATGTTTTATAGTATAGTTATAATATTAACCTAAAACTAAGTCCATCATAGATATCATAGATTATCATGTAAGTCAATCATGGAGGATTAACCTCTTTGTATGATTCACCACTACACAAATCGTCACAAGGATGATTCGGAGGGTCATGAATAACAAGAAATAAAGAACTAACTAATGTATGCTCAAGTGACCAAGTAAATCCTAACCCAGGTGAACCAACATGACATGGAAAGGTAATCCTAAGTGTCAGAGGAGAGGCGGGGCTATGTTGCTTTGATACTTGGAAGTCACTTGAGTGTTTATACACAAGTTCACAAGTGAAGGAGTGGAACTAGATTGGAAAGCCCAAGCTCCCATGGTTCACACTTCACAAGTCACAAGTTCATCATATGAAAGATGATGAACCATGCTTGCTTTCAACACTTGGATTATAATATGTATAAACTGAAAATAAAGAGTTGTTGAACCCATAACTTGATGGAAATCACCTCAACACAAAACCACAACTATAGACTAAGTTGTGAGCTTGGTGGGTACAAGATTCCACCAAGTTTTATCAAAGAAACAAAAAGCACATGAACATTGAACAAAAACAGAAAGTTTAGAGGTGTTTGCACCTCTTAAACTCATAAGAATCTATTCCTAACAAGTCTCGTAACCTTAGATAGGTTCAAGAACAAGTAGGCACAAGATAACAACAAGAAAACATAGTTTTATGAAAGCATAACAAGTATTCTTCCAAAACAGAAAGTTTGGACCTCAAGATGGTGTTGTTCCACCTTGGTTTACCAAGGTAAACCTGTGGAAACATTCCTAGAGGTGTTCTAAGCTTTGTGGAAGAAGAAATGATGAAGAAAAGTTAAAGAAAATGAAGTTACAATAACATGAATAAAAATCAGAAAATACATCTCACTTTGGACCTCAAATATGGTGAGGTTTCACCTTAGTTTGCTATGGCAAACTTGTGAAAACCTTACTAGAGGTTATCCAAGTGAAATGGAAGAAGAAACAAGCAAGATTGAAAAAGGAAGTGAGCTAGAACTCACTTTAAAAGACTTAGAACTTTCTGCTCAAAATCAGTGAATTTAGAGGATTCTTGAGAGTATTTGGGAGTGTTTGAGAGGTTTTGAAAGTGAAAATGGGGTTTAGAAGTGTTGTATATATAGTGGAGGATTAGGGTTAGTAGTTGGGAGTGTAATTAAATGAGTTAGGTGAGAGTTATGTATCAAAAGGAACCAATCCGCATGCACAAAACAATAATCTGCGAATCGTGGGCTTTGGCCACCCGCGATAGGCAGAGCCCTGTCTTTCGCGCCCCACCAAAGCCTAATTTAGGCAGATTTTGTAATTTGGTCCCTGAACTTGGTTTTTCCCTCATTTTAAGCTAAAATTTGGTGTTTTGGCATGTTTTTAAGCGTATAACATGTATGTAACTATAATTTGAGTATCGAGAGTGTATATACAAGTATTTGCTTGTAATAAGTGTATAAAAATGACAGTTGTTTGCAAATTAAACACGTGTTTATTGTAACACATGTGCCTCCATGGCCATCAAACAAATACCAAACCAATGAAATATTATATTTCATACTTGGGATTTGTAAAATTATGTGTATCTTTTACACATATCAACTATTGTTTGATTTTAAGCTTTAAATCGCTTTCGGGAGGGTTATATGCGCTCTGATGCGTAAATATAACCAGTTTAATCCAACGAACACTCCGGAATAGTGAAATAGGCTTAACATACCTTAAATAACCTTTACATAACTTAGATATAAGTTTTGGAAGGTTTGGTGTGGTGAAATCAAAGTTTAATCGCTTACAGGGACTAAAGTTGACAAACTGCGAAAGTATGCCAATTCGAACTGTAACAGACATTCCGGAGCATGACCATAAGTTAAACATACCATAAATACCCTTCACATAGCTTAGAAATAGGCTTTGAGGTGTTCGGTATGCTAAAATAAACTTTTGTGTCATTCAGGGACTAAAAGTGTCAAAAAGTGCACAAGTTTGCATTTTCGCGCATAACTTACGTTCTGAATACATCCGGACATCCAAAAATTTATGTAAGCACTAAAATATTTTATTTTAGTGTTCGCCATAAGAAAAATCCATTCGTCGCGTCATTTGGATCGTTTTTCGCGCTTATGCGCATTCCGTCGTAATTAAGCGAACATCGCGTTCGTACGGCCAAACGAACCAACCTCCGGCATATTTTTGAGCATGTTTTGAGTTCCCTATACTTTAACTTCATTTTAGAGCCTTGAAATGAGGTTAACGGGGTTCAAACGCATCGAAAAAGGCCTTAAACACGTGCAGGGACCATTTCTGCCAATTTTGAAACAATTTTGGAACTGGCGAAGTAGTCCTGAAGACTGTTGAATTAGCTATCTGAGCAGATATCTGAGCAAGCAGCCAAAATTCGCTCAGCGAATAGGCGAAGTAGTCCTGAAGACTGTTGAATTAGCTACTGCCATGTATCATCTCCAGGATGAAGCCACTCAAGAGTCACCAAGACAGGCAGGACCTAGTCAGGCGACAACACCATCAGCCAAGAAACCAATCGAGGAATCAAAGACCATGGATGAACGATCCCCTAAGAAGTCAAAGAAGCGAAAGGCTTCTCAGAACTTCGCCATGGTCGCTCACAATGGTAAAGCAGTCCCCAACCAACCAGCTCAACCCCCTGCTAGGTGTGTATGGCTTTTCCTATGATACCTACATCAAGGAACTATGTACCTTACAAACTACTCTTGTGATTTCTCTCTTTCAAATGATTGCTCATGATTCCCTCGAAAATTTTAAGTACTCGTTTCACTCTAAGAAACAAAGTACAGAAAATTAAGTGACATTATGAGTAATCGTGCTTTTCGCACATCTGTGCCTTTAAATCCTTGGTTAGATAACTAAGGGTATTTTCAAATCTCATACCCATTACGTTTTGATTTTTCAACATACACAGTACCAGTATTTCAAAACAATCTTCATGATCTCAAAACATTTCATATAGTTTGAAAACAATTTTTCTAGATGCATTGTCTATGTTATTTCAAAAACATTGGCCATGTTATCAAAACCAACCTTCCTAATTTCAAAATATTTCATATAGTCTGAAGACAATATTAACACAATACATTTTCTTATCGAGTGCATGATTTCGAAAAGCATCATTCATGTCTTTCAAAAACCTTATACATAATTTCAAACTTTCATCTCGCATGATTTTAAAACATTTTTTTTGTAAATATATCTACTTAATACACCTACTTTATGATTTCAAAAAAATATTATATATAAGGTTTCAAAAACGTTAAACACATTTTTCTTAAAAGAACCCCATGCATAGTTTTCAAAAATATTTTCCTCATACATTGACTTAACCTTCAAAATTCTGCTTCATATGTCGCCTTGACATATCAAGCATCTCAACTTCATAAGCATTTTACATCATGTTTTGACCTAAGCACATCCAGTGCAAGGTTTCAAAACATGTTCAACTTCTAAAATTCATATGGGATCTTTTTATCTTTACAATTAGATCCTTGTGGATGATTATCACTCAAATCAGAGTCCTTAATTGGATTCCTTATGTACCTTAATTCGAACATTTCGGTTCCTAATAATCGAAATCGAATTTTCTTTTTGAATCTTTCTATCTTTATAGTTGGATTCTTGATAACGTTTAAAGTACCAAATGAAATCCACGGAATGGATTCCTAGTGTGCTTTAAATGTATGTACGCAATTTACAAGACAAATTAACGAACAATTTTGTGGTTATGTGATATGTGTTTATGTGTTCTCCTCTATGATTTTGTGTGATCCGATTTTCAAAATCCTCATAGAATCTTTCATGTTTTCATATGAGGGATTCATAGTAGGATATTCAAAAGGTACTACCTTAAATCCTTATGGGCTTTTACCTGGTAGTTAAGACCCTTGGGTTATATAGTACCATTCCATGATTCTTAAGAGACCTTAAGTGGTCTAGTCTAAAAGATTGATTCACAATTTGGTTAAAGAACGACATCTAGTGATGTAGCTGAACAGACTCCTTGATAGTCTATTTAGATCATTTATTGATTTAATTAAAAGGACTCTATGGCGGTCTAGTTACACTCATCACAGGTTTGTTCATTTGGTTTTACCCTACACATTATAAAATAGACTATGTGAACTGTGCAAGGAATTGTCTAATTATGGACGCGTACATAATTATGAAATTTAGTGCATAGGAACCCAGTAAGATTTATTATGTGTAAGAACCGATAGTGACAAAAATAACGAAATGAGAACGATGTAATGGAGGTACGGTGGACGCACCAATGACGCTTCATATACTTGTATATAAGTATCCCTCTTACATTGCAAACATGATGTTATTAAAGTTACTAGAAGTTCAGAACCCTAACCAATGTTGCTTGATCTTTTCAACTTCATGTTTTCAAGCTCTCACAAGTTTCCTCTAAATAAATTTCGGGACGAAATTTCCTAAAGTAGGGGAGACTGTAACACCTGTGCCTCCACGGCCATCAAACAAATACCAAACCAATGAAATATTATATTTCATACTTGGGATTTGTAAAATTATGTGTATCTTTTACACATATCAACTCTTGTTTGATTTTAAGCTTTAAATCGCTTTCGGGAGGGTTATATGCGCTCTGATGCGTAAATATAACCAGTTTAATCCAACGAACACTCCGGAATAGTGAAATAGGTTTAACATACCTTAAATAACCTTTACATAACTTAGATATAAGTTTTGGAAGGTTTGGTGTGGTGAAATCAAAGTTTAATCGCTTACAGGGACTAAAGTTGACAAACTGCGAAAGTATGCCAATTCGAACTGTAACAGACATTCCGGAGCATGACCATAAGTTAAACATACCATAAATACCCTTCACATAGCTTAGAAATAGGCTTTGAGGTGTTCGGTATGCTAAAATAAACTTTTGTGTCATTCAGGGACTAAAAGTGTCAAAAAGTGCACAAGTTTGCATTTTCGCGCATAACTTACGTTCTGAATACATCCAGACATCCAAAAATTTATGTAAGCACTAAAATATTTTATTTTAGTGTTCGCCATAAGAAAAATCCATTCGTCGCGTCATTTGGATCGTTTTTCGCGCTTATGCGCATTCCGTCGTAATTAAGCGAACATCGCGTTCGTACGGCCAAACGAACCAACCTCCGGCATATTTTTGAGCATGTTTTGAGTTCCCTATACTTTAACTTCATTTTAGAGCCTTGAAATGAGGTTAACGGGGTTCAAACGCATCGAAAAAGGCCTTAAACACGTGCAGGGACCATTTCTGCCAATTTTGAAACAATTCTGGAACTGGGAGGCAGTAGCGTAGCGCGAGCCCTAAGGGCCTACCTGTCGTGCTACGCGACTGCATGATCTGGATCAGATTCAATGTTTTAACAAGCGGGTCCCAGCTGTTCGATTCTCAACCACACATTCTCAATCGTCTAGTCAGCGGATAAGAACCTAATTTCAGCTTCCATAAGGTTCCGACAAGTGTACGGGTTGGATCATGGCACGTTTTCCATGAAACGATCCTAACGGTTCGGGTATTCCTATAAATACCCAACCCACACAACCTCATTTTGCACAAGAATTCTGATTTGAGAGCTCTAAGTTGAAACCATTGTTTCATACCTGAGTTCTTAGATCGGGATTAGCATTCGGGGACCCTGGGTAAGTATTCTTTCGTTCTTTTCCTTATTTTATTGCTTTTCGAGTCAGAAAGTCAAACTTTGTTTGACTTTCAGCGTTGACCAGTAATGGTCAATGCGAAGTTCGTTTGAACTTCGCAACGTGAGTGTAATCACGTTGGTCATAGTCCCTTGGGACTATGCCCACTGATTACCACGTTGTCTAGGGTCGTAGGGTAGGCGATCTAATAAATCGCCTATACCTTCGAACTCGACCCATTTGGTCGATCATTAGGATCCGACCAAATAAATTAGGTGACCATAGTAGGTAGGGAATAACCTTCCGAGGTTATACCCTATGGTCACATCGTTTAAATAGTTGTATGATAGGTAGTTTATATGCCTTAGGTAAATTACCAGAATACCCTTTTCATTTATAATTGGTAATTAAGCATATATAACCTAAACTTTTGTCACATAACTGATTATGTAACATATTTAGGCATATAACACTTGTCATAGGACTAGTTAGACGGTCCGAACGCGTTTCACGCGCACGACGCGTTAAAGTAGCATAAGTTACCTTAATGGGTCGCGATGGGTCGAAAGCACTTAGGTTTGGTTTCATTGTAGTATGTAGGCCTTGTTAAACCATATCATACGAGTTCCAATACTCATTTGGTTTACCAAGCCTCATCCTATCCGATCTCCCGATTTAGGTTCGGTTTATTTATATAGTTATCAGATTTGCCGATTGATTCCGTGCTCCCTCTAGCTTTGCTTGGTTGTTGTTCAAGACCTCTAAGCATTATCAGGCGAGTACATTATTCCCCTATTTTACTGCTTTCAATTGTTTTGGGGTGACTCATATGTGCTAAATGTTTTCGATGTTATAACGATGGTTTCAAAAACAATTAAGACGATTTATACAAAACTAATAACGATTTCATAAAGTGAACAAACTTGTTGGTTGTAGTTACATAACAAATGACATTCATTAGCAATGATCAAGCCGACCAGTATTAGGTTATGGTACCATAGGATCTGACAAATCCCGTTATTTACTACACCCGTGGTTATGTGTGGGTATGGTAGGTAGCGACTGAATCTGTAATTATTAACTTACCCTATGGAGGTTTGTTAATACGAAAACGAGAAGCGACGAAAACGAGAAGCGATGAAAGTCACGAAGGTTTGAATGTTATTAGCGAGACGACCTTATAAGTAGTTTCACGACCTAAAACGAATTAAACGATTTACAATTGGTTTTCACACGATGTTTTAACGATTGGGTTTCACACGATGTTTTATCGATTGGGTAAACGATTGGCTTCAAAGCGATATACGATATTATTTTGGTTATACATATTACATGATTTACATTTGGGCATGAACATTACTTTGGTGGTTTGGTTTGGATTAAGTGATTAAGTAACAATGCGTGTGGAATATGATACAAGCATGGTGGATACGCCGCTGGTACTTCCTATATATAAGTGTTTGTATGGTATTACATATTGTAGCGTTATTTGAATCATTTCAGTTTGAGACATAGAACATTTTATACAAGTAACATACTTTTCACAAGACATTTATTTACAAACAACTTATCTTATACAAACTCATTTTACATGGTTATTCATTTAATCGTGCATTATTCTCTTATTTATACATATCACCTGAACTTATCATTGTTTTTCAAATAATTTACTAAAACAAATGTTTTTGGGTTAAGAGTCATGGCTACGAGGTTTTACAAATTATAACCCGCTTGATTTGAGTTGGTTAATTAAGTTGCAATATTATACTCTTTTCAAAACAAGGTTTTTAAATAAAGTATTGCAACGTCTAAACTAGCCATGATTTCGACACTCCTACAAAACCTATGTACTCGCCAGCATTTCTTTGCTGACCTCGTTTTCACATATGTTTCAGGTATTGTTGAATGATATCGATTGATAAGATGCATGCTCACATAGGACTGGACAAGGCCTTAGTGACTCAATAACAATGATAGACTATGTTTAAATAGTGTATTTAGATTTCAAGACGATGTAATTATTCAATGTTTAATAAAACGAAACACTTTTTGGTATCCATGGTTATGAAACATTAATTCTGTTGCAACACGCCCCGATGTTTCCGCCGCGATTTGTTGTTTTACACGGTCGGGGTGTGACAGAAAAGATGGTATCAGAGCCAATGGTTATAGGGAATTAGGTTATTAGTAATTAGTAATGCTTTGACCTAGTCTATAACCTTCTTAGGACCCTAACGCGAGTTTACTTGCGTTTAGTCATAAAACAATACCGTCACCTATCCTTAGGCGACGACCACAACAAGAACATAAATTTCAAAACCGCTTTGAAAACTAATCATCTGTTCTAGGATGATTGATTACTAGGTTTTGAACTCTCTATTATATGGTTTTGAACCTCTTTGAGTTTTCAAAACTTCGTCAAGGTTTTGGGTTTTAAATAATGTGAACACGTGCAAACTGGAAGGGTGAATGCCTGTATTCTGGGTTTTCTGTCTAGGCAAGCACTTCGTATACATCTCATCAGACGCGAGACCAGTTGTGCTTACCTGGGAATTCTTGGGATGAGTGTTCACTTATAGGCGAGCATGTCTTCGCGATACATTATTTTTGACCCATTTACTTTGATCAGTCACCGTCTCATTTGTTTGCCTTAGGTAACAAACAAATGATCGCAATTTTCATGCGTTATCTTTCTGTTTTGTTTGTCCAATAATCTTTCACCTGTTTCTCCCTATGCCTTTCTTTTTCTTCAAGAATGTCTCTTCATCACGATGACGCCCAGATATCTGAGCAAGCAGCCAAAATTCGCTCAGCGAATAGGCGAAGTAGTCCTGAAGACTGTTGAATTAGCTACTGCCATGTATCATCTCCAGGATGAAGCCACTCAAGAGTCACCAAGACAGGCAGGACCTAGTCAGGCGACAACACCATCAGCCAAGAAACCAATCGAGGAATCAAAGACCATGGATGAACGATCCCCTAAGAAGTCAAAGAAGCGAAAGGCTTCTCAGAACTTCGCCATGGTCGCTCACAATGGTAAAGCAGTCCCCAACCAACCAGCTCAACCCCCTGCTAGGTGTGTATGGCTTTTCCTATGATACCTACATCAAGGAACTATGTACCTTACAAACTACTCTTGTGATTTCTCTCTTTCAAATGATTGCTCATGATTCCCTCGAAAATTTTAAGTACTCGTTTCACTCTAAGAAACAAAGTACAGAAAATTAAGTGACATTATGAGTAATCGTGCTTTTCGCACATCTGTGCCTTTAAATCCTTGGTTAGATAACTAAGGGTATTTTCAAATCTCATACCCATTACGTTTTGATTTTTCAACATACACAGTACCAGTATTTCAAAACAATCTTCATGATCTCAAAACATTTCATATAGTTTGAAAACAATTTTTCTAGATGCATTGTCTATGTTATTTCAAAAACATTGGCCATGTTATCAAAACCAACCTTCCTAATTTCAAAATATTTCATATAGTCTGAAGACAATATTAACACAATACATTTTCTTATCGAGTGCATGATTTCGAAAAGCATCATTCATGTCTTTCAAAAACCTTATACATAATTTCAAACTTTCATCTCGCATGATTTTAAAACATTTTTTTTGTAAATATATCTACTTAATACACCTACTTTATGATTTCAAAAAAATATTATATATAAGGTTTCAAAAACGTTAAACACATTTTTCTTAAAAGAACCCCATGCATAGTTTTCAAAAATATTTTCCTCATACATTGACTTAACCTTCAAAATTCTGCTTCATATGTCGCCTTGACATATCAAGCATCTCAACTTCATAAGCATTTTACATCATGTTTTGACCTAAGCACATCCAGTGCAAGGTTTCAAAACATGTTCAACTTCTAAAATTCATATGGGATCTTTTTATCTTTACAATTAGATCCTTGTGGATGATTATCACTCAAATCAGAGTCCTTAATTGGATTCCTTATGTACCTTAATTCGAACATTTCGGTTCCTAATAATCGAAATCGAATTTTCTTTTTGAATCTTTCTATCTTTATGTAACACCTGTGTCATTTCAACCATCAAACAAATGCCAAACCAATGAAATATTGTATTTCATACTTGGTATTTGTTAAAAATATGTGTATCATTTGCACATATCAATTCTTGTTCAATTTCAAACTCTAAATCACTTTCTGGAAGGTTATACGCGCACCGATGCGTAAATATAACCAGTTTAATGCAACAAACACTCCGGAATAGTGACATTGGCTTAACATACCTTAAATAACCTTTACATAACTTAGAAATAAGTTTTGAAGGCTTTGGTATGGCAAAATCAAGTTAAATCGCTTACAGGGACTAAAGTTGACAAACTGCGAAAGTATGCCAATTTGAACTGTAACAGACATTCCGGAACATGACCATAAGTTAAACACACCTTAAATATCCTTTATATAGCTTAGAAATAGGCTTTGAGGGGTTCGGTGTGCTAAAATAAACTTTTGGGTCATTCAGGGACTAAAAGTGTCAAAAAGTGCACAAGTTTGCATTTTCGCGCATAACTTACGTTCTGAATACATCCGGACACCCAAAAATTTATGTAAGCATGACTACATTATATTTTAGTGTTCGCCATAAGAAAAATCCATTCGTCACGTCATTTGGATCGTTTTTCGCGCTTATGCGCATTCCGTCGTAATTAAGCGAACATCGCGTTCGTACGACCAAACGAACCATCATCCGACATATTTTTGAACATGTTTCAAGTCCACAATGTTTAGGCATCATTTTAGGGCCTTAAAGTTGGCTTTACGGGCCTTAGAAGTGTCGGAAATGGCCTTAAACACGTGCAGGGACTGAAACTGTCATTTTTCAAACATATGTGCAGATCAGAAGGGCCATGCGGCCCGCATTGTCTTTGGCTGATCCTGAAGCGGGCCGCTTCCCACTATCAGACCAGATTAAGTGTATTTAACAGCTGTTTGCAGCTGTTTTGCACTCCCTAACCCCTTGCCAAGTGTTGATTCCTTATGGTGGTGAGCATTTTGAGGCACCATAACTTTCCGACAAGTGTACGGCCTTGATCGTGCCCTCTTTTCCATGAAACGATCCTAACGGTTACCCGAATACTATAAATACCCATCCACCCCCATTGCATTTCTCACTAGAATTCTGATTTTGAGAGCTCTAAGTTGAAACCATTGTTTCATACCTGAGTTCTTGAGTCGGGATTAGCATTCGGGGACCCTGGGTTAGTATTCTTTCGTTCTTTTCCTTATTTTACTGCTTTTCGAGTCAGAAAGTCAAACTTTGTTTGACTTTCAGCGTTGACCAGTAATGGTCAATGCGAAGTTCGTTTGAACTTCGCAACGTGAGTGTAATCACGTTGGTCGTAGTCCCTTGGGACTATGCCCACTGATTACCACGTTGTCTAGAGTCGTAGGGTAGGCGATCTAATAAATCGCCTATACCTTCGAACTCGACCCATTTGGTCGATCATTAGGATCCGACCAAATACATTAGGTGACCATAGTAGGTAGGGAATAACCTTCCGAGGTTATACCCTATGGTCACATCGTTTAAGTAGTTGTATGATAGGTAGTTTATATGCCTTAGGTAAATTACCAGAATACCCTTTTCATGTATAATTGGTAATTAAGCATATGTAACCTAAACCTTTGTCACATAACTGATTATGTAACATGTTTAGGCATATTCTACTTGTCATAGGACTAGTTAGGCGGTCCGAACGCGTTTCACGCGCACGACGCGTTAAAGTAGCATAAGCTTCCTAAACGGGTCGTAATGGGTCGATAAGACTTAGGTTAAGTTTCATTTAGCATGTAGGCCTTGTTAAACCATATCACATGAGTTCCTACACTCATTTGGTTTACAAACCCTAATGCTACCCAGTCTTCCGATGTAGGTCCGGTTTATTAACATAGTTATCTAAATTAGGTGCCGTTGATATCCGCAATCTCTAGCATTGTTTGGTTGTTATTCAAGGACTACTAAGCAATCTCAAGTGAGTACATAGACCCCTCTTTTACTGTTTTCCAAACTATTTTGGGGTGGAACACATGTGCCTACTTGTTACTTTCGTGCTTTCCTGTTTTCATATCATATACTGGTTATGTTCATTAGTACACTATTAGTACATTGATTTACATGACTTTTCTGCTTTGTATGTTAACTTAGCATACTTAGTACATCGTTTTACATTACATTTCTGTTGCATATGTTTACTCAGCATATGGACACATTATCTCAGTTCACATGCTATGTATGTCTGTTGTTGCATACTTAGTACAGATATTTCAGTTCACATGCTATGTATGTCTGTTGTTGCATACTTAGTACATATATTTCAGTTCACATGCTATGTATGTTTGTTGTTGCATACTTAGTACAGATATTTCAGTTTACATGCTATGTATGTATGTTGTTGCATACTTAGTACATTTATTATTCATTACATGCTTACATTTTGGCTATTGGTTTAAACGTAGACATTGTACATTGTTTGGTTTGGTTTGATTAAGTGATTAAGTAACAATGCGTGTGTAATATGATACAAGCATGGTGGATACGCCGTTGGTACTTCCTATATATAAGTGTTTGTATGGTATTACATATTGTAGCGTTATCTGAATCATTTCAGGTTGAGACATAGAACATTTTATACAAATAACATATTTTTCACAAGACATTGATTTACAAACAACTTATCTAATACAAACTCATTTTACATGGTTATTCATTTAACCATACATTATACATTATTTATACATATCATCTGATCTTATCGATTTTCAAATGATTTACAAAACAAAGCAAATAACAAGGTTCATGACTAAACATTTTCTCAAACATAAGTCATGAAACCTATTTTCACAAAACCTATGTATCTCACCGGCATTTTTATGCTGACGTACCATATTTTCACATGTGTTTTTCAGGAACTGCTGCATAAGACGATCAAGATATACATAGGCAGACTTGGGCTTTAGTGACAATAAAAGATGCAAGACTAGTTAATTATGTTGTATTTTCCTTGTTTGTTAAGACATTGTAACACTTTTAATTAATAAAACGAAACTTCAATTGCCATGGATTTGAAACATTAATTCTGTTACAACACTCCCCGACGTTTCCGCCACGTTTTGTATGTTCCACGTGGTCGGGGTGTGACAGAAAAGATGGTATCAGAGCCAATGGTTATAGGGAATTAGGTTATTAGTAATGCTTTGACCTAGTCTATAACTTTCTTAGGACCCTAACGCGAGTTTACTTGCGTTTAGTCATAAAACAATACTGTCACCTATCCTTAGGTGACGACCACAACAAGAACATAAATTTCGAAACCGCTTTGAAAACTAATCATCTGTTCTAGGATGATTGATTACTAGGTTTTGAACCCTCTGTTATATGGTTTTGAACCCCCTTTAAGTTTTCAAAAATCTTGTCAAGGTTCTGGGTTTTAAATAATGTGAACACGTGCAAACTGGAAGGGTGAATGCCTGTATTCTGGGTTTTCTGTCTAGGCAAGCACTTCGTATACATCTCATCAGACGCGAGACCAGTTGTGCTTACCTGGGAATTCTTGGGATGAGTGTTCACTTATAGGCGAGCATGTCTTCGCAATACATTATTTTTGACCCATTTACTTTGATTAGTCACTGTGTGTAGATTGTTTGCTTTGTAAAGCGAACAAATGACCACTATCCTTGCCTTCATCAGATTTGTTTCATCTCATTCTTTTCGTCTAAATCACTCACTCGTTTCCTTTCATGTTTCCTCTTTTAGAATGCCTCCTCGACGCGATAATCAGATGGATAATGCCGAACTGGCGGGAATCATCGCACAGCAAATGGCTGTTGCCTTCCCTAATCTTTATGCTCAAATGATGCAGACCATCAACAACAACAATCCTCCCTGCAACTTCAAGAGTTTCAACTCAGCTAAACCGCTCAAGTTTAGTGGTTCAGAGGGAGCAACTGGGCTTCTTCAATGGTTTGAGAGCATTGAGAATACGTTCCGTCACGTTCAGTGTCCTGAAAATCGCAAGGTTGAGTTTTCTTCGAGCGTGTTTCAGAAGAGGGCTCTTACGTGGTGGAACGGGATTATGAGAGACCGGGGTGCTGAAATTGCACTAGCACAGACTTGGGCCGAGCTTAGAGCTCTTATGATGAGGGAGTTCTGTCCTCGTCACGAACTACGAGCTTTGGAAAGAGAATTTGATGATTTGAAGCAAGACAGTGGGGAACATCGAGCCTATACTGACCGTTTTGAAGAATTGAGCCTGCTGTGTCCTGCTATGGTTACTCCTGTGGATAAGGCGATCGAGAAATATACTGATGGTCTTCCTGACCTAGTTCAGGATATTGTTACTGGCAGCAACCCTACTACTGTCAGACAAGCCATTGAATTGTCAGCTACTCTAACTGAATCCCACATCAGAAAGAAAAAGCTTTTCCGGAAAGGTGACAAGAAACCAGTCGAGGAATCAAAGATCATGGATGAACAGACTGGATCCCATAAGGAGTCAAGGAAGCGTAAGGCTTCACAGAATTTTGCGATTGCTGCTCAACCCAACCAAAACATCCGCCACCAACCAGCTCAGCCTCCTGTAAGGAAACCTTATGCCGGTACTGCACCGATATGCGACAAATGTAATGCACACCACTTAGCTCACCTACAGTGTCGTTTGTGTGCATCATGTGGGCGACTCGGTCACCTGGCAAATGCTTGTCGTTTTACCCCAAACCAAGCTGGTCCAAACCAACCTCAAGTAAATCCTGCTCAAGCTCGTCTTCCACGAGGTCCTTGTTTCAACTGTAACGAGATGGGCCATTTCCGAAGAAATTGCCCAAAGATTGCTAATGCAAATCCAGCGCAGGGATGAGCATCGGAGCAACTAGAAGACAATGCTGTTTAGAAATAATCAATCCTTATGTATTATTTTCTTTTGTTGTCGAGGTCCATGAAACAGTTGTTGTTGTGGTTGTTTATAAATAAATCTTCTTATTTTGCATTATATGTACAAATATGAATGGCATGTATAAACAACGTATCCCCTACAATACCAACAATCAAGGAATCGTATTCCTTGAAGAACAGATTACCCCGTAATTTCTTCCATCTTATTATCTCTTGCGTTTTCCACGGAAATCCTTAGTACCCGTCTCTTACAAAGAAACGAAGTACAAGGCGCAAGTTACAACTCTGTATGAATACCCAACGTACCACTATAAATTCTTAATAGGGTACCTAAGGGTATTTCCGTATATTCAAATTTTTGTGTTCCTTAATTCGAATATTGTGTTTTCTTGAAAACAAAATCGAATTTTTGGTAGATCTTCCTATCTTCATGGTTAGATTCTAATGATTTAAAGTGCCAAGTGGAATCCACGGATTGGATTTCTGGCGTGCTTTAAATATCCGTATCCAAAGACAACAACTTAATGGTTAAATTAAACAACTATGTGTTTATGTGCTTATGTGTTTCCTTTTATGTTGTTTGTGTGATCCAAGTTTTGTCATCCAAATCCTCGTAGAATCTTCCATATCTTCGTATAAGGGATTCATAGTAGGATACCCAAAGGTACTACATAAAATCCTTAATGGACTTCTACGTTGTAGTTAAGTCCCTTGGATTATAAAGTACTATTCAAAAAGTTAAATACATCCTACGTCGGTGTAGTTAAATGTTTCTCTTGGTAGTTGAGTTAAAGAGATCCTACGTCGATCTAAGTTAAATAGATTGGTTCGACAATCTAGTTAAATGCATCCTACGTCAGTGTAGTTAAATATTCCTCTTGGGTAGTTTCGTTGAAGAGATTGGTTCGACAATCTAGTTAAAGAGATCCTACGTCGATCTAAGGTAAATAGATTGGTTCGACAATCTAGTTAAATATATCATATGTTTATGTAGTTAAATAGGCCCTCGGGTGGTCTAAGTTCAAGAGATTGTTTGTTGATCTAATCCTCTGGTGAACTAGTTAAAGGGACTCTGTTGCAGTCAAGTTAAGTCACCACAGGATTATTCATTGATTTTTCCCATACGCATTATGAAATGAACGGTGCGGACTGTGCAAGGAAATAAGTAATTATGGAGGCCTACATAATTATGGAATTCAGTGCACAGAAACCACAGGAAGTTTTGTCATGTGTTAGGACCTATAGTAGTAACAAGAGTAATGATACGGGAAAAGTCTTGGACTTGACCAATGTCATATATTCTTATACTCCCCAATTCTGATTTCAAGCACACACAAGTTTCCTATGATATTTCTTCACGGGAAATGTTCTCCTGTCTATAGTTCAAAACTCCATGTTTTGTTACTACAAGGACTTCACTTTGAGGGTTGACATCTTTGCTAAGAATCCTAACATGGCCTAGAGTTTTACTTAAGGGCTCAATGGATTTGTCTGAAGGCAAAACCGTCACAGCTGTCTCCACAAGTTTCCTCTAAAACTAAATTTCGGGACGAAATTTCCTAAAGTAGGGGAGACTGTAACACCTGTGTCATTTCAACCATCAAACAAATGCCAAACCAATGAAATATTGTATTTCATACTTGGTATTTGTTAAAAATATGTGTATCATTTGCACATATCAATTCTTGTTCAATTTCAAACTCTAAATCACTTTCTGGAAGGTTATACGCGCACCGATGCGTAAATATAACCAGTTTAATGCAACAAACACTCCGGAATAGTGACATTGGCTTAACATACCTTAAATAACCTTTACATAACTTAGAAATAAGTTTTGAAGGCTTTGGTATGGCAAAATCAAGTTAAATCGCTTACAGGGACTAAAGTTGACAAACTGCGAAAGTATGCCAATTTGAACTGTAACAGACATTCCGGAACATGACCATAAGTTAAACACACCTTAAATATCCTTTATATAGCTTAGAAATAGGCTTTGAGGGGTTCGGTGTGCTAAAATAAACTTTTGGGTCATTCAGGGACTAAAAGTGTCAAAAAGTGCACAAGTTTGCATTTTCGCGCATAACTTACGTTCTGAATACATCCGGACACCCAAAAATTTATGTAAGCATGACTACATTATATTTTAGTGTTCGCCATAAGAAAAATCCATTCGTCACGTCATTTGGATCGTTTTTCGCGCTTATGCGCATTCCGTCGTAATTAAGCGAACATCGCGTTCGTACGACCAAACGAACCATCATCCGACATATTTTTGAACATGTTTCAAGTCCACAATGTTTAGGCATCATTTTAGGGCCTTAAAGTTGGCTTTACGGGCCTTAGAAGTGTCGGAAATGGCCTTAAACACGTGCAGGGACTGAAACTGTCATTTTTCAAACATATGTGCAGATCAGAAGGGCCATGCGGCCCGCATTGTCTTTGGCTGATCCTGAAGCGGGCCGCTTCCCACTATCAGACCAGATTAAGTGTATTTAACAGCTGTTTGCAGCTGTTTTGCACTCCCTAACCCCTTGCCAAGTGTTGATTCCTTATGGTGGTGAGCATTTTGAGGCACCATAACTTTCCGACAAGTGTACGGCCTTGATCGTGCCCTCTTTTCCATGAAACGATCCTAACGGTTACCCGAATACTATAAATACCCATCCACCCCCATTGCATTTCTCACTAGAATTCTGATTTTGAGAGCTCTAAGTTGAAACCATTGTTTCATACCTGAGTTCTTGAGTCGGGATTAGCATTCGGGGACCCTGGGTTAGTATTCTTTCGTTCTTTTCCTTATTTTACTGCTTTTCGAGTCAGAAAGTCAAACTTTGTTTGACTTTCAGCGTTGACCAGTAATGGTCAATGCGAAGTTCGTTTGAACTTCGCAACGTGAGTGTAATCACGTTGGTCGTAGTCCCTTGGGACTATGCCCACTGATTACCACGTTGTCTAGAGTCGTAGGGTAGGCGATCTAATAAATCGCCTATACCTTCGAACTCGACCCATTTGGTCGATCATTAGGATCCGACCAAATACATTAGGTGACCATAGTAGGTAGGGAATAACCTTCCGAGGTTATACCCTATGGTCACATCGTTTAAGTAGTTGTATGATAGGTAGTTTATATGCCTTAGGTAAATTACCAGAATACCCTTTTCATGTATAATTGGTAATTAAGCATATGTAACCTAAACCTTTGTCACATAACTGATTATGTAACATGTTTAGGCATATTCTACTTGTCATAGGACTAGTTAGGCGGTCCGAACGCGTTTCACGCGCACGACGCGTTAAAGTAGCATAAGCTTCCTAAACGGGTCGTAATGGGTCGATAAGACTTAGGTTAAGTTTCATTTAGCATGTAGGCCTTGTTAAACCATATCACATGAGTTCCTACACTCATTTGGTTTACAAACCCTAATGCTACCCAGTCTTCCGATGTAGGTCCGGTTTATTAACATAGTTATCTAAATTAGGTGCCGTTGATATCCGCGATCTCTAGCATTGTTTGGTTGTTATTCAAGGACTACTAAGCAATCTCAAGTGAGTACATAGACCCCTCTTTTACTGTTTTCCAAACTATTTTGGGGTGGAACACATGTGCCTACTTGTTACTTTCGTGCTTTCCTGTTTTCATATCATATACTGGTTATGTTCATTAGTACACTATTAGTACATTGATTTACATGACTTTTCTGCTTTGTATGTTAACTTAGCATACTTAGTACATCGTTTTACATTACATTTCTGTTGCATATGTTTACTCAGCATATGGACACATTATCTCAGTTCACATGCTATGTATGTCTGTTGTTGCATACTCAGTACAGATATTTCAGTTCACATGCTATGTATGTCTGTTGTTGCATACTTAGTACATATATTTCAGTTCACATGCTATGTATGTTTGTTGTTGCATACTTAGTACAGATATTTCAGTTTACATGCTATGTATGTATGTTGTTGCATACTTAGTACATTTATTATTCATTACATGCTTACATTTTGGCTATTGGTTTAAACGTAGACATTGTACATTGTTTGGTTTGGTTTGATTAAGTGATTAAGTAACAATGCGTGTGTAATATGATACAAGCATGGTGGATACGCCGCTGGTACTTCCTATATATAAGTGTTTGTATGGTATTACATATTGTAGCGTTATCTGAATCATTTCAGGTTGAGACATAGAACATTTTATACAAATAACATATTTTTCACAAGACATTGATTTACAAACAACTTATCTAATACAAACTCATTTTACATGGTTATTCATTTAACCATACATTATACATTATTTATACATATCATCAAATCTTATCGATTTTCAAATGATTTACAAAACAAAGCAAATAACAAGGTTCATGACTAAACATTTTCTCAAACATAAGTCATGAAACCTATTTTCACAAAACCTATGTATCTCACCGGCATTTTTATGCTGACGTACCATATTTTCACATGTGTTTTTCAGGAACTGCTGCATAAGACGATCAAGATATACATAGGCAGACTTGGGCTTTAGTGACAATAAAAGATGCAAGACTAGTTAATTATGTTGTATTTTCCTTGTTTGTTAAGACATTGTAACACTTTTAATTAATAAAACGAAACTTCAATTGCCATGGATTTGAAACATTAATTCTGTTACAACACTCCCCGACGTTTCCGCCACGTTTTGTATGTTCCACGTGGTCGGGGTGTGACACTTTATAGTTGGATTCTTGATAACGTTTAAAGTACCAAATGAAATCCACGGAATGGATTCCTAGTGTGCTTTAAATGTATGTACGCAATTTACAAGACAAATTAACGAACAATTTTGTGGTTATGTGATATGTGTTTATGTGTTCTCCTCTATGATTTTGTGTGATCCGATTTTCAAAATCCTCATAGAATCTTTCATGTTTTCATATGAGGGATTCATAGTAGGATATTCAAAAGGTACTACCTTAAATCCTTATGGGCTTCTACCTGGTAGTTAAGACCCTTGGGTTATATAGTACCATTCCATGATTCTTAAGAGACCTTAAGTGGTCTAGTCTAAAAGATTGATTCACAATTTGGTTAAAGAACGACATCTAGTGATGTAGCTGAACAGACTCCTTGATAGTCTATTTAGATCATTTATTGATTTAATTAAAAGGACTCTATGGCGGTCTAGTTACACTCATCACAGGTTTGTTCATTTGGTTTTACCCTACACATTATAAAATAGACTATGTGAACTGTGCAAGGAATTGTCTAATTATGGACGCGTACATAATTATGAAATTTAGTGCATAGGAACCCAGTAAGATTTATTATGTGTAAGAACCGATAGTGACAAAAATAACGAAATGAGAACGATGTAATGGAGGTACGGTGGACGCACCAATGACGCTTCATATACTTGTATATAAGTATCCCTCTTACATTGCAAACATGATGTTATTAAAGTTACTAGAAGTTCAGAACCCTAACCAATGTTGCTTGATCTTTTCAACTTCATGTTTTCAAGCTCTCACAAGTTTCCTCTAAATAAATTTCGGGACGAAATTTCCTAAAGTAGGGGAGACTGTAACACCTGTGCCTCCACGGCCATCAAACAAATACCAAACCAATGAAATATTATATTTCATACTTGGGATTTGTAAAATTATGTGTATCTTTTACACATATCAACTCTTGTTTGATTTTAAGCTTTAAATCGCTTTCGGGAGGGTTATATGCGCTCTGATGCGTAAATATAACCAGTTTAATCCAACGAACACTCCGGAATAGTGAAATAGGCTTAACATACCTTAAATAACCTTTACATAACTTAGATATAAGTTTTGGAAGGTTTGGTGTGGTGAAATCAAAGTTTAATCGCTTACAGGGACTAAAGTTGACAAACTGCGAAAGTATGCCAATTCGAACTGTAACAGACATTCCGGAGCATGACCATAAGTTAAACATACCATAAATACCCTTCACATAGCTTAGAAATAGGCTTTGAGGTGTTCGGTATGCTAAAATAAACTTTTGTGTCATTCAGGGACTAAAAGTGTCAAAAAGTGCACAAGTTTGCATTTTCGCGCATAACTTACGTTCTGAATACATCCGGACATCCAAAAATTTATGTAAGCACTAAAATATTTTATTTTAGTGTTCGCCATAAGAAAAATCCATTCGTCGCGTCATTTGGATCGTTTTTCGCGCTTATGCGCATTCCGTCGTAATTAAGCGAACATCGCGTTCGTACGGCCAAACGAACCAACCTCCGGCATATTTTTGAGCATGTTTTGAGTTCCCTATACTTTAACTTCATTTTAGAGCCTTGAAATGAGGTTAACGGGGTTCAAACGCATCGAAAAAGGCCTTAAACACGTGCAGGGACCATTTCTGCCAATTTTGAAACAATTCTGGAACTGGGAGGCAGTAGCGTAGCGCGAGCCCTAAGGGCCTACCTGTCGCGCTACGCGACTGCATGATCTGGATCAGATTCAATGTTTTAACAAGCGGGTCCCAGCTGTTCGATTCTCAACCACACATTCTCAATCGTCTAGTCAGCGGATAAGAACCTAATTTCAGCTTCCATAAGGTTCCGACAAGTGTACGGGTTGGATCATGGCACGTTTTCCATGAAACGATCCTAACGGTTCGGGTATTCCTATAAATACCCAACCCACACAACCTCATTTTGCACAAGAATTCTGATTTGAGAGCTCTAAGTTGAAACCATTGTTTCATACCTGAGTTCTTAGATCGGGATTAGCATTCGGGGACCCTGGGTAAGTATTCTTTCGTTCTTTTCCTTATTTTATTGCTTTTCGATTCAGAAAGTCAAACTTTGTTTGACTTTCAGCGTTGACCAGTAATGGTCAATGCGAAGTTCGTTTGAACTTCGCAACGTGAGTGTAATCACGTTGGTCATAGTCCCTTGGGACTATGCCCACTGATTACCACGTTGTCTAGGGTCGTAGGGTAGGCGATCTAATAAATCGCCTATACCTTCGAACTCGACCCATTTGGTCGATCATTAGGATCCGACCAAATAAATTAGGTGACCATAGTAGGTAGGGAATAACCTTCCGAGGTTATACCCTATGGTCACATCGTTTAAATAGTTGTATGATAGGTAGTTTATATGCCTTAGGTAAATTACCAGAATACCCTTTTCATTTATAATTGGTAATTAAGCATATATAACCTAAAATTTTGTCACATAACTGATTATGTAACATATTTAGGCATATAACACTTGTCATAGGACTAGTTAGACGGTCCGAACGCGTTTCACGCGCACGACGCGTTAAAGTAGCATAAGTTACCTTAATGGGTCGCGATGGGTCGAAAGCACTTAGGTTTGGTTTCATTGTAGTATGTAGGCCTTGTTAAACCATATCATACGAGTTCCAATACTCATTTGGTTTACCAAGCCTCATCCTATCCGATCTCCCGATTTAGGTTCGGTTTATTTATATAGTTATCAGATTTGCCGATTGATTCCGTGCTCCCTCTAGCTTTGCTTGGTTGTTGTTCAAGACCTCTAAGCATTATCAGGCGAGTACATTATTCCCCTATTTTACTGCTTTCAATTGTTTTGGGGTGACTCATATGTGCTAAATGTTTTCGATGTTATAACGATGGTTTCAAAAACAATTAAGACGATTTATACAAAACTAATAACGATTTCATAAAGTGAACAAACTTGTTGGTTGTAGTTACATAACAAATGACATTCATTAGCAATGATCAAGCCGACCAGTATTAGGTTATGGTACCATAGGATCTGACAAATCCCGTTATTTACTACACCCGTGGTTATGTGTGGGTATGGTAGGTAGCGACTGAATCTGTAATTATTAACTTACCCTATGGAGGTTTGTTAATACGAAAACGAGAAGCGACGAAAACAAGAAGCGACGAAAACGAGAAGCGATGAAAGTCACGAAGGTTTGAATGTTATTAGCGAGACGACCTTATAAGTAGTTTCACGACCTAAAACGAATTAAACGATTTACGATTGGTTTTCACACGATGTTTTAACGATTGGGTTTCACACGATGTTTTATCGATTGGGTAAACGATTGGCTTCAAAGCGATATACGATATTATTTTGGTTATACATATTACATGATTTACATTTGGGCATGAACATTACTTTGGTGGTTTGGTTTGGATTAAGTGATTAAGTAACAAGGCGTGTGGAATATGATACAAGCATGGTGGATACGCCGCTGGTACTTCCTATATATAAGTGTTTGTATGGTATTACATATTGTAGCGTTATTTGAATCATTTCAGTTTGAGACATAGAACATTTTATACAAGTAACATACTTTTCACAAGACATTTATTTACAAACAACTTATCTTATACAAACTCATTTTACATGGTTATTCATTTAATCATGCATTATTCTCTTATTTATACATATCACCTGAACTTATCATTGTTTTTCAAATAATTTACTAAAACAAATGTTTTTGGGTTAAGAGTCATGGCTACGAGGTTTTACAAATTATAACCCGCTTGATTTGAGTTGGTTAATTAAGTTGCAATATTATACTCTTTTCAAAACAAGGTTTTTAAATAAAGTATTGCAACGTCTAAACTAGCCATGATTTCGACACTCCTACAAAACCTATGTACTCGCCAGCATTTCTTTGCTGACCTCGTTTTCACATATGTTTCAGGTATTGTTGAATGATATCGATTGATAAGATGCATGCTCACATAGGACTGGACAAGGCCTTAGTGACTCAATAACAATGATAGACTATGTTTAAATAGTGTATTTAGATTTCAAGACGATGTAATTATTCAATGTTTAATAAAACGAAACACTTTTTGGTATCCATGGTTATGAAACATTAATTCTGTTGCAACACGCCCCGATGTTTCCGCTGCGATTTGTTGTTTTACGCGGTCGGGGTGTGACATTTATGAGAACCATTAATATGAAACAAATGTGTATGAACTAAATGTATAAATAAGTATTAACAAACACGTATAATCCCTATAAAATAATCAATTTCATTATGATCAAAGCCTCGGTTTACAACGATTTGAAACAAAATACGATAACAAGAGATTACAAGTTTCTGAAATTAGAAATACAAGACGAGCTTTCTAATTAAGGAAAGTTTCAAAAAGCGAGGCATTAGAACCTAACACTGCCTTTGCTAGAGTAATCTTACCCCCCCCCCCCCATAGAAAACGACTTCGCTTTTCATCTCGACAACGTTTTTGAAAATTTATCTATAACTGGCGCCCATGGTTTCACACGCTTCATGTTCTCCCTGATAGGCAAGCCCGAAACGTAAACGGGATGTCACCTTTTTTGCACCCAATATTTTTCGCCATTTCTGACATTTTCAACCCCCACGCCCATTAAAATACATTTAGCCAAATTCACCTTGAATCTCGACACTAGGAAAAGGCATCTAAGAATTCTTTTCAGATTAGCCACATTTTTATCCGTCCACCTCCCCAAAAAGATTACGTCATCCGCATAACACAAATGAGTTAAAGCCGGGCCGCCATTAGGGAGTTTCACCCCCTCATAAAGCCCCAATGTGACCGCTCGCTTCATAAAGACATCAAGAACTTCCATAACTTGGAAGAGAAGAAACGGGGATAACGGGTCACCTTGTCGAAGACCTCGTTTAAGGTCCAATTCTTTTGTCGGGGAATCGTTAACAAGAACGGACGCCTTACTAGAAGATAAACAAGCATTAATCCATATTCGCCACCTTTTAGGAAAATCCATCATTTTCATGTTATCAAGAAGAAACCCCCAGTTTACAGAATCGTACGCTTTCTCAAAATCGACCTTGAAAAGCATAACCTCCAACTTTTCCTTTTTTGCCCATGAGACCACTTCATTCACTATAGGCGGGCCATAAAAATATTTCTTTTTTCAACAAAGGCCGATTGAGTTTAGGACATCACCGAATTCATCACTCCTTTAAGGCGATTAGCAAGAGTTTTTGCTATCACCTTGTACACTACTCCAATAAGAGATATTGGCCTATAATCTGCCAATTTATGGGGGTCTTGCACTTTAGGAATGAAGGTAAAAAATGACGAATTACTCCCGGTACTAATATTTCATGAAGTGTAAAATTGAAACATAAGTTCCAAGAACCAAGGTTTTAGCGTCTCCCAAAACCGAATTGTGCTTTATATACACACATATTAATTGCTATCAAAATTATTGTCACCACCAAATGCAGGTCTACTGATTGGTAGCTTTGAATGTCTGTTCATACATGAAACATTTTAAAGCTTCATAATCTCTTTAACAAACTCATTTGCTGGCTGCCATGAAAAAGAAAATACATGTTTTTTCATGGAGAAACGAATTTCATTTTGACAAACCAAATTAATTTCTTGAAAAGATTTTAAAGTTTCAGAATGTTTTATGTTTACAAAAATAATGTTCATTAAAAAAGCATAAATTTATGCATTATTCGTTCATATACCTAATACAATGACTGGTTCTATTTGAATTGCAGGTTTTAGTTTTGTGTTTTGCCACGGTATGTTTTAATATTAAAGTGCACATTTATATACAGTCATGCCATGACCATGTATATATTCGTGGTTAGGATGAACTTTTTTCCCTAAATACCTGTACTCCTATCGTATTTACACCCGTATCTGTATTTGTATCGATTTTAGGTATTCAGTACATGTATCGGTGTCTAGTTTTATTGATTTTGTTCGGTACTTTCGGTATTGGTACGGGTAAAATGAGTACTGGTACCGAATTTTATATTGACTTTAATTTTTTATATATTATTTTTTATGTCGTATTATGGTACCAATATCGTATTAGTACTCGTACCAATTTTACCTATTAGGCACTCGTATTATATTGGAACTCATGTCAATTTTACCTATTTAGTACTCGTACGAGTGCTCAATAACTAAATAAAAAAAAATGGTACCAAAGTAAGTACTGTACCAAAATACCTGTACCATTCCAGTATAGTTGGTATGGTATTTGGTACTCAATTTTATTCAAATTCAGTATCGGTACAGTACACGTGTGAGTACAGTTACTATACCAATCCAATCCCTATTCGAGATGAATGTGTAAGTATACTTTTCATTTCATGTTGAATTGTAAGTGTTGACTTTAGACCGTGGGGTATGGTGGGACGAGGGTTTGGGGCATGGGTTGACACGTTGACTTCGAGCCCCCCCTCCCCACCCCCCCCCCCCCCGCGCTGGTGAGTGACATGTTGGGTCGGTATGATGGGGCGTGGCTAGCCCGCGTGGGTTGGCCAGTGTTATAAAAATTTAAAAAAGCCTAAAATTAAAAAATACACACAAAATTAAAAAAAAAAAACCTAAAATTATTATTAAAATTTTCTAAAAATTACAAAATCCTAAAAAAAAAGATTACTAAAAAAAAAACCTAAAGCGTTAGGTAGATTTCGAACAGGGCGAGCTTGTCAAACGGCTTCCGCTCCTTGCCCCGGAACTCGATGTTAGCCACCGCCACCCAGTTTTCGTGACTTATGTCACCGCCCGGGACGCTATCGTAGTTCGCGCCACTTGTGTTGGCACGCGTTTAGATTGTGCCGGTCGTTCCCCACATTGTGCTGGTAGCTAACGAAAGCTTCCGGCCAGTAACGGGTCTCACCTTGGCGGCCCTTCATCGCGTGCTAGCTCTTCCTCGTGCGTCCAAGAGGCCATTTATCAAGTGTGGGTAGCGGGTTCGGGTAGGTGGAGGGAAGGGATGGGGTAGCGATATGGACAGGCGGTGGGGTGGGGGGTTTTATAGTGACTTGGATGAACCCTTTGGCTTGGCCAAACGGTTATTTTTTAAATTTTAAACCTAGCCGCTATGACCTAGCCAGCCCAACCAATGAGAGCCGGCCACGGAAGACCGCTAGGCACGCCCAACGCCCGGGCTGAAACCCCCGCCCAAGGGGCCACGCCGAAACCCAAGCGTACCCGGGGTGGTGACTTGGGCATTTGTACCCAACTCACGCCCCAACCCCCGCCCCATACCCCATAGTCTTAAGGCTTGGTGAAGGTTAAAAGTAGAGATAAACGTGCTTTTAGTACAAAATAATCAAGCTTACAAACTCAACAAACAGAGGTTTGGATCCCTATTACCTTTTGCTCTACTTTGTTTGGCATTATCATGTTTCTCCATACTCCTACATTGTTTTTTATCGATTCCCATTTTTTCTCATTATTTTGGCGTTAACTTTTTTTTTTTTTTACTTTTCATAATCCATATGGTAATGTTGATTGCAACCCAGATGTTTTCAAAGAATCGTTTGTCTATTATCACATTCTTATTTTTTTATATAAATTGTTGATTTGGCAGTATATAATTCGCAAAAGAGTAATGTTGGTATCACAAGCCACATCGAGTGCTGGTATGGACTATGGTAACACTACCGTTATAAACCGACCTGATACGGGCCAAACAACATCAGCACCGGTATCAATATTTGTTTTTGTGGTTTCGATCGATGTAAAACTGTGTTGGTATTGTGTTGGGCATAACTTTTTTTGTTTGTTGTATGGAGTGTTGGTACCATATCGTACAAAACCAAATAGATACTGACCTAAAGGCAGATATGAAGCCTGAATAATCCCACGAATTATATGTTTAAAAGTATACATACACATAGTTAAAAGAGTAAATTACAAGTTTTGTCCCTTATGTTTACACCACTTTGAAAGCGGTGTCCTTTAGCGCAAAAGTTTCAAGTGTTTGCTTTATGTTTCAAAATCTGGCACATTTTAACATTTAGGCCAAACGTAGATTTTTTTAGTTAAATATGGTTATCTGCCTTGCACATGAGGGTATTCTTGTCATATTACCTCCTTATAGACTGTTGAGTAAATAACTTGATATTCAAGGGACTAAGAAATAAAAACTAAACTCTCTTTCCTTCTCTCTTCTCTCTTCTCTCTCGATCTATCCTACATTCTCCTTTGCTTCCTCTCTCTATCTCTCTTCACCCACTACGGCCACCTTTCACCACCACCTCCCACCACCAACATCTACCGCCGCAACCTCCCACCACCAACCTTCAGCAGCCACATCCTATCTCCCACCACCACCACCACCACCACCACCACCACCAACACACAACCACCACCGTGTCCATTGCTCAGATCTGAGCCATACACAACAAATGCAAAACATAAATTCAAACAAATCATACACTACTACCAGGGTATCACTATAAAATCATCAAAACTGAAAACCTAAACACATTCATGAACCGAAATCATAAACAAATCTGAACCACTTTCACAAATAGATTCAAAACATCAAATCAAGTATAAAACAAGAACAAATCACCTGAAACCAGCATATATAATAATCATTCCCAAACACCTTTAGCATCGATTCAATCGGCTTCCAAACCGGATTCCTAGGGCTAAACACAACACTCATATTCACCAATGTCTTCATCCGATCCGGCCGCAACAAACAAATGTTCCAAGCGATACTTGCTCCCCAATCGTGATCCACAAGGAACACCTGATCGAGCCCAAGAGCATCAAGGAGGCACGTGAGGTCTATAACGATATGAAACACGGTGTAATCAGCGGTAGAAGTAGGTGCGTTAGTTCTTCCGTATCCGTGGAGGTCTGGAGCGATTGTCCGGTAGCCGGCGGCGGAGAGGTGGAGCATTTGGTGCTGCCACGTGTACTAGAGCTCCCAGAAACCGTGTAGGAAATGGTGTTGGTGCATGCGTCTGTCGACTTCGTCTTGTATCGAGTCTAGTATTAAAATTGTTAGATTAGATCTTGTTATACGAGAGTATAGAAGGTTTTAGAGTATGTTTAATGTAATTTAGCTTGATAGTGGTGATTTTCCTTGAAAATGTCACTTGACAGTTTCAAGCTAAATCAATTCTTATTGATTTCCCTTGAAAGTGTCATCTGTCATTTCAAGCTAAATCAAGGTTTCCCTTGAAAGTGGCATGTCATTTCAAGCTAAACCCCCTCCACTATAAATACCATTCAAGCTAAATCATTTGTAACTTTTCAGAGATTTTCCGGTCAGAGCAACGAAGGGATGCCGAAGTGTTGTCAGGTTGTAAACGTCATACATATCAATAGAAACAACAGTTTAAAGTGTATACTCGCTGAATTGACCTCGGTTTGTTCGTTTCCGCCGCTCAAACTGAGAAAAACTCTTCTGATCGACTCGTTTGGGTCCGAATTCGATCCTACAAGTGGTATCAGAGCTCAGGAGGAAGAGTTCTTACCGATTCAGCTTGTTTTTCATCTAAAAATCTCACTTCTACACCTTCTTTTCAAAATCGAACGGGTTTTTACGGTTAAAATCGGCTAATCTTTTCACAATATGTGCGAAAACATGTTTTAACAAATCCTTGAAAGTTTCAGAACGTAATTCGGTCATTTACACGTTCAATCAGACCAAAAACGAACCGAAATGATGATGTCATCATAGGTTTCGCTTATATTTCACACTATTTCGCTTGAATGTATGATATAATTGAAGATTTCGCTTGAGATTATGGCATGATTTCGCTTGAAAGTTAACATTTGTCAGATTTCGCTTGAAAATATGACATGTGTCTAGTTGATTCCGCTTCAAGACTGTTGGTTTGTGATTCCGCTTGAAAACATATCGTATTGTGTGAATTGTTTGTATGTAATCGGAATTACTTTGTCGACCATATCCAAGACATATAATCGGTTGCATGTGACTATTCTTTTACAGTTCAATCAGTTTCATACACATTTCATACTTGTCGGGTTAGTGGACTTGTAATTGCATGAGCATGTTATAATAATTGTTTGCATGTGAAAGATAATTGTTGTCTGACACATACTAAGAGATTCGATTGGTTTAATCAATATATCATGTGATTGTGTTGGAAAGATTTAATTGAATAGACTTGTGGTCACGTGATTTTTTTATATATATTACAGTTAGGTCGTTTTGTGTGGTCAGTTGCGTGAAATTATCCAGTTCGTACGGTTTGGAGTTCAAAGGTTTCAAAGGGTCAAGTCACTTGAATTCGATTCGGGTCCTAGAAGTCCGCACAGTTGGTCAACTTTCAGTCCGCACAGAAAATCATCAGTTCGAGTACTAGTTTGTTTCAGTTAATTGAGAAGTTTTTAAACTGATTGTCGTTTGTTTTGTTTGGATGTCAGGTAATTGTCAGGTGGTTAAGGTGTTTTCACGAGGTGAACCAGTTCGTTTGAAAGCCAGTTTGAAAAATTCTTCGATATTGAATCATGAGTGAAGATTTCTACAACGCTTTTGCTACAACCCCGACTAGTCCATCTGAAATTACTAAGAACATGAACATGGAGAATGAAACCGGAACAATGCAAAAACCCCCGAAACTTATGGGAATTGAAGATTATCACGGATGGAAGAAACGGTTTGAGAATTGGGTTCAGGCGAATCATCTAAAAGCTTGGGAGAGCATCGAAACTGAATATGAGAGGCCAAAGAGTTCAACGGGAGTTGTTAAAATCATCTCAGAATTCACAGAGCAAGAAAGAGAAAGTTACAAAGGAGAAAAGATGATGATCAATTTGTTACAACAAGCTGTTAAAGAAGATATATTTGTGTTGCTTCAACATAATGATAACGCTTATTCTATTTGGGAAGCTCTTGAAAAGAAATTTGAGGGTAGTACTGAAATGTTACAGAGTAAAGCAGCTTTGTTGAAAAAGGAGTTTGAATTGTTTACGTGCATGTCTGGTGAAACAACAAAGAGTCTTATTGAAAGATACTGTCATCTTGTACGCACTATGTCACAGTTGAAGATAACAAAAACTCCAGCAGAATGGGTTGAAAAGCTTGCTGATGTGTTACCGCAACAGGAATGGGGTACATATTTGATGATATTGAAAAATTCAGGACAGTTTAAAAAGTTATCGATTGCACAGTTTATAGAGAAGTTGGAGGCACAGGATCTGGAGCAGCAGAAAATTGCTAGAATGAACAGTTCTACTCATCAACAAGATATTAACTTGTACTATAAAGGAAATGTTCAAACTGCTGAAGTCAGTCCAAAGATACAAACTGCATTTAGTGCTGGAAATCAGTCTACACCAAGCAGTCAAGGATCAATCAACACTAGTGGGTTCTCAACGGTAAATCCTCCAAGTGTTCAAAGTGCATCTGCTGGAAATGGGCATTCGATTCAGTGTAATGTAGCTTTACATCTTCAAAATGGTCAAAATTATTCTGAAGAAGTTGTAAAGCATCATATGGGATTATTGGTCACTGCATTAGAGTCTTATGAAGGATTGATTGCCGGAAGAATTGGCAATCCAATGCTCACAAAAGAAGATTATGATCAGATTGATGCAGAGGAGCTGGAACTAATGGATATTAAATGGGCATTGGCTAGTGTTTTGAGGAGAGCAGAAAAATTTAGATTGGTTACAGGAAGAAATGATTTCTTGGATGCAAACCTTTCTAATCTAGGATTTGATAAATCTAAAGTTGTCTGTTTTCGTTGCAGGGAGAAAGGCCACTTTAAAAGAGAATGCAAGAATCAGGAGCCGAGAGGAGCAAAGGAGTCATCTGGGAAAGATGATTATAATAGGAAAACCATTTATCAGCAAATCACTCATCAACCGCATCAACAAAAAGAAGCTCAAACGGCACATGGAAGAATGATCGAGGATGCAAACAGGAAAGCTTATCATGGCATTGTTGATCAAGATGATGAGAAAATGGCTGATGGTTTTAGCTGGGACAAGTACATTCCAGCTGATCCTAATGTTAAAGCTTTTATTGCTCAGATTGTGCAAAGGCCAGAGTTGGTGAAAGAATGGATGGCTGTGTTATCTGATGATGAAGAAAAAGATGAAGAATTTGTTTCCTCTGAAAACAGTTCAATAGATAACAGTGATGATGAAGAGCTTGAACAAATAAATGTTGGAAAAACTCATCTATCTTCTGACAGTTTTGAATTTTATTTTGCAGAAAATTTGAAGAAATTAAAAGAAAGGAAAGCTGCAAAAGAATTGAAAGAAGTCAAAGTGATTGAGAAAATTGTGGAAGTTGAAAAGAAAGTTGAAGTTGAGAAGATTGTCGAAGTCACAAAACCCTGTCTTACATGTTTAGAGTCTTGTAAACAATGTATAGAAAAAGATGAGAGGTTTAGTGAGTTAGAAATGTTGAAAGAAAAGTTGTTGTTTGATGTAAAAACTTTGAAACAGTCATATGATGTATTGAACAGAACTGTGAATAGTCTGGAAAAGACTAACTCTGAAAGAGAGAAAGCTTTGAAGATGTTGAATGCTACTATGATGACAAAGCAGAAAGAGATCAACTTATACATAGAACAATGCGCAAAGTGGAAGAAAGAGTTGGATAGTGAAGCAACTGAAAATGAAAGAATCAGAACATTGCTGCAAAGTTACAAAGGTTGTGACTACATAATTGATAGAATTTATCCAACAGTTGAAGGATTTGAAGCGTTTAAAGGTGAAGAAATAAAGCCAAAGAAGAAAAAGGATACTGGTAAGAAACAGGGTGTCTATTATAATAAGTGTCCGCCTCCGATTTGGGAAGGGTACTCGTCTAGAAAACCTAACGAGGAAGAACTAAAACAGGCAGTCAATATTAAGCTAGAATCTGAGATAACTGATGCGTGCGAAGTGTTACTTATATTAGGTGTACATTTTAAGCCCTTTTTAACACTTATTTTAGCCAAGTTTTAAATTTATAAAACACGATATTTCACTAACACTAAACACACATATGGGCAAGTGCACCCATCGTTGAGTGTAGTATAGCGTTGGTAAGATACCGAGGTCGTCCAAGGACACAAGAGCTTTTAGTACCGGTTTATCCTCAACGTCTAACCAAAATAAAAGTTTAGAAAAATGTTTTAAACTAAGAAAAATAAAACTAACTAAAATGCTGAAAATAAAAATAAAATAAAAACAGATAGACAAGATGAATCACTTGGTTCCGACTCGTATCTAGTATAACCTTTGATTATTTCCGCACTTTTGCACATAATTAAGAGATTATCTTAGTTATTGTAGTAGGCCCCTCTTTTGAAGGCGACGCTACCCTCACCCCAGTAGTTTGAGTCAGCAGGGATACAATCCTAAAAGGGTGGATTATTGGAAGATAATGAATTAAGTTATTAATGCAGTATTGTGGTAGGCCCCGCTTTTGGCGGTGACGTTACCCTCGGCTAAGTAGTCTGAGTCAGCAGGGATACAGTCCTAAATAGCCGGGTTATAATATTAATAGTAGTTAACTTATGAGGGGATCAAAGAGTTTGGACCCCCGCCATCCAATACCGTGAAGTATTGAAGGAGGTCCTACTAAATTTGACCCAGGTCCATTGCAGGACCTCTAAACGCTGAACAATGGCAAGACCTTTACCAAACCGTTCCCTTAACCCCCTACCAGGTAGCCAACATATCTCCATATAGACCGTGGAGATATGAATGGTGAAAATCCTTTATTTTATATAGACAGTAAAATAATGCCAAGACACCACGGACAAACGATAAGGAAAGATCACCTTCAACATAAGTAACTAGTTATTAAAGTCATTAATACAAAACCAAATAAAAAGTGCAAAAGATTAGAAATAAAAAGTATTATACTAGACACTTTGTCTTCACCAAGTGATGTAAGAGACTTAGGCAAACATGGCCTTGATTGTCAAGAACTCTTACGATCAATCTTGGATCCCGAGACGACTCACACACTCTACGATGGACAATGGATGATGGTGGTGGATGATGGTGTTGTGATGGTGGTGGGTGGTGGATGAAGTGTGAGAGAGGTGGTGTGCCAAGGGATGAGATGAAATGAATCCAAGCACTCCTATTTATAGGCTGAACAGAGAGCTGGACACGGCCCCGTGTCCACTGGGCACGGCCCCGTGTCCGTCTGACACTCTCTCTCCTCATTAATTGTAATTCGCAATTACAATAAATGCGCCTGCTGTACTTTCGACACGCCCCCGTGTCCGCTGAGCACGGCCCCGTGATGGGCAATAGAAGCTTCTATAGGTTTGTCTTTTCTGCTGCTTCTTGGGCACGGCCCCGTGCTGGCTGAGCACGGGGCGTGTTCAGCCTTCTGTTTTCTCTATTTTGCTTTGGAAGGTGCCGTTGAGGGTTCGGGCAGTCCACTAATGTTCCTTTTCTTGTATTTATGTTGGATTTAGCTGTCTTTTTGCTTCTTTTGCGTTTTTGAGCTCATTTAATCCTGAAAATACAAAAGGAAGACAAAAACACTCTTTTTCCAATATTAGTACTAAAAAAGGGTTAGTTTTATGCCTCATTTGATGTAATTTATATGTTGCATTTTACACACATCAAATACCCCCACACTTGAACTTTTGCTTGTCCTCAAGCAAAACTCTTTAATATGTGGCTTACACTCCCAAATGGAATAGGTAGAAGAGAAGGTTTTGGGCTTGTCGTAGAGTGTCGGGATTTCCAAGATCTTTTTGGGTTTTATTTTTATTCATTTACACTCCTATTCGTAATGATTTATTTAGAACTGTTCATAAAAGAAATTACTTATTTGGGCATAACATGTCTTTTTAAAATTCTATTTATATACAAGTTCACATACCTCGCGGGGAAATCACTCACACTCGGCCGAAGGTGTATTTTTAGTGAATCACTCGAGAGCGGCACGGAACTTATTCCTACCATAGGCTTGCCAAGAAATCAATCCTCCTCCTTTTTAACTTTTATACCTTTGTGGATATCAAGAGGACTTTGCGGGTTAAGGGTTGGCTAGGGTTAAAGGTAGGTGGTTGGGTTAGTGGTTAGTAGAAAAAAAAGGCTAAAAGCGTAACAAGTGTCGGTTTTCGTATTTTTGCAACTTTTTATTTTTAATGAAGCTTTTATTCAAACAAAGTTATTTTTGATTACTTTGTTTGTTTATTTATTTATTTATTTTATTTTTTTGCTTCATTATTAAAATTTTTTTTTTCCACGAAGAACCGAACTTGTTACTAAAATAAAGGGTTAAAAATGAAAAAGGTTTTGGTGGGTGAAAGGATTTTTGTTTGGGTGATGAAACGAAAAGGTTTAGGCTCAAAGGGGCTAACTAGGGGGATTTTTGGGTAGGTGGTAAAAGAAAAAGAAAAATAATGGTGTAGAAATGAAAAAGGTTAGTCCTAATGCCTCCATCATTTACTTACTCGGGTTTAAGTTGATAAGGACCGGGAATGTATTGTCATGGCAAGTTCTAGAGTCGTAAGAACCAAGCAGCTATTCACACAAGAAACGAAAAATGAGCATTTAGTCAAATGATATGTAATTGTGTGCTCAATAAAGGCTCAAAACTCACTTTTGTGGGAATGGGTTTTTATGTGATCAAGTATATATAATCAAATTTTAAATAAGTTTGTCATGCCTTTTCATAATTTTCTTATGTTGGTTCTTTTTATCACTACGCTATCGGTTGTAAATTTGTAAAAATATAACCTTTTTGAGAACTTGAATTTCCCGAGTTAAACCTAGACAAGTAAAAAAATGAAATTTTTGAGAAAAAATTTGGGGTGATTAGCGGTTCCAATAGAGTTTTGTGTAAGGCTTGTATTTAGGACTTGCAAAATTCAAGGTTTTAGCATCCCCCCACACTTAAATTACACATTGTCCTCAATGTGTCCCAAAAATAAATTTTTAGGTTGATTAGATGTGTAAAATAGTGTTTAAAAAGCAAAAATTTGTGTTACTGGGCACTGATCACGGCCCCGTGTTATCCGGGCATGGCCCCGTGTTCAAGTGCCAGTAACAAAATTGAAATAAGAGAAACAGAAGGCTGGACACGGGGGCGTGTTGAGTGAACACGGCCCGTGTCCAGGTACCTGTACTGGGCGTTTTTCTGCAGGTGGTTCGACACGGGGCCGTGTTGGTTGGGCACGGCCCGTGTTGAACCTTCTGAAATGGAGAAAATTGTCGGGTTGCCTCGTTCTTGTGCATGGGATCATTTTTTCTCGTTCCCCTTTTCATCCTTTACCACCATGAGTGTGTTTTATTCCTGAAAATTAAACTAACTAGAAAACATAAAAACTAATCTAAATTAAACTAAGGATAGTTCCGTGGAATGCCTCCATGGTGCGCCACGTTTATAAGGGTCCTTGGCTAGACCCAAAGCCTGGTCATATGTTACCCAAGTGGGATGTGTTGCATCCCATGTTACACCGTCGGAGAGCGTCATCCAAGCTTGAGTCTATGACCTTCATGTAGTTGACCGGATCTTCTTCCTCTACTCGCTTTCCACATTCAAATTTCACTTCCTCATCCCCAAACTTCAATGTTAGAGTTCCGTCATTCATATCCACCAATGCTTGAGCGGTGGCTAGGAATGGCCTCCCGAGGATGAGAGGGACCTCGGTGTCTTCTTCCATGTCTAGGATGACAAAGTCGGTTGGAAAGACGAATTTGTCGACCTTGACTAGCAGATTTTCGGCGACACCATGTGGGAATTTGACGGACCTGTCGGCGAGTTGTATGCTCATCTTTGTAGGGCTTGTTGTTCCTAGGCCGAGTCGCTTGAACATTGAGGTGGGCATGAGGTTGATGCTAGCCCCAAGATCGGCTAAAGCATTTCGGACGGGGGACTTCCCAATCGAACAAGGGATTGTGAAGCTCCCGGGGTCGATTTTCTTTTGTGGAAGTTTGTTGAGTACTAGAGCTGAGCATTCTTCGCCTAAGTTAACTAATTGCAATGATTCAATTTTCCTTTTGTGAGTGAGGAAATCCCTCATGAATTTTGCATATTTAGGCATTTGGGTTAGGACCTCAATAAAAGGAATATTAACATGCAATTGTTTTAGTAAACTTTCGAACTTTGCAAATTGCTCATCGGTCTTTTGACGATTTAACCTACCGGGGTACGGGATTGGAGGAGTCTTGGTGGGCTCTTGAATTGGTGTAGAAGCCTTTTCTGGCGCAGGAGGAGTCACAGGCTGGCTAGAATGGATTCTTTCATTTGGCGGCAATGGAGCATCCTCGGGACCCACGGTTCGATTCCTTAATGTGATGAGATGGACTTGTGCCTTTGGGTTCGGTTCGGTATTACTGGGTAATGCGCCTTGTGGTCTCTCGGAGAAATTTTGAGCTAGTTGATTTAATTGTTTTTCAACGTTTTGAATGCTAGCTTGTTGATTTCTGAAATTCGATTCCAATTGTTGAAATCGATCCGAGTTCTTCTTTTCAGTGTCAGAGATGAGGCGAGATACAGTATCTTCAAGCCTTTCTCTTCCACCTTGTTGTTGAGGAAAATTTTGCGGTTGTTGAAAATTAGTTCGTTGGTTTTGTTGGTTACTACTATTTCCGGGATCTCTCCAACCAAGATTTGGGTGGTTACGCCATCCTTGGTTGTAGGTACCCGTTGGAGGACCCGACGGCCTAGGTCTATTATCCATGTAGTTTACCGTTTCAGTTTGTTCATCTAATTCTTTCATATAACTCCAATTTTCATGTGACCCACCACACCCTTCACAAGCCATAACTGAGGCCGTTTTTGTCATTTCTAGCCTTTTGATTTTTGAAGAGAGGGCCTCGATTTGGTCTTGTAAAGAGGTGCTTTCATCAACCTTATGGGTGCCCGGGGCAATAGATTTATTACCTCGGGGAGTGTGCCATTGAAAATTGGTTTGAGCAATTTCCTCAATTTGGTTATATATTTCATTTGGGCGACGATTACCTAAGAGTCCCCCGGAGCTTGAATCAAGTGTTTGTCTTGTGTGTGGCAACAATCCATTGTAGAAAGTGGATACTTGTTGCCATACCGCTAGACCATGGTGAGGACACTTTCTTAGAAGCTCCTTGAACCTTTCCCAAGTTTCATATAAGGATTCCCCATCCTCTTGTGAGTATGTATTAATTTCAGTCATTAATTTAGCCGTTTTAGCAGGAGGGAAATACTTATACAAAAACTTTTGGGCGAGTTCATCCCAGGTGTTTACCGATCCAGCTGGGAGGGTGTTAAGCCAAGCCTTAGCTCGGTCTTTTAGTGAAAAAGGAAACATTCGAAGGCGGATGGCGTCATTTGATGCTCCATTGATCCGAAAGGTATCACATATTTCTAAGAAGTTAGTAATATGTAGATGGGGATCCTCGTCCGCAAGCCCGTGGAAGGTTGCGGAGTTTTGGAGCATTTGTATCAAATGCGGCCGAAGTTCGAAGTTGTTGGCCTCGACATTCGGGGCATTGATAGCGGCGCCAAGATTGCCTACGGTAGGCCGTAGGTAATCCATGAGGGTACGTTGGTCCGCCATTGGAAGTGGGTCCCCCGAAGCTTTCTCTTGATTTTTAGCTTTCAGTCTTTTTCTGAGAAAGCGCTCGGGTTCTTCTAGGGGTTCTTTTATGTCTCTACTAGAACTGGAGCTCATGCACTACGTAGGAGGTTCAAATGTGGCACCTGGGTTCCAAGTCCTGCAACAAAAACAGAAAAGAACGCTGGTCAGAATGTTCACCACGGCCCCGTGCTCAATGAACACGGCCCGTGTTCAGAGGCACAGTAATTGATTTCTGGATCCCTGTTACTGGGAGTTGGACACGACCCCGTGTTGCACCGACACGGCCCCATGTTCAGCTCTCTGTAACTCAGAAAATAAAAACTGCCAGTGATGATTGCTGGGCACGGCCCGTGTCTGACCGGGCACGGCCCGTGCTGAGAGCTGCAGAAGCTGAAAAACTAAGAAAATCCTAAAAAAATAAAAAGAAAAATAAAAGATGATTAGGCCGTTGATTCCTAACTTTCTTAAAATCCTTGTGTCCCCGGCAACGGCGCCAAAAACTTGATGCGTGCGAAGTGTTACTTATATTAGGTGTATATTTTAAGCCCTTTTTAACACTTATTTTAGCCAAGTTTTAAATTTATAAAACACGATATTTCACTAACACTAAACACACATATGGGCAAGTGCACCCATCGTTGAGTGTAGTATAGCGTTGGTAAGATACCGAGGTCGTCCAAGGACACAAGAGCTTTTAGTACCGGTTTATCCTCAACGTCTAACCAAAATAAAAGTTTAGAAAAATGTTTTAAACTAAGAAAAATAAAACTAACTAAAATGCTGAAAATAAAAATAAAATAAAAACAGATAGACAAGATGAATCACTTGGTTCCGACTCGTATCTAGTATAACCTTTGATTATTTCCGCACTTTTGCACATAATTAAGAGATTATCTTAGTTATTGTAGTAGGCCCCTCTTTTGAAGGCGACGTTACCCTCACCCCAGTAGTTTGAGTCAGCAGGGATACAATCCTAAAAGGGTGGATTATTGGAAGATAATGAATTAAGTTATTAATGCAGTATTGTGGTAGGCCCCGCTTTTGGCGGTGACGTTACCCTCGGCTAGGTAGTCTGAGTCAGCAGGGATACAGTCCTAAATAGCCGGGTTATAATATTAATAGTAGTTAACTTATGAGGGGATCAAAGAGTTTGGACCCCCGCCATCCAATACCGTGAAGTATTGAAGGAGGTCCTACTAAATTTGACCCAGGTCCATTGCAGGACCTCTAAACGCTGAACAATGGCAAGACCTTTACCAAACCGTTCCCTTAACCCCCTACCAGGTAGCCAACATATCTCCATATAGACCGTGGAGATATGAATGGTGAAAATCCTTTATTTTATATAGACAGTAAAATAATGCCAAGACACCACGGACAAACGATAAGGAAAGATCACCTTCAACATAAGTAACTAGTTATTAAAGTCATTAATACAAAACCAAATAAAAAGTGCAAAAGATTATAAATAAAAAGTATTATACTAGACACTTTGTCTTCACCAAGTGATGTAAGAGACTTAGGCAAACATGGCCTTGATTGTCAAGAACTCTTACGATCAATCTTGGATCCCGAGACGACTCACACACTCTACGATGGACAATGGATGATGGTGGTGGATGATGGTGTTGTGATGGTGGTGGGTGGTGGATGAAGTGTGAGAGAGGTGGTGTGCCAAGGGATGAGATGAAATGAATCCAAGCACTCCTATTTATAGGCTGAACAGAGAGCTGGACACGGCCCCGTGTCCGCTGGGCACGGCCCCGTGTCCGTCTGACACTCTCTCTCCTCATTAATTGTAATTCGCAATTACAATAAATGCGCCTGCTGTACTTTCGACACGCCCCCGTGTCCGCTGAGCACGGCCCCGTGATGGGCAATAGAAGCTTCTATAGGTTTGTCTTTTCTGCTGCTTCTTGGGCACGGCCCCGTGCTGGCTGAGCACGGGGCGTGTTCAGCCTTCTGTTTTCTCTATTTTGCTTTGGAAGGTGCCGTTGAGGGTTCGGGCAGTCCACTAATGTTCCTTTTCTTGTATTTATGTTGGATTTAGCTGTCTTTTTGCTTCTTTTGCGTTTTTGAGCTCATTTAATCCTGAAAATACAAAAGGAAGACAAAAACACTCTTTTTCCAATATTAGTACTAAAAAAGGGTTAGTTTTATGCCTCATTTGATGTAATTTATATGTTGCATTTTACACACATCAATAACTGATGTTTTACCGGACAATATTGACGTCACGTTCACAACGTCCGACACAGATCATGAGTCAGAACTGATAAAACGAGTGGTCGATCAGGTGTTGGATAAGGATGAGGAGTCAGAGTCAAAGTCCGAGTCCAAAAGTTCGTGTCAGTCAGTTGGGAGTTCGAGTTCGTCTGAAAAGAGTTCAAAGTCGTCGGGAAAACGGGTGTATAGTAAAGAATTTTTGTTGTCAAAATATAATTTGAATGATGAAACATTTGAAGTTACATATACTTTAAATGATTCTGACAAATTATATTTTGATAAAGAATTTCCTATAAGAAGTGTTTGTTTTGACATGATCAAAAAGGTTTTCAAAATGACAGAAATTAATATTTCTGAAATAAAAGATTTAAATCTTAATAGAAAACCTAAAAAATACACTTCAAGAGTTCAACAGCGGATAAACAAGAAAAAGAATTACAATTATGGTTCAGATTTTCAAAAGAAATCAAACCATAAGTGTAATTTCAAAAAGAAAAGATTAGGTTTTATTCCACCTGAAAACTATAAAAATGAAAAATATGTTCGAGATTTTAAATAAAAAATGACATATGTTGCAGGAATTAGTCATGAAGAAGAAGAAGAAGCAAAGAGCTCATTCTGGAAACAGTCAAACAAGGAGTTTCTTGCTGAAAAGATGAAGAATGGAGCTTTTCAAAGGAAAGAGACAAGAACCTGTTACAGATGCAATGAAGTTGGTCATATTGCATGGAACTGTCCCAAAGCAACCAATACAAAACAGGGAGTCTCAGAAAAACTCAAAGAAGTAGTTATTGATAATACGAAACCACCAACTGAACGATTTAAAGTGTTTAAAAATTCTACATATGAAGTTGGTGAGTGTTCGAAAAGATTTTACAAGAAAAGGGGAAATCTTGACAACCAAACTTGGATTGTTAAGAAATCAGATGTAAAATCTGGCAATGAATCTGATTCCACAAAATCAGAAGAGCCACATGTTGAGGTAAAAAGAGAAAACTCAGTTCCTCCGATGGATGATGAGAACTTTCCACCATTGAGTACTGAGAATTTTAAATCAAAAGTCGGGAAAGTTGAGATCTCTAATCAATTTTATTCTGATAAGAATGAATTTGATGTTGAGAAAGCGTTTAATGGAAACGTAAAGAAAATTTTTAGAAAAATGATCGATGGGAAGGTTAAAGGGGTAAAAGAGTTTTATGCTAAGAAGAAAGCAACTTACACCCCAACTGAGTCTGAGTTGAGAACACCCAAGGCTGGTCAGGCTTGGGTGGACATTTTCTTTGCCTGAAAAACCTGACTTGCCGGAGATCCCAAGTTTGTAATCGTGGATCAGGAATCGGCATTTTTCTTAAAAATTGATTGTGTAAATAAATCTTAAAGTTTGTTAAATTTTACAGGATAAGTGTGAATTGCCGGAGCTTCCAGGTTGGTAAGTGTGAAGCAGGAATCGGCATCTTGATTGGTAAAATGGTTTGTGTAGAGGTTTATTCCTACATAGGCTTATATGTTGTAAATATATTTTGCAAGAGGTACAGAGGTTGCATACATGCAAGTGGTAAATCAGGGACATTAAGTTGTACTTGATCTACTACAAGTGGTTAAAAGTAGACAATGTGATGAACCACACCCCGAACCTACAAGTGGTTAAATCAACAAAATTTATTTTCCGGAAAAATCATTTTGGTTAAAACAAACTTAAGTGTTTTGAAATCATAATGAGAAAATAGTTTTGTGAAAGGGGGAGTTCTGATTGTTTATGCCAAGTGGATAGAGAATTGAGGCAATTCGATATCAGTTGTCAAGTTCTTGTATAGTTTGTTTTCAAATTTCCTAAAATGTGTTTGCATTTTAGGGGGAGTAAGAGTTTTTAGAAAATCCAAAAACATTTGAAAATTTGAAAAAGCCAAAAACATGATAAAATGAAAAATGAGTTTTTGTTGCATATAAGAGGAAATGATAGTACATCAGTTGTAACAACTGTGCTTGTAATCACTATGAACAATTCTATTATCAATAAAACAATGTTATTTGATCACAATGTTTGTTTTGTTATGTTTTACATTTTTCATGTTTTGACTTTTGTTCAATTTCAAACTCTACATCACTTTCTGGAGAGTTATACGCAAACTAGTGCGTAAACGTACTCAGTTTAATGCGAGAAATACTCCGGAACATCAACATATACTCAACATACCTTAAATAACCTTTACATAACTTAGAAATAAGTTTTAAAGGCTTTGGTATGGCAAAAACAAGTTAATTCGACTACAGGGACTAAATATGACAAACTGCGAAAGTATGTCAATTTGAACTGTAACGAACATTCCGGAACATAACCATAAGTTAAACACACCTTAAATATCCTTTACATAGCTTAGAAATAGGCTTTGAGGGGTTCGGTGTGCTAAAATAAACTTTTGGGTCATTCAGGGACTAAAAGTGTCAAAAAGTGCACAAGTTTGCATTTTCGCGCATAACTTACGTTCTGAATACATCCGGACATCCAAAAATTTATGTGAGCATGACTATATTATATTTTAGTGTTCGCCTTAAGAAAAATCCATTCGTCGTGTCATTTGGATCGTTTTTCGCGCTTATGCGCATTTAGTCGTAATTAAGCGAACATCGCGTTCGTACGACCAAACGAACCATCACCCGGCATAATTTTTAGCATGTTTCATGTCCACAATGTTTAGGCAACATTTTAGGGCCTTAAAGTTGGCTTTACGGGCCTTAGAAGTGTCGGAAAAGGCCTTAAACACGTGCAGGGACTGAAACTGTCATTTTTCAAACATATTTGCGGATCAGAAGGGTCAGGCGGCCCGCATTGTGTTTGCCTGATCCTGAAGCGGGCCGCTTCCCACTATCAGACCAGATTAAATGTTTTTAATCACAAGTTGCAGCCATTTGATCCTCCACCACATGTTCTAAACTTGCTTAGTCACTAGATAAGGATCATATTTAGCTTCCACAACATTGTGACAAGTGTACGGACTAGATCTTTTCCCCTTTTCCAAGAAACGATCCTAACGGTTACCCGAAAACTATAAATACCCCACCCCCCATTGTTCATAATCACTAGAAATTTGATTTGAGAAACTCTAAGTTGAAACATTAGTTTCATACCTGAGATTTTCGAATCGAGTTTAGCATTCGGGGACCCTTCGTAAGTATTCTTTCGTTCTTTTCCTTATTTTTACTGCTTTTCGAGTCAGAAAGTCAAACTTTGTTTGACTTTCAGCGTTGACCAGTAATGGTCAATGCGAAGTTCGTTTGAACTTCGCAACGTGATTGTAATCACGATGGTCATAGTCCCTTGGGACTATGCCTACTGATTACCACGTTGTCTAGGGTCGTAGGGTAGGCGATCTAATAAATCGCCTATACCTTCGAACCCGACCCAGTTTGGTCGATCATTAGGATCCGACCAAACACATTAGGTGACCATAGTAGGTAGGGAATAACCTTCCGAGGTTATACCCTATGGTCACATCGTTTAAGTAGTTGTATGATAGGTAGTTTATATGCCTTAGGTAAATTACCAGAATACCCTTTTCATGCATAATTGGTAATTTAGCATATATAACCTAAACTTTTGCCACATAACTGATTATGTAACATGTTTAGGCATATAACACTTGTCATAGGACTAGTTAGGCGGTCCAAACGCGTTTTACGCGCACGATGCGTTAAAGTAGCATAAGCTACCTAAACGGATCGTAATGGGTCGATAAGACTTAGGTCAAGTTTCATTTAGCATATAGGCTTTGTTAAACCATATCACATGAGTTCCTACACTCATTTGGTTTACAAACCCTAATGTTACCCAGTCTTCCGATTTAGGTCCGGTTTATTAACATAGTTACCTATATTAGGTGCCGTTTGATTCCGTGATCTATAGCATTACTCGGTGGTTATCTTTAGACAACTGAGCAATCTCAAGTGAGTACATAGACCCCTCTTTTACTGTTTCCAAACTGTTTTGGGGTGGAACACATGTGCCTACTTGTTACTTTAATGCTTTCCGTTTTCACATCATATACATACTATGTTCGTTAGTACATTATAGTACATGATTTCAATACATTTTATGCTAGGTGTGCCCATTGTGTGCATTACTTTGTACATCGTTTTACATGACATTTCATGCTAGGTGTGCCCATTGTGTGCATTACTTAGTACATCGTTTTACATGACATTTCATGCTAGGTGTGCCCATTGTGTGCATTACTTAGTACATTGTTTTACATTACATTTCATGCTAGGTGTGCCCATTGTGTGCATTACTTAGTACATTGTTTTACATTACATTTCATGCTAGGTGTGCCCATTGTGTGCATTACTTGGTACATTGTTTTACATTACATTTCATGCTAGGTGTGCCCATTGTGTGCATTACTTAGTACATCGTTTTACATTACATTTTCACGCTATGTATGTTCATTTGATTACATACTTAGTGCATCACATGCCTCCATTTTTGGTATAACATTTGGTTTGTTTAACATGGGACAATACATTCATTAACATTGATCATGCCATTCGTTAGTAGGTAGTGGTACCATAGGAATTGACAACTCCCATTCCGGACATCCCAGGGAAAGGGGACAGAAAGGAATGACCGAATTCGATATACATAATTTAGATAAATCTTTAATTTGTTTAAGGGTTTATCGCCTCAGTCTCAAGGCTTGGATGTATGCATTTTAACAATACCGCATAAATGTTTGTATCAGTATAGCATGCATTTGTTACACACAACATGACTTTGATTTAAACTGTGTTTTACTTCAATACCTTGTTGTTGTGCATTTTACATATGGTTTAGTTGATACATTTCACTTACCATACATGACATTTTGGTTACACATTACATGATCTACATTGAACTTAAACATTTTGACATTGATATACACATTTGGTGGTTTACATTGGACATAGACATTTTGACATGGTTTACACAATAACACTTGACAATTGGTTTGTACATGAACATTTTACATCTTTATGGTTTGGTTTGATTAAGTGATTAAGTAACGATACGTGTGTAATATGATACAAACATGGTGGATACGCCGCTGGTACTTCCTATATATAAGTGTTTGTATAATATTACATAGCGTAACGTTATTTGAATCATTTCAGTTTGATACATATAACATTTTATACAAATAACATACTTTTCATAAGACATTGTTTTACAACCAACTTATCTTATACAAACTCATTTTACATGGTTATTCATTTAACCTTACATTTACTGATCTTATCGTTTTTCAAATGATTTACAAGACAAAGCATATTACAAGGTTCATGACTAAACATTTTCTCAAATACAAGTCATGAATCCTATTTTCACAAACCTATGTATCTCACAGGCATTTTTATGCTGACGTACCTATTTTCACATGTGTTTTCAGGTGCTTTTCCATAGGATGTTGATCATGATACTAGGGCGGACCTGTGCCTTAGAGCTTTAAAAGAAGATAGACTATGTTTAATTATGTTCTGAACTCTTTAAATTCCTGTTCGAAACAATGTAACACCTTTGTTTATAAATAAAATACAACTTTGTATGCCATGGTTATGAAACAATTAATTCTGTCGCGACACGCCCCGATGTTTCCGCCGCGATTTGTTGTTTTACGCGGTCGGGGTGTGACAGAAGAGTTGGTATCAGAGCCAATGGTTATAGGGAATTAGGTTATTAGTAATACTTTGACCTAGACTATAACTTTTCTAGGAACCTAACACAAGTTATCTTGTGTTTAGATCTTAAAACATGTACATCACCTATCCTTAGGTGATTAACAAAACAAGGAACCAAAATTTTTCCGAAACGATTTTTGAAAAACAATCATCTGTTTTTGAATAAATTTTTACAAGGTTTTGAACCCTCAATTGTAAGGTTTTAAACCCTCTGTTACATGGTTTTGAACCCTTTTCAGTATTGGTTTTTGGCCTTGTGCCTTCAAATTTTCAAAATCTCGTCAAACGTTTTGGGTTTTAAATAATGTGAACATGTGCAAACTGGAAGGGTGAATGCCTGTATTCTGAGTTTTCTGTCTAGGCAAGCACTTCGTATACATCTCAACCAGACGCGAGACCAGTTGTGCTTACCTGGGAATTCTTGGGATGAGTGTTCACTTATAGGCGAGCATGTCTTCATTATACATTATTTTTGACCCATTTACTTTGATTAGTCACTGTGTGTCGTTTGTTTGCTTTGTGATACGGACGAATGACCACCATCTTTGCTTTTGTTGATTTTGTTTCATCTCATTCTCTTCATCCAATCATCTCACTCGTTTCCTTTCATGTTTTCCTCTTTTAGAATGCCTCCTCGACGCGAAAATCAGATAGCAACTGCCGAGCTGGCAGAAATTATTGCGCAGCAGATGGCTGCTCAATTCCCAAATCTCTTTGCTCAATGGAATCAAGCCAACAACAACAACAATGTTCCATGCAAATACAAGGATTTTAACCAGGCAAAACCACTCAAGTTTAGTGGTTCTGAGGGAGCGACTGGGCTTCTTCAGTGGTTCGAGAGCATAGAGAATACTTTTCGCCATGTGCAGTGTCCGGATAATCGCAAGGTCGAGTTCTCCTCGAGCGTATTTCAGAAGAGGGCTTTGACATGGTGGAACGGTGTTATGAGAGACCGGGGTGCAGAAGTTGCTCTCGCACAGACATGGGCTGAACTTAGAGCCCTTATGATGAGGGAATTCTGTCCTCGCCATGAACAGCGAGCGTTGGAGAAGGAGTTTGATGTTTTGAAGCAAGATAGTGGTGAGCACAGGGCTTATACTGATCGGTTTGAAGAATTGAGTCTGCTTTGCCCAACAATGGTCACCCCACTCGACAAGGCTATCGAGAGATACATCGATGGCCTACCTGACTCGGTACAAGACATTCTTACTGGTAGTGAACCTGCCACACTCCGTCAGGCGATCGAGTTATCAGCGACATTGACTGAGTCGCAGATTAGAAAGGGAAAGCTACACAGGAAGGGTGACAAGGGCAAGAAGCAGTCGGCTGACAAGGAAGATAGCAAGAAAGGTCAAAACTTGAATGGAAAGAACTCTGGTTCTTCGAAGAGGTCAAGGAAGCGTAAGGCTTCCCAGAATTTTGCTATCACTGCCCAAGCTAATCTGGCAGCTCCCAACCAACCCGCACAGCTTCCAGCAAAGAAACCCTATACAGGGAATGCACCTTTGTGCAATAGATGCAACAGTCACCACCAGCCACAACTTCCATGCCGTTTCTGTACTAACTGTGGGAAATCAGGCCATCTCGCCAATGTTTGTCGATCTGCTCAGAATCCCGCGGTTCAGAACCCGGCTCAACAAGTTGCTCAGCCTCCTGCTCCGCAACAGGGTCAAGCGGCACGACCACAATACCCACCAGGTGCTTGTTATAATTGTGGGGATCTGACCCACTATAGAAACCGGTGCCCAAGGCTAGCCAACCAGAACCAGAACCAGAACCAGAATCCGGCTCCGGCTCGAGGCCGAGTTTTTAACATGAATGCCCAAGAGGCACAGGCTGACGATAATGTGGTGAACGGTACGTTCTTCATTAATAATCAGCCTGCATCTGTTCTTTTCGATTCCGGTGCCGATAAGAGTTTCGTGTCTTTGTCCTTTGAGCAAATGCTTCGCGTGTCTAGAACGAAACTAGGCAAATCTTTGACAGTAGAGGTTGCTAGTGGTGAACCCATTATTCTTGATTCTGTTCTTCGCAACTGCCAGTTGAATCTTAACGACCATCTTTTTCCTATTGACCTCGCGCCTATGCAACTTGGAAGCTTCGACGTTATTGTGGGAATGGATTGGTTATCCAAGCATCACGCAGAGATAGTTTGTTCTAAGAAGATTGTTCGTGTGCCACTTTCGACAGGCGAGATCCTGCAAGTTCAAGGTGAGAAGCCTACCGGTGGTCTCAAACTCATGTCTTGTTTTAAAGCTCTGAAGTATCTGCAGAAGAACTATGTGGCCTTCTTAGCACATGTTACAGAAGATAAAGGCAAGGGTAAGGCTATTTCAGATATTCCTGTCGTTCGGGATTATTCTGAAGTGTTCCCTGAAGATTTACCTGGTCTACCTCCAGCACGCCAAGTCGAGTTCCGCATTGATCTCGTACCTGGTGCAAATCCCATTGCCAGAGCTCCATATCGTCTTGCACCGTCTGAGATGCAAGAGTTGTCTAAGCAGCTTCAGGAGCTCTCTGACAAAGGTTTTATCCGTCCTAGTTTTTCACCTTGGGGTGCTCCCGTTCTTTTTGTCAAGAAGAAGGATGGATCCTTTAGGATGTGTATCGATTATCGTGAGCTTAACAAGCTTACCATCAAGAATCGATATCCCCTACCTCGCATCGATGATCTCTTTGATCAGTTACAAGGTGCTTCTTATTTTTCGAAGATTGATCTGCGATCTGGATATCATCAACTTCGGGTGCAAGAAGAAGACATTCCGAAGACAGCGTTCCGCACTCGTTATGGGCATTATGAATTCACAGTCATGCCATTCGGTTTGACTAATGCTCCTGCTGTCTTCATGGACTTAATGAATAGGGTCTGCAAACCTTATTTGGATCAGTTCGTCATTGTTTTTATCGATGACATCTTGATTTACTCTAAGACGCGAGCTGATCACGAGCAGCATCTTCGTCTTACTCTGGAACTCCTGAAGAAAGAGCAACTTTTCGCCAAATTCTCCAAGTGCGAATTTTGGCTTAAAGAAGTTCAATTTTTGGGACACATTATCAACGAACAGGGTATTCATGTAGATCCCTCCAAGATCAGTGCGATTAAGGATTGGGATACGCCTACTACTCCTACTGAAGTTCGTTCATTTCTTGGTCTAGCGGGTTATTATCGCCGCTTCATTGAAAACTTCTCTAAGATTGCAGTTCCTCTAACTGCTCTAACTCAGAAGAAAATGCCCTTTTACTGGGGATTCAAACAAGAGGAAGCTTTTCAACACTTGAAGCAGAAGCTTTGCGATGCGCCTGTTCTATCATTGCCCGAGGGTGATGATGATTTTGTCGTGTATTGTGATGCATCTAAATTGGGTCTTGGCTGTGTTCTGATGCAAAGGAACAAAGTCATAGCCTATGCATCAAGACAATTGAAGATACATGAGAAGAACTACACCACTCATGATCTTGAGTTGGGTGCAGTTGTCTTTGCTCTCAAGATCTGGAGACACTATTTGTACGGTACAAAATGTGTGGTTTTCACTGACCACAAAAGTCTTCAGCATATCTTCAACCAGAAAGAACTCAACATGAGACAGCGACGTTGGGTTGAGCTTTTAAACGACTACGACTGCGAAATTCGCTACCATCCTGGTAAGGCGAATGTCGTAGCTGATGCATTGAGTCGTAAGGAACGTACTAAGCTTCATTGTGTACGTGTTCAATCTGTTACTCAAGCTCGATCCGATATTCAAGCACGCATTTCTCAGGCTCAACAATCTTGTGTTTCACAAGGTTTTATGGATAAGGAATTTCCCTATCACATAACGCCTGCTCTGGAACTGAAGGACAATGGGTCATATTACTTCATGGACCGTTTATGGGTCCCAAGCCAGGATGATCTTCGTACCTTGCTTATGGATGAAGCCCATAAGTCTCGTTATTCTATTCATCCGGGCTCAGATAAAATGTATAAGGACCTTCGTACTCACTATTAGTGGCCTGGTATGAAGAAAGACATTGCCTTATACGTATCAAAATGCCTTACTTGTCTTAAGGTTAAGGCTGAACATCAGCGTCCTTCGGGTTTATTGGAGCAACCAGAGATCCCAGTTTGGAAATGGGAAAACATTACTATGGATCTTGTTACCAAACTCCCATGCACAAAGAAAGGTCATGATGCCATCTGGGTAGTCGTTGATCGTCTTACAAAGTCAGCACATTTCTTGCCAATCCGCGAGGATTTTCCTACTGACAGACTTGCTCAAATCTATGTAGATGAAATTGTGGCTAGACATGGTGTTCCTTTGAACATCATTTCTGACAGAGATGCTCGTTTCACTTCTCATTTTTGGAGAACCATGCAATCTGCCATGGGGACCCAACTTAATCTGAGCACAGCTTATCATCCGCAAACGGATGGTCAATCTGAGAGAACAATCCAGACTCTGGAGGATATGCTAAGAGCTTGTGTGATCGATTTTGGTGGTAGCTGGGATTCACATCTTAAATTGATTGAATTCTCCTACAACAACAGTTATCACACTAGCATCAAAATGGCTCCTTTCGAGGCTCTCTATGGTCGAAAATGTCGTTCACCAGTCTGCTGGAATGAGATTGGCGAGGCTCAAATTACTGGACCTGCCCTCATTCTAGAGACAACTGACAAGGTCAAGAAAGTTCGTGATAACCTTCAGGCAGCTAGAAGCCGTCAGAAGATTTACGCGGACCCAAAACGCAAACCCTTGGAATTTCAAGTCGGTGATCGTGTATTACTTAAGGTCTCACCTTGGAAAGGTGTGATCAGATTTGGAAAGAAAGGAAAACTTGCACCTAGATACGTTGGACCATTCAAGATCGTCGAAAGAATCGGAAAGGTGGCCTACAGACTTGAGTTACCTCCTGAACTTGGAAATGTTCATCCAACTTTTCACGTGTCCAATCTCAAGAAGTGTTCAGCTGATGAAAACTTCTCCATACCGCTTGACGAAATTCGTGTTGGCAAAACACTGAAATTTGTTGAGAAACCAGTGGAAATCATGGAACGTGAAGTCAAGTGGCTTAAACGCAAGCGCATTCCTTTGGTCAAAGTTCGCTGGGAAGCTAAACGTGGACCTGAGTTTACTTGGGAACGCGAAGATCAAATGAAGGCGAAATATCCACATCTTTTTCCTCGAGTTTCCTCTAAATAAATTTCGGGACGAAATTTCCACAAGTAGGGGAGACTGTAACAACTGTGCTTGTAATCACTATGAACAATTCTATTATCAATAAAACAATGTTATTTGATCACAATGTTTGTTTTGTTATGTTTTACATTTTTCATGTTTTGACTTTTGTTCAATTTCAAACTCTACATCACTTTCTGGAGAGTTATACGCAAACTAGTGCGTAAACGTACTCAGTTTAATGCGAGAAATACTCCGGAACATCAACATATACTCAACATACCTTAAATAACCTTTACATAACTTAGAAATAAGTTTTAAAGGCTTTGGTATGGCAAAAACAAGTTAATTCGACTACAGGGACTAAATATGACAAACTGCGAAAGTATGTCAATTTGAACTGTAACGAACATTCCGGAACATAACCATAAGTTAAACACACCTTAAATATCCTTTACATAGCTTAGAAATAGGCTTTGAGGGGTTCGGTGTGCTAAAATAAACTTTTGGGTCATTCAGGGACTAAAAGTGTCAAAAAGTGCACAAGTTTGCATTTTCGCGCATAACTTACGTTCTGAATACATCCGGACATCCAAAAATTTATGTGAGCATGACTATATTATATTTTAGTGTTCGCCTTAAGAAAAATCCATTCGTCGTGTCATTTGGATCGTTTTTCGCGCTTATGCGCATTTAGTCGTAATTAAGCGAACATCGCGTTCGTACGACCAAACGAACCATCACCCGGCATAATTTTTAGCATGTTTCATGTCCACAATGTTTAGGCAACATTTTAGGGCCTTAAAGTTGGCTTTACGGGCCTTAGAAGTGTCGGAAAAGGCCTTAAACACGTGCAGGGACTGAAACTGTCATTTTTCAAACATATTTGCGGATCAGAAGGGTCAGGCGGCCCGCATTGTGTTTGCCTGATCCTGAAGCGGGCCGCTTCCCACTATCAGACCAGATTAAATGTTTTTAATCACAAGTTGCAGCCATTTGATCCTCCACCACATGTTCTAAACTTGCTTAGTCACTAGATAAGGATCATATTTAGCTTCCACAACATTGTGACAAGTGTACGGACTAGATCTTTTCCCCTTTTCCAAGAAACGATCCTAACGGTTACCCGAAAACTATAAATACCCCACCCCCCATTGTTCATAATCACTAGAAATTTGATTTGAGAAACTCTAAGTTGAAACATTAGTTTCATACCTGAGATTTTCGAATCGAGTTTAGCATTCGGGGACCCTTCGTAAGTATTCTTTCGTTCTTTTCCTTATTTTTACTGCTTTTCGAGTCAGAAAGTCAAACTTTGTTTGACTTTCAGCGTTGACCAGTAATGGTCAATGCGAAGTTCGTTTGAACTTCGCAACGTGATTGTAATCACGATGGTCATAGTCCCTTGGGACTATGCCTACTGATTACCACGTTGTCTAGGGTCGTAGGGTAGGCGATCTAATAAATCGCCTATACCTTCGAACCCGACCCAGTTTGGTCGATCATTAGGATCCGACCAAACACATTAGGTGACCATAGTAGGTAGGGAATAACCTTCCGAGGTTATACCCTATGGTCACATCGTTTAAGTAGTTGTATGATAGGTAGTTTATATGCCTTAGGTAAATTACCAGAATACCCTTTTCATGCATAATTGGTAATTTAGCATATATAACCTAAACTTTTGCCACATAACTGATTATGTAACATGTTTAGGCATATAACACTTGTCATAGGACTAGTTAGGCGGTCCAAACGCGTTTTACGCGCACGATGCGTTAAAGTAGCATAAGCTACCTAAACGGATCGTAATGGGTCGATAAGACTTAGGTCAAGTTTCATTTAGCATATAGGCTTTGTTAAACCATATCACATGAGTTCCTACACTCATTTGGTTTACAAACCCTAATGCTACCCAGTCTTCCGATTTAGGTCCGGTTTATTAACATAGTTACCTATATTAGGTGCCGTTTGATTCCGTGATCTATAGCATTACTCGGTGGTTATCTTTAGACAACTGAGCAATCTCAAGTGAGTACATAGACCCCTCTTTTACTGTTTCCAAACTGTTTTGGGGTGGAACACATGTGCCTACTTGTTACTTTAATGCTTTCCGTTTTCACATCATATACATACTATGTTCGTTAGTACATTATAGTACATGATTTCAATACATTTTATGCTAGGTGTGCCCATTGTGTGCATTACTTAGTACATCGTTTTACATGACATTTCATGCTAGGTGTGCCCATTGTGTGCATTACTTAGTACATCGTTTTACATGACATTTCATGCTAGGTGTGCCCATTGTGTGCATTACTTAGTACATTGTTTTACATTACATTTCATGCTAGGTGTGCCCATTGTGTGCATTACTTAGTACATTGTTTTACATTACATTTCATGCTAGGTGTGCCCATTGTGTGCATTACTTGGTACATTGTTTTACATTACATTTCATGCTAGGTGTGCCCATTGTGTGCATTACTTAGTACATCGTTTTACATTACATTTTCACGCTATGTATGTTCATTTGATTACATACTTAGTGCATCACATGCCTCCATTTTTGGTATAACATTTGGTTTGTTTAACATGGGACAATACATTCATTAACATTGATCATGCCATTCGTTAGTAGGTAGTGGTACCATAGGAATTGACAACTCCCATTCCGGACATCCCAGGGAAAGGGGACAGAAAGGAATGACCGAATTCGATATACATAATTTAGATAAATCTTTAATTTGTTTAAGGGTTTATCGCCTCAGTCTCAAGGCTTGGATGTATGCATTTTAACAATACCGCATAAATGTTTGTATCAGTATAGCATGCATTTGTTACACACAACATGACTTTGATTTAAACTGTGTTTTACTTCAATACCTTGTTGTTGTGCATTTTACATATGGTTTAGTTGATACATTTCACTTACCATACATGACATTTTGGTTACACATTACATGATCTACATTGAACTTAAACATTTTGACATTGATATACACATTTGGTGGTTTACATTGGACATAGACATTTTGACATGGTTTACACAATAACACTTGACAATTGGTTTGTACATGAACATTTTACATCTTTATGGTTTGGTTTGATTAAGTGATTAAGTAACGATACGTGTGTAATATGATACAAACATGGTGGATACGCCGCTGGTACTTCCTATATATAAGTGTTTGTATAATATTACATAGCGTAACGTTATTTGAATCATTTCAGTTTGATACATATAACATTTTATACAAATAACATACTTTTCATAAGACATTGTTTTACAACCAACTTATCTTATACAAACTCATTTTACATGGTTATTCATTTAACCTTACATTTACTGATCTTATCGTTTTTCAAATGATTTACAAGACAAAGCATATTACAAGGTTCATGACTAAACATTTTCTCAAATACAAGTCATGAATCCTATTTTCACAAACCTATGTATCTCACAGGCATTTTTATGCTGACGTACCTATTTTCACATGTGTTTTCAGGTGCTTTTCCATAGGATGTTGATCATGATACTAGGGCGGACCTGTGCCTTAGAGCTTTAAAAGAAGATAGACTATGTTTAATTATGTTCTGAACTCTTTAAATTCCTGTTCGAAACAATGTAACACCTTTGTTTATAAATAAAATACAACTTTGTATGCCATGGTTATGAAACAATTAATTCTGTCGCGACACGCCCCGATGTTTCCGCCGCGATTTGTTGTTTTACGCGGTCGGGGTGTGACAGAAGAGTTGGTATCAGAGCCAATGGTTATAGGGAATTAGGTTATTAGTAATACTTTGACCTAGACTATAACTTTTCTAGGAACCTAACACAAGTTATCTTGTGTTTAGATCTTAAAACATGTACATCACCTATCCTTAGGTGATTAACAAAACAAGGAACCAAAATTTTTCCGAAACGATTTTTGAAAAACAATCATCTGTTTTTGAATAAATTTTTACAAGGTTTTGAACCCTCAATTGTAAGGTTTTAAACCCTCTGTTACATGGTTTTGAACCCTTTTCAGTATTGGTTTTTGGCCTTGTGCCTTCAAATTTTCAAAATCTCGTCAAACGTTTTGGGTTTTAAATAATGTGAACATGTGCAAACTGGAAGGGTGAATGCCTGTATTCTGAGTTTTCTGTCTAGGCAAGCACTTCGTATACATCTCAACCAGACGCGAGACCAGTTGTGCTTACCTGGGAATTCTTGGGATGAGTGTTCACTTATAGGCGAGCATGTCTTCATTATACATTATTTTTGACCCATTTACTTTGATTAGTCACTGTGTGTCGTTTGTTTGCTTTGTGATACGGACGAATGACCACCATCTTTGCTTTTGTTGATTTTGTTTCATCTCATTCTCTTCATCCAATCATCTCACTCGTTTCCTTTCATGTTTTCCTCTTTTAGAATGCCTCCTCGACGCGAAAATCAGATAGCAACTGCCGAGCTGGCAGAAATTATTGCGCAGCAGATGGCTGCTCAATTCCCAAATCTCTTTGCTCAATGGAATCAAGCCAACAACAACAACAATGTTCCATGCAAATACAAGGATTTTAACCAGGCAAAACCACTCAAGTTTAGTGGTTCTGAGGGAGCGACTGGGCTTCTTCAGTGGTTCGAGAGCATAGAGAATACTTTTCGCCATGTGCAGTGTCCGGATAATCGCAAGGTCGAGTTCTCCTCGAGCGTATTTCAGAAGAGGGCTTTGACATGGTGGAACGGTGTTATGAGAGACCGGGGTGCAGAAGTTGCTCTCGCACAGACATGGGCTGAACTTAGAGCCCTTATGATGAGGGAATTCTGTCCTCGCCATGAACAGCGAGCGTTGGAGAAGGAGTTTGATGTTTTGAAGCAAGATAGTGGTGAGCACAGGGCTTATACTGATCGGTTTGAAGAATTGAGTCTGCTTTGCCCAACAATGGTCACCCCACTCGACAAGGCTATCGAGAGATACATCGATGGCCTACCTGACTCGGTACAAGACATTCTTACTGGTAGTGAACCTGCCACACTCCGTCAGGCGATCGAGTTATCAGCGACATTGACCGAGTCGCAGATTAGAAAGGGAAAGCTACACAGGAAGGGTGACAAGGGCAAGAAGCAGTCGGCTGACAAGGAAGATAGCAAGAAAGGTCAAAACTTGAATGGAAAGAACTCTGGTTCTTCGAAGAGGTCAAGGAAGCGTAAGGCTTCCCAGAATTTTGCTATCACTGCCCAAGCTAATCTGGCAGCTCCCAACCAACCCGCACAGCTTCCAGCAAAGAAACCCTATACAGGGAATGCACCTTTGTGCAATAGATGCAACAGTCACCACCAGCCACAACTTCCATGCCGTTTCTGTACTAACTGTGGGAAATCAGGCCATCTCGCCAATGTTTGTCGATCTGCTCAGAATCCCGCGGTTCAGAACCCGGCTCAACAAGTTGCTCAGCCTCCTGCTCCGCAACAGGGTCAAGCGGCACGACCACAATACCCACCAGGTGCTTGTTATAATTGTGGGGATCTGACCCACTATAGAAACCGGTGCCCAAGGCTAGCCAACCAGAACCAGAACCAGAACCAGAATCCGGCTCCGGCTCGAGGCCGAGTTTTTAACATGAATGCCCAAGAGGCACAGGCTGACGATAATGTGGTGAACGGTACGTTCTTCATTAATAATCAGCCTGCATCTGTTCTTTTCGATTCCGGTGCCGATAAGAGTTTCGTGTCTTTGTCCTTTGAGCAAATGCTTCGCGTGTCTAGAACGAAACTAGGCAAATCTTTGACAGTAGAGGTTGCTAGTGGTGAACCCATTATTCTTGATTCTGTTCTTCGCAACTGCCAGTTGAATCTTAACGACCATCTTTTTCCTATTGACCTCGCGCCTATGCAACTTGGAAGCTTCGACGTTATTGTGGGAATGGATTGGTTATCCAAGCATCACGCAGAGATAGTTTGTTCTAAGAAGATTGTTCGTGTGCCACTTTCGACAGGCGAGATCCTGCAAGTTCAAGGTGAGAAGCCTACCGGTGGTCTCAAACTCATGTCTTGTTTTAAAGCTCTGAAGTATCTGCAGAAGAACTATGTGGCCTTCTTAGCACATGTTACAGAAGATAAAGGCAAGGGTAAGGCTATTTCAGATATTCCTGTCGTTCGGGATTATTCTGAAGTGTTCCCTGAAGATTTATCTGGTCTACCTCCAGCACGCCAAGTCGAGTTCCGCATTGATCTCGTACCTGGTGCAAATCCCATTGCCAGAGCTCCATATCGTCTTGCACCGTCTGAGATGCAAGAGTTGTCTAAGCAGCTTCAGGAGCTCTCTGACAAAGGTTTTATCCGTCCTAGTTTTTCACCTTGGGGTGCTCCCGTTCTTTTTGTCAAGAAGAAGGATGGATCCTTTAGGATGTGTATCGATTATCGTGAGCTTAACAAGCTTACCATCAAGAATCGATATCCCCTACCTCGCATCGATGATCTCTTTGATCAGTTACAAGGTGCTTCTTATTTTTCGAAGATTAATCTGCGATCTGGATATCATCAACTTCGGGTGCAAGAAGAAGACATTCCGAAGACAGCGTTCCGCACTCGTTATGGGCATTATGAATTCACAGTCATGCCATTCGGTTTGACTAATGCTCCTGCTGTCTTCATGGACTTAATGAATAGGGTCTGCAAACCTTATTTGGATCAGTTCGTCATTGTTTTTATCGATGACATCTTGATTTACTCTAAGACGCGAGCTGATCACGAGCAGCATCTTCGTCTTACTCTGGAACTCCTGAAGAAAGAGCAACTTTTCGCCAAATTCTCCAAGTGCGAATTTTGGCTTAAAGAAGTTCAATTTTTGGGACACATTATCAACGAACAGGGTATTCATGTAGATCCCTCCAAGATCAGTGCGATTAAGGATTGGGATACGCCTACTACTCCTACTGAAGTTCGTTCATTTCTTGGTCTAGCGGGTTATTATCGCCGCTTCATTGAAAACTTCTCTAAGATTGCAGTTCCTCTAACTGCTCTAACTCAGAAGAAAATGCCCTTTTACTGGGGATTCAAACAAGAGGAAGCTTTTCAACACTTGAAGCAGAAGCTTTGCGATGCGCCTGTTCTATCATTGCCCGAGGGTGATGATGATTTTGTCGTGTATTGTGATGCATCTAAATTGGGTCTTGGCTGTGTTCTGATGCAAAGGAACAAAGTCATAGCCTATGCATCAAGACAATTGAAGATACATGAGAAGAACTACACCACTCATGATCTTGAGTTGGGTGCAGTTGTCTTTGCTCTCAAGATCTGGAGACACTATTTGTACGGTACAAAATGTGTGGTTTTCACTGACCACAAAAGTCTTCAGCATATCTTCAACCAGAAAGAACTCAACATGAGACAGCGACGTTGGGTTGAGCTTTTAAACGACTACGACTGCGAAATTCGCTACCATCCTGGTAAGGCGAATGTCGTAGCTGATGCATTGAGTCGTAAGGAACGTACTAAGCTTCATTGTGTACGTGTTCAATCTGTTACTCAAGCTCGATCCGATATTCAAGCACGCATTTCTCAGGCTCAACAATCTTGTGTTTCACAAGGTTTTATGGATAAGGAATTTCCCTATCACATAACGCCTGCTCTGGAACTGAAGGACAATGGGTCATATTACTTCATGGACCGTTTATGGGTCCCAAGCCAGGATGATCTTCGTACCTTGCTTATGGATGAAGCCCATAAGTCTCGTTATTCTATTCATCCGGGCTCAGATAAAATGTATAAGGACCTTCGTACTCACTATTAGTGGCCTGGTATGAAGAAAGACATTGCCTTATACGTATCAAAATGCCTTACTTGTCTTAAGGTTAAGGCTGAACATCAGCGTCCTTCGGGTTTATTGGAGCAACCAGAGATCCCAGTTTGGAAATGGGAAAACATTACTATGGATCTTGTTACCAAACTCCCGTGCACAAAGAAAGGTCATGATGCCATCTGGGTAGTCGTTGATCGTCTTACAAAGTCAGCACATTTCTTGCCAATCCGCGAGGATTTTCCTACTGACAGACTTGCTCAAATCTATGTAGATGAAATTGTGGCTAGACATGGTGTTCCTTTGAACATCATTTCTGACAGAGATGCTCGTTTCACTTCTCATTTTTGGAGAACCATGCAATCTGCCATGGGGACCCAACTTAATCTGAGCACAGCTTATCATCCGCAAACGGATGGTCAATCTGAGAGAACAATCCAGACTCTGGAGGATATGCTAAGAGCTTGTGTGATCGATTTTGGTGGTAGCTGGGATTCACATCTTAAATTGATTGAATTCTCCTACAACAACAGTTATCACACTAGCATCAAAATGGCTCCTTTCGAGGCTCTCTATGGTCGAAAATGTCGTTCACCAGTCTGCTGGAATGAGATTGGCGAGGCTCAAATTACTGGACCTGCCCTCATTCTAGAGACAACTGACAAGGTCAAGAAAGTTCGTGATAACCTTCAGGCAGCTAGAAGCCGTCAGAAGATTTACGCGGACCCAAAACGCAAACCCTTGGAATTTCAAGTCGGTGATCGTGTATTACTTAAGGTCTCACCTTGGAAAGGTGTGATCAGATTTGGAAAGAAAGGAAAACTTGCACCTAGATACGTTGGACCATTCAAGATCGTCGAAAGAATCGGAAAGGTGGCCTACAGACTTGAGTTACCTCCTGAACTTGGAAATGTTCATCCAACTTTTCACGTGTCCAATCTCAAGAAGTGTTCAGCTGATGAAAACTTCTCCATACCGCTTGACGAAATTCGTGTTGGCAAAACACTGAAATTTGTTGAGAAACCAGTGGAAATCATGGAACGTGAAGTCAAGTGGCTTAAACGCAAGCGCATTCCTTTGGTCAAAGTTCGCTGGGAAGCTAAACGTGGACCTGAGTTTACTTGGGAACGCGAAGATCAAATGAAGGCGAAATATCCACATCTTTTTCCTCGAGTTTCCTCTAAATAAATTTCGGGACGAAATTTCCACAAGTAGGGGAGACTGTAACAACTGTGCTTGTAATCACTATGAACAATTCTATTATCAATAAAACAATGTTATTTGATCACAATGTTTGTTTTGTTATGTTTTACATTTTTCATGTTTTGACTTTTGTTCAATTTCAAACTCTACATCACTTTCTGGAGAGTTATACGCAAACTAGTGCGTAAACGTACTCAGTTTAATGCGAGAAATACTCCGGAACATCAACATATACTCAACATACCTTAAATAACCTTTACATAACTTAGAAATAAGTTTTAAAGGCTTTGGTATGGCAAAAACAAGTTAATTCGACTACAGGGACTAAATATGACAAACTGCGAAAGTATGTCAATTTGAACTGTAACGAACATTCCGGAACATAACCATAAGTTAAACACACCTTAAATATCCTTTACATAGCTTAGAAATAGGCTTTGAGGGGTTCGGTGTGCTAAAATAAACTTTTGGGTCATTCAGGGACTAAAAGTGTCAAAAAGTGCACAAGTTTGCATTTTCGCGCATAACTTACGTTCTGAATACATCCGGACATCCAAAAATTTATGTGAGCATGACTATATTATATTTTAGTGTTCGCCTTAAGAAAAATCCATTCGTCGTGTCATTTGGATCGTTTTTCGCGCTTATGCGCATTTAGTCGTAATTAAGCGAACATCGCGTTCGTACGACCAAACGAACCATCACCCGGCATAATTTTTAGCATGTTTCATGTCCACAATGTTTAGGCAACATTTTAGGGCCTTAAAGTTGGCTTTACGGGCCTTAGAAGTGTCGGAAAAGGCCTTAAACACGTGCAGGGACTGAAACTGTCATTTTTCAAACATATTTGCGGATCAGAAGGGTCAGGCGGCCCGCATTGTGTTTGCCTGATCCTGAAGCGGGCCGCTTCCCACTATCAGACCAGATTAAATGTTTTTAATCACAAGTTGCAGCCATTTGATCCTCCACCACATGTTCTAAACTTGCTTAGTCACTAGATAAGGATCATATTTAGCTTCCACAACATTGTGACAAGTGTACGGACTAGATCTTTTCCCCTTTTCCAAGAAACGATCCTAACGGTTACCCGAAAACTATAAATACCCCACCCCCCATTGTTCATAATCACTAGAAATTTGATTTGAGAAACTCTAAGTTGAAACATTAGTTTCATACCTGAGATTTTCGAATCGAGTTTAGCATTCGGGGACCCTTCGTAAGTATTCTTTCGTTCTTTTCCTTATTTTTACTGCTTTTCGAGTCAGAAAGTCAAACTTTGTTTGACTTTCAGCGTTGACCAGTAATGGTCAATGCGAAGTTCGTTTGAACTTCGCAACGTGATTGTAATCACGATGGTCATAGTCCCTTGGGACTATGCCTACTGATTACCACGTTGTCTAGGGTCGTAGGGTAGGCGATCTAATAAATCGCCTATACCTTCGAACCCGACCCAGTTTGGTCGATCATTAGGATCCGACCAAACACATTAGGTGACCATAGTAGGTAGGGAATAACCTTCCGAGGTTATACCCTATGGTCACATCGTTTAAGTAGTTGTATGATAGGTAGTTTATATGCCTTAGGTAAATTACCAGAATACCCTTTTCATGCATAATTGGTAATTTAGCATATATAACCTAAACTTTTGCCACATAACTGATTATGTAACATGTTTAGGCATATAACACTTGTCATAGGACTAGTTAGGCGGTCCAAACGCGTTTTACGCGCACGATGCGTTAAAGTAGCATAAGCTACCTAAACGGATCGTAATGGGTCGATAAGACTTAGGTCAAGTTTCATTTAGCATATAGGCTTTGTTAAACCATATCACATGAGTTCCTACACTCATTTGGTTTACAAACCCTAATGCTACCCAGTCTTCCGATTTAGGTCCGGTTTATTAACATAGTTACCTATATTAGGTGCCGTTTGATTCCGTGATCTATAGCATTACTCGGTGGTTATCTTTAGACAACTGAGCAATCTCAAGTGAGTACATAGACCCCTCTTTTACTGTTTCCAAACTGTTTTGGGGTGGAACACATGTGCCTACTTGTTACTTTAATGCTTTCCGTTTTCACATCATATACATACTATGTTCGTTAGTACATTATAGTACATGATTTCAATACATTTTATGCTAGGTGTGCCCATTGTGTGCATTACTTAGTACATCGTTTTACATGACATTTCATGCTAGGTGTGCCCATTGTGTGCATTACTTAGTACATCGTTTTACATGACATTTCATGCTAGGTGTGCCCATTGTGTGCATTACTTAGTACATTGTTTTACATTACATTTCATGCTAGGTGTGCCCATTGTGTGCATTACTTAGTACATTGTTTTACATTACATTTCATGCTAGGTGTGCCCATTGTGTGCATTACTTGGTACATTGTTTTACATTACATTTCATGCTAGGTGTGCCCATTGTGTGCATTACTTAGTACATCGTTTTACATTACATTTTCACGCTATGTATGTTCATTTGATTACATACTTAGTGCATCACATGCCTCCATTTTTGGTATAACATTTGGTTTGTTTAACATGGGACAATACATTCATTAACATTGATCATGCCATTCGTTAGTAGGTAGTGGTACCATAGGAATTGACAACTCCCATTCCGGACATCCCAGGGAAAGGGGACAGAAAGGAATGACCGAATTCGATATACATAATTTAGATAAATCTTTAATTTGTTTAAGGGTTTATCGCCTCAGTCTCAAGGCTTGGATGTATGCATTTTAACAATACCGCATAAATGTTTGTATCAGTATAGCATGCATTTGTTACACACAACATGACTTTGATTTAAACTGTGTTTTACTTCAATACCTTGTTGTTGTGCATTTTACATATGGTTTAGTTGATACATTTCACTTACCATACATGACATTTTGGTTACACATTACATGATCTACATTGAACTTAAACATTTTGACATTGATATACACATTTGGTGGTTTACATTGGACATAGACATTTTGACATGGTTTACACAATAACACTTGACAATTGGTTTGTACATGAACATTTTACATCTTTATGGTTTGGTTTGATTAAGTGATTAAGTAACGATACGTGTGTAATATGATACAAACATGGTGGATACGCCGCTGGTACTTCCTATATATAAGTGTTTGTATAATATTACATAGCGTAACGTTATTTGAATCATTTCAGTTTGATACATATAACATTTTATACAAATAACATACTTTTCATAAGACATTGTTTTACAACCAACTTATCTTATACAAACTCATTTTACATGGTTATTCATTTAACCTTACATTTACTGATCTTATCGTTTTTCAAATGATTTACAAGACAAAGCATATTACAAGGTTCATGACTAAACATTTTCTCAAATACAAGTCATGAATCCTATTTTCACAAACCTATGTATCTCACAGGCATTTTTATGCTGACGTACCTATTTTCACATGTGTTTTCAGGTGCTTTTCCATAGGATGTTGATCATGATACTAGGGCGGACCTGTGCCTTAGAGCTTTAAAAGAAGATAGACTATGTTTAATTATGTTCTGAACTCTTTAAATTCCTGTTCGAAACAATGTAACACCTTTTTTTATAAATAAAATACAACTTTGTATGCCATGGTTATGAAACAATTAATTCTGTCGCGACACGCCCCGATGTTTCCGCCGCGATTTGTTGTTTTACGCGGTCGGGGTGTGACAGAAGAGTTGGTATCAGAGCCAATGGTTATAGGGAATTAGGTTATTAGTAATACTTTGACCTAGACTATAACTTTTCTAGGAACCTAACACAAGTTATCTTGTGTTTAGATCTTAAAACATGTACATCACCTATCCTTAGGTGATTAACAAAACAAGGAACCAAAATTTTTCCGAAACGATTTTTGAAAAACAATCATCTGTTTTTGAATAAATTTTTACAAGGTTTTGAACCCTCAATTGTAAGGTTTTAAACCCTCTGTTACATGGTTTTGAACCCTTTTCAGTATTGGTTTTTGGCCTTGTGCCTTCAAATTTTCAAAATCTCGTCAAACGTTTTGGGTTTTAAATAATGTGAACATGTGCAAACTGGAAGGGTGAATGCCTGTATTCTGAGTTTTCTGTCTAGGCAAGCACTTCGTATACATCTCAACCAGACGCGAGACCAGTTGTGCTTACCTGGGAATTCTTGGGATGAGTGTTCACTTATAGGCGAGCATGTCTTCATTATACATTATTTTTGACCCATTTACTTTGATTAGTCACTGTGTGTCGTTTGTTTGCTTTGTGATACGGACGAATGACCACCATCTTTGCTTTTGTTGATTTTGTTTCATCTCATTCTCTTCATCCAATCATCTCACTCGTTTCCTTTCATGTTTTCCTCTTTTAGAATGCCTCCTCGACGCGAAAATCAGATAGCAACTGCCGAGCTGGCAGAAATTATTGCGCAGCAGATGGCTGCTCAATTCCCAAATCTCTTTGCTCAATGGAATCAAGCCAACAACAACAACAATGTTCCATGCAAATACAAGGATTTTAACCAGGCAAAACCACTCAAGTTTAGTGGTTCTGAGGGAGCGACTGGGCTTCTTCAGTGGTTCGAGAGCATAGAGAATACTTTTCGCCATGTGCAGTGTCCGGATAATCGCAAGGTCGAGTTCTCCTCGAGCGTATTTCAGAAGAGGGCTTTGACATGGTGGAACGGTGTTATGAGAGACCGGGGTGCAGAAGTTGCTCTCGCACAGACATGGGCTGAACTTAGAGCCCTTATGATGAGGGAATTCTGTCCTCGCCATGAACAGCGAGCGTTGGAGAAGGAGTTTGATGTTTTGAAGCAAGATAGTGGTGAGCACAGGGCTTATACTGATCGGTTTGAAGAATTGAGTCTGCTTTGCCCAACAATGGTCACCCCACTCGACAAGGCTATCGAGAGATACATCGATGGCCTACCTGACTCGGTACAAGACATTCTTACTGGTAGTGAACCTGCCACACTCCGTCAGGCGATCGAGTTATCAGCGACATTGACTGAGTCGCAGATTAGAAAGGGAAAGCTACACAGGAAGGGTGACAAGGGCAAGAAGCAGTCGGCTGACAAGGAAGATAGCAAGAAAGGTCAAAACTTGAATGGAAAGAACTCTGGTTCTTCGAAGAGGTCAAGGAAGCGTAAGGCTTCCCAGAATTTTGCTATCACTGCCCAAGCTAATCTGGCAGCTCCCAACCAACCCGCACAGCTTCCAGCAAAGAAACCCTATACAGGGAATGCACCTTTGTGCAATAGATGCAACAGTCACCACCAGCCACAACTTCCATGCCGTTTCTGTACTAACTGTGGGAAATCAGGCCATCTCGCCAATGTTTGTCGATCTGCTCAGAATCCCGCGGTTCAGAACCCGGCTCAACAAGTTGCTCAGCCTCCTGCTCCGCAACAGGGTCAAGCGGCACGACCACAATACCCACCAGGTGCTTGTTATAATTGTGGGGATCTGACCCACTATAGAAACCGGTGCCCAAGGCTAGCCAACCAGAACCAGAACCAGAACCAGAATCCGGCTCCGGCTCGAGGCCGAGTTTTTAACATGAATGCCCAAGAGGCACAGGCTGACGATAATGTGGTGAACGGTACGTTCTTCATTAATAATCAGCCTGCATCTGTTCTTTTCGATTCCGGTGCCGATAAGAGTTTCGTGTCTTTGTCCTTTGAGCAAATGCTTCGCGTGTCTAGAACGAAACTAGGCAAATCTTTGACAGTAGAGGTTGCTAGTGGTGAACCCATTATTCTTGATTCTGTTCTTCGCAACTGCCAGTTGAATCTTAACGACCATCTTTTTCCTATTGACCTCGCGCCTATGCAACTTGGAAGCTTCGACGTTATTGTGGGAATGGATTGGTTATCCAAGCATCACGCAGAGATAGTTTGTTCTAAGAAGATTGTTCGTGTGCCACTTTCGACAGGCGAGATCCTGCAAGTTCAAGGTGAGAAGCCTACCGGTGGTCTCAAACTCATGTCTTGTTTTAAAGCTCTGAAGTATCTGCAGAAGAACTATGTGGCCTTCTTAGCACATGTTACAGAAGATAAAGGCAAGGGTAAGGCTATTTCAGATATTCCTGTCGTTCGGGATTATTCTGAAGTGTTCCCTGAAGATTTACCTGGTCTACCTCCAGCACGCCAAGTCGAGTTCCGCATTGATCTCGTACCTGGTGCAAATCCCATTGCCAGAGCTCCATATCGTCTTGCACCGTCTGAGATGCAAGAGTTGTCTAAGCAGCTTCAGGAGCTCTCTGACAAAGGTTTTATCCGTCCTAGTTTTTCACCTTGGGGTGCTCCCGTTCTTTTTGTCAAGAAGAAGGATGGATCCTTTAGGATGTGTATCGATTATCGTGAGCTTAACAAGCTTACCATCAAGAATCGATATCCCCTACCTCGCATCGATGATCTCTTTGATCAGTTACAAGGTGCTTCTTATTTTTCGAAGATTGATCTGCGATCTGGATATCATCAACTTCGGGTGCAAGAAGAAGACATTCCGAAGACAGCGTTCCGCACTCGTTATGGGCATTATGAATTCACAGTCATGCCATTCGGTTTGACTAATGCTCCTGCTGTCTTCATGGACTTAATGAATAGGGTCTGCAAACCTTATTTGGATCAGTTCGTCATTGTTTTTATCGATGACATCTTGATTTACTCTAAGACGCGAGCTGATCACGAGCAGCATCTTCGTCTTACTCTGGAACTCCTGAAGAAAGAGCAACTTTTCGCCAAATTCTCCAAGTGCGAATTTTGGCTTAAAGAAGTTCAATTTTTGGGACACATTATCAACGAACAGGGTATTCATGTAGATCCCTCCAAGATCAGTGCGATTAAGGATTGGGATACGCCTACTACTCCTACTGAAGTTCGTTCATTTCTTGGTCTAGCGGGTTATTATCGCCGCTTCATTGAAAACTTCTCTAAGATTGCAGTTCCTCTAACTGCTCTAACTCAGAAGAAAATGCCCTTTTACTGGGGATTCAAACAAGAGGAAGCTTTTCAACACTTGAAGCAGAAGCTTTGCGATGCGCCTGTTCTATCATTGCCCGAGGGTGATGATGATTTTGTCGTGTATTGTGATGCATCTAAATTGGGTCTTGGCTGTGTTCTGATGCAAAGGAACAAAGTCATAGCCTATGCATCAAGACAATTGAAGATACATGAGAAGAACTACACCACTCATGATCTTGAGTTGGGTGCAGTTGTCTTTGCTCTCAAGATCTGGAGACACTATTTGTACGGTACAAAATGTGTGGTTTTCACTGACCACAAAAGTCTTCAGCATATCTTCAACCAGAAAGAACTCAACATGAGACAGCGACGTTGGGTTGAGCTTTTAAACGACTACGACTGCGAAATTCGCTACCATCCTGGTAAGGCGAATGTCGTAGCTGATGCATTGAGTCGTAAGGAACGTACTAAGCTTCATTGTGTACGTGTTCAATCTGTTACTCAAGCTCGATCCGATATTCAAGCACGCATTTCTCAGGCTCAACAATCTTGTGTTTCACAAGGTTTTATGGATAAGGAATTTCCCTATCACATAACGCCTGCTCTGGAACTGAAGGACAATGGGTCATATTACTTCATGGACCGTTTATGGGTCCCAAGCCAGGATGATCTTCGTACCTTGCTTATGGATGAAGCCCATAAGTCTCGTTATTCTATTCATCCGGGCTCAGATAAAATGTATAAGGACCTTCGTACTCACTATTAGTGGCCTGGTATGAAGAAAGACATTGCCTTATACGTATCAAAATGCCTTACTTGTCTTAAGGTTAAGGCTGAACATCAGCGTCCTTCGGGTTTATTGGAGCAACCAGAGATCCCAGTTTGGAAATGGGAAAACATTACTATGGATCTTGTTACCAAACTCCCGTGCACAAAGAAAGGTCATGATGCCATCTGGGTAGTCGTTGATCGTCTTACAAAGTCAGCACATTTCTTGCCAATCCGCGAGGATTTTCCTACTGACAGACTTGCTCAAATCTATGTAGATGAAATTGTGGCTAGACATGGTGTTCCTTTGAACATCATTTCTGACAGAGATGCTCGTTTCACTTCTCATTTTTGGAGAACCATGCAATCTGCCATGGGGACCCAACTTAATCTGAGCACAGCTTATCATCCGCAAACGGATGGTCAATCTGAGAGAACAATCCAGACTCTGGAGGATATGCTAAGAGCTTGTGTGATCGATTTTGGTGGTAGCTGGGATTCACATCTTAAATTGATTGAATTCTCCTACAACAACAGTTATCACACTAGCATCAAAATGGCTCCTTTCGAGGCTCTCTATGGTCGAAAATGTCGTTCACCAGTCTGCTGGAATGAGATTGGCGAGGCTCAAATTACTGGACCTGCCCTCATTCTAGAGACAACTGACAAGGTCAAGAAAGTTCGTGATAACCTTCAGGCAGCTAGAAGCCGTCAGAAGATTTACGCGGACCCAAAACGCAAACCCTTGGAATTTCAAGTCGGTGATCGTGTATTACTTAAGGTCTTACCTTGGAAAGGTGTGATCAGATTTGGAAAGAAAGGAAAACTTGCACCTAGATACGTTGGACCATTCAAGATCGTCGAAAGAATCGGAAAGGTGGCCTACAGACTTGAGTTACCTCCTGAACTTGGAAATGTTCATCCAACTTTTCACGTGTCCAATCTCAAGAAGTGTTCAGCTGATGAAAACTTCTCCATACCGCTTGACGAAATTCGTGTTGGCAAAACACTGAAATTTGTTGAGAAACCAGTGGAAATCATGGAACGTGAAGTCAAGTGGCTTAAACGCAAGCGCATTCCTTTGGTCAAAGTTCGCTGGGAAGCTAAACGTGGACCTGAGTTTACTTGGGAACGCGAAGATCAAATGAAGGCGAAATATCCACATCTTTTTCCTCGAGTTTCCTCTAAATAAATTTCGGGACGAAATTTCCACAAGTAGGGGAGACTGTAACAACTGTGCTTGTAATCACTATGAACAATTCTATTATCAATAAAACAATGTTATTTGATCACAATGTTTGTTTTGTTATGTTTTACATTTTTCATGTTTTGACTTTTGTTCAATTTCAAACTCTACATCACTTTCTGGAGAGTTATACGCAAACTAGTGCGTAAACGTACTCAGTTTAATGCGAGAAATACTCCGGAACATCAACATATACTCAACATACCTTAAATAACCTTTACATAACTTAGAAATAAGTTTTAAAGGCTTTGGTATGGCAAAAACAAGTTAATTCGACTACAGGGACTAAATATGACAAACTGCGAAAGTATGTCAATTTGAACTGTAACGAACATTCCGGAACATAACCATAAGTTAAACACACCTTAAATATCCTTTACATAGCTTAGAAATAGGCTTTGAGGGGTTCGGTGTGCTAAAATAAACTTTTGGGTCATTCAGGGACTAAAAGTGTCAAAAAGTGCACAAGTTTGCATTTTCGCGCATAACTTACGTTCTGAATACATCCGGACATCCAAAAATTTATGTGAGCATGACTATATTATATTTTAGTGTTCGCCTTAAGAAAAATCCATTCGTCGTGTCATTTGGATCGTTTTTCGCGCTTATGCGCATTTAGTCGTAATTAAGCGAACATCGCGTTCGTACGACCAAACGAACCATCACCCGGCATAATTTTTAGCATGTTTCATGTCCACAATGTTTAGGCAACATTTTAGGGCCTTAAAGTTGGCTTTACGGGCCTTAGAAGTGTCGGAAAAGGCCTTAAACACGTGCAGGGACTGAAACTGTCATTTTTCAAACATATTTGCGGATCAGAAGGGTCAGGCGGCCCGCATTGTGTTTGCCTGATCCTGAAGCGGGCCGCTTCCCACTATCAGACCAGATTAAATGTTTTTAATCACAAGTTGCAGCCATTTGATCCTCCACCACATGTTCTAAACTTGCTTAGTCACTAGATAAGGATCATATTTAGCTTCCACAACATTGTGACAAGTGTACGAACTAGATCTTTTCCCCTTTTCCAAGAAACGATCCTAACGGTTACCCGAAAACTATAAATACCCCACCCCCCATTGTTCATAATCACTAGAAATTTGATTTGAGAAACTCTAAGTTGAAACATTAGTTTCATACCTGAGATTTTCGAATCGAGTTTAGCATTCGGGGACCCTTCGTAAGTATTCTTTCGTTCTTTTCCTTATTTTTACTGCTTTTCGAGTCAGAAAGTCAAACTTTGTTTGACTTTCAGCGTTGACCAGTAATGGTCAATGCGAAGTTCGTTTGAACTTCGCAACGTGATTGTAATCACGATGGTCATAGTCCCTTGGGACTATGCCTACTGATTACCACGTTGTCTAGGGTCGTAGGGTAGGCGATCTAATAAATCGCCTATACCTTCGAACCCGACCCAGTTTGGTCGATCATTAGGATCCGACCAAACACATTAGGTGACCATAGTAGGTAGGGAATAACCTTCCGAGGTTATACCCTATGGTCACATCGTTTAAGTAGTTGTATGATAGGTAGTTTATATGCCTTAGGTAAATTACCAGAATACCCTTTTCATGCATAATTGGTAATTTAGCATATATAACCTAAACTTTTGCCACATAACTGATTATGTAACATGTTTAGGCATATAACACTTGTCATAGGACTAGTTAGGCGGTCCAAACGCGTTTTACGCGCACGATGCGTTAAAGTAGCATAAGCTACCTAAACGGATCGTAATGGGTCGATAAGACTTAGGTCAAGTTTCATTTAGCATATAGGCTTTGTTAAACCATATCACATGAGTTCCTACACTCATTTGGTTTACAAACCCTAATGCTACCCAGTCTTCCGATTTAGGTCCGGTTTATTAACATAGTTACCTATATTAGGTGCCGTTTGATTCCGTGATCTATAGCATTACTCGGTGGTTATCTTTAGACAACTGAGCAATCTCAAGTGAGTACATAGACCCCTCTTTTACTGTTTCCAAACTGTTTTGGGGTGGAACACATGTGCCTACTTGTTACTTTAATGCTTTCCGTTTTCACATCATATACATACTATGTTCGTTAGTACATTATAGTACATGATTTCAATACATTTTATGCTAGGTGTGCCCATTGTGTGCATTACTTAGTACATCGTTTTACATGACATTTCATGCTAGGTGTGCCCATTGTGTGCATTACTTAGTACATCGTTTTACATGACATTTCATGCTAGGTGTGCCCATTGTGTGCATTACTTAGTACATTGTTTTACATTACATTTCATGCTAGGTGTGCCCATTGTGTGCATTACTTAGTACATTGTTTTACATTACATTTCATGCTAGGTGTGCCCATTGTGTTCATTACTTGGTACATTGTTTTACATTACATTTCATGCTAGGTGTGCCCATTGTGTGCATTACTTAGTACATCGTTTTACATTACATTTTCACGCTATGTATGTTCATTTGATTACATACTTAGTGCATCACATGCCTCCATTTTTGGTATAACATTTGGTTTGTTTAACATGGGACAATACATTCATTAACATTGATCATGCCATTCGTTAGTAGGTAGTGGTACCATAGGAATTGACAACTCCCATTCCGGACATCCCAGGGAAAGGGGACAGAAAGGAATGACCGAATTCGATATACATAATTTAGATAAATCTTTAATTTGTTTAAGGGTTTATCGCCTCAGTCTCAAGGCTTGGATGTATGCATTTTAACAATACCGCATAAATGTTTGTATCAGTATAGCATGCATTTGTTACACACAACATGACTTTGATTTAAACTGTGTTTTACTTCAATACCTTGTTGTTGTGCATTTTACATATGGTTTAGTTGATACATTTCACTTACCATACATGACATTTTGGTTACACATTACATGATCTACATTGAACTTAAACATTTTGACATTGATATACACATTTGGTGGTTTACATTGGACATAGACATTTTGACATGGTTTACACAATAACACTTGACAATTGGTTTGTACATGAACATTTTACATCTTTATGGTTTGGTTTGATTAAGTGATTAAGTAACGATACGTGTGTAATATGATACAAACATGGTGGATACGCCGCTGGTACTTCCTATATATAAGTGTTTGTATAATATTACATAGCGTAACGTTATTTGAATCATTTCAGTTTGATACATATAACATTTTATACAAATAACATACTTTTCATAAGACATTGTTTTACAACCAACTTATCTTATACAAACTCATTTTACATGGTTATTCATTTAACCTTACATTTACTGATCTTATCGTTTTTCAAATGATTTACAAGACAAAGCATATTACAAGGTTCATGACTAAACATTTTCTCAAATACAAGTCATGAATCCTATTTTCACAAACCTATGTATCTCACAGGCATTTTTATGCTGACGTACCTATTTTCACATGTGTTTTCAGGTGCTTTTCCATAGGATGTTGATCATGATACTAGGGCGGACCTGTGCCTTAGAGCTTTAAAAGAAGATAGACTATGTTTAATTATGTTCTGAACTCTTTAAATTCCTGTTCGAAACAATGTAACACCTTTGTTTATAAATAAAATACAACTTTGTATGCCATGGTTATGAAACAATTAATTCTGTCGCGATTCACTCCCCGGCGTTTCCGCCGCGGTCCGTTGTTATACGCGGTCGGGGTGTGACATCAGTGGACTGTCACAACATGCTAAAGAATTGTAAAGTTAAAAATGTGATAAACAATCTCACTATAGATATGCCAGTAGGTTTTTGCACATTTATTAGATTGTGATGAGATATAAACATAAAATTCAAACTTGCTTGTTCTGTGGGTTAACAAAACTGCTTGGATATATAGGTAACCCCTGAAATCTCGTTTGAAAGATTCCTTTTTCTGATATACTAGGTCTTTATACTCAGTGATGTCTGGGGTATTATTCCAGGACTTCTGCTGAATGGAAGTTCTGACCTAGTCCTCGAATAATACTTTCCGCAAATGCTTGAAACATAGCATCACCCTCAGCATACATGATAAGACAATAAAATTGCTTAGCAATGCTGTTGTAAAAAAGATCCTCTAAAGGGGACACACCCAAAAGTTGAGTCATGATCTCTCTGCTGAACGGTAGTTCTGACCTGAGCTCTCATGATTCTTCATAAATTATTAACCCCTTACAGATATCATTGATGTTATAATTACCCGTAAGACTGAATATTGGGATCTGGATACGGGAGTATATTCAAGTAGTGGGACACACGGATAAGTTTAAGTCTCTTAAATCATTAACATCGTATCTCGGATCAATTGAACTTTGTGTGAAAATTTAAGTGGATCAGTATACTGACAATATAAGTGAATCGTTTAGAACTTAAAATGAAATGAAGCTTAACGGTGTTGGTGATATGTCTCAGAAACTGATATGATCCTCTTGCACAAAATCACAAAAATAGTGTCTGTAAATATTTCTTTATTGCATTTCTTTACATTCAAAAATCCAAAAAGATTTTCAGTGTGTTTTAGCATAAATTTTGAAAAAAATTCAAAAATATTTTCGACAACTGGTGTTGGAGAGCTAATTTTCAAAATTCTGAGTGCTAGACATGATGAACAAATGGTTTGGGAAAGTGTGTTATTTTAAAATGAAAATGATATTTCTGCAAGCGGTTCATCAAAGACTATAAATGTTGAATCATTTTAAAATTTACTCTACAAGTTATCATCGGAAAATTTATTTCTGGGTGAAGGATGTGCAGGTGTAGCCAGGTTTTGATCTTGAACCTGAAGAAAGAGTGCCAGGTTTCGATACCTGAGGATTTTTCGCGAATTCTAGGCTGCGATCCCAGCATATCGAAAGGGGGAGTCTGAAGACACCTAAAGGAAGGAGTATGTTAGTGATGAAAAGAAAAGAGAGAAGATTTGAGGATGCTTTACAACGTCAGATACTTTAAAGAGTTCGAAAGGACTGATAAAGACTGAAGATGCGAAGACTCGACATTGAAGACTCGTCAACATTCGAGGGGGAGTCTGTTGGTGCATGCGTCTGTCGACTTCATCTTGTATCGAGTCTAGTATTAAAATTGTTAGATTAGATCTTGTTATACGAGAGTATAGAAGGTTTTAGAGTATGTTTAATGTAATTTAGCTTGATAGTGGTGATTTTCCTTGAAAATGTCACTCGACAGTTTCAAGCTAAATCAATTCTTATTGATTTCCCTTGAAAGTGTCATGTGTCATTTCAAGCTAAATCAAGGTTTCCCTTGAAAGTGGTATGTCATTTCAAGCTAAACCCCCTCCACTATAAATACCATTCAAGCTAAATCATTTGTAACTTTTCAGAGATTTTCCGGTCAGAGCAACGAAGTGCTGCCGAAGTGTTGTCAGGTTGTAAACGCCATACATATCAATAGAAAAACAGTTTAAAGTGTATACTCGCTGAATTGACCTCGGTTTGTTCGTTTCCGCCGCTCAAACTGAGAAAAACTCTTCTGATCGACTCGTTTGGGTCCGAATTCGATCCTACAAATGGATTGGTGTACCGTAGTTTGAGATCTGTGCTACGTGCATGTTTATTCCGTTCACGCAGTGTTGCTACGGGATGAGATGTAACAACTCTCATTAAAAGTCCTATTTATTTTATTATTTTATCCAATAGGAAACCTTAATTGAGACACCCATGTGATTCTGCACAAACCCTAAAATTTTCAGAACAATCAGAATCAGGATCAGGGCCCCTAAAACTCAGGGGGGGTAAACCCTAGTTATGATTATCTAAATAACTTGTTGTCAAAAACGAATTTTACGATTTTGTCAACTCAGCTAGGCTAATCCAGGACGTGGCTACCCTATAGTAAATAGGTGTCCCTTACGGACCGTAAGGGATGAGGCTTACGGTCCGTAAGCATGTCAAAATTCGTGTATAAATAACAGACTTTGGGACTGGAATTTGGGCGCTTGAACGACGTAAAAAGTAAAAATATACACTGAGTTACGTTCTGTTTACTATCAAAACACACACGGATCACTAATCGTCGCCGCAATACAGGGTAATAACTCGATCGTTGCTACGATTCAATGTCCGATCAATGGAAAACGTTAAATAATGAACCAGTTAATGAGGTTAATCAATCCGAGCAACAACCGGGGGATTAATATATGACTAGGCAGGACATAGAAAATATCGTTGCTCAAGGGATAGCCAATGCTATTCCAGCAATAGTTGCTGCTGTTAAAAATCCAATCGAACCGCAACAAATCATTCCTAGCAAACGTATTTCTGAAGTTAACTTCAGTAATAGCGTAAATGGAGGCGGTAATCATACTAATCACGATAATAATCCAAGGCAGGCTCTGCTCCCTAAGAAAATGAAAGCTGCAACGCCTGGTTGCACTTACAAAGAATTTCTTGCTTGCAAACCCGCTGAATTTGCAGGTAATGAAGGAGCGACCGCAGCACTGCGTTGGTTAGAGAAAACCGAGGCAGTGATTACAATAAGTAAATGTGCTCAGGAAGATCAAGTCATGTACGCGTCAAATCTTTTTAAAGAAGGGGCGCTAGAATGGTGGAACACGGTGTTACAAGCCAAAGGAAGGATGATGGCATATGCTATGAATTGGGAAGAATTTAAGAATTTTGTAGAAAGAAAATTCTGTCCCGAATATGAAAGAGATCAAATGGCAAATAAGTTTCTAAACCATAGAATGATGGGTGTAGATTATCGCGGTTATACTTCGACATTCTTTGAATATGCTAGAGTGGTACCAACACTGGCTTCGCCAGAACCGGTACTCATTTCTCGTTATATTTGGGGACTGATTAGTGAAATCCGCAATATCGTTAAAGCTGCAAGACCTCGCACTATTGACGATGATGTGGAATTAGCTAACACCCTAACTGACGAACTAGTACGCACAAGAGATGAAAACCGGAAGAAGGAATTGGCTCAGAAAATTACCCAAGGAGTTCGTATGGGTAATAACATCAGTTTCAAGAAAAGAGAAACAAGGCAATCTTCAACTCCGCCGTTCTGCAGGAATTGCAGAAAGAAACATTTTGGAAGATGTAGTGTAACCTGCAATTTTTGTAAAATGGTAGGACATCGCGAAGAAGACTGCAGAAAGAAAACAAGAGTCTGATATAACTGTGGAGAAGCAGGACATTTCAAGCCAGAATGCCCTAAATTGGTCAAACCAGCAGACAACAAAGCCAAGACAGCTGACGGAGCTACTAAGAAGAATGTGCGAGCTTTTCAGTTAACTACTCAAGAAGCCGAGATGATTCCAGATGTGATAGCTAGTACGTTCCAAGTTCACAATGTGTATGCAAAAGTATTATGTGACTCTGGTGCAAACCAAAGTTTTATCAATACTTCATTCTGCCAAGCTCTTAACCTACCTTTAACCAAACTTAGGCAGATCTTTACAGTCAAAACGGCAGAAGGAAATTCTGTTAGCATAGATAAAGTTTTGCAAAAGGAAAATATAGAACTCTCAGGTCATAAATTCTTTGCAAACCTATTACCTATGAAATTAGCCGAATTCGATGTTGTATTAGGAATGGATTGGTTAGTAGCCAACCATGCTCGAATTCTTTGTGATCAGAATTCCATAGAAATTCAAACACCTACTGGAGAAGTAATCATAATTACAGGAGACAAACCACGTAAGCCCATGAAGTTCATATCAGTAATGAAAGTTGCTAATTATGAACGAAAGCAAGGAATAGTATATATGATTTCGGTAATCATTAGTACTAAGGAAAAAGAACTTAAGGAAATTCCTGTAGTCTCGGAATACCCAGATGTATTCCCAGAAGAATTACCAGGGTTACCACCAGATAGGGAGGTAGAATTTAGAATTCATCTAATTCCAGGAACTATACCGATAGCCAAGGCACCTTATCGGTTAGCTCCCACAGAAATGTTAGAATTGAAAAAGCAATTAGATGAATTATTAAGTAAAGGTTTCATACTGTCGGGATCGAACCCTATCAGAGGAACAGATAATTAAAGCCAAAACTGGATCAGAGCAGTGGATCCAGAATAAGCAGATGTTTACATACAAGTCTCTCCCCTTGAAAGTGATTTCAACATCTGCTGACCTCCTATCTGCTGATCTTGCAAACTGCTGACCTACAAGTGCTGCTCAAGTAAAGAACTGATGAAAGACTAAAGCCCTGCTGATTCAATCTACTGCCTTGAGTCAAGCACTGCTGATCCGGACAAGTACTGCAGGGTTCACAGCAGTGGAAGGTTGCAGCAGCTGATCTATAGTCTGTTTTGTAATGTAATGTAATAGCAGTAGTTAACATAGCAGTAGTTGTATAGATCAGAGGTTAGAGTTTGTTAGGAGGTTAGATGTCACTTTCATGGTGACGTCAGCTAAGATGCTCAGTGGTTTGCTAGTGCCTATAAAACGTTCAGTACTTTGTACTGTTCTATTAGCTCTTTTGCATTATCGTCTTCTTTGCACGAACAAACAACTGAGCTCTGGCTGAGGGGGAGTTTGCATTCATTCATCAATCATTGTAATCGTTATTGAAATAAATTCAATCTTCCGATTCATTGTGAAAAGATGTTTGATCAAAGTATTACTCTCGTTTGATTGTATGCAAAGTTTGTTTTCATCATAATTCCGCTGCACACTCATCCATCTTCATTTTAATTACAAACACAAAATACAATCAGAAACAAACTCAGATCCAACAATTGGTATCAGAGCCTGGACAGTCAAATTTGATTTAACAATCATTTTGATGTAAATAGTTCAGCTCATAACAGTTGATACTGATCGTTTGTTCGTTTGTTGAAAAACAGAGCAAGGATTAATCACCATTAAAGTTGATTTCTCAGTGTCTGTAAAACAACAAGAATGACGTCACAATCTCAGGATGATAAAAACAACATCGGTTCGCTTTTTAAACCACCTATGCTAAAAAGAAATGAGTACAACATCTGGCAGAGGAGGATGGGTCACATCCTCGCTCAACAAAGCACAGGTTGTTGGAGGTCTGCCATCTATGGTCCCCACGTTCCCACAGTGCCAAGCGCTGAAGATGCTAAAAAGTTCGTTCCAAAACCAGTTGAAAATTATACCGAAACCGACTATCAAAAGTTCGAACTAGATGCTAAAGCGTTTAGCATCATAGCATCAGCGCTGCCCAATGAGATATGCTGGACTGTTACACTGTAACAGTGCCAAAGAGTTATGGGACGCGCTTAAGGAACAGTTTGGGGGGACCAAAGAAGTCATAGAAAACAATAGGGAAATCCTGAACCAACAGTATGAAACATTTTGTTACGTTAAAGGTGAATCACTAACGCAACAATTTGAGCATTTCAGTTGTCTCATCAGTGAACTGAGGCTTGTTAACACCACTTTTACAAACTCAACTCAAAATAGTAGGTTCCTCAGGTCACTGCCAGAAAAATAGGACACCATAGCTTTTGTCACCCGAAACTCACCTGAATTCAAGGATCTGACCTTGACCCAACTTCACGGTCGACTCCTGACCTACGAAAGGGAGTTGAACTAGAAAAAGAGGTTGCAAGAGTCAGGAAAAGTTACTGATGATTACACTTTCGGTAACACTGCTCTTCTGGGTCAAGAAGAATCTGGGAGCAGTGGTAAGGATCAGGGTTATGATCACTTCATTGACATAACTGCTAGTGCAAATTTTAACAACCCTGATCCTCACTCTGCAAGTTATGCATTCACTGCAAACGAAAACTAGATGTCAGACAATCTAAGCTTTGAACTCAATGACTTACAGCATTTTGATCCCACTGACTTAGAGGAAATGGACATCCTGCACCAACTGGCTTTGCTAAGTGTTAGAACTAGCAAATTCTACAAAAGAACAGGGCGAAAATTCCCAGGTTTGCATGGGAATCTAAGGGTTGGGTTGGATAAATCGAAAATCAAGTGTTACAAGTGTAATAGGTTGGGACATTTCGCTTGGGAATGCAGGAGTCAAACTAATGGTCCCATAATCACTCACCCTAGCTCAAATCCTAGACCTTAAAATCAAGGCACTGTGCACTATGCCCAGTATGCCCCAGCAGCTCAAGTGAACACTGCTCACTATGCTGCTGCCCCTGTGCCAGTGCACTACGTCCAAACTACTGTTCCACAGATCCAATATGTTCAAACCCCTGTCCCCCAGGCACAAGTGCAGCCTGCACCTCAAACCACAGCTCCAGCAGCAGTACAACCAGATCAACAAAGTTTTTTCACTCAAGGGTTTGTTGACTGGAGCAGTATGCCTGAAGACCTTAGTGATGAAAATTTTGCACTCTATGCTTCTAATGATTCTTCTCATAATTAATTTTGTTTGATGGCATTAGAGTCAATACAGGAGGGGGTTGAAACTGAGGAGGAACAGCTGAGTATTGAAACAGTGGATGAGGTGACTGAAGCAGTGGTTACTGCTGTGGCTGGTGAACTACTGTTGGGAGAAAGTTCAGGTACCCTGATTGAACCAATGACAAATCCATGGTCCGAAGAAGACAAAGAAGAAGAGAAGGAAGAAAAGGCTGGTGAAAATAAGGTGAGAGCTGATGATGAAGAGAATCATCAATGTGATTGTGCAATGATGGCTGCTGCCAAGGTATCTCCTCAAGTTCTTGAAAAACTGTGTTCTGACAATTGCATTATTGCTTTTGCTAACATCAAAGAGGTGAACGAAAACCTTAGGGATAAAATCTTAACTGATGAAGTCAAATTTGAAAGATCTCTAAAAGAACTTAAAAACAAATTGGCTGAAAAAGAGAAAGAGATTAGCAGCATGAAAGAAGAGCAGAGCATAACCAAAACTCAACTCCAAACTATGGTAGAAAAATACCAAGTTTGCAAAAAGGAGTTAGAGTCCACCCAGATCACATGTGAGAGATGGGTGGAATCATGCAAAGGGTATGAGGTTATGCTTGAAAAACAGATAAAAAGCAATGTGAAATTTGGGGTTGGTTATAGAAAACATAATGATGAAAACACTGCTTTTGGAAAATCTGTTCAAACCACTGATGTAACCACTGAGTTCATCCCCACAAACAAGAATGGCCAAGAAGTGAAAACCACTGACAAACTTGGTAACAAAATCACACTTGACAGACCAATGGGATCCTCTACTTTTGAGGAGCTTGAAGATTATCAGTTTAAACCAAAATGGTCTGATGAGTGTGATATTCTTGAAAATTTCAAGCCAATGGACTTTACATCAACTGATGGTGTCAAGGCTCCAAAAGCTAAAGTCATACCTCTCAAGGACATCCCAGCAGTGGTTAAAACCTCTGCTACAAAGGAGTCTGAAAAGAGAAAGAAGAAAGAAAAAATTGATAACTTGTTTTGTGAATTCTGTGAGAAAAGGAATCATCTAACAAAAGATTGTTTCCACTTAAAAGCTTATGATTTAAACAGAACAAGTGTCATTGTTTCAGCTGAAAGTTGCATTGTTTGTGGTAAAACAAACCACAAAACTCAAGCATGTGTGTATCTCAAAAACTTTGATGTGAAAAAGAATGAGTACATTGCTAAAACATCCTTGAGTTCATCATCATCATCATCATCTGTCAAATTCACCAAGAAACAACCACTGTTTGTGCCAGTTCAAACAGCTGTCACAAAACAGCTGCACCAAACATCTGTCAAAAGAGATGTTCAGGTTACTGATGCACCCCCTGCCAATCAGTTCAGAAAAGACAAGGAAAAACAGTCTTACCAAAGGATTCCACACGTTTATGAGGCCTACAAAAGGCCCTCTAAACCCAGAGTGAACAGGCATCCTTTTGGTTACCAGCAGGTGATTAGTCAGGACCCACAACAGTGGTTAGAGAAACACTGTCCTAAAACAGTCCAAACCCCTAACCTAACCACTGTCCATCATTCTGCATCCATCCCAGACACTGTTGAGACCCCATCCAAAGCCCTGCTGGCTTTGGAGACCCTAATGAACTAATCCTTTTACTTCATGTGCAGGGAGCTTCTGCATGCTTTGATAGTCTTTGGTATGTAGATAGTGGAGGCTCCAGGCACATGACAGGATGTAAAGCCCTCCTCAAAGACTTTAAAATCCATGGTGGGGGTGATATATCCTTTGGGAATAATAGTAAAGGGAAAGTTCTGGGGTCTGGTACAGTGCAATCTGGAAATGTAAAATTTGAAAATGTCAATCTAATAGACAATCTAAAATTCAACCTTCTGAGTGTATCACAAATGAGTGACAAAGGGTTTGGGTCATTCTTCACAAAAGATTGTTGTAGGATTGTTGGACCAGAAATGGTCAAAAAGATTGAAGCAATAATCAAAACTGGTCAAACTAAACTTGTTGCTCAAAGAAGTGGCAATGTTTATGTTGTTGATATGTCAAAAGAGTGTCCCAGAGCTGATGCCTGTCTGTTCTCAGCTGCCTCTAACAAAGAGACAGAACTTTGGCACAGAAGGCTGGGGCACACAAATCTTAAGACAATCACTGAAATTTCAAAAAATGGTTTGGTGAGAGGCCTGCCACAAAAATTGTTTTCATGTTCTGAACATTGCATTTCCTGTTTAAAAGGAAAACAGCATAAAAGTTCTTACAAGTCCATTGAAGAGTCCAAAACAACCCAGTGTTTGCAAATGCTACACATGGATTTGTTTGGCCCAGTTCAAGTCATGAGCCTCAAGAAGAAAAGATATTGTTTGGTTATTGTTGATGACTTTTCTAGGTTTACATGGACTTTCTTTTTACACTCAAAAGATGAGACTGCAGGCATTTTGCAAGACTTTGTGACACAGGTTGAAAGGCAATTTGACCTTCCAGTGAAAAGCTTCAGGAGTGACAATGGCACAGAATTTAAAAATAAGGAGTTGGATGCCTTCTGTGTGAAGAAAGGGATTGTAAGGCAGTACATCATCCCTAGAACACTAGAGCGAAATGGGGTTGTTGAAAGAAAGAACAGAACTTTGATTGAGGCTGCCAGAACTATGCTTGCAGATTCAGGTTTGCCATTAACTTTCTGGGCAGAGGCAGTAAACACTGACTGCTATGTCCAGAACAGAGTTTTAATAAACCCCAGGCACAAAAAGACTGCTTATGAAATTCTGTATAAAATCAAACCACTGATCTCATATTTCAAGGTGTTTGACTGCCCATGCTTTATTTTGAACTTAAAAGATTCCATTTCAAAATTTGCAGCCAAAATTGATTGTGGTTATCATTTGGGATACTCAACCACTGCCAAGGCCTACAAAGTGTTCAATACACGGACCAAGGCAGTGGAGGAGACTTTGAATGTTAAGTTCAATGAACTTTCATCAATGAAAATCCCAGCAAACCCTGCAGATCTGTTTGATCTTGAAAAATTTACTTTTGAAAATTCTGCTGTCAAGACTAACAGTGCAGGTCCATCAGAGAATACAACACCAGACTATGGGTATGAAATCATCATCCCTCAAAGGTCTGCCACAAAGGGAAAAGCACCAGCTGTTCAAAACAGTTGTCAAAGCTCAACCACTGCTACCTCAATAGTTGTTGACCAAAGTAGCCCATCCACCACTGCTTCCACATCCTCAAACACTGCTGACAAAAGTCCTCAAACAGTGGATAAAAGTCAGCAGTTGTCCACTTCATTACCTCCTATTCCACCACCTTTTGAAGCCACTGCTGGGTCATCAAAGTCACCAGCAGTGGTTAGCTCAGATGATACACATTTGCAGCCTTCACCTACAAATGCCATCATACCATACCAAGGAGATTTAATCTTCTTGAGATCTCATCCACCTGATCAAATTATTGGCAACATCAATGAAGGGGTGCTCACAAGAAGCCAAACCCAAAACATTTGTCTTTTTGCTGGTTTTCTATCACTCCATCAGCCAGTCAAGTACCAAGAGGCACTGAAAGACAACAGCTGGGTAGAAGCCATGCAAGAGGAGCTCCAACAGTTTAAAAGACAACAAGTATGGGAGCTTGTACCACTGCCAGAAGAGGTTAGTCCCATTGGCACAAAGTGGGTCTTTAAGAACAAAACTGATGAAAGGGGTATTGTTGTCAAGAATAAAGCCAGGCTTGTGGTTCAAGGTTACAGACAGGAAGAGGGAATTGATTATGATGAAACATTCGCTCCTGTTGCAAGATTGGAAGCCATTAGACTATTCCTGGCCTTTGCTGTCAACCACAATATGAAGGTGTTTCAAATGGATATCAAAAGTGCTTTCCTCTATGGTACAATTCAAGAAGAGGTGTATGTTTGTCAACCTCCAGGTTTTGAGGATCCATTTTATCCAGATCATGTCTACAGGCTAAACAAAGCCTTGTATGGCCTGAAACAAGCACCAAGGGCATGGTATGAAACTCTTTCCAACTTCCTACTCTCAAATGGTTTCAAAAGAGGTACCATTGATAAAACACTGTTTCTAAAATGGAGAGGGAAGGATTTAATGATTGTCCAAATTTATGTGGATGACATTATTTTTGGAAGCACATGTAACAAACTGTGTGAAGAGTTCAGGGAACTCATGACAGCTGAGTTTGAAATGAGTGCAATGGGTGAGCCGCAATGCTTTCTTGGTCTCCAAGTACAGCAAATGCAAAATGGAACTTTCATTCATCAAAGTAAATATACTAAAGAACTTTTGACCAAATTTGATATGAATGATTGTAAACCATGCAGCACACCCATGGCAACAAATAAGTTGGTCATGTCTGATGAAAAAGATGAGCTGATTGACCAAACACTTTATAGAAGCATGATTGGGTCTTTATTGTACCTAACTACATCTAGACCAGACATCATGTTTGCAACATGTGTCTGTGCAAGAAGTCAATCAGCTCCCAGAAAATCAAATCTCATTGCTGTAAAAAGGATCTTCAGATACATAAAAGGTGCTCCAACACTTGGTATCTGGTATCCAGCTAATGGGAACATCAAGCTTTCAGGTTTTTCAGACAGTGACTTTGCTGGATGTCACACCACAAGGAAGTCCACATCAGGAGGGTGCCAGTTTCTAGGTGATTGCTTAGTCTCATGGCAAAGCAAAAAGCAAGCAGCTGTTTCCACATCCACTGCTGAAGCTGAATACATTGCTGCTGCAAGCTGTACAGCCCAACTCCTGTGGCTTCAAAATCAGTTACTGGATTTTGGTATCACTGCCTTAAAGACACCATTCATGTTGGACAGCCAGGCAGCAGAAAATATCATCAAAAATCCAGTTTCCCATTCAACCACCAAACACATCGACATCAGACATCACTTTGTGAGGGATTGCTATGAAAAAGGTTTGATTTCTCTGCATCATGTCCCAACTAAAGACCAGTTGGCAGATGTGCTCACAAAAGCACTTGATACAGCCACCTTTGAAAGCTTGGTCTCTAGAATTGGGATGCTAAACATGGAATAACAAGCAACATCTTGTTTTTCTATGTATAACAGCACTAAAATGTTTTCAGAAAATCAAAAATCCATCCTTAAAAATAGCTAAAAATGAAATTTTTCATTAAAATCCTTAAAAGTCTGCCATTAACAACTGTTTGTTCAAAATTCTGCTCTGCTTCAAAGTCTGTCCACTGCTGAAAGCCATCCTCTGCTCTCTCATTTCCTTGATAAACTCTGTTGTTCAAAAGCAGTGTCTTATCCACTGATATGCTATCCACTGATAGTGAAAATCATCCACTGCTTTCATTTTACCGTTGTAACCACTGCCTTCATCAGTAGCTTTCATAAAAGTATTGTCCTTCATTTCATCAGAGTTTGGCATGTGGGCAGTACATAGTGGTCAGTACTTTTGTAACCGCTGCCACGTCAGCCTTCACTTTTTCCTCTATAAAATCCCCACTTCACATCAAAAACAGGGTTTTACTGTCGAATTGAATTCTTAAAAATTCTCTTCTCAAAACAGTTTTTCATCTCATTTCTTCACAACTTTCTTCGATCATCATCTTCAAAATGACAAAATCGAAGCCCTCTGCAAAACCCTCATCCAAATCCACATCGAAAACAGCCTCTCAAAAGGCAATATCCACTGAAATCCCATATAAACCATCTCACAATATTCTGGGTCTTCTCACAAAACCAGGAACCACAAATGTTTTCGATTCTATCATCGCCAAAATGGCAAAATCAAAGTACAAAACTTTGTTAACCGCCGATGCACCAATCTACTTGGCGACCCAAAGAGAGTTCTGGAAGAATGCAACCCTTGAAAAACAAGGAGACACTGCAACCACCATACACTCTTCTATAAAGGGTAAAGCTGTCCACATCACGCCACAATCCATTTCAGAGGTCTTTCAACTCGGTGATCTGGAAGATAAAACTTCTTTCACTAAAAACGAGTTACAAACTGACTTCATTGAAAGAGGGTATGAAGCCACAATGATGAAGAAACTTACCTTACAAAAAGGTTATTTTCCTTCTGCAACCAGATTTTTATTTCATACCCTCCTACTATGTGTTTCAAATAAAACCACTTCTTTCAATGAAATCCCTTTAAAGATTCAAAATCTGGGATATGCAATTCTTCAAGAAGAAAATTTTAACTATTCTCGAGGAATTTTTAAAGATTTGGTTAATAATGTGGAAACAAAATCATTCCTACTATTTCCAAGGTTTTTTAGTTACTATTTTGAAAAGAAATTCAGTAAGGATGATTTAGCTGCAATAAACCAAGGCGATTCTACTCAAATAAACAGTTTAACAACTGAAACTTTTTCAAGAATGTTAACACCTTGCAAAACACAAGCAGAGGTGCCTGAGCAGATTTTAGCAGCTACCACTGCTCCTCAGGTATCTGCTGCTGAGCCCACTGCTCAAGGTGATCAAAGTGGCAGCACAACTACTTTGAAACCCACACCTACAATCACCAAAAAGCCAAAAAGAAAAACTCCAAAACCCCCAAAACCCATCAAAAAGGCAACTCTGGAGGATGAGATACCAGAGCTACTGCCTGTGACAACAGAAATGTCACAAGATACCACTGCTGCTACTTCCTCACAGCAGTTAGTACAAATATCTCAACCCATAACCGAAACTCCTCCTGCCTCTTCACAAAAAGAACAGGTTGTACACATTGGGACACCACATCATGATGCTCTGGAAACACTCGTTTCCATCATCCACAGCTCAATTCCCGGAGCAAATCCTCTTTCTTCACCAAACATCACATCCACAATTCCCCCACCAACTAAACTGCTGTTGGATGCAATTGATTTGAACCAGGCACTAACCAGTCCTTCTCAATCACCTATCAATGAGAATATACCTCAACAACTGACTGGGTCTGATGTATCAATCTTTGCTAACCCACCAACACAACCTGAGGAGGTTAGACTCCTTGAGTTACAAGTAACTCTTGGTGGTAGTCCAAGTGAAGCAGCCACTACAACTGTTGAACCCAGTGGTTTACAGTTGGACAGTGGTTACATTAATAAGACTTCCTTGGAGGCAATTCCTTACATAGCACCTCTACCAACCACCAGTGGATTTATTTATCCTACTGGCAACATCAAAAGGTTGTCAAGTGTTGAAGGAAGAAGACCCCAGTACCAAGAAAAAGGGGCATCAGTGGTTAGTGTTTGGAGTACACTCCCTACCTCAACCACTGATAAAACCACTGCTAGTGGGAAATCAGATGATCCCATTAAATTGGGTGATGATTTAAAATATAAGGATTTGACGAAACGTGTTGAAAAATTGGATACATCTGTTGCAGATCTTAAAAACATGCTACAGCAGGTGTTGACAATACAAAAGATGCAATCCATTGTTGTTCCACCTCAAGCACCTGCTCCACCACAAGCTTTTGCTACAAATGAGCTCTGGAACCTTTTCCAACCTTTTCTCCAACAACAAAAAGCAATGGCTGATCAGCAACATGAATTTCATGTCCAAAAGCTGAGAAACATTATGGAGTCTAGGTACAAGAACACTCAAGCATATATTAAGGCAATCAAGGCCCATTTATTGGAAACCACTGGCATTGCTTCTCCAACAGTACTTTTCATTGATCAACTCCCAGAAGATAATGCCAAAAAGGGGGAGAAAATTCAGGAGTGGAAGAAGAAAGGAATAGATGATGGTCTGTACATTGAACCTGAGAAGGATGCTATGACCAGAAAAATTCCATTGCCAGATGGTAGTAAAAAGGTTGATGCTACTCAAGAAGCACTTGATGAAGGAGTAGCAAGTGTTAAAAGAGATAGAATGGCAAAGGATATCTCAAGATGGAATGAGGAGAAAAGAGCTTTCATGGAACTGTATGAGCAAGGTTGTTCTAGATCAAAGGATTCTAAAAATCCTAAGACAAAAAGGAAACCTAAGTCCATCCTATCCAGATTTCCAAAGCCTCCAAAACCACCATCCAAAATCCATCTGCATCAAACCTCCACCCAAACAGTTGTTGTAACTCCTGTTGTATCAACTACTGCTGGTACTTCAGTGGTTTCAACATATGTTCTCACTTCAACACACACCACAACCACTACTTTATCACCACTACTGTCACCACCAAAAACAATCTCACCACCACTTTCACCTGCTGACAAAAAGAAGAAGACAACAGGTGTTATAACATCTGTTGTAAAGACAACAGTGGTTGAGACACCAGTTGTCTCAACAGCTGTTAGTCAAACACAAACCACTGCCATACAATCTACCACCACTGATCCACCCAAAACATCATCTGCCTCTTCTAAAACAAAAAGGAGAAGGATTTACATTTCAGATGATGATTCACCTTCACCACCACCAACATCCTCAAAATCTCTGTCACTTGTCACAATTCCTAAACCCATACCTCTCTCTTCAGCTCAAATTTTAAAACCATTACCTCCTGCTGGTGTCTCATATCCTCTGGAACTCATTGCAGTCAGGGACGAAATCAAATCCTTCTACTATGAGGATGACCCAGTTAAAAGGAGTTTGCCATCAGTTGCAGGATATCCCAGGCCTAGCAATATTGAAGAATACTTGAAACTCAAGGCCAAGCAAGCAGAGGATATTGCAATAAAAAATAGAAAAGGGAAATCTGATAGAGAATTTCAGCAAAACTATCAGTTCTTACTCTCACAGGTCAATGTTATGGAGCGATTTGCTAAAAATGTATGTCAGCAAATTTCAGAAAGGGCAGATGAGTCCTTGAGAAAAGACTACATTGAGAATATCATGACCTACAAGAAATACAAGGGGGAGAAATACATGTACAAAAACTGAACCATTCCTGAGCTTGAAAAAGAAGCAGCCGGGATTCAAGAAATGATCAAAAATAAGGTCAAGCAGACTCCTCCTGAAAAATTCAAAAAATTTGAAGCTGAGAAGGCATTAATGTTGAAGAGAATGAAAGAGGAGCTGATAGCAGCTGATTATGGGTCGAAGAATTCTGTATCAAAGTGGGGAGAAGATAGGGTCAGGGCTACCTACAAGAAGTTAGAGGAACTTAGAAAGAAAGATCCAAAAGTTCCACAAAAGCCTGACTACTCTAAAGCAGAGGTTTCAAAAAGACCACCAAAGCTGCAAGCTAAAAGAACCACTGCTCCAACTGGTGCTGCCATCTACAAAAGAAGGAGCCAAAACCAGTCGGGTACTGAAACAATTCAAGATCTAATAGCTGGTGATGCTATTGTAAAAGCAGGCATGAAATTAATGATAAAAGAAGATCTTAAATTGGAACAATCTGCAAGTGCTGCTCAGCCAGTTATGAATAGGCCAGCCTCACCAAATACCTCTGCAAATAAACATCTCCCAAGAAACCCACCAGGCTCAAAAATACAAAAGTGGGAAACTGACAAACAGACCTGCGTATTGACTTTGCTCAGGTCTGGTGGAGAAGTGGAGAAAATATCAAGGGAACAAGCTCTTGGCCTGAGTCTTGAAGATTTGCAGGATCTCCTTGATCTTCCACTTAGCAGGGATGATGAAGACACAAATGCCCTAGACTTTGAACTACAATTTATAGGTCAGATAAGGGAACTGTTGATGAGGCAATAAAGAATTCCACAATAATGAAGAGTTTTGGCATTATCTGTTCCAGGGGGAGATTGTTGGGATCGAACCCTATCAGAGGAACAGATAATTAAAGCCAAAACTGGATCAGAGCAGTGGATCCAGAATAAGCAGATGTTTACATACAAGTCTCTCCCCTTGAAAGTGATATCAACATCTGCTGACCTCCTATCTGCTGATCTTGCAAACTGCTGACCTACAACTGCTGCTCAAGTAAAGAACTGATGAAAGACTAAAGCCCTGCTGATTTAATCTACTGCCTTGAGTCAAGCACTGCTGATCCGGACAAGTACTGCTGGGTTCACAGCAGTGGAAGGTTGCAGCAGCTGATCTATAGTCTGTTTTGTAATGTAATGTAATGTAATAGCAGTAGTTAACAAAGCAGTAGTTGTATAGATCAGAGGTTAGAGTTTGTTAGGAGGTTAGATGTCACTTTCATGGTGACGTCAGCTAAGATGCTCAGTGGTTTGCTAGTGCCTATAAAACGTTCAGTACTTTGTACTGTTCTATTAGCTCTTTTGCATTATCGTCTTCTTTGCACAAACAAACAACTGAGCTCTGGCTGAGGGGGAGTTTGCATTCATTCATCAATCATTGTAATCGTTATTGAAATAAATTCAATCTTCCGATTCATTGTGAAAAGATGTTTGATCAAAGTATTACTCTCGTTTGATTGTATGCAAAGTTTGTTTTCATCATAATTCCGCTGCACACTCATCTATCTTCATTTTAATTACAAACACAAAATACAATCAGAAACAAACTCAGATCCAACACATACAACCTAGTTCATCCCCTTGGGGAGCACCAGTGTTATTTGTTAAGAAAAAGGATGGGTCGATGAGAATGTGTATTGATTATAGAGAATTGAATAAGGTTACAATTAAGAATCGATACCCATTACCTAGGATTGATGATCTTTTCGATCAACTTCAAGGAGCTAGATATTTTTCTAAGATTGACTTACGCTCCGGATATCATCAATTGAAGGTACAAGAGGAAGACATACCTAAGACTGTTTTCAGAACTAGGTATGGTCATTACGAGTTTACAGTCATGCCCTTCGGGTTAACGAATGCACCTGCAGCATTCATGGACATGATGAATAGAATCTGTAAACCGTACTTGGATAAATTTGTAATTGTCTTCATCGACGATATACTTATTTATTTCAAAAAATCAGGAAGAACATTGTCAGCACTTGCATGCACTCTTAACTTTGTTAAGAAAAGAAAAGCTGTACGCCAAATTCTCAAAATGTGAATTTTGGTTGCAAGAAGTGCAATTCTTAGGTCACATGGTGAATCATGAAGGCATTCATGTAGATCCTGCTAAGATAGAGGCAATTACCAAATGGAAGGTTCCACAATCAGCAATGAAAATTAGAAGTTTTATAGGTTTAGCCGGATATTATAGACGGTTTATTAAGGATTTTTCCAAGATAGCTGTACCATTAACTAAGCTAACCTGTAAAGCAGTTAAGTTTGAATGGGGACCTAAACAAGAAGAAGCTTTTAGGATTCTAAAGCAAAAATTAACCAATGCTCCAATCTTAGCCTTACCCGAAGGAACTGAAGATTTTGAAGTATATTGTGATGCTTCAAAATTAGGATTTGGATGTGTGCTAATGCAACGCAAGAAGGTAATTGCGCATGCTTCAAGACAATTGAAAAAGCACGAAGAAAATTATACGACTCATGACTTAGAATTAGGAGCCGTAATTTTTGCCCTGAAAATTTGGAGACATTATCTGTATGGAAGTAAGTTTACTATCTATACAGATCATAAAAGTCTAAAATATATCTTTGGGCAAAAAGAGTTAAATATGAGGCAAAGAAGATGGATGGAAATCCTAAGTGACTACGACTGTGATATTCAATATCATGAAGGAAAGGCAAATGTAGTTGCAGATGCCTTAAGTCGTAAGTATCATGAGAAACAACGACGAGTTCGTGATCTTAGGTTAAATCTACAGTTAGATTTAATGGAACAATTGAAGAATATTCAAGAAACAGCAATCAAAGATGATGCTGAAGGAATGAAGGGACGAATAAAGGAATTAGAACAAGGAGCTGATGGAATTTGGAGATTCCACAAAAGAAGAATTTGGGTACCTAAGCAGGGAGAATTAAGAAATAAAATTTTAGAAGAAGCTCATAGATCTAAGTATACCATGCACCTTGGAAACAATAAAATGTACCAAGATTTAAGAAATAACTTTTGGTGGATAGGAATGAAAAAGGATATAGCTCGATATGTTTCCAAATGTCTTACTTGTTCACAAGTTAAGGCAGAACATCAGAAACCTTCAGGTCTACTACAACAGCTGGAAATGCCTGTATGGAAATGGGAACTTATAACAATGGATTTTGTTACTAAGTTACCCAAAACCATAAAAGGTAATGATGCGATTTGGGTAATTGTGGATCGATTAACCAAATCTGCTCACTTTTACCTATGAAAGAAACCTTTAGCATGGAAAGGTTGGCCAAGTTGTATGTAGATGAAGTAGTATCCTTACATGGAGTTCCACTCTCCATTGTTTCAGATAGAGATAGTCGTTTCACTTCTCACTTTTGGACGAGTTTCCAGCAAGCAATGGGGACTCGACTAAATCTGAGTACCGCATATCATCCACAAACAGACGGTCAAAGTGAAAGGACGATACAAACTCTAGAAGACATGCTCAGAGCATGTGTAAAAGATTTTGGTGGAAATTGGGACGACCACTTACCTCTGATTGAATTCTCCTATAACAACAGTTATCATTCAAGTATTGAAACTGCCCCATTGGAGGCACTGTATGGAAGAAAGTGCAGAACTCCAGTTTGTTGGGCAGAAATAGGAGAAAGTCAATTGTCAGGACCTGAAATAGTGCAAGAGACGACCGACAAGATTACTCAAATCAAGGAAAGACTGAAGACAGCTGGAGATCGTCAAAAGAGCTATGCAGACAATAGATGCAAGCCACTCGATTTTCAAGTTAGAGACAAAGTATTATTGAAAGTTTCTCCTTAGAAAGGAGTTGTTAGATTCGGTAAGAAAGGAAAGCTAAGTCCCAGATACGTAGGACCATTTCTAGTAATCCAACGTATAGGACCAGTTGCTTCGTTTACAACTACCAGAGGAGTTAGCTGGAGTACATGATGTATTTCATGTATCCAACCTCAAGAAATGTCTATTAGACGAATCTTTGGTAATACCTCTTCAAGATATAGAGGTAAACGAAAAATTAAAATTTGTAGAGAAACCTCTTCAGATAGAAGACAGAAAAGTGAAGTTTCTCAAGCACAAACGACTAGTGCTAGTTAAAGTAAAGTGGGATTCAAAGAGAGGACCCGAATACACTTGGGAACTGGAATCAGAAATGAAGCGAAAGTATCCTCAATTATTCCAGTAAATCTCGAGGACGAGATTTTTATTAAGGTGGGGAAAATGTAACAACTCTCATTAAAAGACCTATTTATTTTATTATTTTATCCAATAGGTTACCTTAATTGAGACACCCAAGTGATTCTGCACAAACCCTAAAATTTTCAGAACAATCAGAATCAGGATCAGGGCCCCTAAAACTCAGGGGGGGTAAACCCTAGTTATGATTATCTAAATAACTTGTTGTCAAAAACGAATTTTACGATTTTGTCAACTCAGCTAGGCTAATCCAGGACGTGGCTACCCTATAGTAAATAGGTGTCCCTTACGGACCGTAAGGGATGAGGCTTACGGTCCGTAAGCATCTCAAAATTCGTGTATAAATAGCAGACTTTGGGACTGGAATTTGGGCGCTTGAACGACGTAAAAAGTCGAAATATACATTGAGTTACGTTCTGTTTACTATCAAAACACACACGGATCACTAATTGTCGCCGCAATACAGGGTAATAACTCGATTGCTGCTACGATTCAATGTCCGATCGATTAAACTATCCAATGGATGTTTAAGTGCTGCCCACATTAGGGTTTATGCTTTGTCATTCGTTGTTAATTCAATGGATGTTTAAGTATCGCACTTTTTCATTCGATGTGAGGGTTTAATCTCGTGAGTTATCGTAAATGCTGTATTAAGTTACTAACCGAATTGTGTGCCTGTTATTAAATTTAGGTTAAAAGGCTAATCAGTAGGCTAGGCTCTGCTCAAATTAAATCTGCAATGTGAGTCATTCTCTTTTTATTAAACTATTTTCCAAATCATGTTTATTTTCAAAGTTATAATTACAGTGATTAAGTTTATGTAATCACCAAATTACAGCCGGTATGTGGGGTTTTGTATACATTACTTGATAACCGTCACTATTGGACAACGAGTTAGCCAATGAGTGATATGACCATAGTCACAGACTCCATTGGACAATGAGGTTACCGATGGATTGTCGAGTGACAAATACTGTGGGTAGTTGGTTTGATATCTGAAACATTGTAATCTCTCTTAATACTGTAAATTATAACAAACGAGTCGTTTTAGTAAAATGAATGATTCACTCAGTATTTCCCGCTGACAAAACCTTTTTCAAACATGTTTCAGGTGATCTGTTGTGATCCAAGAAAAGTGCCGTGAAGCACTACAAGCTTAAGGAAGTGGCTCAATATAAAAAGAAACATGTTTTGTAAAATAAAAATTTCTCCGTGAAATCTTATGATTGTAAATTACCGGGTTTTACCCCGAGTTGTGAAATAAAATAATCGGGAAATATTGCAGTTTTTAAAAGATCCTGATGAAAACTTCCGCTGTTAATTAATACCACGGGATTTTCTGTCCCGCGGCTCCTGAAATGGGTAAAACCGGGTCGGGGGCCGTGACATGAGAGGTGACCGGTGGCAGGGTGGTGGTGCTTTGTAGGTTAGAGAGAGGAGAGAGTACAATTTATTTTTTTTAAATTATATATATATTTTTCATTATATACGTAATAGTCCCTAGACATTAAACATTTACATAATAGTCTACGTAATGATGAAAAGACAAATATGCTCTCATATGCAAGACACATGACCATATTTAATTAAAAAATCAAATTGGGTTTAGCCTAACGGTTAAAACGTGTAAGATTTTGAAACATAAAACACAAAACTTTGTAAACTTTTGCGTTAAAGAACGTCTACTAAAACTGATGTAATCATAAAGGAAAAAAGTAGTTAGTCTAGTTAAAAATACAAATATGAGAATCTCATAAATTATAGAGATGCAGATAGGAAGAATGGGTTGATATTTAAAAAAGGGAATAAAAAATAGGTTGGTGATGCTACCTGTGTGGCTGAAGGATTAAAATATTGTGTGGGGGACCAACGCGTGAATAACAGACTCATTTATCACGTTACGCATTAGAATAATAGTAATGAAAATGAGTCATCAATCAAATCCCTTCCTTCCCTTCCTTTCCCTTATAAATACCGTTCCTTTCTTCCCTTCCGATCCTCCTCTGCTGCCTGCACTTGCGTACATTACAAATTTCAATCTCTCCATCATGGATTCATACTCGCCTTTCGATTCTCTGGTCTTCGGTATGTATGCATTCTTTCTTTCTTATTCTCTGTTATGTTGGACAAATCTTGAAGATGGACATTAATCGCAGATTTGGATGATACTCTGTACTCTTCAAGCATCGGATTCGGTGACGCCACCAAGCGTAACATAGATGGTAGGTACCACACAGAAAGCAAGTGAAAAATAAGATTCTAATCAGTCGGTTAATTTGTTTCTAGCAGATTTTTTAGTTGAAAAATGCGGATTTGAACCGAGGAAAGCTTCTGCTCTTCGTGTTCAACTCTTCAAAACCTACGGAAGCACTCTCGCTGGCTTACGAGTAAGTCACTCTGTCTGTCTGTCTGTCTGTCTGTCTGTCTGTCTGGAATCAGTTAGATGATAGATAGATCACCAATTACAATCAATCTGTGATTGCAGGCGTTAGGTTATGATGTGGACGCCGATGAATACCACAGCATCGTGCACGGAAGGTTGCCTTACCATCTAATCAACCCAGATCATCAATTAAGAGACCTTTTGCTCACCATCACTCAACGCAAAATCGTAAGCTATACTTACTGCTCTGATTTTTTCCTACCTTAGGAATGAATTACAAGTATGTTACTTTCTTTCAGATATTCACAAATTCGGATCGAGTCCATGCGATCAAGGCGTTGAATCTTCTTGGAATAGCCGACTGCTTTGAGCAGATCATCTGTTTTGAGACCATGAATCCGAATCTATTCAATTCCAAGTCCAACTCGGAGGACTTCCCTGTGGTTCTGAAGCCTTCATTAGAGGCATTCAATATTGCTATTGACGTTGCTCAGGTTGACCCTACCACAACGGTATAATCACCTCCAATCACCTCTCAATAATTATATTTTATAATATTTTAATTAAAAATGACGTCTTTGTGTTTGTTTAATTTCACAGCTGTTTTTTGACGACAACGTTGGAAATATTGCAGCAGCCAAAGCTGTTGGACTTCATACCGCTGTGGTATTCTATTCTCTCATTTTTAAATAAATAAATAAATTAGATACTAAATAAATAAAGTTTCACTTTATTCCATCCACAGACCCTATATTCTTTCCATATTCTTTGACTTGGTGTGTTGGTTTGCTAATCGTTTTCGAGTCGAGAGTCTCTATGGAAGCAGCCTCTCTATCCCTATGGATAGAGGCAAAGTCTGTCTACATCCCACCCTCCCCAGACCCTATAAGTAACTTTGTTATTTGTGGGATTTACTGGGTATGGTTGTTGTTGTTGTTTATTCCATCCACAAAAGCGAATTCATATGTGACTTTTTTATGGTGATTATCAAATGTAATTGGTATATTTTGACCAATAATAATAAGTTTTATTAAAACCCAATTTGGCTGAGTCATTTTCTGTTGCTATTTCAATAAATAGTTGACGTCATTCATCTACATTTATAATACGTTTTCTTTTGAGGTTAAAAGGTGGATAATTATTTCTTATTTTTCTAGATGCTTAATTGTTAATTCTTGGACAGGTTGGAAAAACAAAGGTGACAAATGGAGCAGATTATGCTTTGGAGAAGATACATGACCTATCGCAAATTATTCCGGAAATATGGTTCGCAAAACCGCACTTGACTGTGTAAATGAATGTAAAACAACAATAAACCGTGCCTCGGAATGTACATATAAAGCAAACTCATGGCAATGTCTGTAGAGAATTGAAGCTAATTAATTTGTTATCAGTGTCTAATAAACAATGATATCAATTTTACTTGTTTGGTTTGTATGTATTCAAAGGCAAACTAGTATAAATAAATGTTCAACTGTAACTAATAAATTAGTTATAATGATAATGTCATGTTTATTTGTGATGGAACTTTGTAACTTCTAAAAATGCAAGCTCTTGTGTTGCATGCGCGCATTATATGTTTGGGTTAAGGTTGTTTCCTCTGGGAAGTGGTTGTAGATGTGGCCCTCCTTGACCGGGTCTTCTCTGTCCATCAAGATAGTTAAGAGTATCTCTCTTAGTTGTCGCATGGCGTTTGCTCGAGCCTTAGCTGTTGCATTGTGAAGGTGGTTGCTATGTCGGAGTCTGTTGAGGCATGGGTTAAACTCTTGTTATTACCGCGTTGCACCTTGCGGGTGTTCTGGCCCTCCAACAAACAAGAACGTAGGTCGGGGAATAGGAAGTCCTTGCAATGCCGTAGTATTCACCGGGCCCTGGTGTCACACCCGCTCGTAGGCGGATGCGCAAGGTGTGATTTTGATAAGTAATCATTGCATTCGAATAAGTAAACATGCTATATGAATAAGATAAGTATGATGTCCATCCATACGATTGATTTAAATGAAATTACAAGTCACATGGGTTGTTCGTGAAAGACAATCCAAAGTTTTAAGTTTGACAAAAGACTTGTAAAAAAATATAGTTTATACAAATCAAGGCTTTTCATTCCATATTTCGCACGAAGACAGAATATGTGAACCAAACCCTTCAAAAGGATAGCATTGAATTCCCAACTCTTGTTCTTGTCTTGTTTCCAAGCAAAGTCCACTCATTTCCTAAAATACATGTTAAGTAAAAACGTCAACAAAAGTTGGTGAATTCATGTGTTTTATTTTATATCAAATGAATCTTCAAAACATTTGAAATATGTTTGTAATGAAATTCGGTATGTAAAGCGTCTATGAAATTTGTTGATCATTAATGTTTTGCAAGGACATTAATATGTGTGCCGACATAGGAAGCAACCAAACCTAGACGATTTTTGTGTCGAATACGCTCGACATGGGACACAAAAGCACTCCAACGGTCTCACGGACTAGGAGTGGGGCCCGTCACTACCCAAAAGATCTACCTCTTTCGTTACTCGGTCTGTATGTGTGATTAATGGCTACTTATGTTTCTAACCTATGCGCACATGATCTATGTTTGTTTCATTCCCTAGCTTATCATACCACTTGTAACATGTATCTCGCCCGAAAGTTTAAAAACTGAAAAGCATTTAAAAGAGGGGACATGAACTCACTGCTTGCAACCGTTGAGAGGTAAACAAAGGGGAAACTGTTGGATCTGGCCTTGCGACGACATATGGACTTGGATTTGGTGGAAGATGACTAGGACCAGCTTCATTACGGGATACGACAGGTTGTGAGCTACCAAAAGAAGGTAGGGGTGGCCCAGGTGACAATGAAGGCTCAAGCTCATCATAATCCAGCCTGATTCTTATTCCTTTTTCTCTTTCTCGGCTCACATACTGGTTTAGAAGAGATCTCAAAGGTAGGAAATTGCTTGCTACCCCATCGGGTGTCAAATCAATGCGTGTTGGTGTACTCGTTGCACCGATTTGAGGGGAAGGAACCCCTGAACGAGATGGGGTTGGTGTTTGAAAGGAAGAGAACTCAGGGAACATGGTTCCCGTTGGAGTTCGTCCAGGAGTAGAAAATGAGGTGGGTATAGCCGGTGGAGTTTGGCTAGCACTAGGTGTCGAAGTACGAGGTACTTGATTCACCTCACCTGGAGATTTGCTTTCAGACATGATAGACTTGACGAAGTTGGAGCTACACTACTCGTCTTTTAGGATAAACTTAGTGGCGTAGCCTCACGGTGGGCGCCAACTTGTTGCTACAACAAATATAAGACCAAGGATAGTGGTTAGACTGGCTAGGCAAAAGAGTTCAAGAGTCCCGATTAGCCTAACGCAGGTCGTGGGGTCCCCCCACGTGTCACACCCCGACCACGTGGAACATACAAAACGTGGCGGAAACATCGGGGAGTGTTGTAACAGAATTAATGTTTCACAACCATGGAAATTAAAGTTTCGTTTTATTCAATATAAGTGTTACAATGTCTAACAAACATGAAAATACAACATAATTAACTAGTCTGCATCTTTTATTGTCACTAAGGCCCATGTCCGCCTAAGTGTAACTTGATCAATCCTATGCTTCATTTCCTGAAAAACACATGTGAAAATATGGTACGTCAGCATAAAAATGCCGGTGAGATACATAGGTTTTGTGAAAATAAGATTCATGACTTCTGTTTAAGAAAATGTTTAGTCATGAACCTTGTAATTTGCTTTGTCTTTGTAAATCATTTGAAAAACCATAAGTTCAGATGATACATATAAATAAGTGAATAATGCATGGTTAAATGAATAGCCATGTAAAAATGAGTTTGTATAAGTTAAGTTGTTTGTAAATCAATGTCTTGTGAAAAATATGTTATTTGCATAAAATGTTCTATGTCTCAAACTGAAATGATTCAAATAACGCTACGACATGTAATACCATACAAACACTTATATATAGGAAGTACCAGCGGCGTATCCACCATGCTTGTATCATATTACACCCGTATCGTTACTTAATCACTTAATCAAACCAAACCAACAATGTAAATTGTCCATGTATAAATGAATTTGCCAAATGTATTGAATAATATGTCAAAATGCATGATCAATGTAAATCATGTAATGTGTAACCTAAATGATATGTATGGCTAGTGAAAACGCATCAACTAAACCATAGGTGAAATGCACAAAAACAAAGTATTGAAGTAAAACTGTGTTTAAATCAATATTATGTCTTGTGTAAATGCATGATCAATGTCAATCATGTTAAAATGTCTATGTCTAAATGTCATGTATGGCTAGCGAAAGGTCTCAACTAAACCATATGCACAAAAGCAAAGTATTGAAGTAAAACTGTGTTTAAATCAATATTATGTCTTGTGTAAATGCATGATCAAGGTCAATCATGTTAAAATGTCTATGTCTAAATGTCATGTATGGCTAGCGAAATGTCTCAACTAAACCATATGCACAAAAGCAAAGTATTGAAGTAAAACTGTGTTTAAATCAATATTATGTCTTGTGTAAATGCATGATCAATGTCAATCATGTTAAAATGTCTATGTCTAAATGTCATGTATGGCTAGCGAAAGGTCTCAACTAAACCATATGCACAAAAGCAAAGTATTGAAGTAAAACTGTGTTTAAATCAATATTATGTCTTGTGTAAATGCATGATCAATGTCAATCATGTTAAAATGTCTATGTCTAATGTCTATGTCAAAATGTCCTGTATGGCTAGCGAAATGTGTCAACTAAACCATATGCACAAGAACATAGTATTGAAGTAAAACGTAGTTTAAATCAACATTATATCTTGTGGAAATGCATGATCAAGGTCAATCATGTTAAAATGTCTATGTCTAATGTCTATGTCAAAATGTCCTGTATGGCTAGCGAAATGTGTCAACTAAACCATATGCACAAGAACATAGTATTGAAGTAAAACGTAGTTTAAATCAACATTATATCTTGTGGAAATGCATGATCAAGGTCAATCATGTTAAAATGTCTATGTCTAATGTCTATGTCAAAATGTCCTGTATGGCTAGCGAAATGTGTCAACTTAACCATATGCACAAGAACATAGCATTGAAGTAAAACGTAGTTTAAATCAACATTATATCTTGTGAAAATGCATGATCAAGGTCAATCATGTTAAAATGTCTATGTCTAATGTCTATGTCAAAATGTCCTGTATGGCTAGCGAAATGTGTCAACTTAACCATATGCACAAGAACATAGCATTGAAGTAAAACGTAGTTTAAATCAACATTATATCTTGTGAAAATGCATGATCAAGGTCAATCATGTTAAAAATGTCTAAATGCATGCTTTACTGAATATGTACATTTATGCGGTATTGTGAAAATGCATACATCCAAGCCTGGCGACTGTGGTGATAAACCCTTTAAACAAATTAAAGGTCTATCTGTCTTAATAACAACGAATTCGGTCATTCCTTTCATCCCCTTTCCCTGGGACGTCCGGAACGGGAGTTGTCAATTCCTATGGTACCACTACCTACTAACGAACGGCATGATCGGTGTTAATGAATGTATTGTCCCATGTAAACAAACCAAATGTCATACCAAAATGTAAGCATGTGATGAAAAACAATGTACTAAGTATGCACGCAATGGACATAAATAGCATAAAATGTAATGAAATCATGTACTATAATGTACTAACGAACATAGCAGTATATGATGTTAAAACAGGAAAGCATGAAAGTAACAAGTAGGCACATGTGTTCCACCCCAAAACAGTTTGGAAAACAGTAAAAGAGGGGTCTATGTACTCACTTGAGATTGCTCAGTAGTCCTTGAGTAACAACCAAACAATGCTAGAGATCACGGAAATCAAACGGCACCTAATATAGGTAACTATGTTAATTAACCGGACCTAAATCGGAAGATTGGGTAGCATTAGGGTTTGTAAACCAAATGAGTGTAGGAACTCATATGATATGGTTTAACAAAGCCTACATGCTAAATGAAACTTAACCTAAGTCTTATCGACCCATTACGACCCGTTTAGGAAGCTTATGCTACTTTAACGCGTCGTTCGCGTAAAACGCGTTCGGAACGCCTAACTAGCCCTATGACAAGTGTTATATGCCTAAACATGTTACATAATCAGTTATGTGGCAAAAGTTTAGGTTACATATGCTAAATTACCAATTATGCATGAAAAGGGTATTCTGGTAATTTACCTAAGGCATATAAACTACCTATCATACAACTACTTAAACGATGTGACCATAGGGTATAACCTCAGAAGGTTATTCCCTACCTACTATGGTCACCTAATGTATTTGGTCGGATCCTAATGATCGACCAAATGGGTCGAGTTCGAAGGTATAGGCGATTTATTAGATCGCCTACCCTACGACTCTAGACAACGTGGAAATCAGTGGGCATAGTCCCAAAGGACTATGACCAACGTGATTACACTCACGTTGCGAAGTTCAAACGAACTTCGCATTGACCATTACTGGTCAACGCTGAAAGTCAAACAAAGTTTGACTTTCGGACTCGAAAAGCAGTAAAAATAAGGAAAAGAACGAAAGAATACTAACCCAGGGTCCCCGAATGCTAATCCCGACTTCAAGAACTCAGGTATGAAACAATGGTTTCAACTTAGAGCTCTCAAAATCAGAATTCTTGTGAGAAAATGCAATGGGGGTGTTGGGTTATTTATAGTTTTCGGTCCACCGTTGAGATCGTTTCTTGGAAAAGGGGAAACGATCAAGGCCGTACACTTGTCGGAACCTTATGGATGCTTAAAATGGTTCTTATCAACATGACTAAGCAAGTAGGAACATGTGGTGGGGGTTTAAACAGCTGAAAACAGGCTGTTTAAACATTGTATCTGGTCAGAAGACCCCCTGCGCATCGTAGCCAAAAAGGGCCTGCGCATCGTAGGGGTTATCTTTGGCAGATTTACACTTTTGGTCCCTGCAGTGCAATAAGGTCATTTTTGACACGTTTAAGGCCCGTTAACCCCATTTCAAAGCTCTAAAATGAAGTTAAAGTATAGGGAACTTAAAATGTGTTCAAAAATATCTCGGATGTCGGTTCGTTTGGCCGTACGAACGCGATGTTCGGTTAATTACGACGGAATGCGCATAAGCGCGAAAAACGAACCAAATGACGAAACGAATGGATTTTTCTTAAAGCGAACACTAAAATATAATATAGTCATGCTTATATAAATTTTTGGATGTCCAGATGTATTCAGAACGTAAGTTATGCTCGAAAATGCAAACTTGTGCACTTTTTGACACTTTTAGTCCCTGAATGACCCAAAAGTTTATTTTAGCACACCGAACCCCTCAAAGCCTATTTCTAAGCTATATAAAGGATATTTAAGGTGTGTTTAACTTATGGTCATGTTCCGGAATGTCTGTTACAGTTCAAATTGGCATACTTTCGCAGTTTGTCAACTTTAGTCCCTGTAAGCGATTTAACTTGATTTTGCCATACCAAAGCCTTCAAAACTTATTTCTAAGTTATGTAAAGGTTATTTAAGGTATGTTAAGCCAATGTCACTATTCCGGAGTGTTTGTTGCATTAAACTGGTTATATTTACGCATCGGTGCGCGTATAACCTTCCAGAAAGTGATTTAGAGTTTAAAATCGAACAAGAATTGATATGTGCAAATGATACACATATTTTTACAAATACCAAGTATGAAATACAATATTTCATTGCTTTGGTATTTGTTTGATGGCCGTGAAGGCACAGGTGTTACAGTCTCCCCTACTTTAGGAAATTTCGTCCCGAAATTTATTTAGAGGAAACTTGTGAGAGCTTGAAAGTATGAAGTTGAAAAGATCGAACAACATTGGTTAGGGTTCTTGAACTTTTAGTAACCTTAATAACATCATGACTGCAATGTAAGAGGGATACTTATATACAAGTATATGAAGCATCATTGGTGCGTCCACCGTACCTCTATTACATCGTCCTCATTTTGTTATTGTTGTCACTATTGGCTCTTACACATAATAAACCTTACTGGGTTTCTATGCACTAAATTTCATAATTATGTAGGCCTCCATAATTAGACAATTCCTTGCACAGTTCACACAGTCTATTTTATAATGCGTAGGGTAAAACCAAATGAACAATCCTGTGATGAGTGTGACTAGACCGCCATAGAGTCCCGTAGACTAAATCAATAAATGATCTAAATAGACTATCAAGGAGTCTGTCCAGCTACATCACTAGATGTCATTCTTTAACCAAATTGTGAATCAATCCTTTAGACTAGACCACTAAAAAGGGTCTGGAGTGGTACTATATAATCCAAGGGTCTTAACTATTACATAGAAGCCCATTAAGGATTTAAGGTAGTACCTTTGAATATCCTGCTACGAATCTCTCATATGAAGATATGAAAGATCCTGCGAGGATTTGGATAACGAATATCCAGAGTATACCAAAAACACAAAAAATGTATAAATGAAAAACACCAAATATGTAAACACATAATCACATAACCACAAAATTGTTTAACTAGAAGTTTGTTCTGCTAACAGAGTACATGTATTTAAAGCACACTAGGAATCCATCTCGTGGATTTCATTTGGCACTTTAAACATTATCGAGAATCTAACTATAAAGATAGAAAGATTCAAAAAGAAAATTCGATTTCGATTTCGAGAACTCGAAATGTTCGAATTAAGGTACATAAAGAATCCAATTAAGGACTCTGATTTGAATGATGATCATCCACAAGGATCTAAATGTGAAGATAAAAAGATCCCATATGAAATTTTTTTTTTTTTTTTTTTTTTGAAGTTGAATATGTTTTGAAACCTTGCACTGGATGTGCTTAGGTCAAAACATGAAGTACAATGCTTATGAGGTTGAGATGCTAGATATGTCAAGGCGACATATGAAGCAGAATTTGAAGGTTAAGTAAAAGTACGAGAAAGATATTTTTGAAAACTGTGCATGGGGTTCTTTTAAGAAAAATATGTTTAGTGTTTTTGAAACCTTATATATAATATTTTGAAATCATAAAGTAGGTGTACTAGGTAGATATATTTACAAAAATGTTTTAAAATCATGCGAGATGAATTTTGAAATTATGTATAAGGTTTTTGAAAGACATGAATGATGCTTTTCGAAATCATGCACTTGATCAGAAAATGTATTGTGTTAATATTGTCTTCAGACTATATGAAATATTTTGAAATTTGAAAGGTTGGTTTTTTGATAACATGGCCAATGTTTTTGAAATAACATAGATAATGCATCTAGAAAAATTGTTTTCAAACTATATGAAATGTTTTGAGATCATGAAGATTGTTTTGAAATACTGGTACTGTGTATGTTGAAAAATCAAAACGTAATGGGTATGAGATTTGAAAATACCCTTAGTTATCTAACCAAGGATTTAAAGGCGCAGATGTGCGAAAAGCACGATTACTCATAATGTCACTTAATTTTCTGTACTTTGTTTCTTAGAGTGAAACGAGTACTTAAAATTTTCACAGGAATCATGAGCGATCATTTGAAAGAGAGAATCACAAGAGTAGTTTGTAAGGAACATAGTTCCTTGATGTAGGTATCATAGGAAAAGTCATACACGCATGTAATTATACTTGTATATCAGAATTGTGAACAACAACTTTTATTTATGAACAAGACATATTGTTTCACAATACACGAGAACAAAAGAAACAAAGGTATAAGACAGAAATATCCTTTGTTCAGCCGAATGCTCATCCAAGGGTTGGATTTGCATTAGCAAGCTTTGGGCAGTTGTGGTGGAAGTGACCAATCTCTCCGCAGTTGAAACATGAACCCAGTGGGAATTTCGCAGCGTTCCCTTGAACCGGAGCTTGAACCTGAGCAGCCTGATTTTGTCCCAAACGACAAACTTTGGCCAAATGCCCAAGTTTACCACACGTCGTGCATTGCCAGCAAACTTGTTGTAACGAGTGATGACCGTTGCAGCGTGCACAATGAGGTGCAGTACCGGCATATGCTTTCTTTGCAGGTGGCTGAGCTGGTTGGTTGGGAACGGCTCGACCATTGTGAGCGACCACGGCGAAGTTTTGAGGAGCCTTTCGCTTCTTTGACTTCTTAGGCGATCGTTCATCCATGGTCTTTGATTCCTCGATTGGTTTATTGGCTGATGGTGTTGTTGCCTGACTAGGTCCTGCCTGTCTTGGTGACTCTCGAGTGGCTTCATCCTGGAGATGATACTTCGCCTATTCGCTGAGCGAATTTGGCTGCTTGCTCAGATATCTGGGCGTCATCGTGATGAAGAGACATTCTTGAAGAAAAAAGAAAGGCATAGGGAGAAACAGGTGAAAGATTATTGGACAATCAAAACAGAATGATAACGCATGAAGATTGCGATCATTTGTTTGTTACCTAAGGCAAACAAATGAGACGGTGACTAATCAAGGTAAACAGGTCTTATTAATGTATCACTGAAGACATGCTCGCCTATAAGTGAACACTCATCCCAAGAATTCCCAGGTAAGCACAACTGGTCTCGCGTCTGATGAGATGTATACGAAGTGCTTGCCTAGACAGAAAACCCAGAATACAGGCATTCACCCTTCCAGTTTGCACGTGTTCACATTATTTAAAACCCAAAACCTTGACGAGATTTTGAAAACTCAAAGGGGTTCAAAACCATATAACAGAGAGTTCAAAACCTTACAATAGAGGGTTCAAAACCTAGTAATCAATCATCCTAGAACAGATGATTAGTTTTCAAAGCGGTTCTGAAATTTATGTTCTTGTTGTGGTCGTCGCCTAAGGATAGGTGACGGTATTGTTTTATGACTAAACGCAAGTAAACTCGCGTTAGGGTCCTAAGAAGGTTATAGACTAGGTCAAAGCATTACTAATTACTAATAACCTAATTCCCTATAACCATTGGCTCTGATACCATCTTTTCTGTCACACCCCGACCACGTGGAACATACAAAACGTGGCGGAAACATCGGGGAGTGTTGTAACAGAATTAATGTTTCACAACCATGGAAATTAAAGTTTCGTTTTATTCAATATAAGTGTTACAATGTCTAACAAACATGAAAATACAACATAATTAACTAGTCTGCATCTTTTATTGTCACTAAGGCCCATGTCCGCCTAAGTGTAACTTGATCAATCCTATGCTTCATTTCCTGAAAAACACATGTGAAAATATGGTACGTCAGCATAAAAATGCCGGTGAGATACATAGGTTTTGTGAAAATAAGATTCATGACTTCTGTTTAAGAAAATGTTTAGTCATGAACCTTGTAATTTGCTTTGTCTTTGTAAATCATTTGAAAAACCATAAGTTCAGATGATACATATAAATAAGTGAATAATGCATGGTTAAATGAATAGCCATGTAAAAATGAGTTTGTATAAGTTAAGTTGTTTGTAAATCAATGTCTTGTGAAAAATATGTTATTTGCATAAAATGTTCTATGTCTCAAACTGAAATGATTCAAATAACGCTACGACATGTAATACCATACAAACACTTATATATAGGAAGTACCAGCGGCGTATCCACCATGCTTGTATCATATTACACCCGTATCGTTACTTAATCACTTAATCAAACCAAACCAACAATGTAAATTGTCCATGTATAAATGAATTTGCCAAATGTATTGAATAATATGTCAAAATGCATGATCAATGTAAATCATGTAATGTGTAACCTAAATGATATGTATGGCTAGTGAAAACGCATCAACTAAACCATAGGTGAAATGCACAAAAACAAAGTATTGAAGTAAAACTGTGTTTAAATCAATATTATGTCTTGTGTAAATGCATGATCAATGTCAATCATGTTAAAATGTCTATGTCTAAATGTCATGTATGGCTAGCGAAAGGTCTCAACTAAACCATATGCACAAAAGCAAAGTATTGAAGTAAAACTGTGTTTAAATCAATATTATGTCTTGTGTAAATGCATGATCAAGGTCAATCATGTTAAAATGTCTATGTCTAAATGTCATGTATGGCTAGCGAAATGTCTCAACTAAACCATATGCACAAAAGCAAAGTATTGAAGTAAAACTGTGTTTAAATCAATATTATGTCTTGTGTAAATGCATGATCAATGTCAATCATGTTAAAATGTCTATGTCTAAATGTCATGTATGGCTAGCGAAAGGTCTCAACTAAACCATATGCACAAAAGCAAAGTATTGAAGTAAAACTGTGTTTAAATCAATATTATGTCTTGTGTAAATGCATGATCAATGTCAATCATGTTAAAATGTCTATGTCTAATGTCTATGTCAAAATGTCCTGTATGGCTAGCGAAATGTGTCAACTAAACCATATGCACAAGAACATAGTATTGAAGTAAAACGTAGTTTAAATCAACATTATATCTTGTGGAAATGCATGATCAAGGTCAATCATGTTAAAATGTCTATGTCTAATGTCTATGTCAAAATGTCCTGTATGGCTAGCGAAATGTGTCAACTAAACCATATGCACAAGAACATAGTATTGAAGTAAAACGTAGTTTAAATCAACATTATATCTTGTGGAAATGCATGATCAAGGTCAATCATGTTAAAATGTCTATGTCTAATGTCTATGTCAAAATGTCCTGTATGGCTAGCGAAATGTGTCAACTTAACCATATGCACAAGAACATAGCATTGAAGTAAAACGTAGTTTAAATCAACATTATATCTTGTGAAAATGCATGATCAAGGTCAATCATGTTAAAATGTCTATGTCTAATGTCTATGTCAAAATGTCCTGTATGGCTAGCGAAATGTGTCAACTTAACCATATGCACAAGAACATAGCATTGAAGTAAAACGTAGTTTAAATCAACATTATATCTTGTGAAAATGCATGATCAAGGTCAATCATGTTAAAAATGTCTAAATGCATGCTTTACTGAATATGTACATTTATGCGGTATTGTGAAAATGCATACATCCAAGCCTGGCGACTGTGGTGATAAACCCTTTAAACAAATTAAAGGTCTATCTGTCTTAATAACAACGAATTCGGTCATTCCTTTCATCCCCTTTCCCTGGGACGTCCGGAACGGGAGTTGTCAATTCCTATGGTACCACTACCTACTAACGAACGGCATGATCGGTGTTAATGAATGTATTGTCCCATGTAAACAAACCAAATGTCATACCAAAATGTAAGCATGTGATGAAAAACAATGTACTAAGTATGCACGCAATGGACATAAATAGCATAAAATGTAATGAAATCATGTACTATAATGTACTAACGAACATAGCAGTATATGATGTTAAAACAGGAAAGCATGAAAGTAACAAGTAGGCACATGTGTTCCACCCCAAAACAGTTTGGAAAACAGTAAAAGAGGGGTCTATGTACTCACTTGAGATTGCTCAGTAGTCCTTGAGTAACAACCAAACAATGCTAGAGATCACGGAAATCAAACGGCACCTAATATAGGTAACTATGTTAATTAACCGGACCTAAATCGGAAGATTGGGTAGCATTAGGGTTTGTAAACCAAATGAGTGTAGGAACTCATATGATATGGTTTAACAAAGCCTACATGCTAAATGAAACTTAACCTAAGTCTTATCGACCCATTACGACCCGTTTAGGAAGCTTATGCTACTTTAACGCGTCGTTCGCGTAAAACGCGTTCGGAACGCCTAACTAGCCCTATGACAAGTGTTATATGCCTAAACATGTTACATAATCAGTTATGTGGCAAAAGTTTAGGTTACATATGCTAAATTACCAATTATGCATGAAAAGGGTATTCTGGTAATTTACCTAAGGCATATAAACTACCTATCATACAACTACTTAAACGATGTGACCATAGGGTATAACCTCAGAAGGTTATTCCCTACCTACTATGGTCACCTAATGTATTTGGTCGGATCCTAATGATCGACCAAATGGGTCGAGTTCGAAGGTATAGGCGATTTATTAGATCGCCTACCCTACGACTCTAGACAACGTGGAAATCAGTGGGCATAGTCCCAAAGGACTATGACCAACGTGATTACACTCACGTTGCGAAGTTCAAACGAACTTCGCATTGACCATTACTGGTCAACGCTGAAAGTCAAACAAAGTTTGACTTTCGGACTCGAAAAGCAGTAAAAATAAGGAAAAGAACGAAAGAATACTAACCCAGGGTCCCCGAATGCTAATCCCGACTTCAAGAACTCAGGTATGAAACAATGGTTTCAACTTAGAGCTCTCAAAATCAGAATTCTTGTGAGAAAATGCAATGGGGGTGTTGGGTTATTTATAGTTTTCGGTCCACCGTTGAGATCGTTTCTTGGAAAAGGGGAAACGATCAAGGCCGTACACTTGTCGGAACCTTATGGATGCTTAAAATGGTTCTTATCAACATGACTAAGCAAGTAGGAACATGTGGTGGGGGTTTAAACAGCTGAAAACAGGCTGTTTAAACATTGTATCTGGTCAGAAGACCCCCTGCGCATCGTAGCCAAAAAGGGCCTGCGCATCGTAGGGGTTATCTTTGGCAGATTTACACTTTTGGTCCCTGCAGTGCAATAAGGTCATTTTTGACACGTTTAAGGCCCGTTAACCCCATTTCAAAGCTCTAAAATGAAGTTAAAGTATAGGGAACTTAAAATGTGTTCAAAAATATCTCGGATGTCGGTTCGTTTGGCCGTACGAACGCGATGTTCGGTTAATTACGACGGAATGCGCATAAGCGCGAAAAACGAACCAAATGACGAAACGAATGGATTTTTCTTAAAGCGAACACTAAAATATAATATAGTCATGCTTATATAAATTTTTGGATGTCCAGATGTATTCAGAACGTAAGTTATGCTCGAAAATGCAAACTTGTGCACTTTTTGACACTTTTAGTCCCTGAATGACCCAAAAGTTTATTTTAGCACACCGAACCCCTCAAAGCCTATTTCTAAGCTATATAAAGGATATTTAAGGTGTGTTTAACTTATGGTCATGTTCCGGAATGTCTGTTACAGTTCAAATTGGCATACTTTCGCAGTTTGTCAACTTTAGTCCCTGTAAGCGATTTAACTTGATTTTGCCATACCAAAGCCTTCAAAACTTATTTCTAAGTTATGTAAAGGTTATTTAAGGTATGTTAAGCCAATGTCACTATTCCGGAGTGTTTGTTGCATTAAACTGGTTATATTTACGCATCGGTGCGCGTATAACCTTCCAGAAAGTGATTTAGAGTTTAAAATCGAACAAGAATTGATATGTGCAAATGATACACATATTTTTACAAATACCAAGTATGAAATACAATATTTCATTGCTTTGGTATTTGTTTGATGGCCGTGAAGGCACAGGTGTTACACCACGTATGCAATACGTAGGGTCGGATCACTTACTATTGGTTGTTTTGAATTCTGGATTGAAGGGGATTCAACCCAGAATGATTATATGCAATGAGATAGTGTTGAAGTGAGTGAAGAATAGAACAAGTAGAGTACAACTTATAGGGGGAGAGAGTAAGATTTCTGGAATATTTGGCTAGATGAACCGGTGTTATTATTTATAGAGAAGGTATCAACCATATGAAGAAACCTTTGACTAGTGATCCGAGATTGCAGTGAGAGGGTTGCCCTTTTTGGTAGGTTGAAGACTTCGGATCTGCGGGTAAAAGAGTGTCACTTCACACATGCTCTTTTGCGGCTGAGTAGGAGAAGTCACACGTGAAGTGTGATATGACGTGACACAGTTTCATGCTTTTTGCTGTTCACTACAGCTGGTCGTCTTCCGAACCCTTTTACCTTTCAACTCTTTAAGCAATATTGCATTTCAGCCAGTTTGTCAACCTTGAGCTACCCACGTCATCAACCTCATTGTTGTTTTCAAGCCTTCATTAGAGGCCATGAATATTGGTATAGACATAACTTGTTTTCATCCAAACTGGACAATACCCATGTTACCAATCATCATATAGATGTAAACCACTAGCTTCCAAATCCATTTGTGGTGGAACTTAATCATGGTCCATTATCATAATTAAGGTCACAATCAAAAGTGTGATTCGATGTCATATTAACAAACAAAATAGTGTGACTCTGTTATAAATATATAATTACATTTGTTATATGTTATGGTTAGGTTAGGTCATTAAGTGACGTGTTTGTCTTGTATTTCTTTGCTACAACTGGTTCTTGAGAACAATATTCAGAATATCTCAGTGAATAAAGGTATTGGCCCTGGAACATTTTAGTATCTAATAATTGTATAATATAATGCGATTACTGTTATTGTTGTTATTTCATTATTGACTTCGCATTTTATAATATAACTGATATATTTTCCTCGCACGATCAGGCGAGACATAAATTTTTTATAATAACCAGGGTTGAAAGTACGCCCCCACTTCACAACGGGCAGTGGATTTTACGCATTCCCGCGTGCGATGCGACTTCATCGGTATTGGTTCATTACGTTACAAACACATGCTACAAAAGTAAAATGATACTTCATTAAATAAAAAAAATATTATTGTTTGTTACTGTATAAATGTAAAATGATTAGCTATATAATATGGGTTAGGATATAATAGGAAGTTTATTTGGATAGGAAGCCTAGGAAGCAATCTTGACCATCCATTTATTTAATCAAGAGCTAAGATTAAATGAGTGAAATTGAAGGAAAAAAAGGAGGCGCTTGGGTTTGTCTAGAGGCATTCTAGTCAATCCAAAGCAATAGTTTATCTCTCCTCCAATTCCCCTCATTTTTTAAACGTTAATAACTCTTTCATACGACATTATTTTTTTATAAAAATTACACCAAAAAAACGAGTGTTTTTTATCTTTAAAACGAGTATACTATTGCTATATTTTTGAAAAAAAATTTTGAAAACCCAGTTGCGTAAAACGCAATGGAAAAAAAACCTAATAAATGACATTTTTCTAAAACGCAATGCACCAAAAACACATAAAAATGTCTTATTTGTAAAACGCAATGGTCAGAAAACATAAAGAAATGTCTTATTTCTAAAACGCAATAGCCTAAAGACACAAAAGAAAGTGTACTTTTTAAAACGCAATGGACTGAAAAAACATAAAAATGTGTTTTACCTAAAACGCAATGCACAAAAAACACAAAGAAATGTCTTATTTCAAAAACGCAATTGCCAGAAAACACTTAAAATGTCTGTTTTCTAAAACGCAATGGACTGAAAACACATAAAAATGTGTTTTACCTAAAACGCAATGCACCAAATGTGACAACTGTCACTTTTCCGTACATTCCGTACACTAATTGAACAGTAATCTGTGCTTTAATAACTGTGTATGATCTAGTTTACAAGACAAATGAATTTCTGATTACTGTTATATACATACAATGGCATTTCATGTTGCAAGACTTTTATCATTACTACATGCAACACGATATAGTTCTAATAATGCACAGAATAGAATTGGCACCATTATCAGACAAACTAAAAGCACTAACAGGAGTTCAGTACATAGACAGACAGTGTTTTGAGGCCCAGTATGAGCCAGAGACTACGTACTACACTAGTATAGTGAGTAGGGAAGTAAGGCCCACAAAACTGCTTTTCTAGGTGATAGATAAAGTGCCGGAAAGTGCCTAAAACCCGCATAAAGTGCAGAATTCTGCATAAATCAGCAAAATTCAGCATTTTAACAAGTTTATTACATGCAAAAATATGACTAAATGGTCCTGAATGCTTTCCTAAGTGTCGGGAATTAAAAGTGTCACAAAAGGGTACATAAAGATCACTAAACGGAATATTTTGACACTTTAATGAACCGGTATCTAACCGAACAACCGGACATTACCCGAAACACCAAAATTACACTAGAATCATTGTTTTAGTGCTTCTGAGCTAGTTATGATCCCCGAACATCATAACACCCCACTAAAAATATCTAGTAAATAACACTTGCAACTAACACTTGAAATTGAACCTTAATCTAACTATATGGTTAAAATTTACAATTAGACCCCCCCATGCTAGTAATCGGCCACCAAAGATGGCCCACCCTTGATCTCCACAATCTTGCTAGATATTGCATAATCTCAAATGATTTTGTGAAAGATTATGTTATGTACTTATCAAACATAATACCCAAAGGTTAATAACATTAGATGGTTATAAGATTGATGGAAGCTCTCATTCACACACACACACACTTCACCATCAACTCTCTCCCTCTCCTCACTCTCCTCTCGGCCGTGAACACCCACCACCACCATCATCACTTCCATTTCATTCTCAACCATTTCCAAGTGTACTCAAGGTGTAAGGAGCCATATAAGAAGGTTTGGTGGTCTTGGATCTTGAAGGACCTCTCCCGATTGCTTTTATCCTCCACATTTGTCATCACCATCTCTTGTGTTCATCCCTAGCCTTTGTGCTAGTTGTAAGACTCTCATAATCCTTATTTACTTCATATGTAGTTGGTTAAAAGATGTAGTATGTTGTTAATCACCAAAGAACATAAACATGAATCATGAACATAAGCTTGATATATGATGAAACTATGTTGTTTAGTGTATGAATGATACTTGCTTGTTATTTACTTGAGAATATGATGTTGATCATCATAAGGAGCTTGCTAGATTGTGATTAAACACATGATCTAGCAAGAGAGAGGATGATTATGTGATAAAACAAAATGATCATCCTCATGTGTTAAGCATGAACTTGAAGAATAAAGTGATTTCTTGAAAAATAATAAACAAAGTGAGTTAGTAATCTTATGGATCTAAGATTTATGAATGGTTTTCCAAAAGAACCAAGTTCGACATGTGATTTTTAGAAGATCTTGGTTCTTACTTAAATATACACTATTTTTGGTGATAAAACAAGTATAAGAACACTTTGTTTACAAGAAAAATTCAAAAGAATGATTTTTGGAAAAATCATCTAACAAGTTGTAAACACTTAAATCTTTCAAGAATGAGATTTTTAAAGAAATACACACACTTTAATGGGTAACTAAGTCTACTAAACATACTACCAAGTTACTACAAGTTTTTATGAAAACTCAAGTTCATGATCATTATGTAGATAACTTTGTTTTAGCACTTGGTAAGTGTAGATTGATTGTTGATTGTTTATGATGATTTTTTGAAAAGAAAATGATATGCTTTAATAGCATGGATACCTCCATTTTTAGGGGAAACTATGGCAAAATTTTCTAAAAGTACAAACACTTAGAAAAATATTTTCTAAACAAATATTTACAAGTGTGTTTTAACTATGATTTTCAATATAAACTTTGCCATAGATTTTGTTACAAAAATACGAATATTGGAGGTTGGTTTTTATAAATAAAAATGGATAAATACGTATTTAGAATATATATATATATATATATATATCAAAGACACTTGTGTGAATATTTGTGTACTTTGTGAAATAGTTATATTATTTTAGTGTAATTAAATATAACTTAACATAATACCAAGAATTTACAATCCAAAATAATACCAAAAATCACAAGGAATAAATATATAAGTTACACACATAATATTGTGAAATCGAACGCAAGAACGTAACTTACAAAATATTCCGGATAATACCGTTATAAACATGTTTTAGGTAAATATTATTTTGGACACAAGAAATGAAAATATGATTTTCGTTATTATTACAAAGTATATCATATTTTCGACAAAGAGAAAATATATTATTTTTGGAAGTAAAAATATATTTTCTTAGAATATTTAGAAGATATACGATTTTTGGAAAAAAAAATATATTTTCTTGAAATACATTATTTTTGGACAAAATAAGTTATATATATTTTCTAAAGTGTGACTTGAAAATATATTATTTTGGGATTACAAATACAAGAATACAAAGATACATGTATGAGATACCCCCATCCTTGGGAAGGAAATACGAAAGTAAATACTTGAGAAGTATTGTTACAAGAATATTGTTTAACGATTATTCCAAAAATTAAATATAATTTAAAGTTAAAATAACTATTATTTTAACAAGAAATTATAACTTGGAATAACGATGAAGACATAAAAGAAACGTAACTCAAAAACATGAATACTAAGGCAAGGCACGGCCCGCTCGTCTAATAGACCCTAGCACATTGTAGGTAGTCGTGCTTGCTGACGAGATTTGAGTTACGAGTACCGAAGACGCAAAACAGTGAGTTTATGCTCCCCCTTTTCTTTAACTGTTTTCGGTTTTATAACTCTCTGTTGATGCATGAGAATGTCTGTTGACTGCATCTTTATTAAGTCTTAAATCAAGAAAGTCAAGATTGGATCTTAAAAGTCAAAATTAGGGTTTTATGCTTGATTTCGCTTTAATGTACATTGTTAGTGTTGATTTCGCTTCAATGAACATTAGGTGATTTCGCTTCAGTGTCACTGACACATAAGCGAAATCAGCAATAGTATAAATACCTAGCATGTGTTCATTTGTAAGGACATTGGAGCGAGATCTGGTCATAAGCTTGGTAACCGAACTCTGTCAAAATTGATTCAGAAAGCTAATAAAGTGAAGGAATTGAAAGGATAAGTTGTTGTTACATTACGTATTCTGATTCCGCCTTTATACGTAATGATGAACTTTCTCAACTGATCGTTTAGGGTCACGACACGGTCCAACAAGTGGTATCAGAGCTTCAGGACGAGGAGTTCATACTACATCAGCTGATTCGATAATATTATCTCATTTCTACTCTATTTCTCTTTTATTTTTTCGGATTAAACAAGTTTCTTCAGACATAATGGTTTGAAATTCAAGTATATTGAGCGAAACTAGTTGTTAATCAATCCTTAACAATATCAGATCTTAAAACATACTAAAACTCAATCAATTTTATCAAAATCTCGATTTGTTTTCGAACCGGAACTTCATTTTCAGATCTGGAACGAACTTGCGGTCAAAATTGAACAATAATCATTTCATTGTGATCGGATTTAATAGTAGTACAATCCTTGAAAGTTTCAGATTGAAATTCAGTGTAAAAATGAGTAAACTCGTGATTCCGCTTCTGTGTACATCCGGACTTAGCTGATTTCGCTCATACGGTCTTAGCTAATTTCGCTCATACGAACAAGTTAATTTCGCTCCAAGAGACAAAAGTTAATTTCGCTCCAAGAGACAAAAGTTAATTTCGCTCCAAAGGACAAAGTCTGATTTCGCTTATACAGACATTGTGATTTCTCTTTTAGCGACATCCTGATTTCGCTTATACGGACAAATCAGATTTCGCTTTTGTGTCACTTTAAGTGATTTCGCTTATCAGTCAATCTGACTGATTTCGCTTCAGTGTCAGTGTTTGTCAAAATTTCGAAAATTTGCCTAAGTGTTTGCTGATTGTTTGTTGTAGGTACATTCACGATGGATGATCTTTTCATGAACCCGTTTAGTGACATGTACGCATTTGCTGGAAACTCAGGAGATGTTTCATCTACAAGCAATGAGAACGAGAATCCACCAAAAGAAAGGAAAAAGGAAGCTTGGGAATCGGAAAGTGCATTCGGAACGTTCAATAAACCCCCAAAGCTAATGGCTATCGAGGAGTACAGTCGTTGGTCCAGAAAGTTTGAAGATTGGATGATGGCATTCGCATTTCCAAGTTGGAAAAGTTTGAAGAACGGTTATGATCAAGGAAACAAGAATGGTGAAGTCTTAACAGCATCAGATGAGATTGAATCATTTGTAGCCGAACAAAAGTGTGTAGCATTGTTATTTCAATCTGTTCGGGAGGATATCATCTCACTGATAGACTATTCAAACGCTAAAGACCTCTGGGCAAAGTTAAAACACAAATGTTTAGGAAGTACAGAGATAGTGAAAAACAAAAAGAAACTTCTTAGGAAAGAGTTTGATATGTTTGGTTGTCTTAAAAATGAGTCAGTGTGTAAAATGATAGAGAGGTTCGGTCATCTGAAGCTGGAATTAGCAAGACATGATATCACATATTCTGATGATGAGCAAGTAGACAAGTTGTTCGATTCATTGCCAGACGAGATGGAGTGGAGATATTATGCTCTCATGCTTAAGAACACTATTCCTTCTGAATTGTTGAAACCAGATTTGGTGATTGAGAGACTTGAGAGTCATGAACTGGAGTTGAAAAAGGCGTACAAAGTTAATCACTCATCTTACCAGCAGAATTTGGATTTGTATTATCCAAAAAGCATGATGCCAAAAACAACTTCTCCAAAAACTGCATTTTCTGCTGAAAATGTGTCGACAGTCGGAAAAGAAAGTCAAAGTGGTCAAAGCAGTGGAAGTCATAGTGGGTATCACAGTGGATCTTCATCTTCTGGAAGTCATTCTAATGCAAAGAATCGTTTTCAATGCAACATTGCAATAGACTTGAAGAATGCTCAGAACTTTGATGAGGAATCGGCCAAGCAGCAGATGATCTTTCTAGCATCGGTGTTGGAATCGTATGAAGGATTAGTAGCTGGGAAGATAGGCAACACAAATCTGACGAAAGAAGATTACGATCAGATTGATCCGGAGGAAATGGAACTGATTGATATTCGTTGGGCTATGGCAAGTGTTGTTCGTCGTGCACAAAGATTTATGGAAATCACTGGCAGAAAAACAATTGGTGGTGCTTCTACTAAGTTGGGGTTCGATAAATCGAAGGTGACTTGCTTCAAATGTAAGCAGAAGGGTCATTTCAAACGAGAATGCCGAAACGCTTATGCTGATGAATCGGAGAATCCTTTCAGAGATGATTACTACAAGAAGGCAATTTATCATCAAAATAAATACGAGCCGCCTAGATTGAAGCAGGTTGAAGACAACAAAGAGAAATCTAGAGCTCCTGCAGTGATTTATGATGATGAGGGGTATGATTGGAGTCAAGAGGTTCTACCAGAAGAAGATGTGGTTGGTTACGCATTCATGGCGAAAAATGAACCTATTCCATGGAAAGATGAGAGAACTGAAGAGCAGAAGTATAAGTATAGAAAAATGATTTCGGAAAAAAAAATTACTAGACTTTCTAGAATTTTTTTGGAAGCAAAGAGAGCCAACAGATGGGATCCAGACAGAGAGTGTTATCTTGATGAGTATGGAAATATTGCAATTGATCACAAAACTCTTGATCTGGAAGTCTTAATCAAGGAAATGAAAGAAAATGATGAGTATTGGCAACACAAATGGTGGGGAACTCCAACTTTGAAAATGATTGAAGAAGAGAAAGAGAAAGAAGATATCGAAAAATCAAATAAGATTGATACTGGAGTTATTGATACAACGCAGGAGTTGACTGCAGAGAACCTGGGAAAAATGGCTGACAAAGTGCTAGCTGCCAAGGCACTTGAGGTAGACTCTAACTCCATGTCTGAATCAAAAAGCCAGGTCAGTCCAAACTCGTCAACAAATGCGTCAGGTAAAAAGATTGAAGGAAATGCTGATTGCAAAAATTGCAACAAAGAGTGCAAATTTTGTAATACTGTCACATATCTCAACATTAAGAAAGTTGAAGATCTGATAACTAAGGTCAGAAATGTTGAGAATCAGATTCTTGATCGTGACAGAACGGTTAGAGCTTCAACTGAACGGATAAAAGAATTAACTGCTCAAATTGAAACTGATAAAATTGATCATGACAAAATTAAACAAGAAAATGAAAAGTTGATTCTTGAAAACCGTCAGATTTTTGAAAAATTTGAAAAACTCAAAAGCACAATGAAAGATTGTGATGATCGAAATGGTAAAACTTTTAAAGAAAATGAACATTTAAAAGCAGTGCTTAGAGTTAAAGAAGAATCAATCAATAAACAACTGGATGAAATCGCTAAATTGAAACTTAAAGTTCAAGAGGCTGTAATCGAAAACGAGCGAATCCAGTTGAAGCTTAACAGTTACAGCTCCGCAAGCTTTGTTTTGCAACATATCATTCCCAAACCCATCGGGAAAGACAAAGCGGGCGAAGATGTGTATTCTGATGGAACTGGGGTGGGTTTTCATCAAGTACCACCACCTGTTCTTCATAATTACACTAAAAAGCAGTCTGGGTTGGTTGAAATTGAGGAAGAAAAAGAAGTTATACTTCCGGAGAACATTGATGTTACTTTTTCTACATCATCTGATGATAGTGTTCAGACAGAGATTGTTAAGAGCACAGCTGAAAGTGTTTTGAATAGTGATTCAGCTGAAGATGATGGGTGTTTCTTGGACAAATACATTCAGAAATCAAAGTCCAAAAACAACTTAAGTGATGAACCGGGTCTTGTGATGTACAAGATGGCTGGATCTGATAAGTTGTATTCGGATTCTGAGTTTCCAATTGAGAATGTTAATGTGAAAAAGTTGACAAATGTTTTCAAATTGGTTGAAGTTGAGTTGTCAGAAGTGAACAGTTTGTGTCAAACAAAAAGGCAAATGAATTTTGAGAAAGATAAAGCTTATTACAAAAAGCCTGTTGTTCCACCACGTTTTTATAATAACAATCGAAACAATTGGTTGGGTGGTTATCGGGGTGGTAATAGTTATCAGAAAAAGAGTTTTCAAAACAAAAGGTTTGCTGAAAAGAAGGTGTTTGTGAACAGTTCAAGTTCACTTGCTGATGAAGAGAATGAAATTTTTTCAAAATCAAATAAAGAGTTCTTTGAGAAGAGGGTTTCACAACCTCAGTCTGAAGGCACAAGTTGAGTTGATGATACTCGTACATGTTTTAGATGTAACAAAGTTGGTCACATAGCAAGAAATTGCACCAACTCCAAGCCTAAGACTGAAGTTGTTGATAGACATAAGAAAAAAATTGATGTGAAGGGTAAAGCACCAATCATTGTTGAGAAAAAGAATGTGAAAAATGACAACATCAAAGTGAAAAATGAACCCGTAAAGAAAGTGGTAACTAAAAATGACAAATTTTACAAGAGGGTTGCATTATCTCAACAAGTTTGGAAACCAAAAACTGAAATGAAAATTTCAACTTCTGAAGTGAAAAAGGCTGAAGAATCAATTTCGGTTGATTATGATGCAAATTTTCCACCTTTGAAGGCTGAAAATTTCAAAATTCAAATTGCGAGAGTCAAGGTTACACTTAAGGCTGATGAGGCCTGGGTGGACACCATGTTCGAATAAGCAGTTTGATTTGCCGGAGCTTCCTGGATCGTGAAGCATGAATCGGCATCTTTATTGAAATGTTTTAAAATCAACTTGTGGTATGTGCAGGATCTTCCAAGAGCCATTTCAAGATGGATCATGGATAGTGGCGCATCTCGACATATGACAGGAAAAACTGCATTGCTATATGATGTGAGGAATATAAATGGTGGTTATGTGGGATTTGCTGGTCATGAAGGTGGTAGAATTGTTGGTGAAGGAACGTTATCCAATGGGATTGTGACGTTTGAGAGAGTTAACTACATCACTGAGCTGGAGAACAATCTGCTTAGTATCTCGCAGATTTGTGACAATCAGTATACTACTCACTTCACTGATAAAGAATGTTTGATTTTGAAACCTGGTTTTGTTATCCCTGAAGAATGGATTATTATGAGGGCACCTAGAGTGAATGATTTATATGTGTTAGATATGTCTGTAGCAACTACAACTACTGGTCAAGCACATTGTTTCGTGTCTAGAGCAACTGAGAAAGAATCAAGATTGTGGCACCGAAAGATGGGGCATATTCACCTAAGGAAGATGAATCACTTGGTGCACAATGATTTGGTATTGGGAGTTAATATCAAAGGTTTTCATCTGGAAGGGGAGTGCATTAGCTGCATCAAAGGCAAGCAGAAGAAAAAGTCACACCCTACAAAGCAAGTTAATTCAGTTTCGAGACCGCTGGAAAGACTTCACATGGATTTGTTTGGACCAGTGAATGTCAAGAGTATTACAGGAGATTACTATTGTTTGGTTGTTACTGATGATTATTCCAGATTTTCGTGGGTTTCTTTCTTGAAGACGAAAGATGAAACATTTGACAGTTTGATGGGGCTGTTCAGGAAGATTGAGAATTTGTACCAAAGGCGTATCAAGAGAATTCGAAGTTATAATGGTACTGAATTCAAGAACAGCAACATGGAAGAATTTTGTGATGAAAGAGGTATTTTGCATGAGTTTAGTGCTCCGTACACTCCGCAGCAGAATGGAGTCGCAGAACGCAAAAACCGGACACTAATCGAGACGGCTAGAACTATGCTCGCAGATTCAAAGTTACCGATTAATTTTTGGGCTGAAGCTGTTTCCGCCGCATGCTATACGCTCAACAGGGTTCTCACTGTCAAGAAGTTCAACAAAATATGCTTTGAGCTAATCAATAATCGCAAACCAAATTTGAAGTATCTAGAACCGTTTGGGTCACCCTGTACGGTTATAGAGCCTTTTGGAAAGTTTGGTCCGAAGTGCATTGAGGGTATATTTGTTGGTTATGCAAATCCGTTACGACGTGTCTTCGTTCCAAGTGAGAAGCGGATTATTGAAGCTGCAAATGTTGAATGTCAAGGTTATACTATGCCGCCGCAGAATCCTGGTGATTCATGGCGTTATCATTATGACAAACTTTGGGATTCGTTTGACATGAGAGAAGAATCAGAGGAAGATGAAGATTTCTTTGATGAGTTGGATATTTTGCGTGAATATGAGTCACAGCTAAGGTTCCCAGCTGAGTATTCGAGAAGACCACGGGAAACTTCAAATGACGATGAAGCAGGTCCAAGTAATGCTGGTGAACATGATGATGTCCAACAGAATGAAGTTGCTCAGGATAATCAGTTGGTTCAGAATGATAATCTAGAAGCTGAAAATATGCCAGTCTTTGATCATGGTGATTCAGATTCTGAGGGGGAGCAAATTCAATTTTCAAGTCAAACAAACCAAGTTGGTGAACAAGATGCAGAACAGAATGTTACTAATCTGGAGGGAAATGTAGATGTTCCAAGTGAAGTGATGCCGCGAACTTTTTCATATCATCCAGAGGAGTTGATCATAGGAGAATTGCAGACAGGCGTTCGCACTCGAAATCAGATTGATAAAGGGCTTACATGTTTTTATACAAAAGTTGCTCCTTTGCAAACTGAATTCTCATTGAGTTGTTTTATCTCGCAGGTTGAGCCAAGAACTTACAAAGAGGCGCTTACTGAAGACTCTTGGGTCAATGCTATGCAGGAGGAACTTAGTCAATTCGAGAAATTGGGAGTGTGGAAGTTAGTTGATTTGCCGGATGGTCATAGGAAAATTAACACCAAGTGGGTGTTCAAGTGTAAGAGGGATGATAGAGGAGTTGTTGTAAGGAACAAAGCTCGACTCGTTGTTCAGGGATTTAGTCAACAGGAGGGAATTGATTTTACTGAAGTCTATGCTCCTGTAGCACGACTAGAGGCGATCAGAATTTTCCTAGCATTTGCGTCTTGGAAGAACTTCAAAGTTTATCAGTTAGATGTTAAATCGGCTTTTCTCTACGGGAAGGTTAAAGAGGAGGTTTATGTCGGTCAGCCACCGGGCTTCACCGATCCAATCCACAAAAACAAGGTCTACTTATTGGACAAAGCGCTGTATGGTTTACACCAGGCCCCGAGAGCTTGGTACGAGACTTTGTCTCAACACCTACTAGCCAACAAGTTCATTCGTGGAAAAGTGGATGCCACTCTCTTCACTAAAGAGGTCGATGGTCATCTTCTGATAGTTCAGATTTATGTGGACGATATAATCTTTGGGTCGACAAATGAAAATCTATGCAAAGATTTTGAATCAGTGATGAAGCAAAAGTTTGAAATGTCATCAATGGGGGAGATGAAATTCTTTCTGGGATTACAAGTTGAACAACTTCCTGAGGGAATTTTCATTCATCAGTCAAAGTATGTTCATGATATTCTAGAGAAATTTGGGATGTCAGGTTCTACTCCAGCTGCTACCCCACTTGCAACAAATCATGGGATTCACCCAGATCTCACCGGAGACAGGGCTGATGAAACGTTTTACCGATCCATGATAGGTTCTTTAATGTACCTAACTGCTTCACGTCCTGATATTATGTACCCAACGTGCCTCGCAGCAAGATTTCAGTCTAACCCAAGAGCATCGCATATGATCATTGTGAAGAGGATATTGCGCTACCTGAAAGGAACTCCTTCATTGGGGTTGTGGTATCCTAGGAAAGGCGATTTTACGCTCGAAGGGTATTCCGATTCGGATTTCGGATGCTGCAAAGTCAATTCAAAATCAACAACTGCAGGATGCCAATTCTTTGGTCCTAGATTGGTTACCTGGCAGTGTAAGAAACAAACGTCTGTGGCGTTATCTACTTGTGAAGCGGAGTATGTTTCTGCTAGCAGTTGCTGCTCTCAGATCTTGTGGATACAGCAACAGATGCGCGACTACGGTTTGCAGTTTCTTAACACACCTCTTTTTGTTGATAATGAGGCCGCTATAAATATAACTAAAAATCCAGTACATCACGCTAAAACTAAACACATAGAAATTCGTCATCACTTTATTCGTGATTGCTTTGAGAAAAAGTTGATACGAATTGAGAAAATCCATACTGACGAACAGAAAGCTGATTTACATACCAAAGCTTTTGATAAAAATCGGTTTAAATATTTGTTAAAACTGAATGGTATGAAGCTTCTGTCGGTGTCGGATGGCATAATTGGCGTTGATGAGAGTACTGTTGCGGATGACGACGAGAAACAATCTGCAATGGTTTGTCGAATTTTTACTTGTTTTGGTATTTAGGGGGAGTAGATATTTGTATATAGTTTTTTTTTTCAGAAAATACAAAAACAGTAAAAAATGATAAAATACAAAAACATGATAAAATCTGAAAAAGAGCTTGTGTATATAGGGAAAATGATAGTACATTGGCTAGACAATTACAGTATGCTAAAGATTTGAAAAGTTTAAATGAGTTAAACAGTCTCACTAATGATGTGTCGATAGGTTTTCACACATTTAGTAGATTTATTCGGGATATAAACCTAAATTCAAACTTGTGAATTCGTGGGGAACACTACTTAGATATATAGGTAACCCCTGAAATCTCGTTTGAAAGGTCTCGTAATCTGATATACTAGGTCTTTATACTCTATGATATCTGGGGTATTATTCCGGGACTTCTGCTGAACGGTGGTTCTGACCTAGTCCCTGGCTAATACTTGCTGAAATGCTTGAAACACAGCATTAAACCCTCAGCATGCTGAAACAATAAAATTGATAAATGCTGCTGTTGTAAGCAAAAAGATCCTCTAAAGGGGACACACCGAAAAGTCGAAGCTGATATCTCTCTGCGTATACGGAAATATCGACCTGAGATCCCTCGGCCCTCGCATACCTAAATTATATACAGATATCATTGTAGTATTCTCACCTGTAAGACTGATTATTGAGATTCTGGATACGGGAGTATATTCAAGAGGTGGGACACATGAATGAGCTAAGTTCATAATTCATCTAATTTGTATCCTGAGTAAATTGAAATTTGTGTGGGAATTTAAGATGGATCAGTATATAGACAATCAATGTGAATTGTTTAAGTCTGAGTATGAAATGAAGCTTAACGGTACTTGTGATTTGTCTGAATAGCTGATATGATTCCCTGACACGCTCGCCAAAAATATGTTTGTAAATAGTTTACTTTGTTTACTTTCTGCAATTTAAGTTTTCTGTATTTCATTTCTTAGTTTAGATCACTTTATAAAATCCAAAAAGATTTTATTTCTGCTTTATTTTTCCGTCAAACCAAAGTGGAGAGTTGATTGTTGGATTCTCAGATGTTTGAAGCAGATACAGGAGATTCTGGACTGAAGAATGAGGAGAGCTTACTTTGTTGAAGTTTGATTGTTTGAAAAGTCAAAACAAGTTCATTAATTTGATACTTGTTATTTTCAGAAAATGTTTGAAATTGTTGTTTTTAAAATCAGTTTAATTCGTCAAATGATCAACCAAGGTCATTAATTTGAACTTGGTAGATTAATCAAGTGATCAGGGTCATTAACTTGGACCTGAATACTTGAGTGGATTTCTAAAGCTGATAGTTTATGAGTTATATTTGAAAGATAGATTTGTAATGTTTATTGGTTGAGTAACAGGTTTGGACTTCGCTATTCCCAATGGAAGTTAATTGTCAAAGCTTGAACCAGACATCTCAGATTCTAGCATATCGAGAGGGGGAGTCTGTGAAAGGGGGAGTCTGGATCAACAGTCAAAGGGAAGATGGAAGTTAGAGACAGGTTGTGTTTCTGAAGTTTAAAAAGACAGAGAGTTAAAGAAAAGACTAAGACTGAAGACTCAGGATCTGAAGACTACGTTAACATCCAAGGGGGAGTCTCTTGATGCATGAGAATGTCTGTTGACTGCATCTTTATCAAGTCTTAAATCAAGAAAGTCAAGATTGGATCTTAAAAGTCAAAATTAGGGTTTTATGCTTGATTTCGCTTTAATGTACATTGTTAGTGTTGATTTCGCTTCAATGAACATTAGGTGATTTCGCTTCAGTGTCACTGACACATAAGCGAAATCAGCAATAGTATAAATACCTAGCATGTGTTCATTTGTAAGGACATTGGAGCGAGATCTGGTCATAAGCTTGGTAACCGAACTCTGTCAAAATTGATTCAGAAAGCTAATAAAGTGAAGGAATTGAAAGGATAAGCTGTTGTTACATTACGTATTCTGATTCCGCCTTTATACGTAATGATGAACTTTCTCAACTGATCGTTTAGGGTCACGACACGGTCCAACACTCTCGGGGGTGGAATACATGTTACGAATGCTAAAACGGTATGAAATGCCTATGAAATGTACTATTAGATCATGTGAGCATAGACTTAATACTGAAATGCCATTAATTTTTAATTAGGGACGAAGGTTAGATCTAACGGGTACGGCCGAACCCCACTCATGGTACTTGTGACCACTTGAGTGTTTCGGTGTCCCAGTCGAGGTAAATCGACATAGTCGAAGGGAAATTCGACATAGTCGAGGGAAATCGACATAGTCGAGGGAAATTGTCACACCCCCAAAATCCACAAGCGGAGTATCACCGCATGGAGGCGTGACTGACCAGGATCAAGCCACCAATCATATTGAACAATGTATTTAAAGTAAATAAAACCCAACCACACAATATAATTGGTGTTTAAAATCAAGTTAACCAAGTTCAAGTTAAACGACGGAAGCAATAAAGGTAAAACCAAAACATAAGTTCAATAAGTTTAAATGATAACATGGCACACAACGGTCCATGTCCTACAACGACTCCTCCTGCTCGTGCAAGCTCCATAAATACCTAACGACCTGCAAGGCATGTAACAACGAGTCAACAACAAAGTTGAGCGAGTTCACAGTTGGTTTTCATTGTTAAGTTGTTTCTAAAACCATGAGTTTAGTTGTAAGTCATAAGTTAACCAGTTTACCCTGTTTCCCAAACATATCCATAATCAGTGGGGGCTTCCCCATGTGAACCACTAGACCCGTTTACCATATCGACCACTGACTAAAGTAAGTTGGTGCCCTGACGTCAATGTCTATCATCATTGACTAGTGCCCAGATCCATTAGTTCACGCCCGTCCTCTGCGGCACGGTGTGAGGCTTGTCAAACCTAAATAGCGCTATCTAACTAATGACCCGCTGGCCATTGGCCCGGCGATTAAGTCGATATAAAATGAGGGACTTCATGATAGAGATTTTTGGTCTAGTATCCGTGTTGTCACCTTTCAATAAAGAGGGTGTGTACGAAATCCCCAAACCAGGAGATTACGCAGGTTCCAATCAAATCCTTATCGCATGTTGTCACCCTTCAATAAAGAGGGTGTGTACGTGTTCCAAACCAGGAGATCACACAGTTTCAGTTTAAATCCTTTACCCATTCCCAACCCTTGGGAATCCCATGCCTTGTGGAAAGTGTGAACTCACCTTTGATTAGCTCGGCAGATTAGGTTAAGTGTATGAAATCTAGAGTGACCGACCACACCCTATAATAGTTACCATGCAAGTCAGGTTCGTACTCAGGTAATACACGTATTACTCTACACGTATTCTATCATCATATTATACTTCTATCCACAATATATAATATTTACACAATTTGTAGCACATTAATTCGAACAGTTAGAACAGAATAGAGTAGTTATTGCGAAACAAATTTCTAAATTTTAACCCCTTTAGTTCATGTTTCAAAATCATATAAAAAAATAAAAGAAAGAATACGCATTGACCTGTTTCATGCAACAACAATTACTTTTTATTTAATAATCAATCTAGTCATAGAATCATGTTTGGAAGTCCACATATAACCATACTGGTGCTTGGTATCACCTTCACTCATACATACACTTTTATACACATACATTGAGTAGCCTATATATTTATGTGTATATATTCGTATACATATATGCACAGCAAATCAAACCAATGTACCTATTCATCACATGCACACACAACTTGTAAATTAGAAATCAACGCGCATGATCGCATACGAGTTCGTGTTCTTGAAACGGAATCGAATCGGAACTTCCATCATGAACATGTATCAATGTACACATATGGCTATCAATAGTTGCATAAAATCACTTAATTTTGGACACATAGACATTCATAGTTCGATCACATACGCTCGACATCGTTACCCCCGTTTCGTGCCTACACCTACGGCGTTGTTAAATTTATAATCAGATCAACAAATTTATGAATCACGTTCAGATCATAATATTCATACATGTAATCGCATAAACCCTTCATACATACTGTTACATATGCATCGCATAAACCCTTCATACATATGAATCACGTTCAGATTATAATGTTCCTACATGTCATCGCATACATATAGTTTCATATTCTTCCCACCTACTATTACATATGCATGCATACTCACTAAATAATTTTCACAAAAACAATCACATATAAGCATGGTTCATATTTCTCATAACCTACCAATCCATTGCTGTTTATATACAAACATAATCATATGGATCCACACACAGTTTCATGATTTTCAACTTTGTTGGTGTTCATCTATACACACAGATTTCGCACACCCATAAATAATTAACCAGGGAATTATGTGAACATTAACTACAACTCGAACTGAAACCGTGACGAATCTTATAACTAGAATTACGAGCGAGTGGGGGAATAGAGGATCTTACCGGTGTTTGGCGGAGACTGAACTCGCCGGAGAAGACGATGGTGGTGGCTGGTTCGTCGTAGGATCTCGAGTGAGAAGAGAAGAGTTGCGACAGTGAAGGGGAGGGGTCTTCTTGCTGCCGTAGGGTTTGGGTTCTTGTGAATCATTATGCGATATATATAACAATTCACGTAATTGATGGCTGAACAAAACAAAGAAGTCGGTGGTTGCATTAAGGGAGTGTGGGCTGATTTGGTCCGTAGCATGTGGGGGGGTCGGTTTGGGTTTGATAATGAACGCACAAAAAGAGGAAAACATCACACAATTTTCATACAACCACAACTATTATTATTATTATTATTATTATTATTATTATTACTATTACTATTACTATTACTACTACTACCACTACCACTACCACTACCACTACCACTACAACTACCACTACCACTACCACTACCACTACCACGACCACGACCACGACCACGACCACCACCACCACCACCACGGCCACCACGACCACCACCACCACCACCACCACCACTACTATTACTATTGGGTTAGATCGACAAGTGAGGCATGCACGTTGGTTCAAACGGTTCGGGTTGATACAACACGGTAAGGATTTGGTTAATTCACCAGATTAAATAAGCATAAAGTTTGATTTATAAAAACGAAATAGATGGGTTTTTACGTCGAAGTTACGGATTGTCACATCATCCCCAACTTGAAAGAAATTTCGTCCTGAAATTTAGCACGTGGTTACTGAGGAAGCTAGATAGGTTGCATGGTTTTCCTGTTTTTCCTGGGATGTCACATCATCCCCCCGTTGGTTTGGAATTTCGTCCCGAAATTCCGCAGTAGCTTCAGCCTCAGTAGTGGTTGCACTTTTCTCGAACAACTGGGGATACTTGTGTTTTATTCGGTCTTCTCGTTCCCAGGTAAATTATGGGCCACGACAGGAGTTCCAACGAACTCGAACAAGAGGTATTCTGGTACGCTTGAGAACCTTAACGTCTCGGTCTGTAATCTCTACAGGTTCCTCGACGAATCGCAACTGATCGTCGATGGTGAGTTCCTTGAGAGGAACTATGAGGGTCTCATCTGACAGACACTTCTTCAGATTCGACACATGGAATACGTTGTGAACTCCGCTGAGTTCTTCGGGTAGGTTCAGTTTGTAGGCCACTTTGCCTATTTTCTCTATGATTTTGAAAGGTCCAACGTATCACGGGTTGAGTTTGCCTCGTTTACCAAAACGTACTACACCCTTTCAAGGTGAGACTTTAAGTAGCACTCGATCCCCAACCTGGAACTCGAGTGGTTTCCTGCGCTTATCAGCGTAGCTTTTCTAACGGTCACGAGCTGCCGCCATTCGTTGTCGTATCTGAGCGATCTTCTCAGTTGTGTCTACCACAAGTTCTGGGCCAGTGATTTGGCTGTCACCAACTTCTGCCCAACAAAGAGGTGATAGGCATTTACGTCCGTATAATGCCTCAAACGGAGTGGCCTGGATACTGGTGTGGTAGCTGTTATTATACGAGAATTCCACTAAAGGAAGGTGTTTTTCCCAACCATTGCCAAAATCGATTACACATGCTCGAAGCATGTCTTCAAGGGTTTGGATGGTGCGTTCAGAGTGCCCATCCATTTGCGGGTGATATGCCGTGCTCATGTCTAAACGTGAGCCAAAGGACTTGTGCATTGCTTGCCACAGTTCAGAGGTAAAACGCGCATCACGGTCGGAAATAATGGAGGTTGGCACCCCGTGCCTCGAAACCACTTCCTTCAAGTAAACTTCTGCTAAAGTAGAAAACTTATCTGTTTCTTTAATAGCCAAGAAGTGTGCAGACTTAGTCAATCGATCCACTATCACAAGCTCGCGTAAGTTTCGATAAAGTGGGACCCAAATACGTCCGTTTACATAGTAGGCACAGTCTTCCTTCTGTTCTAATCGTTTCCTCAATCCTCGTAATGTCACACCCCAACCGATGGCGGAATAATCGGGGCGCGACACTAGGCGAATCAGATTGCTCAAGAGAATCCATAACAACTATATTACGATAATATTTAATACATTCGTTATCCCATACTAACAAATAATACAATCACAGAAGTTATCACAGATTTCTTGTCCTCTCGAACAATACAAATCCGACAACCTAGATTTTAGTTGAGTTTCTAGACCTCCTAGCTTGATTTGATATAGTCTGCGATCTAACCTGCAACATACGTTAAAAATATTTGTCAATACAAAAGTATTGGCGAGTATACGGGTTTGATATGTATAGCGTAATAGATAAAAAGTGTAGCGAATTTCCATATGCAAGAACGTAACACACGACATATATGCTCACAAAGCTGATACTACCAACTAATTCCTCGATGCTCGAATATGCGATGGCAAACTAGACCCCGTCGGGCGCAATAGTACTATACTAGTCATGGTGGGACGTCGCGAGTATAAGCCCTAGCACATATGGAACTAGCATCACGTATATCTATGCATAACAGTTATTCGCAAGTGATAATTCGATTGATTGAATAATTCGTTTGATAAGTTCGGTTTGCTAGAAACGTATGTTACACCCAAAATACGATTAAAAAGGGGTCAAGTATACTCACAGTGCGTATTTAGCAAGTAAACACCGCTTGATTGATTGATTGAGAGCGCGTCTAAGTTAGCCTGATCGATGAATGGTACGTTAAACGGTGAAAAGCGACACAAGTGTCTAGTGGCTATCCGTACGGATGACTATCTGGATGGATGGCTATCCGGCCGGATGGCCGCTCGTTGATTTGACCCGTGACTGGTGGCTATCCGGACGGATGGCTATCCGGCCGGATGGGCACCTATGTTGTATGATGACTGCCTAGAGACCATCCGGACGGATGGCTATCCGGCCGGATGGTCGTTTGTTTGGATTGATGATTGTCAAGTGACTATCCGAACGGATGGCTATCCGGACGGATGGTCACTTGGTTAGGATAACCAGTGACTGATGACTATCTGGACGGATGGCTATCCGGCCGGATGGTCATTCATGTTGAAACGGCCATTGGTCTGTGACTATCTGGACGGATGGCTATCCGGACAGATGGTCATTCGTTTGGCAGTCTGATCGTGTTGAACTTTATGGTTTCTAAGATGATTATTGGTAGTTTGACCGAAACGGTGTGATATCGTGCTAAACAACTGAAATTCCATCAAATCCGACCCGTTCTAACGGCCGGGAATCACCCCGTTCCATCAGATCTGGCCGTTCTTGACGGTTTCCCATGTTTATCCCGAAATCACATTATTCTTTGATTAGATAACATAAATTTTAGACGAGTTTTGTGTAAAAACATGCGGAAATCATCCAGATCTGAGTCGTTCTTCGTGGGATGACATCACTTCTGAAGTTCATAAGAACTCCATCGTGACATCACCCTAGAATGCCCAAAATCCAGAGATTTCATGGTTAAGAGTTGATATCTAACGGATAGAAAGGTGTAGAATCGTGTGTAGATCATAGAAGTACAAGATTTAGGTTGAGATCTTACCGGAATCGCGAGGAATCGAGAGAAAAGGGTCCTGGAGCGTGCTTGGTCGAGTGGGAGCTGTCACATCACTTGAACAGTGGTGTGATAGGCTATTTATAGGCAACAGAGAGGCTGGAGTGGTTTTTGGGTCGGATGGCCCATCTGTCCGGATGGCTATCCATCCGGATGGCCACTCCGACGCGATGGATTTCTCCATTTTAAGCGTTGCGATCGACTTTGAAGTGCGTGCTTTTTATATTATTATTATATATACCTATAGATATCACTAGGGGTCGTATTTACATATCCATAATCCACAGTTTCGATAATTACAGCCGGTTTTCGTTTCGAGTATGCGATTATTAGCGACGTTTCACGGCCATCAAGGAGGGTAGTATAGGTCCTTTCTCAACGTCATCGTGAACCTTATTGTGTGTTGTGCCACAATGACTGACGGGGTACCACTCACTCGTATTGTCATCATCGTCACGACGACTGGAGCTATAGCACTCACCCGAGAGTCCTTGTTAGCGTTAGTTGTTTACGTTCGACACATCACGGCCACTGAGGAGGGTAGAATAGGTCCTCACTCAATGCCTCCATGAGTGTTAGTGTTTGTGATAATAGTGTATTGCGAAAATATGCGATTATCCTTCGAATAGCGATATATGCGATATAGTTACATTATGATCCGAATCTCTGGTGCTAGGCGTAACGAGTATATCGAGTAGTAACAACGCACAAAAGTGCGGCTATTGATAAGTTCGGTTTGCTAGAAACGTATGTTACACCCAAAATACGATTAAAAAGGGGTCAAGTATACTCACAGTGCGTATTTAGCAAGTAAACACCACTTGATTGATTGATTGAGAGCGCGTCTAAGTTAGCCTGATCGATGAATGGTACGTTAAACGGTGAAAAGCGACACAAGTGTCTAGTGGCTATCCGTACGGATGACTATCTGGATGGATGGCTATCCGGCCGGATGGCCGCTCGTTGATTTGACCCGTGACTGGTGGCTATCCGGACGGATGGCTATCCGGCCGGATGGGCACCTATGTTGTATGATGACTGCCTAGAGACCATCCGGACGGATGGCTATCCGGCCGGATGGTCGTTCGTTTGGATTGATGATTGACAAGTGACTATCCGAACGGATGGCTATCCGGACGGATGGTCACTTGGTTAGGATAACCAGTGACTGATGACTATCCGGATGGATGGCTATCCGGCCGGATGGTCATTCATGTTGAAACGGCCATTGGTCTGTGACTATCTAGACGAATGGCTATCCGGACAGATGGTCGTTTGTTTGGCAGTCTGATCGTGTTGAACTTTATGGTTTTTAAGATGATTATTGGTAGTTTGACCGAAACGGTGTGATATCGTGCTAAACAAATGAAATTCCATCAAATCCGATCCGTTCTAACGGCCGAGAATCACCCCGTTCCATAAGATCTGGCCGTTCTTAACGGTTTCCCATGTTTATCCCGAAATCACATTATTCTTTGATTAGATAACATAAATTTTAGACGAGTTTTGTGTAAAAACATGCGGAAATTATCCAGATCTGAGTTGTTCTTCGTGGGATGACATCACTTCTGAAGTTCATAAGAACTCCATGGTGACATCACCCTAGAATGCCCAAAATCCAGAGATTTCACGGTTAAGAGTTGAGATCTAACGGATAGAAAGGTGTAGAATCGTGTGTAGATCATAGAAGTACAAGATTTAGGTTGAGATCTTACCGGAATCGCGAGGAATCGAGAGAAAAGGGTCCTGGAGCGTGCTTGGTCGAGTGGGAGCTGTCACATCACTTGAACAGTGGTGTGACAGGCTATTTATAGGCAACAGAGTGGCTGGAGAGGTTTTTGGGTCGGATGGCCCATCTGTCCGGATGGCTATCCGTCCGGATGGCCCATCCGTCTGGATGGCTATCCGTCCGGATGGCCACTCCGACGCAATGGATTTCTCCGTTTTGAGCATTGCGATCGACTTTGAAGTGCGTGCTTTTTATATTATTATTATATATACCTATAGATATCACTAGGGGTCGTATTTACGTATCCATAATCCACAGTTTCGATAATTACAGCCGGTTTTCGTTTCGAGTATGCGATTATTAGCGACGTTTCACGACCATCAAGGAGGGTAGTATAGGTCCTTTCTCGACGTCATCGTGAACGTTATTGCGTGTTGTGCCACAATGACTGACGGGGTACCACTCACTCGTATTGTCATCATCGTCACGATGACTGGAGCTATAGCACTCACCCGAGAGTCCTTGTTAGCGTTAGTTGTTTACGTTCGACACATCACGGCCACTGAGGAGGGTAGAATAGGTCCTCACTCAATGCCTCCGTGAGTGTTAGTGTTTGTGATAATAGTGTATTGCGAAAATATGCGATTATCCTTTGAATAGCGATATATGCGATATAGTTACATTATGGTCCGAATCTCTGGTGCTAGGCGTAACGAGTATATCGAGTAGTAACAACGCACAAAAGTGCGGGTTGTTACACGTAAGGACTCCGCCCTAATGTTCTCTGATTTCAATGCTTCAACCTGAGCATCTCGTATCTGAGTAGGAAGACTAGATTGGATGGTAAGTTGTAATGCTCGCACGCGCTTAGGTGTAGTTTCCTTTCGACTGAGGGCGTCGGCCACAACATTGGCTTTGCCCGGATGGTACTTGATCGCGCATTCGTAATCATTCAAGAGCTCGACCCATCGACGTTGTCACATGTTTAACTCCTTTTGCTTGAAGATATGCTCGAGACTCCTGTGATCGGTGTAAATGGTGCACTTGGTACCGTACAGGTAATGTCTCCAAATCTTAAGTGCGAAAACAACAGCTCCCAGCTCCAGATCGTGTGTAGTGTAGTTCCTTTCATGAACCTTAAGTTGGCGCGATGCATAAGCAATGACTTTATCCCGTTGCATCAATATACAACCAAGACCCTGAATTGACGCGTCACAATAAACCATGAAATCATCTGTGCCCTCTGGCAATAATAGAATTGGTGCGCTACATACTCTATCTTTTAAGTGCTGAAATGCAGATTCCTGTGCATCACCCCAATGATAGGTAACGCCTTTCTGAGTTAGTGAGGTGAGAGGTTGTGCAATCTTGGAGAAATCCTTGATGAACCTTCTGTAGTAGCCTGCCAAACCCAAGAATTGATGGATTTCTGTTGGCGCACGAGGTGCAGGCCAGTCTTTGATCGAATCAACCTTGGATGGATCAACATGAATCCCATCCCTATTTACCACGTGGCCTAAGAAATGGACTTCACGAAGCCAAAAGTCGCACTTTGAAAACTTAGCGTACAACTGTTCTGTTCGAAGGAGTTCCAAAATAAGCTTGAGATGTTGCTCGTGTTCCTCCTGACTCTTAGAATAGATCAGGATGTCGTCGATGAATACGATAACGAACTTATCCAGGTAAGGTTTGCACACTCTGTTCATAAGATCCATGAAGACCGTAGGTGCATTCGTCAATCCAAAAGGCATAACCAGAAACTCGTAATGCCCATACCGAGTCCTGAATGCTGTCTTAGAGATATCCCCGTCTCGGACTCTCAGTTGATGGTAGCCTGACCTCAGGTCAATCTTCGAGTAGTAGCTCGACCCTTGCAGCTGGTCAAATAAGTCATCGATGCGTGGGAGAGGATAGCGATTCTTTACAGTCACCTTGTTGAGTTCGCGGTAGTCAATACACATTCTGAAGGTACCATCTTTCTGCTTCACAAATAATACTGGAGCTCCCCAAGGTGAAGAGCTAGGACGAATAAAACCCTTGTCCAAGAGTTCTTGTAATTGTGTGGACAATTCTTCCAGTTCTGATGGAGCTAAGCGATAAGGTGCTCGAGCTATGGGCGCTGCTCCAGGAGCTAGCTCGATTTGAAATTCAACTTGACGGTGGGGCGGTAGACCTGGTAATTCCTCAGGAAACACCTCAGGGAAGTCACGTACGATCGGAATATCTTCTATCTTCTTCTCTTTCTTTGAGGTGTCAGTAACAAGGGCTAAGATAGCAGTGTGGCCCTTTTGCAAATAGTTTTGGGCTTTAAGGAAAGAAATGATGCCCACCATAGCACCACTCTTGTCGCCATGAATCACTAAAGGTTCTTTTCCAAAACGAGGAATGCGGATGATCTTCTCCTTGCAAAGGATCTCTGCTCGATGTTGAGATAACCAATCCATACCAATAACGATGTCGAAACTACCAAGAACGATGGGGATAAGATCGATAAAGAAGGTCTGACCAGCTAAGATGAGATTACAACCCTTAACTATGTGTGTGGCTTCAAGACTTTTACCGTTTGCTAGTTCTACCATGTGCTTGGTGTTCAAAAGTGTTGGGGCGCGCTTAAGCATTTGACTAACTTTTAGAAACACATAACTAGTATCGGCACCCAAATCAAGTAAAACAGTAACAAAGAAATCATCCAAAAGAAACTTACCCATCACCACGTTGGGATCGTTCCTCACGTCACCCTGACCAATCACAAAAGCTCGACCCCTGGAACCATTGCCACCATTGTTTCCCCCATTATTGTTTTCGTTCCCCTGATTGTTGTTGTTGTTTTGCCTCTGATTCAGCTGGGGGCAGTCTCTTTTGAAGTGGCCTTCAGCACCACACTGAAAGCATCCCTTGTTGTTACCCTGCTGCTGCTGTTGCTGCTGACGCTGATTCTGGGGAGCTTGCTGCTGGTTCTGTCATCGCTGATTTGCAGGGTAGAGACTCCTGCAATCCTTGGCCGCATGGCCAGGTTTGTTACACCTCTGACAAGTGCCCTTAGTACACGGTCTGCTATGATAGAAACCACATTGATTGCATTTGGGGTGGTTCCCCTTGTACCCACTCTGCCCTTGACTACCAGAAGATTGTTGACCAGGGCTCTTGTAGTCATCTGTCTTTCACTGCTGAGACTGGGACTGAACTGAAGTAGAACCCTTGCTCGAATTTCCATCCCACTTGCGCTTGTTATCACTGGGAGCATCAGAAGTAGTAGTAGCGCTAATACGCTTGGGCAGCTTGTTCTGCTCAACTGCCTGATCAGTGAGACGATGAGCCAACCTGATGACTTGCTGAATGGTGCCAAGATTAGCTGAGGTCACGTGGCTCTGAATTTCGGGCACTATACTGTGACAACTGGCACCAAACCGGTAATTTCCGTACACTTTAATTGTTATTTAATGACTGCAATTATGTGCTTAAATGTCAACACTGTCTGATTACATACAATACAAGTGAATTCATGCACGTTGTATACTACAAAATATTGCTTTATGCATAAATGAGAGCGTTGCGTCAGAAATACTAGTAAACTCACCGGTAAGACACTTTGTGTCAACAAAATTGCAGAAAGAAGTCAGACAATAAAATTGGAGCCTAGGTGTAGGTCCAACAACAAGAATACATTAAAACCCAAGAGTACATACAAGGGTTTAATATATAGACATTACGGAAGCTAAAATAAGCACTAAAACGCACCCGAAACGCACTTTAAGTGCAGAATTTCACTAAATTCAGCTCAAATCAGCTTTTTAAACTCAAAATATTATGCAGAAATTACGTTTTATCATCCAAAATACTTCCCTAAGTGTCGGGAATTGAAAGGGGTACAAAAAGATACTTAAAAGACACTAAAAGGTGTAATTTAGCACTTTAACGAATCGGTATCTAACCGGACAACCGGACATTATGTGGAACACCAAAATAATGCTAGAAGCATTGTTTTTATTTTTTTAAGCTAGTTAGGATCCCCGAACACCCTAACACACTATACATTCCATAACACACATAAACCACTAATTATTTCACTAATCTTCTAACTAGTTTAGTTATCCACCATTACAACTCAACTAGAAACCAACCCCCCCCCCCCCCAAACCGGTTATGGAAGTAGGGGACATCCCCATGATTTTATTTAGTTGTTTATTGGATTTGATTAGTACTTAAGGGGGGCATAAGACCTAGTGGTTAATGAAATGTTGGAAAGATCTCCTTATAACCCTCTAGTTCTTCATTCTTCTTATCATCTTCACAACTTCACAAAAACTTTCTCTCCTCTCTTCCTTTGTGTTCGGCCGAGAGCTCCCACACCCACACTCACTTTCACATTTCAAGTTCCATGCAATCCATGTCTACTCAAAGGTGCTAGGAGCCACACAAGGAAGTTTGAAGCTTTCGGAAGTTGAAGGACCTTCTTAGTTTGCTATTAACCATCACTTTTCTTCTCTTGAACATCCCTAGCCTTGAGCTAGTGGTAAGAACTTTGATCTTGCTATTTTACATCTATTCTAAGTGGTTAATGATGAATCATGTTCAAAAACATCAAGAACACTAATGAATCATAAGAAGTAAGCTTGAACATAAGCTTTAAATATGAAGAAAACTTGATGTACATGAATTGTTATGATTGTGGGTTATTGTTTGTTGTTAGAAATGATGTAGATCATCATACAATCTTGCTAGATCATGATTAAAAACATAATCTAGCAAGATAAGGGGGATGGACATGTTAAAGGTTATGAATCATCCACAAAAGATCATGAACTTAAAAGAACACTATGTTTTCCTAAAAATAAAGATCAAAGTAGGATGATAAACATGTAGATCTAAAGATCCATGAGTGGTTTTTTCAGAAGAACCAAGTTAAAAATACAAGTTTTACTTAATCTTGGTTCTTAAACAAATAACCCTTATTTTTGGTGGTTAATAAAGTAAAGATACACATGTGTAACAAGAAGAGTGACACAAAGAAAAGGACTGACAAGAAGGATTCTGGTAAGAAACAAGATGTCGGTTACAACAAATGTCCACCCCCGCTAGAAAATGGATATTTGCCCAGAAATCCAAATCAGGAAAGAGTCAAAAAAGCAACAAATTTACAGTGGGAGTCGGAGTCCTCAGTCAATTTGCCAGAAAATATTGATGTTACGTTTACATCATCTGACACTGATCATGAGTCCGAGTTAATAAAGAAAGTCGTCGATCAGATGTTGGATAAAGATGAAATTGAGGAGTCAAAGTTGGAGTCAAACTCAGAGTCAAAATCAGAGTCAGAGTCAAAGTCTGGTTCTGAAAGTTCGAGTTCGACAGTCAATAGTCCAAAGTCTTCAGTTAAAAGGGTTTACAACGAAGAATTTCTGTTATCAAAATCTAATTTGAATGACGAAACATTTAAAGTTGTATTTACTTTGAATGATTCTGACAAATTATATTCTGATGAGGAATTTCCAATAAGAGGTGTCAAAACTAAATTGATCAAAAAGGTTTTCAAACTAACATAAATTAATATTTCTGAAATAAAAGATTTAAATCTTAATGGTAAACCTAAAAAATACACTTCAAGAGTTAAGCAAAGAGAAAACAAGAAAAAAGGTTATGGTTCTGGTTTTCAAAAGAAACCTAACCATGGAAATTTAAAAAAGAAAGGTCTTGGATTTATTCCAACAGAAAAACAGAAAAATGAAAAATATGTTCGTGATTTTAAAGCAAAGATGACATTTGTTTCAGGTACTTCATCAGAAGAAGAAGAAAAGAAAGCATTTTGGAGACAGTCAAACAGAGAGTTCCTTGCAAAGAAGCAAGAAGAGATGAAGTTTGCTGGACAGAGGAAAGATACGAGAACCTGTTTCCAATGCAACACTGTTGGACATATTGCCAGAGATTGTTCTAAGGCAATACCATCAAAACAGGGAGTGTCTCGTAAACAGAAAGAGAAAGTGATTGAGTTTGAACCACCAATTGACAGAACAAAGTTATTAAAAAATTCTACATTTGAAATTGGTGAATGTTCAAACAAGTTTTACAAGAAAATAGCTAAAAATGACAAACAAAAATGGGTGGTTAAGAAGTCTGGAGGTAGTTCTAGCGATGATTCTGATAGATCAAAATCAGAGGAGCTATCTTCTGGTGATGAGTCTGATTCCACAAAATCAGAGGAGCCACAGGTTGTTTCAAAAAGTGAAGGATCAGTTTCGACTGTGGATGATGAGAATTTTCCACCACTTTGGGCTGAAAATTTTAAAAAGAAAATTGGTAAAGTTGAGATATCAAACCAATTTTATGATGATGAAAAGGTTTTTGATGTTGAAAAAGCTTTTAATCCCACTGTAAAACATTTTTTTGGAAAAATGATTGATCGAAAAGTCAAAGGGGTTAAAGAGTTTTACGAGAAGAAGATGAAGAAAGATAAAGTTGAACCATCCCTGGTTTGTGACTGGGATGGTACATATTATGAACAGTAAGTCTCTAGACTTGCCGGAGCTCCCAGGTTGGTAAGAGTGGAGCAGGAATCGGCATCTATCTTTCTTGGTTGGTAATTTTACAAGTGGTACAATTGGTAAAGAACAGGTGATATCATTTAAATTGTTAGTTTTTCTTCAAATAGTATGAGTGGTAGAAAAACCTACAAGAGGTTGAAGAAGGTTTACACTTACAAGTGGTAAAATCAAGGACATTAAGTTGTACTTGCATTTTCCTACAAGTGGTTAATCAAGGTCATTAGTTTGAACTTGATTCAGCCATACATTCATGTGATATTTGATGACAATGTGATGAATCAAACCCCAAATTTACAAGTGGTAAAATCAAACTTATTTTCCGGAAAAACCATTTGATTAAAACAAACTTAAGTGTTTTGAAATCAATGGGAAAATAGTTTGTTGAAAGGGGGAGTTCTGATTGTTTATGCCAAGTGGATGGTGTAACATCTGTGCTTGTAATCATTGTGAACAGTTCAATTATCAATAAAACAATGTTATTTGATCCCAATGTTTGTTTGGTTGTGTTTTACATTTTTCATGTTTTGACTTTTATTCAATTTCAAACTCTACATCGCTTTCTGGAGAGTTATACGCAAACTGGTGCGTAAACGTAATCAGTTTAATGCGAAAAATACTCTGGAACATCAACATATACTTAACATACCTTAAATAACCTTTACATAACTTAGAAATAAGTTTTGAAGGCTTTGGTATGTCAAAAACAAGTTAATTCGCTTACAAGAACTAAACTTGACAAACTGCAAAAGTATGCCAATTTGAACAGTAACGAACATTCCGGAACATGACCATAAGTTAAACACACCTTAAATATCCTTTACATAGCTTAGAAATAGGCTTTGAGGGGTTCGGTGTGCTAAAATATACTTTTGGGTCATTCAGGGACTAAAAGCGTCAAAAAGTGCACAAGTTTGCACTTTTGCGCATAACTTACGTTCTGAATACATACGGACATCCAAAAATTTATGTAAGCACTAAAATATTTTATTTTAGTGTTTGGCATAAGAAAAATCCATTCGTCACGCATTTTGGATCGTTTTTCGCGCTTGTGCGCATTCCGTCGTAATTAAGCGATCATCGCGATCGTACGACCAAACGAACCAACATCCGACATATTTTTGAGCATGTTTCATGTCCACAATGTTTAGGCATCCGTGTGGAGCCTTGAAAATGATTTAACGAGCCTTAAACATGTCGGAAATGGCCTTAATACGCAACGGGGACTGAACGGGGAACATTGGAAAGTGTTTGCTGATCAGGTGGACCTTAGCGTGACACCTAGCCCCCTAGGCGTCACGCGAGGCCCCTTCTGATCAGCAAAAGCCATTTTAAACACATGTTAACAGCCCTTAAACCCTCCAAAGGCCAATGCCAAGTGTCAAACTCTTGTGGTGGAAGCTAAATGAACTACCACAACATTCCAACAAGTGTAGGGATGTGATCATTCCCTCTTCTCCAAGAAACGATCCTAATGGTGAACCGAAATCTATAAATACCCATCACATTTTCACTCATTCCTCACAAGAATCTGATTTGAGAAGCTCTAAGTTGAAACCTTTGTTTCATACCTGAGCTACTTGAATCAAGATTAGCATTCGGGGACCCTTTGTAAGTGTTCCTTCGTTCTTTTATTGCTTTTCGAGTCCGAAAGTCAAACTTTGTTTGACTTTCTGCATTGACCAGTTTATGGTCAATGCGAAGTTCGTTTGAACTTTGCAATGTGAGCGTAATCACGATGGTTATAGTCCCTTGTGACTATGCCTACTGATTACCACGTTGTCTAGGGTCGTAAGGGTAAGCGATCTAATAAATCGCTTATACCTTCGAACCCGACCCATTTGGTCGATCATTAGGATCCGACCAAACACTTTAGGTGACCATAGTATATAGGGAATAACCTTCCGAGGTTATACCTTATGGTCGCTTCGTTTAAGTAGTTGTATGATAGGTAAGTTTATATGCCTTAGGTAAATTACCAAAATACCCCTTTGATGCCAAAATTCATTTTAAGCATATGTAACGTAACTTTTGATATCTAAACTGATTTGACAACAATATTAGACATGTTAAGGCATATGATACTTGTCATAGGACTAGTTAAGCGGTCCGAACGCGTTTCACGCGAACGACGCGTTAAAGTAGCATAAGCTACCTAAACGGGTCGTAATGGGTCGTAAGCACTTAGGCTAGGTTTCATTTAGTATGTAGGATTTGTTAAACCATACTACATGAGTTCCCATACTCATTTGGTTTACGAGCCCTCATTCTATCCGATCCTCCGATATAGGTCCGGTTTATTAACATAGTTACCTATATTAGGTGTCGTTTGATTCCGAGATCTCTAGCATTGCTTGGTGGTTATCTTAGGACTTCTGAGCAATCTCAAATGAGTACATAGACCCCTCTTTTACTGTTTTCCAAACTGTTTTGGGGTGAAACACATGTGCCTACTTGTTACTTTTGTGACAACTGCCACTTTCGGGTAATATACTTACATTTAAAACAGTGATTTACATTATACAAGCATGTGTTTTGAATATTCTGACTGCATGATTACATGGTATACATCTTAGAAAACTCATGGAATATTCATTTGTCATTACACATGATTCATTTTTATTGGGTACATTTGAAATAGTGCAAACAATACATTGAAACAACTAGAGTAGTGCCTAGTGAACTAGAGCGCTGATGAAAACTCCGGATCCGCAGAAAACATCTAAAATGACATTTTTAGAACTCGGATGAGAGTCCAATATCAATTATATATTAAACCCTATATGGGAATACAAGAGTTCGATCAATAATTTACCAATGCCCGGTAGCACTAAAAACTGTCCGAAACGCGCTAAAAATGACCATTTCATGAATTGTCCGCAAAATTCAGCAATTGCATTTTTAATACAAGATACAAAAATTGATGTTTAGGCACCAATTTCATATAAACATACTTATGGAATATCAATTTCACGCATAACGGAAATTTGCCCTACAACTTCCATAAGAGAACGTTTCGACTATTTATTAGTGAAACGAGCACTAAACATTTATCCGAACTACATTTTGGCACAACTAGCGAACTAGTTAATATTTTTTTTTTGGTCTTGCGAAGCTAGTTTATGGTTATTACAAGTCACGAAACATCTCGGAAAAATTGCAAAACTTAAACATCTAAATGTTTACAACTTATACTTCATTTGAAAGACTTAAAATTTCTAAGTTATATTTTACCACATGAGACCCCCCCCCCCCTCTCATAACCGTGAACAAGGGGTCCCACCCCCTTGTTTATGTTAGTAAAAATAATATCTAGATATTATTATGTTTACTAGTGGATGGAATTAGATAATTATCATGACACTTAACCCTTAAGTTACTACCACTTTTACACCACATCCTACACACACATAAGATAATTCTCTCATCATCTTCATCCTTTCATCAAGAACACCCACTAAAAACCCAATTATCTTTATCATCTTCTTCATAAACAACATGGATTTCTTTGGAACATAGAGTGATCTAAGGCTTTTGGAAGCAAAAGAAAGGGTTTTTCATCCATACCAAAGTGGTTTAACATCAAGATCATCATATTCCTTGTTCTTATAATCTTCTAAGATCATCCCTAGCCTAGTGCTAGAAGTAAGCTTCTTTATCTATTTTTTTTTTATACAAATATATTAAGTTTATGATTGTTATTATTGCTAATAATAACCAAGAAAATCATACATAATATACATGAAGAAAATACAAAGAAGCAAAGAATAAAAATCATGATATAATTATGATTGTTTATATTATGATCTAAGGCTTGATATATGCTTATTTAGTCTTGTTATGATGTTTATGATGCAAATAAATTGTTAGAAGATGTTTTAAGATATGATCTAAAAATTAGGCATGTTTATGTTAAAGGGTTTTTAACATAAAGGATTAAATGGATGATCATAACTATTGATCTTATGAAAATATATAAAGTTTTTGGTTAAAAACAATACTCTCACAAGATTATAAAAAGTAACATACAACTAGAGATTTTTATAAAAGTTGTTAAAACTAAAATTAAACTTGGTTTTTGAACTTGTTAGCATATGAAATAATCATGGTTAAAACCCTACATGATTTGGAGATCATTTTGATAAGTTTATGTTATAAAAATCTCATATGTTTTAGTTAAGATGTTATGAGTAAATTGATGATGAATTTGAAAAGAAAATGATATGTTTATCTAAACATGGCAAAGTACATAATACAAAGGTTATATGGCCAATTTTTCTTAGAAATCATATGTTAGAAAAATTTTCATTTTTAACAAAGTCTTTACAAGATTAGAAAGTGGTCTTTCTAAAAACAAAAATAGATATAAATATATATTTTTGGGAAAATATATATTAGTGATCTTAACAAGTTATTTACTATGTGTTTATTATTTGTATTAGTTATGTACAAAAATTAAGTATTTGATAACAATGATACAAATAAATACAAGACACATTTACAAGTAAAGACTTACAAGAATACATATATACACACTTGAATACAATTTGCGGATCATTCGGACATCGGATACAACTTATGGACAATTCGGACGACGGGCAAATCTATGAACATAACGCCAATCCGAAGAGTTACTACGACGTTTAGACGATCTTTCGACACGAAATATAAGTATCCTATCGATAACAAATTTCGGATGTTTATAAACTTATAAAAACTAGTATGTTTTTATTTACTAACAAGTATACTTAGTAAATTTTTATAAAAAGGTTTTTATAAAAATAAATGGGCTTATTATACTAATGGGCTATTTTTATAACAAATGGGCTTATATTACTTAAAGGGCTATTTTACTAAATGGGCTATTTTTCTTAATGGGCTTATCTTCATAATGGGCTTAACATAAATTCATGGGCTAAGCCCAAATACTAAACAGATGGGCCAAAGCCCAACACTATACAAGCCCAACACTATTCAAGCCCAACACTATACAGGCCCAACACTATTTGAGGCCCAACACTATTGAGGCCCAACACTATTGAGGCCCAACACTATTGAGGCCTAACACTATTTGAGGCCCAACACTATTTGAGGCCCAACACTATTTGAGGCCCAACACTATTTGAGGCCCAACACTATTTGAGGCCCAACACTATTGAGGCCCAACACTATTGAGGCCCAACACTATTTGAGGCCCAACACTATTGAGGCCCAACACTATTTGAGGCCCAACACTATTGAGGCCCAACACTATTGAGGCCCAACACTATTTAAGGCCCAGCACTATTTAAGCCCAATAACATGAAAACATGGGCTTGGCCCAATGATACTATCAATGGAAACACAACTATACAAGTTTTATATACAAGACACGAGATTCAGCGGACGGGATCCGACTATACAACTCATACATCGAATACACAGTTAACGAACATTTGAACAACTCATTCATCGAATACACAGTTAACGAACATTTGAACAACTCATTCATCGAATACACAGTTAACGAACATTTGAACAACTCATTCATCGAATACACAGTTAACGAACATTTGAACAACTCATACATCGAATACACAGTTAATGAACAGTAAAGACATACAAGTCTTACACATACTCAAGACAAAAGACTTGTACACAAGTTCTTTTCAAAGACCGAAGTGTCTAACAAAAATAAGAACGTTTGTAGGTCGCCACGCTATTCAGGACGACCGCACGTGAGATCTTATTTACATCTATTTACAGGACGCAATACAGTGAGTTCATGTTCCCCTATTCATTTAAATGTTTTACAAACTTTACAACTATCGGGGAGGATACATGTTCAGGGTATGTTAAAGTTAGGTAATGAAACACCATAGATCATGTGCGAATTAGGGCCATACTATAAGCACCATTAATCCAGTTTGGACCAAGGAACAAAGGCTTAGATCTAATGGGTTTTGGCGAGCCCCACTCTTGGTCATGGACCCCTACGGAGAGTGCGTTTGTGTCCCAGTCGATAGGAATCGGCATAAAATCGTCTAGGGTTGGTTTGCTTCCTCTTTCGGCACACATATTAATGTCCTTGCAAAACATTAATGATCAACGATTTCATTGACGCTTTACATACTACAACTCACGTTTTTCATACATCGTTTACAACTAAACTGCATGAATTCACCAACTTTTGTTGATGTTTTCCAAACTTAACATGTATTTCAGGGAATTAAAGGACCATGTCGGATTTCCCAGTCAAGATAACAAGTACCGGAACTCCATGCCATCTTTTGGAGGGTTTAACTATTATATTACGCCTCTTTGCGGAAATATGACGGTTTAAACCTTAGTAGTTTATTTCATGTTAAAGTATGAAACAATAACACTTTACTTTTAATGTTAATGGTTTGTAACCGACACACTAAACTTATGTTGTAATCTTTTGAAACACTATGTAATGGCAATGGAGTACGTTTTATTCATATAGTTTGTTCATGTACATCGATATTTATGCAATGAAAATCAGACAGATCACACCTTGCGTTTCCGCTACGAGCGGGTGTGACAGTTTGGTATCAGAGCATCGATTGTAGTGAACCAGGATTCTTTATTGAGTCTAAGTCTACAATCACTAGGGATCTCTCATGAAAACCATCTAAACACAAACACATGTTTTCATTTGCATAAACATTTTCATGGTCCATTTTCAACAAGAATTCATCTCATACAAAGCAAGCAAGGACATTTCCATGGGTGAAGTCTATGAGAAACAGACACAATACATTAATAGACTATGTGCCTACAATACATTACATTATCAGTTTATGCATTATAAACAGTTTACTGGTTCAGCTTATACAAGATAGAAATCCTTGATTGATAGGATTTACATGATTATATATATAGGTGGTTCATATATATGTTACATGAAATATTTTGCCAAGAACAAAATACCTTCGACTTCAAACTCTATTATTATTCTTTACTCACACGGTGAAAATATCGACCTCACGTCTATTGCGGAGCTTATGGCGAACATGATTCCTAAGTGAAATCTTAAACTTAATTCCGTAAAATATGGTTGCTTTCTCGCGAATGCCGAGATGCCTGACCATGATAATGACGACGAGGCGAAGGTGGTAACCTTGGACAACAACTCCATTAGTGGGACGAGATCCATGTGACTCATACTAATCAAGGTGGATATACTCTTGTCCTTACAAAGAAGATGAAGTACTCATCTTGAAGGTGCCCCTTCAATTGTTATTGTTACAGATTCTTTCCATTTCTATTTCATCTAACGTCGTACCGTCCTGCGAGTAACAACAACGGACGTTGACACGTGATCTATCACGAAGGTCCCTCCTATGTTGAAGGTATATAGACAATAGTGTCCCCCCCTCTGACTGATCGGTTGTTTTGTACGAGAGAACGCTAGGGTGACCATGCAAGGCAATTTATTATTACGGAGGCCTACGTAATAACAACTTGTAGTGCATGGAAATTCTGGTGGACTCTGCGGGTCAAGCTAATGATCACTATTCATTCAAAATTCTTAAGTTATTACTTGAGATTCAATTATTCCTATCTAGTAGAACACGAACTGGGGGTGGTTAGTATAACACCCTACAATACAATACAATACAATACAATACAATACAATACAATACAATACAATACAATACAATACAATACAATACAATACAATACAATACAATACAATACAATACGGGAAGACGACACATATTTGTTCACACCTAACATTCGATCTATATCACGATTCAGTTGAGACTAGTCATTTAAACAAACAAAACGTGTTAGCTACTCATGGAGGATTTTCCTCAACATTCTCAAAATTCTTGAACATGGGTTGGTTACAGGGTGTCTATGACACTTTACCCTACTTTACCTTACCCTACCTTATCATATTCCACCTTATCATATTCATGGAAGTGATACAATAAATTCCGTTGTTTGACATTGTCTTTTCCCAAAGAAAGGTATGGCATGAGCCATGCTGCAATTCCCTTATTGCATTCTATTCGACAATTTTTTTTTAGATTCTAATCATCTTGCTAGAGCTCGTAAAACTCAAGCACTATTACCATAATGGTCACATGGACAAATAAGACAAAGGATTTTCTCTACTTCGGACGATTGAGGTCATAGAGTAGGGAACCCATATTATATGGACGATGACCACTGGTTGGTTTCCCCTCCTCAACGAATTATTTCTCTTTCCATTTAGACGTATGACCAATACATGCAAGAGGCATTACACCTTTTGGTTTTGGTTATCCACATTATCATTTATTCAAACAGGTATGCACAATATGGTCTTGAGGTTTCCATGACCGATTGATTGCATTCTTCATTCTTAGGCACATGATAGACTTTATTTATCCAATACATGTCTAGATTCTTTTAATAGTGTGTATTAAAAAGATCATGGCGCCAAAAGAATCAATTGTTTAAGTTAAAAGTTATGTGTTGAAAACCATTGCTTTTACTCAAGACATGTTTTATACATGACATTGTTACGCAAGACATTGTTATACATATCATTTGATGTTGGTTTACACAGGACATTTTTGGTGGTTATTTGTAAGTGATGAGACGTGTGTAATATAATAAAAGCATGGTGGATACGCCGCTGGTACTTCCTATATATAAGTGCTTATGTTATATTGCATATCGTGGTGTTATTCAAATCTCTTCGACAAAGACAAGACATGACATTTTTGCACAAGACGCGACATCCTCTACACAAGACATACTATTCTATTTCAAGACATGATATATTTATACACTACATTTTTATTGATTATTTATTTAACCATACATCATTCTTTTATATCATCTGATTTTCATATATATTTTCATATGATTTTATAAAAGAACTCGATCATAACTGGAGCTAATATTGTTGGTTACACTTGATGCTTTCACGATATCTCAAGGGTTGTTCCATACTGGGAAACACCCGAATTCAAACACACTGAGTGATATATTTTAGGTTTAGCCTCGGAGATCCGAAGCATAACCGCATCATCCCTCCCTACCTCGATCACTCAAACAATAACTCTCGCCATGAGAGAAATGAAGTCATGAGTACGTACACTCTACGATCATTATGTATCAATTCTTTTAATACCAACACTGAGCTTAGCTATTGCTTTTAAATGTTAAGCATATACTAGAATTAGAGTCATGTTGGACACACATTACTATATCAAGTTAGCTAATGGGTAATTAGCTGAGACATATCAAATCATTAAGGGCCACCGGTATGTATCCTATTCGTCAACATTTCACATCCATGTTATTTTATACAATTGGCAATTTTAGCTTCATCTCAACATTTCACATACAAGAGTTTCATGGCTAGGGACGGGATTGTCCTAGCTACAATTAGGGATTGGGTTATCCTACATCTAAACATATGGATTGGGTTATCCTACATTTAAGCATAGGGTTCCTAAGACTATACAGTGAAGTCCTCGCCTCACAGAATTTAAAATGTACTTGGCCTAGAGTCAAGTAAGCTAGACGTCTCCTCATTCTATAGAATTGGCAAAAAGTAAACTAGTCGAGTCTAGAGCTGAAATTCAATATCGATCTCTTCCCTGTTCAGTTGAGTAGTTTCGAAGTAGAGGTTGGCATGGATTGGTTATCCGATAACCTAGCCGAAGTCTTCTGTCATGAGAAGATCATTCGCCTACCACTGCCGAACAAAGAGACATTTGTTATTCATGGAGAGAAGCACGACACACCATTGCGGATCATTAATTGCATGAAGGCACAAAAGTGCTTACGGAAAGGTTGTATTGCCTTTCTAGCAATTGTTGTAGACAAGAAGGCCGTTGGGCCACAGCTAACAAATATTCTTCTGATAAAAATAATTTCCTGAAGAATTTCCTGAAGTCTTTCCAGGACTACCGCCATATCAACAAGTCGAGTTTTACATCGACTTGGTACCTGGAGCCGTATCTCGACAAATTCGTCATAGTGTTTATTGACGACATTTTGATATACTCTCGATCGACTGATGAACATGAGCAACATTTGAGAACCATTTTAGAGTTGTTAAAGACAATAAATTCGCCCCAAATCAAAAAACAAGATATAGCCTTACAACTTATTCTTAAGATTGGTGCATAGCATTTTACAATCTTATCATTATCCGACGATACCGATGACTCTGTTGTAGACTATGATGCTTCGCATCATGGATTGGGTTGCATACTCGTGCAACGTGAAAAAGTTATTGTGTACACGTCGCGCCCAATTAAAAAGTTCATGAGAAGAACTATACCACTCTCAACCTTGAGTTAGGTGTGGTGGTATTCGCTTAAAAATTATGGCGACATTATTAATATGGTACTTAATGCATTATTTTCACGGATCATAAAAGTCTTCAACACATATTCAACCAAAAAGAATTAAATATACGTCAACGATGTATGTTGAATTGTTGAACGACTATGATTGTGAAATAAAGTACCATCCGGGCAAGGCAAATGTTGTAGCAGATGCCTTGAGCCGCAAGGAACGAGTTAGAACACTGAGAGTTCAAGAATTAGAGAAGATGATTCACAAGCGCTCAAGAAAGAGCATATTCAAGCAGAAACACGTCGAGGCATGAAGGAACAATTAGTGTAAAGAAGATGGAACTTTATACATTATGAGTCGAAATTGGGTTCTATTCTTTGGCGGCCTTCGAAATGATATTTTGAGGAAGCACATAGGCCTAAGTAGTGAAAGAATACTACTGGTGGCCTAACCTCAAAAGTGATATCGCGACTTATATCGGAGAATGCTTGACTTGCGCGAGAGTAAAAGTCGAGTAGCAAAATCCCTCGGACTTGTTACAACAACCCGAGATTCCCGTTTGGTAATGGGAACAAATATCGATGTACTTCATTACGAAGTTACTCAGGACCTCAAGAGGTCACTACATGATATGTGTAGTCATCGATAGACTAACAAAGTCCACGCAGTTCTTACCGATTTGGTAGAAGGATAATACTGAGAAACTAGCAGAACTCTATCTCAAAGAAATAGTGGCTCGTTATGGAGTGCCTATTTCAATCATTTCAGACCGAGACGGTCGTTTTATTTCTAGAATTTGGAAATCATTTCAACAGGCCTTTGGATCTCATTTGAATCTAAGTACGGCCTTTCATCCATAAACTGACGGCCAGAGCGAACGGACAATCTAAACACTCGAAGATATGCTTCGTGCATGTGTTATAGATTTAGGCGGCAATTGGGATACTCATCTACCTTTAGTTGAGTTTTCCTACAATAACAGCTACAATACTACTATACAAGCTGCACCGTTTGAAGCTCTATATGATCGAAAGTGTCGCTCTCCGCTATGTTGGGCGGAAACAGGCGATAGTAAATTAATTGGTCAGGAATTAGTCCAAGAGACTACAAATAAAATCTTTCAGACCCGAGACCGTATCAAGACGGCTCGCGATCGACAAAAATGCTACGCAGATAAAAGACGAAAACTATTATCTTTCGAGGTTGGAGACAAAGTCTTGTTGAAAGTCTCGCCTTGGAAGGGCGTATCAAGGTTTGGTAAACGTGGAAAGCTTAACCCACGTTACATTGGACCATTTGAAATCTTAGAAAAGATTGGCACTGTTGCCTACAAGTTGAAGTTACCAGATGAACTTAACAGTATGCACGACACGTTTCATGTGTCAAATCTTAAAAAGAGTCCAACACAAGCAACCGTTATCATTCTATTCACATTGACGACAAACTCCAATTCACTAAAGAACCTGTTGAAGTCATGGACTGTAAAGTCTAGAAATCATGGAGGAGTCGTATCAAATTATTAAAATGTACGTTGGAACTCTCGACACGGACCCGAGTATACTTGGGAACGTGAACATTAAATCAAAGCCAAATACTCTCACCTGTTCGAGTAGTCTCCTGTATAGGATGACTCAGCTTGAATTTCGGGACGAAATTCTCAATAACAGGGGGAGAATGTGACAACTGCCACTTTCGGGTAATATACTTACATTTAAAACAGTGATTTACATTATACAAGCATGTGTTTTGAATATTCTGACTGCATGATTACATGGTATACATCTTAGAAAACTCATGGAATATTCATTTGTCATTACACATGATTCATTTTTATTGGGTACATTTGAAATAGTGCAAACAATACATTGAAACAACTAGAGTAGTGCCTAGTGAACTAGAGCGCTGATGAAAACTCCGGATCCGCAGAAAACATCTAAAATGACATTTTTAGAACTCGGATGAGAGTCCAATATCAATTATATATTAAACCCTATATGGGAATACAAGAGTTCGATCAATAATTTACCAATGCCCGGTAGCACTAAAAACTGTCCGAAACGCGCTAAAAATGACCATTTCATGAATTGTCCACAAAATTCAGCAATTGCATTTTTAATACAAGATACAAAAATTGATGTTTAGGCACCAATTTCATATAAACATACTTATGGAATATCAATTTCACGCATAACGGAAATTTGCCCTACAACTTCCATAAGAGAACGTTTCGACTATTTATTAGTGAAACGAGCACTAAACATTTATCCGAACTACATTTTGGCACAACTAGCGAACTAGTTAATATTTTTTTTTTTGGTCTTGCGAAGCTAGTTTATGGTTATTACAAGTCACGAAACATCTCGGAAAAATTGCAAAACTTAAACATCTAAATGTTTACAACTTATACTTCATTTGAAAGACTTAAAATTTCTAAGTTATATTTTACCACATGAGACCCCCCCCCCTCTCATATCCGTGAACAAGGGGTCCCACCCCCTTGTTTATGTTAGTAAAAATAATATCTAGATATTATTATGTTTACTAGTGGATGGAATTAGATAATTATCATGACACTTAACCCTTAAGTTACTACCACTTTTACACCACATCCTACACACACATAAGATAATTCTCTCATCATCTTCATCCTTTCATCAAGAACACCCACTAAAAACCCAATTATCTTTATCATCTTCTTCATAAACAACATGGATTTCTTTGGAACATAGAGTGATCTAAGGCTTTTGGAAGCAAAAGAAAGGGTTTTTCATCCATACCAAAGTGGTTTAACATCAAGATCATCATATTCCTTGTTCTTATAATCTTCTAAGATCATCCCTAGCCTAGTGCTAGAAGTAAGCTTCTTTATCTATTTTTTTTTATACAAATATATTAAGTTTATGATTGTTATTATTGCTAATAATAACCAAGAAAATCATACATAATATACATGAAGAAAATACAAAGAAGCAAAGAATAAAAATCATGATATAATTATGATTGTTTATATTATGATCTAAGGCTTGATATATGCTTATTTAGTCTTGTTATGATGTTTATGATGCAAATAAATTGTTAGAAGATGTTTTAAGATATGATCTAAAAATTAGGCATGTTTATGTTAAAGGGTTTTTAACATAAAGGATTAAATGGATGATCATAACTATTGATCTTATGAAAATATATAAAGTTTTTGGTTAAAAACAATACTCTCACAAGATTATAAAAAGTAACATACAACTAGAGATTTTTATAAAAGTTGTTAAAACTAAAATTAAACTTGGTTTTTGAACTTGTTAGCATATGAAATAATCATGGTTAAAACCCTACATGATTTGGAGATCATTTTGATAAGTTTATGTTATAAAAATCTCATATGTTTTAGTTAAGATGTTATGAGTAAATTGATGATGAATTTGAAAAGAAAATGATATGTTTATCTAAACATGGCAAAGTACATAATACAAAGGTTATATGGCCAATTTTTCTTAGAAATCATATGTTAGAAAAATTTTCATTTTTAACAAAGTCTTTACAAGATTAGAAAGTGGTCTTTCTAAAAACAAAAATAGATATAAATATATATTTTTGGGAAAATATATATTAGTGATCTTAACAAGTTATTTACTATGTGTTTATTATTTGTATTAGTTATGTACAAAAATTAAGTATTTGATAACAATGATACAAATAAATACAAGACACGTTTACAAGTAAAGACTTACAAGAATACATATATACACACTTGAATACAATTTGCGGATCATTCGGACATCGGATACAACTTATGGACAATTCGGACGACGGGCAAATCTATGAACATAACGCCAATCCGAAGAGTTACTACGACGTTTAGACGATCTTTCGACACGAAATATAAGTATCCTATCGATAACAAATTTCGGATGTTTATAAACTTATAAAAACTAGTATGTTTTTATTTACTAACAAGTATACTTAGTAAATTTTTATAAAAAGGTTTTTATAAAAATAAATGGGCTTATTATACTAATGGGCTATTTTTATAACAAATGGGCTTATATTACTTAAAGGGCTATTTTACTAAATGGGCTATTTTTCTTAATGGGCTTATCTTCATAATGGGCTTAACATAAATTCATGGGCTAAGCCCAAATACTAAACAGATGGGCCAAAGCCCAACACTATACAAGCCCAACACTATTCAGGCCCAACACTATACAGGCCCAACACTATTTGAGGCCCAACACTATTGAGGCCCAACACTATTGAGGCCCAACACTATTGAGGCCCAACACTATTTGAGGCCCAACACTATTTGAGGCCCAACACTATTTGAAGCCCAACACTATTTGAGGCCCAACACTATTGAGGCCCAACACTATTGAGGCCCAACACTATTTGAGGCCCAACACTATTGAGGCCCAACACTATTTGAGGCCCAACACTATTGAGGCCCAACACTATTGAGGCCCAACACTATTTAAGGCCCAGCACTATTTAAGCCCAATAACATGAAAACATGGGCTTGGCCCAATGATACTATCAATGGAAACACAACTATACAAGTTTTATATACAAGACACGAGATTCAGCGGACGGGATCCGACTATACAACTCATACATCGAATACACAGTTAACGAACATTTGAACAACTCATTCATCGAATACACAGTTAACGAACATTTGAACAACTCATTCATCGAATACACAGTTAACGAACATTTGAACAACTCATTCATCGAATACACAGTTAACGAACATTTGAACAACTCATACATCGAATACACAGTTAATGAACAGTAAAGACATACAAGTCTTACACATACTCAAGACAAAAGACTTGTACACAAGTTCTTTTCAAAGACCGAAGTGTCTAACAAAAATAAGAACGTTTGTAGGTCGCCACGCTATTCAGGACGACCGCACGTGAGATCTTATTTACATCTATTTACAGGACGCAATACAGTGAGTTCATGTTCCCCTATTCATTTAAATGTTTTATAAACTTTACAACTATCGGGGAGGATACATGTTCAGGGTATGTTAAAGTTAGGTAATGAAACACCATAGATCATGTGCGAATTAGGGCCATACTATAAGCACCATTAATCCAGTTTGGACCAAGGAACAAAGGCTTAGATCTAATGGGTTTTGGCGAGCCCCACTCTTGGTCATGGACCCCTACGGAGAGTGCGTTTGTGTCCCAGTCGATAGGAATCGGCATAAAATCGTCTAGGGTTGGTTTGCTTCCTCTTTCGGCACACATATTAATGTCCTTGCAAAACATTAATGATCAACGATTTCATTGACGCTTTACATACTACAACTCACGTTTTTCATACATCGTTTACAACTAAACTGCATGAATTCACCAACTTTTGTTGATGTTTTCCAAACTTAACATGTATTTCAGGGAATTAAAGGACCATGTCGGATTTCCCAGTCAAGATAACAAGTACCGGAACTCCATGCCATCTTTTGGAGGGTTTAACTATTATATTCCGCCTCTTTGCGGAAATATGACGGTTTAAACCTTAGTAGTTTATTTCATGTTAAAGTATGAAACAATAACACTTTACTTTTAATGTTAATGGTTTGTAACCGACACACTAAACTTATGTTGTAATCTTTTAAAACACTATGTAATGGCAATGGAGTACGTTTTATTCATATAGTTTGTTCATGTACATCGATATTTATGCAATGAAAATCAGACAGATCACACCTTGCGTTTCCGCTACGAGCGGCTGTGACAACTTTCGTGCTTTCCTACTTTCACATCATATACTTGCTATGTTCATTAGTACATTTATAGTACATGATTTCATTGTGTTCATGCTATGTATGTCCATTGTGTGCATACTTAGTACATTGTTTTACATTACATTTCCTGCTATGTATGTCCATTGTGTGCATACTTAGTACATTGTTTTACATTACATTTCCTGCTATGTATGTCCATTGTGTGCATACTTAGTACATTGTTTTACATTACATTTTCCTGCTATGTATGTCCATTGTGTGCATACTTAGTACATTGTTTCACATTACATTTCATGCTATGTATGCCCATTGTGTGCATACTTAGTACAGTTGTTTTCATCACATGCTTACATTTTGGTATGACATTTGGGTTGTTTACAATGGAACAACACATTCATTAACATTAGCTACGCCGTTCGTTAGTAGGTAGTGGTACCATAGGAATTGACAACTCCCGTTCCGGACATCCTGGGTAGGTTTGGATGAAAGGAATGACCGAATTCGATACACATAACTTAGATAAACCTTTAATTTGTTTAAGGGTTTATCGCCACAGTCTCAAGGCTTGGATGTATGCATTTTCACAATACCGCATAAATGTTTGTATCAGTATAGCATGCATTTGTTCCACAAAACATAACTTTGATTTAAACCATGTTTTACTTCAATACCTTGTTTTTGTGCATTTGACATATGGTTTAGTTGATATATTTCACTTACTATACATGATATTTTTGGGTACACATTACATGATCTACATTAAACATAAACATTTTGACATTGATATACACATTTAGTGGTTTACATTGGACATAGACATTTCGATATGATTTACACATTAACACATGACAATTCATTTATACATAAACAATTTACATTGGTGGTTGGTTTGAGTACGTGATTTAAGTAACGAGGCGTGTGTAATATGATACAAGCATGGTGGATACGCCGCTGGTACTTCCTATATATAAGTGTTTGTATGGTATTACATATCGTAGCGTTATTTGAATCATTTCAATTTAAGACATAGAACATTTTATACAAATAACATACTTTTCACAAGACATTGTTTTACAAACAACTTATCTTATACAAACTCATTTTTCATGGTTATTCATTTAACCTTACATTACTCTCTTATTTATACGTATCATCGCTTTTTGAATGATTTACAAAACAAAACAATTTACAAGGTTCATGACTGACTTTTGTTAAACAACTTTTTCTAAACTTATAAGTCATGAATCCTCTTTTCACAAATCCTATGTATCTCACAGGCATTTTTATGCTGACGTACCTATTTTCACATGTGTTTTCAGGAGCTTTTGCGTAGGATGACGATTGTGACACTAGGGCGGACCTGTGCCTTAGAGACTAAAAATGAAGATAGACTAGTTTAATTATGTTATGAACTCTTTGTTTCCTGTTTAAGACAATATAACACTCTTGTTTAATAAATAAAATATAACTTTGTATGCCATGGTTGTGAAACAATAATTCTGTTACAACACTCCCCGACGTTTCCGCCACGTTTTGTATGTTCTACGTGGTCGGGGTGTGACAGAAGAGTTGGTATCAGAGCCAATGGTTATAGGGAATTAGGTTATTAGTAATGCTTTGACCTAGACTATAACTTTATAGGACCCTAACACAAGTTGTCTTGTGTTTAGATCTTAAAACATACACATCACCTATCCTTAGGTGATTATCAAAACAAAAACCAAATTTTTCGAAACGAATTTTGAAAATCAATCATCTGTTTTTGGATGATTTATTACAAGGTTTTGAACCCTCTATTGTAAGGTTTTGAACCCTCTGTTATATGGTTTTGAAACCCTTTGAGTTTTCAAAATCTCGTCAAGGTTTTGGGTTTTAAATAATGTGAACACGTGCAAACTGGAAGGGTGAATGCCTGTACCCTGGGTTTTCTGTCTAAGGCTAGAGTGTTCGTACAAATCCACATAATCGGACCAGTCACTCTTACCTGGGAACTCTTGGGGTGAGTGTTCACTTATAGGCGAGCATGTCTTCGCGATACATTATTTTTGACCCAATTACTTTGATTAGTCACTGTGTGTCGTTTGTCAGCTTGGTAATGCGGACGAATGACCACCATCTTTGCTTTTGTTGATTTTGTTTCATCTCATTCTCTTCATCCAATCATCTCACTCATTTCCTTTCATGTTTCCTCTTTAGAATGCCTCCTCGACGCGAAAACCAGATAGCGACTGCCGAACTGGCAGAAATCATTGCGCACTAGATGGCTGCTCAATTCCCAAACCTCTTTGCTCAATGGAACCAAGCCAACAACAACAACAATGCTCCATGCAAATACAAGGATTTTAACTCGGCTAAACCACTCAAGTTTAGTGGTTCTGAAGGAGCGACTGGGCTTCTTCAATGGTTCGAGAGCATTGAGAATACTTTTCATCACGTGCAGTGTCCTGACAATCGCAAGGTCGAGTTTTCTTCGAGTGTGTTTCAGAAGAGGGCTCTCACATGGTGGAACGGGGTTATGAGAGACCGTGGTGCAGAAGTTGCTCTAGCACAGACATGGGCTGAACTCAGGGCCCTTATGATGAGGGAGTTCTGTCCTCGTCATGAACAGCGAGCTTTGGAGAGAGAGTTTGATGACTTGAAACAAGATAGTGGCGAGCACTGGGCATATACTGATAGATTTGAGGAGTTGAGTCTACTTTGCCCAACAATGGTTACCCCACTTGACAAGGCTATCGAAAGGTACATCGATGGCCTACCTGACTCAGTGCAAGACATCATTACTGGTAGTAACCCTGCCACACTCCGTCAGGCTATCGAGTTAGCAGTGACATTGACTGAGTCGCAGATTTGGAAGAATAAGTTACACAGGAAGGGTGACAAGGGCAAGAAACAGTCGTCTGACAAGGAAGATAGCAAGAAAGGTCAAAACAAGAATGGAAAGGATTCTGGTTCATCAAAAAGGGCAAGGAAGCGTAAGGCTTCCCAAAACTATGCTGTCACTGCCCAAGCTAACCAGGCAGCTCCCAACCAACCCGCACAGCCTCCAGCGAAGAAGCCCTATTCAGGGAATGCACCTTTGTGCAATAGATGCAACAGTCATCATCAGCCGCAACATCAGTGCCGTTTCTGTAATAACTGTGGGAAGTCGGGTCATCTTGCCAATGTTTGTCGGTTTACTCAGAATCAGGCAGTTCAGAACCCGGCTCAACAAGTTGCTCAGCCTCCTGCTCAGCAACAGGGTCAAGCTGCACGACCACACTACCCACCAGGTGCTTGTTATAACTGTGGGGATCTGACCCACTACCATAACCAATGTCCAAGATTGGTGAATGCGAATCCAGCTCAGGCTCCTGCTCGAGGTCGAGTCTTCAACATGAATGCCCAAGAGGCACAAGCGGATGATAATGTGGTGAACGGTACGTTCTTTATTAATAATCAGCCTGCATCTGTTCTTTTCGATTCTGGTGCCGACAAGAGTTTTGTGTCATTGTCTTTTGAGCCAATAATTCGCGTGTCTAGAACGAAACTAGGAAAACCCTTGATAGTAGAAGTTGCTAGTGGTGAACCCATTGTTCTTGATTCTGTTCTACGCAACTGCCAGTTGAACCTTAACGACCATCTTTTTCCTATCAACCTCACGCCTATGCAACTGGGAAGCTTCGACGTCATTGTGGGTATGGATTGGTTATCCAAGCATCACGCAGAGGTAGTTTGTTTCGAGAAGATCGTTTGTGTGCTGTTTTCGACAGGCGAGATCCTACAGGTTCAAGGTGAGAAACCGTCTGGTGGTCTCAAGCTCATGTCTTGTTTTAAAGCTCGGAAATATCTACGGAAGAACTATGTGGCCTTCTTAGTACATGTTACAGCAGATAAAGGCAAGGGTAAGTCTATTTCAGATATTCCTGTCGTTCGGGATTATTCTGAAGTTTTCCCTGAATAGTTACTTGGTCTACCCCCAGCACGCCAAGTCGAGTTCCGCATTGATCTCGTACCTGGTGCAAATCCCATTGCCAGAGCTCCATATCGTCTTGCACCATCTGAGATGCAAGAGTTGTCTAAGCAGCTTCAGGAGCTCTCTGACAAAGGCTTTATACGTCCTAGCTTTTCACCTTGGGGTGCTCCCGTTCTTTTTGTCAAAAAGAAGGATGGATCCTTTAGGATGTGTATCGATTATCGTGAGCTTAACAAGCTTACCATCAAGAATCGATATCCCCTACCGCACATAGACGATCTCTTTGATCAGTTACAGGGCGCTTCTTATTTTTCGAAGATTGATCTGCGTTCCGGGTATCATCAACTTCGTGTGCATGAAGAAGATATTCCCAAGACAGCTTTCCGCACTCGTTATGGGCATTACGAGTTCACAGTCATGCCATTCGGTTTGACTAATGCTCCTGCTGTTTTCATGGACTTAATGAATGGGTCAGCAAACCTTATTTGGATCAGTTCGTCATTGTTTTTATTGATGACATCTTGATTTATTCTAAGACGCGAGCTGATCACGAGCAACATCTTCGTCTTACGTTGGAACTCCTAAAGAAAGAGCAACTTTTCGCCAAATTCTCCAAGTGCGAATTTTGGCTTAAAGAAGTTCAATTTTTAGGACATATTGTCAACGAACAAGGTATTCATGTAGATCCCTCCAAGATCAGTGCGATTAAGGATTGGGATACGCCTACTACTCCTACTGAAGTTCGTTCTTTTCTTGGTTTAGCGGGTTATTACCGCCGCTTCATTGAAAACTTCTCAAAGATTGCAGTTCCTCTAACTGCTCTAACTCAGAAGAACAAACCCTTTGATTGGGGATTCAAGCAAGAGGAAGCTTTTCAACACTTGAAGCAGAAACTTTGTGACGCGCCTGTTCTAACTTTGCCCGAGGGCAATGATGATTTCGTCGTTTATTGCGATGCATCTAAATTGGGTCTTGGCTGTGTTCTAATGCAAAGGAACAAAGTCATAGCATACGCATCGAGGCAGTTGAAGATACATGAGAAGAACTACACCACTCATGATCTTGAGTTGGGTGCAGTTGTCTTCGCTCTTAAGATCTGGAGCCACTATTTGTACGGTACAAAATGTGTGGTTTTCACGGACCACAAAAGTCTTCAGCATATCTTCAACCAGAAAGAACTCAACATAAGGCAACGACGTTGGGTGGAGCTTCTAAACGACTATGACTGCGAAATTCGCTACCATCCTGGTAAGGCGAATGTCCTAGCCGATGCATTGAGTCGTAAGGAACGTACTAAGCTTCATTGTGTACGTGTTCAATCTGTTGTTCAAGCTCGATCTGATATCCAAGCCCGCATTTCTCAGGCTCAACAATCTTGTGTTTCACAAGGTTTAATGGATAAGGAATTTCCCTATCACATAACACCTGATCTGGAACTAAAAGGACAATGGATCCTATTACTTCATGGACCGTCCCAAGCCTAGATAACCTTCATACCTTGCTTATGGATGAAGCCCATAAGTCTCGCTATTCTGTTCATCCTTGCTCAGATAAGATGTATAAGGATCTTCGTATTCAGTATTGGTGGCCTGGTATGAAGAAAGACATTGCCTTATACGTATCAAAATGCCTTACTTGTCTTAAGGTTAAGGCTGAACATCAACGTCCTTCGGGTTTATTGGTGCAACCAGAGATCCCAGTTTGGAAATGGGAAAACATTACTATGGATCTTGTTACCAAACTTCCACGCATAAAGAAAGGTCATGATGCCATCTGGGTAGTTGTTGATCGTCTTACAAAGTCAGCGCATTTCTTGCCAATCCATGAGGATTTTCCTGCTGACAAACTTGCTAAAATCTATGTGGATGAAATTGTAGCTCGACATGGTGTTCCTTTGAACATCATTTCTGACAGAGATGCTCGTTTCACTTCTCATTTTTGGAGAACCATGCAATCTGCTATGGGGACCCAACTTAACCTGAGCACAACTTATCATCCGCAAACGGATGGTCAATCTGAGAGAACAATCCAGACTCTGGAGGATATGCTTAGAGCTTGTGTGATCGATTTTGGTGGTAGTTGGGATTCACATCTTCCGTTAATTGAATTCTCCTATAACAACAGTTATCACACCAGCATCAAAATGGCTCCTTTCGAGGCTCTCTATGGTCGAAAATGTCGTTCACCAGTCTGCTGGAATGAGATCGGCGAGGCTCAACTTACTGGACCTGCCCTCATTTTAGAGACAACTGACAAGATAAAGAAAGTTCGTGATAACCTTCAGACAGCTAGAAGCCGTCAAAAGAGTTATGCGGACCCAAAACGGAAACCCTTGGAATTTCAAGTCGGTGATCGAGTATTACTTAAGGTCTCACCTTGGAAAGGTGTGATCAGATTTGGAAAGAAAGGAAAACTTGCACCTAGATACGTTGGACCATTCAAGATCGTTGAAAGAATCGGTAAGGTAGCCTACAGACTTGAGTTACCTCCTGAACTTGGAAATGTTCATCCAACCTTTCACGTGTCCAATCTCAAGAGGTGTTTAGCTGATGAGAACCTCCACATACCGCTTGACGAAATTCGTGTTGACAAAACACTGAAATTTGTTGAGAAGCCAGTGGAAATCATGGAACGTGAAGTCAAGTGGCTTAAACGCAAGCGCATTCCTTTGGTCAAAGTTTGCTGGGAAGCTAAACGTGGACCCGAGTTTACTTGGGAACACGAAGATCAAATGAAGGCGAAATATCCGCATCTTTTTCCACGAGTTTCCTCTAAATAAATTTCGGGACGAAATTTCCACAAGTAGAGGAGACTGTAACATCTGTGCTTGTAATCATTGTGAACAGTTCAATTATCAATAAAACAATGTTATTTGATCCCAATGTTTGTTTGGTTGTGTTTTACATTTTTCATGTTTTGACTTTTATTCAATTTCAAACTCTACATCGCTTTCTGGAGAGTTATACGCAAACTGGTGCGTAAACGTAATCAGTTTAATGCGAAAAATACTCCGAAACATCAACATATACTTAACATACCTTAAATAACCTTTACATAACTTAGAAATAAGTTTTGAAGGCTTTGGTATGTCAAAAACAAGTTAATTCGCTTACAAGGACTAAACTTGACAAACTACAAAAGTATGCCAATTTGAACAGTAACGAACATTCTGGAACATGACCATAAGTTAAACACACCTTAAATATCGTTTACATAGCTTAGAAATAGGCTTTGAGGGGTTCGGTGTGCTAAAATATTTTGGGTCATTCAGGGACTAAAAGCGTCAAAAAGTGCACAAGTTTGCACTTTTGCGCATAACTTACGTTCTGAATACATACGGACATCCAAAAATTTATGTAAGCACTAAAATATTTTATTTTAGTGTTTGGCATAAGAAAAATCCATTCGTTACGCATTTTGGATCGTTTTTCGCGCTTGTGCGCATTCCGTCGTAATTAAGCGATCATCGCGATCGTAAGACCAAACGAACCAACATCCGACATATTTTTGAGCATGTTTCATGTCCACAATGTTTAGGAATCCTTGTGGAGCCTTGAAAAATGATTTAACGAGCCTTAAACATGTCGGAAATGGCCTTAATACGCAACGGGGACTGAAAGGGGAACATTGGAAAGTGTTTGCTGATCAGGTGGACCTTAGCATGACACCTAGCCCCCTAGGCGTCATGCGAGGCCCCTTCTGATCAGCAAAAGCCATTTTAAACACATGTCAACAGCCCTTAAACCCTCTAAAGGCCAATGCCAAGTGTCAAACTCTTGTGGTGGAAGCTAAATGAGCTACCACAACATTCCAACAAGTGTAGGGATGTGATCATTCCCTCTTCTCCAAGAAACGATCCTAACGGTGAACCGAAATCTATAAATACCCATCACATTTTCACTCATTCCTCACAAGAATCTGATTTGAGAAGCTCTAAGTTGAAACCTTTGTTTCATACCTGAGCTACTTGAATCAAGATTAGCATTCGGGGACCCTTTGTAAGTGTTCCTTCGTTCTTTTATTGCTTTTCGAGTCCGAAAGTCAAACTTTGTTTGACTTTCTGCATTGACCAGTTTATGGTCAATGCGAAGTTTGTTTGAACTTCGCAACGTGAGCGTAATCACGATGGTTATAGTCCCTTGTGACTATGCCTACTGATTACCACGTTGTCTAGGGTCGTAAGGGTAAGCGATCTAATAAATCGCTTATACCTTCGAACCCGACCCATTTGGTCGATCATTAGGATCCGACCAAACACTTTAGGTGACCATAGTATATAGGGAATAACCTTCTGAGGTTATACCTTATGGTCGCTTCGTTTAAGTAGTTGTATGATAGGTAAGTTTATATGCCTTAGGTAAATTACCAAAATACCCCTTTGATGCCAAAATTCATTTTAAGCATATGTAACGTAACTTTTGATATCTAAACTGATTTGACAACAATATTAGACATGTTAAGGCATATGTTACTTGTCATAGGACTAGTTAAGCGGTCCGAACGCGTTTCACGCGAACGACGCGTTAAAGTAGCATAAGCTACCTAAACGGGTCGTAATGGGTCGTAAGCACTTAGGCTAGGTTTCATTTAGTATGTAGGCTTTGTTAAACCATACTACATGAGTTCCCATACTCATTTGGTTTACGAGCCCTCATTCTATCCGATCCTCCGATATAGGTCCGGTTTATTAACATAGTTACCTATATTAGGTGCCGTTTGATTCCGAGATCTCTAGCATTTCTTGGTGGTTATCTTAGGACTTCTGAGCAATCTCAAATGAGTACATAGACCCCTCTTTTACTGTTTTCCAAACTATTTTGGGGTGAAACACATGTGCCTACTTGTTACTTTCGTGCTTTCCTGCTTTCACATCATATACTTGCTATGTTCATTACTACATTTATAGTACATGATTTCATTGTGTTCATGCTATGTATGTCCATTGTGTGCATACTTAGTACATTGTTTTACATTACATTTCCTGCTATGTATGTCCATTGTGTGCATACTTAGTACATTGTTTTACATTACATTTCCTGCTATGTATGTCCATTGTGTGCATACTTAGTACATTGTTTTACATTACATTTTCCTGCTATGTATGTGTGACAACCGTCACTTTTCCGTACATTCCGTACACGAAATGAACAGTAAATTGTGCTCAAATGACTGTGTATGATCTGGTTTACCAGACAAATAAATTTCTGAATTCCATACAAGTGAATTCATGCATGATATATGCCACAAGAATTACGTTATGATAGCGTTGCGTCAAAAATATTAGTAAACTCACCGGTAAGACACACTGTGTCAACGGAACTGCAGAAAGCAGTCAGACATTAGAATTAAGGCCTAGGTGTAGGTCCGACGACAAAAGTACATTAAAACCCAAGAGTGCATACAAGGGTTTTATTATAGGCTTTCCGGAAGCTAAAATACGCACTAAAAAGCACCCGAAACGCACTTTAAGTGCAGAAATTTATAAAATTCAGCTATAAATCAGCTTTTAACACATAAATATCATGCAGAGATCATGGTTTATCATCCAGAATATTTCCCCAAGTGTTGGGAACTTAAAGGATACAAAAAGGTACTTATTAGACACCAAAAAGTGTGATTTAGCACTTTAACGAATCAGTATATAACCGAACAACCGGACATTAACCGGAACATAAAAATATTACTAGAAGCATTGTTTTAGTGATATGAAACTAGTTATGAGCACTACTGTGACACCTGTGTCACTTCAACCATCAAACAAATACCAAGCCAATGAAATATTGTATTTCATACTTGGGATCTGTATAAATTTGTGTATCTTTTGCACATATCAACTCTTGTTCGATTTCAAGCTTTAAATCGCTTTCTGGAAGGTTATACGCGCACTGATGCGTAAATATAACCAGTTTAATGCAACGAACACTCCGGAATAGTGAAATAGGCTTAAGATACCTTAAATAACCTTTACATAACTTAGAAATAAGTTTTGAAGGCTTTGGTATGGCAAAATCAAGTTAAATCGCTTACAGGGACTAAAGTTGACAAACTGCGAAAGTATGCCAATTTGAACTGTAACGAACATTCCGGAACATGACCATAAGTTAAACACACCTTAAATATCCTTCACATATCTTAGAAATAGGCTTTGAGGGGTTCGGTGTGCTAAAATAAACTTTTGGGTCATTCAGGGACTAAAAGTGTCAAAAAGTGCACAAGTTTGCACTTTCGCGCATAACTTACGTTCTGAATACATCCGGACATCCAAAAATTTATGTAAGCACTAAAATATTTTATTTTAGTGTTTGGCATAAGAAAAATCCATTCGTCACGTCATTTGGATCGTTTTTCGCGCTTGTGCGCATTCCGTCGTAATTAAGCGAACATCGCGTTCGTACGACCAAACGAACTGACATCTGACATATTTTTGAGCATGTTTCATGTCCACAATGTTTAGGCATCATTTTAGGGCCTTAAAGTTGGCTTTACGGGCCTTAGAAGTGTCGGGAATGGCCTTAAACACGTGCAGGGGCTGAAACTGTCATTTTTGAAAGTTATATGCTGATCAGAAGGGCCATGCGGCCCGCATTAGATTTGTCTGATCCTGAAGCGGGCCGCCTCAGCCTCCCATAACAGATCAAAACGAACAGTCAGCATATTCCAGCTGTTTTAACCACAACCACAAGCTCACAACTGCGCATTCAGCTCATTTAGACCCATTTTTAGCTACCATGAGTTTTCGACAAATGTACGCATGAGATTCGAGCACGGTTTCCATGAAACGATCTTAACGGTTACCCGAAAACTATAAATACCCCACCCCACAACTTCAAAAACCACTAGAATTTTGATCTTAGAAACTCTAAGTTGAAACCATTGTTTCATACCTGAGATTCTTGGATCGAGATTAGCATTCGGGGACCCTTCGTAAGTATTCTTTCGTTCTTTTCTTTCTTTTATTGCTTTTCGAGTCAGAAAGTCAAACTTTGTTTGACTTTCAGCGTTGACCAGCTTATGGTCAATGCGAAGTTCGTTTAAACTTCGCAACGTGAGTGTAATCACGTTGGTTATAGTCCCTTGGGACTATGCCTACTGATTACCACGTTGTCTAGGGTCGTAGGGTAAGCGATCTAATAAATCGCTTATACCTCGAACCCGACCCATTTGGTCGATCATTAGGATCCGACCAAATACATTAGGTGACCATAGTTTATAGGGAATAACCTTCCGAGGTTATACCTTATGGTCGCTTCGTTAAGTAGTTGTATGATAGGTAGTTTATATGCCTTAGGTAAATTACCAGAATACCCTTTTCATGTATAATTGGTAATTAAGCATATGTAACCTAAACTTTTGTTACATAACTGATTATATAACATGTTTAGGCATATAACACTTGTCATAGGGCTAGTTAGGCGGTCCGAACGCGTTTCACGCGAACGACGCGTTAAAGTAGCATAAGCTACCTAAACGAGTCGTAATGGGTCGTAAGCACTTATGTAAGGTTTCATTTAGTACGTAGGCTTTGTTAAACCATATTATACGAGTCTCCACACTCGTTTGGTTTACGAACCCTCATTCTATCCGATCTTCCGACTTAGGTCCGGTTTATTAACATAGTTACCTATATTAGGTGCCGTTTGATATCCGTGATCTCTATCATTGTTTGGTTGTTACTCAAGGACTACTAAGCAATCTCAAGTGAGTACATAGACCCCTCTTTTACTGTTTTCCAAACTGTTTTGGGGTGAAACACATGTGCCTACTTGTTACATTCATGCTTTCCCGTTTTCACATCATATACCTGCTATGTTCGTTAGTACATTATAGTACATGATTTCATTACATTTTATGCTATGTATGTCCATTGTGTGCATACTTAGTACATCGTTTTACATTACATTTTTGAACCGTTTATAACAATATGACTATGTGAACCGTTTATAACTATTTGACTATGTGAACCGTTGTAAACATTTGACTATGTGAACCGTTTGTATCTGTGAACCGTTTGTATCTGTGAACCGTTTGTATCTGTGAACCGTTTGTATCTGTGAACCGTGTGAACCGTATTTGACCATACATAAACATTTCTACAATTGTTAAACATTACTTTGGTGGTTTGGTTTGATTAAGTGATTAAGTAACGATGCGTGTGTAATATGATACAAGCATGGTGGATACGCCGCTGGTACTTCCTATATATAAGTGTTTGTATGGTATTACATATCGTAGCGTTATTTGAATCATTTCAGTTTGGGATATATAACATTTTATACAAATAACATACTTTTTACAATACATTGTTTTACAAGCAACTTATCTTATACAAACTCATTTTACAATGGTTATTCATTTAACCATACATTATTCTCTTATTTATACATATCATCTGATCTTATCGTTTTTCAAATGATTTACAAAACAAAGCAAATTACAAGATTCATTACTAAACATTTTCTCAAACATAAGTCATGAAACCTATTTTCACAAAACCTATGTGTGACACCTGTGTCACTTCAACCATCAAACAAATGCCAAACCAATGAAATATTGTATTTCATACTTGGGATTTGTAAAAATATGTGTATCGATTGCACATATCAACTCTTGTTTCGATTTCAAGCTCTAAATCGCTTTCTGGAAGGTTATACACGCACTGATGCGTAAATATAACCAGTTTAATGCAACGAACACTCCGGAATAGTGAAATAGGCTTAACATACCTTAAATAACCTTTACATAACTTAGATATAAGTTTTGGAAGGTTTGGTGTGGTGAAATCAAAGTTTAATCGCTTACAGGGACTAAATTTGACAAACTGCGAAAGTATGCCAATTTGAACTGTAACAGACATTCCGGAACATGACCATAAGTTAAACATACCATAAATATCCTTTACATAGCTTAGAAATAGGCTTTGAGGTGTTCGGTATGCTAAAATAAACTTTTGTGTCATTCAGGGACTAAAAGCGTCAAAAAGTGCACAAGTTTGCATTTTCGCGCATAACTTACGTTCTGAATACATCCGGACATCTAAAAATTTATGTAAGCACTAAAACATTTTATTTTAGTGTTTGGCATAAGAAAAATCCATTCGTCGTATCATTTGGATCGTTTTTCGCGATTATGCGCATTCCGTCGTAATTAACCGAACATCGCAACCGTACGGCTAAACGAACCGACATCCAAGATATTTTTGAGCATATTTTAAGTTCCCTATACTTTAACTTCATTTTAGAGCTTTGAAATGGGGTTAACGGGCCTTAAACGTGTCGAAAATGGGCTGAATGCATGACAGGGACTAAAATGGTAATTCTGCCAAACTTGGCCTTGCGCATCGTAGCCATTTTTGCCCTACGGTGCGTATGGGGTCTGCAGACCAGATGCAGTGTTTTTAATAGCCTGTTTGCAGCAGATTTAACCACAACCACATACTCATACTTGCCTAGTCAGCTGATAAGAACCAAGTTGAGCTACCATAAGGTCCCGACACTTGTACGGGTTGGATTAAGGCACGTTTTCCATGAAACGATCTTAACGGTGGACCGAATACTATAAATACCCCACCCCCCATGCTTCAAAATCACAAGAACTTTGATTTGAGAAACTCTAAGTTGAAACTATTGTTTCATACCTGAGATTTTTGAATCGAAGTTAGCATTCGGGGACCCTTCGTAAGTATTCTTTCGTTCTTTTCCTTATTTTATTGCTTTTCGAGTCCGAAAGTCAAACTTTGTTTGACTTTCAGCGTTGACCAGTAATGGTCAATGCGAAGTTCGTTTGAACTTCGCAACGTGAGTGTAATCACGTTGGTTATAGTCCCTTGGGACTATGCCTACTGATTACCACGTTGTCTAGGGTCGTAGGGTAAGCGATCTGATAAATCGCTTATACCTCGAACCCGACCCATTTGGTCGATCATTAGGATCTGACCAAATACATTAGGTGACCATAGTAGGTAGGGAATAACCTTCCGAGGTTATACCCTATGGTCGCTTCGTTTAAGTAGTTGTATGATAGGTAGTTTATATGCCTTAGGTAAATTACCAGAATACCCTTTTCATGTATAATTGGTAATTAAGCATATGTAACCTAAACTTTTGTCACATAACTGATTATGTAACATGTTTAGGCATATAACATGTGACAACTCGAAATTTAGAACCTTTCGTTGTACGCTTGAACACTAAGTGACTAACTAATTTGATGATTTAATGAATGATAAGTGAACCTTTTATATGATTATGTGTTATGTTACATGTATGCTTGTGTGTATGTATGCGAGTATGTATATGAACCGAGACAACAAGAACCCGACCCGAGACCATGTGGTCTCGAGTGAACAATGACTTATGGGCCGGTTGGGCCACACATACACACTTAGCCTATTTCGAAACCCATTAGGGTACACCATAGAGAACAAGTATATAAATCTTAGTGTTAGCCATGTTGCCATTTTCTTTGGACAACATACTCACCCACACACACACTCCATCCTCTTCACTAAAACCCTAAGCTACAACATTGCTCCCCTTCATCTCGGATCAAACCGGTGGCCACAAGGAGACTCGGTTGAGCTCATCAACATCACTCGAACACCCCATTTCACTCATCTTCCTTAGCAACTCGGTGTCCTTTCACAAACCGGTTAGTGTTTATGATGCTTGTTGGCTAGTGATTCTTATTATATATTTCGGTTGTTGTTAATGATGATGAATCTTGTGTGACTTGATAATATGTTGGTTTGTTAAGTTTATGCATGATGATGTTAATAAGCCATCATACTATGATTCCGGATTTGATTACATGATGAGTTAATAATATCTTATGTCTAAAAGTGATTTAAACCATGTTGTGGATGTTCATGAAATCGGCCTTCACATGTATGTTAGATAATGCTCATTTAAACCGGATTTGTATACTCTTGTGTTAAGAACCGAAAGCTTACTATTAGAGTGATTTATTGTGTTGATAGCATGAATATGATAGGTAGTGCATGATTTCATTTGATGATATACTTGAACATTAGATGAACACGATGAATGTATGAAGAACTTGATGAACATGATATGAATGTGGCTGAATATTTGAAATCTGTTGTGTTTGATCCATTTTTGGTTAGGATTAGACAAATAGACATGTTTATGAGGATAGTACATAATGGTGCATGAAATCAGAATGTTATTGGGTAGTACACTGTACCGAATCAGCTCCTGTCCAACCGAAACCTCCAGTTGCGACTCGAAACCAGTGCATGATGAGTCGAAATCTCCCGGTTGCGACATCGGTTGCGAGTCGCAAACACCTGGTTGCGACTCGAAACCACAAGTGATCAGCACACAAACCTTACGACTCGAAACCACGGTTACGAGTCCGGTTGCGACTCGAGACCAAAACAGCCTGAACCGAGACCATGATTGCGACTCAGGTTGCGAGTCGCAAACGCCTAGTTGCGACTCGAGACTATACGCAGATACACGCTGTTTGGGCTTGCACCTCATTTCGGACTTAAGTACTTGGGCCGGACTCTTGGGCCTGATGCACAGATCTTATACGTTGATGATTGAATGTGAATATTGTCGAACTGCCATGATTAAACGTGTATGCCATGAACGATACTTGAATGCATTACGCTAGAAACATACGTGTACTGCTTGAATACGAACCTGATTGGTATGATACAACTATGATAGGTGTCACACCCCGACCACGTGGAACATACAAAACGTGGCGGAAACATCGGGGAGTGTTGTAACAGAATTAACGTTTCAAATCCATGGCAATTGAAATTTCATTTTATTCATTAGAAGTGTTACAATGTCTTAACAAACAAGGAAATACAACATAATTAACTAGTCTGCATCTTTTATTGTCACTAAGGCCCATGTCCGCCTAAGTGTATCTTGATCAATCCTATGCTTCATTTCCTGAAAAACACATGTGAAAATATGGTACGTCAGCATAAAAATGCCGGTGAGATACATAGGTTTTGTGAAAATAGGTTTCATGACTTATGTTTGAGAAAATGTTTAGTCATGAACCTTGTTATTTGCTTTGTCTTTAAATCATTTGAAAAACGATAAGATCAGATGATAAGTATAAATAAATGTAAGGTTAAATGGATAACCAAGTAAAATGTGTTTGTATAAGATAAGTTGTTTATAAATCAATGTCTTGTGAAAAGTATGTTATTTGTATGAAATGTTCTATGTCTCAAACTGAAATGATTCAAATAACGTGACGATATGTAATACCATACAAACACTTATATATAGGAAGTACCAGCGGCGTATCCACCATGCTTGTATCATATTACACACGCATCGTTACTTAATCACTTAATCAAACCAAACCAAACAATGTAAAATGTTTATGTCAAGATGTAAATCATGTCAAAATGTCTATGTCAAATATCCAAGTCAAATGTCTATGTCAAATATCCATGTCAAATGTCTATGTTTAAACCAATAGTCAAAAGTCCTTGTATAAACCATGTCAAATGTTGATAGTCCAAAAGTAGTCAAGTAATGTATAACCAAAATGATATGTATGGTAAGTAAAATTTAGACTACTTAAACCATAAGTAAAAATGAACAAAACAAAGTATTGAAGTAAAACTTGGTTTAAATCAAAGTTATGTTTTGTAGAATAATGCATGCTTTACTGATACAAACACTTATACAGTATGTTAAACGCAAACATTCAAGCCTTGAGACAGTCGGATAACCCTTTCAGTCAAGGTTATCAAAAGAATTGTATTCGGATTCAGTCATTCCTTACATCCAAACAAACCCGGGATGTCAGGAATGGGATTTGTCAAGTCCTATGGTACCACTACTTACTCCCGAGCGGCGTAGCAAATGTTAATGAATGTTATATAGACCCGTTAAACAAACCAAATGTCATACCAAAATGTAAGCATGAGATGAAGATAATGTACCTAGTATGCTAGAGTAAACATACAAGGTAGAGTTGTAAAACAATGTGTCCATATGTTACTGGAACATATGCAACAGAGATGCAATGTAAAATGATGTACTAAGTATGCTAATTTAACATACAAAGCAGAAAAGTCATGTAAATCAATGTGCTTAGCATGTTATCAGTCAACATACATAGCAGAAAAGTCATGTAAATCAATGTGCTTAGCATGTTATCAGTCAACATACATAGCAGAAAAGTAATGAAATCATGTACTATAATGTACTAACAAACATAGTCGGTATATGATGTGAAAACAGAAAAGCAGGAAAGTAACAAGTAGGCACATGTGTTCCACCCCAAAACAGTTTGGAAAACAGTAAAAGAGGGGTCTATGTACTCACTTGAGATTGCTCAGTAGTCCTTGAGTAACAACCAAACAATGCTAGAGATCACGGAAATCAAACGACACCTAATATAGGTAACTATGTTAATTAACCGGACCTAAATCGGAAGACTGGGTAGCATGAGGGTTTGTAAACCAAATGAGTGTAGGAACTCATGTGATATGGTTAATCAAAGCCTACATACTAAATGAAACTTAACCTAACTGCTTACGACCCATTACGACCCGTTTAGGTAGCTTATGCTACTTTAACGCGTCGTTCGCGTGAAACGCGTTCGGACCGCCTAACTAGTCCTATGACAAGTGTTATATGCCTAAACATGTTACATAATCAGTTATGTGACAAAAGTTTAGGTTACATATGCTTAATTACCAATTATACATGAAAAGGGTATTCTGGTAATTTACCTAAGGCATATAAACTACCTATCATACAACTACTTAAACGATGTGACCATAGGGTATAACCTCGGAAGGTTATTCCCTACCTACTATGGTCACCTAATGTATTTGGTCGGATCCTAATGATCGACCAAACTGGGTCGGGTTTGAGGTATAAGTGATTTATCAGATCGCTTACCCTACGACCCTAGACAACGTGGTAATCAGTGGGCATAGTCCCAAGGGACTATGACCAACGTGATTACACTCACGTTGCGAAGTTCAAACGAACTTCGCATTGACCATTACTGGTCAACGCTGAAAGTCAAACAAAGTTTGACTTTCGGACTCGAAAAGCAATAAAATAAGGAAAAGAACGAAAGAATACTTACCCAGGGTCCCCGAATGCTAATCCCGATCTAAGAACTCAGGTATGAAACAATGGTTTCAACTTAGAGCTCTCAAATCAGAATTCTTGTGGGTTTAGAAGCAATGGGGGGTGGGGTATTTATAGTATTCGGGTAACCGTTAAGATCGTTTGTTGAATATCGTGCCTTAATCCAAGCCGTACAAGTGTCGGAAACTCATGGTGGCTAAAAATGATGTTTATCAACAGATTAGGCAAGTTGCAAGCATGTGGTTGTGGTTAAAACAGCTGGATCGTGCTGACTGTTCGTTGTTATCTGATCAGACAGGCGGACGCGGCCCGCTTTAGGATCAGGGAAAACTCAGGCGGGCCGCCTGAGACTTCTGATCAGCAAACATGTTTCAGTTTTGACAGTTTCAGTCCCTGCACGTGTTTAAGCCCATTTCCGGCACTTCCAAGGCCCGTAAAGCCAACTTTAAGGCCCTAAAATGATGCCTAAACATTGTGGACATGAAACATGCTCAAAAATATGCCGGGTGTTGGTTCGTTTGGTCGTACGAACGCGATGTTCGCTTAATTACGACGGAATGCGCATAAGCGCGAAAAACGATCCAAATGACGTGACGAATGGATTTTTCTTATGCCAAACACTAAAATAAAATATTTTAGTACTTACATAAATTTTTGGATGTCCGGATGTATTCAGAACGTAAGTTATGCGCGAAAATGCAAACTTGTGCACTTTATGACACTTTTAGTCCCTGAATGACACAAAAGTTTATTTTAGCATACCGAACACCTCAAAGCCTATTTCTAAGCTATGTGAAGGATATTTATGGTATGTTTAACTTATGGTCATGTTCCGGAATGTCTGTTACAGTTTAAATTGGCATACTTTCGCAGTTTGTCAACTTTAGTCCCTGTAAGCGATTTAACTTTGATTTCACCACACCAAACCTTCCAAAACTTATATCTAAGTTATGTAAAGGTTATTTAAGGTATGTTAAGCCTATTTCACTATTCCGGAGTGTTCGTTGCATTAAACTGGTTATATTTACGCATCGGTGCGTGTATAACCTTCCAGAAAGCGATTTAGAGTTTGAAATTGAACAAGAATTGATATGTGCAAATGATACACATATTTTTAAAAATCCCAAGTATGAAATATAATATTTCATTGGTTTGGTATTTGTTTGATGGCCGTGGAGGCACAGGTGTTACAGTCTCCCCTACTTTAGGAAATTTCGTCCCGAAATTTATTTAGAGGAAACTTGTGAGAGCTTGAAAGCATGAAGTTTGAAAAGATCGAACAACATTGGTTAGGGTTCTTGAACTTTTAGTAACCTTAATAACATTATGTTTGCAATGTAAGAGGGACACTTATATACAAGTATATGAAGCGTCATTGGTGCGTCCACCGTACCTCCATTACATCGTCCTCATTTTGTTATTGTTGTCGCTATCGGTTCTTTCACATAATAAATCTTACTGGATTTCTGTGCACTAAATTTCATAATTATGTGCGCATACATAATTAGAGAATTCCTTGCACAGTTCACACAGTCTATTTTATAATGTGTAGGGTAAAACCAAATGAAAAATCCTGTGATGAGCGTGACTTAGACCGCCATAGAGTCCTTTAGACTAAATCAATGAATGATTTAAATAGACTATCAAGGAGTCTATTCAGCTACATCACTAGATGTCATTTTTTTTTTAAACCAAATTGTGAATCAATCTTTTTGACTAGACCACTAAAGGGTCTCTTATGAATCTTGGAGTGGTACTATATAATCCAAGGGTCTTAACTATTACATAGAAGCCCATTTAAGGATTAAAGGTAGTACCTTTTGAATATCCTGCTACGAATCCCTCATATGAAGATATGAAAGATCCTGCAAGGATTTGGATAAAGAATATCCAGAGTAGTAAAAACACCAAAAATGCAAAAAAGAAAACATAAGATGAGTAAACACATAGTCACATAACCACAAAATTGTTTGTTAATTTGTCTTGTAAATTGCGTACATGCGTTTAAAGCACACTAGGAATCCATTCCGTGGATTTCATTTGGTACTTTAAACGTTATCAAGAATCCAACTATAAAGATAGAAAGATTCAAAAAGAAAATTCGACTTCGATTATTTGGAACCGAAGTGTTCGAATTAAGGTACATAAGGAATCCAATTAAGGACTCTGATTTGAATGATAATCATCCACAAGGATCTGATTGTGAAGATAAAAAGATCCCATATGGATTTTAGAAGTTGAAGATGTTTTGAAACCTTGCACTGGATGTGCTTATGTCAAAACATGAAGTAAGAATGCTTATGAAGTTGAGATGCTTGATATGTCAAGGCGACATATGAAGCAGAATTTGAAGGTTAAGTCAATGTATGAGGAAAATATTTTTGAAAACTATGCATGGGGTTCTTTTAAGAAAAAAAAAATGTGTTTAACGTTTTTGAAACCTTATATATAATACTTTTGAAATCATAAAGTAGGTGTATTAGATAGATATATTTACAAAAATGTTTTAAAATCATGCGAGATGAATTTTGAAATTATGTATAAGGTTTTTGAAAGACATGAATGATGCTTTTCGAAATCATGCACTTGATCAGAAAATGTATTGTGTTAATATTGTCTTCAGACTATATGAAATATTTTGAAATTAGAAAGGTTGGTTTTGATAACATGGCTAATGTTTTTGAAATAACATAGATAATGTGTTTAGATAAATTGTTTTCAAACTACATGAAATGTTTTGAGATCATGAAGATTGTTTTTGAAATACTTGTACTGTATATAAAAAAAAATTCAAAACGTAAGGGGTATGAGATTTGAAAATACCCTTAGTTATTTAACCAAGGATTTCAAAGGCACTGATGTGCAGAAGCATGATTACTCATAATTTCACTTTATTTTCTGTACTCCGTATCTTAGAATGAAACGAGTACTTAAAATGTTCGAGGGAATCACGAGCGATCATTTGAAAGAGAGAATCACAAGAGTAGTTTGTAAGGAACATAGTTCCTTGATGTAGGTATCATAAGAAAATCCTACACATATGTAACTACAATTGTACATCAGAATCTGTGAACAACTACTTTTATTTATGAACGAGACAGATTATTTCACAATCAAGAAAACGAAAGAAACAAAAGCATAAGATAGCAACATCTTCTACTCGGCCAACTGCTCATCCGTGGGTCAGATTTGCCTTAGCAAGCTTTGGGCAATCCCTTAGGAAATGGCCCATCTCGCCACAGTTATAGCAAAGCCCTCGTGAGAAACGAGCTTGAGCAGGAGTGTCGCCAGCTTGATTTGGTACAGCTGTAGTTGGGCAAACCCTTGCTGTATGACCTATAAGTCCACAAATCTGACATTTGCGGCACTTCACACAAGGGTGATGATGAAGGTTACATTGGTTGCACAAGAGTGCAGTTCTATTGTATGACTTCCTAGCAGGGGGTTGAGCTGGTTGGTTGGGGAAGGCTTGACCATTGTGAGCGACAATGGCGAAGTTCTGAGAAGCCTTTCGCTTCTTTGACTTCTTAGGGGGTTGTTCATCCATGGTCTTTGATTCCTCGATTGGTTTATTGGCTGATGGTGTTGTCACCTGACTAGGTCCTGCCTGTCTTGGTGACTCTTGAGTGGCTTCATCCAGGAGACGATACATGGCAGTAGCTAATTCCACAGTCTTCAGGACTACTTCGCCTATTCGCTGAGCGAATTTGGCTGTTTGCTCAGATATCTGGGCGTCATCGTGATGAAGAGACATTCTTGAAGAAAAAGAAAGGCATAGGGAGAAACAGGTGAAAGATTATTGGACAATCAAAACAGAATGATAACGCATGAAGATTGCGATCATATGTTTGTTACCTAAGGCAAACAAATGAGACGGTGACTAATCAAAGTAAATGGGTCAAAAATAATGTATCGCGAAGACATGCTCGCCTATAAGTGAACACTCATCCCAAGAATTCCCAGGTAAGCACAACTGGTCTCGCGTCTGATGAGATGTATACGAAGTGCTTGCCTAGCCAGAAAACCCAGAATACAGGCATTCACTCTTCCAGTTTGCACGTGTTCACATTATTAAAAACCCAAAACCTTGACGAGATTTTGAAAACTCAAAGGGTTCAAAACCATATAATAGAGAGTTCAAAACCTTACAATAGAGGGTTCAAAACCTTACAATAGAGGGTTCAAAACCTAGTAATCAATCATCCTAGAACAGATGATTAGTTTTCAAAGCGGTTTTGAAATTTATGTTCTTGTTGTGATCGTCGCCTAAGGATAGGTGACGGTATTGTTTTATGACTAAACGCAAGTAAACTCGCGTTAGGGTCCTAAGAAGGTTATAGACTAGGTCAAAGCATTACTAATAACCTAATTCCCTATAACCATTAGCTCTGATACCATCTTTTCTGTCACACCCCGACCACGTGGAACATACAAAACGTGGCGGAAACATCGGGGAGTGTTGTAACAGAATTAACGTTTCAAATCCATGGCAATTGAAATTTCATTTTATTCATTAGAAGTGTTACAATGTCTTAACAAACAAGGAAATACAACATAATTAACTAGTCTGCATCTTTTATTGTCACTAAGGCCCATGTCCGCCTAAGTGTATCTTGATCAATCCTATGCTTCATTTCCTGAAAAACACATGTGAAAATATGGTACGTCAGCATAAAAATGCCGGTGAGATACATAGGTTTTGTGAAAATAGGTTTCATGACTTATGTTTGAGAAAATGTTTAGTCATGAACCTTGTTATTTGCTTTGTCTTTAAATCATTTGAAAAACGATAAGATCAGATGATAAGTATAAATAAATGTAAGGTTAAATGGATAACCAAGTAAAATGTGTTTGTATAAGATAAGTTGTTTATAAATCAATGTCTTGTGAAAAGTATGTTATTTGTATGAAATGTTCTATGTCTCAAACTGAAATGATTCAAATAACGTGACGATATGTAATACCATACAAACACTTATATATAGGAAGTACCAGCGGCGTATCCACCATGCTTGTATCATATTACACACGCATCGTTACTTAATCACTTAATCAAACCAAACCAAACAATGTAAAATGTTTATGTCAAGATGTAAATCATGTCAAAATGTCTATGTCAAATATCCAAGTCAAATGTCTATGTCAAATATCCATGTCAAATGTCTATGTTTAAACCAATAGTCAAAAGTCCTTGTATAAACCATGTCAAATGTTGATAGTCCAAAAGTAGTCAAGTAATGTATAACCAAAATGATATGTATGGTAAGTAAAATTTAGACTACTTAAACCATAAGTAAAAATGAACAAAACAAAGTATTGAAGTAAAACTTGGTTTAAATCAAAGTTATGTTTTGTAGAATAATGCATGCTTTACTGATACAAACACTTATACAGTATGTTAAACGCAAACATTCAAGCCTTGAGACAGTCGGATAACCCTTTCAGTCAAGGTTATCAAAAGAATTGTATTCGGATTCAGTCATTCCTTACATCCAAACAAACCCGGGATGTCAGGAATGGGATTTGTCAAGTCCTATGGTACCACTACTTACTCCCGAGCGGCGTAGCAAATGTTAATGAATGTTATATAGACCCGTTAAACAAACCAAATGTCATACCAAAATGTAAGCATGAGATGAAGATAATGTACCTAGTATGCTAGAGTAAACATACAAGGTAGAGTTGTAAAACAATGTGTCCATATGTTACTGGAACATATGCAACAGAGATGCAATGTAAAATGATGTACTAAGTATGCTAATTTAACATACAAAGCAGAAAAGTCATGTAAATCAATGTGCTTAGCATGTTATCAGTCAACATACATAGCAGAAAAGTCATGTAAATCAATGTGCTTAGCATGTTATCAGTCAACATACATAGCAGAAAAGTAATGAAATCATGTACTATAATGTACTAACAAACATAGTCGGTATATGATGTGAAAACAGAAAAGCAGGAAAGTAACAAGTAGGCACATGTGTTCCACCCCAAAACAGTTTGGAAAACAGTAAAAGAGGGGTCTATGTACTCACTTGAGATTGCTCAGTAGTCCTTGAGTAACAACCAAACAATGCTAGAGATCACGGAAATCAAACGACACCTAATATAGGTAACTATGTTAATTAACCGGACCTAAATCGGAAGACTGGGTAGCATGAGGGTTTGTAAACCAAATGAGTGTAGGAACTCATGTGATATGGTTAATCAAAGCCTACATACTAAATGAAACTTAACCTAACTGCTTACGACCCATTACGACCCGTTTAGGTAGCTTATGCTACTTTAACGCGTCGTTCGCGTGAAACGCGTTCGGACCGCCTAACTAGTCCTATGACAAGTGTTATATGCCTAAACATGTTACATAATCAGTTATGTGACAAAAGTTTAGGTTACATATGCTTAATTACCAATTATACATGAAAAGGGTATTCTGGTAATTTACCTAAGGCATATAAACTACCTATCATACAACTACTTAAACGATGTGACCATAGGGTATAACCTCGGAAGGTTATTCCCTACCTACTATGGTCACCTAATGTATTTGGTCGGATCCTAATGATCGACCAAACTGGGTCGGGTTTGAGGTATAAGCGATTTATCAGATCGCTTACCCTACGACCCTAGACAACGTGGTAATCAGTGGGCATAGTCCCAAGGGACTATGACCAACGTGATTACACTCACGTTGCGAAGTTCAAACGAACTTCGCATTGACCATTACTGGTCAACGCTGAAAGTCAAACAAAGTTTGACTTTCGGACTCGAAAAGCAATAAAATAAGGAAAAGAACGAAAGAATACTTACCCAGGGTCCCCGAATGCTAATCTCGATCTAAGAACTCAGGTATGAAACAATGGTTTCAACTTAGAGCTCTCAAATCAGAATTCTTGTGGGTTTAGAAGCAATGGGGGGTGGGGTATTTATAGTATTCGGGTAACCGTTAAGATCGTTTGTTGAATATCGTGCCTTAATCCAAGCCGTACAAGTGTCGGAAACTCATGGTGGCTAAAAATGATGTTTATCAACAGATTAGGCAAGTTGCAAGCATGTGGTTGTGGTTAAAACAGCTGGATCGTGCTGACTGTTCGTTGTTATCTGATCAGACAGGCGGACGCGGCCCGCTTTAGGATCAGGGAAAACTCAGGCGGGCCGCCTGAGACTTCTGATCAGCAAACATGTTTCAGTTTTGACAGTTTCAGTCCCTGCACGTGTTTAAGCCCATTTCCGGCACTTCCAAGGCCCGTAAAGCCAACTTTAAGGCCCTAAAATGATGCCTAAACATTGTGGACATGAAACATGCTCAAAAATATGCCGGGTGTTGGTTCGTTTGGTCGTACGAACGCGATGTTCGCTTAATTACGACGGAATGCGCATAAGCGCGAAAAACGATCCAAATGACGTGACGAATGGATTTTTCTTATGCCAAACACTAAAATAAAATATTTTAGTACTTACATAAATTTTTGGATGTCCGGATGTATTCAGAACGTAAGTTATGCGCGAAAATGCAAACTTGTGCACTTTATGACACTTTTAGTCCCTGAATGACACAAAAGTTTATTTTAGCATACCGAACACCTCAAAGCCTATTTCTAAGCTATGTGAAGGATATTTATGGTATGTTTAACTTATGGTCATGTTCCGGAATGTCTGTTACAGTTTAAATTGGCATACTTTCGCAGTTTGTCAACTTTAGTCCCTGTAAGCGATTTAACTTTGATTTCACCACACCAAACCTTCCAAAACTTATATCTAAGTTATGTAAAGGTTATTTAAGGTATGTTAAGCCTATTTCACTATTCCGGAGTGTTCGTTGCATTAAACTGGTTATATTTACGCATCGGTGCGTGTATAACCTTCCAGAAAGCGATTTAGAGTTTGAAATTGAACAAGAATTGATATGTGCAAATGATACACATATTTTTAAAAATCCCAAGTATGAAATATAATATTTCATTGGTTTGGTATTTGTTTGATGGCCGTGGAGGCACAGGTGTTACAATAGGACGTGAGTAGCCACAACATTGCTTGTTTGACTTTTCTGTGTTTCTACCGAGCAAACCAAGGTGAGTTCACACCCTCTACAAAGCATGGGATTCCCTGGGTTGGGAATGGGGTTAAGGAACTGGGTTCCTCGTCCTCCTTGGGTAGGACAGCAAAGGTTCAGGAATGTAATTCCTCGTCCTCACGGACAGATAACTCGTACTAGACCAAAACTCTATCACGAAGTCCCTCATCTTTGTATCGACTTAATCGCCGAGGCCAATGGCGAGCGGGTCATTAGTTAGATAGCGCTATTTAGGTTTGACAAACCTCACACCGTGCCGCAGAGGACGGGCGTGAACTAATGGACTACTGGCACGTCAATGATGATAGACATTGACAGTTCAGGGCACATAAACATGACTACAGTCAGCAGTCGATATGGTAACGAGTCTAGTGTATACATGGGGTAGCCCCCACGGCCGAAATGCCAGATAACTAACATGGGGTAGCCCCCACGGCCGGAGTGCCAGAGTAACCGGGAATAAACAAGTCACGTTTTTAACTATGGGGTAACCCCCACGGCAGGATGCCAGCTAAAGGAAACTGTTTTCGAAACAACTTAAAACGAACACCCAACCGTGAACTCACTCAACTTGTTGTTGACTCGTTACTACATGCTTTGCAGGTCCCTAGGTTCTTAGCTGGAGCTTGCATGGAGGAGGATCGTTGTGGGACATGGACGATTGTGTGCCATGTTAAACTTTGAAACAATTGAACTTATGTTTTGATTTAAGACTTATGCTTCCGCTTGCAACTTAACTATGTTTTGTTTGGACACCAATTGTATTGGTTAAACTTTTATATCTTTTAACTCGCATGTTCAATATGATTGGTGGCTGGATCCTGGTCAGTCACGCCTCCAAGTGGTAGTACTCCGCAGGTGGATTTTGGGGGTGTGACAGATTGGTATCAGAGCCATTGGTTATAGAAAACTTGGTTTTAATAAAGGGAAAAACGTTTTTTGTTAAAACCAGACTATAACCTGTACAGTGCTCAACGGTCCACAACGATGCTTCACTCCACATGCAAGGCTCGACATTCTAGGTGATATGATCTGTGTATATATTGCCTACTTGTTAGTTACATAGTACATTGCTTATGGTATGCTTGGTTAGTATAACTACTGTTGCTTGGACACGTGCGTGCTTACTCTATTTTATCGTCGTACGTTCGCGAAACCCCTCTCACTCACGTTCTTCTTGAAATGAAGATCATGTCTGGACGCGTCAACCTAACACAAGCCCAGTTGACGGCTCTGATCAACGAACGAGTTGCCGCAGCACTCGCAGCTGCACACGCAGGAGGTATATCCTGCAGTCCGAACTCATTCTAGGATCTTTAGGATCCTACTCTCGTGAACCAACCTTTGTGTTAAACTCTGTCTTTTCTTTCACCTACGATAGGTCAGCACGTTCAGCCACCCGTGTGCACTTTTAAGACTTTCATGGACTGCCGACCAACCACTTTTAGCGGCACTGAAGGAGCAGTAGGTCTCCTACACTGGTTTGAGAAGCTGGAATCTGTGTTCGAAATGTGTGAATGCCCTGAGGCGCGCAGGGTGAAGTACGCTACTGGTACTCTCGAGGGTTTAGCCCTCACATGGTGGAACGCTCAGGTTCAGATGCTAGGGTTGGTTGCTGCCAACGCCACCCCATGGGAAACTTTTAAGGAAATGATCAAAGAAGAATACTGCAGTCGTGATGAGATTCACAAACTGGAAGTGGAGTTCTTCAACCTCAAGATGACGGGGTCCGAAATTGAAGCTTATGTGAAAAGGTCGAACGAACTGGCAATTCTGTGCCCTACTATGGTGGATCCCCCCATCAAACGCATTGAACTATTTCTTCAGGGCTTAGTGCCGGAAATCCAAAGTCATGTGACTTCAGCGAACCTCGCCACCTACCAGCAAACTGTTCAGCTGGCTCACCGTCTCACGGATCAGGCGGTGGAGCAGAACAAGTTACCAAAACGCATAGGTGCTGCAACTACTACTGGTACCTCTAGTGACAACAAACGGAAATGGGATGGAACTTCAAGTAAGGGTTCGACTTCTGTTCAGTCCCAGTCTCAGCAGAGGAAGACTGATGACTACAAGAGCCCCAATCAGCAATCGTCTGGTGGTCAAAGCCATGGTGGGTACAAAGGAAATCACCCCAAATGCAATCGCTGCAGCCTGCACCACAGCGGGCCATGCACCAGGGGCAACTGTCATCGGTGCAACAAGCCTGGTCACACTGCAAAGGATTGCAGGAGCTTATACCCCGCCAATCAGAATCGTCAGCAAGCTCAACAGAACCAGCGCCAGCAGCAGCAGCAAGGTGATAACAAAGGGTGCTTTCAGTGTGGAGCTGAGGGCCACTTCAAGAGAGATTGTCCCCAGCTGAACAGGAACCAGAACAACAACAACAACAATAACAACAATCAGGGGAATGGTAACAATGGGAACAACAACAACAATGGCGCCAGGGGGCGGGTGTTTGTGATTGGCCAAGGTGAAGCAAGGAATGACCCCAATGTTGTGGCGGGTAAGTTCCTTCTCGACGACTTTTATGTTTCAGTTTTATTTGATTCGGGTGCCGATACTAGCTACGTGTCACTAGAAGTTAGTCGAATGCTTAAGCGTATTCCCACCCCTTTGAACAACAAGCACACCGTAGAGCTAGCAAATGGTAAGAGTTTAGAAGCCGCACACATAGTCAAGGGTTGTAAACTTATTCTCGCTGACCAGACCTTCTCTATCGACCTCATTCCTATTGTCTTGGGTAGTTTCGACGTTGTCATTGGGATGGATTGGTTATCCCAACACCGAGCATAGATTCTTTGCAACGAGAAGGTTGTCCGTATTCCAGGTCCCGATGGTGAACCTCTCATGATTCATGGCGACAAGAGGAGTGCTGTTGAGAACGTCATTTCTCTCCTTAAGGCCCAAAAGTGCTTGCGAAAGGGCCACACTGCTATTTTGGCTCTCGTTACTGACACCTCAGAAAAAGAGAAGAAGATAGAAGATTTTCCAGTTGTACGCGATTATCCAGAGGTATTTCCTGAGGAATTACCTGGTCTTCCGCCTCATCGCCAAGTCGAGTTTCAGATTGAACTAGCTCCTGGAGCTGCGCCTATAGCTCGTGCACCTTATCGATTGGCTCCATCAGAGTTGAAAGAACTCTCCACGCAACTACAAGAGCTCCTGGATAAGGGTTTTATTCGTCCAAGCTCATCGCCCTGGGGAGCTCCAGTGCTATTTGTGAAGAAGAAAGACGGTACCTTCAGGATGTGCATCGACTACCGAGAACTCAACAAGGTGACGGTGAAGAACCGTTATCCTCTACCGCGTATCGACGACTTGTTCGACCAGCTGCAAGGGTCGAGCTACTACTCGAAGATCGATTTGAGATCGGGTTATCACCAGCTGAGAGTCCGGGAAGAGGACGTCTCCAAGACAGCTTTCAGAACCCGATACGGGCACTATGAGTTTTTGGTCATGCCTTTTGGGATGACAAACGCACCTGCGGTTTTCATGGACTTGATGAACCGAGTGTGCAAGCCTTACCTGGACAAGTTCGTTATAGTCTTCATCGACGACATCCTGATCTATTCCAAGAGTCGGGAGGAACACGAGCGACATCTACGACTTATTCTGGAACTCCTTCGAACAGAACAGCTTTATGCAAAGTTCTCGAAATGCGACTTCTGGCTTCGAGAAGTCCATTTCCTAGGCCACGTGGTGAACAAGGATGGGATTCATGTTGATCCATCCAAGATAGACTCGATTAAGAACTGGCCTGCACCTCGTACACCAAAGGAAATTCGCCAATTCTTGGGTTTGGCGGGATACTTCCGGAGATTCATAAAGGATTTTTCTAAGATTGCACAGCCTCTCACCTCACTAACGCAGAAGGGCGTTGTTTATCGCTGGGGAAACGCACAGGAGTTGGCATTTCAGCACCTAAAGGATCGACTTTGTAGCGCACCTATCCTTTCCTTGCCAGAAGGCACAGACGATTTTGTGGTTTACTGCGACGCATCAATTCAAGGTCTTGGTTGCGTGTTGATGCAACGAGACAAAGTTATAGCCTACGCCTCACGCCAACTTAAGGTTCATGAGAAGAACTACACTACACACGATTTAGAGCTGGGAGCTGTTGTTTTTGCACTTAAGTTATGGCGGCATTACCTGTATGGTACCAAGTGCGCCATCTACACCGACCACAGGAGCCTCGAGCATATCTTCAAGCAGAAGGAACTAAACATGCGGCAACGACGGTGGGTTGAACTACTGAATGACTACGAGTGCTCGATCAGGTATCACCCGGGCAAAGCCAATGTGGTGGCTGACGCCCTTAGTCGAAAGGACACTGCGCCTAAGCGCGTACGAGCTCTACAACTCACGATCCATTCTAGTCTTCCCTCCCAGATACGAGCTGCTCAGATAGAAGCACTGAAACCAGAAAACGTCAGGGCCGAAGCCCTACGCGGATCGAGGCAACGCTTAGAACAGAAGGAAGACGGTGCTTACTACGTAACGGGACGCGTTTGGGTCCCACACTATGGCAACCTACGAGAGCTTGTGATGGATGAAGCACACAAGTCTCGCTACTCGGTACATCCTGGATCGGATAAAATGTACCACGACATCAAAACTACGTATTGGTGGCCTAGCATGAAGGCCCACATAGCAACCTACGTCAGCAAGTGTTTGACTTGTGCGAGAGTCAAGTCGGAATACCAGAAACAATCAGGCCTACTCCAACAACCAGAGATACCTCAATGGAAATGGGAGCAAATTTCCATGGATTTTGTCACTGGCCTGCCTAGATCCCAGCGCGGGAATGATACTATTTGGGTAATCGTAGATCGACTCACAAAATCCGCACACTTCTTGGCTATCAAGGAAACGGATAAATTCTCCACTCTTGCGGAAATATACCTCAAGGAAGTTGTTTCGAGGCACGGGGTGCCCACCTCCATTATCTCGGATCGAGATGCACGTTTTACTTCAGAGCTGTGGCAAGCAATGCACAAATCCTTCGGCTCACGATTAGACATGAGCACAGCGTACCATCCTCAGACGGACGGGCAGTCCGAGCGCACTATTCAAACCTTAGAAGACATGCTTCGTGCATGTGTAATCGACTTTGGCAGTCGCTGGGAAAAGCATCTGCCACTTGTGGAATTCTCGTACAATAACAGCTACCACACCAGCATTAAAGCTGCTCCATTTGAGGCATTGTACGGACGTAAATGCCGGTCACCTCTTTGCTGGGCAGAGGTGGGAGATAGTCAGATCACTGGTCCAGAATATGTGGTAGACACGACCGAACAAATTGCTCAAATACGAAAACGCATGACGGCAGCTCGCGAACGTCAGAAAGTTTACGCCGACATGGGCAGGAAACCGCTTGAGCTCCAGGTTGGGGAGCGGGTACTACTCAAAGTTTCACCCTGGAAGGGTGTGGTTCGTTTTGGTAAACGCGGTAAACTTAACCCACGATACGTTGGACCTTTCGAAGTCATTGAGAAAATAGGCAGGGTGGCCTACAGACTAAACTTACCAGCGGAACTCGGTGCAGTTCACAACGTTTTTCACGTGTCGAATCTGAAGAAGTGTCCGTCAGACGAGACCCACGTATTTCCTTTGAAGGAACTCACTATCGACGAACAGTTACGATTCGTCGAGGAACCAGTCGAAATCACGGACCGGGATGTTAAGGTCCTCAAGAGCACCAGGATACCTCTCGTTCGAGTTCGTTGGAACTCACGTCGCGGCCCAGAGTTCACCTGGGAGCGCGAAGATCAGATGAAACAAAAGTATCCCCAACTGTTCGCAAACAGTACACCCACTACTGAGGCCGAAGCTACGGAATTTCGGGACGAAATTCCAGATCAACGGGGGGTGGATGTGACACCCCAGGAAAACCATACAACTTAACTAGCTTCCTCAGTGAGTGCCAACCAAATTTCGGGACGAAATTTCTTTCAACTTGGGGATGATGTGACAACTCGAAATTTAGAACCTTTCGTTGTACGCTTGAACACTAAGTGACTAACTAATTTGATGATTTAATGAATGATAAGTGAACCTTTTATATGATTATGTGTTATGTTACATGTATGCTTGTGTGTATGTATGCGAGTATGTATATGAACCGAGACAACAAGAACCCGACCCGAGACCATGTGGTCTCGAGTGAACAATGACTTATGGGCCGGTTGGGCCACACATACACACTTAGCCTATTTCGAAACCCATTAGGGTACACCATAGAGAACAAGTATATAAATCTTAGTGTTAGCCATGTTGCCATTTTCTTTGGACAACATACTCACCCACACACACACTCCATCCTCTTCACTAAAACCCTAAGCTACAACATTGCTCCCCTTCATCTCGGATCAAACCGGTGGCCACAAGGAGACTCGGTTGAGCTCATCAACATCACTCGAACACCCCATTTCACTCATCTTCCTTAGCAACTCGGTGTCCTTTCACAAACCGGTTAGTGTTTATGATGCTTGTTGGCTAGTGATTCTTATTATATATTTCGGTTGTTGTTAATGATGATGAATCTTGTGTGACTTGATAATATGTTGGTTTGTTAAGTTTATGCATGATGATGTTAATAAGCCATCATACTATGATTCCGGATTTGATTACATGATGAGTTAATAATATCTTATGTCTAAAAGTGATTTAAACCATGTTGTGGATGTTCATGAAATCGGCCTTCACATGTATGTTAGATAATGCTCATTTAAACCGGATTTGTATACTCTTGTGTTAAGAACCGAAAGCTTACTATTAGAGTGATTTATTGTGTTGATAGCATGAATATGATAGGTAGTGCATGATTTCATTTGATGATATACTTGAACATTAGATGAACACGATGAATGTATGAAGAACTTGATGAACATGATATGAATGTGGCTGAATATTTGAAATCTGTTGTGTTTGATCCATTTTTGGTTAGGATTAGACAAATAGACATGTTTATGAGGATAGTACATAATGGTGCATGAAATCAGAATGTTATTGGGTAGTACACTGTACCGAATCAGCTCCTGTCCAACCGAAACCTCCAGTTGCGACTCGAAACCAGTGCATGATGAGTCGAAATCTCCCGGTTGCGACATCGGTTGCGAGTCGCAAACACCTGGTTGCGACTCGAAACCACAAGTGATCAGCACACAAACCTTACGACTCGAAACCACGGTTACGAGTCCGGTTGCGACTCGAGACCAAAACAGCCTGAACCGAGACCATGATTGCGACTCAGGTTGCGAGTCGCAAACGCCTAGTTGCGACTCGAGACTATACGCAGATACACGCTGTTTGGGCTTGCACCTCATTTCGGACTTAAGTACTTGGGCCGGACTCTTGGGCCTGATGCACAGATCTTATACGTTGATGATTGAATGTGAATATTGTCGAACTGCCATGATTAAACGTGTATGCCATGAACGATACTTGAATGCATTACGCTAGAAACATACGTGTACTGCTTGAATACGAACCTGATTGGTATGATACAACTATGATAGGACGTGAGTAGCCACAACATTGCTTGTTTGACTTTTCTGTGTTTCTACCGAGCAAACCAAGGTGAGTTCACACCCTCTACAAAGCATGGGATTCCCTGGGTTGGGAATGGGGTTAAGGAACTGGGTTCCTCGTCCTCCTTGGGTAGGACAGCAAAGGTTCAGGAATGTAATTCCTCGTCCTCACGGACAGATAACTCGTACTAGACCAAAACTCTATCACGAAGTCCCTCATCTTTGTATCGACTTAATCGCCGAGGCCAATGGCGAGCAGGTCATTAGTTAGATAGCGCTATTTAGGTTTGACAAACCTCACACCGTGCCGCAGAGGACGGGCGTGAACTAATGGACTACTGGCACGTCAATGATGATAGACATTGACAGTTCAGGGCACATAAACATGACTACAGTCAGCAGTCGATATGGTAACGAGTCTAGTGTATACATGGGGTAGCCCCCACGGCCGAAATGCCAGATAACTAACATGGGGTAGCCCCCACGGCCGGAGTGCCAGAGTAACCGGGAATAAACAAGTCACGTTTTTAACTATGGGGTAACCCCCACGGCAGGATGCCAGCTAAAGGAAACTGTTTTTGAAACAACTTAAAACGAACACCCAACCGTGAACTCACTCAACTTGTTGTTGACTCGTTACTACATGCTTTGCAGGTCCCTAGGTTCTTAGCTGGAGCTTGCATGGAGGAGGATCGTTGTGGGACATGGACGATTGTGTGCCATGTTAAACTTTGAAACAATTGAACTTATGTTTTGATTTAAGACTTATGCTTCTGCTTGCAACTTAACTATGTTTTGTTTGGACACCAATTGTATTGGTTAAACTTTTATATCTTTTAACTCGCATGTTCAATATGATTGGTGGCTGGATCCTGGTCAGTCACGCCTCCAAGTGGTAGTACTCCGCAGGTGGATTTTGGGGGTGTGACATAACACTTGTCATAGGACTAGTTAGACGGTCCGAACGCGTTTCACGCGCACGACGCGTTAAAGTAGCATAAGCTACCTTAATGGGTCGCGATGGGTCGAAAGCACTTAGGTTAGGTTTCATTTAGTATGTAGGCTTTGTTAAACCATATGACACGAGTCTCCACACTCGTTTGGTTTACGAACCCTCATTCTATCAGATCTTCCGATTTAGGTCCGGTTATTAACATAGTTACCTATAGTAGGTGTCGTTTGATATCCGCGATCTCTAAGCATTGTTTGGTTGTTACTCAAGGACTACTAAGCAATCTCAAGTGAGTACATAGACCCCTCTTTTACTGTTTTCCAAACTGTTTTGGGGTGAAACACATGTGCCTACTTGTTACTTTCATGCTTTCCTGTTTTCACATCATATACCTGCTATGTTCGTTAGTACATTATAGTACATGATTTCATTACATTTCATGCTAGGTGTGCCCATTGTGTGCATTACTTAGTACATCGTTCTACATTACATTTCATACTACGTATGTCCATTGTGTGCATACTTAGTACATTGTTTGACATTGCTTTTCTGTTGCATATGCTTATCCAGCATATGAACACATTATACTACATATTGAAACGTTGTAAACATTTGACTATGTGAACCGTTGTAATCATTTGACTATGTGATCCGTTGATATCTGTGAACCGTTTGTATCTGTGAACCGTTTGTATCTGTGAACCGTGTGAACCGTATTTGACTATACATGAACATTTCTACACTTGTTAAACATTTCATCTTGATAGTTTGGTTTGAGTAAGTGATTAAGTAACGAGGCGTGTGTAATATGATACAAGCATGGTGGATACGCCGCTGGTACTTCCTATATATAAGTGTTTGTATGGTATTACTTATCGTAGCGTTATTTGAATCATTTCAGTATGAGATATATAACATTTTATACAAATAACATACTTTTCACAAGACATTGTTTTACAAACAACTTATCTTATACAAACTCAGTTACATGGTTATTCATTTAACCATACATTATTCTTTTATCTATACATATCATCTGGACTTATTGATTTTCAAACGATTTACAAGACAAAGCAAATTACAAGGTTCATGACTAAACATTTTCTCAAACATAAGTCATGAAATCTATTTTCACAAAACCTATGTATCTCACAGGCATTTTTATGCTGACGTACCTATTTTCACATGTGTTTTTCAGGAACTGTTGCATAAGATGATCAAGATACACATAGGCAGACTTGGGCTTTAGTGACAATAAAAGATGCAAGACTAGTTAATTATGTTGTATTTCTTTGTTTGTTAAGACATTGTAACACTTTTAATCAATAAAACGAAACTTCAATTGCCATGGATTTGAAACAATTAATTCTATTACAACACTCCCCAACGTTTCCGCCACGTTTTGTATGTTCTACGTGGTCGGGGTGTGACACTATGTATCTCACAGGCATTTTTATGCTGACGTACCTATTTTCACATGTGTTTTTCAGGAGCTGTTGCATAAGATGATCAAGATACTCATAGGCAGACTTGGGCTTTAGTGACAATAAAAGATGCAAGACTAGTTAATTATGTTGTATTTCTTGTTTGTTAAGACATTGTAACACTTTCAATCAATAAAACGAATCTTCAATTGCCATGGATTTGAAACAATTAATTCTGTTACAACACTCCCCGACATTTCCGCCACGTTTTGTATGTTCTACGTGGTCGGGGTGTGACAACTACTCATCATATTACTACTTAAAACACTAAAACACAATTAACCCCTAAATCAAAACTTAACAAGTAACTAGATTGTGCAACTTACAATTGAAACCAAACCAAGACCCCCCCCCCCCCCCATTATGGACGGTTCACTAGTTGGACACACATGAGATTTTCTTTCAATTATTTAATTGGATATGCTAGGAAGATAAGGAACATATTAACCCTTGTGTAAATGTATGTTGGAAAATTTATATAAAGAATCAATAGTTAACCATTCTCTTTCATTCCACAACTTCAACCAACATCTTCCCTTCCTTTCCTTCCTCTTGCTTACGGCCTCGACACCACCACCATGACCACCATTTTCTAGCTTCATTCTACCCATTCTAAGGTGATCTCAAGGTGTCTTAAGCACATCTAAGAAGCTTGGTAGCATTGAAAGTGGAAGGACCTTCTCCTAGAGCTTTTATCCATCACTTTTCTTCATCATCTTCACACTAGTTTCTTCCCTAGCCCTGAGCTAGTAGTAAGTGTTCTAAAACACCTTCTTGATCTTGCCTAGAGTGGTTAATAAGAGATTTGTCGGTTGAAAATCATGAACATACTAAATCACCAACTAAAAGTCTATTAAAGTGATGAATATGATGGTTAATAGATGGATAATTGTGTAAAACTTGTTAAACTTGTTTTGTGATGATTATTTTGTGTTGTTTAATGCTAGTAGTAGTTCGGATCGTCATCTAACCCGGCTAGGTTATGTTCTTAGAACATGAGCTAGTGTATGTTAAAGTATAAAAAGGACTAGATGATGAACACTACTACTATTAAACATGAACTTGTGTAAAAACAATTTATCTTATGAAATGGAGTTCTAAACTAGTAGATCTAAAGATCTACAAGTGGTATTTTCGAAAGACCAACTGTAAGACAAAACCATGTTTTAAAACCGGATCTTTCATGAAGTAGAGGTGTTTTTATGAACAAACAAGTGTGTGGACACTTGTGTAACAAAAGTATTAACAAAGAAATAATTTTCGTAAAAACCGACTAGAAGTTGTGAAACTTCATATTCTTTAAAAATAAAGTTTTTAAGAAATTAAACTTATTTTTAAAGATAAGAAGGCTTACTAAATGTGCTAGTAAATTACTACACATTTTTGTAAATATTCAAGTTCATGAAATGGAGAAATTAGTGATTGTTATTGATGATTATTGTTGATAATTGTTGTTGATGATTGTTGACGATTTAAAAGAAAATAAACACATGTTTTGAAAACATGGGAAACCTCCATTTTTAGGGGAAACTCTGTCAAAATTTTTATAAATTTTGACACTTAGAAAAATATAAGTTTTTGGGAAACTTATTCCCTAAAAATGTATTTAAAGTATTACCAAGGTTTCCCTAATTTTTGGTGATAAGAAATGATGATTTCTTCAAGAATAAAAATGGATATAAGTATGTATACTTTTGAGAGAAAAATATATATTATTTTATCACCAACTTTTGTGCTAAGTGTATATAGTATGTGTTATACGTGCTAGTGTATTAAGACTTAAAAATACACTAAATACTCATGAGGGGTATAAACATAAAAATACACATACAACATACAAGATACATAATTCGGGTGCAAAGCGCAAAACACGAGATACTTATATTAATTTTAGAAAAAATAATATAAGTAAGATACGTAGTTAAAAATATAGAATATTTTTAACACAAGTATATATACAAAAGAGAGTGACTGTACTTGTGCGACGCAAGTCTAGTGACTAACGTTAAGAAAACACGTATAGGTTACGACGTTAATTAAGCAAATCCGGTGAAGTTTACGACGCAAGGAACGCAAAGTTGTGAGTTCATGCTCCCCCTTTTCTTTAACTGTTTTTGGTTTTATAACTCTCGGGGGTGAAATACATGTTACAAATATTATAATTTTTACAAAGGGTAAAAATACAAGAAGCACTCTTGGTGAGAACGAGAACCGAGTGCAATATGATTTGAGAATACGAGAAGCACTCGTGGTGAGTGCAATATGATGAGCTTTAAGAAAAGCCTAGAAGATACTAGATCATGTGAGTTTAAACTAGATATTGAGATGCCATTAATACTTAATTAGGGACGAGGGTTAGATCTAACGGGTACGGCCGAGCCCCACTCATGGTCCTTATGTGACCTCATGAGTGCTTCGGTGTCCCAGTCGAGGGAAATCGACACAGTGGAGGTTAATCGACACAGTCGAGGGTAATCGACACAGTCAAGGGAAATTGACGCAGTCGAGGTTAATCGACACAGTTGAGGGTAATCGACACAGTAAAGGAGCCAACACTAATGCTCCGTATGCTCACATGCCTTAAAGGAGCCAACACTAATGCTCCATATGTCCTCACATGCCTTAATGTCCTTGTATAAACAATCATTTAAAACGTGGGGTACACAAGAAAACTTGAATGATACTTGAGTACGTGGGGTACTCAAGAAAACGGGAATTATACTTGAGTACGTGGGGTACTCAAGAAAGAGTTGAATTATACATGACAAATACTATGTTTTCATACAAAGTATAAAAACGTGAAATACAAAAACGCATGAACTCGCTCAACTTTATGTTGATGTTTTCCAAAATTACATGTATTTCAGGTGACAGGATGGATCTTGGGCGCAAGTGTCGTAACTAGAAGTAGACTACAAGTTTAGATGTCATCCACTTTTGTTGAATTGTAACTTTGTCAAAGGTCGTGTTTTGAAAACTTAAATAACAAGTGTTTGTAATACTCAAATTTTCATGAACGGATGAACATCGTTTTAATCATGTAGTTGTTTATTACGATTGAATGCAATGATAACAAGCTAGTCACACATCATACGCTTCGGCAAAAGACAGGGCGTGACAGTTTGGTATCAGAGCTTCGATTGTAGTGAACTAGGATTCTTTCTCGAGTCTAGACTACAATCACTAGAGTTCTCTCACGAAAACATTTTACAAAAAGGTTTTCATTGCATTCACGTAAGCGCCAAGATCCACGAGTCGAACACTCTTCAAAAAGAGACAAGGCAAGGACATTAGTGAGGAATACCTTTAAAATAAGGTGCCAACCAAAGCATAGTCTACACGAGTTAGACTTGCCAAAAACAAAATGACCCCCTAAAAACGAGAGTTATACGTGATATAATGCATTAAATTGCTTGATTATGCTAAGTAGCATATATGTTATTAATATACATACATACAAATAAGTGTACGGAATGATTATTGACGTGAATAAGATACTTTCGACTCCGACTCCTATTACTGTACGTGACTCGCACGATGAAACTACCGACCTCACGTCCTTTGCAAGGCTCATGGCTGGGAGTGATTACCAAACAAGATGCTGAGCTTACTTCCGTAGGAAATGGCTGCTCTTCCCTCTCGAACGTGAAGATGCCAGACTACGGCGATGATGGCGAGGCAGAGGCGGCAACCTTGAAAAAATTCTTGATCAACGGGACGAGATCCCTGCGGCTTTTGAGAAGCAAGATTGACGACGCACTTGACCAGAAAAGGAAGATGAAGTATTCATCTCGAAGGTGCCCCTCCAACTACTAGGAATTCTCTCTATTCCTAATTCCATCTAATCATCGTGCCTATACGCGCGTAACGATAATGAATGTTAACGCGTGGACCATCGCAAAGGTCCTTTCCATGACAGAGGTATAAGGACAGTAGTGTCCCCTCTTTGATTGATCATCTGCTGGACGAGAGAAAATTTGGGGTAACTGTGCAAGACAATTTATTATTACGGGGGCCCACGTAATAACGACTTGTAGTGCACAGGGATCCTGGTGGACTCTGCGGGCCGAGCTAATGAAAACCATACAAAAATTAATCTATAGGTGTCCTCACCTTCATCTGGTAGAACAACACAAAGATCAGTGCTTTAGCACGTTAGAAAGTAGGAAGCCTGTCTTAGCCTACTTCGTGACTGACACTTCTACCGGCATACGAGACGTTTGAGAAAACGATATTTGAGCGAGAGAGGTGGAATGACATTCAGAAAGAATCAGCGACGATACACTCCCTATCACCTCTACACAAACAACCCCATCAAAGGGGAAATACACGCACCAGTAAAGCTAAGGACCTAAGAAAACCAATGTAGCAGGAAATAACTAAAACTTGAATGACCAAGGCGATGTAGCCTCGAGTTCATTTCAAACAATAAGCCAAGTTGGCAAGCCTATGTGAAGGCTCAATAATTGTTTCCTCGCTCATACATTGATTATATATACATGTGAAATCGGGTGATTACATGATGGCTTATGGTGCTATGTATATCATAGACAATTGGAATGTTGTCTAACCTACTTCATACCATTTTGGCAGAAGAGAATGCCGCCCATGCGAGACACAAACACCAGTACGTTGCCAAGGACAGAAGCCGAGCTGCAAGAACGCATCTCGTAGGCAATTACGCGACATGAAGCCCTCCGCTCTAAGCACAGCGATGGCACTACTGAAAATAACCCTCCAACTAGCTGCACCTTTAAGCAGTTCCTAGACTGCAAACCATTAACCTTTGACGGAACAGGAGGTGCCGTTGCATTTGTTCGTTGGGCAGAAAAGACTGACTCCATTCTAAGAATGAGTAACTGTTCGCCCCGACAAAGTGTTACTTATATCTCAGGGTTATTCGTAGATGGCGCACTCTCCTGGTGGAACCTTCAGGTTCAAACCCTTGGTGCGGATGCTGCTTATGCACTAAGCTGGGACGAGCTCAAGGAAATGATGGAAAAGAAATACTGTTCTAGGGCTGAAATCCAGAAGATTGAGGTGGAGTTCTGGAACTTGAAAATGGATGGACCGAAGATTCCTGAATACGTCCAATGATTTCACGACTTGTCTAGGGTCGTCCCCTACTTAGTCAAACCGGAATTCAAAAGGGTTGAACGATTCATTTGGGGACTTGCACCTCAGATCAGGAGCATGGTTACTACCTCAAAGCCCTCAACCATTACAGAGGCTATCGATATGTGTGTCACTCTTACCGAAGAAGCTCTACGTGCTGGAAAATTTTCAGAACCTGAGGATAACAAGAAAGAGACTCATGTGGAGTTATCAGGCAATAAGAAAAGGAAGTCTTCGAACCTAAAGGTGGGCACACTAGTCAGCTATGGATGCTCTAAAACAGGCAAAAGAAAGAAAGTGAAACCGCCACATGACAGGAAAACTGATGGAGCCACTAATAAGGCTGGCGGCAAAATATACTCGGGGACTAAGCCGAGATGCCGGGAATGCACTTTTCACCATGAAGGTCGATGTCCAAGGCCTACATGCAGAAAGTGTGGAAAAGAAGGGCACAACAAGGATGCCTGTTGGGCGAAGGACCCAGATGGAAGAAATAAGAGAATACCAGGTTGCTACAGATGTGGTGAAGCAGGGCACTTTAGGAAAGATTGCCCTAAGAAGAAACAAGCAAGGAAGGGTTTTCACGATCGAAACTCGTGAAGCACGCCAGGATCCAGATGCGGTTACGGGTACGTTCCCTAATAACCAACCCTATGCATCTACTTTTAATTAATACTGGCATCAACTTTTACCTTGCATGCTTAAGAACATAAGAAACTGCTGGGCCTAGTTTCGAGTAAAAATAGACGCCCCGTATTCTTTAGAAATGGGCATATAGGAGGCTAGTTTAAACAGTCGAAGCGATTAAGGATTGTATTTAGGGACTCAGAAGGCTGGAACCTTCTGTTACAATTGACTCACGAAGTCATAATATGAAAGGCAGCATGGATCAGAAATCCAAGTATACAGCTGAAGTCGTTCGATATAAGAAAATCAGACGCATCCCTCTTGCGGATGATGAAACCCAACTTTCCTGCAATAGGTGCAAGGATGTTAGACCCCACAAGGCGTCAGATCTACGACATCCCTCATTGGTCGAAGAGGCATAGAAACGCCTCCGAGTAGACTGCAGAGCCTGAGAACATCCCCGTGATGGAAGAAGTCCCAGTAGCCTTTTCAGAAGACTTGCCAGGAACGCCTCTCTGTAGCGACGAGAGGGGTTCAGAATAAATCGCGTGCCAGGAGCAGCACCAGTGACGAATGACGCCATACCGACTAACTTCACCAGCGAAGCATGAACCTCTGATATAACTGCAAGAGCTGCTAGACAGAGGAAATTAAGGACATAACATCCTTAGATAAGGAGACAAGGAGAAAGTTGGTAGTCTCCACTTTACTTAAACTTCAGAAAATTGAGGATCAGAATCCTTTGCCAGGGACTGATGACACAAATGAGCCAATCGTAAGGTTCCAGTTACCACTCAAAGATCAACTTGAGGACAAGAGGTCCCCCACCGTGAATACCAGAAGGAAACGTTCCTAAAATGACCTCTAGGACTCGCTTCAAGCATTACGAGTTCCTTGTCGCATCATTTGGCTTAACACATGCATCGACAATGTTCATGGACCTCATGAATCGAACGTGTAAGCCATACCTGGATAAGTCATATACTTATTGACTACATACTTATATGGCCAACGACCAAGGAAGGTCGTGAGCAACAGCTGCAATTTACCTTGCAACTCTTAGAGAAGAGAACAGTTATATGCTGTAATAATGAAAAGCGGATTTCGAATTTACGAAGTGAAAACTTTAAGGTACATGATGAATAAGAACAAGATTCAAGCCAACCCTGTAACCAAGAGCTAAAGAGCTAGAGTTGCAATGAAGTGACGCCTCTCGACAAAATCTCGATTGTACGTCGATGCAACGAGACCACGACCTTGCATACGTGGCACATTGATTAAGGAATCATGAGAAGAGACCTTGAGATAGATACAGTGATTGCGCGCCGCAACTGGACGTCATTACCTGAAAGAAAACGCTTCACGATCTGTACTGATCACCGGGGTTGCAGCACACCGATGATCGTAAGAACTCGAACATGAACTGAGCTGCTGAACGATGCAGACTGTATGAACACGATACGAGCTTGTGTGATAAACTTAGATAAAAAGTCGGAACACACACTTGCCCTTAGTAGAGTTTTCCTACAACAGTACCGCTTCGTGCAAAGTTTCAGATGAAACATAGTAAATCGATCCCCGTCGTGTTGATCAGAGACCGGGAATAAACAATCTACTGGCCCGAGTCGGCCCAGGAAAACTAGAGGCAAGATCGTTCAGATATGTGATCATACCGAGACAGCCCGCAAAATACAGAAAAATTACGCCGATGAGCGGTAGAAGTCGTAAGGATTCGAGACAAAAATTATGGCTTAATGAGAGCCTCGCCTAGAGAAGGCGTAATGTGGTTTGGAAAACGAAAAGGCTGAATCCCCAGTGTAGGGATCGGAACCATTGTTCACAAGATAAAACTCCCAGAAAAAAAAAAGATCAGTAGTGATCGCGACACATTCATGTGTCTAATCGTTAGAGGAGTCTGACTCAAGGAACAGTCGTTGTTTCCACAAATAAGATTCACGTCAATGAAAAACGACAAGAATTACTATAGAAACCTGTTGAGGTTTTGGACCTATAGTCCGTGATACTATAGAAACCTGCTAAGGTTATGGACCAAGAGTCCACAAGATACAGAAAAAGTCATGATCGACTTACTTGAGTACGATAGAATTCATGACATGGCCCAGAGATTTCATGGGAACATAAAGACAAATCATGAATCTAAGTGACCATATTGGTTTCACAACTCCCCTGCGACCGATGGCATCGCTTGAATTTCGGGACGAAATTCTTTTAGCGGGGGGAGACTGTGACAACCGTCACTTTTCCGTACATTCCGTACACGAAATGAACAGTAAATTGTGCTTAAATGACTGTGCATGATCTGGTTTACCAGACAAATAAATTTCTGAATTCCATACAAGTGAATTCATGCATGATATATGTCACACCCCCAAAATCCACACGCGGAGTACTACCGCTTGGAGGCGTGACATGACCAGGATCAAGCCACCAATCATATTGAACATAATTATATCAAAAGTCATTCATCAATACGATAGGTGTTTACAAAACCAAATATATACAAGTGTGTAGCGGAAGCATTAATGTAAAACCCAACATAAGTTTAAGTACAAAATGTTATAATGTTTAACAAAACATCCACGTCCGTGCCCACAACGACTGCGCCTCCCGTGCAAGCTCCAAGAGTACCTATGGTCCTGCAAGGCATGTAACAGAGAGTCAACAACTAGTTGAGCGAGTTCACTGTTGGTTATTTAGTTATAATGTTCGTTTCGTAAATCGTATGTAATAGCATCGCGGCCCTCTAGGCATGTTTGCGAAGATTAAAGTATAGTTCGCGGCCATTCCAGGCATGTTTGCGAAGTTTAGAAATTGTATCGCGTTAGTCCTTGCTGCCAGTCCAGGCATGCGTGCGATGAATAGTGTTGACTAGTCGTATTTGTACGTGCCCTTCTTGATCCAAGGACCGTAGCGAGTGTGATTGTCCTACCCAAGGAGGACGAGCATGCGTTAAGGTTTGTTGTCCTACCCAAGGAGGACGAACGTATGTATTCTACCCAAGGAGAATACGCAGGATTAATATTGGCATCCTACCCATGGAGGATGGCGGTACATATCCTACCCAAGGAGGATATGTAGGTTCCATTTTTTAATTTCTTAACCCATTCCCAAACCACCGGGAATCCCATGCCTTAGAAAGAGTGTGAACTCACCTTGTTTCGCTCGGTATGCTAAGTATGTGCTCACGGTTAATCAATCACGTCCTAAGGTATGCACGTATACATAATCAGTTTGTATTAAAGTTGTTTGTGCGTAAACATAATCATCATGAACATCGCATCAATCACAATACACGTATTTGCAATCATACAAGTAATACTTTATACATAACAGCAGTTAACTAACCCAGTTAACACTTAACAGAATTAACTCAAGTTAGTGCGCAGATTAACTGTTCGGCGAAATACACATATTGGCGAAACACAGATATTGGCGAAACACACATTTGACGAAACACACATTTGACGAAACACGTTCTGTTTCGTCGGGGTCTTATTTGGCGAAACAGAATTCAATTTCGTCGATTACTCTTGGCGAAACACTTTCTGTTTCGCCGAGGGTTCTGTTTCGTCGGATGTCAATTTCGCAGACATCAGTAACAGCAGATACGGATAACACAGAAACCCTAATCGCCGATACAACAGTTTTACAGAAAACGTTCAATCCTCGCTCAATATAATGAGTCGTATGTTACTAACCATTAATCTATGCATCTCAACCGAAGCATCAATGAAACAGGGATCATATCATCATCATCATCAATAAAATCATGTAATCATCACAAAACAACACTCATAAAATCCATACTCTATGCATACCCGCTATCATGCACAATCATTGAGAGGTTCATGGAACCCTAAGTATTCATCATACACGTATACTCCTATAATCCAGAAATCAAGCATATACACAACATGTATAAAGAAAACAAAGAACAAAGAAACCGATTAGACGAGCACGCACTAACCGAGATATCCGGGATGAACAAGGGAGGATTCGAGAGAGAAAGATGATGGTTGAGGATGGTTATCGCCTTCACAGAGTGGAGAGTTCTAGGGTTTCTATTTTTGTTAAAAGTGTGAAACAGGGAGTCGGTTCACGTTAATATGAACGAATTACCGTTCTGGGCCCTTAATGGGCTTGGCGAAACTGGGCTTGGCGAAACAGACTTCTGTTTCGTCGGGATGCTTATGACGAAACAGTCTGTTTCGTCGGGTCCTGTCTGTTTCGTCGAGTCCTTTTATGTGCTAACAGTTTTAAGTTTTCAACAGGTTTCATGTTATACTGCCAAACACAAAATCATGCAACCACAATGCGTTCATAAAATATATAAAAAAAAATAACGTGTACAGTTACAAGTTGAACAAGTTAAACAACTACACAATCAAAGTCAACGTGCACTAAATGCGAAAATGAAAGTCGGAAACTCGAGTTGTCACATTATCCCCAACTTGAAAGAAATTTCGTCCCGAAATTTAGCATGCGGTTACTGAGGAAGCTAGGTAAGTTATCGTTTACTAGTTTTCCTGGGGTGTCACATCATTCCCCCGTTGAGTTGGAATTTCATTCCGAAATTCCGTAGTAGCTTCAGCCTCAGTAGTAGTTGCATTGTTTTCGAACAACTGGGGATATTTGAGTTCCATTTGATCTTCGCGCTCCCAGGTGAACTCTGGGCCGCGACGGGAGTTCCAACGAACTCGTACAAGAGGTATTCTAGTGTTCTTGAGGACCTTAACATCCCGGTCCGTGATTTCAACTGGTTCTTCGACGAAATGCAACCGTTCGTCGATAGTGAGCTCCTTCAAAGGAACTATAAAGGTCTCATCTGACTGCCACTTCTTCAGATTCGACACATGAAAGACGTTGTGAACTGCACTAAGTTCAGCTGGTAAGTTCAGTCTGTAGGCCACTTTGCCTATCTTTTCTATGACTTCAAATGGTCCAACGTATCGTGGATTGAGCTTGCCTCGTTTACCAAAACGAACAGCACCCTTCCAGGGTGACACCTTGAGTAGTGCTCGATCCCCAACTTGAAATTCGAGTATTTTCCTGTCTTTATCAGCGTATACTTTCTGACGGTCACGTGCTGCCGCCATGCGTTGTCGTATTTGGGCAATCTTTTCAGTAGTATCAACTACCATTTCCGGACCTGTGATCTGACTGTCACCCACCTCTGCCCAACAAAGAGGTGATCGGCATTTACGCCCGTACAATGCCTCAAATGGAGCAGCTTTAATGCTGGTGTGGTAACTGTTGTTGTACGAAAATTCCACAAGTGGCAGATGTTTTTCCCAGCCTTTGCCAAAGTCAATTACGCACGCCCGAAGCATGTCTTCTAGAGTTTGAATAGTGCGCTCAGACTGCCCATCTGTCTGAGGATGATAAGCTGTGCTCATGTCCAATCGAGAGCCAAAAGATTTGTGCATTGCTTGCCACAGTTCTGAAGTAAAACGTGCATCACGATCAGAGATAATAGATGTGGGCACCCCGTGCCTCGAGACAACTTCCTTAAGGTATACGTTTGCTAGAGTGGAGAACTTATCCGTTTCCTTGATAGCCAAGAAGTGAGCAGACTTTGTGAGTCGATCCACGATCACCCAAATAGTATCATTCCCACATTGAGACCTAGGTAGGCCAGTAACAAAATCCATGGAAATTTGCTCCCATTTCCATTGTGGTATCTCAGGTTGTTGGAGTGGGCCTGATGGTTTCTGATATTCTGCTTTGACTCTCGCACAAGTCAAACACTTGCTAACGTAAGTTGCTATGTGGGCCTTCATGCTAGGCCACCAATATGTAGTTCTGAGGTCGTGGTACATTTTATCCGAACCAGGATGTACTGAGTAGCGAGACTTATGAGCTTCATCCATTACGAGTTCGCGTAAACTACCATAGAGTGGGACCCAGATGCGTCCGGTTACATAGTAGGCGCCGTCTGTCCTTGGTTCTAACCGTTGCCTTGAACCGCGTAGAGCTTCAGCCCTGACGTTTTCTGGTTTCAATGCTTCTACCTGAGCATCTCGTATCTGTGAAGGAAGACTAGACTGAATAGTGAGTTGCAACGCTCGTACACGCCTAGGTATAGTATCCTTTCGACTGAGGGCGTCGGCCACCACATTGGCCTTGCCTGGATGGTACTTTATAGCACATTCGTAATCGTTCAGTAACTCGACCCACCGACGTTGTCGCATGTTCAATTCTTTCTGCTTGAAAATATGCTCAAGACTCCTGTGATCGGTGTAGATGGTGCACTTGGTGCCATACAGGTAATGTCGCCATATCTTGAGCGCAAAAACAACAGCTCCAAGTTCTAAATCGTGCGTAGTGTAATTCCGTTCGTGAATCTTAAGTTGGCGCGAAGCATAAGCAATGACTTTATCCCGCTGCATCAACACACATCCAAGACCTTGGATAGATGCATCACAGTAGACTACAAAATCGTCCGTGCCTTCAGGCAATGAGAGGATAGGTGCACTACAAAGTCTATCCTTTAAATGCTGAAACGCTGTATCCTGTGTATCACTCCAACGGTAAGCAACACCTTTCTGTGTCAGTAATGTAAGTGGCTGTGCAATCTTTGAGAAGTCTTTGATAAACCGTCTGTAATAACCCGCCAATCCCAAGAATTGGCGTATTTCTGTCGGTGTGCGAGGTGCAGGCCAGTTCTTGATCGAATCTACCTTGGATGGATCAACATGTATCCCATCCTTGTTTACCACGTGGCCTAGAAAGTGGACTTCACGAAGCCAGAAGTCGCATTTTGAAAACTTAGCGTACAGTTGTTCCGTTCGAAGGAGTTCCAAAATAAGTCGTAAATGCTGTTCGTGTTCCTCCTGATTCTTCGAATAAATTAGGATGTCATCAATAAAAACAATAACAAACTTGTCAAGATAAGGTTTGCACACCCTGTTCATAAGATCCATGAAAACCGCAGGCGCGTTCGTTAGCCCGAATGGCATGACCAAAAATTCATAATGACCGTAGCGAGTTCTGAATGCTGTTTTAGAGACGTCCTCATCCCGGACTCTCAGTTGATGGTAACCTGACCTTAGATCCATCTTTGAGTAATAGCTCGACCCTTGTAACTGGTCGAATAAGTCGTCGATGCGTGGGAGTGGATAGCGATTCTTCACGGTCACCTTGTTTAGTTCGCGGTAATCTATGCACATACGAAAGGTACCGTCTTTCTTCTTCACAAATAATACTGGAGCTCCCCATGGCGAAGAGCTAGGACGTATGAAACCCTTTTCCAAAAGTTCTTGCAATTGCTTAGACAGTTCTTCCAGTTCAGTTGGAGCTAAGCGATAAGGTGCTCGAGCTATAGGTGCTGCTCCTGGAGCTAGCTCGATCTGAAATTCGACCTGGCGATGGGGTGGTAACCCAGGTAACTCTTCAGGAAACACCTGAGGAAAGTCGCGTACTACAGGAATATCCCAAATCTTTTTCTCTGTCGTCGATGTATCAGTAACGAGTGCTAAAATAGCTACGTGGCCTTTTCGCAGACACTTCTGAGCCTTCAAGAAAGAGATGATGCCACTCACGACACCACTCTTGTCACCTTGAACTTCGAGAGGTTCTTTCCCAGAACGAGGAATACGAACGATCTTCTCCTTGCATAGGATCTCTGCTTGTTGTTGGGATAACCAATCCATACCAATGACGATATCAAAGCTACTCAGAGTTATAGGAATGAGATCGATAGAGAAAGTCTGACCGGCGAGGATAAGATTACAACCCTGAACTATGTGTGTGGCTTCTAAACTTTTACCGTTAGCTAACTCTACGACATGTTTGGTGTTCAACAGTGTTGGTGCACGTTTAAGCATTTGACTAACATTCAGAGACATATAACTGGTATCCGCACCCGAATCAAATAATACGGTAACATAAAAGTCGTCGAGAAGAAACTTACCCGTAACCACATTAGGATCGTTCCTTGCGTCACTCTGGCCAATCACAAACATACGACCTTTTGCACCATTGTTGTTCCCACTGCCCTGATTATTGTTATTGTTGCTTTGATTCTGGTTTAATTGGGGACAGTTCCGCTTGAAATGACCTTCAGCCCCACACTGAAAGCATGTCTTATTTCCTTGCTGTTGTTGCTGTGACTGGTTTCGTGGAACGGGTGACTGTTGTTGCTGGTTCTGACTCGCAGGCCTTAAGCTCCTGCAATCTTTAGCATCATGACCTACTCTTAGACATCTCTGACAGCGGCCTCTACGACACTGACCACTGTGGTGTTTGTTGCACCTGTTACACAGTGGATGAATTCCCCGATATCCACTCTGCCCCTGACCACCAGACGATTGCTGACTCGAACTCTGATAATCACTAGTCTTGCGCTGTTGCTGTGCTTGAGACTGTACAATAGTTGAACCCCTGCTGGAATCCCCTTCCCATTTCCGCTTGTTGTCACTGGGAATAGCAGGAGTAATTGGAGTGGTAGCGGTAGTAGTAGCGTTGATACGTTTAGGCAGCCTGTTCTGTTCCACCGCCTGATCAGTGAGGCGATGAGCTAGCTTAACGATCTGTTGAATAGTGCCCAGATTCGCTGAAGTTACGTGGCTTTGAATCTCCGGCACCAGACCATTGAGATACAGTTCGATACGCTTAATGGGAGGGTCCACCATAGTAGGACACAGAATAGCCAACTCATTCGATCTTCTGGTGTACGCTTCAATTTCTGACCCCGTCATTTTCAAATGGTAAAATTCTACCTCCAGCTTATGAATATCATCACGACTACAGTATTCCTCTTTAATCAATTCCTTGAAACCGTTCCAGGGTGTGGCGTTAGCAACAGCCAACCCTAACATCTGAACTTGCGCATTCCACCAAGTCAGCGCAATGCCTTCTAAAGTACCAGTGGCGTACTTCACCCTGCGAGCCTCAGGGCATTCGCACATTTCAAATACTGACTCGAGCTTTTCAAACCAATGGAGAAGTCCAACCGCTCCTTCCGTGCCACTAAAAGTAGTAGGACGACAGTCCATGAACGTTTTGAAGGTGCAAACAGGTGGCTGAGCGTGCTGACCTCCTGCTTGTGCGGCTGCAAGTGCCGCAGCAATTTGCTCATTAATGAGAGCCGTCAGTTGGGCTTGCGTCATGTTAATACGTCCAGACATGATCTTCATAGCAAATATGACATAAGTGAGAGAGGTTCGAGAGTAGTGCGATAACAAAAGGGAATAATCACACAAGTGTTCTCATGCAATAGTGTTAAGTTAACCTAAGCATACCCAGAGCAAAGTTCTATGCAATTCTAGCAAGTAGGCAGTAAAACATGTACCATATTACCTAGGATGTCGAGTCTTGCACGTGGAGCGAGGCTTCGTTGTGGATCGTTGAGAGCACTGTTCTGGTTATAGTCTGGTTTTAACAAAATCGTTTTTCCTTTATTAAAACCGAGTTCTCTATAACCAATGGCTCTGATACCAATCTGTCACACCCCCAAAATCCACACGCGGAGTACTACCGCTTGGAGGCGTGACATGACCAGGATCAAGCCACCAATCATATTGAACATAATTATATCAAAAGTCATTCATCAATACGATAGGTGTTTACAAAACCAAATATATACAAGTGTGTAGCGGAAGCATTAATGTAAAACCCAACATAAGTTTAAGTACAAAATGTTATAATGTTTAACAAAACATCCACGTCCGTGCCCACAACGACTGCGCCTCCCGTGCAAGCTCCAAGAGTACCTATGGTCCTGCAAGGCATGTAACAAAGAGTCAACAACTAGTTGAGCGAGTTCACTGTTGGTTATTTAGTTATAATGTTCGTTTCGTAAATCGTATGTAATAGCATCGCGGCCCTCTAGGCATGTTTGCGAAGATTAAAGTATAGTTCGCGGCCATTCCAGGCATGTTTGCGAAGTTTAGAAATTGTATCGCGTTAGTCCTTGCTGCCAGTCCAGGCATGCGTGCGATGAATAGTGTTGACTAGTCGTATTTGTACGTGCCCTTCTTGATCCAAGGACCGTAGCGAGTGTGATTGTCCTACCCAAGGAGGACGAGCATGCGTTAAGGTTTGTTGTCCTACCCAAGGAGGACGAACGTATGTATTCTACCCAAGGAGAATACGCAGGATTAATATTGGCATCCTACCCATGGAGGATGGCGGTACATATCCTACCCAAGGAGGATATGTAGGTTCCATTTTTTAATTTCTTAACCCATTCCCAAACCACCGGGAATCCCATGCCTTAGAAAGAGTGTGAACTCACCTTGTTTCGCTCGGTATGCTAAGTATGTGCTCACGGTTAATCAATCACGTCCTAAGGTATGCACGTATACATAATCAGTTTGTATTAAAGTTGTTTGTGCGTAAACATAATCATCATGAACATCGCATCAATCACAATACACGTATTTGCAATCATACAAGTAATACTTTATACATAACAGCAGTTAACTAACCCAGTTAACACTTAACAGAATTAACTCAAGTTAGTGCGCAGATTAACTGTTCGGCGAAATACACATATTGGCGAAACACAGATATTGGCGAAACACACATTTGACGAAACACACATTTGACGAAACACGTTCTGTTTCGTCGGGGTCTTATTTGGCGAAACAGAATTCAATTTCGTCGATTACTCTTGGCGAAACACTTTCTGTTTCACCGAGGGTTCTGTTTCGTCGGATGTCAATTTCGCAGACATCAGTAACAGCAGATACGGATAACACAGAAACCCTAATCGCCGATACAACAGTTTTACAGAAAATGTTCAATCCTCGCTCAATATAATGAGTCTTATGTTACTAACCATTAATCTATGCATCTCAACCGAAGCATCAATGAAACAGGGATCATATCATCATCATCATCAATAAAATCATGTAATCATCACAAAACAACACTCATAAAATCCATACTCTATGCATACCCGCTATCATGCACAATCATTGAGAGGTTCATGGAACCCTAAGTATTCATCATACACGTATACTCCTATAATCCAGAAATCAAGCATATACACAACATGTATAAAGAAAACAAAGAACAAAGAAACCGATTAGACGAGCACGCACTAACCGAGATATCCGGGATGAACAAGGGAGGATTCGAGAGAGAAAGATGATGGTTGAGGATGGTTATCGCCTTCACAGAGTGGAGAGTTCTAGGGTTTCTATTTTTGTTAAAAGTGTGAAACAGGGAGTCGGTTCACGTTAATATGAACGAATTACCGTTCTGGGCCCTTAATGGGCTTGGCGAAACTGGGCTTGGCGAAACAGACTTCTGTTTCGTCGGGATGCTTATGACGAAACAGTCTGTTTCGTCGGGTCCTGTCTGTTTCGTCGAGTCCTTTTATGTGCTAACAGTTTTAAGTTTTCAACAGGTTTCATGTTATACTGCCAAACACAAAATCATGCAACCACAATGCGTTCATAAAATATATAAAAAAAAATAACGTGTACAGTTACAAGTTGAACAAGTTAAACAACTACACAATCAAAGTCAACGTGCACTAAATGCGAAAATGAAAGTCGGAAACTCGAGTTGTCACAATATATGCCACAAGAATTACGTTATGATAGCGTTGCGTCAAAATTATTAGTAAACTCACCGGTAAGACACACTGTGTCAACGGAACTGCAGAAAGCAGTCAGATAAAAGAATTAAGGCCTAGGTGTAGGTCCGACAACAAAAGTACATTAAAACCCAAGAGTGCATACAAGGGTTTTATTATAGGCTTTCCGGAAGCTAAAATACGCACTAAAAAGCACCCGAAACGCACTTTAAGTGCAGAAATTTATAAAATTCAGCTATAAATCAGCTTTTAACACATAAATATCATGCAGAGATCATGGTTTATCATCCAGAATATTTCCCCAAGTGTTGGGAACTGAAAGGATACAAAAAGGTACTTATTAGACACCAAAAAGTGTGATTTAGCACTTTAACGAATCAGTATATAACCGAACAACCGGACATTAACCGGAACATAAAAATATTACTAGAAGCATTGTTTTAGTGATATGAAACTAGTTATGAGCACTACTCATCATATTACTACTTAAAACACTAAAACACAATTAACCCCTAAATCAACACTTAACAAGTAACAAGATTGTGCAACTAACAATTGAAACCAAACCAAGACCCCCCCCCCCCATTATGGACGGTTCACTAGTTGGACACACATGAGATTTTCTTTCAATTATTTAATTGGATATGCTAGGAAGATAAGGAACATATTAACCCTTGTGTAAATGTATGTTGGAAAATTTATATAAAGAACCAATAGTTAACCATTCTCTTTCATTCCACAACTTCAACCAACATCTTCCCTTCCTTTCCTTTCTCTTGCTTACGGCCTCAACACCACCACCATGACCACCATTTTCTAGCTTCATTCTACCCATTCTAAGGTGATCTCAAGGTGTCTTAAGCACATCTAAGAAGCTTGGTAGCATTGAAAGTGGAAGGACCTTCTCCTAGAGCTTTTATCCATCACTTTTCTTCATCATCTTCACACCAGTTTCTTCCCTAGCCTTGAGCTAGTAGTAAGTGTTCTAAAACACCTTCTTGATCTTGCCTAGAGTGGTTAATAAGAGATTTGTCGGTTGAAAATCATGAACATACTAAATCACCAACTAAAAGTCTATTAAAGTGATGAATATGATGGTTAATAGATGGATAATTGTGTAAAACTTGTTAAACTTGTTTTGTGATGATTATTTTGTGTTGTTTAATGCTAGTAGTAGTTCGGATCGTCATCTAACCCGGCTAGGTTATGTTCTTAGAACATGAGCTAGTGTATGTTAAAGTATAAAAAGGACTAGATGATGAACACTACTACTATTAAACATGAACTTGTGTAAAAACAATTTATCTTTTGAAATGGAGTTCTAAACTAGTAGATCTTTAGATCTACAAGTGGTATTTTCGAAAGACCAACTGTAAGACAAAACCATGTTTTAAAACCGGATCTTTCATGAAGTAGAGGTGTTTTTATGAACAAACAAGTGTGTGGACACTTGTGTAACAAAAGTATTAACAAAGAAATAATTTTCGTAAAAACCGACTAGAAGTTGTGAAACTTCATATTCTTTAAAAATAAAGTTTTTAAGAAATTAAACTTATTTTTCAAGATAAGAAGGCTTATTAAATGTGCTAGTAAATTACTACACATTTTTGTAAATATTCAAGTTCATGAAATCGAGAAATTAGTGATTGTTATTGATGATTATTGTTGATAATTGTTGTTGATGATTGTTGACGATTTAAAAGAAAATAAACACATGTTTTGAAAACATGGGAAACCTCCATTTTTAGGGGAAACTCTGTCAAAATTTTTATAAATTTTGACACTTAGAAAAATATAAGTTTTTGGGAAACTTATTCCCTAAAAATGTATTTAAAGTATTACCAAGGTTTCCCTAATTTTTGGTGATAAGAAATGAGGATTTCCTCAAGAATAAAAATGGATATAAGTATGTATATTTTTGAGAGAAAAATATATATTATTTTATCACCAACTTTTGTGCTAAGTGTATATAGTATGTGTTATACGTGCTAGTGTATTAAGACTTAAAAATACACTAAATACTCATGAGGGGTATAAACATAAAAATACACATACAACATACAAGATACATAATTCGGGTGCAAAGCGCAAAACACGAGATACTTATATTAATTTTAGAAAAAATAATATAAGTAAGATACGTAGTTAAAAATATAGAATATTTTTAACACAAGTATATATACAAAAGAGAGTGACTGTACTTGTGCGACGCAAGTCTAGTGACTAACGTTAAGAAAACGCGTATAGGTTACGACGTTAATTAAGCAAATCCGGTGAAGTTTACGACGCAAGGAACGCAAAGTTGTGAGTTCATGCTCCCCCTTTTCTTTAACTGTTTTTGGTTTTATAACTCTCGGGGGTGAAATACATGTTACAAATATTATAATTTTTACAAAGGGTAAAAATACAAGAAGCACTCTTGGTGAGAACGAGAACCGAGTGCAATATGATTTGAGAATACGAGAAGCACTCGTGGTAAGTGCAAGATGATGAGCTTTAAGAAAAGCCTAGAAGATACTAGATCATGTGAACTTAAACTAGATATTGAGATGCCATTAATACTTAATTAGGGACGAGGGTTAGATCTAACGGGTACGGCCGAGCCCCACTTATGGTCCTTATGTGACCTCATGAGTGCTTCGGTGTCCCAGTCGAGGGAAATCGACACAGTCGAGGTTAATCGACACAGTCGAGGGTAATCGACACAGTCAAGGGAAATTGACGCAGTCGAGGTTAATCGACACAGTCGAGGGTAATCGACACAGTAAAGGAGCCAACACTAATGCTCCATATGCTCACATGCCTTGAAGGAGCCAACACTAATGCTCCATATGTCCTCACATGCCTTAATGTCCTTGTATAAACAATCATTTAAAACGTGGGGTACACAAGAAAAATTGAATGATACTTGAGTACGTGGGGTACTCAAGAAAACGGGAATTATACTTGAGTACGTGGGGTACTCAAGAAAGACTTGAATTATACATGACAAATACTGTGTTTTCATACAAAGTATAAAAACGTGAAATACAAAAACGCATGAACTCGCTCAACTTTATGTTGATGTTTTCCAAAATTACATGTATTTCAGGTGACAGGATGGATCTTGGGCGCAAGTGTCGTAACTAGAAGTAGACTACAAGTTTAGATGTCATCCACTTTTGTTGAATTGTAACTTTGTCAAAGGTCGTGTTTTGAAAACTTAAATAACAAGTGTTTGTAATACTCAAATTTTCATGAACGGATGAACATCGTTTTAATCATGTAGTTGTTATTACGATTGAATGCAATGATAACAAGCTAGTCACACATCATACGCTTCCGTAAAAGACAGGGTGTGACAGTATGTCCATTGTGTGCATACTTAGTACATTGTTTCACATTACATTTCATGCTATGTATGCCCATTGTGTGCATACTTAGTACAATTGTTTTCATCACATGCTTAGATTTTGGTATGACATTTGGGTTGTTTACAATGGAACAATACATTCATTAACATTAGCTACGCCGTTCGTTAGTAGGTAGTGGTACCATAGGAATTGACAACTCCCGTTCCGGACATCTTGGGTAGGTTTGGATGAAAGGAATGACCGAATTCGATACACATAACTTAGATAAACCTTTAATTTGTTTAAGGGTTTATCGCCACAGTCTCAAGGCTTGGATGTATGCATTTTCACAATACCGCATAAATGTTTGTATCAGTATAGCATGCATTTATTCCACAAAACATAACTTTGATTTAAACCATGTTTTACTTCAATACCTTGTTTTTGTGCATTTTACATATGGTTTAGTTGATATATTTCACTTACCATACATGATATTTTTGGGTACACATTACATGATCTACATTAAACATAAACATTTTGACATTGATATACACATTTAGTGGTTTACATTGGACATAGACATTTCGATATGATTTACACATTAACACATGACAATTCATTTATACATAAACAATTTACATTGGTGGTTGGTTTGAGTACGTGATTTAAGTAACGAGGCGTGTGTAATATGATACAAGCATGGTGGATACGCCGCTGGTACTTCCTATATATAAGTGTTTGTATGGTATTACATATCGTAGCGTTATTTGAATCATTTCAATTTAAGACATAGAACATTTTATACAAATAACATACTTTTCACAAGACATTGTTTTACAAACAACTTATCTTATACAAACTCATTTTTCATGGTTATTCATTTAACCTTACATTACTCTCTTATTTATACGTATCATCCCTTTTTGAATGATTTACAAAACAAAACAATTTACAAGGTTCATGACTGACTTTTGTTAAACAACTTTTTCTAAACTTATAAGTCGTGAATCCTCTTTTCACAAATCCTATGTATCTCACAGGCATTTTTATGCTGACGTACCTATTTTCACATGTGTTTTTAGGAGCTTTTGCGTAGGATGCCGATCGTGACACTAGGGCGGACCTGTGCCTTAGAGACTAAAAATGAAGATAGAATAGTTTAATTATGTTATGAACTCTTTGTTTCCTGTTTAAGACAATATAACACTCTTGTTTAATAAATAAAATATAACTTTGTATGCCATGGTTGTGAAACAATAATTCTGTTACAACACTCCCTGACGTTTCCGCCACGTTTTGTATGTTCTACGTGGTCGGGGTGTGACATATGGCGAATTGAAGTGATTAAATATCAGTTGTCAGGTTATTGTATAGTTTATTTTTCAAAATGTTCTTACTAAGTGGGTCAAGAGCTCGTTTATTTTCAAATTTCCTAAAATGTGTTTGCATTTTAGGGGGAGTCAAATTTTTTCAGAAAATCCAAAAACATTTGAAAATTTGAAAAAGACAAAAACATGATAAAATGAAAAATGAGTTTTGTGTCAAAGAAGAGGAAATGATAGTACATCAGTGGACTATCACAGCATGCTAAAGAAATGGAAAGTAAAAATGTGATAAACGGTCTCACTGATGATGTGTCAATAGGTTTTTGCACATTTAGTAGATTGTGACGAGATATAAACCTAAATTCAAACTTTCTTATATCGTGGGGAAACATCTCTCGGATATATGGGTAACCCCCGAAATCTTGTTTGAAAGGTCCCTCTTTCTGAGATACTAGGTCTTTATACTCAGTGATATCTGGGGTATTATCCCGGGACTTCTGATTTTGCAGAAGCAATGGCCTAGTCCCCGGAGAATACTTTCCGCTTGCTTGAAATGTAGCGCCGCCCTCAGCAAATTGATGAAACAATAAAATTGATAGTCATTGCTGTTGTAAAAAAAGATCCTCTAAAGGGGACACACCAAAAGTCGAAGCCGTCATCTCTCTGCGTATACGGAAGTATCGACCTGAGCTCTCACGGCCCTCGCAATTTAACCCCTTACAGATATCATCTGTGGTATACTCACCTGTAAGACTGAATATTGGGATCTGGATACGGGAGTATATTCTGAGGTGGGACACGCGATTGAGTTTAAGTGCTTAAGACATTAACATCGTATCTCGAAGCAGTTGAACTTTGTGTGAAAATTTAAGTGGATCAGTATACTGACAATCTAAGTGAATCGTTTACAACTTAAAATGTAATGATGCTTAACAGTGTTGGTGATATGTCTCAAAAACTGATATGATCCTCTTACACAAACTCATAAAAATATTGTTTGTAAATATTTCTTTACTGCATTTTATTCTATTCAAAAATCCCAAAAAGATTTTCGGTGTGTTTTAGCATAAAATTTTGAAAAAAAAATCCAAAAAGATTTTCGACAACTGGTGTTGAAGAGCTGATTTTCAAAATTCCGAGTTCTAAACTTGACGAACTGGTTTGGGAGTGTTGTGTGTAAAAGCTATTTTAAGTCTTCTTACAAGTGGTCATCAGAAGCTTTGAAAATGATATTCCTGCAAGTGGTTCATCAGAGACTAAATGTTAGATCATTTTTGTGATATTTACAAGTGGTGTTTGAGTGCGTTAAAGTTTAATATTAGAAAACTTATGTTTGTGGTAGAGAATGTACATGTTTGAGGAAGAGTCAGTTTCCAATACCTGAGGACTCTGTGAGTTTAACAAGCCAGGCTGCGATCCCAGCATATCGAAAGGGGGAGTCTGAAGACATTTAAAGGAAGGAGTATGTTGGTGATGAAAAGAGAAGAGAAGATAGAGATTGAGGATACTTACAGCTTCAAACATTTCAAAGAGAAGCCCAAAGGCTGATAAAGACTGAAGATGCGAGGACTCGACACTGAAGACTCCGTCAACATCCGAGGGGGAGTTTATTGGTGCATCCGTCTGTCGTCTACGTCTTGTATCGAGTCTTGTATGGAATATATAGATCAGGGCACGAAAAACGATTTAGTGGTTTTTAGGGGTGATTCCGCTCGAAATGACATCTTGTCATTTCGAGCTAAATCACCTAAAAGTCTGATTCCGCTCGAGATGTAACTTTCTGATTCCGCTCGAAAAGTTAAATCAGAAACTCTATAAATAGGGGTCTTTGGAGCGAAATCAAGAGTGAGTTCTTCCTGTTTGCAACGAAGTGCTGTCGAAGTGTCGAGTCATTGTAAAAGTCGTTCAATCAATACAAATCGACAGTTTAAAGTGTATATTCGCTGAATTGAACTTGATTTGTCTGTTTCCGTCGTTCAAATCAAGAAAAGCTCTTCTGATAGACTCATTCGGGTCCGAATTCGATCCTACAACTTCATTCGTTTCACAATTTGGATCGTACACGCGTTCGTTACGACTCCCGTCGTAATTAACCGAACAACACAACTCTGCGGCCAAAGGAAACGACACCCGAGATGTTTTCAAGCATATTTCATGTTCCCTATGTTTTAACATCGTTGTGGAGCTTGAAAATGGGTTTGACGGGTGTTAGAAGTGTCGATACGCAATGAAATAAGGTGCAGGGGCTAAACTGTAAATAAGTGAAAGTGTCTGGTCTGCAGGTCCCTTACGGACCGTATGGACCATAAGCTTACGGTCCGTAAGCTTGTGCTAGCTCCACAGAATTCAGAAACTTCCATTCCAGCTGTTGCAACTTGTTTTAGACATGGTTTTTGCAATCTGTGGACTTGTTTACCTGTTTTGCTAATGCCCAACCTTAGACTAACAAGTGTATGGCCAAGATTTGAGCTTCACAACACTTGGAATGATCCTAGAACTACTAATTTACTATAAATTGCAAGGCCCTCTTGCTCATTTCTCACACTTGAATATGAAATCAACTCTAAGTTGGGGTGTTTGCACTTCATACCTGAGCTATTTTAAGATCAAACATCCTTCTTGGACCCTTTGTAAGTCCTCTTCTTGTTTGTTCTTGAGTTTCAAGCATGAAAGTCAAACAAGTTTGACTTTCAGCTTTGACCAGTCAATGGTCAACACAAAGTTCCGTTGAACTTTGCAACGTGAGCGTAATCACGATGGTTATAGTCCCTTCTGACTATACCTACTGATTACCACGTTGACTAGGCATAGTGACGAGTCGTGGCCAAAATGCGTTTTTAAGCGTATTTTGTAACCAAACTACTCTAGGGTATCAAAACCGTTTGTTTTGATATCAAAACCTATTTTCTAACTTAACTAAACATGTTCTAGCATGTTTAGCTCGTCACTTTTAGTTTGGTGCTTGTGTAGAGTCGTAAGTCAAGCGGACTAAACACCCGCTTAGACTTTCGAACTCGACCCGTTTGGTCGATCATTAGGGTCCGACCAAACATGTTTAGTAACCATAGTAGCATAGGGAATAACCTTTCGAGGTTATACCTTATGGTCACCTAGTTTAATGTAGTTGTATGATGAGTAGTCTATATGCCTTAGGTAACTGACCAAAATGCCCTTTTCATGCATAATTGGTAATTAAGCATATGTAACATAAACTTTTGTCACGTAACTGATTATGCAACATATTTAAACATATTTAGGCATATAACACTTGTCATAGGACTAGTTAGATGTCTCGAATGCGCTTTTGCGCGCACGATGCGTTAAAGTAGCGTAAGCTACCTTAATGGGTCGCAACGGGTCGAAAGCACTTAGGTTAGGTTCCGATTTAGGATGTAGGCTTTGTTAAATGATATCACATGAGTTCCAACACTCATTTGGTTTACAAGACCTCATTCTATCCGATCTTCCGATTTAGGTGTCTATTGTTTGACTAGTGATTCGATTACTAGGTGCTGTTTGATTTCTCTGGTTTGCTCGAGTTTGTTGAAGTTCTATTGATTGAGGATACTTTGCACTCCACGTGAGTACATAGTTTCCCCTATTTTACTGTTTTCAATTGTTTTGGGGTGATTCATATGTGCTAAATGTTTTCAAGGTTTTAGCGATGGTTTTCAAAACGATTTCCGATATTATAACGATGATTTCAAAAACGATTAAGATGGTTTATACTAAACTAATAACGATTTAAATAAAGTGAATAAACTAGTTGGTTGTAATTACATAACGAATGGCATTCATTAGCATTGATCAAGCCGACCAGTATTAGGTTATGGTACCATAGGATCTGACAAATCCCATTATCGTATTGCACCCATGGTTATGTATGGGTTAGGTGGGTAATGACTGAATCTGAATGTTAATTTACCCTTTGGTGGTTTATTAATGCGAGAGCGAGATAGTCGAGTTACGAAGGTTTGAATGTTATTAGCGAGGCGACCACAAATAGTTTTCACACTTAAAACGAGGATGATTTAAACGATTTGAACGAAATAATGATTTGGGAACGATTCATACAAGATTAAACGAGTTGGATAAACGATTGGTTTTTGGTTAAGTGTTTAGATAACGGGACAGGGGTAATTTGGTGAAAACATGGTAGATACGCCACTGGTACTTCTTATATATAAGTGTTTTCAACATATTACATACCGTGGCGTTATTTAGTTCACTTGGGTAAAAGATTTTGGAACGATGTCACACAAACGAGGTTTTCGAAATGATATAAACCATACGAGTTTTATTAACGAGATTTATTAACGAGTTTTATTAACGATTTAATACGAGATGTTTTACAATTTGCTTTACTAAAACAAATGTTTTTGGGTGAAGAATCATGGCTACGAGGTTTTATAAACTATAACCCGCTTGATTTGAGTTGGTTAATTAAGTTGCAATATTATACTCTTTTCAAAACAAGGTTTTTAACAAAGTATTGCAACATTTAAACTAGCCATGAATCCAACACTCCTATAAAACCTATGTACTCGCCAGCATTTCTTTGCTGACTTTGTTTTTACATATGTTTTAGGTGTTGATGCTTGATGATGATTACTAGGATGCATGAGTCACATAGGATCTGGACGAGGCCTTAGTGACATAATAACAATATTAGTCGATATGTAACTTGTTTGTTTTGTGTTAAGACAATGTTAATGTTTAATATTATCAATAAAACGAAACACTTTTTGTATCCATGGTTATGAAACGATAATTCTACCACGACACTCCCCGAGGTTTCCGCCGCGGTTTTGTTGTTTTAACGCGGTCGGGGTGTGACACTGTATGGCCGAAAGTGCCGATCGCCCTTATGTTGGGCAGACGCTGGAGATAAACGTATGGTTGGTCCTGAACTTGTACAAGAGACAACCGACAAGATTATGCAGATCCGAGAGAGCATTAAGGCGGCTCAAGATCGACAAAAGAGCTACGCTGATCAAAGACGAAAACCATTAGAATTCGAGGTCGGAGACAAAGTTTTGTTAAAAGTCTCACCTTGGAAGGGCGTAGTAAGATTTGGAAAGCGTGGAAAGCTGAATCCACATTACATCGGGCCATTCAGAATCTTAGAAAGAATTGTTACCGTGGCATACAAGTTGGAATTACCAGAAGAACTTAATGGAGTACATGATACGTTCCATGTATCCAACCTCAAGAAGAGTCCAACACAAGAAGACGTGATCATCCCTGCGGATGAAGTACATATTGATGACGCCCTCCGATTTACAGAACAACCCATTGAGGTTACAGACTGGAAAGTCAACAAGACCAGGAGGAACACTGTTAAACTTGTCAAAGTACGTTGGAACTCTAAGCACGGACCCGAGTACACGTTGGAACGTGAAGACCAGTTTAAAGAAAAGTATCCCCACCTATTCAAGAAGACTCCTACGAGAGTTAGTTCAGCCTGAATTTCGGGACGAAATTCTTTTAACGGGGGGAGACTGTGACAACTGGCACCAAACCGGTAATTTCCGTACACTTTAATTGTTATTTAATGACTGCAATTATGTGCTTAAATGTCAACACTGTCTGATTACATACAATACAAGTGAATTCATGCACGTTGTATACTACAAAATATTGCTTTATGCATAAACGAGAGCGTTGCGTCAGAAATACTAGTAAACTCACCGGTAAGACACTTTGTGTCAACAAAACTGCAGAAAGCAGTCAGACAATAAAATTGGAGCCTAGGTGTAGGTCCAACAACAAGAATACATTAAAACCCAAGAGTACATACAAGGGTTTAATATATAGACATTACGGAAGCTAAAATAAGCACTAAAACGCACCCGAAACGCACTTTAAGTGCAGAATTTCACTAAATTCAGCTCAAATCAGCTTTTTAAACTCAAAATATTATGCAGAAATTACGTTTTATCATCCAGAATACTTCCCTAAGTGTCGGGAATTGAAAGGGGTACAAAAAGATACTTAAAAGACACTAAAAGGTGTAATTTAGCACTTTAACGAATCGGTATCTAACCGAACAACCGGACATTACCCGGAACACCAAAATAATGCTAGAAGCATTGTTTTTATTTTTCTAAGCTAGTTAGGGTCCCCGAACACCCTAACACACTATACATTCCATAACACACATAAACGACTAATTATTTCACTAATCTTCTAACTAGTTTAGTTATCCACCATTACAACTCAACTAGAAACAAACCCCCCCCCCCCCCCCCTAAACCGGTTATGGAAGTAGGGGACATCCCCATGATTTTATTTAGTTGTTTATTGGATTTGATTAGTACTTAAGGGGGGCATAAGACCTAGTGGTTAATGAAATGTTGGAAAGATCTCCTTATAACCCTCTAATTCTTCATTCTTCTTATCATCTTCACAACTTCACAAAAACTTTCTCTCCTCTCTTCCCTTGTGTTCGGCCGAGAGCTCCCACACCCACACTCACTTTCACATTTCAAGTTCCATGCAATCCATGTCTACTCAAAGGTGCTAGGAGCAACACAAGGAAGTTTGAAGCTTTCGGAAGTTGAAGGACCTTCTTAGTTTGCTATTAACCATCACTTTTCTTGTCTTGAACATCCCTAGCCTTGAGCTAGTGGTAAGAACTTTGATCTTGCTATTTTACATCTATTCTAAGTGGTTAATGATGAATCATGTTCAAAAACATCAAGAACACTAATGAATCATAAGAAGTAAGCTTGAGCATAAGCTTTAAATATGAAGAAAACTTGATGTACATGAGTTGTTATGATTGTGGGTTATTTTTTGTTGGTAGAAATGATGTAGATCATCATACAATCTTGCTAGATCATGATTAAAAACATAATCTAGCAAGATAAGGGGGATGAACATGTTAAAGGTTATGAATCATCCACAAAAGATCATGAACTTAAAAGAACACTATGTTTTCCTAAAAATAAAGATCAAAGTAGGATGATAAACATGTAGATCTAAAGATCCATGAGTGGTTTTTCAAAAGAACCAAGTTAAAAATACAAGTTTTATTTAATCTTGGTTCTTAAACAAATAACCCTTATTTTTGGTGGTTAATAAAGTAAAGATACACATGTGTAACAAGAAAAATACAAGAAGAAGTATTTTTAGAAAACATGAACATAAGTTGTAAAGAATCATATTCTTTAAAAATGAAGTTTTTAAAGAAGCAATCACACTTTAAAGGGTAACAAGACTTACTAAACACACTAGTAAGTTACTACACATTTTTATAAATTCTCAAGTTCATGAAATAAAGAAATTAGTATATGTTGTTGATGATTGTTGTTGAAATTGATGGATGATGATTTTAAAAGAAAATAAATACATGTTTTGAAAACATGGGAAACCTCCATTTTTAGGGGAAACTCTGTCAAAATTTCTATAGAATTTTGACACTTAGAAAAATATAAGTTTCGAGAAACTTATTCCCTAAAAATGTGTCTAGAAAATTTTCCAATGTTTCCCCTAATTCTTGTGATAAGAAATGATGATTTCTTCAAGATTAAAAATTTATATTAAGTATGTATATTTTCGAGAAAAATATATATATTTATTGATCACCAAATTTTGTGCTATGTGTATGTAGTATGTATTATACGGAATAGTGTATTAGGACTTGAAAATACACTAAATACTCTTAAGGAGTGAAAATACAAAAATACACATACAACATGCTTAGACACATACAAGAAAATATATTTCGGAAAATATATTTCCTCATAGAATATATTACTTGGACAATCGGGTGCAAAGTGCAAAATACAAGATACTTATATTTATTTTTGAGAAAATAATATAAGTAAGACACATAGTTAAAAATATAAATTATTTTTAACACAAGAATACATATACAAAAGATAGTGACTTGTGCTTGTGCGATACAAGTCTAGTGACTAACGATAAGAAAACGCGTATAGGTCACGACGTTAATTAAGCAAATCCGGTGAAGTTTACGACGCAAGGAACGCAAAGTTGTGAGTTCATGCTCCCCCTTTTCTTTAACTGTTTTCTGTTTTATAACTTCGGGGGTGAAATACATGTACAATGTTTATAAATGGTATGATACAAAAACAAGAAGCACTCTTGGTGAGAACGAGTACCAAGTATGATGCGTTTTAAGAATACAAAAATACAAGAAGCACTCTTGGTGAGAACGAGTACCAAGTATGATGCGTTTTGAGGAATGATACGAGAAATCGTGTCACGAATAGGGCACCATAAGCACCATTAATCAACAATATACCTAGACCGCAGAACAAAAGGTTAGATCTAACGGGTGTCGGGCAGCCACACTCTTGGTGAGAACGAGTACCAAGCAGTGCTTTTGTGTCTCAGAATATGCCAACTAGAAAATGCCTAAGGTTTGGTGACTTCCTATGTCTTGTCATATGTTAATGGCCTTGCAACCCATTAACAACCCTAATACATACAGGAATACTTTATTTATACAAGAATCATACCACAAGAATACTTGATTGATACATGAAAACTTGATTTTGCATGAGTACGTGGTGTACACAAGAATATTGGATTTTATACAATATACCAACTGTGTTTTCATACAAAGTATACAAACGTGAAATACAAAAACTGCATGAATTCACACCAACATTATGTTGACGTTTTTCCAAAACTCACATGTATTTCAGGTAACTAGAAGTGGATGTGCGCGCGGCCTTACTCATGCTTGTGGATGTCGCTTATGTTTATCTTTAAATAAAGTTGTAAACTTTTTAAGACAATGTTTTATGCTACCTCGCGATGTAAATGCTAACTTATGTTTTCAAATTATGAAATGTTTGGTATTTGAAGATATTTTTACGAGCATGTAGTATGTTTACCTTTCGTATGCAATGAGAACCTTTCATGATCACACCTCGTGCTTCTGCCGCAGAAAGGGGTGTGACATAAACCCTTAAGGTATAGCTCGATACGCTTGATAGGAGTATCCACCATAGTAGGACACAAGATAGCCAGCTCGTTCGATCTCTTCGTGTATGCCTCGATTTCTGACCCTGTCATCTTCAAATTGAAAAACTCCACCTCCAGCTTGTGGATGTCGTCACGACTACAATACTCTTCTTTGATCAAATCTTTGAAGTCGTTCCATGGGGTGGCATTAGCAACCGCCAGCCCTAGCAGTTGAACCTGGGCTTTCCACCAGGTGAGTGCGGCACCTTCGAGTGTTCCAGTAGCAAATTTCACCCTATGAGCTTCCGGGCATTCACACATTTCAAAAACAGACTTGATCTTCTCGAACCAGTGAAGAAGACCTATAGCTCCTTCTGTGCCGCTGAAGGTACTAGGTCGACAATCCATGAATGTTTTGAACGTACACACGGGATGCTGAGCATGTTGACCTCATGCCTGAGCGGCTGCGAGTGCTGTGGAAACTTGTTCATTGATTAGAGCCGTTAGCTGGGCTTGAGTTAGGATACGTCCACTCATGATCTTCACAATAAAGAGAGCATAGGTGAGAAAAGTGTCGTGATAATGCATATGTGTGGAGTAACAGAAGAGAGTAAGCACACAATGGGTTTCTAACAATAGTTGCTACGTTAACTAAGCATACCATAAACAACGCTTTAAGCAAACTAATAGATATGAAAAATAAACATAAACCATATCACCTATAGTGTTGAGTCTTGCACGTGGAGCGAAGCGTCGTTGTGGATCGTTGAGCACTGTACAGGTTATAGTCTGGTTTTATCAAAAATCTTTTCCCTTTTTAAAACCAAGTTCCCTATAACCAATGGCTCTGATACCAATCTGTCACACCCCCAAAATCCACAAGCGGAGTATCACCGCATGGAGGCGTGACTGACCAGGATCAAGCCACCAATCATATTGAACAATGTATTTAAAGTAAATAAAACCAAACCACACAATATAATTGGTGTTCAAAATCAAGTTAACCAAGTTCAAGTTAAACAGCGGAAGCAATAAAGGTAAAACCAAAACATAAGTTCAATAAGTTTAAATGATAACATGGCACACAACGGTCCATGTCCCACAATGACTCCTCCTGCTCGTGCAAGCTCCATAAATACCTAACGACCTGCAAGGCATGTAACAACGAGTCAACAACAAAGTTGAGCGAGTTCACAGTTGGTTTTCATTGTTAAGTTGTTTCTAAAACCATGAGTTTAGTTGTAAGTCATAAGTTAACCAGTTTACCCTATTTCCCAAACATATCCATAATCAGTGGGGGCTTCCCCATGTGAACCACTAGACCCGTTTACCATATCGAGCACTGACTAAAGTAAGTTGGTGCCCTGACGTCAATGTCTATCATCATTGACTAGTGCCCAGATCCATTAGTTCACGCCCGTCATCTGCGGCACAGTGTGAGGCTTGTCAAACCTAAATAGCGCTATCTAACTAATGACCCGCTCGCCATTGGCCCGGCGATTAAGTCGATATAAAATGAGGGACTTCATGATAGAGATTTTTGGTCTAGTATCCGTGTTGTCACCCTTCAATAAAGAGGGTGTGTACGAAATCCCCAAACCAGGAGATTATGCAGGTTCAAATCAAATCCTTATCGCATGTTGTCACCCTTCAATAAAGAGGGTGTGTTCGTGTTCTAAACCAGGAGATCACACAGTTTCAGTTTAAATCCTTTACCCGTTCCCAACCCTTGGGAATCCCATGCCTTGTGGAAAGTGTGAACTCACCTTTGATTAGCTCGGCAGATTAGTTTAAGTGTATGAAATCTAGAGTGACCGACCACACCCTATAATAGTTACCATGCAAGTCAGGTTCGCACTCGGGTAATACACGTATTACTCTACACGTATTCTATCATCATATTATACTTCTATCCACAATATATAATATTTACACAATTTGTAGCACATTAATTCGAACAGTTAGAACAGAATAGAGTAGTTATTGCGAAAAAAATTTCTAAATTTTAACCCCTTTAGTTCATGTTTCAAAATCATATAAAAAAATAAAAGAAAGAATACGCATTGACCTGTTTCATGCAACAACAATTACTTTTTATTTAATAATCAATCTAGTCATAGAATCATGTTTGGAAACCCGCATATAACCATACTGGCGCTTGGTATCACCTTCACTCATACATACACTTTTATACACATACATTGAGTAGCCTATATATTTATGTATATATATTCTTATACATATATGTACAACAAATCAAACCAATGTACCTATTCATCACATGCACACACAACTTATAAATTAAAAATCAACGCGCATGATCGCATACGAGTTCATGTTCTTGGAATGGAATCGAATCGGAACTTCCATCATGAACATGTATCAATGTACACATATGGCTATCAATAGTTGCATAAAATCACTTAATTTTGGACACATAGACATTCATAGTTTGATCACATACGCTCGACATCGTTACCCCGTTTCGTGCCTACACTTACGGCATTGTTAAATTTATAATCAGATCAACAAATTTATGAATCACGTTCAGATCATAATATTCATACATGTTATCGCATAAACCCTTCATACATACTGTTACATATGCATCGCATAAACCCTTCATACATATGAATCACGTTCAGATTATAATGTTCCTACATGTCATCGCATACATATAGTTTCATACTCTTCCCACCTACTATTACATATGCATGCATACTCACTAAATAATTTTCACAAAAACAATCTCATATAAGCATGGTTCATATTTCTCATAACCTACCAATCCATTGCTGTTTATATACAAACATAATCATATTGATCCACACACAGTTTCATGATTTTCAACTTTGTTGGTGTTCATCTATACACACAGATTTCGCACACCCATAAATAATTAACCAGGGAATTATGTGAACATTAACTACAACTCGAACCGAAACCGTGACGAATCTTATAACTAGAATTACGAGCGAGTGGGGGAGTAGAGGATCTTACCGGTGTTTGGCGGAGACTGAACTCGCCGGAGAAGACGATGGTGGTGGCCGGTTCGTCGTAGGATCTCGAGTGAGAAGAGAAGAGTTGCGACAGTGAGGGGGGGGGTCTTCTTGCTGTCGTAGGGTTTGGGTTCTTGTGAATCATTATGCGATATATATAACAATTCACGTAATTGATGGCTGAACAAAACAAAGAAGTCGGTGGTTGCATTAAGGGAGTGTGGGCTGATTTGGGCCGTAGCATGTGGGGGGGGGGGGGGTCGGTTTGGGTTTGATAAAGAACGCACAAAAAGAGGAAAACATCACACAATTTTCATACAACCACAACTATTATTATTATTATTATTATTATTATTATTATTATTATAGTTCGGCCTAATAAGCTTCGGATTACACGGGTGGGTTAGATCGACAAGTGAGACATGCACGTTGGTTCAAACGGTTCGGGTTGATACAACACTGTAAGGATTCGGTTAATTCACCAGATTAAATAAGCATAAAATTTGATTTATAAAAACGAAATAGATGGGTTTTTACCTCGAAGTTACGGATTGTCACAGAAATCGACAAGGGTATAAGCCTACTCATTTTGAGTTCTCCCTATGTCCTCACATGCCTTAATGTCCTTGTAAAACATTTATTTGGTATGTTCATACACGCTTTTCATACCTGTTTTCAAAGGAGTCTCTCAATGGTTTACAAGTTTACCAGTACTCACACAAAACGCATGAACTCGCTCAACTTTTGATGATGTTTTCCAAAATTACATGTATTTCAGGTAACAAGTTGGATTTTGGGCGCGGGTGTTGTTTCTAGAAGTAAATTCCAAGTTTAAGATGTCATCCACTTTTGTTGAATTGTATCTTAGTCGAAGGTTGTGTTGTTGAAACTTAAATAACTGGTATTTGTAATACTTTCACTTAATGAATGAATGAACATGGTTTTGATCATGTAGTTGTTTATTACGATTGAATGCAATGATATTAAACCAGTCACACATCATACGTTGGTATCAGAGCTTCGATTGTAGTGAACTAGGATTCCTTCTCGAGTCTAGACTACAATCACTAGAACTCTCTCACAAAAATATTTTTACAAAAAAAGGGTTTTTCATTGCATTCACGTAAGCGTCAAGATCCATGAGTCAAACATTTTTCAATGAAGAGACAAGGCAAGGACATTAGTAGGGAGGAGAATACCCCAAAATAAGGTGCCAACTAACGCATAGTCTACACGAGTTAGACTTGCCAAAGAAAAAATGACCCCCCAAAGGATAAACAAGAGTTATATGTGATACGATGCATCGAATTGCCCGTTTATGCTAAGTAACATATTTGTTTATTGATATATACATACGAATAAGTGTACGGAATAATTATTGATGTGAATAAGATACCTTCGACTCTGAATCCTATTATTGTTCTTACTCACACGATGAAGCTATCTGCCTCGTGTTCATTGCAAAGCTCATGGCTGGAGTGATTACCAAACAAGATTCTGAGCTTGCTTCCGTAGGATATGGCTGCTCTTCCCTCTCGATCATGAAGGTGCCTGACTACGGTAGTGACGGCGAGGCAGAGGCACCAACCTTGAACAACTTCTTAATCAGCAGGACGAGGTCCCTGTGGATTTTGTGAAGCGAGATTGACGACACACCTGACCAGACAAGGAAGATGAAGTATTCATCTTGAAGGTGCCCCTCCAACTACTAGGAATTCTCCTTATTACTATTTCGTTTAATCATCGTGCCTATTCGTGTGTAACGATAACGAGTGTTAGCGCCTGGACCACCGCAATGGTCCTTTCCATGTCAGAGGTATAAGGACAGTAGTGTCCCCTCCTTGGTTGATCATCTGATTGGACAAGGGAAAATTGGGGTAACTGTGCAAGACAATTTATTATTACGGGGGCCCACGTAATAACAACTTGTAGTGCATGGAAATCCTGGTGGACTCTGCGGGTCAGGTTAATGATCACCATCCCTCCAAAAATAATTTGTAGGTGTTCACACCTTCATCTGGTGGAACAATGCATAGACCATTACTTTAGCACTTTATAAAGTAGGAAACCTGTCTTTGCCTACTTAGTGTCTGACACTTCTACCCGTGTACGTGACGTTTGAGAACCGGTATTTAAGCAAGTGAAGATGGATAACATTCGAAAAGATTAAGTGACGTTTCACTCTCTATCACCCCTACGTGAACAACCCCCCATCTCAGGGAAAGTATACCCGTCTTGTAAAGCTATGTAGAAGGAAAACAACTACCATTTTATGAAACTTGTATGACCAAGGCGATGTAGCCTCGAGTTCATTTTATTTTTTCCATTACAACCAATAAGCCAAATTACCACGCCTATGTGAAGGATCAGTAATAATTTCCTCGCTCATACATTGTTGATTATATATGCATGTGATATTGGGTGATTACATGTTTGCTTGTGGTAATATGTACCTCGTAGACAATTACGGAATGTTGTCTAACCTACTCCCTACCATTTTGACAGACGGAAACGCCGCCCAGACGTGACACGGACACCATTACGTTAATTGAGGCAGAACTCAATGAGCGCATTTCCCAAGCTATAGCGCAGCATGAAGCCCTCCGCTCTGAACGCAGCGGTGGCACTTTTGGAATTAACCCTCCAACTGGCTGCACTTATAAACAGTTCCTGGACTGCAAGCCATTAAACTTTGATGGCACAGGAGGTGCCGTTGCATTTGTTTGTTGGGCAGAAAAGACTGACTCCGTTCTGAGAATGAGTAACTGTTCGCCCCAACGGAGTGTTACCTTTATCTCAGGGTTGTTTTTAGATGGCGCACTCTCCGGGTGGAACCTTCAGGTTCAGACCCTTGGTGAAGATGCTGCTCATGCACTGAGCTGGGACGAGCTCAAGGAAATGATGGAGAAGAAATACTGTTCTAGGGCTGAAATCCAGAAGCTTGAGGTGGAGTTCTGGAATTTGAAAATGGACGGGCCGAAGATTTCTGAGTACGTCCAGTGATTTCACGACTTGTCTAGGGTCGTTCCCTACTTAGTCAAGCTGGAATTCAAGATGATTGAGCCATTCATTTGGGGACTTGCACCTCAAATTAGGAGCATGGTTACTACCTCAAAGCCCCCAACCATCGCAGAGGCTATCGATTTGAGTGTCACTCTTACTTAAGAAGCTCTATGTATGGGAAAATTTTCGGAATCTGAGGATAGCAAGAAAGAGACTCATGTGGAGTCATCAGGCAACAAGAAGAGGAAGTCTTCAAACCTAGAGATAGGCACCCAAGTCAGCTATGGAAGCTCTAAAGCAAACAAGAGAAAGGAAGTGAACCCGCCACGTGGCAGGAAAGCTTATGGAGCCGCTAATAAGGCTGGTGGTAAGGTTTACTTGGGGACTAAGCCGAGGTGCGAGGAATGCAAATTTTACCCTGAAGGTCGATGTCTGAGGCCTAAGTGTGGAAAGCGTGGAAAAGAAGGGCACAGCAAGGATGCCTGTTGGGCGAAGGATCCAGACGAAAGAGATATTGGGAAAATTCCAGGCTGCTACAGGTGTGGTGAAGCAGGGCACTTTAGGAAAGATTGCCCTAGGAAGAACCAAGCTAGGAAGGGTCTTCACGATCGGAGCTCGTGAAGAATGCCAGGACTCAGATGCGGTTACGGGTACGTTCCCTATTAACCAACCTTATGCATCCATTTCTGATTAATACTGGCATCAACTTTAATCTCGTATCCTTAGAACTTAAGAACTACTTGGCCTAGTTTCAAGTAGAATAGACGTCCCCTATTCTTTAGAATTGGCGAATGGAAGGTTAGTTAAGCGAAAGATTAAGTACTATATTTTGGAAACTTAAGAAACTAAGAAGCCTTTCCTGAAGATTTTCCAGGAATACCCCCCTCCCCCACAACGACACGAGAAGTTTAGGATGAACCTTGTGCCAGGAGCGGCACCAGTGATAAGATGTCGCCTTACCAACTAGTTTCGTCCGAGATACAAGAGCCTCTGATGCAGCTGTGAGAGCTGAGGAAATCTACCAGGTCGCGTTTCTCACCTTGGGAAGCCCCAGTGTTATTCGTCAGGAAACAGGACAACAATTTTTTCACGCGTATATAGCCTAATCTGAGAGGAACTCAGAGGGAATAATGAGGGAGAAAAGTATTACGCATGGGATTACAGGGAGATAGACAACTAACCAACAAGAATCGGTACCCCTTACCGAGAACCGATGACTTGTCAACCAACTACAAGGTCCTAGCTACTACTTCAAGATGGAACTAAGGACATGGTGCCCTCAGTTAAGGACACAAGAAGAAAGTTGACAGTTTCCACTTTACATCAATTCCAGAGAATTGGATATCAAGGATCGGTATCCTTTGCCAAGGATTGATGACATGAACAGACAAATTGTAAGGTCCTAGTTACCACTCAAAGATCGACTTGAGGACAGGGTGTCCTCAACTGTGAATACAAGAAGGAAATATCCCTAAAACGACCTTTAGGACTCACTTCGAGCATTACGAGTTCCTTGTCGTACCATTTGGCTTAACACATGCATCGACAATATTCATGGACCTCATGAATCGAACGTGTAAGCCATACCGGGATAGATCACAATTATATTTATTGACTACATTCTTATATGCCCAACGACCAAGGAAGGTCGTGAGCAACATCTGCAATTTATCTTGCAACTCTTGGAGAAAGAATAGTTATGTGCTAAGATGTCGAAAAGCGGATTTCGAAATCGTGAGGTAAGAACTTTAGGATACATGGTGGATAAGAACGAGATTCATGCCAACCCTGCAATCAAGAGCTAAGGAGTTAGAGTTGCAATTATGTGACGCTTCTCAACAAAGTCTCGATTGCGCGTCGATGCAACGAGACCACGGCATTGCATACGCATCACGTTGATTAAAGGATCATGAGAAAAAACCTTGATCTAGATACAGTAATTGCGCACCGCAAATTTGACGTCATTACCTGTAAGAAAACGCTGCACGACCTTTACTGATCACAAGGGTTGCAGCACACCGTTGATCGTAAAAACTTAAATATTAACGAAGATGGACTGAGCTACTGAATGATACAGACTGTATGGACATGTTACGTGCTTGTGTGATGAACTTTGATGAAAAGTTGGAACACTCACTTGCACTTAGTGGAGTTGTGACAACCCTCATAATTACATGTATCCGTACGATTAATTAATATTAAATTGTGCTTATTGATTGTGCAGAAAATTGACTTACTGGTCCTGAATATTTTCCTAAGTGTTGAGAATTAAAAGTAATACAAAAACTTACATAAAGGACACTATACGGAACAACTTAGCACTTCAAAGAACCGGTATCTAACCGAACAACCGGACATTGCCCGGGACACCAAAATATTGCTAGAAACATTATTTGATTATTTTTGGACTAGTTATGGTCCCCGAATACCCCAACACATTATATAATGTACCATACACATAATACACTAGATATTACACTTAACCTCCTAAATATTTACCCACTATCAATCAAATATTACAAATAACCCCCCCCCCCCCATCATTATTTACGGCCCATAAGTTGGACCCCACCACCAAGATTTGTTCCTATATTTTATTAGATTACTTGCTTGATATCTTTGTCAAGATATTGAAGGAGATCTTATAAGTATGGTGCCATGGATTGCAAGATCTTTCACTCTCACTTCAACACACAAACTCACCCAACTCCCTCAACATCTCTCTCTCCCTCTCAGCCCTCCCTTGTGCCGCCACCACCACCACCTTGCAACCACCATCATTCCATTTTCAAGCTCAATCCAAGTACTAGAAGGTGTCTTGTGAAGATTGAAGCTTGAAGAACTTTCATCCATTACTTTTATCATCCACTTTCATCACCTTTTCTCTAGTGATCTTCCCTAGCTTAAAGCTAGTTATAAGTTCTTGATTAACTCTTGTTTACTTCATGTTTTAGTGGTTAAAGATTGTATTATGATAAAATAACTAGAACACTAAAAGACTTGAATCTTGAATCATGAGATGAAATATGATGATATGATGATATATTGTTAGGTTGATGCTGTTTAGTAGATGGATGAAGATTACATGTTGATTTCTAGTTATATGATAATTGATCATCATATGGAACTTTATTAGAAAGCATGGTGATCGTATGTGCGCATTTTAGTGGCATTTAAGCTATAAAAAGCATGCTGAGTAACATTTACAGCCAACTTCAGTTGGCTGTAAACGAACCGTTATAAATTGAAAAATTGATTTTCTGAAGTCTAAATTATGTATTTTCAAAAAAACAAATAAAATGGCACTAGAATCAGATTTTTTTCGAGGTCGTTTACTATTTCTAAAGGTCCGTTTTGTACAACAGCAAAAGTTGCGTTTTTATTGCTTAAAATGTGTGTAATGTTCTTCGTCATAACTTGAAATCTGTGTAGAATTAGCTCATGAAATTTGTACTGTAGATGACCACTGATGTCATTGTAATGTTCCAACTAGAATTTCATCAATCGGACTTATGATGAATTTTAAATGAATTATTCCGTGGACTGCAGTCAGAAAGTGATGAATCTGATTGCAGTCCGATAAATGATTTTTTATAAAATATTGGTAATGAATTGGATCCTGATATTTTTACACAGTAATATATATATTGTTTGAAACATTCTGTAAAAGTCTTGGAATTTTTGGAGTAAGTTAACTATTTTATTAAAATACCCGAAAACAGTCCAGTTTTGGATGTTCAAGCTGAAACAATATAACTAGTGATTTGCATGTCTAAATGTCGGTTATGTTATCCGATAATGATCTAACGTGTTATATGTCAATGAAAGTGTTATGTGTAATATCGAATGCTTGCTCTTGAGTAGCTATAAGTGGAATGTTTATATGGGCGTGAACTATTAAAATGAGTGCATGTTATGTAGTAGATACGTGTAGGAACTTTGTGCTCTATTTGAAACCTCTAAATGACAAACTGGTAATCATATTAGGACGTGATTGACCGAACTTGACTGTTAGCTATTTTTGAGAGTCAAACCGAGCAACCAAAGGTGAGTTCACACTCTTTCTAAGGCATGGGATTCCCGGTGGTTGGGAATGGGTTAAAGAACTAAAACGGAACCTGCATATCCTCCTTGGGTAGGATATGTACCGCCATCCTCCATGGGTAGGATGCCAATATTAATCCTGCGTATTCTCCTTGGGTAGAATACGTACGTTCGTCCTCTTTGGGTAGGATAACAATCTTAAACTACTAGCCGAAACTCTATCACCTAAGTCCCTCATTTTATATCGACTTAATCGCCGAGGCCGATGGCGAGCGGGTCATTAGTTAACAGCGCTATTAGGTTTGACAAACCTCACACCGTGCCGGTAGGACGGGCGTGTACTAATGGATCATGGCAAACAGTCAATGATGATAGACATTGAATTAGGGCATAACTTACTTTCGTCAGTAGTCGATATGGTAACGGTCTAGTGGTTCACATGGGGTAGCCCCCACTAATTATGGATATGGTTTGGGGAAAAACAAAGATACTGGTTAACTCCTGGTTTATGAAACAACATATGGTTTCCAAAACAAACTCTTAAAACTAAACAACCAACTATGAACTCGCTCAACTTTGTTGTTGACTCCTTGTTACATGCCTTGCAGGTCGTTTGATGCTTATGGAGCTTGCACAGGGAGGAGTGGTCGTTGTGGGACATGGACTGTTGAGTCTCATGTCGAACTTTTAAACTTGATGAACTTATTACTTATGTTTGGGTTTTATATTTTATGCTTCCGCTGATAACTTAAAGTTGGTTACTTTCTTTTGGACACCAATTATATTGTGGCTGGTTTTATTTACTTAATTACATTGTTCAATATGATTGGTGGCTTGATCCTGGTCATGTCACGCCTCCAAGCGGTGATACTCCGCTTATGGATTTTGGGGGTGTGATAGATTGGTATCAGAGCCATTGGTTATAGTGAACTTGGTTTTAAAAAGGGAAAAGCTTTTTGACAAAACCAGACTATACCCTGTACAGTGCTCAACGATCCACAACGACGCTTCGCTCCACGTGCAAGACTCGACACAATAGGTGGTATGATTTATGTTTATATTGTCTGTTTGATAGTTCACATAGTGCATTAGTTAATGTGATAACTGCTATTTGAACCATGTGTGCTTACCCTCTTCTGTCATCCCACGCTTACGCACTTTCGCGGCACTTTTCTCACTTACGTTGCTTCGTTATGAAGATCATGAGTGGACGTTTGAACTTGACTCAAGCCCAGCTGACGTCTCTAATCAGCGAACGAGTGGCCGAGGCACTCGCAGCTGTCCCTGCAGGAGGTATAATATAACCTGCCATATCAACCCATCTTAGGACATTTAGATCCTACCCTCGCGAACCAACTCTTGTACTTAACCTTGTCTTTTATTCTCGCGCCATAGGCCAACATGCTCAGCCTCCCGTATGTACGTTCAAAACATTCATGGATTGCCGACCTAGTACTTTCAGCGGCACAGAAGGAGCTGTAGGTCTTCTTCACTGGTTCGAGAAGATTGAGTCCGTTTTTGAGATGTGTGAATGCCCTGAAGCTCGTAGGGTGAAATTTGCTACCGGAACACTCGAAGGTGCTGCGTTAACCTGGCGGTTGCTAATGCCACCCCATGGAATGACTTCAAGGATTTGATCAAAGAAGAGTACTGTAGTCGTGACGACATCCACAAGCTAGAGGTGGAGTTTTTCAATTTGAAGATGACGGGGTCTGAAATCGAGGCATATACAAAGAGATCGAACGAATTAGCTATCTTGTGTCCTACTATGGTGGATCCTCCTATCAAGCGTATCGAGCTGTACCTTAAGGGTTTAGTGCCAGAAATTCAGAGCCACGTGACCTCAGCTAATCTTGGCACCATTCAGCAAATCATCCGGTTGGCTCATCGTCTCACTGATCAGGCAGTTGAGCAGAACAAGCTGCCCATGCGTATTAGCGCTACTACTACTTCTGATGCTCCCAGTGATAACAAGCGCAAGTAGGATGGAAATTCGGGCAAGGGTTCTACTTCAGTTCAGTCTCAGTCCCAGCAGCGAAAGACAGATGAGTACAGGAGCCCCAGTCAGCAGTCTTCTGGGAATCAAGGTCAGGGTGGATACAGGGGAAATCACCCTAAGTGCAATCGATGTAATTTGCACCACAGCGGGCCGTGCAACAAGGGTCGTTGTCAGAGATGTAACAAGATGGGTCATGAAGCCAAGGATTAAAGGAGCTCACATCCTGCGAATCAGAATCGTCAACAGCAGCCACAAGCTCCACAGAATCAGCAGCAACAACAGCAGGGTAACAGGGGATGTTATCAGTGTGGTGCAGAAGGTCACTTCAAGAGAAACTACCCCCAGTTGAACCAGAAACAGAACAACAACAATAATCAGGGGAACAAAAACAATAATGGGGGAAACAATGATGGCAATGGAGCCAGGGGACGTGTTTTCGTGCTGGGTCAGGGTGATGCAAGGAACGATCCCAACGTGGTGATGGGTAAGTTTCTTCTGGATGATTTCTTTGTTACTGTTTTATTCGATTCGGGTGCCGATACTAGTTATGTGTCCTTAAAAGTTAGTCAAATGCTTAAGCGCACCCCAACACTTTTGACTACCAAACACATGGTAGAGCTAGCAAACGGTAAAAGTTTAGAGGCCACACACATAGTTAAGGGTTGTAATCTTGTTCCTGCTGATCAGACCTTTTCTATCGACCTCATTCCTATCGTTCTGGGTAGTTTCGATGTTGTTGTTGGGATGGATTGGTTATCTCATCAGCAAGCGGAAATTCTTTGCAACGAGAAGATTTTCCGCATCCCTTGTTCTGGGGAAGAGCCCCTCGTGATTCGTGGCGACAAGAGTGGTGCTGTTGTGGGCATCATCTCTTTCCTTAAGGCCCAGAAGTGGTTGCGAAAGGGCCACACTGCTATTCTAGCCCTCGTTTCTAATACATCTTCGAAGGAAAAGAAGATAGAAGACATTCCTATTGTACGCGACTTTCCTGAGGTATTTCCTGAGGAATTACCTCGTCTCCCGCCTCATCGACAAGTAAAGTTTCAAATCGAGCTAGCTCCTGGAGCAGCACCGATAACTCGTGCACCTTATCACTTAGCTCCATAAGAACTTGAAGAACTGTCCTCGCAACTACAAGAGCTCTTGGACAAGGGTTATATTCGCCCTAGCTCTTCGCCTTGGGGAGCTCCAGTGTTATTTGTGAAGAAGAAAGACGGTACCTTCAGAATGTGTATTGACTACCGCGAACTCAACAAAGTGACTGTGAAGAATCGTTATCCTCTTCCACGCATTGATGACTTATTCGACCAGTTGCAAGGATCGAGTTTCTACTCAAAGATTGACCTAAGGTCAGGTTACCATCAACTGGGAGTCCGAGACGAGGATATCTCTAAAACAACATTCAGGACTCGTTATGGGCATTACGAGTTTCTGGTTATGCCTTTAGGATTGACGAATGCACCTGCGGTCTTCATGGATCTCATGAACCGAGTGTGAAAACCTTACCTGGATAAGTTGGTCATAGTTTTCATCGACGACATCCTGATCTATTCTAAGAGTCAGGAGGAACACGAACGACACCTGAGACTTATTTTGGAACTCCTTCGAACAGAGCAGTTGTATGCAAAATTTTCGAAATGTGACTTCTGGCTTCGCGAAGTCCACTTTCTAGGCCACGTGGTAAACAAGGATGGGATTCATGTGGATCCATCTAAGGTCGACTCGATCAAGAACTGGCCTGCACCCCGTACACCAATAGAAATCCGCCAATTCTTGGGTTTGGCGGGCTACTACAGAAGATTTATCAAGGATTTCTCTAGGATTGTGCAACCTCTCACCTCGCTAACTCAGAAGGGTGTCGCCTATCGATGGGGTGATGCACAGGAAACTGCATTTCAGCACTTAAAGGATAGACTTTGTAGTACACCTATTCTTTCGTTGCCTGAAAGCACAAATGATTATGTGGTTTATTGCGACGCTTCCATCCAAGGACTTGGTTGCGTGTTGATGCAACGTGACAAGGTCATTGCCTACGCATTGTGCCAACTTAAAGTTCACGAAAGGAACTACACTACGCACGACTTGGAACTGGGAGGAGTTGTTTTCGCACTTAAGATATGGAGACATTACCTATACGGTACCAAGTGCACCATTTACACCGATCACAGGAGTCTCGAGCATATCTTCAAGCAAAAGGAGTTAAACATGCGACAATGTCGATGGATCGAGCTCTTGAATGATTATGAATGCGCTATCAAATACCATCCGGGCAAGGCCAATGTGGTGGCCGACGCCCTCAGTCGAAAGGATACTACACCTAAGCGAGTGCGTGCGTTACAACTTACCATCCAATCTAGTCTCCCTACTCAGATACGAGATGCTCAGGTTGAAGCATTGAAAGCAGAGAACATCAGGGCGGAGTCCCTACGAGGATCAAGGAAACGGTTAGAACAAAAGGAAGACGGCGCCTACTATATAAACGGGCGCATCTGGGTTCCACTCTATGGTAATCTACGTGAGCTTGTGATGGATGAGGCACACAAGTCTCGTTATTCAGTACATCCTGGTTCAGATAAGATGTACCACAATCTCAAGACTACGTATTGGTGGCCTAGTATGAAAGCCAACATAGCAACCCATGTCAGTAAATGTTTGACTTGTGCGAGAGTCAAGATTGAATATCAGAAACCATCAGGCCTACTCCAACAACCAGAAATCCCGACATGGAAATGGGAGCAAATTTCCATGGATTTCGTTACTGGCCTGCCTAGATCTCAACGCGGAAATGGCACTATTTGGGTGATAGTGGATCGACTGACCAAGTCTGCACATTTTCTGGCTATCAAGGAAACGGATAAGTTTTCTACTCTAGCAGACGTCTACCTAAAGGAAGTAGTATCAAGGCACGGAGTGCCAACCTCCATCATTTCTGATCGTGACTCACGTTTTACATCCGAGTTGTGGCAAGCTATGCATAAGTCCTTTGGTTCTCGATTATACATGAGCACGGCATATCATCCACAGACGGATGGGCAATCTGAACGCACCATCCAAACCCTTGAAGACATGCTTAGGGCATGTGTAATCGACTTTGGTAATGGCTGGGAAAAACACCTCCCGTTAGTGGAGTTTTCGTATAATAACAGCTACCACACCAGTATCCAGGCCGCTCCATTTGAGGCATTGTATGGACGTAAATGCCGATCACCTCTTTGTTGGGCAGAAGTTGGTGATAGCCAAATCACAGGCCCAGAACTTGTGGTGGACACGACTGAGAAGATTACTCAGATACGACAACGAATGGCGGCAGCTCGTGACCGTCAGAAAAGCTACGCTGATAAGCGCATGAAACCACTCGAGTTCCAGGTTGGGGATCGAGTGCTACTCAAAGTCTCACCTTCGAAAGGTGTAGTTCCTTTTGGCAAACGAGGCAAACTCAATCCGCGTTATGTCGGACCATTCGAAATCATTGAGAAAATTAGCAAAGTCGCTTACAAGCTGAATCTACCGGCAGAACTCAGCGGAGTTCACAATGTTTCCATGTGTTGAATCTGAAGAAGTACCTGTCAGATGAGACCCTCATAGTTCCTCTCAAGGAGCTCACTATCGACGATCAGCTGCGATTCATCGAGGAACCAGTAGAGATTACCGATCGAGATGTTAAGGTTCTCAAGCGTACCAGAATACCTCTTGTTCGAGTTCGTTGGAACTCCCGTCGTGGCCCAGAGTATACCTGGGAACGAGAAGACCAAATGAAACACAAGTATCCCCAGTTGTTTGAGAAAAATGCAACCACTACTGAGGCTGAAGCTACTGCGGAATTTCAGGATGAAATTCCAAACCAATAGGGGGATGATGTGACACCCCAGGAAAACCAGGAAACCACGCAACTTAACTAGCTTCCTCAGTAACCACGTGCTAAATTTCGGGACGAAATTTTCTTAACAGGGGGAGAATGTGACAACCCTCATAATTAAATGTATCCGTATGATTAATTAATATTAAATTATGCTTATTGATTGTGCAGAAAATTGACTTACTGGTCCTGAATATTTTCCTAAGTGTTGAGAATTAAAAGTATTACAAAAAGTTACATAAAAGACACTATACGAAACAACTTAGCACTTCAACGAACCGGTATCTAACCGAACAACCGGACATTACCCGGGACACCAAAAAATTGCTAGAAACATTGTTTAATTATTTTTGGACTAGTTATGGTCCCCGAATACCCCAACACATTATATAATGTACCATACACATAATACACTAGATATTACACTTAACCTCCTAAATATTTACCCACTATCAATCAAATATTACAAATAACCCCCCAATCATTATTTACGGCCCATAAGTTGGACCCCACCACCAAGATTTGTTCCTATATTTTATTAGATTACTTGCTTGATATCTTTGTCAAGATATTGAAGGAGATCTTATAAGTATGGTGCCATGGATTGCAAGATCTTTCACTCTCACTTCAACACTCAAACTCACCCAACTACCTCAACATCTCTCTCTCCCTCTCGGCCCTCCCTTGTGCCACCACCACCACCACCTTACAACCACCATCATTCCATTTTCAAGCTCAATCCAATTACTAGAAGGTGTCTTGTGAAGATTGAAGCTTGAAGAACTTTCATCCATTACTTTTATCATCCACTTTCATCACCTTTTCTCTAGTGATTTTACCTAGCTTAAAGATAGTTGTAAGTTCTTGATTAACTCTTGATTACTTCATGTTTTAGTGGTTAAAGATTGTATTATGATAAAATAACTAGAACACTAAAAGTCTTGATTCTTGAATCTTGAATCGTGAGATGAAATATGATGATATGATGATATATTGTTAGATTGATGTTGTTTAGTAGATGGATGATGATTGCATGTTGATTTCTAGTAATATGATGATTGATCATCATATGGAACTTTATTAGAAAGTATGGTGATCGTGTGTGCGCATTTTAGTGGCATTTAAGCTATAAAAAGCATGCTGAGTAACATTTCCAGCCAACTTCAGTTGGTTGTAAACGGACCGTTATAAATCGAAAAATTGATTTTCTGAAGTCTAAATTATGTATTTTCGAAAAGAAAATCAAATGACACTGGAATCATATTTTTTCGAGGTCGTTTACTATTTTTAAAGGTCCATTTTGTACAGCAGCAAAAGCTGCGTTTTTACTGCATAAAATGTGTGTGATGTTCTTCATCATAACTTAAATCTTTGTAGAATTAGCTCATGAAATTTGTACTGTAGATGACCACTGATGTCTTTGTAATTCTCCAACTGGAATTTCATCAATCGGACTTACGATGAATTTTAAATGAATTATTCCGTTGACTGCAGTCAGAAAGTGATGAATCTAATTGCAGTCCGGTAAATGATTTTTTGTAAAATATTGGTAAAGAATTGGATCCCGATATTTTTACACAGTAATATTTGGATTGTTTAAAATATTTTGTAAAAGTTTGGGAATTTTTGGAGTAAGTTAACTATTTTATTAAAATACCCGAAACAGGCCAGTTTTGGATGTTCAAGCTGAAACAATATAACTAGTGATTTGCATGTCTAAATGTCGGTTATGTTATCCGATAATGATCTAACGTGTTATGTGTCAATGAAAGTGTTATGTGCAATATCGAATGCTTGCTCTTGAGTAGCTATAAGTGGAACGTTTATATGGGCATGAACTATTAAAATGAGTGCATGTTATGTAGTAGATACGTGTAGGAACTTTGTGCTCTATTTGAAACCACTAAATGACTAACTGGTAATCATATTAGGACGTGATTGACCGACCTTGACTGTTAGCTATTTTTTAGATTCAAACCAAGCAACCAAAGGTGAGTTCACACTCTTTCTAAGGCATGGGATTCCCGGTGGTTGGGAATGGTTTAAAGAACTAAAACGGAACCTGCATATCCTCCTTGGGTAGGATATGTACCGCCATCCTCCATGGGTAGGATGCCAATATTAATCCTGCGTATTCTCCTTGGGTAGAATACGTACGTTCGTCCTCCTTGGGTAGGACAACAATCTTAAACTACTAGCCAAAACTCTATCACCTAAGTCCCTCAATTTATATCGACTTAATCGCCGAGGCCGATGGCTAGCTGGTCATTGGTTAATAGCGCTATTAGGTTTGACAAACCTCACACCGTGCCGGTAGGACGGGCGTGTACTAATGGATCATGGCAAACAGTCAATGATGATAGACATTGACTTAGGGCACAACTTACTTTCGTCAGTAGTCGATATGGTAACTGTCTAGTGGTTCACATGGGGTAGCCCCCACTGATTATGGATATGGTTTGGGGAAAAACAAAGATACTGGTTAACTCGTGGTTTATGAAACAACATATGGTTTCCAAAACAAACTCTTAAAACTAAACTACCAACTGTGAACTCGCTCAACTTTGTTGTTGACTCCTTGTTACATGCCTTGCAGGTCGTTAGATGCTTATGGAGCTTGCACAGGGAGGAGTGGTCGTTGTGGGACATGGACTGTTGAGTCTCATGTCGAACTTTTAAACTTTATGAACTTATTACTTATGTTTGGGTTTTATATTTTATGCTTCCGCTGATAACTTAAAGTTGGTTACTTTCTTTTGGACACCAATTATATTGTGGTTGGTTTTATTTACTTAATTACGTTGTTCAATATGATTGGTGGCTTGATCCTGGTCATGTCACGCCTCTAAGCGGTGATACTCCGCTTGTGGATTTTGGGGGTGTGACAGGAGTTTTCCTACAACAGTATTCATCACACCGCTGTTTAAACAGCTTTGTGTGAAGCTTTAGATGGAACATAACAAGTCGATCCCCGTTGTGTTGAACCGAGACCGGAGATAAACAATCTACTGGCCCGAGTTGGTTCAGGAAAAATTAGAGGTAAGATCGTTCAGATATGTGATCATATCAAGACAGCCCGCGGAATACAGAAATATTGCACCGACGAGCGACAGAAATCGCAGGAATTTGAGATAAGAAGTATGGCTTTAATGGGAGCCTCGCCTTGAGAAGGCGTGATGCGATTTGGAAAACGTGGAAGGTTGGACCCCCGGTATATGAGACCTTTCGAGATCCTGGTAGGGATTGGGACCATTGCTCACAAGCTGAAACTTCCAGAAAAAGATCAGTAGTGATCATGACACATTATGTCTAGTCTGTAGAGGAGTCTGACTCAAGGAACAGTCGTTGTTCCCACAAACAAGATTCACGTCAACGACAAACTCCAATTTACTATAGAACCTGTTAAGGATGCGGACTAAGAGTCCACAAAACACGGAGAAGACATAGTTGATTTACTTGTGTATGTTAGAATTCATATCATGACCCAGAGTTACATGGGACCATGAAGACAAATTTTAAACCTAAGTGACCACATTTGATTCACAACTCCCATGCGACCGATGGCATCGCTTGAATTTCGGGACAAAATTCTTTTAACGGGGGTAGTCTGTGACAACTGTCACTTTTCCGTTCATTCCATACACTAATTGAACAATAATCTGTGCTTTAATAACTGAGCATGATCTAGTTTACAAGACAAATGAATTTCTGATTACTGTTATATACATACAATGGCATTTCATGTTGCAAGAATTTTATCATTACTACATGCAACACGATATAGTTCTAATAATGCACAAAACAGAATTGGCACCATTATCAGACAAACTAACAGCACTGATGGGAGTTCAGTACATAGACAGACAGTGTTTTGAGGCCCAGTATGAGCCAGAGACTACGTACTACACTAGTATAGTGAGTAGGGAAGTAAGGACCGCAAAAATGCTTTTCTAGGTGATAGATAAAGTGCCGAAAAGTGCCTAAAACCCACATAAAGTGTGACAACCCTCACTAAACCAGGTATCCGTATGACTTAATTAATAATTAAGTATTGCTTAATTACTGTGCTTGTTCGAATTTACTGATAAACTGCTACTTGATACTGATACATGTACTTACTTGCATCATACTTTACTTACCGTCACTACATTATTTACATGCTGAACCTTAGTGACAAACATGATGCACAAAAGCACAGTAGCACTATAAACGGATAACCTATTTGACATGCTGATAAAGCCAGCATCAGGCAGACACTGCCTCTAAGGCCTGTATGAGCCAGAAATATTTTGCTACACTAGTGGTGAGTGTAGGGATACAAGGGTTGTAGAACTGCGTCTCTAGGAATAAGTTTCAATGACTGGATGTGCCTAAAACATGCTCTAAATACAAAATTCAGCACTTTACATAAACAATTCAGCTTTTAGCTAACTAATAAAGTGCCAAAGCATGAGAAAAATATTACTAGACACTTTCCAAAGTGTCAGAAATAAGTTGTGTCACTAAAAAGGGTATTAACGACACTTTAAAGCTTGTTTAAGCACATTAACGGATTACTATCCAACCGAACAACCGGACTTTACCCGGAACAGGAAATGTTGTTATTTTCATTATTTATCTTTTTCTGAGCCAGTTAGGGCCCCTGAATACCCTAACACTCATTGTAATGCATGACACACCACTAACCGGGTTAAGCACTGAACTAACTTACTTAACCTAACTAAATTACCTAACTACTAGTTGGAAATGGACTAGAACCCCCCCCCCCTCTCTAACCGTCCTCAACTAGAGGGGACACACTTGTCCTATTTGTTGATTATTATATTAAGTGTGCTTAGTATCTAAATGACACAATACCCATTGGTTAAACATGTTGAGATTGTCTATAAGTTCAAGGTTAAACCCACATGATCATTCACACTACACAACTCAACACAAACAACTCTCTCTCTCTCTAAAGAAGCTACGGCCGAACACCCCCTTATGCATCCATCATTTTCGATTTTCCATCATCACATTCCAAGATCATTCTAGCATCAAGGATCGCATATAAGGAGTCTTGGTGCACTCGGAGCTTGAAGGACCTCACTCTCTTGCTTTTATCCACCCTATTTGCGTCTAGATTCTTCCCTAGCCTCGAGCTAGTGGTATGTTACTTAAATCACCTACTCGAACTATTTTGAAGTGGTTAATATGATTTGTAACGGTTAAAACTCGTTAACTTACAAGATGACACACAAAAGTCTACTTAAAACACTAAAAATGGTGGTTAAAAGCACATATGTTGTGTAAAACTTGTAGTATTTGATTTGTGTAGTTATTTGGGCCCGATCTATGTTGTGGTAGCTCGGATCATCATTTAACCCGGATTGGTCATGATCATAGATCATGACATAAGGTTGTTTTGAAAGTAATAAGGGTTAAAGGATGAAACTCTACCACACACATATCATGAACTTGTGTAAAAGCGATTTTGTTGGTGAAATAGTGTTTAAAACTAGTAGATCTACAGATCTACAAGTGGTATTTTCAAAGGACCACGTGTCGAGAGGAAACATACTTTAAAGACGGATCTTACACTAACACGAATGGTTTTTAGAACACACAAGTGTGTAAACACTTGTGTAACACAAAGTTTTGACAAAATAACTATTTTTGAAAAAGATGACGAGAAGTTGTAAAGACGGAACTTCCATAAAAACGAGGTTTTTACAAAATCGGATAGTTTTATATAAAGATCCACTAAAAGTAATGGGATTTACTTCATAGTTTGAATAAATCACAAGTTCATGTATTTTTGCGATTTACATCTATTTTGACTAGTTTGATGGTTTGAACATTGTTTTGATTGAATGATAAAAATGGTTGATTTGATTTATAAAAGAAAATGATATGCTTGAAAGCGTGGCCACCTCCAGTTACAGAGGAAACTCTGGTGAAATTTCTCCAAAAACCTAACACTTAGAAATATTTTCACTATAAGTGTTAGAAATACATTTTGACTTGTTTTCAAAATTATAGATTTCGCCACGACTTATTTACAAAATACCGGAGGTGGGATTTCACAAAATAAAACGTGATACGTATATATATTTAGTATATATTTTTCACAACATCACTTGTATAAGTGTTTATGATTATTTTGTGAACTACGTAAATATTATTTTTAGGGTAAAAATAATATTACTAAGTATTATTTTGGGAAAATCACATGTATTAAAATATAATATTTTTGGGAAGAATATTTATATTTTGGAGTTAGGAATAAAATATATTAAGTGACACTTAATAGTGTAATCCGAAATATACTACGAACACACATGTATTAAAATCCCCCATCCTTGGGAAGGAAAATAACTACCAAGTATATACAGAATGTAAACACGAAATAGTTGCCTAACTATTTCCCAAAAACTTAAACCATAAAGCTAAGGCACGGCCGTCCGTCTAATAGAATTAGTACGTGTAGGTCGTCACACAGCTGTTTGATTTGGAGGCATACTTGGTAGAGACGCACCACGGTGAGTTCATGTCCCCCTTTTCTCTAACTGTTTTCAGTTTTCTTAACTGCGGGGGTGAAATACATGTTACTTTGATTACAAGTACTTTATACATGGTATGGTTAGCGTAAGGAGGTTTACTACTTAGATCATGTGAGTGGGTAGGAGCAATATGAGGCCATTAGTCCTCATAACAGGACCGAGGGACAGGAGCGGTAGATCTATCTGGGTGTAGCGAGCCCAGCCCCAGGCCAAACTAGAAACGGACCTCGGGGTGACTTTGTCCACATACTAATGCCGTGGCGAAATCTGCTAGGTTTGAGTCTCCCTACTTGCACTTCACATATATCAGTGGCCTTGCAAACCATTGGTGATCTCAATTCCCTTATTTGCTACATACCAAGACTATTTTTATACTCACAAAGGTTTACTTACTCACTTACACATGAACTCGCTCAACATTATTGTTGATTTTTCAACTTACATGTATTTCAGGAAATTAAAGGATCTGGCGCAGTATGGCACGTTTTCCCGCTGCACTAGTTACGAGGTCATCCGGGTTTGGGGAATGTGACTCTTTCCTGGACAAGTCACAGTCCTTAAACTGTTTTTATGTCATGTTGATGTTTGTGTTTGTTGAACAATGTCGTTAGGATGTGTTTCCGTTGAGACACTGTTGTTGAATTTGGTTTTTAAAACTTAACTAAATGGATGATCTTGCATGGTTTTATTTCATATAGCTTTGTTATGGTTAAGCTATGGTATTAAGAAGTCACACCAAATTAACCACGCTTCCGCAAAGCCAGGGTGTGACATAAAGTGCAGAATTCTGCATAAATCAGCAAAATTCAGCATTTTAACAAGTTTATTACATGCAAAAATATGACTGAATGGTCCTGAATGCTTTCCTAAGTGTCGGGAATTAAAAGTGTCACAAAAGGGTACATAAAGATCTCTAAACGGAATAATTTGATACTTTAACGAACCGGTATCTAACCGAACAACCGGACATTACCCGAAACACCAAAATTACACTAGAAGCATTGTTTTAGTGCTTCTGAGCTAGTTATGATCCCCGAACATCATAACACCCCACTAAAAATATCTAGTAAATAACACTTGCAACTAACACTTGAAATTGAACCTTAATCTAACTATATGGTTAAAATTTACAATTAGACCCCCCCCCCCCATTTTAGTAATCGGTCACCAAAGGTGGCTCACCCTTGATCTCCACAATCTTGCTAGATATTGCATAATCTCAAATGATTTTGTGAAAGATTATGTTGTGTACTTATCAACATAATACCCAAAGGTTAATAACATTAGATGGTTATAAGATGGATGGAAGCTCTCATTCACACACACACACACTTCACCATCAACTTTCTCCCTCTCCTCCCTCTCCTCTCGACCGTGAACACCCACCACCACCATCATCACTTCCATTTCATTCTCAACCATTTCCAAGTGTACTCAAGGTGTAAGGAGCCATATAAGAAGGTTTGGTGGTCTTGGATCTTGAAGGACCTCTCCCGATTGCTTTTATCCTCCACATTTGTCATCACCATCTCTTGTGTTCATCCCTAGCCTTTGTGCTAGTTGTAAGACTCTCATAATCCTTATTTACTTCATATGTAGTTGGTTAAAAGATGTAGTATGTTGTTAATCACAAGAACACCAAAGAACATAAACATGAATCATGAACATAAGCTTGATATATGATGAAACTATGTTGTTTATTGTATGAATGATACTTGCTTGTTATTTACTTGAGAATATGATGTTGATCATCATAAGGAGCTTTCTAGATTGTGATTAAACACATGATCTAGCAAGAGAGAGGATGATTATGTGATAAAACAAAATGATCATCCTCATGTGTTAAGCATGAACTTGAAGAATAAAGTGATTTCTTGAAAAATAATAAACAAAGTGAGTTAGTAATCTTATGGATCTAAGATTTATGAATCGTTTTCCAAAAGAACCAAGTTCGACATGTGATTTTTAGAAGATCTTGTTTCTTACTTAAATATACACTATTTTTGGTAATAAAACAAGTATAAGAACACTTTGTTTACAAGAAAAATTCAAAAGAATGATTTTTGGAAAAAAAATCATCTAACAAGTTGTAAACACTTAAATCTTTCAAGAATGAGATTTTTAAAGAAATAAACACACTTTAATGGGTAACTAAGTCTACTAAACATACTACCAAGTTACTACAAGTTTTTATGAAAACTCAAGTTCATGATCATTATGTAGATAGCTTTGTTTTAGCACTTGGTAAGTGTAGATTGATTGTTGATTGTTTATGATGATTTTTGAAAAGAAAATGATATGCTTTAATAGCATGGACACCTCCATTTTTAGGGGAAACTATGGCAAAATTTTCTAAAAATACAAACACTTAGAAAAATATTTTCTAAACAAATATTTACAAGTATGTTTTAACTATGATTTTCAATATAAACTTTGCCATAGATTTTGTTACAAAAATACGAATATTGGAGGTTGGTTTTTATAAATAAAAATGAATAAATATGTATTTAGAATATATATATATATCAAAGACACTTGTGTGAATATTTGTATACTTTGTGAAATAGTTATATTATGTTAGGGTAAAATAATATAACTTAACATAATACCAAGAATTTACAATCCAAAATAATACCAAAAATCACAAGGAATAAATATATAAGTTACACACATAATATTGTGAAATCGAACACAAGAACGTAACTTACAAAATATTCCGGATAATACCGTGATAAATATGTTTTTGGTCAATATTATTTTGGACACAAGAAATGAAAATATGATTTTCGTTATTATTACAAAGTATATCATATTTTCGACAAAGAGAAAATATATTATTTTTGGAAGTAAAAATATATTTTCTTAGAATATTTAGAAGATATATGATTTTTGGGAAAAATATATATTTTCTTGAAATACATTATTTTTGGACAAAATAAGTTATATATATTTTCTAAAGTGGGACTTGAAAATATATTATTTTGGGATTACAAATACAAGAATACAAAGATACATGGATGAGATACCCCCATCCTTGGGAAGGAAATACGAAAGTAAATACTTGAGAAGTATTGTTACAAGAATATTGTTTAACGATTATTCCAAAAATTAAATATAATTTAAAGTTAAAATAACTATTATTTTAACAAGAAATTATAACTTGGAATAACGATGAAGACATAAAAGAAACGTAACTAAAAAACATGAATACTAAGGCAAGGCACGGCCCGCTCGTCTAATAGACCCTAGCACATTGTAGGTAGTCGTGTTTGCTGACGAGATTTGAGTTACGAGTACCGAAGATGCAAAACAGTGAGTTCATGCTCCCCATTTTCTTTAACTGTTTTCGGTTTTATAACTCTCGGGGGTGGAATACATGTTACGAATGCTTAAACGGTATGAAATGCCTATGAAATGCACTATTAGATCATGTGAGCATAGACTTAATACTGAAATGCCATTAATTCTTAATTAGGGACGGATGCTAGATATAACGGGTACAGCCGAACCCCACTCATGGTACTTGTGACCACTTGAGTGCTTCGGTGTCCCAGTCGAGGGAAAGCGACATAGTCGAGGGAAACCGACATAGTCGAAGGGAACAAGGGTATAAGCCTACTCATTTTGAGTGCTCCCTATGTCCTCGCATGCCTTAATGTCCTTGTAAAACATTTATTTGGTATGTTCATACACGCTTTTCATACTTGTTTTCAAAGGAGTCTCTTAATGGTTTACAAGTTTACCAGTACTCACACAAAACGCATGAACTCGCTCAACTTTTGTTGATGTTTTCCAAAATTACATGTATTTCAGGTAACAAGTTGGATCTTGGGCGCGGGTGTTGTTTCTAGAAGTAAATTCCAAGTTTAAGATGTCATCCACTTTTGTTGAATTGTATCTTAGTCGAAGGTTGTGTTGTTGACACTTAAATAACTGGTATTTGTGATACTTTCACTTAATGAATGGATGAACATCGTTTTGATCATGTAGTTGTTTATTACGATTGAATGCAATGATATTAAACCAGTCACACATCATACGCTTCCGCAAAAGTCAGGGTGTGACATCAAAAACACAAAGAAATGTCTTATTTATAAAACGCAATGGCCAGAAAACACTTAAAGATGTCTCCTTTCTAAAACGCAATAGCCTAAAAAAAGTGTTCTCTCTAAAACGCAATGGATTGAAAACACCTAAAAATGTGTTTTACCTAAAACGCAATGACTAAAAACATTTCAAAAATGTGTTTTTCTAAAACGCAATGGCGCGAAAACACATAAAAATGTCTTAGTTCTAAAACGCAATGGCCTAAAAACACCAAAGAAAGTGTTCTCTCTCTAAAACGCATTGAACCAGGACACTAGTTTTGTCTGAACCAGGAAGTATAAGATCAAAAACTAGTTTTGTCTTGGACCCCGCAAGGGGCTGCCGCCCCCGGACCCCCGCCAAGATCGTAAAACGCAATGACTAAATCAAAAACCCAGATGTAAAAATGAAATTAAAGAATTTGTTACATGGATCGAAGCCGATTTCTTCAATGATTGACGAAATTTGAATGATTGAAACACTTACTAGTGATCGAATCGAACGGATAGAGTGATTATCTTCAAAATCACTGAAAAAATGAGATTTTGTATGAAATTAAACTGGGTTTTCTTCAAAAAAGCTGAAGAACACGTTGATCGGGTGTTTGAATCATTGATTGGTGACGAAAATCGCACTATAATGTAGTGATTATTGAGGCAGTAAGTGAAGAAAAGGTTGAAGATGGTGGGTTTTGAAAATGGTGGGTTTTGAAGTTGCTGGGGAGAAGAAGGAAGAAGAAATACGATTGACTAAAATACCCTTTCTCCTTATTTTAAACTTTACCACATGTCATAATCCTATTGCTTCCTATCATTCCTAGCCAAAATAAACTTCATATTTGATCCTCACCCATAATTATATTTCTAATATTTGTTAAAAATAAATAAACATATCCTAATAAAGAATAGCAAATTGTTACAAATCAAAATATAAATATAAAAAAAATATAAACGCATGATTAGTTTTACAAAATATTTATACAAATTCATAAAATTAATTTATTGATTACTGGGTGTGGGTTGCAATTATTCATCAGGCCGAAATAATGTAATTTGGTTGGCTTATATTTATCATGCTAGACAAAATTATCAATTCAGCTTGAATTCACTTTTTAGCACTTGTACTCGTAGTAAAGAAAATGTATTACTCTAAAACTTCTTTAATTTTATATAGTTTAGCACTTATACTCGTAGTAAAGAAAATGTGTATTACTCTTAAACTTCTTTACTTTTATTTAGTATATAATAGTATTGGCCTAATTAAATTAAATTTACATAGATAAAGTCGCAAATTACAAAGTTACACTCTGGTAAGATAGTGCTATTGTACACGCAGTTAAAAAATATCAGAAAAATATTGAAATCAGCTCGCATTGAAACAAAAAAAAATCATAAAAATGATTACCGAATTACCGATACTGATACCAGTGATCTGGTAGCATCGCTTCTTTGATAAAAAGTTATGTGCATTACACAATACAATATGTATATTCACATATATATATATATATATATATATATATATATATATATATATATATATATATATATATATATATATATATATATATGCAATTGTTTAGTTATACAAAAGTTGTCTTATGTAATCCAAAAAATAAAGACGTGTTATAACCAAAAAGATAGCAACAAGGTAAAATAACCACAAAAACAAACACCGATATTGGTTCCGATAATACTGATACCGGTACCGAGGTTATTCGGTCGGTTCGTTACGTCATTGGTGCGGTATTGGTAGTCAAAATAGTTTACAATACAAAATAATGATAATAATAATAATAAGAGAATGATTATTGTACAAGACACCCAAATCATACAAAGTGTAGGAGATACTTAAAAGCAAGGGGATCATAGGAAAATCCAATATTGTTAACTCATAAACCCACTTCAACCACGATTTTTAAATGGCTATAACCTTTTCATATTATAATACTTTAAAAAACAATTACACCGTATTAACGCGCATTTTATTATCTTTAATTCAAGTAGGCTATTGCTATAGTTTCTTAGTTTTATAATTTTTTTTACAGAATACGTAATTACACATTCAAATAGAAATCATTACGTGATTACACATTCAATACGATTTGTTATAATTGATGTTATAACAGTTAGGCTTATTACATGATTACACATTCAATAATGAGAACTTAATTACTTATGCTTTATTACACGATTAAATATGCAATGTAGGGCATTACGTGATTATAATAATTTGATTGTCTAATGTTTTGTATTACATTTATACTTATTACGTGATTATACCCTATATATTAGGCATTCCATGATAATTATGTATTATATGTTTTGTTTTTTTACTACAATTATGGTTAGTACGTAATTACGTAATTACTTAGTGGGTTTTTGTTAATAATATAATGAAATCACATAATCATGTAATGGTTACTCAAAATCACATAATCACGTAATAATACATAGTCAATTGTTGTTACGTAATTACGTATTGTCACGTAATAATACATAATCATGTAACGTTACACTTCTTTCAAGAATAAAAATGCATATTACGTAATTACGTATTGGTACATAATCACGTAACGTTATAGCTTGTAAAATAAAAAAATATTAAAAATTAAAATTAAGAAAACTATAGCAATAGCCTGCTCAACATAAAGAAAATGAAATGTTCGTATACGATGTAATTTAAAAAAAATATTATAGTATGAAAATTTTATAACCGTTTGAAAATCGTGGGGGAAATATGTTTATGAGTCCACAATATTGGATATTTTTATTTTGACATTTCCCCACTTATTTCCATTGTTTTGTTCATGTGAATTCTACATTTGAGAACCATCAAATCTCAACCATTAGATTACTTGCTCAAAGACCTAAAATTTCTCCTACACTTCCTACAAATTTGCTCAATTGTACATGTTCCTTTCACATAATAATAATAATAATAATAATAAAAAAAAAATTATTTACAATGGGTTCATTACATAAAAGTTATCTCACATAAACCCAACAAATAAACTCGCGTTTTAAAACGGGATTAAAACGCGATATAAAATACTCGGTGATCAGTAAAATACCTGTTTTAAACTATATATACTATATATATATATATATATACATATATATATGTATGTATGTATGTATGTATGTATGTATGTATGTATGCATGTATATGAGAGAAAAGGGATTTGGTGGCGGCTCCTAAGCCCACCTTTTCTTGCTTGTTGCCAAGTGTTGTGTATTGGGAGTGTAAGTAATGATTAAAACCATCTAAACACTCCATACAAGTTCTTTTCAAAATCAAAAACACTTTATCTTCTTCCCCACACACCCATTTGGCCGGACACTCCCCCACACCTCCATATTTCAAAAATTTTGACGCTTCTTGCAAAAACCAAGCTCATTCCAAGGTGTTTCCAAGTTTTTTTGAAGATCCAAGAAGGTTTCCAAGGTGATTCCAAGAGGAAACAAGCTCCATAACATCAAAATTTTGTCAAAACCCATTAGAATCTTGAAGAATTTACTTTTTAAAATCATACTTTGATTCTTGGTGATGATTATGGTGTTGGAAGGTTTTTCTTGATTCTTGGAATATTTCACAAACTTGAAACTAAAATAAAAGGGTTTTTATAAAAAAATAAAATGGAAAGTTATGTGTGTGACTATATGGCCAAAAATGTGGATGTTCATGAGTTAGAGATTGTGTTTTGATGATTAGTTGATTTATGTTGATGTTATTCATGAAAAGTTGATACATGCATGATCAAAAGGTGGATTCTATAAAGGTTAAATATGATTTAGGATGATCATGTAAAAGTGAGTTTTTGGATGTATATGTGCACATGTGTGTGTGTCGTGTATGTATGTATATGTACACATGCATGTGGGCTTTTGTCAGCTGGAAACCTTTCTTGTGATTCTTCATATTCTCTCAGAATATCCAACTCGTCAAAGAAATCTGGTTCTTCTTCTATGTCAAACGAATCCCACAGAGTATCATAATTAAAACGCCATGAGTCGTCGGGATTCTGAGGTGGCATGGTATAACCTTGACACTCAACATTATGTGCTTCGATGATCCGCTTCAAGCTTGGAACAAAGACTCGTTTCAATGGACTTTCATAACCCACGAAAATTCCTTCCATGCTCTTTGCACCAAATTTACCATAAGGTTCTAGAACTGTACAGGGAGACCCAAACGGTTCCAGATACTTCAGGTTCGGTTTGCGATTGTTGATCAGCTCAAAACACGTCTTGTTGAATTTCTTCACTGTAAGAACCCGGTTGAGTGTATAGCAAGCAGCTGACACTGCTTCTACCCAAAAATTGACTGGTAATTTCGAATCAGCAAGCATCGTCCTGGCCGTTTCAATTAGCGTCCTGTTCTTTCGTTCAGCTACCCCATTTTGTTGTGGAGTGTGAGGAGCACTAAATTCTTGCAATATACCTCTCTCATCACAATACTCTTCCATCTTATTGTTCTTGAACTCTATACCATTGTCACTCCTGATTCTTCTGATTCGAGTTTGGTACAAGTTTTCAACTTTTCTGAACAACGTCATCAAACTTTCAAATGTATCATCTTTTGACTTCAGAAATGTTACCCATGAAAATCTCTAGTAGTCATCTGTTACTACTAGACAGTAGAGATCCCTAGTTATACTTTTGACGTTTACTGGACCAAATAGATCCATATGGAGTCTCTCTAACGGTCTCGAGACTGAGTTAACCTTCTTTCCAGGGTGAGATTTCTTCTTTTGCTTGCCTTTGATACAGCTAATGCACTCCCCCTCAAGATGAAAACCTTTCACATGAACACCAATTACTAAGTCATTATGCACCAGGTGATTCATTTTTCGCAGGTGAATGTGGCCCATCTTTCGATGCCACAATTGTGATTCTTTTTCCGTTGCTCTTGACATAAAGCAGTGAGCCTGACCCGTGGTAGTAGTTGCTACACTCATGTCTAACACGTACAGATCATTGACTCTGGGTGCTCTCATGATAACCCACTCTTCGGGAACAACAAATCCTGGTTTCAATATCAAACATTCCTTATCTGTAAAGTGCGTTGTATACATGCGATCACAAATCTGAGAAATGCTCAGAAGATTGTTTTCAAGCTCGGCGATGTAGTTTACTCTTTCAAACGTGACAATTCCATTAGATAGAGTTCCTTCACCAACTATTCGACCTCCTTGATTACCTGCAAAACCCACATATCCTCCATTAAACCCTCAAACATCGTACAGAAGGGTCTTCTTCCCTGTCATGTGCCGAGAAGCTCCACTATCCATAATCCAACGTGAAACGGATCTTGGAAGCTCCTGCTCATATCACAAACACTTAGTTAGATTTTGATGCCACCCAAGCCTCTTTTGACTCAGGTAGCTTGACTTTGATGTGAGTTTTAGCAGTGTAAAGTGGTGGAAAATTCTTGTCAGTCATCTTTAAGCTCTCCTCAGACCCAATCTCAACCTCTTTGTATAAAAAGAAATCATTTCTAGGAGGTTGACTAGATGATTGGTCTTTCTTTGGTACATACTTCTTCTCAGAAGTAGTAGACTCTTGTTTTTCAAGTTTCTCATAGAAATCCACAGGAACATCCATTTTTACCGGAGTGGTAGAAGATGATTGTTTTTCAGTCTTAGAAACCTTTAGATTTGGAGAACTTGGTTTCTTTTCAACTGATTTTGGTTTCCATGCTTGTTGAGGCGAAGCAATCCGTTTGTAAAATTTATCATTTTTAGTTACCACATTCTTTACGGGTTCAGTTTTGATCTTGGTGTTTTCATTTTTCAAAACTTTCTTCTCAACAACCATTGGAGCTTTGCCTTTTGCATCAGCTTTCCTCTTCTGACTCTCAGCAACTTTGGACTTAGGCTTTAAGTTGGTGTACTTTCGTGCAATGTGTCCAACTTTGTTGCACTTAAAGCATGTACGGGTATCAGCTACCCGACTTGTGCCTTCGGTCTGAGACTGTGAGGCCTTTTCTTCAAAAAACTCTTCATTTGATTTTGAAAAAAATTCAGATTCCTGCTCGGAATTAGAATTCGAGCTTTTTACAAACACCATTTTCTCTACAAACTTCTTGTTTTGAAAATTCTTTCTTTGATAATTTTTACCACCCTTATAACCACCCGACCATTTGTTTTGATTGTTATTAGAAAAACACGGTGGTACAGCAGATTTTTTGTAGTAAGCTTTATCTTTTTCAAAGTTTAATTATCTTTCAGAATGTTTCAAACCTTCAATTTCAGACACATCAATTTCAATCAACTTGAATTCATTTCTCAATTTACCAACATTCACATTCTCCAAAGGAAAATCACGATCCGAATACAACTTATCAGATCCCGCCATCTTATACATCACAAGATTAGGTTCTTCATTTAAGTTGTTTTTGGATTTTAACTTCGGAATATATTTGTCCAAAAAGCATTCATCATCCTCAGTAGTGTCACTTTCAGATTTTAAAACATTTTCAACCATGCTTTTCACAACTTCAGATTGGACACTATCTTCATCGGAAGATGAATTGAATGTGACATCAATTGATTCTGGAAGTTTAACTTCATTTTCTTCTTCATCATTAACCAACCCAGATTTTTTCTTTGAGAAATTGTTTAAAACTGGCGGTGGAACCTGATGATACCCAACCCCGGTTCCATCAAAGTATACATCTTCGCCTGCTTTGTTCTTTCCAATTGGTTTAGGAACTATATGTTGAAGAACAAAGCTCGCGGAGTTGTAACTGTTCAATTTCAACTGAATGTGTTCGTTTTCAATTTTGGCTTCTTGAAACTGAAGCTTCAACTTAGCAATTTCATCCAGTTGTTGATTGATTAGCTCTTCTTTTACCCTAAGAACACCTGAGAGTTGAAGATTTTCTTTTGTTGTTTTACCATTTCTTTCATCAGAATCTTTTACCGTTCGTTTCAGCTTCTCAAAATTTTCTGAGAGTTGACGATTTTCATGAATTAGTTTTTCGTTTTCTTTCCTAATTCTTTCTACGTCAATTTTATCATTTTCGATTTTCTCAGTTAATTCTTTTAAACGTTCATTTGAAGCTTTTAACATTTTGTCACGGTTTAAGATCTGATCTTCAACGTCTCTAACTCTTCCTGTCAGTTCTTCAACCTTTTTACCGTTGAGGTAAGCAACTGTACTACAAAACTTGCAGCTTTCATGCAATTTTTGCTGTCGCTCTCAGTTTTAGCTTTCTTACCTGACTCATTGATTGCATCATTCTGACTGACCTTGGTTTTAGACTCAGTGCCAGAACCAGAAACTACCTCTAGCTCTTTCGCAGCAAGCACTTTGTCAGCCATCTTCTTCAAATTCTCAGCCGTGAATTCTTGTGACGTATCAATAATCCCGTCATCAATTTTCTTTGGCTGCAGCTCCTTCTCTTTTTCTTTTTCTTTTTCTTTACCTCCTCCCCACCACATTCTCTGGTTAGCTTCTTCTTCTTCAGCAATTTGCTCGGTGAGAGTTTCAACACTAACAGAATCAGGATCAACAGCAATGTTTCCTTTGGGATCAAGGTAACATTCTCTATCAGCATCCCATCTATTCGCCCTTTTTGCTTCTTTGTATGTACAATAGATTTTATACTTCATGTCTTAAGCTTTCATCTTTCTGTTGATGTATTTCTCTTCTTCTGTTCTGCTATCTTTGAAAGGAACAAGCTTTGTCACAAACGCATAGCCCACTGCATCCTCTTCTGGTAGCAGATCACTCCAATCGAAACCTTCGTCATCATGAATAACAGCAAGTGCTCTTGATTTTTCTTTGGGGATATCATCTAGCTGCTTCATTCTGGGAGGTTCTGATTTGTTCTGATGATAGATTGCTCTTTTGTAATAATCTTCACGGAATGGATTTGCAGTATCATCGGCAGGTGCGTTTCAACATTCACGTTTAAAATGTCCCTTTTGTTTACATCTGAAGCACGTAACTTTTGATTTATCAAACCCGAGCTTTGTGGAAGGTCCACCAATAGAATGTCTGCCTGTAATCTCCATGAACCTTTGTGCTCGTCTAAATGCACTAGCCATACACCACCTGATATCTATCAACTCCATTTCTTCTGGGTCGATCTAATCATAGTCCTCCTTGGTGAGGTTAGTGTTTCCAATCTTGCCTGCAACAAGGCTTTCGTATGATTCTAGAACAGACGCTAAAAACACCATTTGCTGCTTTGCGGATTCCTCACTGAAATTTTGAGCATTCTTTAGATCCACAACAATGTTACATTGAAACATATTCTTTGGAACTGATTGACTTGGAGTAGTTGACGATGAACCTCCATGATAACCACTGCTTGAACTTTCTTGATTTGACGTGTTAGAACTTTCGGCTGAGAAAGCTGTCTTAGGAGACACAGTCTTCGGGATCATACTACCTCGATAATACAGCTCAACATTATGCTGATATGAGGAATTATTGACTTTGTTTGATTTCTTGATCTCCTTTCTTTCGATTAACAGATCAACCGTCAGATCCTCCGACTTTACTGTGTTCTTCAGCATCAAAGCAAAGTACTGCCAGTCTTTCTCATCAGCCAGTGAGTCAAATAGTTTTTCAACCAGTTCTTCTTGAGTGTACACGATTCCATGTCTTGAAAGTTCCAGCTTCAAATGCCTAAATCTTTTAATCATCTTTGACACTGATTCGTTTTTCAAACATCCAAACAAATCGAATTCTTTTCTTAACAATTTCTTTTTGTTTTTAACAATTTCGGCACTACCCACACATTTCACTCTCAGTTTCTCCCATAGATCTTTAGAATTTGTGTACTCAATCAACGATATTATGTCGTCTCTCACAGACTGATGAAGCAATGCAATGCACTTTTGCTCAGCAACAAATCTATCTACATCAGTATCTGCTATATTTTCATAATCCGATCTTTCCATATTGAAACCATTCTTCATGCTCTTCCAACTGGGATACGCAAACGCTTTTAGCCATTCTTTAAACCTTTTAGCCCATCTATTGTATTCTTCAATCGCCATCAGTTTGGGAGGTTTGTTGTATGTGTCATATGCACTCTCCACACTCAAAGCATCAGACAGGGTTTTCTTTGCACTCGGATTAGAAGCATTTTCATTTGTGTTGTTTGATGTATCATCTCCGGAGTTTCCCGTGAAAGCAAACATGTCACTGAACGGATTCATAAACTCATCCATCTTCAAGTACCTGTAACAATCAACAAACACTTAGAAAATTTTTTGATTTTAACAAAAACAATTTCAAACGAAATCAGTTCATGCGAAATAACAGCCTTCAAACGAAATCGGATTTCACGCGAAATAAGTTTTCACACGAAATACTTCTTCACACGAAATAGTAACTTTCATGCGAAATAGCTTGATTTCGTACGAAATAAGAAACAATATGCTAATTTCGTGTGAAATACTCTGATTTCGTTTGAAATAGATTTCACAGAGTTAATTTCGTGCGAAATAGGCTGACTATTTCGTGCGAAATAAGGATGACATCAGCATGTCGGCCACCATTTTGTCAAATTGATCCAGTTTTTGTTCGAATTTTGGTCCAATTCTCTCAAGGATTCATTAAAACAGTGTTTTACGTGATATATGTGTAATTCAATCCATTTTGTCTGTTAAATCTTGTTTAATTTTGAAAAGAATGAGTAGAAGTGATGAAAACAAGCTGAATTGGTATAAACTCTTCTTCTTGAGCTCTGATACCACTTGTTGGATCGATGTGTGACCCGAACGAGTCAATCAGAAGAGTTTACAATCCATATCGAAGGCAGAATCAGTGATATAGACGTGAAACAACTTGATTCTCCTTAATTATCCTTTTATTATTGATTTCAAAGCAATTCTGATCGTTTGACAAACTGGCAGCACCTCGTCTCTGAAATCCGAATCGTTACAAATGAATCAACCAGTCAACTATATATAGGGGATGTAGTTTCGTACGAAATAGGCACTGGCTATTTCATGCGAAATAGCAATGATCTATTTCATACGAAATAGCTTAGTGCTATTTCGTGCGAAATCACACAATCACACATAAACCCTAATTTCGATCCTGCTGAGTACTGGTTTATCCTATCTAGACACAAGACTCGATAAAGACGAAGTTAACAGACATCTATGCACCAACAATAACAACTATTAATTACCAGATACTTAAAATGTCATGTCCCATACCATATCATATCAAATAAAACAGTTATTACAAATAATTATCTCATAAAAATACTGATCCGACAACTCAGATTTCAAAATAGACAATTCGTTTATTTGTTTCTAGACCTTTCCTAGCCTCGATTTCACTGCAAGCCAAGCATTTTAACATCTTAAGCACCTGCCACATATGTTAAAGTAAAAGTCAATACACATAGTGTAAAGGTGAGCATACATGTTTAATAGGTATAATAGAGTTCGAAATCGTTTACGCATAACCATCACGTACAATGAGTGAAATGAAGCACGTAAGCTATCGACATGATCCTATCAATACCAATTACTGCGGGTTGACTGCGCAAGGCAGTTTATAATACATATTCACCACTGTGAATCATGTGATTAATTGTCCTTAACAACCCCTGAGTGAACAGGTGCTGAGTCCAAACTATAGTACTATCGTTGCTAAGGCAAGTAGACAGCAATCCATGTGTAAACATAACAAACAAGCAATCATTGAGTCACGTATACATGCGGTAGCGGTTAGCGTTAAAGTATTGCGTAGTGTGTTCGATGTGATTTAGAATAAGTAACATATGTAACACCCAAAAGTGCGTAAAGCAAGTATACTCACACCGATGATGGATTGAAGGGAGCGCTTAGAGCGAGTTTAGCATGATCAGAACGATAGCATAAATGATAAGCGGCGCGTAAAACGGTACAAGTGAACCAAGGATATCCGATCGGATGGCAATCCGATTGGATGGCCAGTCGATCGGGTGGCAATCCGTTCGGATGGTCATCCAATCGGATGGCCATTCGATTGGATTTTCACCTCGTTTGGTGAGGATGTGTTTGTGTATGATGGTTTATCTTTTGAAGTTTTTGTTGTAGCATTTTGAAAATAGAGAAGTATCTCTACCTTTCAGGTCGGTCGATCGAACGACGATCCGATTGGCGAGGCTTCTTAGTTTGAGAACAAGTTCACCGCAGGACGGTCACTCGATCGGATGGCTACCTGATCGGGTGGCAATCCGTATGTATTGAACATGTTGATAATTGTTTAAGTGTCGAAGTCCCAAACGTCACATGGTTAGATGGTCGCTTGATCGGGTGGCAACCCGATCAGACGGTAATCCGTTCGGCGTTCAGTTCTTCTAAAATTGAAACAAAGTTTTAAGTGTGGGACCAAGGTGCAAGCCGATCGGATGGCTGTCCGATCGGGTGGCAATCCGATTGGATGGCAATCCGATCGGACGGCAATCCGTACCAATTGCCTGACGTCTTGACACTTGGTTGTTTTTGATAGCTTATAGCTTTGGTCGAGACGTTGTGATACGTGCTAAGCAACAGAACCTCGTCAAGCCCCAAGTGATCCGATCGGACAGGAATCACCCTAGTCCGGTCAGTCCGTGGTTCGAGTCGGTTGTTCATGCTTAACCCGAAATCTGTAGTCTCTTGGATAGAATTTAGATCTGGAACTAATACACCACTAAGAATGAGTAGGAGGTCAGAACAAGCTCCGAATCTATCAATTTTGAGTGCATTGAGTGTAAAAGAGTTGAAAGAAAGTTAGAAAAACCATCTTTCAATCCTTTTCACCATGAATATGTACAGATCTATGCAAGATCTTTGTTTATTCATGTGGAAATCGTTCAGATCTAAGTTGTTCTTGGTGGATTGAAGCCAAAACATGAAGTTCATAAGGACTCCATGATGACATCATCCTAGAACACCTCAAGTCTGGTGATTTCACGGTTAAAAGTTAAGATTCAAAAGATAGAAAGGTGTAGGAGTGTGTGTAGATCAAGAAAGTACAAGGTTTAGGTTGAAAACTTACAAGAATCGCGAGAAATCAAGAGAAAGAGTGGCTGGAATGAGCTGGGTTGAGTGAGAGCTGTCACATCAAGTGATGTGACATATGAAGGGTATTTATAGGGTTTCCCAAAAAGGAAAGTGGGAAAAGTGGCTGGTCATCGGGCGGCAGCTCGATCGGGTGGCAACTCGATCGGTTGGCCACTCGATTGGTTGGCCACTCGATTTGAGTGTTCGGCGCGACGAGTTTTGCTGTTTCGATTCGCGTGTTGAGCGTTGCGATGTGATAGAGTTTCCCTTTTAAATTACTTTTAATCCCAACTACTATATCTAACATACAATCATCATAATTAACTTATGTTTAGCGTCTGCGATTCGATTGCGATAGCGTTGCGATTGCATTTCGATTGATCACCATAACATAAACATAAATAATCATGCACAAGTAACACACAAAAGGCACACACACGTAAAAGCATATCCAGAACGCATAAGTCGAGTTGCGAGTGCGATTGCGATAAAGCGATAAACATGCGATAAGCATCGATTAAACCTCGATTATTAACAAGTACTCCACATAATACAACTAACGTAACAAAGTAAATAGACTAGCTACAAGTCAAAGTGTCACACCCCGACCACGTAGAACATACAAAACGTGGCGGAAACGTCGGGGAGTGTTGTAACAGAATTAATTGTTTCAAATCCATGGCAATTAAAGTTTCGTTTTATTAATCAATCAAGAGAGTTACATTGTTTTAAACAAGAAACAAAGAGTATATAACAAAAATTAACTAGTTCTTGTCTCGTTTTAAGTCACTAAGGCACAGGTCCGCCTAAGTATGTCTTGATAAGTCCTATGCATCATCTCCTGAAAACACATGTGAAAATAGGTACGTCAGCATAAAAATGCCTGTGAGATACATAGGTTTTGTGAAAACAGAATTCATGACTTATGTTTGAGAAAATGTTTAGTCATGAACCTTGTAATTTGCTTTGTCTTGTAAATCATTTGAAAATCGATAAGATCAGATGATATGTTATAAATAAGAGAATAATGTATGGTTAAATGAATAACCATGTAAAATGAGTTTGTATAAGATAAGTTGTTTGTAAAACAATGTCTTGTGAAAAATATGTTATTTGTATAAAATGTTATATGTCTCAAATTGAAATGATTCAAATAACGCTACAATATGTGATATCATACAAACACTTATATATAGGAAGTACCAGCGGCGTATCCACCATGCTTGTATCATATTACACACGCCTCGTTACTTAAATCACTTACTCCAACCAAACCACCAAGATGTAATGTTTAACGATTGTAGAAATGTTTATGTATAGTCAAATGTCTATTGTCAAATGTAAATCATGTCAACAGATACAAATGGTTCACACGGTTCAACAGTTACAAACGGTTCATATAATCAAAGGGTTACGATGGTTCATGTGACAACTCTAGGTTTTCCCGAGCAAATATCTTGTATTAACATTATGTGTATATACGTTATTAAATGTTAGTGCGTGTTATCTCGATGATGTTATGTGATCCTTGTGCTAAGTGTGATGAATATGTGTATATTATATATGTATGTATGTTATATGAGTGGGCCGAGACCCCAAAGGACCCGACTCGAGACCACCCTCGGTCTCGAGTGAACCGTAAACATTTGGGCTGATTGGGCCGTAACCTAGAAGCCCACCCGGAAACCCCCCTAACCCACTCGGATATATATAACCGGCTAACCCTCACACACTCTCCTTTTTCACTCTTTCACCTCATCCTCTCTCATCTCACACACTCTCCCTCTCTCTCTCTCTCTCTAAAACCCTAAAACCCTAAGGTCATAACATCAAACTCACCTCCTCTCCTCTCCCTCTCTCGGATCAAACCGGAAACAACAACAAGGAGCTCTCGGATCATCGCGGATCATCTCGGTTCAAAGCTTGTGGTCATCACTCGGAACTTAATCCACCCATCCCTCATACCCTTTCATCTAGCCGGTTAGTTCCCTTGTAGTTGTTGGTCGAATGATGATTTATGAATGCACTTGATTGTATGTTATGTTGTTTAGAATGTTGTTTAAGATGTTGTTTAAAATGATGATATTTCTTGCCAAAATTGATATGGATAGCTTAGTGTGTTCATGACTAGATAATGCATGCTAGATAGTGTGAGACAAATGTGCCTTAGTGATGATATGCAAGTTGTCGTACATGTCCCTGTTTTAGTGATGATATGCTAGATAATGCATGCTAGAATTAGGATTTGAATATGATGAATATGTGTTTAATGTGTATGAATATTGGATGAACTGTTTGAATATATGATGAATGAACATATGAAGGACAGTTGAAGATCATGAAAATATTTGAAAATGCTGTGTTTGATCTGAATTGTTGGAAATTAGACAATAAAACATGTTTTAAGCATTCTATTGGTTAGTACAAAATTACATGAAATTGCAATTGTATTGGTTAGTACATCTGCCAGGTTCTAGAAGGTTTCTTGTGCACGTTTCCGAGGTTGCGACTCGCAACCCCCGGTTGCGACTCGCAACCAAACCATGACAACTCAAGATCATCGGTTGCGACTCGAAACCGCCCGGTTGCGACTCGCAACCACATCATGACAAGTCGAAACCCTTGTTGCGACTCGTAACCAAGACATAACAGGACGAAACACTTGTTGCGACTCGTAACCAAGACGTGACAAGCCGCAACCTCCGGTTGCGACTCGCAACTGAGTGTCCTGGTCTCGACTGGGCTGTTAGTTATTGGGCCTAAGTGTATTCACTGTACATGCTTGTTACTGTTTAGTCGGGCTACGTGTTAACTGCTAACTGTTGCTATTAAGGAACTTAGACGGGCCCAATGACTTATTGGATAATTATATGTTGTGCATGCTATGTGTTAGTTACGTGTAGATTATACGTGTTTACTTGTACCCCAACTTGACCCATATTCGGTAACCATGCTAGGACGTGGTGACCAACGTGATAGACCGGGTAATTAACCTACCGAGCAACCCAAGGTGAGTTCACAACTTAAAAGCATGCGTCCCGGTGGTTTGGGACACGAGACTAAAACAACCCTATCCCCTTATAAAGGGGATACCATTTACATTCCTTCCCTAGTTACTGGGAACAAACATTACTTTACCTTCCCTTGTATTGGGGAAACCTTTTAGTTAATTACTGTTTATACGGATTGCAACCAACGGCTCTAAACGAAACTCTATCACTTAAAGTCCCTACTACATAATACCGATTAGTCGCCGGGGCCAGGCGAACGGGTTATTAGTTGATAGCGCTATTTAGGTCTTACCAACCTCACACCGTGCCAAGGTATGGGATCGGTCGTGAACTAATGTACTCAGGCATCCGTCAATGATGATAGAACATTGACATCGGGGCACTCTCTTGCGGATACGCAACGGTCACCTAGTGTTCGGTATTGGAAAAACAGTTTAGTTGCTAACTTTTGGGGTAGCTCCCCATGGCATGTATAAACGGATAAATTAACTGGTGAAACAAGTTTTTGGTAATTAAAACTGGACAACTAGTGAACTCACTCAGCATTATTGTTGACCCCTTACTGCATGCTTTGCAGGTAACCAGTGACCGAGGAGCTGCTGCTTGGGAAGTGTAGTGGTCGTCTACCCCTGTGTTGGGTGTTAAATAAACATGAACTATGAACCATGTTTAAAACTGTTTTACTTATGCTTCCGCTACTTACTACTATTTGAACTTAAAACTTTAAACTCTGATCTTGATATTTGCTAATCGTATGGTTAGTAAGTATTACTTTGGTTATTAGTTTAATTATTCAGTATAATTGGTGGCTGGATCCTGGTCGGTCGCGCCCTCAAGCGGTAGTACTCCGCAGGTGGAATTTGGGGGTGTGACAGATTGGTATCAGAGCCATTGGTTATAGTGAACTTGGTTTTAAAAAGGAAAATCTTTTTGAGAAAAACCAGACTATAACCCGTGACTCGTGACGACACTACACTCCAAGGGCAGGACTCGACATACTAGACCTCGTAGCTCGGACTTGTGTTTACTTGCTTGTTTATCTTATATTGACTGCTCTACTATACATACTAGTGTGCCTGATTAGATAGATACACGTTTCTCTTCTATCTTATTCTCGCTACGTTACGACATCACACTCATACTGTGTTTTCTGGTTATGAAGACAATGAGTGGACGCGGAAGAGGAAGCGTTAACATGACTCAGGCTCAATTCGCTAACTTGCTCAACACGGTGGCTGCAGCTTTCGCAGCTCACCCTGGAGGTAAACTCGTTGCTATAGGATGTTTAGATCCTACCCCCACATCGTCTTTTCACCTCTAAACCTATTCGCTTCACTTCTCACAACAGGTCAGCCTGCGCCTGCGCAACCACGTGTTTGTACTTTCAAAACCTTCATGGATGGCAAGCCTCTCCCTTTCAACGGCACTGAGGGTGCCATAGGCCTTCTGCACTGGATTGAAAAGGCCGAAGCTGTCTTTGCTGTCTGCGAGTGTCCCCCTGCTAACTGGGTTAAGTACGCAACTGGTACGCTTGAAGGAAACGCACTTTCGTGGTGGAAAGCACAGATTCAGATGCTTGGTCTGGAAACTGCTAATGCTACTGCATGGGAAGATTTCAAGGACATGATCAAAGAGGAGTACTGTCACAGGGATGACATCCACAAACTCGAGAACGAGTACTATGCGCTCAAGATGGTTGGATCAGAGATTGAAACCTACACCAAGCAGTCCAACGACTATGCTGCACTTTGCCCAAACATGTCCCGACCTATGTACCGAAGAATTGAATTGTACATCAAAGGCTTGGTCCCAGAAATCAGAAGTCATGTGACCTCAGCCAACCTCAATACCATACAGCCTGTGGTTCGTCTTGCTCACAAACTCACCAATCAGGCCGTGGAAGAGGGCAAGCTGCCCCCAAGGATCGGTGCTACTGCTGGAACTTCTGGCGATAACAAACGAAAGTGGGATGGAAGTCAGGGAAAGGATGCTAACCCCACTCAGGCCCCAGTTCAACAAAGGAAGACTGAGAACAACAAGGGCCCTCAGCAACAGGGTGGTTATCGAGGAAACCACCCTAAGTGTAACAAATGTAACCGACATCACAGTGGGCCATGTGGAAAAGGTCAGTGTCAGCGATGCAACAAGATGGGGCACGAGGCCAAAGACTGCCGAAGCCAGTTCCCAGCTAGGCAGAATCAGCAACAGCAGCAACAAGGAAACAACCGTGGATGCTTCAAGTGTGGAGCAATGGGGAACATGCGAAAGGATTGCCCTGAACTGAATCAGAACAACAACAATCAGGGTGCTGGGAACAATAACAACAATGCTGGAAATGGTGCTAGAGGAAAAGCTTTTGTGATTGGAGCTGGGGAAGCAAGGAATGACCCCAACGTTGTGGCGGGTAAGTTCCTACTTAATGATCGTTATGTTTCCATGCTTTTCGATTCCGGAGCAGATGCTAGTTATGTATCCCTACGTATTAGTAAGAAACTTAAGCTCACTCTTACGCCGCTGAGCTCTAAGCACACCGTTGAAATAGCTAATGGTAGAAACCTCGAGGCCTCACACATAATTCGTAACTGCAAACTAGAGTTGTCTGGTCAGACCTTCTGTATCGATCTTTTCCCCATCGTTCTTGGAAGCTTCGACGTCATCATTGGTATGGATTGGTTATCCAAACATCGAGCTGAAATCCTCTGCCAAGAGAAAGCTATCCGTATTCCCCGTCCCCCTGGCAAACCTCTTATAGTTCAAGGCGACAAGAGCGGAGAAGTCACAGGCATCATTTCATTCTTAAAGGCCCAGAAGTACCTACGAAAGGGGCACACCGCTATCTTAGCACTCATTACCGACACGCAGAAAATGGAAATCAGGATTGAAGATTTTCCAGTTGTACGCGACTATCCTGAGGTATTCCCGGAGGAACTACCTGGACTCCCTCCTCACCGTCAGGTCGAATTCCAAATCGAGCTAGCTCCCGGAGCAGCGCCTATAGCTCGTGCACCTTATCGATTAGCCCCCGCGGAGCTCAAGGAGCTTTCTACTCAGCTACAAGAACTTTTGGACAAAGGTTTTATCCGTCCTAGTTCATCACCCTGGGGAGCCCCAGTGCTCTTCGTCAAAAAGAAAGATGGCTCATTCCGAATGTGCATTGACTACCGCGAACTTAACAAGGTTACCATCAAGAACCGCTATCCACTTCCCCGTATTGACGACCTGTTCGACCAGCTGCAAGGGTCGAGCTATTATTCCAAGATTGATCTGCGATCGGGTTATCACCAGCTGAGAGTCCGCGATGAGGACATCTCTAAGACTGCTTTCAGAACCCGCTATGGTCACTACGAATTCCTTGTTATGCCTTTCGGAATGACCAACGCACCTGCAATCTTCATGGATCTCATGAACCGAGTATGCAAACCCTACCTCGACAAGTTCGTGATCGTGTTCATCGACGACATCCTAATCTACTCGAAGAGCCAAGAGGAGCATGAACAACACCTACGTCTTATTCTCGAACTCCTTCGCAATGAGCAACTGTACGCCAAATTCTCGAAATGTGATTTCTGGCTTAGAGAAGTCCATTTCCTTGGACACATCGTCAATCAGGAAGGGATTCATGTTGACCCCGCTAAGATTGAGTCCATTAAAAATTGGCCCGTACCTAAAACCCCGACCGAAGTTCGCCAATTCTTGGGATTGGCAGGATACTATCGAAGATTTATCAAGGGATTCTCTAAGATCGCTCAACCGCTTACGACACTCACTCAGAAGGGCGTTGCTTACAAATGGGGTAATGCTCAAGAATCTGCCTTCCAGGAACTAAAGAAGAACCTTTGTAGTGCTCCTATCCTCTCCTTACCCGAAGGTACCGACGACTTCGTCGTTTACTGCGACGCTTCTATTCAAGGACTTGGCTGCGTATTGATGCAACGCGAGAAAGTTATTGCTTACGCCTCGCGACAACTCAAGGTCCACGAACGGAACTACACGACGCATGACTTAGAATTTGGAGCTGTGGTCTTCGCGCTCAAGCTTTGGAGACACTACTTGTACGGCACCAAGTGCACGATTTACACTGATCACAAGAGTCTCCAGCACATAATGGGACAAAAGGAGTTGAATATGCGGCAACGCCGATGGGTCGAACTCCTAAACGACTACGAGTGTGCAATCAAATACCACCCAGGCAAGGCTAATGTGGTAGCCGATGCCCTCAGCAGAAAGGAGACCAAACCCAAGCGTGTTCGTGCCTTACAGCTCACTATCCACTCGAACCTCCCTAATCAAATTCGGAATGCTCAGGTTGAAGCATTGAAAGCCGAAAACATCAGGGCTGAGTCCCTACGAGGATCGAGACAACGAATGGAACAAAAAGAAGACGGCGCCTACTATGTAGCCGGACGCATATGGGTTCCGCTTTATGGAAATTTACGTGACCTTGTGATGGATGAAGCTCACAAGTCCCGTTACTCAGTACATCCAGGGTCAGATAAGATGTACCACGACTTGAGGGCTACCTATTGGTGGCCTGGCATGAAAGCCCACATAGCAACGTATGTCAGAAAATGTTTAACTTGTGCAAGGGTCAAGGCTGAGTATCAGAAACCATCAGGCCTACTCCAACAGCCAGAGATCCCGCAATGGAAATGGGAGCAGATTTCCATGGATTTTGTTACTGGCCTGCCTAGGTCTCAGCGCGGAAATGACACCATTTGGGTAATAGTGGACCGCTTAACTAAGTCTGCACACTTCTTAGCTATTAAAGAAACAGACAAGTTCTCTACCCTAGCAGAGGTATACTTAAAGGAAGTGGTCTCGAAGCACGGAGTGCCTACCTCTATTATTTCTGATCGAGACGCGCGTTTTACTTCTGAGTTGTGGCAAGCCATGCACAAATCTTTTGGCTCACGTTTAGACATGAGCACCGCTTATCACCCGCAAACGGATGGGCAGTCTGAACGCACCATCCAAACCCTCGAAGACATGCTCAGGGCATGTGTGATCGATTTTGGCAAGAATTGGGAGAAGCACCTACCGTTAGTAGAATTCTCCTACAACAACAGCTACCACACCAGCATTCAGGCAGCACCCTTTGAGGCATTGTACGGCCGTAAATGCCGATCGCCTCTCTGCTGGGCTGAGGTTGGTGACAGCCAGATCACAGGCCCGGAACATGTAGTCGACACCACAGAAAAGATTGCCCAGATTAGGCAACGCATGGCGGCAGCTCGTGATCGTCAAAAGTACTACGCTAATAAAGATAGGAAACCGCAAGAGTTCCAGGTTGGTGAACGGGCTCTACTTAAGGTCTCACCCTGGAAGGGTGTGGTCCGTTTTGGAAAACGGGGCAAGCTTAATCCAAGATATGTCGGACCCTTTGAAGTTACCGAAAAGATAGGCACGGCCGCTTACAGATTGAATCTGCCTGAAGAACTGAGTGCTGTGCACAATGTCTTCCACGTGTCTAATCTGAAGAAGTGTCTATCAGATGAAACACTCGTCATTCCTTACAAGGAACTTGCTATCGACGAACAGCTACACTTTACTGAGGAACCCGTTGAGATCACGGATCGTGAGATCAAAACCCTCAAACGTAGCCAGATACCCCTCGTGCGAGTTCGTTGGAACTCACGCCGTGGCCCAGAATTTACCTGGGAGCGGGAAGACCAGATGAAGCGCAAGTATCCCCAGCTATTCCCAAATGAAACCCCCAGCACTGAAGCTACAACTGAATTTCGGGACGAAATTCCAAACTAACGGGGGGATGATGTGACACCCCGTCGAAACGCTCTCACTTTTACTAGCTTGTCAGTGGCTGCTTTAACTTTCGGGACGAAAGTTCTTAAAACTTGGGGATAATGTGACAACTCTAGGTTTTCCCGAGCAAATATCTTGTATTAACATTATGTGTATATACGTTATTAAATGTTAGTGCGTGTTATCTCGATGATGTTATGTGATCCTTGTGCTAAGTGTGATGAATATGTGTATATTATATATGTATGTATGTTATATGAGTGGGCCGAGACCCCAAAGGACCCGACTCGAGACCACCCTCGGTCTCGAGTGAACCGTAAACATTTGGGCTGATTGGGCCGTAACCTAGAAGCCCACCCGGAAACCCCCCTAACCCACTCGGATATATATAACCGGCTAACCCTCACACACTCTCCTTTTTCACTCTTTCACCTCATCCTCTCTCATCTCACACACTCTCCCTCTCTCTCTCTCTCTCTAAAACCCTAAAACCCTAAGGTCATAACATCAAACTCACCTCCTCTCCTCTCCCTCTCTCGGATCAAACCGGAAACAACAACAAGGAGCTCTCGGATCATCGCGGATCATCTCGGTTCAAAGCTTGTGGTCATCACTCGGAACTTAATCCACCCATCCCTCATACCCTTTCATCTAGCCGGTTAGTTCCCTTGTAGTTGTTGGTCGAATGATGATTTATGAATGCACTTGATTGTATGTTATGTTGTTTAGAATGTTGTTTAAGATGTTGTTTAAAATGATGATATTTCTTGCCAAAATTGATATGGATAGCTTAGTGTGTTCATGACTAGATAATGCATGCTAGATAGTGTGAGACAAATGTGCCTTAGTGATGATATGCAAGTTGTCGTACATGTCCCTGTTTTAGTGATGATATGCTAGATAATGCATGCTAGAATTAGGATTTGAATATGATGAATATGTGTTTAATGTGTATGAATATTGGATGAACTGTTTGAATATATGATGAATGAACATATGAAGGACAGTTGAAGATCATGAAAATATTTGAAAATGCTGTGTTTGATCTGAATTGTTGGAAATTAGACAATAAAACATGTTTTAAGCATTCTATTGGTTAGTACAAAATTACATGAAATTGCAATTGTATTGGTTAGTACATCTGCCAGGTTCTAGAAGGTTTCTTGTGCACGTTTCCGAGGTTGCGACTCGCAACCCCCGGTTGCGACTCGCAACCAAACCATGACAACTCAAGATCATCGGTTGCGACTCGAAACCGCCCGGTTGCGACTCGCAACCACATCATGACAAGTCGAAACCCTTGTTGCGACTCGTAACCAAGACATAACAGGACGAAACACTTGTTGCGACTCGTAACCAAGACGTGACAAGCCGCAACCTCCGGTTGCGACTCGCAACTGAGTGTCCTGGTCTCGACTGGGCTGTTAGTTATTGGGCCTAAGTGTATTCACTGTACATGCTTGTTACTGTTTAGTCGGGCTACGTGTTAACTGCTAACTGTTGCTATTAAGGAACTTAGACGGGCCCAATGACTTATTGGATAATTATATGTTGTGCATGCTATGTGTTAGTTACGTGTAGATTATACGTGTTTACTTGTACCCCAACTTGACCCATATTCGGTAACCATGCTAGGACGTGGTGACCAACGTGATAGACCGGGTAATTAACCTACCGAGCAACCCAAGGTGAGTTCACAACTTAAAAGCATGCGTCCCGGTGGTTTGGGACACGAGACTAAAACAACCCTATCCCCTTGTAAAGGGGATACCATTTACATTCCTTCCCTAGTTACTGGGAACAAACATTACTTTACCTTCCCTTGTATTGGGGAAACCTTTTAGTTAATTACTGTTTATACGGATTGCAACCAACGGCTCTAAACGAAACTCTATCACTTAAAGTCCCTACTACATAATACCGATTAGTCGCCGGGGCCAGGCGAACGGGTTATTAGTTGATAGCGCTATTTAGGTCTTACCAACCTCACACCGTGCCAAGGTATGGGATCGGTCGTGAACTAATGTACTCAGGCATCCGTCAATGATGATAGAACATTGACATCGGGGCACTCTCTTGCGGATACGCAACGGTCACCTAGTGTTCGGTATTGGAAAAACAGTTTAGTTGCTAACTTTTGGGGTAGCTCCCCATGGCATGTATAAACGGATAAATTAACTGGTGAAACAAGTTTTTGGTAATTAAAACTGGACAACTAGTGAACTCACTCAGCATTATTGTTGACCCCTTACTGCATGCTTTGCAGGTAACCAGTGACCGAGGAGCTGCTGCTTGGGAAGTGTAGTGGTCGTCTACCCCTGTGTTGGGTGTTAAATAAACATGAACTATGAACCATGTTTAAAACTGTTTTACTTATGCTTCCGCTACTTACTACTATTTGAACTTAAAACTTTAAACTCTGATCTTGATATTTGCTAATCGTATGGTTAGTAAGTATTACTTTGGTTATTAGTTTAATTATTCAGTATAATTGGTGGCTGGATCCTGGTCGGTCGCGCCCTCAAGCGGTAGTACTCCGCAGGTGGAATTTGGGGGTGTGACAGTTCACATAGTCAAATAGTTACAACGGTTCAAAATGTAGTATAATGTGTTCATATGCTGGATGAGCATATGCAACAGAAATGCAATGTAAAACAATGTACTAAGTATGCACACAATGGACATACATAGCATGAAATGTAATGTAGAACGATGTACTAAGTACGCACACAATGGGCATACATAGCATGTAATGTAAAACGATGTACTAAGTACGCACACAATGGGCATACATAGCATGAAATGTAATGAAATCGTGTACTATAATGTACTAACGAACATAGCAGGTATATGATGTGAAAGCATGGAAAGCATGAAAGTAACAAGTAGGCACATGTGTTTCACCCCAAAACAGTTTGAAAACAGTAAAAGAGGGGTCTATGTACTCACTTGAGATTGCTCAGAAGTCCTAAGATAACCACCAAGCAATGCTAGAGATCACGGAATCAAACGGCACCTAATATAGGTAACTATGTTAATTAACCGGACCTAAACCGGAGGATCGGATAGAATGAGGGTTCGTAAACCAAACGAGTATGGAGACTCGTGTAATATGGTTTAACAAAGCCTACATACTAAATGAAACCTAACATAAGTGCTTACGACCCATTACGACCTGTTTAGGTAGCTTATGCTACTTTAACGCGTCGTTCGCGTGAAACGCGTTTGGACCGCCTAACTAGTCCTATGATAAGTAACATATGCCTTAACAAGTCTAATATTGTTGTCAAATCAGTTTAGATGTCAAAAGTTATGTCACATATGTTTATAATGAATTTTGGCATCAAAGGGGTATTTTGGTAATTTACCTAAGGCATATAAACTACCTATCATACAACTACTTAAACGCCGTGACCATAAGGTATAACCTCAGAAGGTTATTCCCTATATACTATGGTCACCTAATGTATTTGGTCGGATCCTAATGATCGACCAAATGGGTCGGGTTCGAAGGTATAAGCGATTTATTAGATCGCTTACCCTTACGACCCTAGACAACGTGGTAATCAGTAGGCATAGTCCCAAGGGACTATAACCATCGTGATTACAATCACGTTGCGAAGTTCAAATGAACTTCGCATTGACCATAAACTGGTCAACGCAGAAAGTCAAACAAAGTTTGACTTTCGGACTCGAAAAGCAATAAAAGAACGAAGGAATACTTACGAAGGGTCCCCGAATGCTAATCGTGATCCAAGTAGCTCAGGTATGAAAAAATGGTTTCAACTTAGAGCTTCTAAGATCAGATTCTTGTGGGTTTAGAAGTTGGGGGATGTGGGTATTTATAGGATTTACCGAACCATTTGGATCGTTTCTTGGAAAATGTGATCGAATCTAAGACGTACACTTGTTGGAAAGTTGTGGTAGGTTAATTGGCCACCCACCATAATAAATCAACAGGTGGAAAGGAGTTTGGGAGTGAACGACAGCTGGAAACAGGCTGTTCGGAAGCTTCTGATGTTCTGCAGACCCCCTACGGACCGTAAGGGTTAGGCTTACGGTCCGTAAGCCTTCAAGTTTGGCAGAATGGCAGATTTGGTCCCTGAAGTGTAATAAGGCCATTTCCGACGTGTTTAAGGCCCGTTAACCCCATTTCAAAGCTCTAAAATGAGGTTAAAGTATAGGGAACTTACAATGTTCTCAAAAATATCTCGGATGTCGGTTCGTTTAGCCGTACGGTTGCGTTGTTCGGTTAATTACGACGGAATGCGCATAAGCGCGAAAAACGATCCAAATTGCGCGACGAATGGATTTTTCTTATGCCAAACACTAAAATAAAATATTTTAGTGCTTACATAAATTTTTGGATGTCCGGAGGTATTCAGAACGTAAGTTATGCGCGAAAGTGCAAACTTGTGCACTTTTTGACGCTTTTAGTCCCTGAATGACCCAAAAGTTTATTTTAGCATACCGAACACCTCAAAGCCTATTTCTAAGCAATGTAAAGGATATTTATGGTATGTTTAACTTATGGTCATGTTCCGAAATGTTTGTTACAGTTCAAATTGGCATACTTTCGCAGTTTGTCAAGTTTAGTCCCTATAAGCGAATTAACTTGTTTTTGCCATACCAAAGCCTTCAAAACTTATTTCTAAGTTATGTAAAGGTTATTTAAGGTATGTTAAGTATATGTCACTATTCCGGAGTGTTTGTTGCATTAAACTGGTTATATTTACGCATCAGCGCGCGTATAACCTTCCAGAAAGCGATTTAGAGCTTGAAATCGAACAAGAGTTGATATGTGCAAAAGATACACATATTTATACAAGTCCAAAGTATGAAATACAATATTTCATTGGTTTGGTATTTGTTTGATGGTCGCAGTGACACAGGTGTCACAGTCTCTCCTACTTAAGGAAATTTCGTCCCGAAATTTATTCGTAGAAGTCTGTCTGTGACTTTGTGTTAAATTGCCATCAAAGATATGTAAAGCATAATTTTGTTATTTTCCTCAACGGATATTTTTCAGAAGCGAAAATGAACGAACGGAGTCATTTTCTTCAACGGGTTCTTCGGAAATGGAAAATAAAGGATTTTTAACTAAACGGATATACATTTCCCTCAACGGATATTCTTCAGAAGTGAAAACGAATGGATGATTCATTCTTCCTCAACGGGTCCTTCGTCAGAAACGGGAATGAAGGAATAATCCACGGATATTCATTTCTCTCAATGGATATTCTTCAGAACGAAAATGAACAAACGGGGTCATTTTCCTCAACGGTTATTCTTCAGAATTTGAAATGAAGGAATAATCAACGGATATTCATTTCCTCAACGGATAATCTTCAGAAACGAAAATGAACTAACGGAGTCATTTTCAACGGTTGCTTCCTCAGGTACGGAAATGAAAGATTTAACAACGGATATTCATTTCCTCAACGGATAATCTTCAGAAACGAAAATGAACTAACGGAGTCATTTTCAACGGTTGCTTCCTCAGGTACGGAAATGAAGGATTTAACAACGGATATTCATTTCCTCAACGGATAATCTTCAGAAACGAAAATGAACTAACGGAGTCATTTTCAACTGTTGTTTCCTCAGAAACGGAAATGAAGGATTAAACAATCGGATATTCATTTCCCTCGACGGATACTCTTCAGAATGAAAATGAACAAACGGAGGCATTTTCCTCAAAGGGTATTCTTCAGAATTGGAAATGAACGATAAACGGATATTCATTTCCTGAACGGATATTCTTCAGAAGTGAAAAATGAATAGCTAGTTCATTTTTCCTCAACGGATGCTTCATCAGAATTGGAAATGAATAGGGTTAACTCTAGATACATGATAGAACTTGCTGTGATTTCTGTGCACTAAATCCCATAATTATGTATGCATCCATAATTACGTAATTCCTTGCACAGTCCGCACAGTTCGTTTTGGTAATGTTGTGAGGAAGGATATCAAACTTGTGATGACGGTGACTAGACTACCATAGGGTCCTTTTAATTAGATCAACAGAGGATCTTCTTAATTAGGCCACCAAGGAGTCCTTTCAACTATATCATCCAGTTTAACTAGACCACTCAAAGGGTCTAATTATGAAGCAGTACTTTATAATCCAAGGGACTTATCTACAACATAGAAGTCCATTACGGATTTTAGATAGTGCCTTTTGGGTATCCTATTATGAATCTCTTGTACGAGGATATGTAAGATTCTACGAGGATTTGGATAACATAATCTGGATCACACGACACATAAAAGGGAACACATAAGCACATAACCACAAAATTGTTTAATTGTTATTATTTTGGCGCCTCGTGCTTCGTTTCTCTTGGAAGAAACGGGTACTTAGGATTTTCGTGGAAAACGCAAGAGATCTTACAATGGAAGAAATTTTGGGGGTAGTCTGTTCTTCAAGGAATACGGTTCCTTGATTGTTGGTATTGTAAAGCATATGTTTATACATGCAATCACATAAACATATTAAAATGTAAAAATATTTATTTATAAACAACGATAACAATTGTTTCTTGGACCTTGACAACAAAAGAAAATAATACATAAGACGTGATTATTTCTAAACGATGTTGTCTTCTAGTTAGTCAGATGCTCATCCATGTGCTGGATTTTCATTAGCAAGCCTTGGGCAATTCCTACGAAAATGGCCCATCTCGCCACAGTTGTAGCAAGACCCCGGTGGAAAACGAGCTTGAGCAGGATTGTTGCCAGCTTGATTTGGTGCAGCTGCGGTTGGGCAAACTCTCGCTGTATGACCTATAAGTCCGCAAACTTGGCATGTGCAGCACTTCACACCAGCATGATGATGTAGGCCACATTGGTTGCACAAGGGTGCAGTTCCGTTGTAGGGTTTCCTGACAGGGGGTTGAGCTGGTTGGTTGGGGACGGCTTGATCATTGTGAGTAACCATGGCGAAGTTCTGAGAAGCCTTTCGCTTCTTTGACTTCTTAGGGGACCCAGTCTGTTCATCCATGGTCTTTGATTCCTCCATTGGGTTCGATTCCTCGACCAGTTTCTTGTCACCTTTTCGGAAAAGTTTACCTTTCCTGATCTTTGATTCAGTCAAGGTTGCAGATAGCTCAATGGCCTGTCTAACTGTAGTAGGGTTGCTACCAGTCACAATGTCTTGTATTGAGTCAGGGAGGCCATCAATGTACTTTTCGATTGCCTTATCCAAAGGCGTGACCATGTTTGGGCATAACAGACTTAACTCCTCATAACGGTCTGTGTAGGCTCGATGCTCACCGCTGTCTTGCTCAAGATTGTCGAATTCCCTTTCCAAGGCCCTGATCTCGTGACGAGGACAGAATTCCTTCATCATAAGGGCCCTAAGTTCAGCCCATGTATGTGCTAGAGCAACTTCTGCACCACGATCTCTCATAACCCCGTTCCACCACGTAAGAGCCCTCTTCTGAAACACACTCGAAGAAAACTCGACCTTGCGATTGTCAGGACACTGCACGTGGCGGAAAGTATTCTCAATGCTCTCGAACCATTGAAGAATCCCAGTCGCTCCCTCAGAACCACTAAACTTGAGTGGTTTTGCCGAGTTAAAACTCTTGAAATTGCATGGACCATTGTTGTTGTTGGTGGCTTGGTTCCATTGAGCAAAGAGGTTTGGGAATTGAGCAGCCATTTGCTGCGCAATGATTTCTGCCAGTTCGGCAATCGCTATCGGGTTTTCGCGTCGAGGAGGCATTCTAAAAGAGGAAACATGAAAGGAAACGAGTGAGAGACTTAGACGAAAAGAATGAGATGAAACAAATCTGATGAAAGCAAGGATAGTGGTCATTTGTTTGTTACTACAAAGCAACAAACGACCCCGGTGATTAATCAAAGTAAATAGGTCAAAAATAATGTATCGCGAAGACATGCTCGCCTATAAGTGGACACTCACCCCAAGAGTTCCCAGGTAAGAGTGACTGGTCCGAATATGTGGATTTGTACGAACACTCTAGCCTTAGACAGAAAACTCAAGGTACAAGCACCCACCCTTCCAGTTTGCACGTGTTCACATTATTTAGATCAACTTTGACGAGATTTTAAAAACTCAAAGGGGTTCAAAACCTTACAAAAGAGGGTTCAAAACCTAGTAATCAATCATCCTAGAACAGATGATTAGTTTTCAAAGCGGTTTTTGTAACAACTGTGCTTGTAATCACTATGAACAGTTCTTTTATCAATAAAACAATGTTATTTGATCCCAATGTCTGTTTTGTTATGTTATACATTTTTCATGTTTTGACTTTTATGTAATTTCAAACTCTACATCGCTTTCTGGAGAGTTATACGCAAACTAGTGCGTAAACGTACTCAGTTTAATGCGAGAAATACTCTGGAACATCAACATATACTCAACATACCTTAAATAACCTTTACATAACTTAGAAATAAGTTTTGAAGGCTTTGGTATGGCAAAAACGAGTTAATTCGCTTACAGGGACTAAATATGACAAACTGTGAAAGTATGTCAATTTGAACTGTAACGAACATTCCGGAACATGACCATAAGTTAAACACACCTTAAATATCCTTTACATAGCTTAGAAATAGGCTTTGAGGGGTTTGGTGTGCTAAAAGAAACTTTTGGAACATTCAGGGACTAAAAGTGTCAAAAAGTGCACAAGTTTGCACTTTCGCGCATAACTTACGTTCTGAATACATCCGGACATCCAAAAATTTATGAAAGCATGACTATATTATATTTTAGTGTTCGCCTTAAGAAAAATCCATTCGTCGCGTCATTTGGATCGTTTTTCGCGCTTATGCGCATTCCGTCGTAATTAAGCGAACATCGCGTTCGTACGACCAAACGAACCATCATCCGGCATATTTTTGAACGTGTTTCATGTCCACAATGTTTAGGCAACATTTTAGGGCCTTAAAGTTGGCTTTACGGGCCTTGGAAGTGTCGGAAATGGCCTTAAACACGTGCAGGGACTGAAACTGTCAATTCTGCAAGAAGTTTGCTGATCAGACAGCCAGGCGGCCCGCCTCAGTTTCTGTGTATCCTTAGGCGGCCCGTGTCAGTCTTCTGGACTAGATTAACTGCATTAACAGCTGTTTGCAGCTGTTTTAACCACAACCACACACTCACCACTTGCCTAATCAGTTGATAAGGATGGTTTTTAACCACCATGAGTTTCCAACACTTGTACGGCTTGGATTAAGGCACGATATTCAACAAACGATCTTAACGGTTACCCGAAAACTATAAATACCCCACCCCCCTTTGTTCATAATCACTAGAAATTTGATTTGAGAAACTCTAAGTTGAAACATTAGTTTCATACCTGAGATTTTCGAATCGAGTTTAGCATTCGGGGACCCTTCGTAAGTATTCTTTCGTTCTTTTCCTTATTTTACTGCTTTTCGAGTCAGAAAGTCAAACTTTGTTTGACTTTCAGCGTTGACCAGTAATGGTCAATGCGAAGTTCATTAGAACTTCGCAACGTGATTGTAATCACGATGGTCATAGTCCCTTGGGACTATGCCTGCTGATTACCACGTTGTCTAGGGTCGTAGGGTAAGCGATCTGATAAATCGCTTATACCTCGAACCCGACCCAGTTTGGTCGATCATTAGGATCCGACCAAATACATTAGGTGACCATAGTGTAGGGAATAACCTTCCAAGGTTATACCTTATGGTCACGACGTTTAAGTAGTTGTATGATAGGTAGTTTATATGCCTTAGGTAAATTACCAGAATACCCTTTTCATACATAATTGGTAATTTAGCATATGTAACCTAAACTTTTGTCACATAACTGATTATGTAACATGTTTAGGCATATAACACTTGTCGTAGGACTAGTTAGGCGGTCCGAAAGCGTTTCACGCGCACGATGCGTTAAAGTAGCATAAGCTACCTAAACGAGTCGTAATGGGTCGTAAACAATTATGTTAAGTTTCATTTAGCAAGTAGGCTTTGTTAAACCATATCACGTGAGTTCCGACACTCACTTGGTTTACAAACCCTAATGCTACCCAGTCTTCCGAGATAGGTCCGGTTTATTAACATAGTTACCTATACTAGGTGCCGTTTGATTCCGAGATCTCTTGCATTGCTTGGTGGTTATCTTTATACAACTGAGCAATCACAAGTGAGTACATAGACCCCTCTTTTACTGTTTTCCAAACTGTTTTGGGGTGGAACACATGTGCCTACTTGTTACTTTCATGCTTTCCTGTTTTCACATCATATACATGCTATGTTCGTTAGTACATTATAGTACATGATTTCATTTCATCTTATGCTAGGTGTGCCCATTGTGTGCATTACTTAGTACATTGTTTTACATGACATTTCCTGCTAGGTGTGCCCATTGTGTGCATTACTTAGTACATTGTTTTACATGACATTTCCTGCTAGGTGTGCCCATTGTGTGCATTACTTAGTACATCGTTTTACATGACATTTCACGCTATGTATGTTCATTTGATTACATACTTAGTGCATTGTTTTCACATGCTTACATTTTGGTATGACATTTGGTTTGTTTACATGGGACAATACATTCATTAACATTAGCTACGCCGTTCGTTAGTAGGTAGTGGTACCATAGGAATTGACAACTCCCGTTCCGGACATCCCAGGGAAAGGGGACAGAAAGGAATGACCGAATTCGTTGACATAAGACAGATAGACCTTTAATTTGTTTAAAGGGTTTATCACCACAGTCGCAAGGCTTGGATGTATGCATTTTCACAATACCGCATAAATGTTCATATTAAATAGTTGCATGCATTTTTCCACAAAGACATAAGATTGATTTAAACCATGTTTTACTTCAACATTTTGTTTTTGTGCATGTGGTTTAGTTGAGACATTTCACTTGCCATACATGACATTTTGACATAGACATTTGACATGGATATTTGACATAGACATTTGACATGGATATTTGACATAGACATTTGACATGATTTACATCTTGACATAAACACTTTGACATATTATTCAATACATTTGACAATTTGGTTAAACATAGACTTCTTACATTGATTGGTTTGGTTTGATTAAGTGATTAAGTTAACGATGCGTGTGTAATATGATACAAGCATGGTGGATACGCCGCTGGTACTTCCTATATATAAGTGTTTGTATGGTATTACATGGCGTAACGTTATTTGAATCATTTCAGTTTGATACATATAACATTTTATACAAATAACATACTTTTCACAAGACATTGATTTACAAACAACTTATCTTATACAAACACATTTTTACATGGTTATTTATTTAACCTGACAATTACTTATACATATCATCTGATCTTATTGTTTTCAAATGATTTACATGACAAAGCAAATTACTAGGTTCATGACTAAACATTTTTCTTAAACATAAGTCATGAATCCTATTTTCACAAAACCTATGTATCTCACAGGCATTTTTATGCTGACGTACCTATTTTCACATGTGTTTTCAGGTGCTTTTCCATAGGATGTTGATCATGATACTAGGGCGGACCTGTGCCTTAGAAACTTTAAAAGAAGATAGACTATGTTTAATTATGTTCTGAACTCTTAAATTTCTTGTTTGAGACAATGTAACACCCTTGTTTAATAAATAAAATACACTTTGTGTGCCATGGTTATGAAACAATTAATTCTGTTACGACACGCCCCGATGTTTCCGCCGCGATTTGTTGTTTTACGCGGTCGGGGTGTGACAGAAGAGTTGGTATCAGAGCCAATGGTTATAGGGAATTAGGTTATTAGTAATGCTTTGACCTAGACTATAACTTTTCTAGGAACCTAACACAAGCTATCTTGTGTTTAGATCTTAAAACATGTACATCACCTATCCTTAGGTGATTAACAAAACAAGGAACCAAAATTTTTCCGAAACGATTTTTGAAAAACAATCATCTGTTTTTGAATAAATTTTTACAAGGTTTTGAACCCTCAATTGTAAGGTTTTGAACCCTCTGTTATATGGTTTTGAACCCTTTTCAGTTTGGTTTTTGGCCTTGTGCCTTCAAATTTTCAAAAATCCCGTCAAACGCTTTGGGTTTTAAATAATGTGAACATGTGCAAACTGGAAGGGTGAATGCCTGTATTCTGAGTTTTCTGTCTAGGCAAGCACTTCGTATACATCTCAACCAGACGCGAGACCAGTTGTGCTTACCTGGGAATTCTTGGGATGAGTGTTCACTTATAGGCGAGCATGTCTTCATTATACATTATTTTTGATCCATTTACTTTGATTAGTCACTGTGAGTCGTTTGTTTGCTTTGTGATACGGACGAATGACCACCATCTATGCTGTTTGCAATTCTTGTTTTTATCATCTCATTCTTTTCATCCAATCATCTCACTCGTTTCCTTTCATGTTTTTCCTCTTTTAGAATGCCTCCTCGACGCGAGAACCAGATAGCTACTGCCGAGCTGGCAGAAATTATTGCACAGCAGATGGCTGCTCAATTCCCAAATCTCTTTGCTCAATGGAACCAGGCCAACAACAACAACAATGTTCCATGCAAATACAAGGATTTTAACCAGGCTAAACCACTCAAGTTTAGTGGTTCTGAGGGAGCGACTGGGCTTCTTCAGTGGTTCGAGAGTATAGAGAATACTTTTCGCCATGTGCAGTGTCTGGATAATCGCAAGGTCGAGTTCTCCTCGAGCGTATTTCAGAAGAGGGCTTTGACATGGTGGAACGGGGTTATGAGAGACCGGGGTGCAGAAGTTGCTCTCGCACAGACATGGGCTGAACTTAGAGCCCTTATGATGAGGGAATTCTGTCCTCGCCATGAACAGCGAGCGTTGGAGAAGGAGTTTGATGTTTTGAAGCAAGATAGTGGTGAGCACAGGGCTTATACTGATCGGTTTGAAGAATTGAGTCTGCTTTGCCCAACAATGGTCACCCCACTCGACAAGGCTATCGAGAGATACATCGATGGCCTACCTGACTCGGTACAAGAAATTCTTACTGGTAGTGAACCTGCCACACTCCGTCAGGCGATCGAGTTATCAGCGACATTGACTGAGTCGCAGATTAGAAAGGGAAAGCTACACAGGAAGGGTGACAAGGGCAAGAAGCAGTCGGCTGACAAGGAAGATAGCAAGAAAGGTCAAAACTTGAATGGAAAGAACTCTGGTTCTTCGAAGAGGTCAAGGAAGCGTAAGGCTTCCCAAAATTTTGCTATCACTGCCCAAGCTAATCTGGCAGCTCCCAACCAACCTGCACAGCTTCCAGCAAAGAAACCCTATACAGGGAATGCACCTTTGTGCAATAGATGCAACAGTCACCACCAGCCACAACTTCCATGCCGTTTCTGTACTAACTGTGGGAAATCAGGCCATCTCGCCAATGTTTGTCGATCTGCTCAGAATCCCGCGGTTCAGAACCCGGCTCAACAAGTTGCTCAGCCTCCTGCTCCGCAACAGGGTCAAGCGGCACGACCACAATACCCACCAGGTGCTTGTTACAATTGTGGGGATCTGACCCACTATAGAAATCGGTGCCCAAGACTGGCGAACCAGAACCAGAATCAGGCTCCGGCTCGAGGCCGAGTTTTTAACATGAATGCCCAAGAGGCACAGGCTGACGATAATGTGGTGAACGGTACGTTCTTTATTAATAATCAGCCTGCATCTGTTCTTTTCGATTCTGGTGCCGATAAGAGTTTCGTGTCTTTGTCTTTTGAGCAAATGCTTCGCGTGTCTAGAACGAAACTAGGCAAATCTTTGACAGTAGAGGTTGCTAGTGGTGAACCCATTATTCTTGATTCTGTTCTTCACAACTGCCAGTTGAATCTTAACGACCATCTTTTTCCTATTGACCTCGCGCCTATGCAACTTGGAAGTTTTGACGTTATTGTGGGAATGGATTGGTTATCCAAGCATCACGCAGAGATAGTTTGTTCTAAGAAGATTGTTCGTGTGCCACTTTCGACAGGCGAGATCCTGCAAGTTCAAGGTGAGAAGCCTACCGGTGGTCTCAAACTCATGTCTTGTTTTAAAGCTCTGAAGTATCTGTAGAAGAACTATGTGGCTTTCTTAGCACATGTTACAGAAGATAAAGGCAAGGGTAAGTCTATTTCAAATATTCCTGTCGTTCGGGATTATTCTGAAGTATTCCCTGAAGACTTACCTGGTCTACCTCCAGCACGCCAAGTCGAGTTCCGCATTGATCTCGTACTTGGTGCAAATCCCATTGCCAGAGCTCCATATCGTCTTGCACCATCTGAGATGCAAGAGTTGTCTAAACAGCTTCAGGAGCTCTCTGACAAAGGTTTTATCCGTCCTAGCTTTTCACCTTGGGGTGCTCCAGTTCTTTTTGTCAAGAAGAAGGATGGATCCTTTAGGATGTGTATCGATTATCGTGAGCTTAACAAGCTTACCATCAAGAATCGATATCCCCTACCTCGCATCGATGATCTCTTTGATCAGTTACAAGGTGCTTCTTATTTTTCGAAGATTGATCTGCGATCTGGATATCATCAACTTCGGGTGCAAGAAGAAGACATTCCGAAGACAGCGTTCCGTACTCGTTATGGGCATTATGAATTCACAGTCATGCCATTCGGTTTGACTAATGCTCTTGCTATCTTCATGGACTTAATGAATAGGGTCTGCAAACCTTATTTGGATCAGTTCGTCATTGTTTTTATCGATGACATCTTGATTTACTCTAAGACGCGAGCTGATCACGAGCAGCATCTTCGTCTTACTCTGGAACTCCTGAAGAAAGAGCAACTTTTCGCCAAATTCTCCAAGTGCGAATTTTGGCTTAAAGAAGTTCAATTTTTGGGACACATTATCAACGAACAGGGTATTCATGTAGATCCCTCCAAGATCAGTGCGATTAAGGATTGGGATACGCCTACTACTCCTACTGAAGTTCGTTCATTTCTTGGTCTAGCGGGTTATTATCGCCGCTTCATTGAAAACTTCTCTAAGATTGCAGTTCCTCTAACTGCTCTAACTCAGAAGAAAATGCCCTTTTACTGGGGATTCAAACAAGAGGAAGCTTTTCAACACTTGAAGCAGAAGCTTTGAGATGCGCCTGTTCTATCATTGCCCGAGGGTGATGATGATTTTGTCGTGTATTGTGATGCATCTAAATTGGGTCTTGGCTGTGTTCTGATGCAAAGGAACAAAGTCATAGCCTATGCATCAAGACAATTGAAGATACATGAGAAGAACTACACCACTCATGATCTTGAGTTGGGTGCAGTTGTCTTTGCTCTCAAGATCTGGAGACACTATTTGTACGGTACAAAATGTGTGGTTTTCACTGACCACAAAAGTCTTCAGCATATCTTCAACCAGAAAGAACTCAACATGAGACAGCGACGTTGGGTTGAGCTTTTAAACGACTACGACTGCGAAATTCGCTACCATCCTGGTAAGGAGAATGTCGTAGCTGATGCATTGAGTCGTAAGGAACGTACTAAGCTTCATTGTGTACGTGTTCAATCTATTACTCAAGCTCGATCCGATATTCAAGCACACATTTCTCAGGCTCAACAATCTTGTGTTTCACAAGGTTTTATGGATAAGGAATTTCCCTATCACATAACGCCTGCTCTGGAACTGAAGGACAATGGGTCATATTACTTCATGGACCGTTTGTGGGTCCCAAGCCAGGATGATCTTCGTACCCTGCTTATGGATGAAGCCCATAAGTCTCGTTATTCCATTCATCCGGGCTCAGATAAAATGTATAAGGACCTTCGTACTCACTATTGGTGGCCTGGTATGAAGAAAGACATTGCCTTATACGTATCAAAATGCCTTACTTGTCTTAAGGTTAAGGCTGAACATCAGCGTCCTTCGGGTTTATTGGAGCAACCAGAGATCCCAGTTTGGAAATGGGAAAACATTACTATGGATCTTGTTACCAAACTCCCGCACACAAAGAAAGGTCATGATGCCATCTGGGTAGTCGTTGATCGTCTTACAAAGTCAGCACATTTCTTGCCAATCCGCGAGGATTTTCCTACTGACAGACTTGCTCAAATCTATGTAGATGAAATTGTGGCTCGACATGGTGTTCCTTTGAACATCATTTCTGACAGAGATGCTCGTTTCACTTCTCATTTTTGGAGAACCATGCAATCTGCCATGGGGACCCAACTTAATCTGAGCACAGCTTATCATCCACAAACGGATGGTCAATCTGAAAGAACAATCCAGACTTTGGAGGATATGCTTAGAGCTTGTGTGATCGATTTTAGTGGTAGCTGGGATTCACATCTTAAATTGATTGAATTCTCCTACAACAACAGTTATCACACTAGCATCAAAATGGCTCCTTTCGAGGCTCTCTATGGTCGAAAATGTCGTTCACCAGTCTGCTGGAATGAGATTGGCGAGGCTCAACTTACTGGACCTGCCCTCATTTTAGAGACAACTGACAAGGTCAAGAAAGTTCGTGATAACCTTCAGGCAGCTAGAAGCCGTCAGAAGATTTACGCGGACCCAAAACGCAAAGCCTTGGAATTTCAAATCGGTGATCGAGTATTACTTAAGGTCTCACCTTGGAAAGGTGTGATCAGATTTGGAAAGAAAGGAAAACTTGCACCTAGATACGTTGGACCATTCAAGATCGTCGAAAGAATCGGAAAGGTAGCCTACAGACTTGAGTTACCTCCTGAACTTGGAAATGTTCATCCAACTTTTCACGTGTCCAATCTCAAGAAGTGTACAGATGATGAGAATTTCTCCATACCGCTTGACGAAATTCGTGTTGGCAAAACACTGAAATTTGTTGAGAAACCAGTGGAAATCATGGAACGTGAAGTCAAGTGGCTTAAACGCAAGCGCATTCCTTTGGTCAAAGTTCGCTGGGAAGCTAAACGTGGACCTGAGTTTACTTGGGAACGCGAAGATCAAATGAAGGCGAAATATCCACATCTTTTTCCACGAGTTTCCTCTAAATAAATTTCGGGACGAAATTTCCACAAGTAGGGGAGACTGTAACAACTGTGCTTGTAATCACTATGAACAGTTCTGTTATCAATAAAACAATGTTATTTGATCCCAATGTCTGTTTTGTTATGTTATACATTTTTCATGTTTTGACTTTTATGTAATTTCAAACTCTACATCGCTTTCTGGAGAGTTATACGCAAACTAGTGCGTAAACGTACTCAGTTTAATGCGAGAAATACTCTGGAACATCAACATATACTCAACATACCTTAAATAACCTTTACATAACTTAGAAATAAGTTTTGAAGGCTTTGGTATGGCAAAAACGAGTTAATTCGCTTACAGGGACTAAATATGACAAACTGCGAAAGTATGTCAATTTGAACTGTAACGAACATTCCGGAACATGACCATAAGTTAAACACACCTTAAATATCCTTTACATATCTTAGAAATAGGCTTTGAGGGGTTTGGTGTGCTAAAAGAAACTTTTGGAACATTCAGGGACTAAAAGTGTCAAAAAGTGCACAAGTTTGCACTTTCGCGCATAACTTACGTTCTGAATACATCCGGACATCCAAAAATTTATGAAAGCATGACTATATTATATTTTAGTGTTCTCCTTAAGAAAAATCCATTCGTCGCGTCATTTGGATCGTTTTTCGCGCTTATGCGCATTCCGTCGTAATTAAGCGAACATCGCGTTCGTACGACCAAACGAACCATCATCCGGCATATTTTTTAACATGTTTCATGTCCACAATGTTTAGGCAACATTTTAGGGCCTTAAAGTTGGCTTTACGGGCCTTGGAAGTGTCGGAAATGGCCTTAAACACGTGCAGGGACTGAAACTGTCAATTCTGCAAGAAGTTTGCTGATCAGACAGCCAGGCGGCCCGCCTCAGTTTCTGTGTATCCTTAGGCGGCCCGCGTCAGTCTTCTGGACTAGATTAACTGCATTAACAGCTGTTTGCAGCTGTTTTAACCACAACCACACACTCACCACTTGCCTAATCAGTTGATAAGGATGGTTTTTAACCACCATGAGTTTCCAACACTTGTACGGCTTGGATTAAGGCACGATATTCAACAAACGATCTTAACGGTTACCCGAAAACTATAAATACCCCACCCCCCTTTGTTCATAATCACTAGAAATTTGATTTGAGAAACTCTAAGTTGAAACATTAGTTTCATACCTGAGATTTTCGAATCGAGTTTAGCATTCGGGGACCCTTCGTAAGTATTCTTTCGTTCTTTTCCTTATTTTACTGCTTTTCGAGTCAGAAAGTCAAACTTTGTTTGACTTTCAGTGTTGACCAGTAATGGTCAATGCGAAGTTCATTAGAACTTCGCAACGTGATTGTAATCACGATGGTCATAGTCCCTTGGGACTATGCCTGCTGATTACCACGTTGTCTAGGGTCGTAGGGTAAGCGATCTGATAAATCGCTTATACCTCGAACCCGACCCAGTTTGGTCGATCATTAGGATCCGACCAAATACATTAGGTGACCATAGTGTAGGGAATAACCTTCCAAGGTTATACCTTATGGTCACGACGTTTAAGTAGTTGTATGATAGGTAGTTTATATTCCTTAGGTAAATTACCAGAATACCCTTTTCATACATAATTGGTAATTTAGCATATGTAACCTAAACTTTTGTCACATAACTGATTATGTAACATGTTTAGGCATATAACACTTGTCGTAGGACTAGTTAGGCGGTCCGAAAGCGTTTCACGCGCACGATGCGTTAAAGTAGCATAAGCTACCTAAACGAGTCGTAATGGGTCGTAAACAATTATGTTAAGTTTCATTTAGCAAGTAGGCTTTGTTAAACCATATCACGTGAGTTCCGACACTCACTTGGTTTACAAACCCTAATGCTACCCAGTCTTCCGAGATAGGTCCGGTTTATTAACATAGTTACCTATACTAGGTGCCGTTTGATTCCGAGATCTCTTGCATTGCTTGGTGGTTATCTTTATACAACTGAGCAATCACAAGTGAGTACATAGACCCCTCTTTTACTGTTTTCCAAACTGTTTTGGGGTGGAACACATGTGCCTACTTGTTACTTTCATGCTTTCCTGTTTTCACATCATATACATGCTATGTTCGTTAGTACATTATAGTACATGATTTCATTTCATCTTATGCTAGGTGTGCCCATTGTGTGCATTACTTAGTACATTGTTTTACATGACATTTCCTGCTAGGTGTGCCCATTGTGTGCATTACTTAGTACATTGTTTTACATGACATTTCCTGCTAGGTGTGCCCATTGTGTGCATTACTTAGTACATCGTTTTACATGACATTTCACGCTATGTATGTTCATTTGATTACATACTTAGTGCATTGTTTTCACATGCTTACATTTTGGTATGACATTTGGTTTGTTTACATGGGACAATACATTCATTAACATTAGCTACGCCGTTCGTTAGTAGGTAGTGGTACCATAGGAATTGACAACTCCCGTTCCGGACATCCCAGGGAAAGGGGACAGAAAGGAATGACCGAATTCGTTGACATAAGACAGATAGACCTTTAATTTGTTTAAAGGGTTTATCACCACAGTCGCAAGGCTTGGATGTATGCATTTTCACAATACCGCATAAATGTTCATATTAAATAGTTGCATGCATTTTTCCACAAAGACATAAGATTGATTTAAACCATGTTTTACTTCAACATTTTGTTTTTGTGCATGTGGTTTAGTTGAGACATTTCACTTGCCATACATGACATTTTGACATAGACATTTGACATGGATATTTGACATAGACATTTGACATGGATATTTGACATAGACATTTGACATGATTTACATCTTGACATAAACACTTTGACATATTATTCAATACATTTGACAATTTGGTTAAACATAGACTTCTTACATTGATTGGTTTGGTTTGATTAAGTGATTAAGTTAACGATGCGTGTGTAATATGATACAAGCATGGTGGATACGCCGCTGGTACTTCCTATATATAAGTGTTTGTATGGTATTACATGGCGTAACGTTATTTGAATCATTTCAGTTTGATACATATAACATTTTATACAAATAACATACTTTTCACAAGACATTGATTTACAAACAACTTATCTTATACAAACACATTTTTACATGGTTATTTATTTAACCTGACAATTACTTATACATATCATCTGATCTTATTGTTTTCAAATGATTTACATGACAAAGCAAATTACTAGGTTCATGACTAAACATTTTTCTTAAACATAAGTCATGAATCCTATTTTCACAAAACCTATGTATATCACAGGCATTTTTATGCTGACGTACCTATTTTCACATGTGTTTTCATGTGCTTTTCCATAGGATGTTGATCATGATACTAGGGCGGACCTGTGCCTTAGAAACTTTAAAAGAAGATAGACTATGTTTAATTATGTTCTGAACTCTTGAATTTCCTGTTTGAGACAATGTAACACCCTTGTTTAATAAATAAAATACACTTTGTGTGCCATGGTTATGAAACAATTAATTCTGTTACGACACGCGCCGATGTTTCCGCCGCGATTTGTTGTTTTACGCGGTCGGGGTGTGACAGTTTTGAAATTTATGTTCTCGATGTGGTAGCTGCCTAAAGATAGGCAACGATATTGTTTTATGACTAAACGCAAGTAAACTCGCGTTAGGGTCCTAAGAAGGTTATAGACTAGGTCAAAACATTACTAATAACCTAATTCCCTATAACCATTGGCTCTGATACCAACTTTTCTGTCACACCCCGACCACGTAGAACATACAAAACGTGGCGGAAACGTCGGGGAGTGTTGTAACAGAATTAATTGTTTCAAATCCATGGCAATTAAAGTTTCATTTTATTAATCAATCAAGAGAGTTACATTGTTTTAAACAAGAAACAAAGAGTATATAACAAAAATTAACTAGTTCTTGTCTCGTTTTAAGTCACTAAGGCACAGGTCCGCCTAAGTATGTCTTGATGAGTCCTATGCATCATCTCCTGAAAACACATGTGAAAATAGGTACGTCAGCATAAAAATGCCTGTGAGATACATAGGTTTTGTGAAAACAGAATTCATGACTTATGTTTGAGAAAATGTTTAGTCATGAACCTTGTAATTTGCTTTGTCTTGTAAATCATTTGAAAAACGATAAGATCAGATGATATGTTATAAATAAGAGAATAATGTATGATTAAATGAATAACCATGTAAAATGAGTTTGTATAAGATAAGTTGTTTGTAAAACAATGTCTTGTGAAAAATATGTTATTTGTATAAAATGTTATATGTCTCAAATTGAAATGATTCAAATAACGCTACAATATGTGATATCATACAAACACTTATATATAGGAAGTACCAGCGGCGTATCCACCATGCTTGTATCATATTACACACGCCTCGTTACTTAAATCACTTACTCCAACCAAACCACCAAGATGTAATGTTTAACGATTGTAGAAATGTTTATGTATAGTCAAATGTCTATTTTCAAAAGTAAATCATGTCAACAGATACAAATGGTTCACACGGTTCAACAGTTACAAACGGTTCATATAATCAAAGGGTTACGACGGTTCACATAGTCAAATAGTTACAACGGTTCAAAATGTAGTATAATGTGTTCATATGCTGGATGAGCATATGCAACAGAAATGCAATGTAAAACAATGTACTAAGTATGCACACAATGGACATACATAGCATGAAATGTAATGTAGAACGATGTACTAAGTACGCACACAATGGGCATACATAGCATGTAATGTAAAACGATGTACTAAGTACGCACACAATGGGCATACATAGCATGTAATGTAAAACGATGTACTAAGTACGCACACAATGGGCATACATAGCATGTAATGTAAAACGATGTACTAAGTACGCACACAATGGGCATACATAGCATGAAATGTAATGAAATCGTGTACTATAATGTACTAACGAACATAGCAGGTATATGATGTGAAAGCATGGAAAGCATGAAAGTAACAAGTAGGCACATGTGTTTCACCCCAAAACAGTTTGAAAACAGTAAAAGAGGGGTCTATGTACTCACTTGAGATTGCTCAGAAGTCCTAAGATAACCACCAAGCAATGCTAGAGATCACGGAATCAAACGGCACCTAATATAGGTAACTACGTTAATTAACCGGACCTAAACCGGAGGATCGGATAGAATGAGGGTTCGTAAACCAAAAGAGTATGGAGACTCGTGTAATATGGTTTAACAAAGCCTACATACTAAATGAAACCTAACATAAGTGCTTACGACCCATTACGACCCGTTTAGGTAGCTTATGCTACTTTAACGCGTCGTTCGCGTGAAACGCGTTTGGACCGCCTAACTAGTCCTATGATAAGTAACATATGCCTTAACAAGTCTAATATTGTTTTCAAATCAGTTTAGATATCAAAAGTTATGTCACATATGGTTATAATGAATTTTGGCATCAAAGGGGTATTTTGGTAATTTACCTAAGGCATATAAACTACCTATCATACAACTACTTAAACGCCGTGACCATAAGGTATAACCTCGGAAGGTTATTCCCTATATACTACGGTCACCTAATGTATTTGGTCAGATCCTAATGATCGACCAAATGGGTCGGGTTCGAAGGTATAAGCGATTTATTAGATCGCTTACCCTTACGACCCTAGACAACGTGGTAATCAGTAGGCATAGTCCCAAGGGACTATAACCATCGTGATTACAATCACGTTGCGAAGTTCAAACGAACTTCGCATTGACCATAAACTAGTCAACGTAGAAAGTCAAACAAAGTTTGACTTTCAGACTCGAAAAAAAATAAAAGAACGAAGGAATACTTACGAAGGGTCCCCGAATGCTAATCGTGATCCAAGTAGCTCAAGTATGAAACAATGGTTTCAACTTAGAGCTTCTAAGATCAGATTCTTGTGGGTTTAGAAGTTGGGGGATGTGGGTATTTATAGGATTTCCCGAACCGTTAGGATCGTTTCTTGGAAAATGTGATCGAATCTAAGACGTACACTTGTTGGAAAGTTGTGGTAGGTTAATTGGCCACCCACCATAAGAAATCAACAGGTGGAAAGGAATTTGGGAGTGCACGACAGCTGGAAACAGGCTGTTCGGAAGCTTCTGATGTTCTGCATACCCCCTACGGACCGTAAAGGTTAGGCTTACGGTCCGTAAGCCTTCAAGTTTGGCAGAATGGTAGATTTGGTCCTTGTAGTGTAATAAGGCCATTTCCGACGCGTTTAAGGCCCGTTAACCCAATTTCAAAGCTCTAAAATGAGGTTAAAGTATAGGGAACTTAAAATGTTCTCAAAAATATCTCGGATGTCGGTTCGTTTAACCGTACGGTTGCGTTGTTCGGTTAATTACGACGGAATGCGCATAAGCGCGAAAAACGATCCAAATTGCGCGACGAATGGATTTTTCTTATGCCAAACACTAAAATAAAATATTTTAGTGCTTACATAAATTTTTGGATGTCTGGAGGTATTCAGAACGTAAGTTATGTGCGAAAGTGCAAACTTGTGCACTTTTTGACGCTTTTAGTCCCTGAATGACCCAAAAGTTTATTTTAGCATACCGAACAACTCAAAGCCTATTTCTAAGCAATGTAAAGGATATTTATGGTATGTTTAACTTATGGTCATATTCCGGAATGTTCGTTACAGTTCAAATTGGCATACTTTCGCAGTTTGTCAAGTTTAGTCCCTGTAAGCGAATTAACTTGTTTTTGCCATACCAAAGCCTTCAAAACTTATTTCTAAGTTATGTAAAGGTTATTTAAGGTATGTTAAGTATATGTCACTATTCCGGAGTGTTTGTTGCATTAAACTGGTTATATTTACGCATCAGCGCCCGTATAACCTTCCAGAAAGCGATTTAGAGCTTGAAATCGAACAAGAGTTGATATGTGCAAAAGATACACATATTTTTACAAGTCCAAAGTATGAAATACAATATTTCATTGGTTTGGTATTTGTTTGATGGTCGCAGTGACACAGGTCTCACACAAAGTAGTCAAAACAGGAGTTGAGCAAGGAGTGACAGATCGCAATTAGCAATCTTTTCTTCCTTTGACTTCAATCTTGACTTTGACTTTGACTTTTGAAACACGGGGTGTTACAGCCTCCCCTTCTTAAGGGAATTTCGTCCTGAAATTAGGCTGAAGCCGTAACAAACAACTGCGGGTACTTCTCCTTCATGTCGCTTTCGAGTTCCCAAGTGAACTCTGCGCCTCGTTTGCCTTCCCATCGAACCTTCACAATGGGAATGTGTGAGCGTGTGAGCTGCTTGGTTTGGCGGTCCATGATCTCGATAGGCTTCTCCACGAAGTGTCATGTTTCGTTTACTTGGAGATCCTCAAGTGGCACGTGTAAATCATGCTCAGCTAAGCACTTTCTAAGGTTTGAAACGTGGAAAGTCGGGTGGACGTTACTAAGTTCCTCCGGTAGTTCGAGTCTGTAAGCCACTTTTCCGATTCTTTCCAGAATCTTAAAGGGTCCAACATATCGAGGCGCAAGCTTTCCTCTCTTACCGAATCTTACAACACCCTTCAAGGTGATACCTTTAGGAGTACATGGTCGCCAACGTCAAATTCGAGGGGCTTGCGTCGTCTATCGGCGTAACTTTTCTGACGACTCCGAGCTTTCAGCAGATTGTCTCAAATTTGGAGGATTTTGTTAGTCGTTTCTTGCAGTAGCTCAGGACCGGTTAATTGCGAGTGTCCGATCTCGTGCCATACAATAGGCAATCGACATCTTCTTCCATACAATGCCTCAAATGTGTAACACTCTACTTTTAGAAATATCAATTCTTATCGACAAGATAAGACTATTCTTTGTAATCGTCAAGCCAAAACATTTACATAACCTAAGTATTTCTTTAATTACAACATTAGGATACATAAGTATTTCTTTAATTACATAAGTTTTACTAATGACAAGTATTAACAAAAGTAGCGGAATGTGATCTTGAATGTGTTCGGTTCGAAAGCTTAGACTTGATCATCATCCACGTGCTTGAATTACCTAAAAGCTGAAAATTTTAACAAACATTAGTATTACGGTCCTTAGAAATTGGTATAAAAGAAACTACGCTCGAAAACGGATCCGAATAACTAAAATATGCCAAACTTATCAAAAGTGACTGGGCACTATCGTAGCTTACGGTAGCCACCGTAAGCTACGGTAGCCACCGTAAGCTACGGTAGCCACTGGGCAACATTAGGCTGCCGTAAGGCAGTAGAGAACCGGCGTAACACTTTTGCTCGTTACCGTAAGTTACGGTAGCTTTCTCGCGCCCCGCATAAGCCCAGGCCGAGCTTATGCGGCCCGCCTGAGACTCATCTGCAGCAAATACTTTGCTGTTTTGGCTGTTTTAACCTGTTTTGACCCGTTTGTTCTCTCTTTGCACTTTTAAAACATCAGGGCATGATACGGAACGTCCTAAAATTTCTTGAGAAGCTTACGACTTCCTGTTTCAATCCATTAACCTGTCCATAGCATGATTTGTAGCAATTATGCGTCATAGGACACAAGACCGTTTTATATATATTTATTCTACATACTAACCATTTTACCTTTCAATTCATCTTACCCGAGACCATACGGATGGTATATTATTTAGTACAATGATAACCCATTTCCGGGTTCCTTTCCCTTCTTACTTCACGTTCCCCATTACCGGGTTTACGCTTTTAATTATTCGACATGTTATTGATCTAAGTGCATAGACTTAAACCACTCTAAGAAATGTGACTTGGGATGTATCCATCCCCTTTTTCCCACTTCCGGGTTTATTTTTTTCAACACTCACGCTCCCATTACCGGTTGCGTGTTTGATAATTCACTACCCGTCACCCGGGCATAAAGTCTACGGATAAGGTACTTCCGTTACCCGGTTTGTACCTACCCTTGCTAACCTATTTGGTTTCCATTATGAATTCCATCATTCAAGCAAACTAACCATTCAAATCTCATATTCTAATGTACCAACTATTTACAATAACAAAATCTAAATAACAATATTAACGAAGCGTTTAGCCACGTACCTTATTGCTTTTCCTTCAACCTTGCATTTGCCCCAGCTTGACTCCCCGAAGCTTCACCCGAGTTTCCTATAATGTGAAACCCAATCGTTAATATTCCTCTCTCTCAAACTCACAATATGCACATTTTTCCATCTTTTATTCGCAAATTCACATCAACATCATTTGGTGAATTATTCTTAAAACTTAATATTTCATTTAAGCGTTTTGTCAAGTTATTGAAGTTTCTAGCCAACAAAACTCCTATTTAACAAGTAGACATATCTATATTCTCTTTTTTTTCCATTAAATTTCTGATTATTATGATTTCAAACATCATCATAAACTTCCTAATTTCATGAGTTCAGATTTTACACATCAAAACCCATTTATTCATACTTGTGCATTCAACGAAATGCCTAACCATGGCACTTATTCAACTAGTGTTTATCAAACCTGTTTAGAATCATGTAGATTTTACTACTCTTATCATAATTTCAACATAATTTTACCCTAATTGAGCATCATAGATTTCACCAAGAACTCAATACATAAACATACATCAAATTCTCAACATACCTTATGAAGAGATGATGTTATAGACTCTAATTCAGCTACATGCATTCAGGATCGTTTGATTTGACGGCTGAATTTGATGGAATAGTTTAAGAACTAGGGTATGGTCCCTGTTTCTTTCCTCTGGTCGCTCACACCCACACACACGTATGTGTGTGTGGTTTTGATTTATTTTGTTTTTAATAATATCAAGTTTCCATTTTACTAATTCAGCCCCTTAAGTTTTCTTTGTTAGTCTCTTGTAGAACAAATTAATACCCTTTCATTTATATTTAAATGTATGGTATTTTAATTATTAATTATTAATTATTTTTGGGGTGTTACAAGTCCACCCTCCTTAAAGAGGGTTTCGTCCTCGAAACCACCACATGCACATATAATCATAAACACGTATACGTACTGAAAAGTGAAGGGTAGAGTCAGTCACCTCATTCCCTCTTCAGACTCCCAAGCGGTGTCTGATCCTTTTTGGTGCTTCCATTTGACCTTTACTTGGTCAATTTCTTTGTTTCCTCAAACCCTTAACCTTATGGTCGAGGATTGCAATAGGATTTGCTATATAATTAAGTTTGTTATCAATTTCTATATCATCAAGAGGAACATAAGCCGTATCATCTACTAAACACTTTCGTAGATGTGAAACGTAGAGCGTATTATGTATTCCGCTCAACTCTTCTGGTAACTCTAATCGGTAAGCCGCCTTACCCACTCGATCTAGGATTTTATAAGGCCCATTGAATAGCGGGCTTAACCTTCCTCGTTTTCTAAACCGGATAATTCCCTTCCACTGGGACACCTTAAGCATGACCTTATCACCAATCCGTAATGCAATAGGTCTTCGTCTCTTATCCGCATATGATTTCTATCGATCTTGAGCTGCCTTCAAATGGGCTCGGATCATGTCGATTTTTCTCGTTCGTAACTCGAAACACATCTTTATAAGCAAGCTCTCGCGGGCCTACCTCTTCCAGCATATCGGTGTTCGACAGTTTCTACCGTAAAGCATTTCATATGAGGCTCTACCAATACTTGAATGGTAGCAGTTGTTATATGAAAATTCGACTAACGGCAGATACGCATCCCAACTACCGCCGAAATCTATTATGCATGCTCGAAGCATATCCTCTACATCTGAATCGTTCGCTCACTTTACCCGTCAGTTTACGGATGATATGCGGTACTAATCAACAGCTTGGTACCCATTTTTTCTGAAAATGGTACCAGAAATTTGAGGTAAACCGAGTATCTCTATCGGACATGATAGTTACCGACACCCCATGGCATGCTACGATCTCATTTACGTATACCTCCGACATCATCTCAGAGGTGTAGGTTTCTTGCTTAGGGATTAAATGAGCGCTATTGGTTAGTCTATCTACAACTACCCAAATGGCATCAAATCCCCGAGCCGTCTTTGGCAGCTTTGTCAGCAAGTCCATAATAATATGTTCCCATTTCCAAACTGAAATGTCTATTGGTTGGAGTTTGCCTTAAGGCTTTTCATGTTCCGCCTTTACCTGTAAACAAGTCACGCACTTCTCCACGTACTTAACACATCTCTTTTCATTCCTGGCCACCAGTAGTTTTGCTTCAAATCACTATACATTTTGGTCACTCCAGGATGAATCGAATAGCGAGACTTATGAGCCTCGTCAATTAAAAGATCCTTAACACTTCATGTGTTTGGGACCTAAATCTTGCTCAACCGGTATTTCATCCCATTACTTCCCTTAATGCTCCGATATGGGCTTCTCGAATTCGTTCGAGCAAGCCTGAAATTACTACCATTTGCATGGGCCGTACCCGAATGGGAGTGTATTCTTCCTTTCAACTAAGGGCATCCACCACTACATTAGTCTTTCTAGGGTGATAGTGGACTTCGCAGTCCTAATCCTTCACAACCTCCAACCGGCGCCTCTGTCTCAGATTTAACTCCTTCTGTTCGAAGAAGTATTTTAAACTTTTATGGTCGGTGGAAATAATACACTTCACGCCATACAAGTAATGCCTCTTGATCTTTAAGGTGAACTCTATCGCTGCTTGCTCGAGATCATGAGTCGAGTATTCTGTCTCGTGCGGTTTCAATTGTCTTGAGGCGTACACTATTACCTTTCTTCTTTACATAAGCACGCACCCAAGACCTAAGTGCGATGCATCTGAATATGCTATCATGTCATACGTGTCATCCGGTAAAGTTAACACCGTGCACAGGTTAACTTTTCCTTTAATGTTTGAAATGCACTTTTCCTGGTCATCTTCCCAGACGAACTTCTCATTCTCGTGGGTTAACTTGGTCAAGGGCGATGTAGCCTTGGAGAAATCTTGAAAGAATCTCCTACACTATCTTGCTAACCCCATGAAACTTCTAATTTCGGATGAATTCTTTGGAGGGTTCCATTTGACACAACTTCCACCTTAGATGGATTTACCAATATCCCCTCAGCACTTGTAACATGGCCTAAGAATTTGCACCTTTCGTAATTAGAAGGCGCACTTCGAAAGTTTCATGTAAAGTCCTTTACTCCTAAGCGTTTCAAGTACTTCATGCGATAACACTCGTGGTCCGTTTCGCTCCTTGAATACACGAGGATATCGTCGATAATTACCATCATCGATTTATCTAGTATCGGTTTGCGAACGCAGTTTCTATTGTTAATCTGAAAGGCATTATTAAAAATTTATGATGTCCATGACGCGTTTGAAATGCCATTATAGATATGTTTCCTTCTTTATGAGTAATACCAGTGTTCCCCACTGAGGAACACTTGGCTATAATGACCCTTTGTCGAAAAGGTCTTGCAACCTGACAACAATTTCTTATAGTTCCGATGACGCTAATCAATAAAGAGCTTTAGCCACTGTCTCCGTTCTCGGAATTAATTTAATGCTAAATTCCACCTCAAGTCCGGGTGGTATTATATATATATATAGTGTTAGATGTTTCTGGAAAACATCCTCAACTCACGAACGATGGTTACATCTTAAATTTCTAGAGATTCTTAGTCAAATCGTGTATGTAAGTCAGTTTCGCCTTACATCCATGCTAAATAAGCTTATAAGCTTCAATAGACAAGCATATTAGGGGACTACAACTTTTCTCCCTATAATAAGCACATGTTTCCGCTCGGAAATATTAATTATGTTTTCTTATGATTACATGCTAATTTCTGCATGATATCGAATTGGCCTATATATATATATACCGATTATCACTTGGATTTCCCCCATTAGCATGCGAGTTAGATCGACGAAGTAATCTTCATCGTGAATTCTCAATTTACAGTTTCAACACATATCGTAACCAACAAAACTTTTTATCATTACCTATTTCTACTTCTTAAAGCATAGGTAATTTTGTTAATGAGAATGTAGGGTGTTGAATAAATTGATGTAAAACAGAAGATTTATTTGCACCCGTAGCAATTTAAAATTCGTGCTGAAATTAAATTTACAAGAGTATACCTGAATCAACATCAGGTTCGTCTTTAGCCCCTATGGCTATCATGTGGAACGACCTTGCCCTTGATTTTTGGGCATCAGACCTTGTATCAGTTGTTCTTTTGATTCCAAGCCACTCTGGACATTTAGACTTCTTATGTCCCAGCTTATAGCATTTACCCTTGTGAATTTTTCCACATGTCCTACACTTATGTAATCTTCTTTTTGTAATTCCTTTCTTAGGAGCTTTATTAGATTTTGATTTCCTTACGCGACTTGGATTCACATCCAACACCTTCCTTTCTTCTCTTTCTTGTAAGATACTGTCTTTCAGTTTAGTCATCATATCGTCCACCACCGGCACGATTTTGGTTTGTAATCCATCGGTAAACTGCGATAGACTATTTTCTAAAACCTTTCCGACTTCCTCGAAAATCTTAGCTTTCAACTCGTCGGTCATAAGGGATACGATATTGTTAGTAGCACCTCCCAACATCTGCTTACTGAAATGTTGAAGGTAATTTGATAAATACTTCATTTAATCATTCTCATATCTTTACATGAGAATTTATACTCACTATTAGGAGAAGTATACAACTTTGCCTTAACCGTTTATGCTAAGTGTACTTCCCGGGTTCGAGTATATTATTATACTCATCCCATACACTTATAATAACTATTCTTTCTAGTCTTTCAATTTTAAGATTTACTTCGAATAAATTCTTACCGGATATTTGATCAAGCCTTGAACCGAACACATTTGTCTTTAACCTAAGCTCTGATTACCAACTTGTAACACTCTACTTTTAGAAATATCAATTCTTATCGATAAGATAAGACTGTTCTTTATAATCGTCAAGCCAAAACATTTACATAACCTTAGTTTAGAAATTACTAGATTAACTGACGTTCAAAAACAACATTAGGATACATAAGTATTTCTTTAATTACATAAGTTATACTAATGACAAGTATTAACAAAAGTAGCGAAATGTGATCTTGAATGTGTTCGGTTCGGAAGCTTAGACTTGATCATCATCCACGTGCTTGAATTACCTAAAAGCTGAAAATTTTAACAAACATTAGTATTACGGTCCTTAGAAATCGGTATAAACGAAACTACGGTCGAAAACGGATCCGAATAACTAAAATATGCCAGACTTATCAAAAGTGACTGGGCACTACTGTAGCTTACGGTAGCCACCGTAAGCTACGGTAGCCACTGGGCAACATTAGGCTGCCGTAAGGCAGTAGAGAACCGGCGTAACACTTTTGCTCGCTACCGTAAGTTACGGTAGCTACCGTAACTTACGGCAACTTTCTCGCACCCCGCATAAGCCCAGGCTGAGCTTACACGGCCCGCCTGAGACTCATCTGCAGCAAATACTTTGCTGTTTTGGCTGTTTTGACCTGTTTGTTCTCGCTTCACACTTTTAAAACATCAGGGCATGACACGGAACATCCTAAAATTTCTAGAGAAGCTTACGACTTCCTGTTTCAATCCATTAACCGTTTTATATATATTTATTCTACATACTAACCATTTTACCTTTGAATTCATCTTACCCGAGACCATACGGATGGGATATTATTTAGTACTATGATAACCCATTTCCGGGTTCCTTTCCCTTCTTACATCACGTTCCCCATTACCGGGTTTACGCTTTTAATTATTCGACCCATTATTGATCTAAGTGCATAGACTAAAACCACTCTAAGAAATGTGACTTGGGATGCATCCATCCCCTTTTTCCCACTTCCGGGTTTATTATTTTCAACACTCATGCTCCCATTACCGGTTGCGTGTTTGATAATTCACTACCCGTCACCCGGGCTTAAAGTCTACGGATAAGGTACTTCCGTTACCCGGTTTGTACCTACCCTTGCTAACCCATTTGGTTTACCTTTATGAATTCCATCATTCAAGCAAACTAACCATTTAAATCTCATATTCTAATGTACCAACTATTTACAATAACACATTATTGCTTTTCCTTCAACCTTGCATTTGCCCCAGCTTGACTCCCCAAAGCTTCACTCGAGTTGCCTATAACGTGCAACCCAATCGTTAATATTCCTCTCTCTCAAACTCATAATATGCACATTTATCCATCTTTTATTCGCAAATTCACATCAACATCATTTAGTGAATTAATTTTAAAACTTAATATTTCATTCAAGCGTTTCGTCAAACACTTTATGTTTATATTTTATAATTAGCCATTTCCTTCAAGTTATTGAAGTTTCTAGCCAACAAAACTCCTATTTAACAAGTAGACATATCTATATTCTCTTTTTTTCCATTAAATTTCTTATTATTATGATTTCAAACATCATCATAAACTTCCTAATTTAATGAGTTCAGATTTACACATCAAAACCCATTTATTCATACTTGTGCATTCAACTAAATGCCTAACTATGGCACTTGTTCAACTAGTGTTTATCAAACCTGTTTAGAATCATGTAGATTTTACTACTCTTATCATAATTTCAACATAATTTTACCCTAATTGAGCATCATAGATTTCACCAAGAACTCAATACATAAACATACATCAAACAACATACCTTATGAAGAGATGATGTTATAGACTCTAATTCAGCTACATGCATTCTGGATCGTTTGATTTGAGGGCTGAATTTGATGGAATAGTTTAAGAACTAGGGTTTGGTCCATGTTTCTTTCCTCTGGTCTCTCACACCCACACGCACGTATCTGTGTGTGTGGTTTTGATTTATTTTGTTTTTAATAATATCAAGTTTCCATTTTTCTAATTCAGCCCCTCAAGTTTTCTTTGTTAGTCTCTTGTAGAACAAATTAATACCCTTTCATGTATATTTAAATGTAGGGTATTTTAATTATTAATTATTTTTGGGGTGTTACAAAATGGTGCCATTTGAATGCTGGAATGATAAGTGTTATTGTACGAGAATTCGACTAAAGGTAAGTATGCGTCCCAATTACCACCGAAATCTATGACACACGAATGGAGCATGTCTTCAAGGGTACGAATCGTTCTTTCAGTCTAACTGTCGGTTTGGGGATGGAATGCGGTACTTAGATTAAGCGTAGTACCGAGAGCGGATTGAAACGTTTCCCAAAGACGCGAGGTAAACCGAGCATCGCGGTTAGAGATGATTTCGCGAGGCGTCCCATGTCGACAAATGATCTCTTTAGTGTAGATTCGGGCTAATTATTCTACCTTGTAGTCTTCTTGTATCGGCAGAAAATGAACATATTTGGTCAAACGGTCAACGACAACCCAGATGCTGTCGTGTCCTGATGGCATACGCGGAAGTTTCGTTACAAAGTCCATAGCTATACTCTCCCACTTCCGCATGGGGATTTCGGGTTGAACGAGTAAGCCAGAGGGTCTTTGGTGCTCAGCCTTGACTTTCGAGCAAGTCAGGCACTTCGAAACATAGAGGGTGATATCCCTCTTCATGCCCGGCCACCAGTACTTGTAGCGCAGGTCCTGGTACATCTTGTCGGCACCGGGATGAATAGAATATCGGGATTTGTGGGCTTCGTCCATCAAAATCTGTCTTAAATTGGTCCGCTTTGGGATCCAAATTCGGTCCAGATAGTGGAATATCCCATTCGACTTATTTACAAGCTGGGCTCCATCATTGAGAATCCTTTCCTTCTTCAAAGTGCGTTCGACGAAACAAGCATGTTGGGCTTCGCAGATAAGGGTTTCGAGATGATGCTTGGCTTGAACATTACGAGCGCTATGCAGGTAGCTTCGTCGGCTTAAAGCGTCGTCAACGACATTTGCTTTGCCAGGATGATAACAGATCTCACAGTCGTAATCGTTGAGAAGTTCAACCCATCGGCGTTGGCGCATATTAAGTTCTTTATGGCTGAAGATGTGTTGTAGGCTCCTATGATCGGTGAAGATCGTACACTTGGTACCATAAAGGTAGTGTCGCCAAATCTTTAACGCAAAAACAACTGCACCTAGCTCGAGGTCATGGGTTGTATAGTTCTTCTCGTGGATCTTGAGCTGACAAAATGCATAAGCGATAACCTTGTCTCGTTGCATGAGAACACAACCAAGACCAAGGTTTGAGGCATCACAATAGACAATAAAGTCGTCGTTTCCGTCGGGTAAAGTGAGAACAGGAGCATTACAAAGCATATGCTTGAGGGTTTGAAAGGTAGTCTCTTGTTGGGCTCCCCAAACAAAAGGCTTGTCTTTATGCGTGAGAGAAGTAAGCGGCACGACGATTTTAGAGAATCCTTCGATAAATCGATGATAATAGCCCGCTAATTCGAGAAAAGAACGGACTTCAGACGGGTTCTTAGGCGTAACCCAACTTTTAACAGCTTCGATCTTCGCGGGGTCGACGTGAATACCTTGACTATTGACAATGTGACCGAGGAATTGAGCCTGCTCCAGCCAAAATTCACACTTGGAGAACTTGGCATAGAGTTGGTTCCCCTGGAGTAGCTCGAGAACCAAACGTAGATGTTGCGCGTGTTCGGTTTTCGACTTGGAATAGATCAGGATATCATCGATGAACACGATGACGAAGCGATCAAGAAATGGTTTACACACGCGACTCATCAGATCCATGAAAACCGCGGGTGCGTTGTGTCACACCCTGACCACGTAAAACAACAAAACGTGGCGGAAACGTCAGGGAGTGTCGTAACTGAATCATTGTTTCACAACCATGGATTAAATAATTTTGTTTTATTACAAATCAGATAAATACAAATTTTCTCTTTCAAATTTTAAAGTCTCTAAGGCACGAGTCCATCCTATGTATATCATGTATCAACAATCATCACATAGCAGCACTTGAAACATATGTAAAAATAGGTACGTCAGCATAAAAATGCCTGTGAGATACATAGGTTTTATTAATGCAGGATTCATGACTTGTAAGTTTAAAAGAATGTTTAACAAAAATATTCATGAACTTAAAAATCTTTTCTTTTATAAATCATATAACAAGTGATAAGAAATCAGATGATATCAAATAAAGATGCATAAATAAATAACTAAGTAAAATGAGTTTGTATAAAATGTGTTGTTTGTAAAACAATGTTTTGATAAAAAGGTTTGTAGTATATATAAAAATATACTTTGGTTTTAAGAAAGTCGAATAAGTAATATATTAAAAATATGTTTTAGTTCCAAAACAGTTAAACAGATACAACAAAAATGTGATTTAGAATTTATTCAAACCTTAGTGTATCAAAATACACCTTAGAGACTATAGAAATACCATAAAGGCAATCTCTATTTGGACAAAAATCGGTTTTTGACATTCCATACAACAGGAATGGGGTGTCAAATCCTATAGCGCTATATCATACTACCAATCGGTCTGGTGAATGTATAAAATAAGTACAATTCCAACAATTAATTTTATAATCTTTGAAAAATTAGTGTTTAAACCATAAATAATCATTCAGTTTGTCAAAAGATAAGTACTAACATGTATAATTAATTTATACTTTGAAATCATGAACATAACAAATAGGTACACATGTTTCACCCCAAAACATTGAAAACAGTAAAAGAGGGGACTATGTACTCACTTGAGATTGCTTAGAAGTCTTGAATAACAACCAAGCAAAGCTAGAGGGATCACGGAATCAAACGGCACCTAATATAGGTAACTATGTAAATAAACCGGACCTAAATTGGAAGATCGGATAGAATGAGGTTTCGTAAACCAAACGAGTATGGGAACTCATGTAATATGGTTTAACAAAGCTTACATACTAAATCGAAACATAACCTAAGTGCTTACGACCCATTTAGGTAGGTTACGCTACTTTAACGCGTCGTTAGCGTAAAACACGTTCGGACCGCCTAACTAGTCCTATGACAAGTATTATATGCCTTAACAAGTCTAATAATGTTGCCTAATCAGTTTAGATGTCAAAATTTATGTTACATATTCTTAAAATTAATTTATGCGTAAAAGGGCATTTTGGTCATTTACCTAAGGCATATAAACTACCTATCATACAACTACTTAAACGAAGTGACCATAAGGTATAACCTCGGAAGGTTATTCCCTATGCAACTATGGTCACATAATATGCTTGGTCGGATCCTAATGATCGACCAAACGGGTCTAGTTCGAAAGTCTAAGCGGTTGTTTAGACCGCTTGACTTACGACTCTATACAAGCACTAAACTAAAAGTGACGAGTTAAACATGTTAAAACATGTTTAACGAAGTTTGAAAACAAGTTTGATATCAAGACAAAAGGTCTTGACACTCAAAGATAGTTTGGTTGCAAAATACGCAAGAATACGCATTTTGACCGAAATTACGACTCGTCACTACGCCTAAATAATGTGGTAATCAGTAGGTATAGTCACAAAGGACTATGACCATCGTGATTACGCTCACGTTGCGAAGTTCAAACGAACTTCGTGTTGACTATAAATTGGTCAAAGCTGAATGTCAAACACTTATTTGACTTTTAAAATTAAAACGCGTAAAAGAACGAAAGAATACTTACAAGAGGTCCAAGAAATGGAGGTTTGATCTAATTATTCTCAGGTATGAAGTGCAAACACTCCAACTTAGAGAATGAATCAGATCAAGTGTGTGGGTTGCAATTGAAATCTTGGTGGGTATTTATAGATTTCGGTCCACCGTTAAGATCGTTCCCCAATTCCCGAGCTTCAATCTCAACCTTACACTTGCACCTACTGATTTAAGATACTATGGGACCTTAAAACCAGTTAATGGTTTGTTAAAAACCATTTTCAAAACCCAGAAAACAAGCTGCAAAACCAGAAACTGATTTCTGAAATGGGCAGTCTACGCGCCCCGCGTAAGAAGACATACAAGTCTACGTGGCCCGCCTGGGCAATCTTTCCAGAAATGTCAGAAATGGTCCATGCACTTGTTAAACTCAGTTTTTGGCACTTTTAAGCCCCGTTAACCCCATTTCAAGGCTCTAAAATGAAGTTAAAGTATGGGGAACTTGAAATGTGCTAAAAAATATCTCGGATGTTGGTTCATTTGGTCGTACGGTCGCGTTGTTCGGTTAATTACGACGAAACACGAACGGACGCGAAAAACGATCCAAATTACGCGACGAATGGAATTTTATCATGCCAATCACTAAAATAAAATATTTTAATGATTACATAAATTTTTGGATGTCCGGATATATTCAGAACGTAAGATATGCGCGAAAATACAAACTTATGCACTTTTTGACGCTTTTAGTCCCTAAATGACCAAAAAGTTTATTTTAGCATACCGAACACCTCAAAGCCTATTTCTAAGCTATGTAAAGGATTTTTATGGTATGTTTAACTTATGATCAACTTCCAGAATTTTCGTTACCACACGAATCGGCATACTTTCACAGTTTGACACAAATAGTCCCTGTGTTCGAATAAACTTGATTTCAACACACCAAACCATCCAAAACTTATTTCTAAGTTATGTAAAGGTTATTTAAGGTATTTTAAGCCTATGTCACTATTTCGGATTGTTTGTTGCATTAAACTGGTTATATTTACGCATCAGTTCGCGTATAACCTTCCAGAAAGCGATTTAGAGCTCGAAATCGAACAAGAATTGATATGTGCAAACGATACACATATTTATACAAATCCCAAGTATGAAATATAATATTTTTTTGGTTTGGTATTTGTATGAGGGTTGAAGTGACACAGGTGTCACAGTCTCCCCTACTTTAGGAAATTTCGTCTTGAAATTTAATTTTAGAGGAAACTTGTGAAGACAACTGTGATTGTTTCGCTTTCGAATGAATCCCTCGAACCCTAAGTAAAACTCTGGGTCATGTTTGGATTCTTAGCGAAATTGTCAACTGTCAAAGTGAAGTCCTTGTAGTAACAAAACATGGAGTTTCAAACTACGGACAGAAGAACGTTTCTTATGAAGACTATCATAGGAAACTTGTGTGTGCTCGAAAACCGAGTCGGAGAGTGTAAAATGACATTGGTCAAGGTCCAGGACTTATAGTAACTTAAATAACGCTATGTTCGCAATGTAATAAGGAACACTTATATATAGGAAGTACCAGCGGCATATCCACCATGCCCCTTTCTACATTGTTCCCGTTTCGTTATTCTCATCACTATAGGTCTTAACACATGACAAAACTTGCTGTGGTTTCTGTGCACTGAATTACGTAATTATGTATGCATCCATAATTACGTAATTCCTTGCACAGTCTAGAGAGTTCATTTCATAATGCGTAGGGGAAAAATCAATTGAATAAACATGAAGTGACTTGACTAGACCACCAAAGGATCTTTTTAACTAGACCAACTGTGAAACCTGTGACACTTCAACCATCAAACAAATGCCAAACCAATGAAATATTGTATTTCATACTTGGGATTTGTAAAAATGTGTGTATCGTTTGCACATATCAACTCTTGTTTAATTTTAAGCTTTAAATCGCTTTCTGGAGGGTTATACGCGCTCTGATGCGTAAATATAACCAGTTTAATCCAACGAACACTCTGGAATAGTGAAATAGGCTTAACATACCTTAAATAACCTTTACATAACTTAGAAATAAGTTTTAAAGGCTTTGGTATGGCAAAAAACAAGTTAATTCGCTTACAGGGACTAAACTTGACAAACTGCGAAAGTATGCCAATTTGAACTGTAACGAACATTCCGGAACATGACCATAAGTTAAACATACCATAAATATGCTTTACATAGCTTAGAAATAGGCTTTCAGGGGTTCGGTATGCAAAAATAAACTTTTGGGTCATTCAGGGACTAAAAGCGTCAAAAAGTGCACAAGTTTTCATTTTCGCGCATAACTTACGTTCTGAATACATCCGGACATCCAAAAATTTATGTAAGCACTAAAATATTTTATTTTAGTGTTTGGCAAAAGAAAAATCCATTCGTCGCGCCATTTGGATCGTTTTTCGCGCTTATGCACATTCCGTCGTAATTAAGCGAACATCGCGATTGTACGACCAAACGAACTGACATCCTAGATATTTTTGAGTATTTTTTGAGTTCCCTATACTTTAACTTCATTTTAGAGCCTTGAAATGAGGTTAACGGGGTTCAAACGCATCGAAAATAGCTTAAAAGGGCTGCAGGGACCATTTATGCCATTTTTGAAACATTTCTGAATCTGGTGCATGGTGGCGTAGCGCGAGCACTAAGGCCTTTACCAATGGCGCTACGCGAGCACCTCATCTGGGCAGAAACTTTGAACCTGGTCCTATCCACTTGTTGCACATGGTTTTGGGGATACTATGGGCTCTAATGGTTTTAGAAAACCACTATCTTGATGTGTATGGTTGAGATCAAAGCACGGTTTCCAAGAAACGATCTTAACGGCTCTCCGAAAACTATAAATACCCCCCCATGCCATTGCAAAACCCACAAGAATTTTGATCTTAGAAGCTATAAGTTGAAACCATTGTTTCATACCTGAGTTACTTGGATTGAGATTAGCATTCGGGGACCCTTTGTAAGTATTCCTTCGTTCTTTTATTGCTTTTCGAGTCCGAAAGTCAAAATTTGCGTTGACCAGTTTATGGTCAATGCGAAGTTCGTTTGAACTTCGCAACGTGATTGTAATCACGATGGTTATAGTCCCTTGTGACTATGCCTACTGATTACCACGTTGTCTAGGGTCGTAAGGGTAAGCGATCTAATAAATCGCTTATACCTTCGAACCCGACCCATTTTGGTCGATTATTAGGATCTGACCAAATATTTTAGGACCATAGCATATAGGGAATAACCTTCCGAGGTTATACCCTATGGTCATATCGTTTGAGTAGTTGTATGATAGGTAGTTTATATGCCTTAGGTAAATTACTAGAATACCCTTTTCATGTATAATTGGTAATTATGCATATGTAACCTAAACTTTTGTCACATAACTGATTATGTAACATGTTTAGGCATATAACACTTGTCATAGGGCTAGTTAGACGTCTCGAGTGCGTTTTTGCGCGCACGACGCGTTAAAGTAGCATAAGCTACCTAAACGGGTCGTAATGGGTCGTAAGCACTTAGGTTAGGTTTCATTTAGTATGTAGGCTTTGTTAAACCATATGATACGAGTCTCCATACTCGTTTGGTTTACGAACCCTCATTCTATCCGATCTTCCGATCTAGGTCCGGTTTATTAACATAGTTACCTATATTAGGTGCCGTTTGATTCCATGGATCTCTAGCACTGCTTGGTGGTTATCTTAGCACTTCTGAGCAATCTCAAGTGAGTACATAGTCCCTTCTTTTACCGTTTTTAAACTGTTTTGGGGTGAAGCATGTGTACCTATTTGTTATTTTCATGTTTTCCAAAAGTATAATTGATTATACATGTTATTACTTATCTGTTGACAAACTAAATGACTATCTATGGTTTAAACACTGATTTCTCTAAGAACATAAAATAAAAATGTTGAATTGTACTTATTTTATGTTCACCAGACCGATTGTTAGTATGATATAGCGCTATAGGATTTGACACCCCATTCATGTTGTCATGGAATGTCTGAAACCAATTTGTTTCTCCATCCAAATAGAGATTTCCTTTGTGGTATCCCTATAGTCTCAAAGGTGTATTTTGATGCACTAGGTCTGAATGAATTCTTAAATCACACTTTTAAAGTATAGTTTGATATACTCTCATGTGTGGTATTGTACAAAACCAACATATATTTTGTTAATCATCCAAAGCATATTTTTATATGTTATTTACAAAACCAAAACATAGTTTAATATGTTATTTATCACATCCAAAGCATATTTTGATATGTTATTTATGAAACCAAAACATAGTTTATTATGTTACTTACAAATCCAAAGTATACTTTTGATATGCTACTATAAGGTTATTCGTTTAACCTTACATTATTTTACAGAGCATAACTTTTGTTTACACTTTACATGGTTTGCATTTAGCTTGGGTTATACAATAATATTGGACTATTGGTTTAAACATGAACATTCTATATTGCTGGTTTGGTTTGAGTAAGTGACTTGAGTAACGAGGCGTATGTAATATGATACAAGCATGGTGGATACGCCGCTGGTACTTCCTATATATAAGTGTTTGTATGGTATTACATATCGTAGCGTTATTTGAATCATTCAATTTGGACTTATACATTTTACACAAGTAACACGATTCTCTTACAAGACTTTGGTTTACAAACAATTTACTTTATACAACTCATTTTACTTGGTTATACATTTAACCATACATTATTCTCTTATTTATACATATCATCTGAACTTATTGTTTTTCAAGCGATTTACAAAACAAATCAATTTACAAGGATCATGACTGACTTTTGTTAAACAACATTTTCTAAACTTATAAGTCATGAATCCTATATTCACAAAACCTATGTATCTCACAGGCATTTTTATGCTGACGTACCTATTTTTACATATGTTTCAGGTACTGCATTGCAATGATTGTTGATACATGCTACATTTAGGAAGGACACGTGCCTTGGCAACTTTAAAACTTGGAAGATCATAGTTGTACTTATTTGATTGTATAAAAACAATGAGTTCATTTATTAAATAAAACGAAATTATTTATGCCATGGTTATGAAACAATAATTCTGTTACAACACTCCCCGACGTTTCCGCCACGTCTAGTTGCTTTACGTGGTCGGGGTGTGACAGAAAAGTTGGTATCAGAGCCAATGGTTATAGGGAATTAGGTTATTAGTAATGCTTTGACCTAGACTATAACTTTCCTAGGACCCTAACACAAGTTTTCTTGTGTTTAGTTTTAAAACAATACCGTCACTTATTCTTAGGTGACAACCACAATAAGAACACAAATTTCTATCCCGCTTTGAAAACTAATCATCTGTTCTAGGATGATTTATTATATGGTTTTGAACCCTCTAAGTTTTCAAATCCCATCAAAGTTGGTCTAAATAATGTGAACACGTGCAAACTGGAAGGGTGGGTGCCTGTACCCTGAGTTTTCTGTCTAAGGCTAGAGTGTTCGTACAAATCCACATAATCGGACCAGTCACTCTTACCTGGGAACTCTTGGGGTGAGTGTCCACTTATAGGCGAGCATGTCTTCGCGATACATTATTTTTGACCTATTTACTTTGATTAATCACCGGGGTCGTTTGTTGCTTTGTAGTAACAAACAAATGACCACTATCCTTGCTTTCATCAGATTTGTTTCATCTCATTCTTTTCGTCTAATTCTCTCACTCGTTTCCTTTCATGTTTCCTCCTTTAGAGTGCCTCCTCAATGCGACAATCAGATGGCGAATGCCGAACTGGCGGAAATCATCGCGCAGCAAATGGCTGCTGCCTTCCCAAATCTTTATGCTCAAATGATTCAAGCCATCAACAACAACAATGCTCCATGCAATTTCAAGAATTTTAACTCGGCTAAACCGCTCAAGTTTAGTGGTACTGAGGGAGCAACTGGGCTTCTTCAATGGTTTGAGAGCATTGAGAATACTTTCCGTCACGTTCAGTGTCCTGAAAATCGTAAGGTCAAGTTTTCTTCGAGTGTGTTTCAGAAGAGGGCTCTTACGTGGTGGAATGGGGTGATGAGAGACCGCGGTGCTGAGGTTGCATTAGCACAGACTTGGGCCGAGCTTAGGGCTCTTATGATGAAGGAATTCTGTCCTCGTCATGAGCTAAGGGCTCTAGAAAGGGAATTTGATGATTTGAAGCAAGACAGTGGGGAACATCGAGCCTATACTGACCGCTATGAGGAATTGAGCTTGTTATGCCCTACTATGGTTACGCCTCTGGATAAGGCGATTGAGAAATACATTGATGGTCTTCCTGACGTAATTCAGGATATTGTTACTGGCAGCAACCCTACTACTGTCAGACAAGCCATTGAATTGTCTGCCACTCTGACTGAATCCCATATCAGGAAGCGCAAGCTATTTCGGAAGGGCGACTCAAGACCATCTGACAAGACTGCTCATGTGGAACCAAAGGAAGAAAATGCTGAGGTGTCCAAGAAGAAGAAGCGCAAAGCCTCTCAAAACTATGTTGTAACTGCTCAAGACAAACAGGTTGCACCAAACCAACAAGCACAACCTCGCAAAAGGCAAAACTATGTTGGTACCGCACCTTTGTGCAACAAGTGCAACCGTCATCATCTAGAGCAAGAGCAGTGTCACAAATGTACCCATTGTGGGCGGTTGGGACATTTGATCAATGTTTGTCGTTATGCAAATCAAGCTGCTGCAAACCCTGCTGCTGTTCAAGCACGGTTCCCTCCGGGGTCATGTTATAACTGTGGTGACCTTACCCACTACAGGAACAATTGCCCAAGACTTGTTAACGCACCTCCGGTGCGAGGACGAGCATTTAACATCAATGAGGCAAATGGGAACAATGATGCAGCAGTGAACAATTAGTGTTTTGTATTTCCTTGGTTGTTATCTTTTGACACTTCAAGACAATTCGGTTGTTACATAAATAAAGATTTGTTGTTTTTATTTCTGTAAAATTTATGTGTTTATATGAATGATTGATGCAACCTTATGATGTCAACCCAAATACAAACTACTCGTGTGGTTCTGTCATTTTATGATCACTTGTGATCTCCCCAAGAACCTTAAACATTCATCTCTTTTAAGAAACAAAGCCAAACTCTTATTGAAAATCCTTCTATCTTTATAGATGGATCCTTGAAAATGGTTAATGTGCCAAATAAAATCCATTGATTGGATTCCTGGTGTGTTTTAAATATCCATGCCCAAGGATAACGAATTAAAGAATCAAGTTAACTAATTATGTGCTTATGTATTTTCTTATATGTTTTGTGGTTGTATGTGATCCATCCAAATCCTCGTAGAATCTTCCATATCTCATATGAGGGATTCATAGTAGGATATCCAAAGTTACTATCTTAAATCCTTAATGGACTTCTACATTGTAGTCAAGTCCCTTGGGTTTTAAAGTACTATTCTATAACTGGACCTCTTGAATGGTCTGGTTAAACAAATTGATTTTGAAAATCTGATTAGAAATATCATGTGATGATATAATTAAAAAGATCCCTTAAGTGGTCTATTTAAGGAGATCGTACGACGGTCTAGTTAAGAAGATCATGTGTTGATCTAGTTAAAAAGATCGTTCATTGATCTAGTTGAAAAGATCCTTTGGTGGTCTAGTCAGGTCGCTTCATGTTTACTCAATTAATTCTTTTTTCTCTACGCATTATGAAATGAACTGTGCGGACTGTGCAAGGAATTATGTAATTATGGAGGCCTACATAATTATGGAATTCAGTGCACAGAAGCCACAGGAAGCTTTGTCATGTGTTAAGACCTATAGTGACAAGAATAATGATACGGGAGAAGTCTTGGACCTCGACCAATGTCATTTATTCTCACACTCCCCAATTCTGATCTCAATCACACACCAAGTTTCCTATGATAAGTCTTCAAAAGAAACGTTCTTCTGTCCGTATTTCAAAATTCCATGTTTTACTATTACAAGGAATTCACTTTGAGGGTTAACAAATTCGCTAAGAGTCCTGACATGGCCCAGAGTTTTACTTAAGGGTTCAATGGATCTATTAGAAGGCGAAACCGTCACAGTTGTCTTCACAAGTTTCCTCTAGAATTAAATTTCGGGACGAAATTTCCTAAAGTAGGGGAGACTGTGACACCTGTGACACTTCAACCATCAAACAAATGCCAAACCAACGAAATATTGTATTTCATACTTGGGATTTGTAAAAATATGAGTATCGTTTGCACATATCAACTCTTGTTCGATTTTAAGCTTTAAATCGCTTTCTTGAGGGTTATACGCGCTCTGATGCGTAAATATAACCAGTTTAATCCAACGAACACTCTGGAATAGTGAAATAGGCTTAACATACCTTAAATAACCTTTACATAACTTAGAAATAAGTTTTAAAGGCGTTGGTATGGCAAAAAACAAGTTAATTCGCTTACAGGGACTAAACTTGACAAACTATGAAAGTATGCCAATTTGAACTGTAACGAACATTCCGAAACATGACCATAAGTTAAACATACCATAAATATGCTTTACATAGCTTAGAAATAGGCTTTGAGGGGTTCGGTATGCTAAAATAAACTTTTGGGTCATTCAGGGACTAAAAGCGTCAAAAAGTGCACAAGTTTGCATTTTCGCGCATAACTTACGTTCTGAATACATCCGGACATCCAAAAATTTATGTAAGCACTAAAATATTTTATTTTAGTGTTTGGAATAAGAAAAATCCATTCGTCGCGCCATTTGGATCGTTTTTCGCGCTTATGCGCATTCCGTCGTAATTAAGCGAACATCGCGATCGTACGACCAAACGAACCGACATCCTAGATATTTTTGAGCATGTTTTGAGTTCCCTATACTTTAACTTCATTTTAGAGCCTTGAAATGAGGTTAACGGGGTTCAAACGCATCAAAAATAGCTTAAAAGGGCTGCAGGGACCATTTCTGCCATTTTTGAAACTTTTCTGAATCTGGTGCATGGTGGCGTAGCGCGAGCACTAAGGCCTTTACCAGTGGCGCTACGCGAGCACCTCATCTGGGCAGAAACTTTGAACCTGGTCCTATCCACTTGTTGCACATGGTTTTGGGGATACTATGGGCTCTAATGGTTTTAGAAAACCACTATCTTGATGTGTATGGTTGAGATCAAAGTGTCACACCCGCTCGTAGCGGAAACGCAAGGTGTGATCTGTCTGATTTTCATTGCATAAATATCGATGTACATGAACAAACTATATGAATAAAACGTACTCCATTGCCATTACATAGTGTTTCAAAAGATTACAACATAAGTTTAGTGTGTCGGTTACAAACCATTAACATTAAAAGTAAAGTGTTATTGTTTCATACTTTAACATGAAATAAACTACTAAGGTTTAAACCGTCATATTTCCGCAAAGAGGCGGAATATAATAGTTAAACCCTCCAAAAGATGGCATGGAGTTCCGGTACTTGTTATCTTGACTGGGAAATCCGACATGGTCCTTTAATTCCCTGAAATACATGTTAAGTTTGGAAAACATCAACAAAAGTTGGTGAATTCATGCAGTTTAGTTGTAAACGATGTATGAAAAACGTGAGTTGTAGTATGTAAAGCGTCAATGAAATCGTTGATCATTAATGTTTTGCAAGGACATTAATATGTGTGCCGAAAAAGGAAGCAAACCAACCCTAGACGATTTTATGCCGATTCCTATCGACTGGGACACAAACGAACTCTCCGTAGGGGTCCATGACCAAGAGTGGGGCTCGCCAAAACCCATTAGATCTAAGCCTTTGTTCCTTGGTCCAAACTGGATTAATGGTGCTTATAGTATGGCCCTAATTCGCACATGATCTATGGTGTTTCATTACCTAACTTTAACATACTCTGAACATGTATTTTCCCCGATAGTTGTAAAGTTGTAAAACATTTAATTGAATAGGGGACATGAACTCACTGTATTGCGTCCTGTAAATAGATGTAAATAAGATCTCACGTGCGGTCGTCCTGAATAGCGTGGCGACCTACAAACGTTCTTATTTTTGTTAGACACTTCGGTCTTTGAAAAGAACTTGTGTACAAGTCTTTTGTCTTGAGTATGTGTAAGACTTGTATGTCTTTACTGTTCATTAACTGTGTATTCGATGTATGAGTTGTTCAAATGTTCGTTAACTGTGTATTCGATGAATGAGTTGTTCAAATGTTCGTTAACTGTGTATTCGATGAATGAGTTGTTCAAATGTTCGTTAACTGTGTATTCGATGAATGAGTTGTTCAAATGTTCGTTAACTGTGTATTCGATGTATGAGTTGTATAGTCGGATCCCGTCCGCTGAATCTCGTGTCTTGTATATAAAACTTGTATAGTTGTGTTTCCATTGATAGTATCATTGGGCCAAGCCCATGTTTTCATGTTATTGGGCTTAAATAGTGCTGGGCCTTAAATAGTGTTGGGCCTCAATAGTGTTGGGCCTCAATAGTGTTGGGCCTCAAATAGTGTTGGGCCTCAATAGTGTTGGGCCTCAAATAGTGTTGGGCCTCAATAGTGTTGGGCCTCAATAGTGTTGGGCCTCAAATAGTGTTGGGCTTCAAATAGTGTTGGGCCTCAAATAGTGTTGGGCTTCAAATAGTGTTGGGCCTCAAATAGTGTTGGGCCTCAAATAGTGTTGGGCCTCAATAGTGTTGGGCCTCAATAGTGTTGGGCCTCAAATAGTGTTGGGCCTGTATAGTGTTGGGCTTGAATAGTGTTGGGCTTGTATAGTGTTGGGCTTTGGCCCATCTGTTTAGTATTTGGGCTTAGCCCATGAATTTATGTTAAGCCCATTATGAAGATAAGCCCATTAAGAAAAATAGCCCATTAAGTAAAATAGCCCTTTAAGTAATATAAGCCCATTTGTTATAAAAATAGCCCATTAGTATAATAAGCCCATTTATTTTTATAAAAACCTTTTTATAAAAATTTACTAAGTATACTTGTTAGTAAATAAAAACATACTAGTTTTTATAAGTTTATAAACATCCGAAATTTGTTATCGATAGGATACTTATATTTCGTGTCGAAAGATCGTCTAAACGTCGTAGTAACTCTTCGGATTGGCGTTATGTTCATAGATTTGCCCGTCGTCCGAATTGTCCATAAGTTGTATCCGATGTCCGAATGATCCGCAAATTGTATTCAAGTGTGTATATATGTATTCTTGTAAGTCTTTACTTGTAAATGTGTCTTGTATTTATTTGTATCATTGTTATCAAATACTTAATTTTTGTACATAACTAATACAAATAATAAACACATAGTAAATAACTTGTTAAGATCACTAATATATATTTTCCCAAAAATATATATTTATATCTATTTTTGTTTTTAGAAAGACCACTTTCTAATCTTGTAAAGACTTTGTTAAAAATGAAAATTTTTCTAACATATGATTTCTAAGAAAAATTGGCCATATAACCTTTGTATTATGTACTTTGCCATGTTTAGATAAACATATCATTTTCTTTTCAAATTCATCATCAATTTACTCATAACATCTTAACTAAAACAAATGAGATTTTTATAACATAAACTTATCAAAATGATCTCCAAATCATGTAGGGTTTTAACCATGATTATTTCATATGCTAACAAGTTCAAAAACCAAGTTTAATTTTAGTTTTAACAACTTTTATAAAAATCTCTAGTTGTATGTTACTTTTTATAATCTTGTGAGAGTATTGTTTTTAACCAAAAACTTTATATATTTTCATAAGATCAATAGTTATGATCATCCATTTAATCCTTTATGTTAAAAACCCTTTAACATAAACATGCCTAATTTTTAGATCATATCTTAAAACATCTTCTAACAATTTATTTGCATCATAAACATCATAACAAGACTAAATAAGCATATATCAAGCCTTAGATCATAATATAAACAATCATAATTATATCATGATTTTTATTCTTTGCTTCTTTGTATTTTCTTCATGTATATTATGTATGATTTTCTTGGTTATTATTAGCAATAATAACAATCATAAACTTAATATATTTGTATAAAAAAAAAATAGATAAAGAAGCTTACTTCTAGCACTAGGCTAGGGATGATCTTAGAAGATTATAAGAACAAGGAATATGATGATCTTGATGTTAAACCACTTTGGTATGGATGAAAAACCCTTTCTTTTGCTTCCAAAAGCCTTAGATCACTCTATGTTCCAAAGAAATCCATGTTGTTTATGAAGAAGATGATAAAGATAATTGGGTTTTTAGTGGGTGTTCTTGATGAAAGGATGAAGATGATGAGAGAATTATCTTATGTGTGTGTAGGATGTGGTGTAAAAGTGGTAGTAACTTAAGGGTTAAGTGTCATGATAATTATCTAATTCCATCCACTAGTAAACATAATAATATCTAGATATTATTTTTACTAACATAAACAAGGGGGTGGGACCCCTTGTTCACGGTTATGAGAGGGGGGGGGGGGTCTCATGTGGTAAAATATAACTTAGAAATTTTAAGTCTTTCAAATGAAGTATAAGTTGTAAACATTTAGATGTTTAAGTTTTGCAATTTTTCCGAGATGTTTCGTGACTTGTAATAACCATAAACTAGCTTCGCAAGACCAAAAAAAAAATATTAACTAGTTCGCTAGTTGTGCCAAAATGTAGTTCGGATAAATGTTTAGTGCTCGTTTCACTAATAAATAGTCGAAACGTTCTCTTATGGAAGTTGTAGGGCAAATTTCCGTTATGCGTGAAATTGATATTCCATAAGTATGTTTATATGAAATTGGTGCCTAAACATCAATTTTTGTATCTTGTATTAAAAATGCAATTGCTGAATTTTGCGGACAATTCATGAAATGGTCATTTTTAGCGCGTTTCGGACAGTTTTTAGTGCTACCGGGCATTGGTAAATTATTGATCGAACTCTTGTATTCCCATATAGGGTTTAATATATAATTGATATTGGACTCTCATCCGAGTTCTAAAAATGTCATTTTAGATGTTTTCTGCGGATCCGGAGTTTTCATCAGCGCTCTAGTTCACTAGGCACTACTCTAGTTGTTTCAATGTATTGTTTGCACTATTTCAAATGTACCCAATAAAAATGAATCATGTGTAATGACAAATGAATATTCCATGAGTTTTCTAAGATGTATACCATGTAATCATGCAGTCAGAATATTCAAAACACATGCTTGTATAATGTAAATCACTGTTTTAAATGTAAGTATATTACCCGAAAGTGGCAGTTGTCACATTCTCCCCCTGTTATTGAGAATTTCGTCCCGAAATTCAAGCTGAGTCATCCTATACAGGAGACTACTCGAACAGGTGAGAGTATTTGGCTTTGATTTAATGTTCACGTTCCCAAGTATACTCGGGTCCGTGTCGAGAGTTCCAACGTACATTTTAATAATTTGATACGACTCCTCCATGATTTCTAGACTTTACAGTCCATGACTTCAACAGGTTCTTTAGTGAATTGGAGTTTGTCGTCAATGTGAATAGAATGATAACGGTTGCTTGTGTTGGACTCTTTTTAAGATTTGACACATGAAACGTGTCGTGCATACTGTTAAGTTCATCTGGTAACTTCAACTTGTAGGCAACAGTGCCAATCTTTTCTAAGATTTCAAATGGTCCAATGTAACGTGGGTTAAGCTTTCCACGTTTACCAAACCTTGATACGCCCTTCCAAGGCGAGACTTTCAACAAGACTTTGTCTCCAACCTCGAAAGATAATAGTTTTCGTCTTTTATCTGCGTAGCATTTTTGTCGATCGCGAGCCGTCTTGATACGGTCTCGGGTCTGAAAGATTTTATTTGTAGTCTCTTGGACTAATTCCTGACCAATTAATTTACTATCGCCTGTTTCCGCCCAACATAGCGGAGAGCGACACTTTCGATCATATAGAGCTTCAAACGGTGCAGCTTGTATAGTAGTATTGTAGCTGTTATTGTAGGAAAACTCAACTAAAGGTAGATGAGTATCCCAATTGCCGCCTAAATCTATAACACATGCACGAAGCATATCTTCGAGTGTTTAGATTGTCCGTTCGCTCTGGCCGTCAGTTTATGGATGAAAGGCCGTACTTAGATTCAAATGAGATCCAAAGGCCTGTTGAAATGATTTCCAAATTCTAGAAATAAAACGACCGTCTCGGTCTGAAATGATTGAAATAGGCACTCCATAACGAGCCACTATTTCTTTGAGATAGAGTTCTGCTAGTTTCTCAGTATTATCCTTCTACCAAATCGGTAAGAACTGCGTGGACTTTGTTAGTCTATCGATGACTACACATATCATGTAGTGACCTCTTGAGGTCCTGAGTAACTTCGTAATGAAGTACATCGATATTTGTTCCCATTACCAAACGGGAATCTCGGGTTGTTGTAACAAGTCCGAGGGATTTTGCTACTCGACTTTTACTCTCGCGCAAGTCAAGCATTCTCCGATATAAGTCGCGATATCACTTTTGAGGTTAGGCCACCAGTAGTATTCTTTCACTACTTAGGCCTATGTGCTTCCTCAAAATATCATTTCGAAGGCCGCCAAAGAATAGAACCCAATTTCGACTCATAATGTATAAAGTTCCATCTTCTTTACACTAATTGTTCCTTCATGCCTCGACGTGTTTCTGCTTGAATATGCTCTTTCTTGAGCGCTTGTGAATCATCTTCTCTAATTCTTGAACTCTCAGTGTTCTAACTCGTTCCTTGCGGCTCAAGGCATCTGCTACAACATTTGCCTTGCCCGGATGGTACTTTATTTCACAATCATAGTCGTTCAACAATTCAACATACATCGTTGACGTATATTTAATTCTTTTTGGTTGAATATGTGTTGAAGACTTTTATGATCCGTGAAAATAATGCATTAAGTACCATATTAATAATGTCGCCATAATTTTTAAGCGAATACCACCACACCTAACTCAAGGTTGAGAGTGGTATAGTTCTTCTCATGAACTTTTTAATTGGGCGCGACGTGTACACAATAACTTTTTCACGTTGCACGAGTATGCAACCCAATCCATGATGCGAAGCATCATAGTCTACAACAGAGTCATCGGTATCGTCGGATAATGATAAGATTGTAAAATGCTATGCACCAATCTTAAGAATAAGTTGTAAGGCTATATCTTGTTTTTCGATTTGGGGCGAATTTATTGTCTTTAACAACTCTAAAATGGTTCTCAAATGTTGCTCATGTTCATCAGTCGATCGAGAGTATATCAAAATGTCGTCAATAAACACTATGACGAATTTGTCGAGATACGGCTCCAGGTACCAAGTCGATGTAAAACTCGACTTGTTGATATGGCGGTAGTCCTGGAAAGACTTCAGGAAATTCTTCAGGAAATTATTTTTATCAGAAGAATATTTGTTAGCTGTGGCCCAACGGCCTTCTTGTCTACAACAATTGCTAGAAAGGCAATACAACCTTTCCGTAAGCACTTTTGTGCCTTCATGCAATTAATGATCCGCAATGGTGTGTCGTGCTTCTCTCCATGAATAACAAATGTCTCTTTGTTCGGCAGTGGTAGGCGAATGATCTTCTCATGACAGAAGACTTCGGCTAGGTTATCGGATAACCAATCCATGCCAACCTCTACTTCGAAACTACTCAACTGAACAGGGAAGAGATCGATATTGAATTTCAGCTCTAGACTCGACTAGTTTACTTTTTGCCAATTCTATAGAATGAGGAGACGTCTAGCTTACTTGACTCTAGGCCAAGTACATTTTAAATTCTGTGAGGCGAGGACTTCACTGTATAGTCTTAGGAACCCTATGCTTAAATGTAGGATAACCCAATCCATATGTTTAGATGTAGGATAACCCAATCCCTAATTGTAGCTAGGACAATCCCGTCCCTAGCCATGAAACTCTTGTATGTGAAATGTTGAGATGAAGCTAAAATTGCCAATTGTATAAAATAACATGGATGTGAAATGTTGACGAATAGGATACATACCGGTGGCCCTTAATGATTTGATATGTCTCAGCTAATTACCCATTAGCTAACTTGATATAGTAATGTGTGTCCAACATGACTCTAATTCTAGTATATGCTTAACATTTAAAAGCAATAGCTAAGCTCAGTGTTGGTATTAAAAGAATTGATACATAATGATCGTAGAGTGTACGTACTCATGACTTCATTTCTCTCATGGCGAGAGTTATTGTTTGAGTGATCGAGGTAGGGAGGGATGATGCGGTTATGCTTCGGATCTCCGAGGCTAAACCTAAAATATATCACTCAGTGTGTTTGAATTCGGGTGTTTCCCAGTATGGAACAACCCTTGAGATATCGTGAAAGCATCAAGTGTAACCAACAATATTAGCTCCAGTTATGATCGAGTTCTTTTATAAAATCATATGAAAATATATATGAAAATCAGATGATATAAAAGAATGATGTATGGTTAAATAAATAATCAATAAAAATGTAGTGTATAAATATATCATGTCTTGAAATAGAATAGTATGTCTTGTGTAGAGGATGTCGCGTCTTGTGCAAAAATGTCATGTCTTGTCTTTGTCGAAGAGATTTGAATAACACCACGATATGCAATATAACATAAGCACTTATATATAGGAAGTACCAGCGGCGTATCCACCATGCTTTTATTATATTACACACGTCTCATCACTTACAAATAACCACCAAAAATGTCCTGTGTAAACCAACATCAAATGATATGTATAACAATGTCTTGCGTAACAATGTCATGTATAAAACATGTCTTGAGTAAAAGCAATGGTTTTCAACACATAACTTTTAACTTAAACAATTGATTCTTTTGGCGCCATGATCTTTTTAATACACACTATTAAAAGAATCTAGACATGTATTGGATAAATAAAGTCTATCATGTGCCTAAGAATGAAGAATGCAATCAATCGGTCATGGAAACCTCAAGACCATATTGTGCATACCTGTTTGAATAAATGATAATGTGGATAACCAAAACCAAAAGGTGTAATGCCTCTTGCATGTATTGGTCATACGTCTAAATGGAAAGAGAAATAATTCGTTGAGGAGGGGAAACCAACCAGTGGTCATCGTCCATATAATATGGGTTCCCTACTCTATGACCTCAATCGTCCGAAGTAGAGAAAATCGTTTGTCTTATTTGTCCATGTGACCATTATGGTAATAGTGCTTGAGTTTTACGAGCTCTAGCAAGATGATTAGAATCTAAAAAAAAATTGTCGAATAGAATGCAATAAGGGAATTGCAGCATGGCTCATGCCATACCTTTCTTTGGGAAAAGACAATGTCAAACAACGGAATTTATTGTATCACTTCCATGAATATGATAAGGTGGAATATGATAAGGTAGGGTAAGGTAAAGTAGGGTAAAGTGTCATAGACACCCTGGAACCAACCCATGTTCAAGAATTTTGAGAATGTTGAGGAAAATCCTCCATGAGTAGCTAACACGTTTTGTTTGTTTAAATGACTAGTCTCAACTGAATCGTGATATAGATCGAATGTTAGGTGTGAACAAATATGTGTCGTCTTCCCGTATTGTATTGTATTGTATTGTATTGTATTGTATTGTATTGTATTGTATTGTATTGTATTGTATTGTATTGTATTGTATTGTATTGTATTGTATTGTATTGTATTGTATTGTATTGTATTGTATTGTATTGTATTGTATTGTATTGTATTGTATTGTATTGTATTGTATTGTATTGTATTGTAGGGTGTTATACTAACCACCCCCAGTTCGTGTTCTACTAGATAGGAATAATTGAATCTCAAGTAATAACTTAAGAATTTTGAATGAATAGTGATCATTAGCTTGACCCGCAGAGTCCACCAGAATTTCCATGCACTACAAGTTGTTATTACGTAGGCCTCCGTAATAATAAATTGCCTTGCATGGTCACCCTAGCGTTCTCTCGTACAAAACAACCGATCAGTCAGAGGGGGGGACACTATTGTCTATATACCTTCAACATAGGAGGGACCTTCGTGATAGATCACGTGTCAACGTCCGTTGTTGTTACTCGCAGGACGGTACGACGTTAGATGAAATAGAAATGGAAAGAATCTGTAACAATAACAATTGAAGGGGCACCTTCAAGATGAGTACTTCATCTTCTTTGTAAGGACAAGAGTATATCCACCTTGATTAGTATGAGTCACATGGATCTCGTCCCACTAATGGAGTTGTTGTCCAAGGTTACCACCTTCGCCTCGTCGTCATTATCATGGTCAGGCATCTCGGCATTCGCGAGAAAGCAACCATATTTTACGGAATTAAGTTTAAGATTTCACTTAGGAATCATGTTCGCCATAAGCTCCGCAATAGACGTGAGGTCGATATTTTCACCGTGTGAGTAAAGAATAATAATAGAGTTTGAAGTCGAAGGTATTTTGTTCTTGGCAAAATATTTCATGTAACATATATATGAACCACCTATATATATAATCATGTAAATCCTATCAATCAAGGATTTCTATCTTGTATAAGCTGAACCAGTAAACTGTTTATAATGCATAAACTGATAATGTAATGTATTGTAGGCACATAGTCTATTAATGTATTGTGTCTGTTTCTCATAGACTTCACCCATGGAAATGTCCTTGCTTGCTTTGTATGAGATGAATTCTTGTTGAAAATGGACCATGAAAATGTTTATGCAAATGAAAACATGTGTTTGTGTTTAGATGGTTTTCATGAGAGATCCCTAGTGATTGTAGACTTAGACTCAATAAAGAATCCTGGTTCACTACAATCGATGCTCTGATACCAAACTGTCACACCCGCTCGTAGCGGAAACGCAAGGTGTGATCTGTCTGATTTTCATTGCATAAATATCGATGTACATGAACAAACTATATGAATAAAACGTACTCCATTGCCATTACATAGTGTTTCAAAAGATTACAACATAAGTTTAGTGTGTCGGTTACAAACCATTAACATTAAAAGTAAAGTGTTATTGTTTCATACTTTAACATGAAATAAACTACTAAGGTTTAAACCGTCATATTTCCGCAAAGAGGCGGAATATAATAGTTAAACCCTCCAAAAGATGGCATGGAGTTCCGGTACTTGTTATCTTGACTGGGAAATCCGACATGGTCCTTTAATTCCCTGAAATACATGTTAAGTTTGGAAAACATCAACAAAAGTTGGTGAATTCATGCAGTTTAGTTGTAAACGATGTATGAAAAACGTGAGTTGTAGTATGTAAAGCGTCAATGAAATCGTTGATCATTAATGTTTTGCAAGGACATTAATATGTGTGCCGAAAAAGGAAGCAAACCAACCCTAGACGATTTTATGCCGATTCCTATCGACTGGGACACAAACGCACTCTCCGTAGGGGTCCATGACCAAGAGTGGGGCTCGCCAAAACCCATTAGATCTAAGCCTTTGTTCCTTGGTCCAAACTGGATTAATGGTGCTTATAGTATGGCCCTAATTCGCACATGATCTATGGTGTTTCATTACCTAACTTTAACATACTCTGAACATGTATTTTCCCCGATAGTTGTAAAGTTGTAAAACATTTAATTGAATAGGGGACATGAACTCACTGTATTGCGTCCTGTAAATAGATGTAAATAAGATCTCACGTGCGGTCGTCCTGAATAGCGTGGCGACCTACAAACGTTCTTATTTTTGTTAGACACTTCGGTCTTTGAAAAGAACTTGTGTACAAGTCTTTTGTCTTGAGTATGTGTAAGACTTGTATGTCTTTACTGTTCATTAACTGTGTATTCGATGTATGAGTTGTTCAAATGTTCGTTAACTGTGTATTCGATGAATGAGTTGTTCAAATGTTCGTTAACTGTGTATTCGATGAATGAGTTGTTCAAATGTTCGTTAACTGTGTATTCGATGAATGAGTTGTTCAAATGTTCGTTAACTGTGTATTCGATGTATGAGTTGTATAGTCGGATCCCGTCCGCTGAATCTCGTGTCTTGTATATAAAACTTGTATAGTTGTGTTTCCATTGATAGTATCATTGGGCCAAGCCCATGTTTTCATGTTATTGGGCTTAAATAGTGCTGGGCCTTAAATAGTGTTGGGCCTCAATAGTGTTGGGCCTCAATAGTGTTGGGCCTCAAATAGTGTTGGGCCTCAATAGTGTTGGGCCTCAAATAGTGTTGGGCCTCAATAGTGTTGGGCCTCAATAGTGTTGGGCCTCAAATAGTGTTGGGCTTCAAATAGTGTTGGGCCTCAAATAGTGTTGGGCTTCAAATAGTGTTGGGCCTCAAATAGTGTTGGGCCTCAAATAGTGTTGGGCCTCAATAGTGTTGGGCCTCAATAGTGTTGGGCCTCAAATAGTGTTGGGCCTGTATAGTGTTGGGCTTGAATAGTGTTGGGCTTGTATAGTGTTGGGCTTTGGCCCATCTGTTTAGTATTTGGGCTTAGCCCATGAATTTATGTTAAGCCCATTATGAAGATAAGCCCATTAAGAAAAATAGCCCATTAAGTAAAATAGCCCTTTAAGTAATATAAGCCCATTTGTTATAAAAATAGCCCATTAGTATAACAAGCCCATTTATTTTTATAAAAACCTTTTTATAAAAATTTACTAAGTATACTTGTTAGTAAATAAAAACATACTAGTTTTTATAAGTTTATAAACATCCGAAATTTGTTATCGATAGGATACTTATATTTCGTGTCGAAAGATCGTCTAAACGTCGTAGTAACTCTTCGGATTGGCGTTATGTTCATAGATTTGCCCGTCGTCCGAATTGTCCATAAGTTGTATCCGATGTCCGAATGATCCGCAAATTGTATTCAAGTGTGTATATATGTATTCTTGTAAGTCTTTACTTGTAAATGTGTCTTGTATTTATTTGTATCATTGTTATCAAATACTTAATTTTTGTACATAACTAATACAAATAATAAACACATAGTAAATAACTTGTTAAGATCACTAATATATATTTTCCCAAAAATATATATTTATATCTATTTTTGTTTTTAGAAAGACCACTTTCTAATCTTGTAAAGACTTTGTTAAAAATGAAAATTTTTCTAACATATGATTTCTAAGAAAAATTGGCCATATAACCTTTGTATTATGTACTTTGCCATGTTTAGATAAACATGTCATTTTCTTTTCAAATTCATCATCAATTTACTCATAACATCTTAACTAAAACATATGAGATTTTTATAACATAAACTTATCAAAATGATCTCCAAATCATGTAGGGTTTTAACCATGATTATTTCATATGCTAACAAGTTCAAAAACCAAGTTTAATTTTAGTTTTAACAACTTTTATAAAAATCTCTAGTTGTATGTTACTTTTTATAATCTTGTGAGAGTATTGTTTTTAACCAAAAACTTTATATATTTTCATAAGATCAATAGTTATGATCATCCATTTAATCCTTTATGTTAAAAACCCTTTAACATAAACATGCCTAATTTTTAGATCATATCTTAAAACATCTTCTAACAATTTATTTGCATCATAAACATCATAACAAGACTAAATAAGCATATATCAAGCCTTAGATCATAATATAAACAATCATAATTATATCATGATTTTTATTCTTTGCTTCTTTGTATTTTCTTCATGTATATTATGTATGATTTTCTTGGTTATTATTAGCAATAATAACAATCATAAACTTAATATATTTGTATAAAAAAAAAAAATAGATAAAGAAGCTTACTTCTAGCACTAGGCTAGGGATGATCTTAGAAGATTATAAGAACAAGGAATATGATGATCTTGATGTTAAACCACTTTGGTATGGATGAAAAACCCTTTCTTTTGCTTCCAAAAGCCTTAGATCACTCTATGTTCCAAAGAAATCCATGTTGTTTATGAAGAAGATGATAAAGATAATTGGGTTTTTAGTGGGTGTTCTTGATGAAAGGATGAAGATGATGAGAGAATTATCTTATGTGTGTGTAGGATGTGGTGTAAAAGTGGTAGTAACTTAAGGGTTAAGTGTCATGATAATTATCTAATTCCATCCACTAGTAAACATAATAATATCTAGATATTATTTTTACTAACATAAACAAGGGGGTGGGACCCCTTGTTCACGGTTATGAGAGGGGGGGGGGGGGTCTCATGTGGTAAAATATAACTTAGAAATTTTAAGTCTTTCAAATGAAGTATAAGTTGTAAACATTTAGATGTTTAAGTTTTGCAATTTTTCCGAGATGTTTCGTGACTTGTAATAACCATAAACTAGCTTCGCAAGACCAAAAAAAAAATATTAACTAGTTCGCTAGTTGTGCCAAAATGTAGTTCGGATAAATGTTTAGTGCTCGTTTCACTAATAAATAGTCGAAACGTTCTCTTATGGAAGTTGTAGGGCAAATTTCCGTTATGCGTGAAATTGATATTCCATAAGTATGTTTATATGAAATTGGTGCCTAAACATCAATTTTTGTATCTTGTATTAAAAATGCAATTGCTGAATTTTGCGGACAATTCATGAAATGGTCATTTTTAGCGCGTTTCGGACAGTTTTTAGTGCTACCGGGCATTGGTAAATTATTGATCGAACTCTTGTATTCCCATATAGGGTTTAATATATAATTGATATTGGACTCTCATCCGAGTTCTAAAAATGTCATTTTAGATGTTTTCTGCGGATCCGGAGTTTTCATCAGCGCTCTAGTTCACTAGGCACTACTCTAGTTGTTTCAATGTATTGTTTGCACTATTTCAAATGTACCCAATAAAAATGAATCATGTGTAATGACAAATGAATATTCCATGAGTTTTCTAAGATGTATACCATGTAATCATGCAGTCAGAATATTCAAAACACATGCTTGTATAATGTAAATCACTGTTTTAAATGTAAGTATATTACCCGAAAGTGGCAGTTGTCACACAAAGCACGGTTTCCAAGAAACGATCTTAACGGCTCTCCGAAAACTATAAATACCCCCCCATGCCATTGCAAAACCCACAAGAATTTTGATCTTAGAAGCTCTAAGTTGAAACCATTGTTTCATACCTGAGTTACTTGGATCGAGATTAGCATTCGGGGACCCTTTGTAAGTATTCCTTCGTTCTTTTATTGCTTTTCGAGTCCGAAAGTCAAACTTTGTTTGACTTTCTACGTTGACCAGTTTATGGTCAATGCGAAGTTCGTTTGAACTTCGCAACGTGATTGTAATCACGATGGTTATAGTCCCTTGTGACTATGCCTACTGATTACCACGTTGTCTAGGGTCGTAAGGGTAAGCGATCTAATAAATCGCTTATACCTTCGAACCCGACCCATTTTGGTCGATTATTAGTATCCGACCAAATATTTTAGGACCATAGCATATAGGGAATAACCTTCCGAGGTTATACCCTATGGTCACATCGTTTGAGTAGTTGTATGATAGGTAGTTTATATGCCATAGGTAAATTACCAGAATACCCTTTTCATGTATAATTGGTAATTAAGCATATGTAACCTAAACTTTTGTCACATAACTGATTATGTAACATGTTTAGGCATATAACACTTGTCATAGGGCTAGTTAGACGTCTCGAGTGCACTTTTGCGCGCACGACGCGTTAATGTAGCATAAGCTACCTAAACGGGTCGTAATGGGTCGTAAGCACTTAGGTTAGGTTTCATTTAGTATGTAGGCTTTGTTAAACCATATGATACGAGCCTCCATACTCGTTTGGTTTACGAACCCTCATTCTATCCGATCCTCCGATCTAGGTCCGGTTTATTAACATAGTTACCTATATTAGGTGCCGTTTGATTCCGTGATCTCTAGTACTGCTTGGTGGTTATCTTAGGACTTCTGAGCAATCTCAAGTGAGTACATAGTCCCCTCTTTTACTGTTTTTAAACTGTTTTGGGGTGAAGCTTGTGTACCTATTTGTTATTTTCATGTTTTCCAAAAGTATAATTGATTATACATGTTATTACTTATCTGTTGACAAACTAAATGACTATCTATGGTTTAAACACTGATTTCTCTAAGAACATAAAATAAAAATGTTGAATTGTACTTATTTTATGTTCACCAGACCGATTGTTAGTATGATATAGCGCTATAGGATTTGACACCCCATTCCTGTTGTCATGGAATGTCTAAAACCAATTTGTTTCTCCATCCAAATAGGGATTTCCTTTGTGGTATCCCTATAGTCTCAAAGGTGTATTTTGATGCACTAGGTCTGAATGAATTCTTAAATCACACTTTTAAAGTATAGTTTGATATACTCTCATGTGTGGTATTGTACAAAACCAACATATATTTTGTTAATCATCCAAAGCATATTTTGATATGTTATTTACAAAACCAAAACATAGTTTAATATGTTATTTATCACATCCAAAGCATATTTTGATATGTTATTTATGAAACCAAAACATAGTTTATTATGTTACTTACAAATCCAAAGTATACTTTTGATATGCTACTATAAGGTTATTCGTTTAACCTTACATTATTTTACAGAGCATAACTTTTGTTTACACATTACATGGTTTGCATTTAGCTTGGGTTATACAATAATATTGGACTATTGGTTTAAACACGAACATTCTATATTGGTGGTTTGGTTTGAGTAAGTGACTTGAGTAACGAGGCGTATGTAATATGATACAAGCATGGTGGATACGCCGCTGGTACTTCCTATATATAAGTGTTTGTATGGTATTACATATCGTAGCGTTATTTGAATCATTCAATTTGGACTTATACATTTTACACAAGTAACACGATTCTCTTACAAGACTTTGGTTTACAAACAATTTACTTTATACAACTCATTTTACTTGGTTATACATTTAACCATACACTATTCTCTTATTTATACATATCATCTGAACTTATTGTTTTTCAAGCGATTTACAAAACAAATCAATTTACAAGGATCATGACTGAATTTTGTTAAACAACATTTTCTAAACCTATAAGTCATGAATCCTATATTCACAAAACCTATGTATCTCACAGGCATTTTTATGCTGACGTACCTATTTTTACATATGTTTCAGGTATTGCATTGCAATGATTGTTGATACATGCTACATTTAGGAAGGACACGTGCCTTAGCAACTTTAAAACTTGGAAGATCATAGTTGTACTTATTTGATTGTATAAAAACAATGAGTTCATTTATTAAATAAAATGAAATTATTTATGCCATGGTTATGAAACAATAATTCTGTTACAACACTCCCCGACGTTTCCGCCACGTCTAGTTGCTTTACGTGGTCGGGGTGTGACACCAACGAACGATCTTTTTAACTAGATCAACACATGATCTCCTTAACTAGACCGTCGTACGATCTCCTTAAATAGACCACTTAAGGGATCTCTTCAGCTATGTTAACACATGATATTCCTAACCAGATTTTTGAATCAATCTCTCTAACTAGACCACTCAAGGGGTCCAATTATAGAATACTACTTTTGTAATCCAAGGGACTTAACTATAACATAGAAGCCCATTAAGGATTTAAGGTAGTACATTTGGATATCCTACTATGAATCCCTCATATAGAGATATGGAAGATTCTATGAGGATCTGGATAATGAATATTCGGATCACACAAAAACACAAAACATATAAGAAAACAAATAAGCACATAATCACATAATTGATTAATTTGATCTTCATTTTGTTAATTTTCTTGTTAATTGAGCACATGAGTATTTAAAGCACACCAGGAATCCAATTCGTGAATTTCGTTTGGCACTTTAAACATTTCCAAGAATCTAACTATAAAGATAGGAAGATCTTTAATAGGAATTTGGCTTTTTTTCTTAAAAGAAACGAGTATTTAATATTTTTGGGGAGATCTCAAGTGATCATAAAAATGATAGAACCACACGAGTAGTTTGTCTTTGTGTCGGCATCATAGAGTTGTATTAAACACACACACAATCGTATCAGTTTCGTAAAATAAAATTGAAACGAAAAATTTTATTTATATAACATCTGAGTCGATTCAAACATCCAAAAGATAACATACAAGGAAATACAAAAAACTAATTGTTCACTGCTGCATTGTCGTCCGCGTTCGCCTCATTTATGTTAATCACTCATCCACGCTGGATTTGCGTTCAAGTCTTGGGCAATTGTTTCTGTAGTGAGTAAGGTCACCACAGTTATAACACGACCCAGGTGGGAACCGTGCTTGAACAACAGTAGGATTTGCAGCAGCTTGGTTTGCATAACGGCAGGTATTGACCAAATGTCCCAATCACCCACAGTGGGTACATTTGTGACACTTCACTTACTCCAAATGATGACGGTTGCATTTGTTGCACAAGGGTGCGGTACCAACATAATTTTTCCTTTTACGAGTTTGTGCTGGCTGGTTTGGTGCAACCTGATTGTTCTGAGCAGTTACTGTTTTGAGAAGCCTTGCGCTTCTTCTTCTTGGATACCTCGTCCTATTTTTCTTTTGGTTCATCTTGTGCAGTCTTGTCAGATGGTCTTAGGTCACCCTTTCGAAAAAGCTTACCCTTCCTGATATGGGATTCAGTCAGGGTGGCAGACAATTCAATGGCCTGTCTGACGGTAGTAGGGTTGCTGCCAGTAACGATATCCTGGACTAAGTCAGGAAGACCGTCAATGTACTTTTCAATCACCTTCTTCATAGGCGTAACCATGGAGAACATAACAGGCTCAGTTCCCCATAACGGTAAGGCTCGATGTTCACCTCTGTCTTGCTTTAGATTGTCAAATTCCCTTTCCAATGCTCTAAGCTCATGACGAGGACAGAACTCCTTCATCATTAGAGCGCGGAGCGCTTCCCAAGTTTGAGCTAGTGCCACATCAGCACCCCTGTCCCTCATCACACCATTCCACCATGTTAAATCTCGTTTCTCAAAAACACTAGATGCGAACTCTACCTTTCGCTCGTTCGGACACTGAACATGTCTGAAGGTGCTCTCTAGACTCTCGAACCATTGTAGAAGTGCAGTCGCTCCTTGAGACCAAGAAAACTTTGATGGCTTGGCAGTGTTGAATGTCTTGAAGTTGGATGGGGCATTATTGTTGTTGAGGGCTTGGTTACATTGAGCAATGATGTTTGGGATTGCAGCAGCCATTTGCTGCATAATGATAGCTGCCAGTTCTTCATTAGGTGCCTGATTGTCGCGTTGTGGAAGAATTATAAAAGGGGAAACAAGAGAGAAAACAAGTGAAATGGTATTGGGTAAGGATGTTACAATTTCCGACCAAAAGGCATGGGTGATGGTCAGTTGTTCGAACCACGAAGCAAACAAACGACACACAAAGGCTGAATCAAAGTAAATAGGTCCTCATAATGTATCGCGAAGACATGCTCGCCTATAAGTGGACACTCACCCCAAGAGTTCCTAGGTAAAAGAGTGACTGGTCCGATACTGCGGATTTGTACGAACACTCTAGCCTTAGACAGAAGACTCAGGTTACAAGCACCCACCCTTCCAGTTTGCACGTGTTCACATTATTTAGACCAAACTTTGATGAGATTTTGAAAATTTAGAGGGTTCAAAACCTTATAATAAATCATTGATGTGCGCAAAATGCAACATATAAATTACATCAAATGAGGCATAAAACTAACCCTTTTTTAGTACTAATGTTGGAAAAAGTGTGCTTTTGTCTTCCTTTTGTATTTTCAGGGTTAAAAGAGCTTAAATGAACAAAAGAAGCAAAAATGCAGCCAAATCTAACATAAATACAAGAAAAGGAATAAAAGTGGCACGCCCGACCCCTCGACAGCATCCTCCAAGGAAAAAACAAGAGAACAGAAGGCTGAACACGCCCCGTGCTCACTGAGCATGGGGGCATGCCCAAGTGTCTACAGAAAAGACAAAGCTGTAGAAGCTTCTATCACCCACCACGGGGGCGTGTCCAGCGGACACGGGGCCATGGTTAACTCTAAGAATCAAAGAATCTAGGAAAATCTTGATAGTACAGATACGCTTCTGCACATGGGGTCGTGCCCAGCGGACACGGGGGCGTGGTCAACTAATGCAGACAAACTGCAATTAATGAAGAAAGAGAAGATGGATGGACACGGGGCCATGTCCGGGCTTCTGTGCAGGCTATAAATAGGGGTGCTTAGCTCATTTGCAAACCATCCCGTGGCAAACTACCTCTCTCACACTTCACCCACCCACCACCACCATCACAACCCACATCCACCACCATCATCCATCATAGAGTGTGTGAGTAGTCTCGGGATCCAAGATTGATCGTAAGAGTTCTTGACAATCAAAGGCCATGTTTGCCTAAGTCTCTTACATCACTTGGTGAAGACAAGTGTTTAGTGTAATACTTTTTATTTTTAATCTTTTCGCACTTTTTATTTGGTTTTGTATTAATGACTTTTAACTAGTTTCATATGTTGAAGGTGAGTCTTCCTTATCGTTTGTCCGTGGTGTCTTGGCATTATTTTACTGTCTATATAAAATAAAAGATTTTCACCATTCATATCTCCACGGTCTATATGGAGATATGTTGGCTACCTGGTCGGGGGTTAAGGGAACGGTTTGGTAAGAGTCTTGCCTTGTTCAGTGTATAGATCCTACAAGGACCTGGGTCAACTTTAGTAGGACCTCCTTCAATACCCACTGGTATTGGATGGCGGGGGTCCGAACTCCTTGATCCCCTCATATGTAAACTACTATTAATACTTTAACCCGACTACTTAGGAATGTATCCTTGCTGACTCAGACTACTTAGCCGAGGGTAACGTCACCTTTAGAAGAGGGGCCTACCACAATATGCATTAATAACTTAATTAATTATCTTTCAATAATCCAACCCTTTAGGATTGTATCCTTGCTGACTCAAACTACTGGGTTGAGGGTAACGTCACCTTCAGAAGAGGGGCCTACTACAATAACTAAGATAATCTCTTAAAAAGTGCAAAAGTGCGGAAATAATCAAAGGTTACACTAAACACGAGTCAGATCCAACTGATTCATCTTGTCTATCTGTTTTTATTTTATTTTATTTTATTTTTCAGCATTTTAGTTAGTCTTATTTTTCTTGTTTAAAAACCTTTTTCTAAACTTTTGATTTGACGTTGAGGATAAACCGGTACTAAAAGCTCTTGTGTCCTTGGACGACCTCGGTATCTTACCAACACTATACTACGCTCACGATGGGTGCACTTGCCCATATGTGTGTTTAGTGTTAGTAAATATCGTGTTTTATAAATTTAAAACTTGGCTAAAAAAAGTGTTAAAGGGCTTAAAATATACATTAAAAACTATATAACACTTCACACGCATCAAGTTTTTGGTGCCGCTGCCGGGGACACAAGGATTTTAAGAAAGCTTAAAATCGACGGCCTAATCAGTTTTTCAAAACCTTTTTAAAACGCGCGCATTTTTTTCTGCATTTTAGTTAGATTTTGCGTTTACAGTAGCCTGAACACGAGGCCATGCTCACTGAACACGCCCCGTGCTCAACGAAACTAGTAACTTTTATTAAAACACCCAGATACAGACTCTGAACACGGGGCCGTGTCCAGTCTCTGTTTCCGTTTTTATTTTTGTTTTCTGGTCGCGAGACTTTGTTGTGGTCTGCTGAGTGATTCTCATGGATCAATACTCAGGAGGTTACAACTACACCTATGAGGAGGATGATTATAGGGAAGACTATTGCACCATTTGTGGTGACCCGCACTCGGTTCAATATTGTGACTTATTTCAACCATCCACTTCATACACCTACTATGAGGAGCTCATGTACGAGCCATCAACTTCATACACATCATATGAAGACCCAAGGTATGAACCTCCTCCCTCATACTCATATTTTGAAGAACCAAGGTATGAGCCTTCATACTCATACTTTGAGGAACCACAATATGAGCCACCACCTTCATATGCTTATTATGAGGAACCATGGCGTGAACAACCCATCTCATATGAGTATTATGAAGAACAAAATTACGAACCTTATCCATCATATACTTACAATGAAGAACAATGGTGTGAGCCATCTACTTCCTATGAGTATTATGAGGAACAAAGGATCGAACAACCGGATTCGAGCTTTGACGATCCCGATCCTTACTCTATCACCGACATAGCCGATAGGATAATAGAAAAAATTAAAACTATCGAACGTTGCATATTAGAATCTCGCGCAAGGGAAGAGGAGTCCCGCGCAAGAGAAGAATTAAATAAAAAAAGAGATATTTGAAAATGTAAAAATGGAAGAACAAATAAGTGACAAACCGACACATGAGTTAAACAACGAAAAAGGTGAGTCCAATAACGTTAAAATTCAAGAAGAGTCTAATTTTGAAGAAATTAATCTCTTGTCACCTTCTTTCGAAAATCATTGTTTAGTTCCCACTCATGCTAAGTTTTTAAAAGAGTTAAACACTAACACTAAAATTGATGAAGCAGTAAGCATTAAGTTAACTAATGATCAAACTTCGCTAATGTCACACCCCGACCACGTGTAACATACAAAACGTGGCGGAAACGTCGGGGAGTGTTGTAACAGAATTAATGTTTCATAACCATGGATACCAAAAAGTGTTTCGTTTTATTAAACATTGAATAATTACATCATCTGGAAATCTAAATACACAATTTAAACATAGTCTATCATTGTTTTTGAGTCACTAAGGCCTTGTCCAGTCCTATGTGAGCATGCATCCTATCAATCGATATCTTTCAACAATACCTGAAACACATGTGAAAACGAGGTCAGCAAAGAAATGCTGGCGAGTACATAGGTTTTGTGAAAATAAGATTCATGACTTCTGTTTAAGAAAATGTTTAGTCATGAACCTTGTAATTTGCTTTGTCTTTGTAAATCATTTGAAAAATAAGTTCAGATGATATGTATAAATAAGAGAATAATGTATGGTTAAATGAATAACCATTGTAAAATGAGTTTGTATAAGATAAGTTGTTTGTAATCAATGTCTTGTGAAAAGTATGTTATTTGTATAAAATGTTATATATCTCAAACTGAAATGATTCAAATAACGCTACGATATGTAATACCATACAAACACTTATATATAGGAAGTACCAGCGGCGTATCCACCATGCTTGTATCATAATACACACGCATCGTTACTTAATCACTTAATTAAACCAAACCACCAATGTAAGATGTCTATGTTTAAACCAATTGTCAAATGTATTGAATAATATACCAAAATGTTTATGTTAAGATGTAAATCATGTTATGTATAACCAGTGTCAAAAGTGTTTGTGTTAAATGTAAACCATGTAATGTGTAACCAAAATGATATGTATGGCTAGTGAAATGCATCAACTAACCCATAGGTGAAACGCACAAAACAAAGTATTGAAGTAAAACTTGGTTTAAATCAATACTATGTTTCGTGGAAATGCATAATCAAATGTAAATCATGTCCAAATGTTTACCCAATCGTTAAAACATTTTGTGAAATCGTTCTTGTTGTTTTAATCGTTCAAATCGTTCTTGTTTTAATTGTGAAACTACTTTATGGTCGATTTTCTAATAATATTCAAACCTTCTTGACTCGTTCATCGTTCCAACTCATTCTCGTTCTTAACAAACCCTTACCAAAGGGTAAATTAATAATTACAGATTCAGTCGTTACCCAAAATACCCACACATAACCATGGGTATAGAGAATAACGGGATTTGTCAGATCCTATGGTACCATAACCTAATACTGGTCGGCTTGATCATTGCTAATGAATGTCATTGGTTATGTAACTACAACCAACAAGTTTGTTCACTTTATTGAAATCGTTCTTGAAACCATTGTAATTGTTTTTGAAACCATTGTAATCATTCTTGAAACCATTGTTATCGTTCTTGAAACCACATTGTAATTGTTTTTGAAACCATTGTAATCGTTCTTGAAATCATTGTTAAGACATTTAGCACATATGAGTCACCCCAAAACAGTTGAAAACAGTAAAAGAAGGGAATAATGTACTCGCCTGAGGATGCTTAGAGGTCTTGAACAACAACCAAACAAAGCTAGAGGGAGCACGGAATCAGTCGGCAATCTAAAACTACATAAATAAACCGGACTTAAATCGGGAGATCGGATAGGATGAGGCTTGGTAAACCAAATGAGTATTGGAACTCATATGATATGGTTTAACAAGGCCTACATACTACATGAAACCAAACCTAAGTGCTTTCGACCCATCGCGACCCATTAAGGTAGCTTATGCTACTTTAACGCGTCGTGCGCGCAAAGCGTGTTCGAGACGTCTAACTAGTCCTATGACAAGTATTATATGCCTAAACGTGTTTAATCATGTTGTATAATCAGTTATGTACGAAAGTTTATTCCCTACCTACTATGGTCACCTAATGTATTTGGTCGGATCCTAATGATCGACCAAATGGGTCGGGTTCGAAGGTATAAGCGATTTATTAGATCGCTTACCCTACGACCCTAGACAACGTGGTAATCAGTAGGCATAGTCCCAAGGGACTATAACCAACGTGATTACACTCACGTTGCGAAGTTCAAACGAACTTCGCATTGACCATAAACTGGTCAACGCAGAAAGTCAAACAAAGTTTGACTTTCAGACTCGAAAAGACTCGAAAAGCAATAAAAGAACGAAAGAATACTTACGAAGGGTCCCCGAATGCTAACCTCAATTCAAGTAGCTCAGGTATGAAACAATGGTTTCAACTTAGAGCTTCTCAAACCAAGATTCTAGTGGGTTTAGAGGTTGGATGGCAAGGGGTATTTATAGTTTTCGGTTCACCGTTAGGATTGTTTCTTGGAAAAGGGGGCACGATCAAAGCCGTACACTTGTTGGAATGTTATGGTGACTAAATTGGCCACTCACCATAGGGTATCAACATGTGGCAAAGGATTTGGGAGTGGTTAACAGCTGAAAACAGGCTGTTTAATACACTGCATCTGGTCTGCAGACCCCTTTCGCACCGTAACAAATATTTGTTGCGGTGCGCAAGGACCAATTTTGGCAGAATTACAGTTTTGGTCCCTGCAGCCCGTTTAAGCTATTTTCGACACGTTTAAGGCCCGTTAACCCCATTTCAAAGCTCTAAAATGAAGTTAAAGTATAGGGAACTTAATATGTGCCCAAAAATATCTCGGATGTCGGTTCGTTTGGCCGTACGGTTGCGTTGTTCGGTTAATTACGACAGAAATCGTAACGAACGTAAAAACGGTCCAAATGACGCGACGAATGGATTTTTCTTATGCCAAACACTAAAATAAAATATTTTAGTGCTTACATAAATTTTTTGATGTTCGGATGTTTTCAGAACGTAAGATATGCGCGAAAATGCAAACTTGTGCACTTTTTGACGCTTTTAGTCCCTGAATGACCCAAAAGTTTATTTTAGCACACCGAACCCCTCAAAGCCTATTTCTAAGCTATGTAAAGGATATTTATGGTATGTTTAACTTATGGCCATGTTCCGGAATGTTTTTTACAGTTCAAATTGGCATACTTTCGCAGTTTGTCAACTTTAGTCCCTGTAAGCGATTTAACTTGATTTTGCCATACCAAAGCCTTCGAAACTTATTTCTAAGTTATGTAAAGGTTATTTAAGGTATGTTAAGCCTATTTCACTATTCCAAAGTGTTCGTTGCATTAAACTGGTTATATTTACGCATCGGTGCGCGTATAACCTTCCAGAAAGCGATTTAGAGTTTGGAATCGAACAAAAATTGATATGTGCAAATGATACACATATTTTTACAAATCCCAAGTATGAAACACAAAATTTCATTGGTTTGGCATTTGTTTGATGGTCGCAGTGACACAGGTGTCACAGTCTCCCCTACTTTAGGAAATTTCGTCCCGAAATTTAATTAGAGGAAACTTGTGAGAGCTTGAAAGCATGAAGTTGAAAAGATCGAACAACATTGGTTAGGGTTCTGAAATTCTAGTAACCTTAATAACATTATGCTTGCAATGTAAGAGGGACACTTATATACAAGTATATGAAGTGTCATTGGTGCGTCCACCGTGCCTCCATTACATTGTTCTTATTTTGTTATTGTTGTCACTATCGGTTCTTACACATAATAAACCTTACTGGGTTTCTGTGCACTAAATTTCATAATTATGTACGCGTCCATAATTAGACAATTCCTTGCACGGTTCACACAGTCTATTTTATAATGTGTAGGGTAAAACCAAATGAACAAACCTGTGATGAGTGTGACTGGACCACCATAGGGTCCTTTCAGCTGTATCATCACATGCCATTCTTAACCAGATCTTGAATCAATCTTTAACTAGACCACTTAAGGGTCTCTCATCGAATCATAGAATGGTACTATATAACCCAAGGGTCTTAACTACCACGTAGAAGCCCATAAGGATTTAAGGTAGTACCTTTGAATATCCTACTATGAATCCCTCATATGAAGATATGAAAGATTCTATGAGGATTTGAAAATCGGATCACACAAAAACATAGAGGAGAACACATAAACACATATCACATAATCGCATAATCGCACACTCGCATTATTGTTTAAATTGACCTTTTAAATTTGTTATATTTGGACACGGGTATTTAAAGCATACAAGGAATCAAATCCTTAATTGCAGCAATTTGGATGGATCCATATGAATACCCTGCTTGTTGACTACATGACCCAAAAACTGAACTTCTTTAAGCCAAAATTTCCTCTTGGAGGATTTAGCGAAAAGTTTGTTCCTTCTTTAGGGGTTTCAAATGTCAACGAAGGTGTTGATCGTGATTGGCTCGGGACATGAATAGATCAAGATGTCATCAATAATAACAATGACGAACTGATCCAAATAAGACTTGCAGACTATATTTATTAAGTCCATGTAGATGGCTGGAGCATTTGTCAACCCAAAAGGCATGACTGTAAACTCGTAATGGCCATACTTCGTGCAGAAAACCGTTTTGGGAATATCTTCTTCGAGAATACAAAGTTGATGATACCCAAAACGCAAATCGATCTTGGAAAAGCATGAAACGCTATGCAGTTGATCGGAGAAATCGTTGATTTAAGGTAGGGGATATCGATTCTTGATGGTAAGCTTACTAGGCTTACGTTAATCGATATACATTCGAAAAGATCCATTTTTCTTTTCACAAAGAGGACAGGAGTTTCTCTAAGGTGAAAAGTTCGGACGGATGAATCCTTTATCAGACAACTCTTGAAGCTGTTTTGATAATTCTTGCATCTCGAACGGTGCAAGACGATAAGATACTTTCGCAATTTGGTTGGCATTGGGTACAAGGTCAAAATGAAATTTGACTTGACGAACTGAAGGCAAACCAGGCAGTTCATCAGGAAACACCTCTGGATAATCCCGAACAATTGGAAGATCCTGAATACTCTTGCTCTTGCCTTTCTCCTCGGTGACATGTGCTAGAAAAGCAACATATCCTTTTCGTAAATAACTTTGGGCTTTTGATTTAAAAGAAATAAGTGTTTAAGGTTCTTGGGGAGGTCACAAGTGATCATAAAAAAAATGACAGAACCACACGAGTAGTTTGTCTTTGTGTTGACATCATAAGGTTGGATCAAACATTCCTACAATTGCATTATTGTTGTTGTTGTTGCCGTTGTTGTATATCTCGTGGACTTGGATTACAACACCGGGGAGCACAGCAGCCACTTGCTGAGAGACCAGGGTTGCGAGTTCTTCAATAGTAAAAGTTCGAGCATCGGTTCGAGCATCGCGTCGAGGAGGCATTGTCTAACAAGGAAATAAGGGGGTCGATGATTTAATCAAAGTAAACGGGTCATATAACGTATCACTGAAGACATGCTCGCCTATAAGTGAACACTCATCCCAAGAATTCCCAGGTAAGCACAACTGGCCTCGCGTCTGATGAGATATATACGAAGTGCTTGCCTAGACAGAAAACCCAGAATACAGGCATTCACCCTTCCAGTTTGCACGTGTTCACATTATTTAAAACCCAAAACCTTGAAGAGATTTTGAAAACTCAAAGGGGTTCAAAACCATATAACAGAGGGTTCAAAACCTTACAATAGAGGGTTCAAAACCTAGTAATCAATCATCCTAGAACAGATGATTAGTTTTTGTAACACCTGTGTCATTTCAACCATCAAACAAATGCCCAACCAGTGAAATATTGTATTTCATACTTGGGATTTGTAAAAATATGTGTATCGTTTGCACATATCAACTCTTGTTCGATTTCAAGCTCTAAATCGCTTTCTGGAAGGTTATACACGCTCTGATGCGTAAATATAACCAGTTTAATCCAAAGAACACTCTGGAATAGTGAAATAGGCTTAACATACCTTAAATAAACTTTACATAACTTAGATATAAGTTTTGGAAGGTTTGGTATGGTGAAATCAAAGTTAAATCGCTTACAAGGACTAAAGTTGACAAATTGCGAAAGTATGCCAATTTGAACTGTAACAGACATTCCGGAACATGACCATAAGTTAAACATACCATAAATATCCTTTACATAGCTTAGAAATAGGCTTTGAGGTGTTCGGTATGCTAAAATAAACTTTTGTGTCATTCAGGGACTAAAAGCGTCAAAAAGTGCACAAGTTTGCATTTTTACGCATAACTTACGTTCTGAATACATCCGGACATCCAAAAATTTATGTAAGCATGACTACAATATATTTTAGTGTTCGCCTTAAGAAAAATCCATTCGTCACGTCATTTGGATTGTTTTTCGCGCTTGTGCGCATTCCGTCGTAATTAAGCGAACATCGCGTTCGTACGGCTAAACGAACCGACATCCGGGAAATTTTTGAGCACATTTTAAGTTCCCTATACTTTAACTTCATTTTAGAGCTTTGAAATGGGGTTAACGGGCCTTAAACGTGTCAAAAATGGCCTAAATACAGTTCAGGGACCAAAACTGTAATTCTGCCAAACTGCACCATACGATGCGTATGGTATATATACCATACGATGCGTATGGGGTCTGCAGACCAGGTTCAGTGTATTAACAGCCTGTTTGCAGCTGTTTTAACCACAACCACATGTTTGCAACTTGCCTAATCTGTTGATAAACATCATTTTTAGCCACCATAAGGTTCCGACAAGTGTACGCCTTGGATTCGATCACGTACTACGAGAAACGATCCTAACGGCTCTACTTTTCCTATAAATACCCACCCCCCTTTGGCTTAAAAACCCACAAGAATTCTGATTTGAGAGCTCTAAGTTGAAACCATTGTTTCATACCTGAGTTCTTGAATCGGGATTAGCATTCGGGGACCCTGGGTAAGTATTCTTTCGTTCTTTTCCTTATTTTTACTGCTTTTCGAGTCAGAAAGTCAAACTTTGTTTGACTTTCAGCGTTGACCAGTAATGGTCAATGCGAAGTTCGTTTGAACTTCGCAACGTGAGTGTAATCACGTTGGTCATAGTCCCTTGGGACTATGCCCACTGATTACCACGTTGTCTAGGGTCGTAGGGTAGGCGATCTAATAAATCGCCTATACCTTCGAACCCGACCCATTTGGTCGATCATTAGGATCCGACCAAATACATTAGGTGACCATAGTAGGTAGGGAATAACCTTCCGAGGTTATACCCTATGGTCACATCGTTTAAGTAGTTGTATGATAGGTAGTTTATATGCCTTAGGTAAATTACCAGAATACCCTTTTCATGTATAATTGGTAATTAAGCATATGTAACCTAAACTTTTGTCACATAACTGATTATGTAACATGTTTAGGCATATAACACTTGTCATAGGACTAGTTAGGCGGTCCGAACGCGTTTCACGCAAACGACGCGTTAAAGTAGCATAAGCTTCCTAAACGGGTCGTAATGGGTCGATAAGACTTAGGTTAAGTTTCATTTAGTATGTAGGCTTTGTTAAACCATATCACATGAGTTCCTACACTCATTTGGTTTACAAACCCTCATGCTACCCAGTCTTCCGATTTAGGTCCGGTTTATTAATGTAGTTACCTATATTAGGTGCCGTTTGATATTCCGCGATCTCTAGCATTGCTTGGTGGTTATCCTAGGACTTCTGAGCAATCTCAAGTGAGTACATAGACCCCTCTTTTACTGTTTTCCAAACTGTTTTGGGGTGGAACACATGTGCCTACTTGTTACTTTCGTGCTTTCCTGTTTTCACATCATATACTGGTTATGTTCATTAGTACACTATTAGTACATTGATTTACATGACTTTTCTGCTTTGTATGTTAACTTAGCATACTTAGTACATTGTTTTACATTACATTTTGTTGCATATGCTCATCCAGTATATGAACACTTTGACATATTACCCAATGCATTTGACAATTGATTTGACATAGACATTTCGGCATAGACATTTTAACATGATTGACATTTGATCATGCATTTCCCACAAAACATAACGTTGATTTAAACCAAGTTTTACTTCAATACTTTGTTTTTGTGCATATGGTTTAGTTGAGACCTTTCACTTGCCATACATGACATATTTGACATAGACATTTGACATGGATATTTGACATAGACATTTGACATGGATATTTGACATAGACATTTTGACATGATTTACATCTTGACATGAACATTTTACATTGTTTGGTTTGGTTTGATTAAGTGATTAAGTAACGATGCGTGTGTAATATGATACAAGCATGGTGGATACGCCGCTGGTACTTCCTATATATAAGTGTTTGTATGGTATTACATGTCGTAACGTTATTTGAATCATTTCAGTTTGAGACATAGAACATTTTATACAAATAACATACTTTTCACAAGACAATGATTTATAAACAACTCATCTTATACAAACTCATTTTATATGGTTATTCATTTAACCATACATTATTTATACATATCATCTGATCTTATCGATTTTCAAATGATTTACAAAACAAAGCAAATAACAAGGTTCATGACTAAACATTTTCTCAAACATAAGTCATGAAACCTATTTTCACAAAACCTATGTATCTCACCGGCATTTTTATGCTGACGTACCTATTTTCACATGTGTTTTTCAGGAACTGTTGCATAAGATGATCAAGATACATATAGGCAGACTTGGGCTTTAGTGACAATAAAAGATGCAGACTAGTTAATTATGTTGTATTTCCATGTTTGTTTAGACATTGTAACACTCATATTGAATAAAACGAAACTTTAATTTCCAAGGTTGTGAAACATTAATTCTGTTACAACACTCCCCGACGTTTCCGCCACGTTTTGTATGTTCCACGTGGTCGGGGTGTGACAGAAAAGATGGTATCAGAGCTAATGGTTATAGGGAATTAGGTTATTAGTAATGCTTTGACCTAGTCTATAACCTTCTTAGGACCCTAACGCGAGTTTACTTGCGTTTAGTCATAAAAAAAATACCGTCACCTATCCTTAGGCGACTACCACAACAAGAACATAAATTTCAAAACCGCTTCGAAAACTAATCATCTGTTCTAGGATGATTGATTACTAGGTTTTGAACCCTCTATTGTAAGGTTTTGAACTCTCTATTATAAGGTTTTGAACCCTTTGAGTTTTCAAAATCTCGTCAAGGTTTTGGGTTTTAAATAATGTGAACACGTGCAAACTGGAAGGGTGAATGCCTGTATTCTGGGTTTTCTGTCTAGGCAAGCACTTCGTATACATCTCATCAGACGCGAGACCAGTTGTGCTTACCTGGGAATTCTTGGGATGAGTGTTCACTTATAGGCGAGCATGTCTTCGCGATACATTATTTTTGACCCATTTACTTTGATTAGTCACTGTGTGTCGTTTGTTTACCTAGTGGTAACAAATAAATGACCACTACCCTTGCTTTCTTCAGATTTGTTTCATCTCATTCTTTTCGTCTAAATTCTCTCACTCGTTTCCTTTCATGTTTCCTCTTTTAGAATGCCTCCTCGACGCGAAAACCAGATAGCGACTGCCGAACTGGCAGAAATCATTGCGCAGCAAATGGCTGCTCAATTCCCAAACCTCTTTGCTCAATGGAATCAAGCCAACAACAACAATGTTACATGCAAATACAAGGATTTTAACCAGGCTAAACCACTCAAGTTTAGTGGTTCTGAAGGGGCGACTGGGCTTCTTCAATGGTTCGAGAGCATTGAGAATACTTTCCGCCATGTGCAGTGTCCTGACAATCGCAAGGTCGAGTTTGCTTCGAGTGTGTTCCAGAAGAGAGCCCTTACGTGGTGGAACGGGGTTATGAGAGATCGAGGTGCAGAAGTTGCTCTAGCACAGACGTGGGCCGAACTTAGGGCTCTCATGATGAAGGAGTTTTGTCCTCGTCACGAGATCAGAGCTTTGGAAAGGGAATTTGATGATCTTAAGCAGGATAGCGGTGAGCATCGAGCCTACACGGACCGTTATGAGGAGTTAAGTCTGTTATGCCCAAACATGGTCACACCTTTGGATAAGGCGATCGAAAAGTACATTGATGGCCTTCCCGACTCAATACAAGACATTTTGACTGGTAGCAACCCTACTACTGTTAGGCAGGCCATTGAGTTATCTGCAACCTTGACTGAATCGCAGATCAGGAAACGTAAGCTTTTCCGAAAGGGTGACAAGAAACTGGTCGAGGAATCGAAACCAATCGAGGAATCAAAGACCATGGATGAACAGACTGGATCCTCTAAGAAGTCAAAGAAGCGAAAGGCTTCTCAGAACTTCGCCGTGGTCGCTCACAATGATCAAGCCGTCCCCAACCAACCAGCTCAACCCCCTGCCAGGAAACCCTACAAAGGAGCTGCACCCATGTGCAACCAATGTGGCCTACATCATCATGCTGGTGTGAAGTGCCGCACATGCCAAGTTTGCGGACTTATAGGTCATACAGCGAGGGTTTGCCCAACAGCAGCAGCACCAAATCAGATTAACAACAATCCTGCTCAAGCTCGATTTCCACCGGGATCTTGCTACAACTGTGGCGAGATGGGCCATTTTCGTAGGAATTGCCCAAGGCTTGCTAATGCAAATCCAGCGCAGGGATGAGCATATGATCTACCAGAAGACAACGTCGTTTAGAAATAATTACGTCTTATGTATTATCTTCTTTTGTTGTCAAGATCCAAGAAACAGTTGTTATCGTTGTTTATAAATAAATCTTTTATTTACATTGCAATGTATTTATGTGATTGTATGTATAAACAACATATCCCCTACAATACCGACAATCAAGAAACCATATTCCTTGAAGAGCAGACTACCCCCAAATTTCTTCCATTGAATGATCTCTTGCGTTTCCACGAAAATCCTAAGTACCCGTTTCTTCCAAGAGAAACGATGTACGAGGCACCAAGTTAATGGCAATCAATAACAAGAAAATAACAATTAAACAATTATGTGGTTATGTGCTTATGTGTTATCCTTTATGTGTCATGTGATCCAATTTATGTTATCCAAATCCTCGTAGAATCTTTCATATCTTTGTGCAAGAGATTCATAGTAGGATACCCAAAGGTACTACTTAAATCCTTAATGGACTTCTACGTTGTAGTTAAGGTCCCTTGGATCATAATGTACTACTTCATAATTGGACCCCTTTAGTGGTCTAGTTAAACAGATTGATCCAAAAATCTGGTTAGGGATATCATATGATGATGTAGCTGAAAGGACTCCTTAGTGGCCTAATTAAGGAGATCCTCTGTTGATCTAATTAAAAGGACCCTATGGTAGTCTAGTCACTCTCATCTCAAGTTTGATATCTTTCCCCACAACATTACAAAACGAACTGTGCGGACTGTGCAAGGAATTACGTAATTATGGATGCATACATAATTATGGAATTTAGTGCACGGAAATCACAGCAAGTTCTATCATGTATCTAGAGTTAACCCTATTCATTTCCAATTCTGATGAAGCATCCGTTGAGGAAAAATGAACTAGCTATTCATTTTTCACTTCTGAAGAATATCCGTTGAGGAAATGAATATCCGTTGTTTATCTTTTCATTTCCATTCTAAAGAATAACCGTTGAGAAAAATGAATTATCCATTCATTTTCATTCTGAAGAATATCCGTTGAGGAAATGAATATCCGTTGTTTATCTTTTCATTTCCATTCTAAAGAATAACCGTTGAGAAAAATGAATTATCCATTCATTTTCATTCTGAAGAATATCCGTTGAGGAAATGAATATCCGTTGTTTATCTTTTCATTTCCATTCTGAAGAATAACCGTTGAGAAAAATGAATTATCCATTCATTTTCGTTCTGAAGAATATCCGTTGAGGAAATGAATATCCGTTGTTTATCTTTTCATTTCCATTCTGAAGAATAACCGTTGAGAAAAATGAATTATCCATTCATTTTCGTTCTGAAGAATATCCGTTGAGGAAATGAATATCCGTTGTTTATCTTTCATTTCCATTCTGAAGAATAACCGTTGAGGAAAATGAATTATCCATTCATTTTCGTTCTGAAGAATATCCGTTGAGGAAATGAATATCCGTTGTGTAGTCTTTCATTTCCATTCTGAAGAATAACCGTTGAGGAAAATGAATTATCCATTCATTTTCGTTCTGAAGAATATCCGTTGAGGAAATGAATATCCGTTGCGTAATCTTTCATTTCCAACTCTGAGGAAATAACCGTTGAAAATGACCCCGTTAGTTCATTTTCGTTTCTGAAGATTTATCCGTTGAGGAAATGAATATCCGTTGTGTAGTCTTTCATTTCCAACTCTGAGGAAATAACCGTTGAAAATGACCCCGTTAGTTCATTTTCGTTTCTGAAGATTTATCCGTTGAGGAAATGAATATCCGTTGTGTAGTCTTTCATTTCCAACTCTGAGGAAATAACCGTTGAAAATGACTCCGTTAGTTCATTTTCGTTTCTGAAGATTTATCCGTTGGGGAAATGAATATCCGTTTGTCTGTCCTTCATTTCCGTACCTGAGGAAACAACCGTTGAAAATGACTCCGTTATTTCATTTTCGTTTCTGAAGATTATCCGTTGAGGAAATGAATATCCGTTGATTTTTCTTTCATTTCAAATTCTGAAGAACAAACCGTTGAGGAAAATGACCCCGTTTGTTCATTTTCGTTCTGAAGAATATCCGTTGAGAGAAATGAATATCCGTGGATTATTCCTTCATTCTCATTACTGACGAAGAATCCGTTGAGAAAGAATGAATCATCCATTCATTCTCACTTCTGAAGAATATTCGTTGAGGGAAATCTATATCCGTTTAGTTAATTCCTTATTTTCCATTTCCGAAGAACCCGTTGAAGAAAATGACTCTGTTCGTTCATTTTCGCTTCTGAAAAATATCCGTTGAGGAAAAATAATCAGATTTTGCTTTACATATCTTTGATGACTATTTGACACAAAGTCATAAACAGACTCCTACGAATTAATTCCGGGACGAAATTTCCTAAAGTAGGGGAGACTGTAACACCTGTGTCATTTCAACCATCAAACAAATGCCCAACCAGTGAAATATTGTATTTCATACTTGGGATTTGTAAAAATATGTGTATCGTTTGCACATATCAACTCTTGTTCGATTTCAAGCTCTAAATCGCTTTCTGGAAGGTTATACACGCTCTGATGCGTAAATATAACCAGTTTAATCCAACGAACACTCTGGAATAGTGAAATAGGCTTAACATACCTTAAATAAACTTTACATAACTTAGATATAAGTTTTGGAAGGTTTGGTATGGTGAAATCAAAGTTAAATCGCTTACAGGGACTAAAGTTGACAAATTGCGAAAGTATGCCAATTTGAACTGTAACAGACATTCCGGAACATGACCATAAGTTAAACATACCATAAATATCCTTTACATAGCTTAGAAATAGGCTTTGAGGTGTTCGGTATGCTAAAATAAACTTTTGTGTCATTCAGGGACTAAAAGCGTCAAAAAGTGCACAAGTTTGCATTTTTACGCATAACTTACGTTCTGAATACATCCGGACATCCAAAAATTTATGTAAGCATGACTACAATATATTTTAGTGTTCGCCTTAAGAAAAATCCATTCGTCACGTCATTTGGATTGTTTTTCGCGCTTGTGCGCATTCCGTCGTAATTAAGCGAACATCGCGTTCGTACGGCTAAACGAACCGACATCCGAGATATTTTTGAGCACATTTTAAGTTCCCTATACTTTAACTTCATTTTAGAGCTTTGAAATGGGGTTAACGGGCCTTAAACGTGTCAAAAATGGCCTAAATACAGTTCAGGGACCAAAACTGTAATTCTGCCAAACTGCACCATACGATGCGTATGGTATATATACCATACGATGCGTATGGGGTCTGCAGACCAGGTTCAGTGTATTAACAGCCTGTTTGCAGCTGTTTTAACCACAACCACATGTTTGCAACTTGCCTAATCTGTTGATAAACATCATTTTTAGCCACCATAAGGTTCCGACAAGTGTACGCCTTGGATTCGATCACGTACTACGAGAAACGATCCTAACGGCTCTACTTTTCCTATAAATACCCACCCCCCTTTGGCTTAAAAACCCACAAGAATTCTGATTTGAGAGCTCTAAGTTGAAACCATTGTTTCATACCTGAGTTCTTGAATCGGGATTAGCATTCGGGGACCCTGGGTAAGTATTCTTTCGTTCTTTTCCTTATTTTTACTGCTTTTCGAGTCAGAAAGTCAAACTTTGTTTGACTTTCAGCGTTGACCAGTAATGGTCAATGCGAAGTTCGTTTGAACTTCGCAACGTGAGTGTAATCACGTTGGTCATAGTCCCTTGGGACTATGCCCACTGATTACCACGTTGTCTAGGGTCGTAGGGTAGGCGATCTAATAAATCGCCTATACCTTCGAACCCGACCCATTTGGTCGATCATTAGGATCCGACCAAATACATTAGGTGACCATAGTAGGTAGGGAATAACCTTCCGAGGTTATACCCTATGGTCACATCGTTTAAGTAGTTGTATGATAGGTAGTTTATATGCCTTAGGTAAATTACCAGAATACCCTTTTCATGTATAATTGGTAATTAAGCATATGTAACCTAAACTTTTGTCACATAACTGATTATGTAACATGTTTAGGCATATAACACTTGTCATAGGACTAGTTAGGCGGTCCGAACGCGTTTCACGCAAACGACGCGTTAAAGTAGCATAAGCTTCCTAAACGGGTCGTAATGGGTCGATAAGACTTAGGTTAAGTTTCATTTAGTATGTAGGCTTTGTTAAACCATATCACATGAGTTCCTACACTCATTTGGTTTACAAACCCTCATGCTACCCAGTCTTCCGATTTAGGTCCGGTTTATTAATGTAGTTACCTATATTAGGTGCCGTTTGATATTCCGCGATCTCTAGCATTGCTTGGTGGTTATCCTAGGACTTCTGAGCAATCTCAAGTGAGTACATAGACCCCTCTTTTACTGTTTTCCAAACTGTTTTGGGGTGGAACACATGTGCCTACTTGTTACTTTCGTGCTTTCCTGTTTTCACATCATATACTGGTTATGTTCATTAGTACACTATTAGTACATTGATTTACATGACTTTTCTGCTTTGTATGTTAACTTAGCATACTTAGTACATTGTTTTACATTACATTTTGTTGCATATGCTCATCCAGTATATGAACACTTTGACATATTACCCAATGCATTTGACAATTGATTTGACATAGACATTTCGGCATAGACATTTTAACATGATTGACATTTGATCATGCATTTCCCACAAAACATAACGTTGATTTAAACCAAGTTTTACTTCAATACTTTGTTTTTGTGCATATGGTTTAGTTGAGACCTTTCACTTGCCATACATGACATATTTGACATAGACATTTGACATGGATATTTGACATAGACATTTGACATGGATATTTGACATAGACATTTTGACATGATTTACATCTTGACATGAACATTTTACATTGTTTGGTTTGGTTTGATTAAGTGATTAAGTAACGATGCGTGTGTAATATGATACAAGCATGGTGGATACGCCGCTGGTACTTCCTATATATAAGTGTTTGTATGGTATTACATGTCGTAACGTTATTTGAATCATTTCAGTTTGAGACATAGAACATTTTATACAAATAACATACTTTTCACAAGACAATGATTTATAAACAACTCATCTTATACAAACTCATTTTATATGGTTATTCATTTAACCATACATTATTTATACATATCATCTGATCTTATCGATTTTCAAATGATTTACAAAACAAAGCAAATAACAAGGTTCATGACTAAACATTTTCTCAAACATAAGTCATGAAACCTATTTTCACAAAACCTATGTATCTCACCGGCATTTTTATGCTGACGTACCTATTTTCACATGTGTTTTTCAGGAACTGTTGCATAAGATGATCAAGATACATATAGGCAGACTTGGGCTTTAGTGACAATAAAAGATGCAGACTAGTTAATTATGTTGTATTTCCATGTTTGTTTAGACATTGTAACACTCATATTGAATAAAACGAAACTTTAATTTCCAAGGTTGTGAAACATTAATTCTGTTACAACACTCCCCGACGTTTCCGCCACGTTTTGTATGTTCCACGTGGTCGGGGTGTGACAGTTTTCAAAGCGGTTTTGAATTTTATGTTCTTGTTGTGGTTATCACCTAAGGATAGGTGACAGTTTTGTTTTAGAATCTAAACGCAAATTTCTTCGCGTTAGGGTCCTAAGAAGGTTATAGACTATGTCAAAGCATTACTAATAACCTAATTCCCTATAACCATTGGCTCTGATACCATCTTTTCTGTCACACCCCGACCACGTGTAACATACAAAACGTGGCGGAAACGTCGGGGAGTGTTGTAACAGAATTAATGTTTCATAACCATGGATACCAAAAAGTGTTTCGTTTTACTAAACATTGAATAATTACATCGTCTGGAAATCTAAATACACAATTTAAACATAGTCTATCATTGTTATTGAGTCACTAAGGCCTTGTCCAGTCCTATGTGAGCATGCATCCTATCAATCGATATCTTTCAACAATACCTGAAACACATGTGAAAACGAGGTCAGCAAAGAAATGCTGGCGAGTACATAGGTTTTGTGAAAATAAGATTCATGACTTCTGTTTAAGAAAATGTTTAGTCATGAACCTTGTAATTTGCTTTGTCTTTGTAAATCATTTGAAAAATAAGTTCAGATGATATGTATAAATAAGAGAATAATGTATGGTTAAATGAATAACCATTGTAAAATGAGTTTGTATAAGATAAGTTGTTTGTAAATCAATGTCTTGTGAAAAGTATGTTATTTGTATAAAATGTTATATATCTCAAACTGAAATGATTCAAATAACGCTACGATATGTAATACCATACAAACACTTATATATAGGAAGTACCAGCAGCGTATCCACCATGCTTGTATCATAATACACACGCATCGTTACTTAATCACTTAATTAAACCAAACCACCAATGTAAGATGTCTATGTTTAAACCAATTGTCAAATGTATTGAATAATATACCAAAATGTTTATGTTAAGATGTAAATCATGTTATGTATAACCAGTGTCAAAAGTGTTTGTGTTAAATGTAAACCATGTAATGTGTAACCAAAATGATATGTATGGCTAGTGAAATGCATCAACTAACCCATAGGTGAAACGCACAAAACAAAGTATTGAAGTAAAACTTGGTTTAAATCAATACTATGTTTCATGGAAATGCATAATCAAATGTAAATTATGTCCAAATGTTTACCCAATCGTTAAAACATTTTGTGAAATCGTTCTTGTTGTTTTAATCGTTCAAATCGTTCTTGTTTTAATTGTGAAACTACTTTATGGTCGATTTTCTAATAACATTCAAACCTTCTTGACTCGTTCATCGTTCCAACTCGTTCTCGTTCTTAACAAACCCTTACCAAAGGGTAAATTAATAATTACAGATTCAGTCGTTACCCAAAATACCCACACATAACCATGGGTATAGAGAATAACGGGATTTGTCAGATCCTATGGTACCATAACCTAATACTGGTCGGCTTGATCATTGCTAATGAATGTCATTGGTTATGTAACTACAACCAACAAGTTTGTTCACTTTATTGAAATCATTCTTGAAACCATTGTAATTGTTTTTGAAACCATTGTAATCGTTCTTGAAACCATTGTTATCGTTCTTGAAACCACATTGTAATTGTTTTTGAAACCATTGTAATCGTTCTTGAAATCATTGTTAAGACATTTAGCACATATGAGTCACCCCAAAACAGTTGAAAACAGTAAAAGAGGGGAATAATGTGCTCTCCTGAGGATGCTTAGAGTTCTTCAACAACAACCAAACAAAGCTTGAGGGAGCACAGAATCAGTCGGCAATCTAAAACTATATAAATAAACCGGACTTAAATCGGGAGATCGGATAGGATGAGGCTTGGTAAACCAAATGAGTATTGGAACTCATATGATATGGTTTAACATGGCCTACATACTACATGAAACCAAACCTAAGTGCTTTCGACCCATCGCGACCCATTAAGGTAGCTTATGCTACTTTAACGCGTCGTGCGCACAAAGCGTGTTCGAGACATCTAACTAGTCCTATGACAAGTATTATATGCCTAAACGTGTTTAATCATGTTGTATAATCAGTTATGTACAAAAGTTTAGGTTACATAAGCTTAATTACCAATTATACATGAAAAGGGTATTCTGGTAATTTACCTAAGGCATATAAACTACCTATCATACAACTATTCAAACGAAGCGACCATGGGGTATAACCTCGGAAGGTTATTCCCTACCTACTATGGTCACCTAATGTATTTGGTCGGATCCTAATGATCGACCAAATGGGTCGGGTTCGAAGGTATAAGCGATTTATTAGATCGCTTACCCTACGACCCTAGACAACGTGGTAATCAGTAGGCATAGTCCCAAGGGACTATAACCAACATGATTACACTCACGTTGCGAAGTTCAAACGAACTTCGCATTGACCATAAACTGGTCAACGCAGAAAGTCAAACAAAGTTTGACTTTCAGACTCGAAAAGCAATAAAAGAACGAAAGAATACTTACGAAGGGTCCCTGAATGCTAACCTCAATTCAAGTAGCTCAGGTATGAAACAATGGTTTCAACTTAGAGCTTCTCAAACCAAGATTCTAGTGGGTTTAGAGGTTGGATGGCAAGGGGTATTTATAGTTTTTGGTTCACCGTTAGGATTGTTTCTTGGAAAAGGGGGCACGATCAAAGCCGTACACTTGTTGGAATGTTATGGTGACTAAATTGGCCACTCACCATAGGGTATCAACATGTGGCAAAGGATTTGGGAGTGGTTAACAGCTGAAAACAGGATGTTTAATACACTGCATCTGGTCTGCAGACCCCTTTCGCACCATAACAAATATTTGTTGCGGTGCGCAAGGACCAATTTTGGCAGAATTACAGTTTTGGTCCCTGCAGCCCGTTTAAGCTATTTTCGACACGTTTAAGGCCCGTTAACCCCATTTCAAAGCTCTAAAATGAAGTTAAAGTATAGGGAACTTAATATGTGCCCAAAAATATCTCGGATGTCGGTTCGTTTGGCCGTACGGTTGCGTTGTTCGGTTAATTACGACGGAAATCGTAACGAACGTAAAAACGGTCCAAATGACGCGACGAATGGATTTTTCTTATGCCAAACACTAAAATAAAATATTTTAGTTCTTACATAAATTTTTTGATGTTCGGATGTATTCAGAACGTAAGATATGCGCGAAAATGCAAACTTGTGCACTTTTTGACGCTTTTTGTCCCTGAATGACCCAAAAGTTTATTTTAGCACACCGAACCCCTCAAAGCCTATTTCTAAGCTATGTAAAGGATATTTATGGTATGTTTAACTTATGGCCATGTTCCGGAATGTTTGTTACAGTTCAAATTGGCATACTTTCGCAGTTTGTCAACTTTAGTCCCTGTAAGCGATTTAACTTGATTTTGCCATACCAAAGCCTTCGAAACTTATTTCTAAGTTATGTAAAGGTTATTTAAGGTATGTTAAGCCTATTTCACTATTCCGGAGTGTTCGTTGCATTAAACTGGTTATATTTACGCATCGGTGCGCGTATAACCTTCCAGAAAGCGATTTAGAGTTTGGAATCGAACAAAAATTGATATGTGCAAATGATACACATATTTTTACAAATCCCAAGTATGAAACACAAAATTTCATTGGTTTGGCATTTGTTTGACGGTCGCAGTGACACAGGTGTCACAGCTAATAAAAGAAGATCCATTTGAAATTAACATTACACCGGTTCCATGTTTTTTTCAAAATTCATTTATTAGTAATATCACAATCGGTAAAGATCTTTGTGTTAACATAATGCCAAACTACATTTTCGAAAAATTAAGTATTGGTGATTTTTCTCCACTTCAAATACCCATTTTTCTGTCCAATCGGAAAGTAATAAAATCAATCGGTGTAGTTGAGGATGTCTTGGTTCAAACAAATCAAATGGTAATCCAACCGACTTTCTCATCCTTGATGACGCTCCTCTAGTGTTGGGACGACCCTTTGTAAAAACCCACGAAGCTTTGAAATACCGGAAGCGCAACAATCTATCTATTCAATTAGGGGCATTTAAAAAGAGTGTCAATCTTGAGCGTTCAATGAAATATCCATTCGGAAATAATGACCCCCTAATTGAAGATGAAGATGAACCACCCGATATAAGAGAAGAAACTGACCACTTTGGTGAAGAAGAGGTCGCCATAGAACAAACCTTTGTAGTTCTTGATCAAAATGAGAAACCAAATAAGTTGTCTCCTAAAGACCCACCTCTTGAACTCAAAGAACTCCAAAAAGGTTTGGAATATGCTTTTCTCGACAAAGATGGTAAATCACCTGTAATTATTTCGTCTAAATTAACTAGGGTAGAAAAAGAAAAATTAACTACACTTTTGAAAAAAACACAAAAATGCGATCGCTTGGAAGCTTGTAGATATTAAAGGCATAAGTCCTTCCATGTGCACGCACAAAATTATAATGAATGATGACTATAAATCGGTAATACAACCACAACGTAGAGTAAATCCAAATGTCCAAGAAGTGGATAAAAACAAAGTCATCAAATTGCTTGACGCCGGACTTATTTACCCTATCTCCGATAGTCCGTGGGTAAGTCCCGTCCAAGTAGTTCCAAAGAAAGGAGGTATGACGGTAATAACTAATGAAAAGAATGAATTAATACCAACGAGAACCGTCAAATGATGGAGGGTATGTATAGATTATCGTCGATTAAATGAAGCAATAAGGAAAGATCACTTTCCTTTGCCCTTCATTGATCAAATGTTGGAAAGATTATCCAATCATAAAGTTTACTGTTTCTTGGATGGTTTTTCAGGTTACTTTTAAATCCCGATAGCACCCGAAGACCAAGAAAAGACAACTTTCACATGTCCCTATGGAACTATTGCTTATCGACGCATGCCCTTTGGTCTATGTAATGCCCCCGCAACTTTTCAACATTGCATGGTGGCCATCTTCCATGATATGATAGAAAAGACAATGGAAGTCTTCATGGACGACTTTTCTATCTTTGGAGATTCATACGACCAATGCCTCGATAACCTTGAGCGAATGCTATCCCGATGTGAGGAAACTAACCTCGCCCTTAACTAGGAAAAATGCCATTTCATGGTAACGGAGGGAATAGTACTCGGTCATAAAATATCAAGCGAAGGAATGGTGGTAGATCGAGCCAAAATAGACACTATTTCTCGATTACCACCCCCATCCTCCGTTAGAGCTATCAGAAGTTTCCTAGGACATGCCGGATTCTATAGGCGATTTATCAAAGACTTTTCTAAAATTTCAAGACCTCTAACAAAATTACTTGAAAACGATGCCCCTTTCATCTTTGACAAGGATTGCAATCAAGCATTTCTAGCACTCAAGGAAATGCTAGTCAATGCACCTATCATGATAGCGCCTGATTGGAAATTACCTTTCGAAATCATGTGTGATGCAAGTGACTTTGCAGTTAGAGCCGTCTTGGGACAAAGAAAAGAAAAGCATTTTCACCTAATTTATTATGCTAGTAAAACACTTAACGATGCACAAGAAAATTACACAACAACAGAAAAAGAATTACTAGCTCTGGTATTTGCTTTTGATAAATTTCGTTCTTATTTTGTTCTTTCTAAAACAATAGTCTATACAGATCATGCAGCGATTCGATATCTCTTCAAGAAGCATGATGCTAAACCACGTTTGATTCGGTGGATTCTACTCCTCCAATAATTTGATATCGAAATCAAAGACAAAAGAGGAGCAGAAAACACCGCAGCAGATCATCTTTCATGCCTAGGAAACCCAGCTTTGGAGGCAACCAGGGATGAACAAATCAACAAAAAATTTCCAACGGAGTCCCTGGAAATGGTGGAATACCGAGAAGAACCATGGTACGCCGACTATGCTAACTACCTAGCTAGCTGTATAGTCGCAAAAGGTGGGCCACATCATCAAAGAAAAAAATTCTTTGCTGATGTAAAGCATTACTTTTGGGAAGATCCTTATGTTTTCAAAATGTGTGCCGACCAACTCATCCGCCGATGCGTACACGGTGGTGAAGCAAAAAGAATTCTCCGCCATTGTCATGAAGGTCCATATGGAGGACATCATGGTGCCACTAGTACCGCACGAAAGGTATTTGATTCAGGATTTTACTGGCCAACCATTTACAAAGATGCCCAAAGTCTTGTCAAAACATGTGACGCTTGCCAAAGAACAGGTAATATTTCTTCCAAAAATAAAATGCCACAAAATGGCATTCTTGTTTGTGAAATTTTTTATGTGTGGGGACTCGACTTTATGGGACCTTTCCCACCATCAAAAGGAAACAAATATATACTTGTGGCAGTAGATTACTTGTCTAAATGGGCCGAGGCTGAGGCACTTCCATCCAACGATGGAAGAGTCGTGGTAAGATTTCTGAAAAGATTATTCTCTCGTTTTGGAACACCAAAAGCTTTAATAAGTGATAGAGGTACCCATTTTTGTAATCATCAACTTGAAAAATCTTAACAAGGTATGGGGTCTATCACCGGGTTTCGACGACATATCACCCTCAAACAAACGGACAAGCCGAAGTGACTAATAGAGGTTTAAAACGAATACTTGAAAAAACCGTAGGTTTAAATAAGAAAGAGTGGGCCGATAAATTAGATGATGCTTTATGGGCTTTTCGAACTGCTTATAAAACAACAATAGGTACAACCCCATATAAGCTCATCTATGGAAAAAGTTGTCACTTGCCAGTAGAAATTGCACACAAAGCCTACTGGGCAATTAAAAATGTAAATTTAGATTTAGAAATTGCCGGTAAAAATCGATTTTGTCAATTAAATGAATTAAACGAACTAAGGAATTATGCATACTCTAACTCCGAAATTTATAGGGAAAGAATGAAAAACTTGCATGATAAACACATTAAACCTAATGAATTTCGAGTAGGAGATCAAGTTCTATTATTTAATTCACGACTTCGATTATTTCCTGGTAAATTAAAGTCTAGGTGGTCAGGACCTTTTTCCATCACCCATATTTTCCCACACGGTGCTGTAGAAATTAAATCTCGAAATGGAAATCCATTCAAAGTCAATGGCCAACAGCTGAAGCTCTATCAGGGATTCATTGAGGATGAGGAGGAAGAAATCTCGCTTCAAACGATCGAAGAATGAAAGCATCAACATCATACCTGGTAAGTTACGAGCAAGCAGGGTGACATCTAAATCGGTAAGTCTTCTAACCAAATTTTCAGGAAACAGGGCACTCACACGAGCACTAAAAAAAATTAAAAACTTGCCCGCCCACGGGGCCGTGTCCGCGCAACTATCGGGATAAAACCCCTTTTCCAAACAGTTTCTTCATTTCCACACGCCCCGTTTCCTCGAAAACTCTCTGGTTCAGGCGATTTTTCTGCAAGATTTCAACGTCTCCTCTACTTCTAACAACATCAAGGTATGATTCTATCATCATTAGTAGTTAGACTAAGGATTTGCATATAGTTAAAACACCAAAATTTTGGGAAAAAATCTAGGGTTCTTGAACTTCATCTGGATCGAACCTCAAATTTTTGCTTAGATCTATTAGCATTAGTATAGGTACATGTTATAGGAGGTAAATCAACTTGTATTGTTCGTAGATTTGCCCGATTTCTCACAAAAAAACCCCAAACCCTTGTTTTTTAACAGAAAAAGATAAAATTGAAGGGGTAAACGGTTTATTTTGGGAAAAACGGCACTTGGGGTTTCATTTTCGAGGAAACCGCCCCTACTGGACCAAAAATTTTCAATTTTTCGTGACCGGGTCGAAAAATAGGATTTTTGGGAAACAGGCGTCTGGACACGGGGCCGTGCTTGCTGAGCACGGGGGCGTGTCCAGCTAATTTCCTACCAACTCGGGGCGTGTCCGCTGAACACGGGGCCGTGTTCAGCCGACTGTTTTCATGTTTTCTTCGAAAATTTCACCGTTTCATGCTAATTGCTTGGTGTTTCCTTTCAGATGTCCAAGAAATTCACGCGGTTCAATGCAAATGAGTTGGATGCTAAAGCAAGATACGACGTGCTTCGAACCAGGCCGGAGGAATACCCACGAACAGTATGCATGGATCTTCTAGGAGCAGTGAACCAGCTTGACCGATTTAACAACCTAGTCACCAGCCCACTGAGAGCCGCTCTGTGCACTCGACTTCGTTCGGTCCATGAATATAACCTGGAATTCTATAGCACATTTGCTTTCAAAACAAGAGCCGATCCATTCGATAATGATGGGGTAGAATTCCGGTGTGGAGGTACTAAGTACTCAATCTCGATAACACAGTTTGGGTCGATAGTTGGGTTGTATGTGGAGGAAGATGCGGGGGATGAAGAAAACCCCGGCGGTCTCCGCGAGATCAAGGAAAGTGACCGCCAAACTGCTTGGGCTCAAATAGGAGAAGGCATCTACAATCCCAGCAGCACTAAGAGCACTAAGTTGAGGGACCCTCTTTACCACTACATTCACAGGGTCCTCACTTACTCTCTTAGTCAGAGGCATGATAGCAGCGGTGTTGTAGGTTTAAGGGATCTATGTCACACCCCGAAATATCAGAGCTTGGCGTGACTGGACCAGTATCTTGATTGCACAGTGGAAGCAAATAAGCTAAGATTTCTAGAAAATAAACTCCGCTAAGTACTCGAATTCCCATGGGTTCTCCTATTCCAACCATTCCATAGTTTTGAAAATGCAACCTGAGAAAGAAACATGCGAAAAATCAACATAAAGTTGAGCGAGTTCATAGTTTGTTTGTAAAACATTTTGAATGAATCTTTTTGAATAACCGGTTTTTTTATAAGTTGTGGAGAAAAATTAGTAAAATCATTTTCTCGACATGTTGTATGAAAATTGTGAGTCTAGCCCACTAGAGTCTTTGTAAGCAGGACCAACCCGTCCTCTTACTTGTACATAAGTTGGAAACATTACCCAAGTTTGTAAATCCATGTAGTATGAGTTTGGTCAAATGAATATTAAAAACATATGAAAGTTATAGTGTTGTAAGTTGGTATGTAAAGCATCTATGAGCATGTTGATCATTAATGTTTCACGAGGACATTAATATATGCAACGACATAGGAGGTACTCAACCCGCATAGGCAATTTAAGTGTCGAACTCTCGACAATGGACAATACAACACTCTAGTGGTCACCCCTGGACCGTGAGTGGGGCTCGCCCGTATCCATTAGATCTTACCTTTGTTCCTTGGTCCTCAAAAGGATTAATGGCACCTCAGTTACAGCCTATGCTCACATGATCTAAGAGTTCATTCCATAACTTAATCATACCTAAGTTTGACATGCATTTCCCCCCGAAAGTTGTAAACTGAAACGTTGAAAGAAAAGGGGGGGACATGATCTCACTGAGTTGGTCTGCGTACGAAAAACGAGACAACTCAGTGAGATCATTGTTGGATCGTTGTTTGACCCGATTGAGTCGATCAGAAGAGCTTTATGTCCGGTTCAAAGGCGGAATCAGAGAACTAGACGCGAAAACAGCTTGATACTATTAAATCTGTTATTTATATTGATTTTAACATCGATTACAACCTGAACAGACTTTGGCAGCACTTCGTTACAATTTCTGGATCCGTGCCAAATGAACAATCGAGTGCACTATATATAGTTGAGGGGTTTCGCTTATATGGACAGTCCATATGAGCGAAATCACCATCTTATGATTTTGCTTTTATGGACAATGTCCATATGAGCGAAATCACTCACCTAATCACCATTTTCTGTTTCTCGAACCTCGTGCACTGAATAACCTAACCTAACCTATCCTATTACGTTACATGATACGAGACGAAGTCAATAGACGTAATGCACTAACAGACTCCCCCTCGGATATTGACGAAGTCTTCAGTGACTAATCTTCAATATGACACATCTTCAGTCTTGATCATTCTGTCTTTTCTTTCAAGTTGTAACAATGTAAGCATCCAACAATCTTTCTCTTCTCCTATCAGCTTCAGGCTCCCCCTTTCATCAAGCTTCCGTGCTTTGGGATCGACACCTAGCTTTCCATCTACAAGCTCCTCTTTGCTTCAAGCTTGTCTTCAGACTCCCCCTTAAAGTCTGCTCTCGGGATCGTAGTCTGGACTATCTGCAATCACTCAAACATTCATAAATACAATGTTTTCATATTATCAATCAAATTTTCTAATCCACTTCCCCTATCAATAAACTTTATAGATTTGCCAGCGTTAAAGAATCCAACTCCCTCACAGTTAATCATCCAAGTCCAAATTAATGACCTTGGAGATATCACAAACTGTTTTTGAAATTTTTTATTTTAATTCAAGTATCAAATTAATGAACTTGTTTTATTTTCAGAAACACAATCAGCTTACTTAGATTTTGAAACTCAGCATCTCAGACATTGGTTGTCGAAAATAAAGCAGAATCAAAAATCTTTTTGTATTTTCTGAAAATATAAAACAGTAAAGAAATATGTACAAACATATTTACAGACAATATTTTTGTTTGAGTTTGCGTTAGAGGATCATATCAGTTTCTGACAAGTCACACGTACCGTTGAACTTAGTTACACAATAAGAATTAAACAATTCACTTAGATTGTCGATATACTGATCCACTTAAATTTTCACACAAATTTCAACTGATTCAGGATACGAATTAGGTATTTTAGGAACTTAAACTCATTCATGTGTCCCACCTCTTGAATATACTCCCGTATCCAGATCCCAATATTCAGTCTTACAGGTGAGTATACCTAGATGATATCTGTAAGGGGAATAAATTATAGTACGAGGCCGTGAGAGCTCAGGTCAGAACTTCCGTTCAGCAGAGAGATGACGGTTCGACTTTGGGTGTGTCCCCTTTAGAGGATCTTTTTTACAACAGCCATGATTAGCATTTTTCAATGTTTCATCATTTTTTAGCTGAGGGCTGCGCTATGCTTCAAGCAATGCGGAAAGTATTCTCCGGGGACTAGGCCATTGCTTCCGCAAAATCAGAAGTCCCGGGATAATACCCCAGATATCACTAAGCATAAAGACCTAGTATCTCAGAAAGAGGGACCTTTCAAACGAGATTTCAGGGGTTACCTATATATCCAAGTAGTGTTCCCCACGAAATAAGCAAGTTTGAATTTAGGTTTATATCCCGAAAAAGTTTACTAAATGTATAAAAATCTACCGACATATCATCAGTGAGACTGTTTAACGCTATGTAAACATTACAATTCTTTAGCATACTGTAACTGTCTACTGATGTACTATCATTTCCTCTTTTTACGCAAAAACTCAATTTTTGAATTTTATCATGTTTTTTACTTTTTCAAAATTTTCAAATGGTTTTGTATTTTCTGACAATATTTCTCCCCCTAAAATGCAAAACCATTTAAAGAAAATTTGACAACCAATACTGATAGCTTTGTCTCGCCATCCATTTTCTGCTTAAAGTGCTCTGATTTGCAGAAAATATACATACCCCCATGATTTACAACACATTGATTTTTACAGTTTGAAAACCGTTTTTCAATCTTGTGAAATTAATCATGTTTGTTCAGCCGTGAGGGTTTCGGCATATTCAATCAACACATATTTTTGTATTTTTGAATTTTTTTTTGACAAAAACTAAAAACAAACATATTTTTGGGTTTTCAAGTTTTTAACAAACTAAAAACATATTTTTGAGTTTTTAATTTTTCAATTTTTAGGATTTTAGAAATATTGTTTATTTATTTACATAAAAACATATAAATTCCCTGTTCAACCAAACCAGGGTCCAGCAGCAGCCTCTTCTTCCTCTCCATGTGCCAGGCTGCTCCAACTTCCAATCTCACAATCTTTGGTATTCTTGAGCACCTGCACATTCAACTAACTGAATTACTTGAACAATTTATCCCAGGTTTGTTGAACCTTAGGCATTTCAACACAATAATTTTCATTCAATGCAGGAAATTCTTTATCATTTTTCACAAAAACTTTCTCAATTTTAACTTCAACTTTCTCATCTTTTACCAATTCAACATGTTTCTTAACACTCCATGTTTGACCTTTTGGTGTACCTCGTTTGTAAAAATGTGAATCTTTTTGAACAATTTGATTTTGAACAACATTTTTTGGTTTCCAAAACTCTTGTGGTTTTGTCATATCAACTGTTGTTTTCCAACTTTGTGTTGTTCTGAATCTGGGTGTGTGAGAATTCCAGGTCTGTTTTGAATCAAACCTGTTCTGGTTTAATTTCCAATTTTGATTCGAAACAAACTTGTTTGTGTTGTACCTCCAGGTTTGTTTTGAATCAAATCTGGTTGACCTTTGTCTCACATTCTCAGATTTTTGTTTCTCAGCATCAATCTTCTTTTTGTCAACATCCACAGATTTTAGATTTGGACACTTGCGTGCAAGATGTCCTTTTTGATCACATTTGAAACATGTTCTCATGGACACATCTTTGACCTGTGGTTGTTGCTTTCTCTTTTGTGCATCAAACTCGGCATTAGACTGTCGTCCAATTTTAAGTTCTTTTTCTTCTGCTAAACTGTTTCCCTGAACAAAACTCATTTTAGCTTGAAAATTCGGCGTCTCATTTTTGTTCCGATGTTGTTTCTTCTTATAACCCAACCCAGCCTTCATGTTCTTCTTTTTGAAACCAGGTTTGTTATACGAACCTCTATGACTCTTACCAACAAACTTTGAAATCTCAGACTTCTCAATCTCAACCATTTTGAAAACTTTATCAACCTTTTCTGAAATCACATTCTGAATCGGGAAAACAACATCTCAGAACAATTTATCCGATCCAATCATGGTATAAACCAATCCTTTTGAATCATCATTCAAACTTTCATCGGATTTTGTGTTTTTCAGATATTCATCATGAAGATTTCCTTCATCTTCATCCTGTGATTCAGATTTACCTGTAACAATCGACTCTTCTTTCAACACACTTTCAACGACTTTACCTACCACCTCTGAATCATGAGAATCATCAGATTTGAAATAGGTTATGTCAATGTTGTCTGGCAATTGGTCTACCATGTTGAAAGCTTTTTCGACCTTTTCCTCATCATAAAATGCAAACTTTTCCGGTGGTGGAACTTGATGAAACTCTGAGCCAATGCCTTTCTTGTTTTACTCAGACTCACCATCACCCGGTTTTATATTGAAAATTCGTTCAAGCACATATGACGACACGTGGTAACTCTTTAACTTGTTGTTATCCTGTTCTAAATCAACAATCTGTCGCTTTAACTTAGCAACATCCTCAATATAAGAATTAACAACATCTTGTTTTATAGAATACATTCGTTTAAGCTCTTTGGTTGTTTCAGATATATAATTCATTCTTGATTGAGCATATTTCATTTCGTCTTTCACTTTTTCATATGACTCTTTTGTAATGTGATATGATAATTTCATTGAGTCATATTCCTTTTTCATTTCTTGACAAGCAATTTCTTTTTGTTCACATTCATTTGTCATTTTCAAAACATTTTCTTTCAAAACTTCATTTTCTTTCTCTAATTTGTTACATTTTTCTGAAAGTTTTTCATCATTTTCTTTAAAAACTTTTTCTTTTTCTAGCATGTCTTTGCATTTTTCTTTGAAAATCTTTTCAATTTTTGTGAACTCAAGATCTCTTGTTCTAAATTGCTCATCCTTTTCAGTACAAGCTCTGCACGTTTCCATGCATTTCTTGCACTGATCAATCATTTTCAAGTTTTCAGAATCAGAATTTACCTCAGTGATTGGCACTTCGGTGTTTTCAGCAACTTTTGTCTGCTTCAACTCAGCATCATCTTGCTTTTCTTCAATGTCGACTTCATTACCAACATTATCAGCTACCAAATTCTCATTCTTTTCTTCATCTTCTTCTTTCTTCACATCTTCTCCAATCTGCTGTTCTTCAGTAACAGCTTTCTCAACCTCTTCATTCACAACAACTTCTTCTTTAATCTCTTCAGCAACTTTCTTCAGATTGTTCACCATTTCTTCAACATTCTTCTTCATTCTCTCCTCATCCCTTTTTCTCAGACACGATAACATAGCATATCTGATCTCCTTTTCAAATCTCTTAGCGTATGTGTCATCTTTCAATACATTTCTATAGTATTCAGCTCTCAACGGGACTTTGAGAGGAACATCATCGAAGATTATGTCTTTCTTGGGAACAACCGGTTCTCCTTCTCTGTTATAATAGCATTCTCTCTTTTTATCCGATCTTTTGCTACTGACAGCCATCTCATACTCCTCTTGCATATCCTCCATTCTGTTGTAGACCACGTTTCTTTCTCTGTAAGTCTTCTCACTCAAGATCTCTTCTCGAGTTTTTTCTTTGATCTCAACTTTTTCTTCATGGACTTCAGTAGTGTCTTTGTCTTTGTTTTCATCTTGAATCTCAGCAATAAAAAAAACTTTCTTTCTCCTATCATAGCTCCCCCATGAGCTGTTTTACGAACATTCTCTAAACGATCTTCTTCTGGACACACTTCAGACCAATCATAACCTTCATCTTCGTAAATAACAGCATAAGCTCTTGATTTCTCTTTCAGTTTATCTTCAATCAACTTTGGTTCTTCTCTGCTTCGATGGTAAATCGCCTTTCGATAATAGTCATCGTTGAAAGGACGTTCATTTCCTTCAGCAACTTCAGAGTTTCTGCATTCTCTTTTAAAATGACCCTTTTGCCTACATCTGAAGCAGGTCACTTTGGATTTGTCAAATCCAAGCTTTGTTGATGCACCTCCAAGAGATTGTTTTCTGGTAATCTCCATATACCTCTGAGCTCTTCGAATACAACTAGCTAAACACCAACGGATGTCAATGAGCTCCATTTCTTCCGGATCAATCTGGTCGTAATCTTCTTTGGTCAATTCGGAGTTTCCAATTTTGCCAGCTACAAGACCTTCATATGACTCCAGAACAGATGCAAGGAAACTCATTTGCTGCTTAGCTGCATTTATGCTCATTGCAGGAGAATTCTTTAGTTTAAGAGCAATGTTGCACAGAATTTCTTCAGATTCATCAGAATTTGTCTTTGAAGATGAATGATATCCAGAATGATGACTTGTTGACGTTGTTGGTGGTTCTTTCATCTTTTCGCCACTAAATGCTGTTTTTGGTGAACCAACGCCTTTATCAGAAGCCACACTGCCTTTGTAGTACAAGCCAACGTTCTGTTGATGTGAAGAATCAGTCATCTTGTTTTGCTTTTGTAGCTCCAGATCATGACTTTCAATCTTTTCAAGCAAAGCATCAAGAGTAATTGTATCATACAAAGCATCATTTTTCAAAATAAAAACAAACGTTTGCCACTGATCAGCTCGTGGTAACGCTTCAATCACTTTATCTATAAGTTCCTCTCTTGTTTTCACTATCTCAAATCTCTCTAGTTCAAGTTTTAAATGGCAAAACCTCTCAATCATTTGCCTCACTGTCTCTCCTTTAATACAATCAAACAGATCAAATTCTTTCTTTAATAAAGTGATTTTATTCTTTTTAATCTGTTTATCCCCCTCAGCTTTAATTCGTAAAGCTTCCCAAACAGATTTAGATGACCCGTCATGTTTTAGTAATGCAAAAATATCATTTCTGATTGCTGACTGGATCAATGCTATCATTCTCTGTTCAGCTCCGAATTCAGATTTATCTTCTCTGGAAAACTTCTTGAATACAAGATCTTCGCCTTTATCATCTTTTGGTTTTTCATATCCATACTCCAAGCAAACCAGCTTTCATGAGCATACGCTTTTGCCCAGTTGATGAAACGTTCTTTCCACCAGGTATAATCTTCAATGCTTTCCAGAGTTGGTGGCTTTGAGTGAGTTCCGTAAAAGTTATCATGTTTGATGTTTTCGTTGATCGCCTTCGTGATGGTTTTTGGTGTAACATTTGTAAGCTCAGACGATTCGGTTGTGAACGCGTTGAAAAACGTGTTGTAGAATTCCTCAGCCATGATGTAAACCTGAACAAACAATCAAACAAACACAATCAGTACAATCAATATCAAATAAATTGTAACAGACTGACACTCGATAGACGTGAAATGATCTCGACACGAAAAAGTTCACTTTTGAGCCAAATAGCACTTATGAGTGAAATCTGGTTTTAACACTTGAAGCAAAATCACTTAAGGACCCTTGAAACGAACTCAACTCAAAGTTTGACACAAGAGCGAAATTAGACTTTGATCCATTGGAGCGAAATCAGACTTGATCTATGAGCGAAATCACAAGACTAATGTCCTCTGGAGCGAAATCCCAAGGTATTTTGTCCATATAAGCGAAATCATGTTGTCATATAAGCGAAATCATGTGGTCATATAAGCGAAATCACACATATCTAGTCCACAAGAGCGAAATCAGGTGTCTCAAAAGCGAAACCTCAAGAAATTGTGCCACAAAAGCGAAACCAGGTTGACAAATAAGCGAAACTAGAGATCTTTGGTGTTCGTATGAGCGAAATTACACATTGTCCTTAAAAGCGAGACCTAGTCCAAACCATTTTTAGTCCATTTTTAATCCGAATTTGAATGTGAAACTTTCAAGTGTTTATCTATATCCAATTTTACACACACTGTGAAATTTTGATCCGGTTTTGACCGATAAAATTTCCTGAACAGATGAAAGAAGGTGTAGAAGTCAGAATATGAGCGAAATCAAGCTAAACTCTTCTTCCTGAGCTCTGATACCACTTGTTGGATCGTTGTTTGACCCGATTGAGTCGATCAGAAGAGCTTTATGTCCGGTTCAAAGGCGGAATCAGAGAACTAGATGCGAAAACAGCTTGATACTATTAAATCTGTTGCTTATATTGATTTTAACATCGATTACAACCTGAACAGACTTTGGCAGCACTTCGTTACAATTTCTGGATCCATGCCAAATGAACAAACGAGTGCACTATATATAGTTGAGGGGTTTCGCTTATATGGACAGTCCATATGAGCGAAATCACCATCTTATGATTTCGCTTTTATGGACAATGTCCATATGAGCGAAATCACGCACCTAATCACCATTTTCTGTTTCTCGAACCTCGTGCACAGAATAACCTAACCTATCCTATTACGTTACATGATACAAGACGAAGTCAATAGACGTAATGCACTAACAATCATGTCCCCCCCTTTTCTTTCAACGTTTCGGTTTACAACTTTCAGGGGGAAATACATGTCAAACTTAGGTATGATTAAGTTATGGAATGAACTCTTAGATCATGTGAGCATAGGATGTAACTGAGGTGCTATTAATCCTTTTGAGGACCAAGGAACAAATGTTAGATCTAATGGGTACGGGCGAGCCCCACTCACTGTCCAGGGGTGACCACTAGAGTGCTGTTGTGTCCATTGTCGAGAGTTCGACAATTAAATTGCCTACGCGGGTTGAGTACCTCCTATTTCGTCACATATATTAATGTCCTCGCGAAACATTAATGATCAACATGCTCATTGACACTTTACATACCAACTTCCAAAGAGTTCAGGGGCATGCATGGAACCCGCAAGAAGCACTCGTCTTACATGCTCCACACTTCCAACCTCCCCCTCAATACTACTACCAGCCCTAGGGTGATCCGGGTCAATCCTCCTCACAAGGAGGCGGTTTTCCTAACTTTCAAAGTTTACATGATTTATTGCAGGAAAACCTCATGTGCACCAGGAACACCTGCAATATGGACATCAACACGTACACCCGGGTCGGAGCAATAGAGAGAAACATATCCGACATACAGGATGACATTGGGAACATTCGGGAGTACATGGCGGGGCACGGAGGAGACGATGATGATGAAGACGAGGACATGTATTAGGCGGGAGGAGTGGAGGTAGCGGTTCATGGTTGGAGGTCCATAGGTTAATCCCTTTTTCTCACGAACAATTTCCGGCCTGCGTGCCGTTTGTTGAACAATTTACTTTCTTTAACTCTTTTTTACTTTCTGCATTTATTTTTCCTTTTAACTTTGTGGTATGGATGGTTGAACAATGGTAATTTAGGATGCTTGCTATGGTTTGGTGTGGTATTTAGTAGTTAAACAGATACATACGAAGCTTAGAGTACTAAACATTAGTGCTACTAAAGCCGGGACAGGAAAACTGAAGCCAGAAACCTTTTTTTCACCTTTCAGATTGTCTACACGGGGTCGTGTCCAGCCGACACGCCCCCGTGCCCATTGCCCCAGACCTGCTGTTTGTCAAAATTCTGCAGATTTTTACCAGACACAGGGTCGTGCTCAGCCAACACGCCCCCGTGTCCACCTTCTGTAAGTTCTCGTTACTGGCAATCTGACCACGGGGTCACGTTCATCTGACACGGGGCCGTGTCCAGATGCCCAGTAACATAATTTTTTTGTTTTTAACACATCGTTTTACACATTCAATCAACCTAAAAACTTAGTTTTGGGGCACATTGAGGACAATGTGTAATTTAACTATGGGGGGATGCTAAAACCTTGAATTTTGCAAGTCCTAATTACAAGCCTTACACAAAACTCTATTGGAACCGCTAAACACCCCAAATTTTTTTAAAAAAAAAATTCATTTTTTTTACTTGTCTTGGTTTAATTTGGGAATTAAAAGTTCTAAAAAGGTGATATTTTTACAAATTTACAACCGATAGCATCGTGATAAAAAGAACCAACATAAGAAAATTATGAAACGGCATGACAAATCTAGTTAAAGTTTTATTATATATACTTGATCACATAAAAACCCATTCCCACAAAAAGTGAGTTTTGAGCCTTTATTGAGCATACAAATACACATCTTTAAACTAAATGCTCATTTTTCGTTTCTTGTGTGAATAGCCGCTTGGTTCTTACGACTCTAGAACTTGCCATGACGATACATTCCCGGTCCTTACCAACTTAAACCCGAGTAAGTAAATGATGGAGGCATTAGGATTAACCCTTTTTTTATTATTTCTACACCATTATTTTCTTTTTTTTTCCACCTACCCAAAATTCCCCTAGTTAACCCCTTCGAGCCTAAACCTTTTCATTTCTTAACCCAAATCAAACACCCTTTTACCCACCAAAACCCTTTTTCATTTTAAACCCTTTATTTTGGTAACAAAGCTCGGTTTTTCTTATGATTTTCTTTTGTTGAAAAAAAAATGAATGATGTTGACAATGAAGCCAAAAGAAATAACAACCAAGTTCATCAAAAAGAACTTTGTTTGAAGAATTGCTTCATTGAAATAAAAAAGTCATAAAAATAAAAGTGTTACGAAAACCGAATCTTTTTACGCCTTTCGCCCTTTTCTACTACCGCTAACCCAACCACCTACCTTTAACCCAAGCCTAACCCTTCCTCAAAAAGTCCTCTTGATATTTACAAAGGTTTTTAGTTAAAAAGGAGGAGGATTGATTACTTGGCAAGCTTATGGTAGGAATAAGTTCCATACCGCTCTCGAGAGTTTTTGCAAAAATACACCTTCGGCCGAGTGTTGAGTGACCCCCCGTGAGGTATGTGAACTTGTATATATATGGAATTTTAAAAAGGCATGTTATGCCCTAATAAGTAATTTATCTTGTCTAATGTTTCAAATAAATCATGACGAATAGGATTGTAAATAAAATAAAATAAAAACCTAATAAAGAGTCTTGGAAATCTCAACACTCTATGACAAGCCCAAAAACATTCTCTTCTACCCATTCCATTTGGGAGTGTAAGCCACATTATAAAGAGTTTTGCTTGATGACAAGCAAAGATTCAAGTGTGGGGGTATTTGATGTGCGCAAAATGCAACATATAAATTACATCAAATGAGGCATAAAACTAACCCTTTTTTAGTACTAATGTTGGAAAAAGTGTGCTTTTGTCTTCCTTTTGTATTTTCAAGGTTAAAAGAGCTTAAATGAACAAAAAAAGCAAAAATGCAGCCAAATCTAACATAAATACAAGAAAAGGAATAAAAGTGGCATGCCCGACCCCTCGACAACATCCTCCAAAGCAAAAACAAGAAAACAGAATGCTGAACACGCGGGCATGCCCAAGTGTCTACAGAAAAGACAAAGCTGTAGAAGCTTCTATTACCTATCACGGGGGCGTGTCCAGCGGACACGGGGCCGTGGTCAACTCTAAGATTCGCAGAATCTAGGAAAATCTTGATAGTACAGATACACTTCTGCACACGGGATCATGCCCAGTGGACACGGGGGCATGGTCAACTAACGCAGACAAACTGCAATTAATGAAGAAAGAGAAGATGGATGGACACGGGGCCGTGTCCGGGCTTCTGTGTAGGCTATAAATAGGGGTGCTTGGCTCATTTGCAAACCATCCCTTGGGAAACCACCTCTCTCACACTTCACCCACCCACCACCACCATCACAACCCACATCCACCACCATCATCCATCATAGAGTGTGTGAGTAGTCTCGGGATCCAAGATTGATCGTAAGAGTTCTTGACAATCAAAGGCCGTGTTTGCCTAAGTCTCTTACATCACTTGGTGAAGACAAGTGTTTAGTGTAATACTTTTTATTTTTAATCTTTTCGCACTTTTTATTTGGTTTTGTATTAATGACTTTAATAACTAGTTTCTTATGTTGAAGGTGAGTCTTCCTTATCGTTTGTCCATGGTGTCTTGGCATTATTTTACTGTCTATATAAAATAAAAGATTTTCACCATTCATATCTCCATGGTCTATATGGAGATATGTTGGCTACCTGGTCGGGGGTTAAGGGAACGGTTTGGTAAGAGTCTTGCCTTGTTTAGTGTATAGATCTTGCAAGGACCTGGGTCAACTTTAGTAGAACCTCCTTCAATACCCACTGGTATTGGATGGCGGGGGTTCGAACTCCTTGATCCCCTCATATGTAAAATACTATTAATACTTTAACCCGGCTACTTAGGATTGTATCCTTGCTGACTCAGACTACTTAGCCGAGGGTAACGTCACCTTCAGAAGAGGGGCCTACCACAATATGCATTAATAACTTAATTAATTATCTTTCAATAATCCAACCCTTTAGGATTGTATCATTGCTGACTCAAACTACTAGGTTGTGGGTAACGTCACCTTCAGAAGAGAGGCCTACCACAAAGACTTGTACACGAGTCACTACAAAGACCGAAGTGTCTAACAAATCTAGAACCTTTGTAGGTCGTGATACAATTCAGGACAACTGCAAGTGAGGTTACAATTACATACAGTTTACGGAATGCAATTCTATGAGTTCATGTCCCCTTTTTATCTTAAATGCTTTTCAAGCTTTACAACTACCGGGGAAAATACATGTACAATAGTATGATAAGTCAAGGAATGAAACACCTATTTCGTCACACATATTAATGTCCTTGCAAAACATTAATGATCATGATTTCATTGACGCTTTTCATACTACATTTGATACAAATACAAATACATCTCACATTTTACAGATACATCTTATATCCAGTTTGGATACAATTACAATTGAGACAAATACATCTTACATACTGTTTTGATACATATACATTTATACAGCTAAACTACATGAACTCGCTCAACTTTTGTTGATGTTTTCAATCTTACATGTATTTCAGGGAATTAGTGGACCAATGCAAAGATTTCAGTTCAATGAAAACAAGTATCAATACTCCATGCCAACTATTGAAGGGTTTGCCTGTTATATACCGCCTCTTTGCGGTGATATAGTGGTCAAAGCCTTGACATTTTTAGACTTGCATTTGATGTATGAAACAATGACAACTTATTTTCATTTGATGATTTGTAAACAATGTACTTAACTTATGTTGCGATCTTTTGAACAATTATGACAATGGCATTGGAGCATGTTTTATTCATTTAGTATGTTTACTTATATCTTTATGCAATGAGAACCGAACAGATCACACCTCGCGTTTTCGCTACGAGCGGGTGTGACAGTTTGGTATCAGAGCTTCGATTGTAGTGAACCAGGATTCTTTCTCGAGTCTAGTCTACAATCACTAGGGAACCTCTCATGAAAACAATTTATACAAGAACGAGAAGTTTTCATTGCATAAACATTTTTCAAGGTCCACTACAAACAAAACTTCATTTCATAAAAATCAAGCAAGGACATTTCCATGGGTGAAGTCTATGAGAGATAGACAAATTACATTAACAGACTATGTACCTACAACACATTACATTATTAGTGCTTATACAAGATAGACACATTACATTATCAGTTTACACATCATAAATAGTTTACAAGTTCAACATATATAAATTCAACTTATACAAGATAGAAATTCTTGTTAGATAGGATTTCATGTAACTATATATATATATATATAGGATTTATTTATATATGTGTTGTACAAAATAATTTGCCAAGAACAAAATACCTTCGACTTCAAACTCTATGATTATTCTTATCGACCTCACGTCTACTGCGGAGCTTTTGGCGAACATGATTCCTAAGTGAAATCTTAAACTTTATTTGGTAAAATCTGGTTGCTTTCTCGCGAATGCTGAGATGCCTGACCATGATAGTGACAACGAGGCGGAGGTGGTAACCTTGGACAGCAACTCCATTAGTGAGACGAGGTCCCTGCGACTCATACTAATCAAGATTGATACACTCCTGTCCAGACAAGGAAAACGAAGTACTCATCTTGAATGTGCCCCTTCAGTTGTTATTGTTACAGATTCTTTCCATTTCTATTTCATCTAATCTCATGCCGTTCTGCGAGTATCAACAACGGACGTTGACACGTGAACTATCACGAAGGTCCCTCCTATGTTGAAGGTATATTGACAATAGTATTCCTTCTCTGATTGATCATCTGCTCTGAACGAGAGAATGCTAGGGTGGCCATGCAAGGCAATTTATTATTACGTGGGCCCACGTCATAACAACTTGTAGTGCATGGAAATTCTGGTGGACTCTACGGGCTAAGCTGATGATCACTATTCATTCAAAATTCTTAAGTTATTACTTGAGATTTAATTCTTCCTATCTAGTAGAACACGAACTGGGGCAGTTAGTATAACACCCCACAATATAATACAATATAATACAATACAATACAATACAGGAAGACGACACGTATTTGTTCACACTTAACATTCGATCTACATCACGATTCAGTTGAGACTAGTCATCTAAACAAACAAAATTTGTTAGCCACTCATGAAGTATTTTCCTCAACATTCTAAAATTTTTGTACATGGGCTATTTCCATGGTGTCTATGACACTTAACCCTACTTTACCTTACCTTACCTTATCATATTCCACTTATCATATTTATTGGAAATAGATACAATAAATTCCACGCTTGACATTTGTCTTTTCCCAAGGGATGGTATGGCATGAGCCATGCTGCAACTCCCTCATTGTATTCTATTCAACATCTTTAGAGATTCTAATGATCTTGTTAGAGCTCGTGAAGCTCGAGCACTATCACCATACTCGTCACATGGGCAAGTACGACAAAGAAATTTCTTTACTTGGGACGACCGAGGTCCATATAGTATGGAATAAATATTATAGGGATGGAGGCCACGGGTTGGCTTTCCCTCCTCAACGAGTTATTTCTTTGCCACTTAAACATATAACCGATACACGCAAGAGGCATTACGCATTTTGGTTGCGGTTATTCACGTTATCATTTTTTTCGTTTATCCATATTATCATATATTCAAACATGTATGAACAATGCGATCTTGAGGTTTCCATGACCGATTGCATTCTCCATTCTTGGGCGCATGATAGACTATATTTTGTGACAACCGTCACTTTTCCGTACATTCCGTACACTAGATGAACAGTAATTTGTGCTTTAATGACTGTACATGATCTAGTTTACCAGACAAATAAATTCCTGAATTCCATGCAAGTGAATTCATGCATGATATATGCTACAAAAATTACGTTATGATAGCGTTGCGTCAAAAATTAGTAAACTCACCGGTACGACACATCGTGTCAACAGAACTGCAGAAAGCAGTCAGACATTAGAATTAGGGCCTAGGTGTAGGTCCAACGTCAAAAATACATTAAAACCCAAGGATACATACAAGGGTTACATATATACCGCCCGGATAATATTTAATCCCACAAATATTCTGTTATGATTAAAATTTTATTTTAATCAGGTCCGTGTTGAAAAATAAATTAAAACGCTTAAAAACGTTATTTTTCAAGTTTAAGCGCGTACCGTGTGTTCCTACGCGACACAATGCTTACACTGCAAAACGCAGACAACGCAACAAACCCAGGAATATGCCAGGAATATGCCAGGAATATGCCAGGAATATACCAGGAATATACCAGGAATATGCCAGGAATATGCCAGGAATATGCCAGGAATATGCTAGGAATATGCTATATGGAAGGTCTATAAATACCACCATTTCATCACAACACTCTTCTCTCCCTTCCTCCCTCCATGGCTACGGCCCAAACACCCCTCTTTCACCCTTCACTTTTCAACTCCTTTCCAAGCAATCTATGGTGATTCTAAGGTGCCTCGAGCTTAATTAGGAAGGTTGCAAGCAACGGAACTTGAAGGACCTTCACCATTTGCTTTTATCCACCTCATTTGCACTCTTGAACTTCCCTAGCCTTGAGCTAGTAGTAAGTGTTCTAAAACACCTTCTTAATCTTGTCTAGAGTGGTTAATAAGAGATTTGTCGGTTGAAAATCATGAACATACTAAATCACCAACTAAAAGTCTATCAAAGTGATGAATATGTTGGTTAATAGATGGATAATTGTGTAAAACTTGTTAAACTTGTTTTGTGATGATTGTTTTGTGTTGTTTAATGCTAGTAGTAGTTTGGATCGTCATCTAACCCGGCTAGGTTAAGTTCTTAGAACATGAGCTAGTGTATGTTAAAGTATAAAAAGGACTAGATGATGAACACTACTACTATTAAACATGAACTTGTATAAAAACAATTTATCTTATGAAATGGAGTTCTAAACTAGTAGATCTAAAGATCTAGATACAAGTGGTATTTTCGAAAGACCAACTGTAAGACAAAACCATGTTTTAAAACCGGATCTTTCATGAAGTAGAGGTGTTTTTATGAACAAACAAGTGTGTGGACACTTGTGTAACAAAAGTTTTAACAAAGAAATAATTTTCGTAAAAACCGACTAGAAGTTGTGAAACTTCATATTCTTTAAAACTAAAGTTTTTAAGAAACTAAACTTATTTTTAAAGATAACAAGACTTACTAAATGTGCTAGTAAGTTACTACACATTTTTGTAAATATTCAAGTTCATGAAATGGAGAAATTAGTGATTATTGTTGATGATTATTGTTGATAATTGTTGTTGATGATTGTTGACAATTTAAAAGAAAATAAACACATGTTTTGAAAACATGGGAAACCTCCATTTTTAGGAGAAACTCTGTCAAATTTTTATAAATTTTGACACTTAGAAAAATATAAGTTTTTGAGAAACTTATTCCCTAAAAATATACCTAAAAACATTACCAAGGTTTCCCTAATTTTTGGTGATAAGAAATGGTGATTTCCTCAAGAATAAAAATGGATATTAAGTATGTATATTTTTGAGAAAAATATATATATATTATTTTATCACCAACTTTTGTGCTAAGTGTATAGTATGTGTTATACGTGCTAGTATATTAAGACTTAAAAATACACTAAATACTCATGAGAAGTATAAACAGAAAAATACACATACAACATACAAGATACATAATTCAGGTGCAAAGTGCAAAACACGAGATACTTATATTAATTTTAGAGAAAATAATATAAGTAAGATACGTAGTTAAAAATATAGAATATTTTTAACACAAGAATACGTACACAAGAGATAGTGACTGTACTTGTGCGATACAAGTCTAGTGACTAACGTTAAGAAAACACGTATAGGTCACGACGCTAGATAAGCTAATCCGGTGAAGTTTACGACGCAGGAACGCAAAGTTGTGAGTTCATGCTCCCCCTTTTCTTTTAACTGTTTTTGGTTTTATAACTCTCGGGGGTGAAATACATGTTACAAATATTATAATTTTTACAAAGGGTAAAAATACAAGAAGCACTCTTGGTGAGAACGGGAACCGAGTGCAATATGATTTGAGAATACAAAAGAATACGAGAAGCACTCGTGGTGAGTGCAATATGATGAGCTTTAAGAAAAGCCTAGAAAATACTAGATCATGTGAGCTTAAACTAGATTTTGAGATGCCATTAATACTTAATTAGGGACGAGGGTTAGATCTAACGGGTACGGCCGAGCCCCACTCATGGTCCTTATGTGACCTCTTGAGTGCTTCGGTGTCCCAGTCGAGGGAAATCGACACAGTCGAGGTTAATTGACACAGTCGAGGGTAATCGACACAGTCAAGGGAAATTGACACAGTCGAGGGTAATCGACACAGTAAAGGAGCCAACACTAATGCTCCATATGCTCACATGCCTTAAAGGAGCCAACAATAATGCTCCATATGTCCTCACATGCCTTAATGTCCTTGTACAAACATTCAATTAGTTCGTGGTGTACACAAGAAAACTTGATTTATACATGAACACTTTATTTATACAAGATACATACAATGTTTTCAAACAAGATATGCAAAATGCATGAACTCGCTCAACTTTATGTTGATGTTTTCCAAAATTACATGTATTTCAGGTGACAGGATGGATCTTGGGCGCAAGTGTCATAACTAGAAGTAGACTACAAGTTTAGATGTCATCCACTTTTGTTGAATTGTAACCTTGTCAAAGGTCGTGTTTTGAAAACTTAAATAACACGTGTTTGTAATACTCAAATTTTCATGAATGGATGAACATCGTTTTGATCATGTAGTTGTTTATTACGATTGAATGCAATGATAACAAGCTAGTCACACATCATACGCTTCCGCAAAAGACAGGGTGTGACAGTTTGGTATCAGAGCCTCGATTGTAGTGAACTAGGATTCTTTCTCGAGTCTAGACTACAATCACTAGAGTTCTCTCACGAAAACATTTTACAAAAAGGTTTTCATTGCATTCACGAAAGCGCCAAGATCCACAAGTTAGACACTTTTCAAAAAGTGACAAGGCAAGGACATTAGTGAATACCTTTAAAATAAGGTGCCAACCAAAGCATAGTCTACACGAGTTAGACTTGCCAAAAACAAAATGACCCCCCCCCCCCCCAAAAACGAGAGTTATACGTGATATAATGCATTAAGATGCTTGATTATGCTAAGTAGCATATATGTTATTAATATACATACATACAAATAAGTGTACGGAATGATTATTGACGTGAATAAGATACTTTCGACTCCGACTCCTATTACTATACGTGACTCGCACGATGAAGCTAACGACCTCGCATCCTTTGCAAAGCTCATGGCTGGGAGTGATTACCAAACAAGATGTTGAGCTTGCTTCCGTAGGAGATGGCTGCTCTTCCCTCTCGATCGTGAAGGTGCCTAACTACGGTGATGATGACGAGGCAGAGGCGGCAACCTTGATCGAATTCTCAATCAGCGGGACGAGATCCCTGCGGCTTATGTGAAGCAAGATTGACGACATACTTGACCAGAAAAGGAAGATGAAGTATGCATCTCGAAGGTGCCCCTCCAACTACTAGGAATTCTCTCTATTCCTATTCCATCTAATCATCGTGCCTATACGCGCGTAACGATAACGAATGTTAGCGCGTGGACGATCGCAAAGGTCCTTTCCATGACAAGAGGTATAAGGACAGTGGTGTCCCCTCCTTGATTGATCATCTGCTTGGACGAGAGAAAATTGGGGGTAACTGTGCAAGACAATTTATTATTACGGGGGCCCACGTAATAACGACTTGTAGTGCACAGAAATCCTGGTGGACTCTGCGGGTCAAGCTAATGAAAACCATACAAAATTTATCTATAGGTGTCCTCACCTTCATCTGGTAGAACAACACATAGATCAGTGCTTTAGCACGTTAGAAAGTAGGAAGCCTGTCTTAGCCTACTTCGTGACTAACACTTCTACCTGCATACGAGACGTTTGAGAAAACGATATTTGAGCAAGAGAGGTGGAATAACATTCAGAAAGAATCAGCGACGATACACTCCCTATCACCTCCACACAAACAACCCCATCAAAGGGGAAATATACGCACCAGTAAAGCTAATATAGAAGGAAATAACTGAAACTTGAATGACCAAGGCGATGTAGCCTCGAGTTCATTTCAAACAATAAGCCAAGTTGGCAAGCCTATGTGAAGGCTCAATAAATATTTCCTCGCTTATACACTGATTATATATACGTGTGAAATTGGGTAATTACATAATGGCTTATGGTGCTATGTATCTCATAGATAATTGGAATGTTGTCTGACCTACTTCATACCATTTTGGCAGCAGAGAATGCCGCCCAGACGTGACACAAACACCAGTACGTTGCCAAGAACAGAAGCTGAGCTTCAAGAGCTAATCTCACAGGCAATTGCTCGACATGAAGCCCTCCGCTCTAAGCACAGCGGTGGCACTACTGAAAATAACTATCCAACTGGCTGCACCTATAAACAATTCCTGGACTGCAAGCCATTGAATTTTGATGGCACAGGAGGTGCCGTTGCATTTGTTCGTTGGGCAGAAAAGACTGACTCCATACTAAAAATGAGTAACTGTTCGCCCCGACAGAGTGTTACTTATATCTCAGGGTTATTCGTAGATGGCGCACTCTCCTGGTGGAATCTTCAGGTTCAAACCCTTGGTGCGGATGCTGCTTATGCACTAAGCTGGGACGAGCTCAAGGAAATGATGGAAAAGAAATACTGTTCTAGGGCTGAAATCCAGAAGCTTGAGGTGGAGTTCTGGAACTTGAAAATGGATGGACCGAAGATTCCTGAATACGTCCAACGATTTCACGACTTGTCTAGGGTCGTCCCCTACTTAGTCAAACCGGAATTCAAAAGGGTTGAGCGATTCATTTGGGGACTTGCACCTCAGATCAGGAGTATGGTTACTACCTCAAAGCCCTCAACTATTACAGAGGCTATCGATATGAGTGTCACTCTTACCGAAGAAGCTCTACGTGTGGGAAAATTTTCGGAATCGGAGGATAACAAGAAAGAAACTCATGAGGAGTCATCAAGCAATAAGAAGAGGAAGTCTTCGAACCTAAAGATAAGCACCTAAGCTAGCTGTAGAAGCTCTAAAACAAACAAAAGAAAGAAAGTGAAACCGCCGCATTACAGGAAAACTGATGGAGCCACTTATAAGGCCGGTGGTAAAACCTACTCGGGGACTAAGCCGAGGTGTGGGGAATGCAACTTTCACCATGAAGGTCGATGTCTGAGGCCCAAGTGCGGAAAGTGTGGAAAAGAAGGACACAGCAAGGACGCCTGTTGGGCGAAGGACCCAGATGGAAGAAATAAGAGGATACCAGGTTGCTACAGATGTGGTGAAGCAGGGCACTTTAGGAAGAATTGCCCTGGGAAGAAACAAGCAAGGAAGGGTTTTCACGATAGAAACTCGTGAAGCACGCCAGGATCCAGATGCGGTTACGGGTACGTTCCCTATTAACCAACCTAATGCATCTACTTTTAATTAATACTGGCACCAACTTTAACCTTGCATGCTTAGAACATAAGAAACTGCTTGTCCTAGTTTCGAGTAAAATAGACGCCCCGTATTCTTTAGAAACGGGCATATAGGAGGCTAGTTTAAACAGTCAAAACGATTAAGGATTGTATTTAGGGACTCAGAAGGCCGGAACCTTCTGTTACTATTGACACGCGAAGTCATAATATGTTAGTCAGCATGGATCAGAAATCCAAGTATACAGCTGACGTCATTTGATATGAGAAAATCAGTCGCATCCCTCTTGCGAAGGATGAAACCCAAACTTCCTGCATTAGGTGCAAGGATGCTAGACCCCACAAGGAGGCAGATCTACGACATCCCTCATTGGTCGAAGAGGCATAGAAATGCCTCTGAGTAGACTGCAGAGCCTAAGAACATCCCCGTGACGGAAGAAGTCCCAGTAGCCTTTTCGAAAGACTTGCCAGGAACTCCTCTCCGTAGCGAAGAGAGGAGTTTAGGATAAATCGTGTGCCAGGAGCAGCACCAGTGACGAATGACGCCATACCGACTAGCTTCACCAGCGAAGCATGAACCTCTGATATAACTGCAAGAGCTGCTAGGCAGAGGAAATCAAGGATATAACACCCTTAGTTAAGGGCACAAGGAGAAAGTTGAAAGACTCCACTTTGCATAAATTTCAGAAAAATGAGAATCAGAATCCTTTGCCAAGGACTGATGACACTAATGAGCCAATCGTAAGGTTCCAGTTACCACTCAAAAATCAACTTGAGGACAAGAGGTCCTCCACTGTGAAATACAAGAGGAAATATCCCTAAAACGACCTTTAGGACTTGCTTCGAGCATTACGAGATCCCTGTCGTACCATTTGGCTTAACACATGCATCGACAATATTCATGGACCTCATGAATCGAACGTGTAAGCCATGCCTGGATGAATTACGATCATACTTATTGACTACATGCTTATATGGCCAACGACCAAGGAAGGTCGTAAGCAACAGCTGCAATTTAACTTGCAACCCGTAGAGAAAGAACAATTATGTGCTAAGATGACGAAAAGCGAATTTCGAATTCGCGAAATGAGAACTTTAAGGTACATGATGAATAATAACAAGATTCATGCCAACCCTGCAACCCAGAGCTAAGGAGCTAGAATTGCAAATATGTGACGTTTCTCGACAAAGTCTCGGTTGTGCGTCGATACAACAAGACCACGACATTGCATACGCGGCACATTGATTAAGGAATCAGGAGAAGAGATCTTGAGATAGATACAATAATTGCGCGCCGCAAACTAGACGTCACTACCTGAAAGAAAACGTTGCACGATCTTTATTGATCACGAGGGTTGCAGCACACCGATGATCGTAAGAACTTGATTATGAACTGAGCTACTGAACGATGCAGACTGTATGAACACAATATGTGCTTGTGTGATAAACTTTGATGAAAATTCGGAACACTCACTTGCCCTTAGTGGAGTTTTCCTACAACGGTATCTATCACACCGCCGTCTAAACCGCTTCGTGTAAAGCTTCAGACGGAACATAATGAGTCAATTCCCGTCATGTTGAACGGAGACCAGAAATAAACAATCAACTGGCCCGAGATGGCCCAGGAAAACTAGAGGCCAGATCCTTCAGATATGTGATCATATCAGGACAGCCCGCAGAATACAGAAAGATTACGCCGATGAGCGGCAGAAATCGTATGAATTTGAGACAAGAAGTGTGACTAAAATGAGAGCCTCGCCTAGAGAAGGCGTAGTGTGTTTTGGAAAACGAAAAGGTTGAATCCCCGGTGTAGGGATCAGAACCATTGCTCACAAGATGAAGCTCCCAGAAAAAGATCAGTAGTGATCGCGACACATTCATGTGTCTAGTCTGTAGAGGAGTCTGACTTAAGGAACAGTCGTTGTTCCCACAAATAAGATTCACGTCAATGACAAACGACAAGAAATACTATAGAAACCTGTTGAGGTTTTGGACCAAGAGTCCGTGATACTATAGAAACCTGTTGAGGTTATGGACCAAGAGTCCATGAGATACAGAAAAGTCATGATCGACTTACTGGAGTACGATAGAATTCATGACATGACCCAGAGATTTCATGGGAACATAAAGAAAAATCATGAATCTAAGTGACCATATTGGTTTCACAACTCCCCTGCGACCGATGGCATCGCTTGAATTTCGGGACGAAATTCTTTTAACGGGGGGAGACTGTGACAACCGTCACTTTTCCGTACATTCTGTACACTAGATGAACAGTAATTTGTGCTTTAATGACTGTACATGATCTAGTTTACCAGACAAATAAATTCCTGAATTCAATGCAAGTGAATTCATGCATGATATATGCTACAAAAATTACGTTATGATAGCGTTGCGTCAAAAATTAGTAAACTCACCGGTAAGACACATCGTGTCAACAGAACTGCAGAAAGCAGTCAGACATTAGAATTAGGGCCTAGGTGTAGGTCCAACGTCAAAAATACATTAAAACCCAAGGATACATACAAGGGTTACATATATACCGCCCGGATAATATTTAATCCCACAAATATTCTGTTGTGATTAAAATTTTATTTTAATCAGGTTCGTGTTGAAAAATAAATTAAAACGCTTAAAAACGTTATTTTTCAAGTTTAAGCGCGTACCGTGTGTTCCTACGCGACACAATGCTTCCACTGCAAAACGCAGACAACGCGACAAACCCAGGAATATGCCAGGAATATACCAGGAATATGTCAGGAATATGCCAGGAATATGCCAGGAATATGCCAGGAATATACCAGGAATATGCCAGGAATATGCCAGGAATATGCCAGGAATATGCTAGGAATATGCTATATGGAAGGTCTATAAATACCACCATTTCATCACAACACTCTTCTTTCCCTCCCTCCCTCCATGGCTACGGCCCAAACACCCCTCTTTCACCCTTCACTTTTCAACTCCTTTCCAAGCAATCTATGGTGATTCTAAGGTGCCTCGAGCTTAATTAGGAAGGTTGCAAGCAACGGAACTTGAAGGACCTTCACCATTTGCTTTTATCCACCTCATTTGCACTCTTGAACTTCCCTAGCCTTGAGCTAGTAGTAAGTGTTCTAAAACACCTTCTTAATCTTGTCTAGAGTGGTTAATAAGAGATTTGTCGGTTGAAAATCATGAACATACTAAATCACCAACTAAAAGTCTATCAAAGTGATGAATATGTTGGTTAATAGATGGATAATTGTGTAAAACTTGTTAAACTTGTTTTGTGATGATTGTTTTGTGTTGTTTAATGCTAGTAGTAGTTCGGATCGTCATCTAACCCGGCTAGGTTATGTTCTTAGAACATGAGCTAGTGTATGTTAAAGTATAAAAAAGGACTAGATGATGAACACTACTACTATTAAACATGAACTTGTATAAAAACAATTTATCTTATGAAATGGAGTTCTAAACTAGTAGATCTAAAGATCTAGATACAAGTGGTATTTTCGAAAGACCAACTGTAAGACAAAACCATGTTTTAAAACCGGATCTTTCATGAAGTAGAGGTGTTTTTATGAACAAACAAGTGTGTGGACACTTGTGTAACAAAAGTTTTAACAAAGAAATAATTTTCGTAAAAACCGACTAGAAGTTGTGAAACTTCATATTCTTTAAAAATAAAGTTTTTAAGAAACTAAACTTATTTTTAAAGATAACAAGACTTACTAAATGTGCTAGTAAGTTACTACACATTTTTGTAAATATTCAAGTTCATGAAATGGAGAAATTAGTGATTATTGTTGATGATTATTGTTGATAATTGTTGTTGATGATTGTTGACAATTTAAAAGAAAATAAACACATGTTTTGAAAACATGGGAAACCTCCATTTTTAGAAGAAACTCTGTCAAATTTTTATAAATTTTGACACTTAGAAAAATATAAGTTTTTGAGAAACTTATTCCCTAAAAATATACCTAAAAACACTACCAAGGTTTCCCTAATTTTTGGTGATAAGAAACGGTGATTTCCTCAAGAATAAAAATGGATATTAAGTATGTATATTTTTGAGAAAAATATATATATATTATTTTATCACCAACTTTTGTGCTAAGTGTGTAGTATGTGTTATACGTGCTAGTATATTAAGACTTAAAAATACACTAAATACTCATGAGAAGTATAAACAGAAAAATACACATACAACATACAAGATACATAATTCGGGTGCAAAGTGCAAAACACGAGATACTTATATTAATTTTAGAGAAAATAATATAAGTAAGATACGTAGTTAAAAATATAGAATATTTTTAACACAAGAATACGTACACAAGAGATAGTGACTGTACTTGTGCGATACAAGTCTAGTGACTAACGTTAAGAAAACACGTATAGGTCACGACGCTAGATAAGCTAATCCGGTGAAGTTTACGACGCAGGAACGCAAAGTTGTGAGTTCATGCTCCCCCTTTTCTTTTAACTGTTTTTTGGTTTTATAACTCTCGGGGGTGAAATACATGTTACAAATATTATAATTTTTACAAAGGGTAAAAATACAAGAAGCACTCTTGGTGAGAACGGGAACCGAGTGCAATATGATTTGAGAATACAAAAGAATACGAGAAGCACTCGTGGTGAGTGCAATATGATGAGCTTTAAGAAAAGCCTAGAAAATACTAGATCATGTGAGCTTAAACTAGATTTTGAGATGCCATTAATACTTAATTAGGGACGAGGGTTAGATCTAACGGGTACGGCCGAGCCCCACTCATGGTCCTTATGTGACCTCTTGAGTGCTTCGGTGTCCCAGTCGATGGAAATCGACACAGTCGAGGTTAATTGACACAGTCGAGGGTAATCGACACAGTCAAGGGAAATTGACACAGTCGAGGGTAATCGACACAGTAAAGGAGACAACACTAATGCTCCATATGCTCACATGCCTTAAAGGAGCCAACACTAATGCTCCATATGTCCTCACATGCCTTAATGTCCTTGTACAAACATTCAATTAGTTCGTGGTGTACACAAGAAAACTTGATTTATACATGAACACTTTATTTATACAAGATACATACAATGTTTTCAAACAAGATATGCAAAATGCATGAACTCGCTCAACTTTATGTTGATGTTTTCCAAAATTACATGTATTTCAGGTGACAGGATGGATCTTGGGCGCAAGTGTCATAACTAGAAGTAGACTACAAGTTTAGATGTCATCCACTTTTGTTGAATTGTAACCTTGTCAAAGGTCGTGTTTTGAAAACTTAAATAACACGTGTTTGTAATACTCAAATTTTCATGAATGGATGGACATCGTTTTGATCATGTAGTTGTTTATTACGATTGAATGCAATGATAACAAGCTAGTCACACATCATACGCTTCCGCAAAAGACAGGGTGTGACATATTTATCCAAATATAGGTCTAGATTCCTTTAATAGTGTGTATTAAAAGATCATGGCGCCAAAAGAAACAAATGTTTAAGTCAAAAGTTATGTGTTAAAAACCATTGCTTTTACACAAGACGTGGTTTATACATGACACTGTTACGCAAGACATTGTTATACATGACATTTGACGTTGGTATACACAAGACATTTTTGTAAATAACGAGACGTGTGTAATATGATAAAAGCATGGTGGATACGCCGCTGGTACTTCCTATATATAAGTGCTTATATTATAGTGCATATCGTGGTGTTATCCAAACCACTTCGACAAAAACAAGACACGACATCTTTTACACAAGACATGATATTCAATTTCAAGGAATGATATATGTTATACACTACATTTCATTTGGTTATTTATTTAACCATACATCATTCTTTTATATCATCTTATTTTCATATGATTTTATAAAAGAACTCGATCATGACTAGGGCCAATTTTGTTGGTTACATTCGATGCTTTCACGGTTTCTCAGAGGTTGTTCCATACTTGGTAACGCCCGAATTCAAACGCATTGAGCGTTACAATTTAAGTTTAGCCCCTGAAATTCAAAGTATGGTCACATCTTCTCACCCTACCTTGAACACTTAAACAATAACTCTCGCAGTTAGTCTCACCAAGGATTCTACGGGAGGCGAAAGTTCTCACATCTTAGGAAAGGTTCAAGAACGAGTAACAAATGGAAGGAAACTCTCGCGACGAGAAAAACAAAGACATTTGCTGCTATAAATGATTTTGACACCAGGAGGTATGAAGGTAACTTGCTGAAATCCTTAATGGGACAAGTGAGACGTTCATCAGGAGAACACTTGCAAAAGTACCAACAGTAGAAGTGTGCTGAGATCGGGCGCAAAACAAAGACTAGTAAGACGGTAATACTTAAGAATGAATCAAGCTAGTGTATAAGTGTGTGCATGGTTAGAACTATGAATACTCCACAAAATCCCAATGATATCATGAGTACATTGTACTCTACAATCATTATGTATCAATTCTTTTGATACCAGCACCGAGCTTAACTAGTGTCTTTAGGTGTTATACATATACTCGAACTAGATTCATGTTAGTTAGACACACATTACTATATCAACTTAGCTAATGGGGAATTAGTTGAATCTTGTCAAATCATTAAGAGTCACCGACACGTTTTCTATCAACCAAATTCATGCATGTGAAATGAGTTTCATGGCTAGTGATGGGATTGTCCTAGCTACAAATAGGGATTGGGTTATCCTACATCTAAACATAGGGATTGGGTTGTCCTCTACATTTGTACAGTGAAGTCCTTACTACATAGAATTCAAAATGTACTTGGCCTAGAGTCAAGTAAGCTAGACGTCTCCTCATTCTATAGAATTGGCAAACAGTAAACTAGTCGAGTCTGGAGCTGAAATTCAATATCGATCTCTTACCCGTTCAGTTGGGTAGTTTCAAACTAGTGGTTGGCATGGATTGGTTATCCGATAACTTAGCCAAAGTTCAACTATCCTCCTGGCTCGTGCTATAATTGCCGTTTTCTTCGGTTTTAAAAATACGTTTGTCACATTTGTCGTGTTACGAATTTATTTCCGGAATACATACATATATATATATATATAGGGTAAGGTTGTTGTAAAATAGATGATTTTTGTGAGAAAGGTAAGAAAGAATATAAACCATTAGATCATTGATCTAATGGTTAAGATTAGAATGGCAATATTGTAATTAAAATAGTGTTTTTAAAATACTGATTTGATTTGATAGGGGTAAAATAGGGCTTTCATACGCTTTCAAATCAAATAACCGTATCTATTGTAACCAAATTTCTCTCTCATAGCGATTCTTACGCCCGGATAAACATGGGTTTTTCTTTCCCACCAAAGATTATAATCTTCATCCGATTACAATGAGTCCTAAAATTGAGTTCGTATACAAGAGGAAAATGCACAGTTCAATGTCTAAGAATTTAGAACGGAGGACGAAGAAGAAGATGGATGATTCAAATCCAAAAAACGCCACAATCCGACGGCTTAAACTACCAAAGATCAAGAGAAGATCATTCGCCTACCACTGCCGAACGAAGAGACATTTGTTATTCATGGAGAGAAGCACGACACACCATTGCGGATCATTAATTGCATGAAGGCACAAAAGTGCTTACGAAAAGGTTGTATTGCCTTTCTAGCACTTGTTGTAGACAAGAAGGCCGTTGGGCCACAGCTGATAGATATTCTTGTGATAAAATAATTTCCTGAAGAATTTCTTGAAGACTTGCCAGGACTACCACCATATCGACAAGTCGAGTTTCACATCAACTTGGTAACGAGAACTGCACCCGTAGCCAAATCTCCATATCGATTAGCACCTTCTGAACCTTGTAGTTGACCGAATAAGGACGTTGTGAGTTCATAACCCTCACTGTTTACCATTATACATCTTTATAAAGGTTTTGGGGGTGGAAAGACATGCAAGTTTTGCAAAAGTGCACAACATTTCGATGAATGAAAATTCATATTTCTAAACCATGTTACAAATGAATTTCGAACTAACTCAAATGGTTTATGAATGGTTCGAGTTTCTATTTCAAGTTAGACTTACAATCTGGGTATCACCAATTACGAATTCAAGAGAAAAGCATACCGAAAACGGCTTTTAAAACTCATTATAGTTATTACGAGTTTCTCGTTATGGCTTTTTGGTTTAACGAACGCACTAGCAGTCTTTATGGATTTAATGAATCGCGTGCGCAAGCCATATCTCGACAAATTCATCATAATATTCATTGACGACATTTTTTTATACTCACGATTGACAGATGAGCACGAACAACATTTGAGAACCATTTTCGAGCTACTAAAGATGGAGAAACCATACACGAAATTTTCCAAGTGCGAATTTTGGATTCGCAAAGTACAATTTCTCGGGCATGTAGTGAACGAGAAAGGCATTCAAGTAGACCCATCGAGGATTGAAGCAATTGAGAATTGGGAAGTGCCCAAGACTCCAACCGAAGTCAGACAATTTGTGGGATTGGCGGGATATTATCAGAGATTTATTGAGAATTTTTTTTCCAAGATTGCTCAACCGCTAACCACCCTCACACAAAAAAAGGCAAGAAATTCACCCCAAGCGAAAAACAAGAAGTAGCATTACAACTTATCCTTAAGATTGGTGCATAGCATTTCAAAATCTTATCACTACCCGACGGTACCGATGACTTTGTTGTATACTGTGATGCTTCGCATCAAGTATTGGGTTGCGTACTCATGCAATGTAAAAAAAAAGTTATCGCATACGCGTCGCACGAATTAAAAGTTCATGAGAAGAACTATACCACTCACGACCTTGAATTAGGCGCGGCGGTATTCACTTTGAAAATATGGCGACATTATTTATATGGTACTCAATGTACAATTTTCATGGATCATAAAAGCCTTCAACACAAATTCAACAAAACTATGTGTCAACGACGTAGGGTTGAATTGCTGAACGACTATGATTATGAAATAAAGTACCATCCAAGCAAGGCGAACGTTGTAGCAGGCGCCTTGAGCCGCAAGGAATGAGTTCGAACATTGAGAGTTCAAGCACTAGAGAAGATGATTCACAAGCGCTCAAGGAAGAGCATATTCATGCAGAAACACTTCGAGGCATGAAGGAACAATTAGTGCCGAAAGAAGATGGAACTTTATACCTTATGGGTTAAAATTAGGTTCCATTCTTTGGCGGCCTTCGGGATGATATTGTTGAGGAAGTAAATAGGCCTAAGTATTGAAAGAATACTATTGGTGGCCTAACCTCAAAAGTGATATCACGACTTATGTTGGAGAATGCTTGACTTGCGCGAAAGTCAAAGCTGATTATCAGAAACCCTCGGGTTTGCTACAACAACCCGAGATTCCTGTTTGGATATGGGAACAAATATCGATGGACTTCATTACTGTCACACCCTGGCTTTGCGGAAGCGTGGTTAATTTTGGTGTGACTTCTTAATACCATAGCTTAACCATAACAAAGCTATATGAAATAAAATCATGCAAGATCATCCATTTGATTAAGTTTTAAAACCAGAGTAACATAACATTGTCTTAGGGACTTACAACCTCATAACGTAAAACATTGTCTTGATAAACATAAACATCAACATGAAATAAACGCAGTTTAAGATTTGTGACTTGTCCAGGAAAGAGTCACATTTCCTAAACTGGGATGACCTTGGAACCCTTATACAGCGGGAAAACATAACATACCGCGCCAGATCTTTAATTTCCTGAAATACATGTAAGTTGAAAAATCAACAATAATGTTGAGCGAGTTCATGTGTAAGTGAGTAAGTAAACCTTTGTGAGTATAAAAATAGTCTTGGTATGTAGCAAATAAGGGAATTGAGATCACCAATGGTTTGCAAGGCCACTGATATATGTGAAGTGCAAATAGGGAGACTCAAACCTAGCAGATTTCGCCACGGCATTAGTATGTGGACAAAGTCACCCCAAGGTCCGTTTCTAGTTTGGCCTGGGGCTGGGCTCGCTACACCCAGATAGATCTACCGCTCCTGTCCCTCGGTCCCGTTATGAGGACTAATGGCCTCATATTGCTCCTACCCACTCACATGATCTAAGTAGTAAACCTCCTTACGCTAACCATACCGTGTATAAAGTACTTGAAATCAAAGTAACATGTATTTTACCCCCGCAGTTAAGAAAACTGAAAACAGTTAGAGAAAAAGGGGAACATGAACTCACAGTGAAGCGTCTCTACCAAGTATCTCCTGCTCACGCAGCTGTGTGACGACCTACACGTACTAATTCTATTAGACGGACGGTCGTGCCTTAGCTTCATGGTTTATGTTTTTGGGAAATAGTTAGACAACTATTTCGTGTTTACATTTTGTAAATACTTGGTAATTATTTTCCTTCCCAAGGGTGGGGGATTCAATACATGTGCGTTCAAATTATATCATTAAGTCTCACTTAATATATATATATATTTCCAATTCCAAAATATAAGTATTTTTCTCAAAAATGTTATATTTTCATTTCACATAATTTTTCTCCAATAATACGTTGTTAAAATACGCGTTCATAAATATTTCCGTAAGTGCGTAAGTTACGTTTTTAACAATCGAGTGGTAATATAATTACCGGTGTAACTTATATATTTATGGTGAAAGCGTTCGTATTATTTTGGATTCGTTAACGTTCGTAAATATTATTTTTACTCTAAAAATAATATTTATGTATTTTCACAAAATAATCATAAACAGTGTGTGAAAAATATATTTATCACGTTAAATTTCGTGAAAATCCCACCTCCGAATATTTAGTAAATAAAGTCATGGCGAAATTCATATTTCGAAAACATGTCAAAAATAATTCTAACACTTGTAGTGTAAATAGTTCTAAGTGTTAGGTTTTTAGAAAAAATTTCGCCAGAGTTTCCTCTGTAACTGGAGGTGGCCACGCTTTCAAGCGTATCATTTTCTTTAACAAATCAACTCAACAATTTTCTTTATTTGATCAGAACAATTTTCATCACAACAACTAATCAACATATGTGTAAATTGCCAAAAATTACATGAACTTGCAGTTTTCCCAAAACTGTGGTGTAAATCCCCTTAAATTTAGTAGATCTTCATATAAGGTAATTTGATCTTGTAAAAACATCGTTTTTAGAGAAAATCCATCTTTACAACTTCCAGTCATCTTTTACAAAAACTGTTATTTTGTCGGATCTTTTCATTTCACAAGTGTTTACACACTTGTGGTTTATAAAAATCATTCCTGTTAGTGTAAGATCCATTTTTAGAAAGCATGATTTCTTTAACGCTTGGTCCTTTGAAAATACCACTTGCAGATACGTAGATCTGCTAGTTTTAAACACTATTCCACAAGTAAAACATTTTTACACAAGTTCATGATTCGTGTGTGGTAGAGTTTCACCCTTTAACCCTTGTTTCATTCAAAACAAGCTTATGTTAAGATCCATGATCTTACCAAACCGGGTTAAACGATGATCCGAGCTACCACATCATAGATCGGGCCTAAATAACCATACATTTCGAATACTACATCATTTACACAGCATATAAGCTTTTAACCACTATTTTTAGTGTTTTTAGTAAACTTTAATGCTTCAAAATGCAAGATTCCGAGTTTTAATCATCATACATCTTATTAACCAACTTAGATTAGTTCAAGTACGAGTTTTAAGCATTATACCTCTAGCTCGAGGCTAGGGAAGAATCTACGCGCAAAAGAGGTGGATAAAAGCTAGATAAAGAGGTCCTTCGCGTTCCGTTTGCTCCAAGCTTCCTAATATGCGACCCTTAACACTTGTATGATGTAGGAATGGCTTGAACAAGATCGAAGGATGGATGGATGTGTGGGTGTGGGTTCGGCCGAGACTTATTTAGAGAGAAAGAGAGAGCTTTGGTGAGTTGTGAAGTGTTAAGTGACAAATGGTTTAAGCTTAGTTACTTATAGACAATTCTAATGTTAATTACCCAATGGTTAATGTGTCTAGAAGATATTAAGCAAACAAGATTTTAATAATCTTGTAAGGACAAGTGTGTCCCCCCTTAGTTGGGGACGGTTAGGAGGGGGGTCTTGGTCCGATTCCAACTAGATAGGCAAGTATTAGTTAGGTTAAACCAAGTTAGTTAAGTAGTTAACTTGGTTAGTTGTGTGTCATGCGTTACAATGGGTGTTAGGGTACTCAGGGACCCTAACTGGCTCAGAAAAAGATAAATAATGAAAATAACAATATTTTCACGTTCCGGGTATAGTCCGGTTGTTTGGTTGGATAGTAATCCGTTAAAGCGTTAACAAAGCTTTAAAGTGTCGTTAATGCTCCTTTTAGTGACACAACTCATTTCTGACACTTTGGAAAGTGTCTAGTAATATTTTTCTCATGTTTTGGCACTTTATTAGTAGCTATAAGCTGAATTATTATGTAAAGTGCTGAGTTTTGTACTTAGAGTACGTTTTAGGCACATCCAGTCATTGTGACTTATTCCTAGAGACGCAGTTCTACAACCCTTGTACCCCTACACTCACCACTAGTGTAGCAACATATCTCAGGCTCTTACAGGCCTTTAGAGGCAGTGTTTGCCTGATGCTGGCTTTATCAGCATGTTCAATAGGTTATCCGTTATAGTGCTACTGTGCTTTTTGTGCATCATGTTTGTCACTAAGGTTCAGCATGTAAATAATGTAGTGACAGCAAGCAAGTATGATGCAAGTAAGTACATGTATCAGTATTCAAGTAGCAATTTATTCACAAGTTCAAGTAAGCACAGTAATTCAGCAGTAATTAATTACTAATTAAGTCGTACGGATACCTGGTTTAGTGCGGGTTGTCACATTCTCCCCCCGTTAAATAAATTTCGTCCCGAAATTTAAGTTCTGCTTGTAGATGCAGGGTTCTTAGGAAAAGGTGGGGGTATTTCTCTTTTATCCGGTCCTCACGTTCCCAGGTGTATTCAGGACCATGTCTGGCATTCCAACGAACTTTGACGAGCTTGACACTGCTCCGGCGGGTCTTGTTAACTTTCCAATCCGTGACCTCAACAGGTTCTTCAACGAAGTGGAGCGTGTCGTCAACATGAATCTCGTCGGCGGGAATGGCAACGGTGACTTGAGTTGGACTTTTCTTTAGATTGGATACATGAAAGGTGTCGTGAACACCATTCAGTTCAGCAGGTAGGTCCAACTTGTATGCTACTAGTCCTATTCTTTCCAGAATTCTGAAGGGACCAATGTAGCGTGGATTTAACTTCCCACGCTTTCCGAAGCGTGCCACACCCTTCCAGGGTGAAACTTTCAATAACACCATTTCTCCAACATGGAATTCCACATGTTTCCGGTTTGGATCCGCATAGGCCTTCTGTCTGTGGCGAGCTGCTTCGATGCGTTTAAGAATCTGCGCGATCTTGTCTGTCGTCTCTTGGACGATTTCGGGACCAGCAAGCTGCCTATCACCTGCGTCAGCCCAACATAAGAGTGATCGGCACTTGCGTCCGTAAAGGGCTTCAAATGGCGCGACACCAATACTGGTGTGGTAGCTGTTGTTGTACGAAAATTCGACCAAAGGCAAATGCTTGTCCCAGCTACCGCCCAAATCCATAATACACGCTCTCAGCATGTCTTCCAAAGTCTGTATCGTTCGCTCGCTTTGACCGTCAGTTTGCGGATGAAACGCAGTGCTCAGATTCAATTGTGAGCCAAAGGCTTCTTGGAAGGATTGCCATATCCTTGACACAAACCTTCCGTCTCTATCAGAAATGATTGAGAGAGGTACTCCATGGCGCGCGACGATCTCTCTCATGTAAATTTCAGCCAATTTGCTAGTGTTATCCTTCTCTCTGATAGGTAAGAAGTGTGCCGACTTTGTTAATCAATCCACTATTACCCAAATAGTGTCATGGCCTCTCGGCGTTCTTGGCAGCTTTGTAATAAAATCCATGGAGATTTGTTCCCATTTCCACTTGGGAATCTCAGGTTGTTGTAGAAGTCCTGAAGGCTTCTGGTATTCGGCTTTAACCTTAGCGCACGTTAAACATTTGCTCACGTACACAGCAACATCGCCTTTCATCCTAGGCCACCAATAATAATCTTTGAGATCCTGGTACATCTTATCCGCTCCAGGATGGATAGAGTACCGTGATTTGTGAGCTTCATCGAAAATAACTTTCCTTAAATCACCAAACAGAGGAACCCAAATCCTTTTCTCAAAACATAATGTTCCTTCTTCGTTTGGTACCAACAGCTTCTCCATCCCACGGAGATATTCTTCTTCAAGGTTTCCTTCCTTGAGAGCTTCCTTCTGCGCGGCACGAATGCGCAAGGAAAGATCGGTTCGTATAATCATTTCCAAAGCTCTAACCCTTATGGGCTTGATTCTCTCTTTTCGACTTAGGGCATCGGCGACCACATTCGCCTTCCCTGGATGATACTTTATCTCGCAGTCGTAATCGTTCAGCAACTCAACCCATCGTCTTTGCCTCATATTCAGCTCCTTCTGGTTGAATATGTGCTGTAGGCTCTTGTGATCTGTAAAGATTGTACACTTTGTACCATAAAGGTAGTGTCTCCAGATCTTTAGTGCAAATACCACTGCGCCAAGTTCCAAATCATGTGTGGTATAGTTCTTTTCGTGCACTTTCAGTTGACGCGATGCGTAAGCAATAACCTTTTGGCGTTGCATCAACACACAACCTAATCCTTGACGCGAAGCGTCGCAGTATACCACAAAATCATCTGTACCTTCCGGTAGTGCTAAGATTGGCGCATTGCAGAGCTTATCCTTCAGTATCTGGAATGCTTCTTCCTGTTTGATTCCCCAATCAAACTTCTTATCTTTCTGGGTGAGGAGCGTCAATGGTTGAGCGATTTTTGAGAAATCCTCAATGAACCTTCGATAGTAGCCAGCCAAACCCAAGAATTGTCGAATCTCGGTTGGCGTCTTTGGCGTTTCCCAATCCTTGATCGCCTCGATCTTGGTTGGATCCACGTGGATTCCATCTCCATTTACCACGTGCCCAAGGAATTGGACTTCACGTAGCCAAAATTCGCACTTGGAGAATTTGGCATACAGCTGTTCCTTCTTTAGCAGCTCCAAAATAGCTCTTAGATGCTGTTCGTGCTCGGCCTTTGTTCTTGAATAGATCAAGATGTCGTCGATAAACACAATTACGAACTTGTCCAAGTACGGCTTACAAACTCTATTCATCAAATCCATAAAGACTGCAGGTGCGTTTGTCAAACCAAACGGCATAACAAGGAACTCGTAGTGTCCATAACGAGTTCTGAAGGCTGTCTTTGGGATACTCTCCTCTTGTATCCTTAACTGATGGTATCCAGATCGAAGATCGATCTTTGAATAAAAGCTCGAGCCTTACAGTTGATCAAACAGATCATCGATTCTTTGCAGAGGGTACCTATTCTTGATCGTCAGCTTGTTCAGCTCCCGGTAGTCGATGCACATTCGAAAACTACCGTCCTTCTTTTTGACAAACAGGACCGGAGCTCCCCAAGGCGAGAAGCTTGGTCAGATAAAACCCTTGTCTAACAACTCTTGAAGCTGTGTCGACAGTTCCTGCATCTCAGACGGAGCAAGTCTATAAGGTGCCTTAGCCACAGGTGCGGCGCCTGGGACTAGATCGATGTGAAACTCTACTTGCCTCTGAGGTGGCAGTCCAGGTAAGTCCTCGGGGAAGACTTCTGGATATTCCCTCACGACAGGGATGTCTTCGATTCTTGGCTCAGCAGCCTTCTTATCCACAATGTGTGCCAGGAAGGCAACACATCCCTTCTGTAAACACTTTCGCGCTTTCAGGCAGCTGATAATTCTTAACGGCGTATCACGCTTCTCTCCGTGAACCACAATTGTCTCGCCATCTTCGGTTGGGATACGAACAATCTTTTCATGACAAACTATCTCTGCCTTGTTGCCTGATAACCAATCCATTCCTACCACCACGTCGAAGCTTCCCAACTGGACTGGTAGTAGATCTAAAGCAAACTCACGCTCTCCTAATTCGATCACACAACCTCTGATAACTTCATTGGCTTCTACTAACTTCCCATTGGCCAATTCGATTGAGTAGGGAATATCTAACTTATTAGCGGCTAACCCAAGCATATTCTTAAATTCTAATGACACGAAGCTATAATCGGCACCAGTATCAAATAAAACGGATGCATAGCGTTGATTTACAGGGAACGTACCAGTAACAACATTGGGGTCCTGGCGCGCTTCCCTAGCTTCGATTTGGAACACTCTTCCACGGGCTTGGTTTCACTCTGGGCAGTTCTTCTTAAAATGCCCGATATCACCGCAGTTATAGCATCCAAGTCTTTGCCCGTTTCCACCTCCATTTCCAGCTTGGTTGTTGTTTTGGTTTGCATTGCTGGTCTGATTCGCATAGTTGCCTCGATTCCCGTTTCCTCCATAGTTTCCTTGTGAGCGATTACCACCACGATTATTATTCCTATTCCCAAATCCTCCTTGGCCTCCCCGGCCGGCATTAGCCCAACAAGAATCCTTCAAGTGGCCCGGCTTTCCACATGCTTCGCATACTTTCACACTACAATGGCCAGTATGATGGCGTTGACAGGTATTACACTTGGGCTGGGTGCCCTGATATCCTTTTCCTTTCTTTCCACTACCAGCTGTAACCTGAGCTGGCGTGCCTGATCCTCCTTTCTTAACCGCCACACTGGCGCCCTGCTTGAAGTTTGAGAACTTCCGTTTGTTACCTCCTGATGACTCGACGTGAGTCTCTTTCTTCTTCGGCTCTGCTTCATCAAACTTGTTCAGGCGAATGGCCTCCTCTGTGAGAGCCACACTCAAATCAATCGCCTCAGTAATGGTCGCAGGCTTGGATGAGGTTACCATGCTTATGATTTGAGGAGCTAGTCCCCAAATGAAGCGTTCAATTCTCTTGAACTCAGGAGTGACCATGTAGGGTACCACATGCGATAAGTCATGGAACCTTTGAACGTATTATACGATCTTTGGACCGTCCATTTTCAAATGCCAAAACTCGGTCTCCAATCTCTGGATTTCTGCGCGGGAACAGTACTTTTTGCGCATAAGTTCCTTTAGTTCGGTCCAGGTCAAAGCGTAGGCAGCAGCTTCGCCTAGTGTCTGAACTTGTAGATTCCACCAGGATAGGGCTCCATCTAGAAACAGCCCTGAGATATAGGTGACTTGCTGATCCAGCGCGCACTTGCTCATGCGAAGAACAGATTCGGTTTTCTCAGCCCAACGAACAAAGGCGACAGCACCTCCTGTGCCATCAAAGTTTACGGGCTTGCAGTCTAGGAACTGCTTGTAGGTGCATCCTGCACATACGTTATAACATACGATCGACATTAGCATCATTGCTAAGGATATCCAATTAGGTCATGGTATGTCTAAATGACTTAGTATTACCATGAGGTGGATTATTGTTGTTGCCAGTGTTGCTTCCACTAGTCCCTCCTTGAGAGGAGGCGTATTGTGCAATGGCAGCAGCGATAATTTGCTGGAGTTCTGCCTCATTAGTAGGCATGTGTGTCTCACGTCTCGGCGGCATCTTCTAAAAGATGGTTTACGTTGGTCAGGCCATAGTAAAACGTACGTATATAGTAATAGTAATAGCACATAACATCTCATGTTATCAACACATCACAAATACCAATCACACAACATCCCATATCATAAAAATATAAATAAGCAATCAAGCGAATCAAATATGGTGAGAATACTGCGATTGCCATATATCGAGACCACATAGTAAGTGTATCAGTACATCCCTGTGTCATACAATCATCAATCAACTAGGGGCTACATCACCCCTGTCCAAAAACTATATCATGTCAGTGTCAAATACGTCAAATACATGTCAACAAAAGTCAGGATCATAAAGTAGTCTCCAAAAATGCTGTGCAGTCCAACAATCGCCGTCTTCTCACCCTCGTCTACCCAAACAGCACTGATGAGCTCTATACAGATGGTGGTGGAGGAGGGGGAAAGTGGGTGTAAAGCAAACGACGTAACTGGAGCCAGTCCTCCTCCATGGCTCGCTGGGTACGAATGATAGAAGCAACCTGCTGCTATAGTGTAAAGAGACGGGCAGCATAATCTGGAGGTAAGGGTCGAAATGGCTGCAGAGGAGAGTGTGTCTGACCATGGCACTGGCATGGTGGCAGCTGAGCTCTCTCAAGCTCCTGGATGCGCTGCGTGTGTGACTCGTGCTGGGCGACAAAAGACATCAAAACGTCCTCAATAGTATACCCCATGTGGAAAGAATGGTAGGGGTCAGTAGGTGGCATAGCAGAGTCTAGTGCCCAAAGGAACGGCTCACTGGTGGGATCAAAAGGTGCCACATGAAATGGAGCAACAGAGGGTGGAACAGATGACATCTGGGGCATGAAGGGGATAGACATCGGTACATGCCCAAAAGGATGGGCTGAAGAACCCTCTCTAGTCCTCGCTGGAGGTACAAACTGAGGAACCTGAAAAGAAAAATCAACATGTCGTGTATCAGGGATCTGAGGGGGAAAAGGTGGAACATCCTCATCAGCAGGTATCCAACCGTGTTGTGCATGCTCATCTGGTGGATCCATGTGTGCCGCGAACAGTGCATGCTCGGGCTCTAGTGGGATGGGATCAGGTGGGGGAGCAACAAAAGGGTGAATAGGTGCAATGTGCTCAACAGGATGGTCAACAGGTATATCAACAACAGGTAGAGGAACAACAGGATCAACAACAACATGATCGCCCTCTAACAAAGGAACATCCGCGGGGAGATCATCAACAGGTGGGTCTGCTATAACAGGCTCAATAGGGATGCCAGCATGTACGGGGTCATGCTCAAGTATGGGGTCTAGAGCGGCTGCCTGCTCAGGGGCGACGACAGGCTCGGGATCATCAAAAGCCATCTCGAAGTCAAACTCGGGGTCGATAGGATCTACTGGGTCAGCTGGATCCTCCATGGGCTGATCCATTGGTATAAACTCGATATCCTCATCTGGGTCGTATCCCGGGGGAAAGATAGGATCAGAATCCTCTATGTCATCATGGTTAAACGCAAGGCTGGGAATGGGTGCAACAGAGGATGCCTGGTCAGGATCAGAATCATGCGCAAAGTGCTGTGCGCTCAATGTGTGAGAAGGTGCGGATGCCACAGACTCGAAGGAGTCTGGGACAGGAGAATGTGCAGGCGAATCCTCAGCGGGAACGTCAGCGATCATCAGAAGATCGTCTGCAGGAAGAAGGGCCTCGCCCTGGATCTCATCCTCAAAGGGCTCATCCTCAAACAGGTCAATATCGCCATCAGCCTCGGCGTCAAGAAGAAGATCATATGCTGGATAAACGGCTAAGGGTATAGGGGCCGGAATCTCTACTAGAGGTAGGTACTCAGCGGGAGGGTCATCTGCTGGCTCATCAGCACCATCGGGTAGTGCGAAAGGCTGGAAATCATCCTCGTCAGTACTGGTATAGTCAGATGTGTACACCTCATGCTTGGAGGATGTGAGGTCATCAGATACGATAGGTATGGGTCCAGTGGTGTCCGAAACGCCAGTACCGGCTGAGTCCATGAGTCTGTAACATAAACACAAATATGCTCAAATAATCAGTCACACAATCAGATAATTACATAAGTCACCAAGTAAGGTATCACATAATTCTCCTAGTCCCACTGGCCAAATTCCTCCCAGTCTCTAAGACTGCTCTATCCTCCACCTCGACCTCTTAGATCGAGCCTCGGTCCCCTTGACCGAGCCTCAGCCTTCATGACTGAGCCTACTCTTCCTAGCCTCACTAGCCAACTACCTCGGTCACCTAGACCGAGCCTCGATCCTCCAGACCGAGCCTCAGCCCTCCAGGCTGAGCCTATAATAAATCAACGTGCTCAACATTTGTTTGTAAAAAGTTTGGATCTGGACTTAAGTGGTATGCAGTAAAATGTTTTCGTGAGAGCCCTAGTGATCATAGTCTAGACTCGAGAAAGAATCCTAGTTCGCTATGATCAGAGCTCTGATACCAAGCTGTCACACCCTGGCTTTGCGGAAGCGTGGTTAATTTTGGTGTGACTTCTTAATACCATAGCTTAACCATAACAAAGCTATATGAAATAAAATCATGCAAGATCATCCATTTGATTAAGTTTTAAAACCAGAGTAACATAACATTGTGTTAGGGACTTACAACCTCATAACGTAAAACATTGTCTTGATAAACATAAACATCAACATGAAATAAACGCAGTTTAAGATTTGTGACTTGTCCAGGAAAGAGTCACATTTCCTAAACTGGGATGACCTTGGAACCCTTATGCAGCGGGAAAACATAACATACCGCGCCAGATCTTTAATTTCCTGAAATACATGTAAGTTGAAAAATCAACAATAATGTTGAGCGAGTTCATGTGTAACTGAGTAAGTAAACCTTTGTGAGTATAAAAATAGTCTTGGTATGTAGCAAATAAGGGAATTGAGATCACCAATGGTTTGCAAGGCCACTGATATATGTGAAGTGCAAATAGGGAGACTCAAACCTAGCAGATTTCACCACGGCATTAGTATGTGGACAAAGTCACCCCAAGGTCCGTTTCTAGTTTGGCCTGGGGCTGGGCTCGCTACACCCAGATAGATCTACCGCTCCTGTCCCTCGGTCCCGTTATGAGGACTAATGGCCTCATATTGCTCCTACCCACTCACATGATCTAAGTAGTAAACCTCCTTACGCTAACCATACCGTGTATAAAGTACTTGAAATCAAAGTAACATGTATTTCACCCCCGCAGTTAAGAAAACGGAAAACAGTTAGAGAAAAAGGGGGACATGAACTCATAGTGAAGCGTCTCTACCAAGTATCTCCTGCTCACGCAGCTGTGTGACGACCTACACGTACTAATTCTATTAGACGGACGGCCGTGCCTTAGCTTCATGGTTTATGTTTTTGGGAAATAGTTAGACAACTATTTCGTGTTTACATTTTGTAAATACTTGGTAATTATTTTCCTTCCCAAGGGTGGGGGATTCAATACATGTGCGTTCAAATTATATCATTAAGTCTCACTTAATATATATATATATTTCCAATTCCAAAATATAAGTATTTTTCTCAAAAATGTTATATTTTCATTTCACATAATTTTTCTCCAATAATACGTTGTTAAAATACGCGTTCATAAATATTTCCGTAAGTGCGTAAGTTACGTTTTTAACAATCGAGTGGTAATATAATTACCGGTGTAACTTATATATTTATGGTGAAAGCGTTCGTATTATTTTGGATTCGTTAACGTTTGTAAATATTATTTTTACTCTAAAAATAATATTTATGTATTTTCACAAAATAATCATAAACAGTGTGTGAAAAATATATTTATCACGTTAAATTTCGTGAAAATCCCACCTCCGAATATTTAGTAAATAAAGTCATGGCGAAATTCATATTTCGAAAACATGTCAAAAATAATTCTAACACTTGTAGTGTAAATAGTTCTAAGTGTTAGGTTTTTAGAAAAAATTTCGCCAGAGTTTCCTCTGTAACTGGAGGTGGCCACGCTTTCAAGCGTATCATTTTCTTTAACAAATCAACTCAACAATTTTCTTTATTTGATCAGAACAACTTTCATCACAACAACTAATCAACATATGTGTAAATTGCCAAAAATTACATGAACTTGCAGTTTTCCCAAAACTGTGGTGTAAATCCCCTTAAATTTAGTAGATCTTCATATAAGGTAATTTGATCTTGTAAAAACCTCGTTTTTAGAGAAAATCCATCTTTACAACTTCCAGTCATCTTTTACAAAAACTGTTATTTTGTCGGATCTTTTCATTTCACAAGTGTTTACACACTTGTGGTTTATAAAAATCATTCCTGTTAGTGTAAGATCCATTTTTAGAAAGCATGATTTCTTTAACGCTTGGTCCTTTGAAAATACCACTTGCAGATACGTAGATCTGCTAGTTTTAAACACTATTCCACAAGTAAAACATTTTTACACAAGTTCATGATTCGTGTGTGGTAGAGTTTCACCCTTTAACCCTTGTTTCATTCAAAACAAGCTTATGTTAAGATCCATGATCTTACCAAACCGGGTTAAACGATGATCCGAGCTACCACATCATAGATCGGGCCTAAATAACCATACATTTCGAATACTACATCATTTACACAGCATATAAGCTTTTAACCACTATTTTTAGTGTTTTTAGTAAACTTTAATGCTTCAAAATGCAAGATTCCGAGTTTTAATCATCATACATCTTATTAACCAACTTAGATTAGTTCAAGTACGAGTTTTAAGCATTATACCTCTAGCTCGAGGCTAGGGAAGAATCTACGCGCAAAAGAGGTGGATAAAAGCTAGATAAAGAGGTCCTTCACATTCCGTTTGCTCCAAGCTTCCTAATATGCGACCCTTAACACTTGTATGATGTAGGAATGGCTTGAACAAGATCGAAGGATGGATGGATGTGTGGGTGTGGGTTCGGCCGAGACTTATTTAGAGAGAAAGAGAGAGCTTTGGTGAGTTGTGAAGTGTTAAGTGACAAATGGTTTAAGCTTAGTTACTTATAGACAATTCTAATGTTAATTACCCAATGGTTAATGTGTCTAGAAGATATTAAGCAAACAAGATTTTAATAATCTTGTAAGGACAAGTGTGTCCCCCCTTAGTTGGGGACGGTTAGGAGGGGGGGTCTTGGTCCGATTCCAACTAGATAGGCAAGTATTAGTTAGGTTAAACCAAGTTAGTTAAGTAGTTAACTTGGTTAGTTGTGTGTCATGCGTTACAATGGGTGTTAGGGTACTCAGGGACCCTAACTGGCTCAGAAAAAGATAAATAATGAAAATAACAATATTTTCACGTTCCGGGTATAGTCCGGTTGTTTGGTTGGATAGTAATCCGTTAAAGCGTTAACAAAGCTTTAAAGTGTCGTTAATGCTCTTTTTAGTGACACAACTCATTTCTGACACTTTGGAAAGTGTCTAGTAATATTTTTCTCATGTTTTGGCACTTTATTAGTAGCTATAAGCTGAATTATTATGTAAAGTGCTGAGTTTTGTACTTAGAGTACGTTTTAGGCACATCCAGTCATTGTGACTTATTCCTAGAGACGCAGTTCTACAACCCTTGTACCCCTACACTCACCACTAGTGTAGCAACATATCTCAGGCTCTTACAGGCCTTTAGAGGCAGTGTTTGCCTGATGCTGGCTTTATCAGCATGTTCAATAGGTTATCCGTTATAGTGCTACTGTGCTTTTTGTGCATCATGTTTGTCACTAAGGTTCAGCATGTAAATAATGTAGTGACAGCAAGCAAGTATGATGCAAGTAAGTACATGTATCAGTATTCAAGTAGCAGTTTATTCACAAGTTCAAGTAAGCACAGTAATTCAGCAGTAATTAATTACTAATTAAGTCGTACGGATACCTGATTTAGTGCGGGTTGTCACAATTACGAAGTTACCCAGTACCTTAAGAGTTCACGACATGATTTGGGTAATCGTCGATAGACTAACAAAGTCCGCACACTTCTTACCGATTTGGGAGAAGGATAGTACAGAGAAACTAGCGGAACCCTATCTCAAGGAAATAGTGGCTCGTCATGGAGTGCTTATTTCAATCATCTCAGACCGAGACAGTCGCTTTGTATCAAGAATTTGGAAATCATTTCAATAGGCCTTTGTGTGACAACCGGTGATTTACGGCACCTAATTACGTGATTAACAAGTAATTAACGCGATAATGAATAGTGTTTGAGACGCAAATTAACTTAATTAGGCCTTTGGAGTGCCTAGGAACGTCTATCAGACTTTACAGTGCACAAACGGTGGTTTACGGAGAAACCTGTTAAACGTTAAATGACAACGAACTGATACCGTACAAGATACTGACAACGCCGACAAATATTAAATTTTTACAGCTTCGTAATTAAATTTTAGCAACCGTAGTTGGAACCGGCTCGAAAAACGGATTAAAGACGACAACGATATAATTTTTCACGATTATTACCATGTTCGACAAACGAAAGCGTCACTCGACAAACGCCACTATTATACGCCTTTTAATTTTCGAATCTTATTCATTCGACACTTATGGAGTTGGGTTGCGACATCAGGTCTCGTAGAAATTACGGGCCGTTTAAACACGGGAATTGAGCTTGTGGGCCTTGGGCCCGAGCCCAATACCCACAAACTAAACCTCCAAACTTAATCTTACCTATTTTTTTTATTACTTTTACACAGACTTTTAGTCTGTCTCCCACTCTCTCGATTTTACATATACAGACAAACAAAACACACCCACAAACATAAAATGCCCATTTTCATCATTAGCGCCAAAACCAGACAAGGCCAACTCAATTCCCACTTTCATTTCTTCCACTACTGATTATCAAGAAATGAAATTGTTTAACTAAACCACTCACGAAATAATGGATCTTATTTTATTATTGAAAACTCTATATAAAAAGCCTTCATCAACTTCACAAAGAAATACATACATATAATTTCCTCTCCTCTCCCTCTCGAAATCAACAAACACACAGACATCAAGTCTGTCTTTCCCATCTCTCTCAATCTTTACATAATACAAACAACACACACCTCACCTCCTCTACACAATCAACAAGCAGACCAAACACACCCCCCCTCTCTCTCGTTTGCTTGACCGGTGACCGGAGCCGAAGTGTCGGTCGGTGCCGGTTGTGAATCCCGCTGAAACACGTACGACGCCCCCCCGGTTACAGAAACCTCTGGTAGCCACACCCACCACATCCATCGAAGAAAGAGAAAGATCGACAGAGGAGAGAGAGCTCCGGTGATGACGGCGCCACCGCTACAGCCTACAGCGGTGGTGGTGATGGTTTTCGATGGTGTTGACGGCGACAGCAGCCATGGTCGAGTCTCAGCTCGTGTTTCATGTCTCGGCTCGGCTCAAGTTCAAATGTTCAGGTCACGGGTTCAGGTTACGGACAACGGGTTCAGATTTGATGTCGGTCCAGGTTTCGGCTTCGAGTTCAGGATCGGTTCACCGCTCACGGGCTCAGGTTCTCGTGTTCGGTTCAGGTTTGTTCCGGGTGTTTCAAGTGAGTTTCCGGTTTGATTTTGGTTCGGGTGAAGTTCAGTCGAATCGTGTCAGATTCGGGTTCGGTACAGCATATTCAAGGTTGGTCAACGACAGTCAAACTCGGTTAGTTTCAGTTCCGGTTCGGGTTACGCGTGTTTCGGCTCAGCAGGTTCCCAAGTCTCGGTCCGATAGTTCGACGAATTTCGCCGGTAAAATCTCGTTTCCTTCATCCTTTGTTTCTAAAAATTTAGAGAAAGATGACACTAATAATGATCTGTTTGCTCGGGTTCGACTCGGTTTTGGTTCGGTTCAGTTTAGATGTTTCAAGGTCAGATTCAGTGTACGAGTCGACAGCGGTCCAAGGATGGTCAACAGGTCAGCCGGTTCGAGTACGGACCAACTCGGTTTTGTTCATTTGTTTCCCATTTTCACTTCTGATGTTAATATTTTTGTTAAAATGGAAGTTAGGAGTGGTGGTGTTACCGACTGAGCCGGGTTTCGGTCTCAGCTTGTGTTCAGTCAACATCCGGTTCGGGTCAACCGTCGAAGACTAGTCAACAAATGGGTTCGGGTCAGCGGTCAAGTCAGCGGGTTTGGGACGGATCCAGAGATGTTCGGGTCGAGCTTCGGGTCGGTCAACACGTTCAGATTCAATTTTTTTACGCGGTTCGGGTCAACTCGGTCAAACCGAGTCAACTCGGTCAAACCGAGTCAACTCGGTCAAACTTAGTCTACTCAGTCAATGCTCAACGCGCGAGATGGTAAAAGTTTTATGACGATATTAATTTGTTATTTTTATAGTTTTTATCATACGTGACAAACGAGCTCGAACCGGTTAATTATAGTTTACGATTAATATATTCGACGAATTACATTATATTGGTTGATTATTGGTTGAATTTTTAAAAATATAACGACACTTTAAGTTGTCGGGGCCGTCCAAAAACAGAGGAAACTCTGCCCGTTTTTCGAGAAAAATCCGTTAAACCAAAGTGCCTTTTATTATAAAAACGAAAGTATCGGATTCAAATAATCTTTTGTAAAAACAAATAGAGATGTATAATTATTTTGACGATACGTTACAACTAAAACAACGATGACACGAATTAACTTACAAAATAAATATAAATATTATATTTCAAACTCTCGTACTACACGAAATCGTTTTATAAAAATAAATATATCTTATATTTATTTCAAACATCGAACAATACGAAACCGTTTCATGGAGATAAATATACTTTATATTTGTTTCAAATACCAAACGACATGATTTCGTCTATAAAAATAAATATAGTTTTATACTTAATTCGAATCTTAAGCAACTCGTGCTCATTTACAAGAATAAAGATAGTATGTATTTATTTTAAACATACAATGACTCGAAGAATTCTTTTATTAAAATGTATATAATTTTTATATTTATTTCAAACACCGCATAACACGAATTCGTTTTATAAAAATAAATATAGTATATATATTTATTTTCAATATCGTACAAAACGAATCCTTTTATAAATAAATATAGCTATATATTTATTCCGACACAAACAGGTCGAGATCTTCTAAAATAAATATAACTTTTCATATTTATACGCCTAAACGACATATACGTATATTTTGGCAAACATATACAAGATGTAATATATATAATACAAGTTTATTATATATTTATTCCTATACGCACAAACAACTTCTCGGGCGATAAAGTTTAACTTAATCATTAAGTTAACAACGTACCGTCAATTCGTTCGATTAACGACTCGGTAAAGCTCGGTAACACGTAGATTAGTTACCGCTTCAATTAGCAACTTATTAGATATTCCATGTTAGGAATTTTGTAGAATGCACGCTAGCAAGTCAAGTCTTGGAAACGACATCACAAAGTCGTATATAGCTAGCTTTGCACAAGACAATCCAGGTGAGTTCATAACCCCACTTTTTACGGTTTTACATTTTTATTAATGTTTTCGGGGTGGAAAGACATGCACGTTTTGCAAGAACATACAAAGTTTTTGTAACACCCCGGCCGAAGGCGGAAAAGCCAAAGGTGTCACGAAACTTGATAGAATGCATTTGAGCACATGGAGTTTAAATTAAGTTGAAATATGATTAAGGTTCAATTAAATAGATTGCATTCAAATCCAAAAGAAATTCTTGTACATAAATAAAAATACAACATAACAGTTACACTTGATTTCGGATTTAGTCTAAGGCATAAGTCTTGAATCAATCTTATGTAAAATATTCTTGCAAATCATGTCATCAAACATTGTCACCTGAAACATATGTTAGGAGTAAAAGGATCAACAAACGGTTGAGTGAATTCATAGGTTTTGTTTCTGCAAAAATTGTCAATGTGATATAGATATAGTTTCAACAAAAAGTGGTTGTCGATATGTCTTTATAGCAAAAGAGTAATACATGTATTTACTTAGTGGTACATTCAAACCATTCAGACGTACTCGGTAATATCACCTCACTTCTTAGTTCTCACATTAGTTATCAATGCCACAACAATAGTTATCAATATCACAACAATAGTTTGAGAAGTGAAATGGGGCGTCAATCCTATAGCGCTATAATACAACCGATGGGCAAGTACATGTTAATGAACGTAAACTTCTTAAAGTAAACAACAAAGTATTAAGCAAATGCAAAAACAATCGGGGAAACCATGTATAGCAAATAGTTTGTATCACATTGTAACATATGTATCATCCCAAAAGTAATGTAAAAAGGGACTATGAACTCACCTTGATTTCGGTTAATTCCAAACAAATATGCAAAGTATGAGAGTTCTTGGGAATAAGATTCCACGTCACTCTAATTGATTGAACATGCAATAATATGGAATATGTATCAACAATAATGTTTAATTGGAATTCCTAAATCTATAGGATTTGGTAGTGTTTTGTTTAAATGGGACTTGTGTGGTTTGGATAACCTAATAGAGAACTCGGAAAAATGAATATGAGGTAACGGAAATTTATTTATGAAAAATGTTAATTTAACATAAATATTGAATTTGCAAAAATATGTAATTGGTTTAATATAAACACCTGTAATAATAAATCAAATATAATTAATTAGTATATTAACATAATTAAATAAAATGATTATTGGTAAAATATTGTACAAGTGATATAATTAATTTATAAATTTATAATTGAATTTAGAAGTACAAAAGTATATAATTATTTGATAAATAATAAGCATTTTGTTTATGATAATTATATGATTAATTATCAAAATAATTAATTTAAATCAGAATAATTTAAAAATAACATTTTTGATTATTAACTTGTAATATTACTGATTTACAGTAATTATTAGAGTCTTTGAATATTTTTATATAAATAATTTGGAATAAAAGGTTAAAATAATAATAATGGTTTATATGGTTTTAGTTATTAAAATAATATGTAAGTAACAAATCAGTTTCAGAAATTTTATAAACCCAGAAAATTATGTGTTTTGTTATAAAATATTTTCGGGCAGAGTTTGTATAATTATATAAATAAAACTGTTAAGTTTTAATTAAATAACTTAACTGATTTAATTATGTAAAATAAACTGTAAATAATAAAACAGTGACAAAATTTATATAAACTCAGAATAATGTATGTAATATCATAAAAATAATTTTAGATAAAAATTATATAGTTATTTAATTTAAATATGTTAAATCAAACTATATTTTTATAGTGTAAATACTGATTTATTTATAAAAATAACAGAATTACATGAAATATTAGTAATAAAATTATTTCTGTAATGTACAACATATAAAATAAGTATCATAAAATTTTCAGATTTTATTTCTGAAAATCGGATTTAATATGAATTTTAAAGTATAAATCTGTTTTAAAAATATAAAAATTGGTTTTATAAATATTTTTGCAAGTTTTATATTGTTAGTAAATGTATCAGCATGTAAAATACTTATGTTAAAAATTTTAGACTTTAACTGATTAATCTCGATTTAATATAAATTTTTGAATAAAACAGTTTAAATAAAAAGAAAACAAGGTACTATTCATTGTCTTCCTCCCCAAACTAGTCAACGAAAGTCAACAGGTCCAGTTCTCGATCAATGCAGGTTTATATTCGAATTAAATCTAGGAAAACATTAAATGAGCATAAACTAACCGATTAAACGAATAAAAACGTTCCGGTTACGTCTGGAACGACGTAGCGACTAACTCCGGCGAGCTCCGGTTCCGGCAACTATTGCAGGTTCGGTTTCCGGCACTTTTCGATGTGTTTGTGTAATTTGAAAGGTGTAGGATGTTCGTATGAAGTTAATGAGCTTATATAGCCCTTCAATTTGATCTTAGATTCGACAATTTGTAGTGGATTTGAAAAAAAACAAATTCAATTATAACCGAAAGGCACTAGGATGTGTCGATTGAATGCGAAAACAGGTTGGCAAAGTTGTTGGGAATTATTGGTGATGTTATCAGATCAATTAAACAATGTATAGTGGGATTTGGTGAGTTATTTGTTCAAAAACAGCGACATGTGGTTTCTGTATATGAAATTAGATTTGTTATTAACTAATATATATATACTATACAAATCAGAGATAAGTCGGATGTGGCATGCCCGGCCGAGTGGTTGTGATGTTGTTTGTTATCGTTGAGGTCTCGAGTTCGATCCTAGTTGTGGCCGGTTCGATAGGGTTTAAACCCTTTTTATGTTTTTCTTTTTAAATTAAAATTTTATACTTTGGTCCCTGAGGTTTAGTATAGTCACTAACAGACCCCTTAATAGTTAACTGAACTGGTTAACTAAGTTAGTGTTTACAATACAAATCCTTTATAAAATATTAACCCGGTTAGGTTAAATGGTTAAATGAGTTCCGGAAATGACAGAAACAGCCCTTGGACTTATAGTTTAAGGAAATGACAATTTAATCCTTGTACTCTTGTATCAGAATTTAAACTTTTATGTTATTTATAAAATAAGTTTTAAAAAATTACACTTTATACCCTAAACTTTTTAAAAGTTTAAAAAGTCTATATTTTTATTTGTAAAACAAGTTTCAAATATGTCATAATAGGTCCCTGTAACTAATGTAACCTTGTTTTTAAGCACGAAACTCAATTATTAATACAATTACTCCCGTGTTTGGGCCGGTAAAGTATGTAAGAGCATAAAACAAGTATGAATCAAACAAATTGCATTTCAAAATGCGATGTGTGTATCAAACAAGTACATGTTTGAAAACCAAGGTTGTTACAGTCTCCCCTACTTTAGAAAATTTCGTCCCGAAATTTATTCGAAAGAGACCGTAAAATGTAATTGCAACGTAAACAAATGTGTGTACAAACAAGCAAGTAATGAATAATTCATTTCTCAGAAACGGAATGAATATGGTCTTGATTCTTGTTAGGCAATGTTTTACACGCAGACATGGGGTATAATTGCAAACAACATGTATTAGATAACAATAATATGGTCCCGGGTAACATAAAATCTTCAAGTGACTCTGGCAAAGTTTCAAGTATAACATAATAAGAACACTTATATATAGGAAGTACCTGCGGCGTATCCACCATGTTCTTATTGCATTATACTTGTCTCGTTACCCGATCACCCTAAATTTTATGCCACCATACTTAACAAGATTTGCTATGATTCTCATGCGTTGAACCCCGTAATTAAGTGTGCACCCATAATTACGCGTTTCATCGTATGGTCGACATAGCTCTTCTAGTTAAGTACGTAAGGGAAAATTTGTATAAACGAAATGAGGGGAAATGAACATAAGTGTGAATTCGTAATGCATGATTGTAACTGGATCAAATGGTTTTATTCACAACACACTTTGAAAATATTAATATATCATTTCTAGAATAAATGCACTAAACACGAAGTTCATAGGCTCATCATGATACAAATATAATACAATGGTATAACAACGAAACAGTATACGAGAAGAAAGTGACCCACTTCTTCTGGTGGAAGGTTAAGAATTAGATATAACAATACTCCAAGCATCACACCAGCGATCACCAGAACCAAGCTACTCGGATGCATTTTTGAAGAGAACGAAAAGAAAGAGGGTTTTGTTGTGAAAAAAAATGAGATTGTCGATTGGTTATTTATAGAGGTGGAATATAACCATTTTACAACAGCCATGTAACCGTTGTATGTGACCGTTATACAGTGGTCGTATATATACTCACGGGTTGTAACTCCTAAGCCTTGAGGGTTTCGATCCGTAACCCATGCTAATTTGGGAGTGTAAGCGTAGATGAAAACGTAAAGTATAAGTGTAATTAGTAACGCTTATGGGTATAATGACGTGGATGTGAGTATGAGATTAAGCGAGGAAACAAATAAAATTAAGATATTGTTTAAATCAGACGAGCATCAACATAATATAACATCTCCTGGATTAGAACGTATTTCACATTAGCAAAGATAGCATCATTTGTTTGATGGTATAGTATGCTGTAGACAATTTACAATTGAAATAAGTCATGTAATGGATCAATTTCAGGCTCAAAACTATCAGGTAGTGGAGGTAGTGGATCCAGTTGCATACGAGCAACTAGCATACTTTCCAACCATTGATTTCTTTCTGTCAACCATTGTACTTGCCGTAGCAAATCTTGGTTCTGCTCGTTTAGCCTAGCCATTTCAACTACCATTTGATCTGGATGTAGATCCATTTGAGGCACCGTACTTGGGCCTGCTATATTAGTTGTTGGCAGTTGTTCTACTTCGTCCAACAGTGACTGGAAAGAATGTGACAGTAATGGTGCTTGCAAAAAGGGTTCTGATGCTAACTGTTCTTGTGTCATCATGTTTTCATCAAACCAAGTTCCTTGCATTGTTGAACTCTCCTCGAAAAATGACGGTGGGAAACTTGGTAAGACGTTCGGTGTTAAAGGTTGGGATAGGTTAGGTGTAATAGGTTCTTGTATGTATGGCAGCGGTGGCTGCATATCAAATTGATAAGAAGATGATGGTGGAAATTGAAAAAATGATTGTTGTAAATTTTGTGGGAAGGTATTCTCTAAGGTAACTGAAGTTCCCTTCGATTAGGATGGTTGAGTTAGTGTGTCAATATGAACAGGGATTAGCCTCATGGTGTGAGGATTTACAATCCCAGGTGCCTTTGGTGGAGATAATCCCTGGATAACCTGATCACTTAAGACACCTAATGATTGTGCTAGTTTTGTGACGTAAGACCCTCCCATGAGACTTTTCAAAGGTTGTGATTTTTGACTAGAAAAATATTCAGCAAGCCCGTGGGCAATATTATAAGGAACTTGCTCAAACATACTACGCAGATAGAAAAGTTCGATTTTTTTTAACCCTTTGTGGATTATGCTTGCGCCCCGTGATAGTGTTGGCTAACACACGGTGCATATATTGATAACAAGGGTTTGTGAAGCTCGTAGCACTATTGTGGCCACACCATGCTTTTGATGAATGGCATTGCCAATAACTTACCATATCAGCGGAGGAATAAGAGGTTGATGCCTCCGTAAAAATGGGTTGTTTAGCTTCTTCATTTGTATATATGCCTAGACGAACTGCGAATTCTGTCAATGACATAGTATGATGTTGTCCACAAAGTTGGAAATGAATGGATTCGTCGGTAAGGTTTCTATTATATTTATAATAGAAAGTGGACGAGAACTCATACACCAGTTCATCGTATGATGGTTCTAGGATGTCGAAGAAACGACGCCAGGGCGTATTAGGTAGTAGTGATCTCGCCAGTAAACCACTGGGATCAATCATTCCCATATGTTGCCAATCAATACCACTAATATTAAGAACTTCATGATGCTTGAGTTTTTGATACCTCTCTTGATAGTGTAATTTAGTAAACTGAAGGAAAGGATGAATGTTTGCGGCATTTGAAGATTCAGCATACGCTGCTAGGAGATTTGCCATTTGAATATGGGGTTTTGTTGAACTAAGAAAGGTTTGGGTATGTGTTGAGTTATATCAGAAGTTTGTAGTTCTTGTGTAGATTAGCTCGTGTAGTGAGGTTCTTATATAGATAAGGAGATTCCGGATTACACCATGTGATCGGTTAGAGCTTCCCTGCTACGTCCTACAGCTAGTTTGAAAATTTGAATCTGACAGGTATGGTCTCGAGAAAATTTTGACTTTGAAAAAGAGGGAATCGTATCGTAATAATTTGATAATAGTACAACGTAGGTTGATTAGGGCTTGGATTGTTCTGAAACGGAGAAAAGAAAAAAATATTCTTTTGAATTAGGGTAACATGCCTTGAGCCGATAGGCATACAGTACTCTCATCGGTAGTTCCCAGGTAGGCAAACGTGTGTCTCGTCATGAAGGCATTTTCTGGAAGAAAGATTATAGTGATTTCATAATGGGGTAATGTAGTTTCATAAAATCAATGAGGATCAAAGAAAACACGTAACAAGATGGATATCATTTATTCCACGAATAAATGACATCAATGACAAGTCAAAGTAGTTGGGTTCTTATAACTTGGTGAAGTCATGCTTTAGCCTATAAGTGGATACTCATCCCAAGAATTCCCAGGTAAGCACAACTGGTCCTTCGAGTTAGGATATATACGAAGTGCTTGCCTAGACAGAAAACTCAGAATACAGGCATCCACTCTTCCAGATTGCACGAGTTCGTTATTAGAGCCCAAGACTTTGATGAGAACTAAAAATCAGAAGAGGTTTTGAAAATAATCACCTAAGGATAGGTGATGTGTATTTGTAAAATCTAAAGATAAGATCTGTGGTGACGAGGCATTGGTTACAAAAGATAGGAATAGAGATGAAGATAAGGCAAAGATAACGGAAGAGTTACTAATGGAAAGTGTCCTAGGTAAGTTATAGTCTAGGTCAAAAGAAATTTCTAATAACCTAAATCCCTATAACCATGGCTCTGATACCAATCTGTAACACCCCGGCCGAAGGCGGAAAAGCCAAAGGTGTCACGAAACTTGATAGAATGCATTTGAGCACATGGAGTTTAAATTAAGTTGAAATATGATTAAGGTTCAATTAAATAGATTGCATTCAAATCCAAAAGAAATTCTTGTACATAAATAAAAATACAACATAACAGTTACACTTGATTTCGGATTTAGTCTAAGGCATAAGTCTTGAATCAATCTTATGTAAAATATTCTTGCAAATCATGTCATCAAACATTGTCACCTGAAACATATGTTAGGAGTAAAAGGATCAACAAACGGTTGAGTGAATTCATAGGTTTTGTTTCTGCAAAAATTGTCAATGTGATATAGATATAGTTTCAACAAAAAGTGGTTGTCGATATGTCTTTATAGCAAAAGAGTAATACATGTATTTACTTAGTGGTACATTCAAACCATTCAGACGTACTCGGTAATATCACCTCACTTCTTAGTTCTCACATTAGTTATCAATGCCACAACAATAGTTATCAATATCACAACAATAGTTTGAGAAGTGAAATGGGGCGTCAATCCTATAGCGCTATAATACAACCGATGGGCAAGTACATGTTAATGAACGTAAACTTCTTAAAGTAAACAACAAAGTATTAAGCAAATGCAAAAACAATCGGGGAAACCATGTATAGCAAATAGTTTGTATCACATTGTAACATATGTATCATCCCAAAAGTAATGTAAAAAGGGACTATGAACTCACCTTGATTTCGGTTAATTCCAAACAAATATGCAAAGTATGAGAGTTCTTGGGAATAAGATTCCACGTCACTCTAATTGATTGAACATGCAACAATATGGAATATGTATCAACAATAATGTTTAATTGGAATTCCTAAATCTATAGGATTTGGTAGTGTTTTGTTTAAATGGGACTTGTGTGGTTTGGATAACCTAATAGAGAACTCGGAAAAATGAATATGAGGTAACGGAAATTTATTTATGAAAAATGTTAATTTAACATAAATATTGAATTTGCAAAAATATGTAATTGGTTTAATATAAACACCTGTAATAATAAATCAAATATAATTAATTAGTATATTAACATAATTAAATAAAATGATTATTGGTAAAATATTGTACAAGTGATATAATTAATTTATAAATTTATAATTGAATTTAGAAGTACAAAAGTATATAATTATTTGATAAATAATAAGCATTTTGTTTATGATAATTATATGATTAATTATCAAAATAATTAATTTAAATCAGAATAATTTAAAAATAACATTTTTGATTATTAACTTGTAATATTACTGATTTACAGTAATTATTAGAGTCTTTGAATATTTTTATATAAATAATTTGGAATAAAAGGTTAAAATAATAATAATGGTTTATATGGTTTTAGTTATTAAAATAATATGTAAGTAACAAATCAGTTTCAGAAATTTTATAAACCCAGAAAATTATGTGTTTTGTTATAAAATATTTTCGGGCAGAGTTTGTATAATTATATAAATAAAACTGTTAAGTTTTAATTAAATAACTTAACTGATTTAATTATGTAAAATAAACTGTAAATAATAAAACAGTGACAAAATTTATATAAACTCAGAATAATGTATGTAATATCATAAAAATAATTTTAGATAAAAATTATATAGTTATTTAATTTAAATATGTTAAATCAAACTATATTTTTATAGTGTAAATACTGATTTATTTATAAAAATAACAGAATTACATGAAATATTAGTAATAAAATTATTTCTGTAATGTACAACATATAAAATAAGTATCATAAAATTTTCAGATTTTATTTCTGAAAATCGGATTTAATATGAATTTTAAAGTATAAATCTGTTTTAAAAATATAAAAATTGGTTTTATAAATATTTTTGCAAGTTTTATATTGTTAGTAAATGTATCAGCATGTAAAATACTTATGTTAAAAATTTTAGACTTTAACTGATTAATCTCGATTTAATATAAATTTTTGAATAAAACAGTTTAAATAAAAAGAAAACAAGGTACTATTCATTGTCTTCCTCCCCAAACTAGTCAACGAAAGTCAACAGGTCCAGTTCTCGATCAATGCAGGTTTATATTCGAATTAAATCTAGGAAAACATTAAATGAGCATAAACTAACCGATTAAACGAATAAAAACGTTCCGGTTACGTCTGGAACGACGTAGCGACTAACTCCGGCGAGCTCCGGTTCCGGCAACTATTGCAGGTTCGGTTTCCGGCACTTTTCGATGTGTTTGTGTAATTTGAAAGGTGTAGGATGTTCGTATGAAGTTAATGAGCTTATATAGCCCTTCAATTTGATCTTAGATTCGACAATTTGTAGTGGATTTGAAAAAAAACAAATTCAATTATAACCGAAAGGCACTAGGATGTGTCGATTGAATGCGAAAACAGGTTGGCAAAGTTGTTGGGAATTATTGGTGATGTTATCAGATCAATTAAACAATGTATAGTGGGATTTGGTGAGTTATTTGTTCAAAAACAGCGACATGTGGTTTCTGTATATGAAATTAGATTTGTTATTAACTAATATATATATACTATACAAATCAGAGATAAGTCGGATGTGGCATGCCCGGCCGAGTGGTTGTGATGTTGTTTGTTATCGTTGAGGTCTCGAGTTCGATCCTAGTTGTGGCCGGTTCGATAGGGTTTAAACCCTTTTTATGTTTTTCTTTTTAAATTAAAATTTTATACTTTGGTCCCTGAGGTTTAGTATAGTCACTAACAGACCCCTTAATAGTTAACTGAACTGGTTAACTAAGTTAGTGTTTACAATACAAATCCTTTATAAAATATTAACCCGGTTAGGTTAAATGGTTAAATGAGTTCCGGAAATGACAGAAACAGCCCTTGGACTTATAGTTTAAGGAAATGACAATTTAATCCTTGTACTCTTGTATCAGAATTTAAACTTTTATGTTATTTATAAAATAAGTTTTAAAAAATTACACTTTATACCCTAAACTTTTTAAAAGTTTAAAAAGTCTATATTTTTATTTGTAAAACAAGTTTCAAATATGTCATAATAGGTCCCTGTAACTAATGTAACCTTGTTTTTAAGCACGAAACTCAATTATTAATACAATTACTCCCGTGTTTGGGCCGGTAAAGTATGTAAGAGCATAAAACAAGTATGAATCAAACAAATTGCATTTCAAAATGCGATGTGTGTATCAAACAAGTACATGTTTGAAAACCAAGGTTGTTACAGTTTTGAACGAACAAAAACTCATATTTCTAAATTATGTTACGAATGAGATTATACTAGAGGTTCAGCCTTAGAGGCTGGGGAGGTTCAGCCTTAGAGGCTGGGGTAAAATACATGTTACAAATATTACAATGTTTACAAATGGTATAAAATACAAGAAGCACTCTTGGTGAGAACGAGTACCAAGTATGTTACAGACACTTACAGACGCTTTTATACATGGTATGGTTAGCTTAAGGAGGGTTTTACTACTAGACTAGATCATGTGAAGGGTGGGCACAACACTTGAGGCCATTAATCCTTATTATAGGACCGAGGGACACAAGAGTGATAGATCTATTTGGGTGTAGCAAGCCCACACCCGTGAGGCCGGGGCGGCCCATAGAGGTGACTGTGTCTTCCAGCTGGAAGCCCGGTACAAATTTGCTAGGTTTGAGTTTCCCTGCACCTTTTCACACATATCAATGGCCTTGCAAACCATTGGTGATCTCTTTATTTCCTTATTTGCTACATACCAGGGATTTTATACTTACAAGAAATACTTGTTCATACAAATTAAATACCATGTTTTATACAAAATTCAAAGCATAGGGTTATGCGGGTACGGAGTCAAAGTCAGGGTGGGCATTGACGGTTATACGGACATTACAAATTCAAGAGTTTACAATACATGGTTTTACGAACATAATGCGTTACAAACACAAAGTTTCCATATAACTTGACAAGAAAATGATTTCTAAATTCGTTTTCTCAATATTACTTCGCAAACCGGTTATTCAAAAGATTTATTTCAAATCTTTCGTAAGCAAACTATGAACTCGCTCAACTTTTTGTTGATTTTTCTTGCATGTTCTTTCTCAGGTTACTTTTCAGACACTATGGCACGGTTGGAATAGGAGAACCATGTGGAGTCGAGTACTTAGCGGGCGTTAACTTTCTAAAAGACTTAACTTTTTGCTTCCGCTGTGCAATGAAGATACCAGTCCAGTCACGCCAGCTCTGATTATTTCGGGGTGTGACACTTTGGATCTCATTTAAATCTAAGTACGACCTTACATCCACAAACTGACAGCCACAGCGAACGGCCAATCCAAACACTCAAAGATATGCTTCGTGCGTGTGTTATGGATTTAGGCGGCAATTGGGATACTCATTTACCTTTGGTTGAGTTTTCCTACAATAACAGCTACCATACAAGTATACAAGTTGTACGGTTTGAAGCTCTTTATGGTCGAAAATGTCGCTCTCGGCTATGTTGGGCGGAAACTGGCGATGAACAGTTAATTGGTCCGGAATTATTCCAAGAGACTACGGATAAAAATTTTCAGATCAGAGACCGTATCAAGGCGGCTCGCGATCGATAAAAGGGCTACGCAGACAAGAGACAGAAACCATTATCTTTCGAGGTCGGAGACAAAGTCTTGTTGAAAGTCTCGCCTTGGAAGGGTGTAGCGAAGTTCGGTAAACGTGGAAAGCTTAACCCACGTTACATTAGATCATTTGAAATTTTAGAGAAGATTGGCACTATGGCCTACAAGCTGAAATTACTAGACGAACTTAGCAGTATACACGACACGTTTTATGTATCGAAACTTAAAAAGAGTCCAACACAAGAGTATACTTGGGAACGTGAAAATTAAATCAAAGCCAAATACTCTCACCTATTCGAGAAGTCTCCTGCAAAGGATGACTCAGCTTGAATTTCGGGACGAAATTCTCAATAACAGGGGGAGAATGTGACAACTGCCACTTTCTGGTAATTTTCTTACATTTAAATCAATCATTCAAGTTACACAATTATCAGTATTGAATGTCCGAACTGCATGATTACATGACATACACTTAGAATACTCATGGAATACTTATTTTTGATGCACATGATTCATTTTTATTGATTACATTTGAAACAGTATCAACAATGCATCAAAACAACTAGAAAAGCACTTAGCGAACTAGTGTGCTGACAAAAAACGCAGGATCCGCAGAAACCATCTAAATGATATCTTTAGGACTCAGACGAATGTCTAACATCAAATATACATTAAACCCTAGCTAGGAATGCAAGGGTTTGGTCTAATACTTTCCCGATGTTCAATAACACTAAAAACTGCCGAAAAGCACTAAAAGCGACAATTTCAACACTTTTCCGCAGAAATTCTGCAGAATTCAGCAATTTAATATTTTTGCAACATGTAAAAGTAGTGTTTAACATAGAATTCATATGAGGATACCTTCGGGAAACATCCGAACCATAACCACATCAATTCACACAACTTACATAAGCTTAGCGTTCGAATAACGATTAACGGAAACAACGCCGAACGATATCGGATCTCTTTTTTAGTGACCATCTAATATTATTTGGATCATGTTGGTCTAGTATGATCACCTAAACACCTTTAAACATCTTGAAAAATTGTAAACCTTAAACACTTAAACATACTAATATTTTTACCACATTTTATCAAGTTTAAAACCCTTAACACTTTGAAACAAATACAAGACCCTTCCCCCCATGTTATGAACGTTTTTAAGGGGTCCCACACCCTTAATTTTGTGTTAAAATATCTAGATATTTTGATTATTGCAAGTGGATGAAATTGGTGGATGATTATAACACTTAATCTCACAAATTACTAGCATTTTACTACCACTTTTCACCTTACTTTACACGCACATAAGAATACTCTTAGTCATCATCTTTTCACCAAGAACACCAATCATTTCTTTGATGATCAACATGGAGTTTAATGGAGCATAAGATGATCTAAAGCATTTACAAGTTAAAGGAAGCTTTTTCATCCATTCAAGAGTCTTATACCATCAAGATCATCATCTTCTTTTGTTCTTTATCATCCTATAAATCATCCCTAGCCACAAGTGCTAGAAGTGAGCTTCTAAATCTCTTAGTTCTATACTTATTTATGTATATGATGATTTAAGAACATGATATAACTAAAAGAATCATACATAATAATATGAAAATACAAAGAAGCAAAATAATAATCATGATATATATGTTTGTTTATGTGGTGATTTGAGACTTATTACTTGCATATTTGATCTTGTCATGATGATTAGCATATGAATAAATTGTTAGATGATGTTTAAATACATGATTTAACAAGTATACATGTTTATGTTAAAAGGGTTTTTGTTAAACATAAAGTTTATATGGATGATCATAATCTATGGTGTTGTTAAAGTATTTAGTGTTTTTCATTAAAAACAATACTTCTACAAGATTATGAAAACAAACATACAAGATGGGATTTTTGTAAAAGTGGTTAAAACTAGAATTAAAGCATGAATTTGAACTAGTTAACATATGTTATGATCATACCAAAAATCCTACATGATTTTGAGATCATCTTAATGAGGTTATGTTATAAATCTCATGTGTTGTTCTTTAAGAATGTTATGAGTAAATCGATTGGTGAATTCGAAAAGAAATTGATATGTTTATTTAAACATGGTAAAGTGCATATTACAAAGGTTATATGGCCGATTTTTATTAAAAATCATATGTTAACAAAACCATTATTTTTGGCTAAATCTTTACAAGACTAAAAAGATTTTAAAGAATGGTTTTTATAAAAACAAAGTTAGATAAATATATATTTTTGAGAAAATATATATTTGGTCACTTTAACAACTTATGTGCAATATGATACTTGGTGTATTAGTTATACATATCAAAACTAGGAACTTGAATTCAATGTAACAAATAAACATAAGATACATTACAATCAAAGTCTTACAAGACTACATAGAAATATGTCTTAAAAACAAGTTACGGACAATCCGAATGATCGGACACAAATTATGGTCAAAACGGACGACAGATGAAGCTATAACATAACGCCAATCCGAGAAGTTACTACGACGCTTAGGCGATCATTCGACGTGAATACATATAAATCACCGACAACAATATCCGGATGTTTTGAAACTTATAAAAACTATTATGTTTTTATTAACTAAAACTTGGTGATTTTTATATAAATTACAAGATTTTACTAAATGGGCTTATATTCACAAAATGGACTCATTTTTATTAAATGGGCTTATATCTTTACAAATGGGCTTGTTTTATACAAATGGGCTTATTTTAAACAAATGGGCTTATATTATATAAATGGGCTTATCTTCCTAAATTGGCTTAACATAAATACATGGGTTAAGCCCAATATCAAAACTAATGGGCTAAGCCCAATATCAAACATATGGGCTAAGGCCCAATAACATCAAAGGCCCAATACTATTTAGGCCCAACACTATTAAGGCCCAACACTATTTAGGCCCAATAACATTTGGGCCCAATAACATAAATTCTTGGGCTAGGCCCAATAACATTAAGACATGGGCTCCGCCCAATGACATGAAAACATGGGCTCGGCCCAATGACATAATTGGTAAAAATACAAGTATACAATTGATTCATACAAGACACGAAATCAAGAGGACTAGATCCGATGATACAACTTACAAGATACAAGATTACATATATATATATATATATATACAGTTGGTGAAATATATATAGCAGTTTAACAATTCGTACATCTAATACAAAGTTCAACGAATAACAAAGACCTGTACATGAGTCATTACAAAGACCGAAGTGTCTAACAAATCTAGAACCTTTGTAGGTCGTGATACAATTCAGGACAACTGCAAGTGAGGTTACAATTACATACAGTTTACGGAATGCAATTCTGTGAGTTCACGTCCCCTTTTTATCTTAAATGCTTTTCAAGCTTTACAACTATCGGGGGAAATACATGTACAATAGTATGATAAGTCAAGGAATGAAGCACCTTAGATCATGTGCGAAATTAGGGCCATAACTAAAGCACCATTAATCCAGTTTGGACCAAGGAACAAGGGGTTAGATCTAATGGGTTTTGGCGAGCCCCACTCCTGGCCATTCATTTGCCTAGGAGTGCGTTTGTTGCCCTATGACATGGTGTCGATACAATTAAAATCGTCTAGGGTTGGATTGCTTCCTATTTCGTCACACATATTAATGTCCTTGCAAAACATTAATGATCACGATTTCATTGACGCTTTTCATACTACATTTGATACAAATATAAATACATCTCACATTTTGCAGATACATCTTATATCCAGTTTGGATACAATTACAATTGAGACAAATACATCTTACATACTGTTTTGATACATATACATCTTATACAACTAAACTACATGAACTCGCTCAACTTTTGTTGATGTTTTCAAACTTACATGTATTTCAGGGAATTAGTGGACCAATGCAAAGATTTCAGTTCAATGAAAACAAGTATCAATACTCCATGCCAACTATTGAAGGGTTTGCCTGTTATATACCGCCTCTTTGCGGTGATATAGTGGTCAAAGCCTTGACATTTTTAGACTTGCATTTGATGTATGAAACAATGACAACTTATTTTCATTTGATGATTTGTAAACAATGTACTTAACTTATGTTGCGATCTTTTGAACAATTATGAAAATGGCATTGGAGCATGTTTTATTCATTTAGTATGTTTACTTATATCGTTATGCAATGAGAACTGAACAGATCACACCTCGCGCTTTCGCTATGAGCGGGTGCGACAGTTTGGTATCAGAGCTTCGATTGTAGTGAACCAGGATTTTTTCTCGAGTCTAGTCTACAATCACTATGGAACCTCTCACGAAAACAATTTATACAAGAACGAGAAGTTTTCATTGCATAAACATTTTTCATGTCACACCCCGACCACGTAGAACATACAAAACGTGGCGGAAATGTCGGGGAGTGTTGTAACAGAATTAATTGTTTCAAATCCATGGCAATTGAAGTTTCGTTTTATTAATTAAAAGTGTTACAATGTCTTAACAAACAAAGAAATACAACATAATTAACTAGTCTTGCATCTTTTATTGTCACTAAAGCCCAAGTCTGCCTATGTGTATCTTGATCATCTTATGCAACAGCTCCTGAAAAACACATGTGAAAATAGGTACGTCAGCATAAAAATGCCTATGAGATACATAGGTTTTGTGAAAATAGGTTTCATGACTTATGTTTTGTGAAAATGTTTAGTCATGAACCTTGTAATTTGCTTTGTCTTGTAAATCATTTGAAAAACAATGAGTTCAGATGATATGTATAAATAAGTGAATAATGTATGGTTAAATGAATAACCATGTAAACTGAGTTTGTATAAGATAAGTTGCTTGTAAAACAATGTATTGTGAAAAGTATGTTATTTGTATAAAATGTTATATGTATCAAACTGAAATGATTCAAATAACGCTGCGATATATGTAATACCATACAAACACTTATATATAGGAAGTACCAGCGGCGTATCCACCATGCTTGTATCATATTACACACGCATCGTTACTTAATCACTTAATCAAACCAAACCATCAAGATGTAAAATGTTCATGTCTAATGTAAATCATGTAATATGTATCCAAAATGTAATCATGTGATGAATAACAAATTTACTAAGTATGCAACAATAGACATACGTAGCATGTGACCTGTACTAAGTATGCAACAATAGACATACGTAGCATGTAACCTGTACTAAGTATGCAACAATAGACATACGTAGCATGAAATGTAATGTAAAATGATGTACTAAGTAATGCACACAATGGGCACACCTAACATGAAATGTAATGAAATCATGTACTATAATGTACTAACGAACATAGCATGTATATGATGTGAAAACAGGAAAGCTTGAAAGTAACAAGTAGGCACATGTGTTTCACCCCAAAACAGTTTGGAAAACAGTAAAAGATGGGTCTATGTACTCACTTGAGATTGCTCAGAAGTCCTTGAGTAACAACCAAACAATGCTAGAGATCGCGGATATCAAACGGCACCTAATATAGGTAACTATATTAATAAACCAGACCTAAATCGGAGGATTTAGATAGAATGAGGGTTTGTAAACCAAACGAGTATAGAGACTCGTGTCATATGGTTTAACAAAGCCTACATACTAAATGAAACCTAACATAACTGCTTACGACCCATTACGACCCGTTTAGATAGCTTATGCTACTTTAACGCGTCGTTCGCGTGAAACGCGTTCGGACCGTCTAACTAGTCCTATGACAAGTGTTATATGCCTAAACATGTTACATAATCAGTTATGTGACAAAAGTTTAGGTTACATATGCTTAATTACCAATTATACATGAAAAGGGTATTCTGGTAATTTACCTAAGGCATATAAACTACCTATCATACAACTACTTAAACGATGTGACCATAAGGTATAACCTCGGAAGGTTATTCCCTATATACTATGGTCACCTAATGTATTTGGTCGGATCCTAATGATCGACCAAACTGGGTCGGGTTCGAGGTATAAGCGATTTATTAGATCGCTTACCCTACGACCCTAGACAACGTGGTAATCAGTAGGCATAGTCCCAAGGGACTATAACCAACGTGATTACACTCACGTTGCGAAGTTCAAACGAACTTCGCATTGACCATAACTGGTCAATGTAGAAAGTCAAACAAAGTTTGACTTTCAGACTCGAAAGACTCGAAAAGCAATAAAAGAACGAAAGAATACTTACGAAGGGTCCCCGAATGCTAATTTCGATTCAAAAATCTCAGGTATGAAACAATAGTTTCAACTTAGAGTTTCTCAAATCAAAATTCTAGTGATTTAAGCAATGGGGGGTATGGGGTATTTATAGTTTTCGGTCCACCGTTAAGATCTTTTCATGGAAAACGTGCCTTAATCATGTGCGTACACTTGTTGGAAACTCATGGTAGCTAAGAATGATCCTTATCATCTGACTAGGCAAGCATGAGTATGTGGTTGTGGTTAAAACAGCTGCAAACAGGCTGTTAGAAACACTGCATCTGGTCTGTCCCAGGCTAGCGCACCGTTACTTAATAAGTGTAGCGGTGCGCTAGGCTTAAGTTTGGCAGATTTCCACTTTTGGTCCCTATCATGCATTCAGCCCATTTTCGACACGTTTAAGGCCCGTTAACCCCATTTCAAAGCTCTAAAATGAAGTTAAAGTATAGGGAACTTAAAATGTTCTAAAAAATATCTCGGATGTCGGTTCATTTAGCCATACGGTTGCGATGTTCGGTTAATTACGACGGAATGCGCATAAGCGCGAAAAACGATCCAAATGACGCGACGAATGGATTTTTCTTATGCCGAACACTAAAATAAAATATTTTAGTGCTTACATAAATTTTTGGATGTCCAGATGTATTCAGAACGTAAGTTATGCGCGAAAATGCAAACTTGTGCACTTTTTGACGCTTTTAGTCCCTGAATGACACAAAAGTTTATTTTAGCATACCGAACACCTCAAAACCTATTTCTAAGCTATGTAAAGGATATTTATGGTATGTTTAACTTATGGTCATGTTCCGGAATGTCTGTTACAGTTTAAATTGGCATACTTTCGTAGTTTGTCAACTTTAGTCCCTGTAAGCGATTTAACTTTGATTTCACCACACCAAACCTTCCAAAACTTATATCTAAGTTATGTAAAGGTTATTTAAGGTATGTTAAGCCTATTTCACTATTCCGGAGTGTTCGTTGCATTAAACTGGTTATATCTACACATCAGAGCGCGTATAACCCTCCAGAAAGCGATTTAAAGCTTGAAATCGAACAAGAAATGATATGTGCAAACGATACACATATTTTTACAAATCCCAAGTATGAAATACAATATTTCATTGGTTTGGAATTTTTTTGATGGTCGCAGTGACACAGGTGCCACAGTCTCCCCTACTTTAGGAAATTTCGTCCCGAAATTTAATTTTAGGAGAAACTTGTGGGGACGACGGTGATGTTTTCGCTTTGAATGAACCCCTTGAACCCTAAGTAGAACTCTGGGCCATGTTAGGATTCTTAGCGAAAATGTCAACCCTCAAAGTGAAGTCATTGTAGTAACAAAACATGGAGTTTTGAACTACGGACAGAAGAACGTTTCTTATGAAGACTCATCATAGGAAATTGTGTGTGTGATTGAGATCAGAATTGGGTAGTGTGAGAATAAATGACATTGGTCAAAGTCCAAGACTTCTCCCGTATCATTACTCTTGCCACTGTTGGTCTTAACACATGACAAAACTTCTTGTGGTTCCTATGCACTGAATTCCATAATTATGTAGGCCTCCATAATTACGTAGTTCCTTGCACAGTCCGCACAGTTCATTTCATGATGCGTATGGGGAAAAATCAAACGAATAATCCTGTGGTGAATTAACTTGACTGCAATAGAGTCTCTTTAACTAGGTCACCAAAGGATTAGATTAACGAACAATCTCTTGATTTAGACCACCCGAGGGCCTATTTAACTACATAAATACATGATATATTTAACTAGATTGTCGAACCAATCTATTTAACTTAGATCGACGTAGGATCTCTTTAACTAAACTACCCACGGGGAAAAATTTAACTACAGCGACGTAGGATGTATTTAACTAGATTGTCGGACCAATCTATTTAACTTAGATCGACGTAGGATCTCTTTAACTAAACTACCTACGGGGAAAATTTAACTACATCGACGTAGGATGTATTTAACTAGATTGTCGGACCAATCTATTTAACTTAGATCGACGTAGGATCTCTTTAACTAAACTACCTACGGGGAAAATTTAACTACATCGACGTAGGATGTATTTAACTAGATTGTCGGACCAATCTATTTAACTTAGATCGACGTAGGATCTCTTTAACTAAACTACCTTCGGGGAAAATTTAACTACATCGACGTAGGATGTATTTAACTTTATCAACACATGTTGTCCTTAAACTTTGGAATAGTACTTTATAATCCAAGGGATTTAACTACAACGTAGAAGTCCATTAAGGATTTAAGATAGTACCTTTTTGAATATCCTACTACGAATCCTTCATGTTAAAATAAGAAAGATTCTATGAGGATTTGGATAGCGAATATCCAGAGTATACAAAAACACAAAATGCTTAAAAGGAAAGACAAGATGCATAAACACATAGTCACATAGCCACAAAATTGTTTATCTAGATCTTTAATTTGTAAGTTTTGTTTTGTTAATTATGTACATGCATTTAAGGCACACTAGGAATCCATTTCATGGATTTCATTCGGCACTTTAAACATTAACAAGAATCTAACTATGAAGATAGAAAGATCTTCCTAAAAATTTCGATTTCGTTTTCAAGAAAACGAAATATTCGAATTAAGGTACAATAAGTTTTGAATATACGGAAATACCCTTAGGTATCCTATTAAGAATTTATAATGGTACTTTGGGTATTCGTACAGAGTTGTAACTTGCTCCTTGTACTTCGGTTTCCTTGGAAGAAACGGGTACTTTGGATTTCCGTGGAAAACGCAAGAGATAATAAAATGAAAGAAATTACGGGGTAGTCTGTTCTTCAAAGAATACGGTTCCTTGATTGTCGATATTGTAGGGAATGCGTTGTTTATACATGCCATCATATTTGTACATTGCAATGCAAAATAAAAAGATTTATTTATAAACAACAACAACAACTGTTTCATGGACCTTGACAACAAAAGAAAATAATACATAAGGCTTGATTATTTCCAAACAACATTGTCTTCTAGTTGGTCCGATGCTCATCCCTGCGCTGGATTAGCATTAGCAATCATTGGGCAATTTCTTCGGAAATGGCTCATCTCGCCGCAGTTGAAGCAAGGACCTCGTGGAAGACGAGCTTGAGCAGGATTTACTTGAGGTTGGTTTGGACCAGCTTGGTTCGGGGTAAAACGACAAGCATTTGCCAGGTGACCGAGTCGCCCACATGATGCACACAAACGACACTGTAGGTGAGCTAAGTGGTGTGCATTACATTTGTCGCATATCGGTGCAGTACCGGCATAAGGTTTCCTTGCAGGAGGTTGAGTTGGTTGGTTGCGGGTGTTTTGGTTGGGTTGAGCAGCAATCGCAAAATTCTGCGAAGCCTTACGTTTCTTAGAAGGTTTGGGTTTGCTTTCCTTGGTTTCCTCTTGAACATTAGCTTCTGGTTTCTTGTCGCCTTTCCGAAAAAGCTTTTTCTTTCTGATGTGGGATTCAGTTAGAGTAGCTGACAATTCAATGGCTTGTCTGACAGTAGTAGGGTTGCTGCCAGTAACAATATCCTGAACTAGGTCAGGAAGACCATCAGTATATTTCTCGATCTCCTTATCCACAGGAGTAACCATAGCAGGACACAACAGGCTCAATTCTTCAAAACGGTCAGTATAGGCTCGATGTTCCCCACTGTCTTGCTTCAAATCATCAAATTCTCTCTCCAAAGCTCGCAGTTCATGACGAGGACAGAACTCCCTCATCATAAGAGCTCTAAGCTCGGCCCAAGTCTGTGCTAGTGCAACTTCAGCACCCCTGTCACACCCCCAAAATCCACCCGCGGAGTACCACCGCTTGGAGGCGTGACATGACCAGGATCAAGCCACCAATCATATCAAACATAGTATTTAAGTGTAAAAGTAGGAAAAGGTAATTCATCTTGACATGACTGATGTTCATAACCAAACATTGTTTAAGTAGCGGAAGCATAATAATGAAAACCCAAAATAAGTTATAAGTTCAAATATCGTCTACGATCCGTATCCCACAACGACCTGCTCCTTCCTGTGCAAGCTCCATATGTACCTAAGGTCCTGCAAGGCATGTAACAGAGAATCAACAACTAGTTGAGCGAGTTCACAGTAAATAAGTTCGTAATTGTAAGTTTGTTTCGTAACATGTGGCGCTACTAGGCCGATCGTATGTTCTATTAGTGGGGGCTTCCCATGTTGCATATACACTAGACTATTTGTAACCATAAGTGTTCTTCACAACCAAGAACAGTAGTACGTACATAGTTTACGTAGGCTTTACGTAAGTGTCCTTCACAACCGAGGACAGTATTGAGTATAAGTTCACGTAGGTTTTACGTGAGTATCCTTCACAACCGAGGATAGTATTGAGTATAAGTTCACGTAGGTTTTACGTGAGTATCCTTCACAACCGAGGATAGTATTGAGTATAAGTTCACGTAGGTTTTACGTGAGTATCCTTCACAACCGAGGATAGTATTGAGTATAAGTTCACGTAGGTTTTACGTGAGTATCCTTCACAACCGAGGATAGTATTGAGTATAAGTTCACGTAGGTTTTACGTGAGTATCCTTCACAACCGAGGATAGCGAGTAGCATATGTATGCGTAGGTTTTACGTATGTGTCCTTCACAACCGAGGACAATGGTATGGTAGTCTAGTATCAGTGTATGTACGAATCTATTCAACCTTATTCCTTCCATCCCATTCCCCAAACCCTGGGAATCCCATGCCTTAGTAAGGGTGTGAACTCACCTTGTTTTGCTCGGTATGCTAAGTGTATGCTCACAAGTAATCAATCGCGTCCTAAAGTATGCACGTATGTGAAATCAGTTTGTGACCAAATTATGCACGTATAAACATGTAGCACGTAATCACAATCATATACAAGATGGCTACACTTAACAGCAGTTAAATATTCCAGTTAGCATTTAACAGAATTAACTCAAGTTACTGCACAGATCAGCTATTCGGCGAAACACGCATGTTGGCGAAACACAGATAGTGACGAATCACAATATTGGCGAAACACATTCTGTTTCGTCGAGGTGTCCCCTGGCGAAACAGAACTTCTGATTCGTCGACTACTCTTGGCGAAACACATTCTGTTTCGCCGAGAGTTCTGTTTCGTCGAACAGTTCAGTTTCGCAGACATCAGTTACAGCAGATGCGAAAAACACATAAACCCTAACAGCCGTAAAACAGCAATTCCTCAATCATACAGAAATCATTCAACGCAGAATCATCGTAACATCATCATAACATAAGCATCACAGTTCTTAACGTCTAGCACGAACCCTAGGTTATGTGTACAACATATAGATTAACATACAACATCATATCATCGATTCCTATCAAGATACTAATGTGTATTCAGAATCAGGCCATATAAACAACATTCAGAACCGAGTATCATCAACATACCCTCCTATAATCCAGAAATCAAGCATAAACACAATATGTATAAAGAAATCAAGGGACAAAGAAGCCGATTAGACGAGCACGCACTAACCGAGATATCCGGGATGAACAAGGGAGGATTCGAGAGAGAAAGATGATGGTTGAGGATGGTTATCGCCTTCACAGAGTGGAGAGTTCTAGGGTTTCTATTTGTTAAAAGTGTGAAACAGGGAGTCGGTTCACGTTAATATGAACGAATTACCGTTCTGGGCCCTTAATGGGCTTGGCGAAACTGGGCTTGGCGAAACAGACTTCTGTTTCGTCGGGATGCTTATGACGAAACAGTCTGTTTCGTCGGGTCCTGTCTGCTTCGTCGAGTCCTGTCTGTTTCGTCGAGTCCTGTCTGTTTCGTCGAGTCCTTTTATGTGTTAACAGTTTAAGTTTTCAACAGGTGTTTCATGTTATACAGCCAAACACAAAATCATGCAACCACAATGCGTTCATTATAAAATAACGTATACAGTTACAAGTCAAACAACTACACAGTCAAGGTCAACGTGCACTAAATGCGAAAAAAAAAGAAAGTCGGAAACTCGAGTTGTCACATTATCCCCAACTTGAAAGAAATTTCGTCCCGAAATTTAGCATGCGGTTACTGAGGAAGCTAGGTAAGTTATCGTTTACTGGTTTTCCTGGGGCGTCACATCATCCCCCCGTTGAGTTGGGATTTCATCCCGAACTTCTGTAGTAGCTTCAGCCTCAGTAGTAGTTGCATTGTTTTCGAACAACTGGGGATAGTTGAGTTCCATTTGGTCTTCGCGTTCCCAGGTGAACTCTGGGCCGCGACGGGAGTTCCAACGAACTCGTACAAGAGGTATTCTAGTGTTCTTGAGGACCTTAACATCCCGGTCCGTGATTTCAACTGGTTCTTCGACGAAATGCAACCATTCGTCGATAGTGAGCTCCTTCAAAGGAACTACGTGGGTCTCATCTGACAGAAACTTCTTCAGATTCGACACGTGAAAGACGTTGTGAACTGCACTGAGTTCAGCTGGTAAGTTCAGTCTGTAGGCCACTTTGCCTATTTTCTCAATAACTTCGAAAGGTCCGACATAACGCGGATTGAGCTTGCCTCGTTTGCCAAAACGAACCACACCCTTCCAGGGCGAAACTTTGAGTAGCGCTCGATCCCCAACCTGGAATTCGAGTAGTTTCCTGTCTTTATCAGCGTATACTTTCTGACGGTCACGAGCTGCCGCCATGCGTTGTCGTATTTGAGCAATCTTTTCAGTAGTATCAACTACCATTTCTGGACCTGTGATTTGACTTTCCCCCACCTCTGCCCAACAGAGAGGTGACCGGCACCTACGCCCGTACAATGCCTCGAATGGTGCAGCTTTAATGCTGGTGTGGTAGTTGTTGTTATACGAAAATTCCACGAGTGGCAGATGTTTCTCCCAACCATTGCCAAAGTCAATTACGCACGCCCGAAGCATGTCTTCTAGAGTTTGAATAGTGCGCTCAGACTGCCCATCTGTCTGAGGGTGATAAGCTGTGCTCATGTCTAAACGAGAGCCAAAAGATTTGTGCATTGCTTGCCACAGTTCTGAAGTAAAACGTGCGTCACGATCTAGGTAGGCCAGTAACAAAATCCATGGAAATTTGCTCCCATTTCCATTGTGGTATCTCAGGTTGTTGGAGTGGTCCTGACGGTTTCTGATATTCTGCCTTGACTCTCGCACAAGTCAAGCATTTGCTAACGTATGTGGCTATGTGGGCCTTCATGCTAGGCCACCAATATGTAGTTCTGAGGTCGTGGTACATCTTATCCGAACCAGGATGTACTGAGTAGCGAGACTTATGAGCTTCATCCATTACAATCTCGCGTAGGTTGCCGTACAGTGGGACCCAAATGCGTCCTGTGACGTAGTAAGCACCATCTTCCTTCTGTTCTAAGCGTTGCCTTGAGCCGCATAGGGCTTCAGCCCTGACGTTGTCTGGTTTCAATGCTTCTATCTCTGATCCCGTCATCTTCATGTTAAAGAACTCCACTTCCAACTTGTGGATGGCATCATAACTACTGTATTTACGTTTGATCAGTTCCTTAAAATCATTCCATGGGGTGGCATTAGCAGCCGCCAGCCCCAGTATCGTAACTTGCGCGCTCCACCAAGTTTGCGCAGTACCTTCGAGAATATCAGTGGCATATTTCACCTTACGAGCCTCAGGTCATTCGCACATTTGAAGGCCGATTCGAGTGTCGCTGAAAGTAGTAGGACGACAGTCCATAAAAATCGTGTATGTGCACACAGGTGGCTGAGCGTGTTGACTTGTCGTGTGCGTAAGAGTAATCAAAATTAAGCACAAGTGTTGAGTTACGAGAGTAGGATCTAAGGATCCTAGAGTAAGTGGTGATGGCAGGTTACACCTCCTGCCTGGGCAGCTGCGAGTGCTGCAGTAACTTGTTCAGTGATCGAAGCCGCCAACTGGGCTTGAGTTAGGTTAACGCGTCCACACATGATCTTGACATCAAGGAGAACATGTGGGTGAGAGGTTCGCGAATAGTGCGAAGAGAGTGAGCACACTGTATTCTCAAGCAATAACTTATAGTAGGTTCTGAAATCTGAGCATACCACGAGCAAAGTTCTATGTAATTCTAGCAAGTAGGTAAAGTAACATGAATAGTAGTACCTATGATGTTGAGCCTTGCACGTGGAGCGAAGCGTCGTTGTGGATCGTTGAGAGCACAGTTCTGGTTATAGTCTGGTTTTAACAAAATCGTTTTTCCTTTATTAAAACCGAGTTCTCTATAACCAATGGCTCTGATACCAATCTGTCACACCCCCAAAATCCACCCGCGGAGTACCACCGCTTGGAGGCGTGACATGACCAGGATCAAGCCACCAATCATATCAAACATAGTATTTAAGTGTAAAAGTAGGAAAAGGTAATTCATCTTGACATGACTGATGTTCATAACCAAACATTGTTTAAGTAGCGGAAGCATAATAATGAAAACCCAAAATAAGTTATAAGTTCAAATATCGTCTACGATCCGTATCCCACAACGACCTGCTCCTTCCTGTGCAAGCTCCATATGTACCTAAGGTCCTGCAAGGCATGTAACAGAGAATCAACAACTAGTTGAGCGAGTTCACAGTAAATAAGTTCGTAATTGTAAGTTTGTTTCGTAACATGTGGCGCTACTAGGCCGATCGTATGTTCTATTAGTGGGGGCTTCCCATGTTGCATATACACTAGACTATTTGTAACCATAAGTGTTCTTCACAACCGAGAACAGTAGTACGTACATAGTTTACGTAGGCTTTACGTAAGTGTCCTTCACAACCGAGGACAGTATTGAGTATAAGTTCACGTAGGTTTTACGTGAGTATCCTTCACAACCGAGGATAGTATTGAGTATAAGTTCACGTAGGTTTTACGTGAGTATCCTTCACAACCGAGGATAGTATTGAGTATAAGTTCACGTAGGTTTTACGTGAGTATCCTTCACAACCGAGGATAGTATTGAGTATAAGTTCACGTAGGTTTTACGTGAGTATCCTTCACAACCGAGGATAGTATTGAGTATAAGTTCACGTAGGTTTTACGTGAGTATCCTTCACAACCGAGGATAGCGAGTAGCATATGTATGCGTAGGTTTTACGTATGTGTCCTTCACAACCGAGGACAATGGTATGGTAGTCTAGTATCAGTGTATGTACGAATCTATTCAACCTTATTCCTTCCATCCCATTCCCCAAACCCTGGGAATCCCATGCCTTAGTAAGGGTGTGAACTCACCTTGTTTTGCTCGGTATGCTAAGTGTATGCTCACAAGTAATCAATCGCGTCCTAAAGTATGCACGTATGTGAAATCAGTTTGTGACCAAAATATGCACGTATAAACATGTAGCACGTAATCACAATCATATACAAGATGGCTACACTTAACAGCAGTTAAATATTCCAGTTAGCATTTAACAGAATTAACTCAAGTTACTGCACAGATCAGCTATTCGGCGAAACACGCATGTTGGCGAAACACAGATAGTGACGAATCACAATATTGGCGAAACACATTCTGTTTCGTCGAGGTGTCCCCTGGCGAAACAGAACTTCTGATTCGTCGACTACTCTTGGCGAAACACATTCTGTTTCGCCGAGAGTTCTGTTTCGTCGAAACAGTTCAGTTTCGCAGACATCAGTTACAGCAGATGCGAAAAACACATAAACCCTAACAGCCGTAAAACAGCAATTCCTCAATCATACAGAAATCATTCAACGCAGAATCATCGTAACATCATCATAACATAAGCATCACAGTTCTTAACGTCTAGCACGAACCCTAGGTTATGTGTACAACATATAGATTAACATACAACATCATATCATCGATTCCTATCAAGATACTAATGTGTATTCAGAATCAGGCCATATAAACAACATTCAGAACCGAGTATCATCAACATACCCTCCTATAATCCAGAAATCAAGCATAAACACAATATGTATAAAGAAATCAAGGGACAAAGAAGCCGATTAGACGAGCACGCACTAACCGAGATATCCGGGATGAACAAGGGAGGATTCGAGAGAGAAAGATGATGGTTGAGGATGGTTATCGCCTTCACAGAGTGGAGAGTTCTAGGGTTTCTATTTGTTAAAAGTGTGAAACAGGGAGTCGGTTCACGTTAATATGAACGAATTACCGTTCTGGGCCCTTAATGGGCTTGGCGAAACTGGGCTTGGCGAAACAGACTTCTGTTTCGTCGGGATGCTTATGACGAAACAGTCTGTTTCGTCGGGTCCTGTCTGCTTCGTCGAGTCCTGTCTGTTTCGTCGAGTCCTGTCTGTTTCGTCGAGTCCTTTTATGTGTTAACAGTTTAAGTTTTCAACAGGTGTTTCATGTTATACAGCCAAACACAAAATCATGCAACCACAATGCGTTCATTATAAAATAACGTATACAGTTACAAGTCAAACAACTACACAGTCAAGGTCAACGTGCACTAAATGCGAAAAAAAAAAGAAAGTCGGAAACTCGAGTTGTCACAACCCCGGTCTCTCATAATCCCGTTCCACCACGTAAGAGCCCTCTTCTGAAACACACTCGAAGAAAACTCGACCTTGCGATTTTCAGGACACTGAACGTGACGGAACGTATTCTCAATGCTCTCGAACCATTGAAGAAGCCCAGTCGCTCCCTCAGAACCACTAAACTTGAGCGGTTTAGCCGAGTTGAAACTCTTGAAGTTGCATGGAGCATTGTTGTTGTTGATGGCTTGCATCATTTGAGCATAAAGATTTGGGAAGGCAGCAGCCATTTGCTGCGCGATGATTTCCGCCAGTTCGGCATTCGCCATCTGATTGTCGCGTCGAGGAGGCATTCTAAAAGAGGAAACATGAAAGGAAACGAGTGAGAGAATTTAGACGGAAAGAATGAGATGAAACAAATCTGATGAAAGCAAGGATAGTGGTCATTTGTTCGTTACTACAAAGCAACAAACGACCTCGGTGATTAATCAAAGTAAATAGGTCAAAAATAATGTATCGCGAAGACATGCTCGCCTATAAGTGAACACTCATCCCAAGAATTCCCAGGTAAGCACAACTGGTCTCGCGTCTGATGAGATGTATACGAAGTGCTTGCCTAGACAGAAAACCCAGAATACAGGCATTCACCCTTCCAGTTTGCACGTGTTCACATTATTTAAAACCCAAAACCTTGATGAGATTTTGAAAATTCAAAGGGGTTCAAAACCATATAACAGAGGGTTCAAAACCTTACAATAGAGGGTTCAAAACCTTGTAATCAATCATCCTAGAACAGACGATTAGTTTTCAAAGCGGTTTTGAAATTTATGTTCTTGTTGTGGTAGTCGCCTAAGGATAGGTGACGGTATTGTGTTATGACTAAACGCAAGTAAACTCGCGTTAGGGTCCTAAGAAGGTTATAGACTAGGTCAAAGCATTACTAATAACCTAATTCCCTATAACCATTGGCTCTGATACCATCTTTTCTGTCACACCCCGACCACGTAGAACATACAAAACGTGGCGGAAATGTCGGGGAGTGTTGTAACAGAATTAATTGTTTCAAATCCATGGCAATTGAAGTTTCGTTTTATTAATTAAAAGTGTTACAATGTCTTAACAAACAAAGAAATACAACATAATTAACTAGTCTTGCATCTTTTATTGTCACTAAAGCCCAAGTCTGCCTATGTGTATCTTGATCATCTTATGCAACAGCTCCTGAAAAACACATGTGAAAATAGGTACGTCAGCATAAAAATGCCTGTGAGATACATAGGTTTTGTGAAAATAGGTTTCATGACTTATGTTTTGTGAAAATGTTTAGTCATGAACCTTGTAATTTGCTTTGTCTTGTAAATCATTTGAAAAACAACGAGTTCAGATGATATGTATAAATAAGTGAATAATGTATGGTTAAATGAATAACCATGTAAACTGAGTTTGTATAAGATAAGTTGCTTGTAAAACAATGTATTGTGAAAAGTATGTTATTTGTATAAAATGTTATATGTATCAAACTGAAATGATTCAAATAACGCTGCGATATATGTAATACCATACAAACACTTATATATAGGAAGTACCAGCGGCGTATCCACCATGCTTGTATCATATTACACACGCATCGCTACTTAATCACTTAATCAAACCAAACCATCAAGATGTAAAATGTTCATGTCTAATGTAAATCATGTAATATGTATCCAAAATGTAATCATGTGATGAATAACAAATGTACTAAGTATGCAACAATAGACATACGTAGCATGTGACCTGTACTAAGTATGCAACAATAGACATACGTAGCATGTGACCTGTACTAAGTATGCAACAATAGACATACGTAGCATGTGACCTGTACTAAGTATGCAACAATAGACATACGTAGCATGAAATGTAATGTAAAACGATGTACTAAGTAATGCACACAATGGGCACACCTAACATGAAATGTAATGAAATCATGTACTATAATGTACTAACGAACATAGCATGTATATGATGTGAAAACAGGAAAGCTTGAAAGTAACAAGTAGGCACATGTGTTTCACCCCAAAACAGTTTGGAAAACAGTAAAATAGGGGTCTATGTACTCACTTGAGATTGCTCAGAAGTCCTTGAGTAACAACCAAACAATGCTAGAGATCGCGGATATCAAACGTCACCTAATATAGGTAACTATATTAATAAACCGGACCTAAATCGGAGGATTTAGATAAAATGAGGGTTTGTAAACCAAACGAGTATAGAGACTCGTGTCATATGGTTTAACAAAGCCTACATACTAAATGAAACTTAACATAACTGCTTACGACCCATTACGACCCGTTTAGATAGCTTATGCTACTTTAACGCGTCGTTCGCGTGAAACGCGTTCGGACCGTCTAACTAGTCCTATGACAAGTGTTATATGCCTAAACATGTTACATAATCAGTTATGTGACAAAAGTTTAGGTTACATATGCTTAATTACCAATTATACATGAAAAGGGTATTCTGGTAATTTACCTAAGGCATATAAACTACCTATCATACAACTACTTAAACGATGTGACCATAAGGTATAACCTCGGAAGGTTATTCCCTATATACTATGGTCACCTAATGTATTTGGTCAGATCCTAATGATCGACCAAACTGGGTCGGGTTCGAGGTATAAGCGATTTATTAGATTGCTTACCCTACGACCCTAGACAACGTGGTAATCAGTAGGCATAGTCCCAAGGGACTATAACCAACGTGATTACACTCACGTTGCGAAGTTCAAACGAACTTCGCATTGACCATAACTGGTCAATGTAGGAAGTCAAACAAAGTTTTACTTTCAGACTCGAAAGACTCGAAAAGCAATAAAAGAACGAAAGAATACTTACGAAGGGTCCCCGAATGCTAATTTCGATTTAAAAATCTCAGGTATGAAACAATAGTTTCAACTTAGAGTTTCTCAAATCAAAATTCTAGTGATTTAAGCAATGGGGGGTATGGGGTATTTATAGTTTTCGGTCCACCGTTAAGATCGTTTCATGGAAAACGTGCCTTAATCATGTGCGTACACTTGTTGGAAACTCATGGTAGCTAAGAATGATCCTTATCATCTGACTAGGCAAGCATGAGTATGTGGTTGTGGTTAAAACAGCTGCAAACAGGCTGTTAGAAACACTGCATCTGGTCTGTCCCAGGCTAGCGCACCGTTACTTAATAAGTGTAGCGGTGCGCTAGGCTTAAGTTTGGCAGATTTACACTTTTGGTCCCTGTCATGCATTCAGCCCATTTTCGACACGTTTAAGGCCCGTTAACCCCATTTCAAAGCTCTAAAATGAAGTTAAAGTATAGGGAACTTAAAATGTGCTCAAAAATATCTCGGATGTCGGTTCGTTTAGCCGTACGGTTGCGATGTTCGGTTAATTACGACGGAATGCGCATAAGCGCGAAAAACGATCCAAATGACGCGACGAATGGATTTTTCTTATGCCGAACACTAAAATAAAATATTTTAGTGCTTACATAAATTTTTGGATGTCCAGATGTATTCAGAACGTAAGTTATGCGCGAAAATGCAAACTTGTGCACTTTTTGACGCTTTTAGTCCCTGAATGACACAAAAGTTTATTTTAGCATACCGAATGCCTCAAAACCTATTTCTAAGCTATGTAAAGGATATTTATGGTATGTTTAACTTATGGTCATGTTCCGGAATGTCTGTTACAGTTTAAATTGGCATACTTTCGTAGTTTGTCAACTTTAGTCCCTGTAAGCGATTTAACTTTGATTTCACCACACCAAACCTTCCAAAACTTATATCTAAGTTATGTAAAGGTTATTTAAGGTATGTTAAGCCTATTTCACTATTCCGGAGTGTTCGTTGCATTAAACTGGTTATATCTACACATCAGAGCGCGTATAACCCTCCAGAAAGCGATTTAAAGCTTGAAATCGAACAAGAAATGATATGTGCAAACGATACACATATTTTTACAAATCCCAAGTATGAAATACAATATTTCATTGGTTTGGAATTTGTTTGATGGTCGCAGTGACACAGGTGTCACATTTCAAGGTCCACTACCAACAAAAATTAATTTCATAAAAATCAAGCAAGGACATTTCCATGGGTGAAGTCTATGAGAGATAGACACATTACATTAACAGACTATGTACCTACAACACATTACATTATCAGTGCTTATACAAGATAGACATATTACATTATCAGTTTACACATCGTAAATAGTTTACAAGTTCAGCATATATAAATTCAACTTATACAAGATAGAAATCCTTGTTAGATAGGATTTCATGTAACTATATATATATATATATATATATATATATATGATTTATTTATATAAGTGTTGTACAAAATAATTTGCCAAGAACAAAATACCTTCGACTTCAAACTCTATAACTATTCTTAACCCGCACGATAAAAATATCGACCACACGTCTACTGCGTTGCTTTTGGCGAACATGATTCCTAAGTGAAATCTTAAACTTTATTTGGTAAAATATGGTTGCTTTCTCGCGAATGCTGAGATGCCCGACCATGATAGTGACGACGAGGCGGAGGTGGTAACCTTGGACAACAACTCCATTAGTGAGATGAGGTCCCTGCAACTCATACTAATCAAGATTGATACACTCATGTCCAGACAAGGAAAATGAAGTACTCATCTTGAAGGTGCCCCTTCAGTTGTTATTGTTACAGATTCTTTCCATTTCTATTTCATCTAACGTCGTGCCGTTCTGCGAGTAACAACAACGGACGTTGACACGTGAACTATCACGAAGGTCCCTCCTATGTTGAAGGTATATTGACAATAGTATTCCTTCTCTGATTGATCGTCTGCTCTGAAAGAGAGAATGCTAGGGTGACCGTGCAAAGCAATTTATTATTACAGGGGCCAACGTCATAACAACTTGTAGTGCATGGAAATTCTGGTGGACTCTACGGGCTAAGCTAATGATCACTATTCATTCAAAATTCTTAAGTTATTACTTGAGATTCAATTCTTCCTATCTAGTAGAACACGAACTGGGGCGGTTAGTATAACACCCTACAATACAATACAGTACAATACAATACAATACAATACAATACAATACAATACAATACAATACAATACAATACAATACAATACAATACAATACAATACAATACAATACAATACAATACAATACAATACAATACAATACAATACAATACAATACAATACAATACAATACAATACAATACAATACAATACAATACAATACAATACAATACAATACAATACAATACAATACAATACAATACAATACAATACAATACAATACAATACAATACAGGAAGACGACACGTATTTGTTCACACTTAACATTCGATCTACATCACGATTCAGTTGAGACTAGTCATCTAAACAAACAAAATTTGTTAGCCACTCATGAAGTATTTTCCTCAACATTCTAAAATTTTTGTACATGGGCTATTTCCATGGTGTCTATGACACTTTACCCTACTTTACCTTACTTTACCTTATCATATTTATTGGAAATAGATACAATAAATTCCGCGCTTGACATTTGTCTTTTCCCAAGGGATGGTATGGCATGAGCCATGCTGCAACTCCCTCATTGTATTCTATTCAACATCTTTAGAGATTCTAATGATCTTGTTAGAACTCGTGAAGCTCGAGCACTATCACCATACTCGTCACATGGGCAAGTACGACAAAGAAATTTCTTTACTTGGGACGACCGAGGTCCATATTGTGACGACCCGTAATTCCAAGGTGTGTCCTTAATCCCGAATCACTATCTGTTACGTTTGGGTTGCATTGTAGCTATGTATACTTGTACGTTTAACTTGTTGAACTTGGTTAAGGTAAATGTTAGGAAGTATTATTCATTTCAATTAAACGGTTGTTACACTTGGGCCGCTACACGCTACCTTTGCTTATCACACTACACAGTGCCTCTTTTGTTCATATTAGACCGCACCCTTATTTAATTGGGGCTGTCCAAACCTCTGAAGCCCAATAAGAACCCAACCGAAATATATACACCCATGTTTATAGATTGTGTGCGGGTCCCTCATTCCACTCACACACACAAATGCAAACCCTAGTAATAACCCTCTCTCTCCCTGGTTGACGGCAACACATCTTTCTCATCACCCTCGTTTAATATCCGGTATGTATATTATTAATGTGATTGTATTAGTTTATGTGATTACTGGTTAAGTTGCATAAGTATGAGAATATTGAAACATGGAATGGGTACTAGTTATAAACTGAATTGATGAGGGAGTGGGGGCCGAACATCAGTGGATGAATAACAATTAGCATGATTAGTTTTCTTTGATAGACATAATTTGGTGTTAGTAATTTTGTGAGTATAGTTGAATAAATCCTTGTGATTATGTGATCCTAATGAACTGGGTAATAGATCTAGGCTTGTTGTAAGTAAAATCGATGATATGCTTGCTGAATCCGATGTTAATTTACGATGATTGTATGTGAATAATACTTGATTGACTGTTATGATTCTGTCTGATTGGTATGAACCGAAGAGTTATGCGATGATGATGATGATGAATAACCACAACGCGGTCTTGTTATCTCGTATTTTGCATTGATGTTAGTTGTTAAACTCTTAGGGTTTCTGGGTGTGCATGATGAACTGGAATTGTGATGAAACATATGGCCTCGACGAAACTTGTGGTCCGATGAAACCTATATGTTTCGCCATGCTTCAGTCCGACGAAACCTGTATGTTTCGCACTTTCACCTCCACGACGAAAACTTGAGGATTTGTTTCTGTAATGCCTGAAATGTAAACTTGTTATATATATGGGTGTGTGTGCGCATGATTCTAGAGTAGCTGCGAGGTTCTAGATAGAATCGTGGATTGTGGGATGTGTAAAAGTATAAAGTTGGCTGATCTTAGTTGGCCCAATTGAATTTATATTAGTAGCAATATTGACAAAGTAATTTAAAGGCTCTCGGCCATAGTTTTAATATAATTTGAATCGGTCCAATTATATACCTATTAAGTGGAGTAGCCCATGTGCTAAAAAGAACATGCCTCGTGAAGCTTGATCAAGTGGCTGCTTGGTTCAATACTTGATAACAATAACAATTCCATGTGACAACTTAATAATCGACCCAATCATATATCTTTAGCGGTTAAATTATACTTGTGATTGTCAGAAGAGTTTATCAAGGTTGCATGTAAAGATCTACTATACACATTAATCCTTGTCGGCCATTGACTACGTATTCCTTGTGCATTTATTTGTTAAGTTAATTTTGTTGTTGAATGATTATTGCCTGCCTGTTAACGATGTTCATTATGATTGAGGAAACATGACTTGCTTGTGATGAATATCTCACTTAACTGTTAAGCACTATCATGAAACATGTATGTGACTAGTGAACTTATCTGTTATGTGTGTTATGAAAGATCGCTATCTGTTGGACGATAATCCTTGCTACGATTACACATTATGAACATACGTGAACAACGTGAACTGACTCCGTGTACATGAACATCATAGGCATTGACTGATTATGTATGAACAAGTAACTAATCCTACCGAGCAAACCAAGGTGAGTTCACTGCTCTTTTTCCAAGCATGCATCCCGGGGAGGGATATCTAGTAATTGTTCCGGGGAGGAACGTCAGGTTAATGGGATGTTTGTTATTACTTAGTTTCTATCATATAAGACCCCTTACATCTACCGATAGTTGCCGGGGAGGCAAGGAGGTTATTAGTTGATAGCGCTATTAGGATTGGCACCCTCACACCGTACCTGGGAGGACGGGCGTGAACTAATTACCTTGACCACTTGACCAATGCTTTGATAGAGGTATTGGGGTTAAGAAAATACATCTTGTAGCCATTTGCGGTAATCGAGTTAATAACAACATCAAATCAAATCTGTGAAACGTTTTAATCTGGTAACTGGTATCTAAACACGTTAACAAAACTTTGAACTCACCAGTGTCGTCTGACATACTTGTCTGCATGCTTGCAGGTCTATAGGCTTATATCTTTTGGAACTTGCTGTCTGGGAGGCTGGAGTGGTCATGGGTGGAGATACATGGAATCTCAATATAAGCTTAATGGTTTACGTACACATGGTTTACGAAACACTTAACAAATGAGTTATGCTTCCGCTGTATACAATGAATGATCTGTAACGTTTGTAACACTTTATGTTAATGAATGAGAGTTTTATTTAAATATATATTTATGAGTTCAATGTGATTGGTGGCTTGGATCCTGGTATGTCACACGTCTCGCGGGGGTTTCCGCATATGGTATTTTGGGGGTGTGACAGTTTGGTATCAGAGCCACTGGTTATAGTGAACTTGGTTTTAAAACGTTTTTATAAAACCAGACTATAACCGAACAAGTTTTGATTACGGCCATGACACTCAGCTCCAGACTGCAAGTTCGTCTCTCGTTTACTCATTGAACTGCATAACTAGTGAACACTTAAGTATGATATTGCATGTAACTGCACGCTTAGCACAACAATATGAAATCTTGTATTACTTGCATGTGTTATATGACTGGTAGGGTGGTATTTCCCTAAACATTTGTGGCTCACGTTTCGTGGTGCTCTTTGTTTGCTACTTAAGTTTGAGGAACCATTTGACACGAGTTAGGAGGAGCTGAGATGAGCATGAAAATCACAATATTATTGTGGGTGCACACATAATAATAATGTGGGGTGCATGTGAGTCCCAGTGAGGCTTAACAAGTGAAAAAGGGGTTATGTTCTGTTATTAGATCAATGTGAAACGTAAAATATTTAGGAGTCATAGTGGTGATTGTCTCCTACTCGAACGTAATCTTTTCATTTCCCTCTGAAACTTTTCGAATCCTGATGCTATCGAGTATTACCTGAACACCCCTTTGAACGCCTAGCGAACTGTTAAGAATGTTAGGTGCTTGTGCGAACATCTCTGTGTTGGATGTCGCAGCGTCGAATGATTGGTCTATACCTTTCTCACCCTTCTTCGTTTGCTGGAACTTAACGTATTGACGTCTTAGACCCTGAAGTGCGATCACTTCTGCAATGCTCTGGAAACATACCGTGTATTACTCAGTCAACTCGCATGAACGATGGACAAGAGGATGAGCGTAGTGCCTTACCAATCTCAGTATTAGAGCGACCCGGATTACTGGCAGCGAGCATCAGCAAATTGACTTCAATCGGATTCTTAACCCCAGTCAGGGACTCATGGGAGTCAACTCTTATGAATCAATCGGGGTATAAGCGATGACAACAGATTATAGTGTGGAATGTGTGACTACCAGCACACTGATTAGCGTTTTAGGACGTGGCACAGAATGTGAAAAGGTGGACCCGGTTGGTGAAAGGTCGTAGGGTTCCATTTCAAGAAACGACATTAGAGGCAATAGTCATGGCAACACCAAGGTACTTGTAATAGTAGCCTACATTATGGAAATGAAGGTGCCTACGGTATGGATTGGCCGTTGATAATTCAAGACGACAACAACCAAGGGAATGATGACAGTATTAGGAATCCGTGTGATCGTAACAACAACACCGGCAGTGGTGCTCGCGGAAGGACATTTAGGATTGACACGGGTGACGACAGGACAATAGCAACATGGTAGCTTGAATGGGTAGCAAATCGCTTCGTCTCAGATTTGTTTAACTCTGATGCTTCTCAAAACCGAATCTGTTGAGGAACCAGCCGATGGCAAGTCAATTGAAACCTCATACGTTTGATGGGATGCGAACTCGACCTTGTAGGATAAGTGTTCAGCATCGACTTTCCTCCTACTATCTTGATGGTTTTGATGCAGTAGTTGTGTAGATTGGTTAACTGGATATCGCATAGATATACCCTGTGGGGAGGAAATTTTGCATCACTTTATATTTTGAAGTGTCAGAGTGGTGTAAGGGTTAGCAACATATCAGCAAAGAAGGCACAGAAGTGTCTACGGAAGGATTACCCCGCTATGTTAGCACACGTACTGATGTTAAGACTTAGGAGGTGAGGATCGAGGATCCACCAATTGTTCGTGATTCCTCTTGGCATGCTACTCGAGGAACTTTCAAGTTTACTTCCACAACTATTAGGCAGAACCTCAGTTTGATCTCATGCCAGAGACAGCCTAAATTCTCATACTTCGTGCCATCTTGCACCAGGAGGGTTGCAAGAACTGTCTAATCAACTACATGAATTGTTGGGCAGAAGTTTTGTTGGACCTAATTTTCGCTTGGGGAGCCCAGTTATCGTTGGATACGTGTACTGATTTTCAAGAACTCATCAAGGCGACAGTTGAGAACCGTTTGCCTCGACCATGTACTGACAACCTGTCGACTAGTTGCAAGGGACGAGCCTTCATTCGAGGATTGATTTACGAGCGGACTATTATCAGATGGAAGTCCAAGGAGAGGATGTTTTAAAGCGGCTTATCTGACGCAAATCAGCCATACGACTTTGTATTCCATGACCCTTGGGGGTAATCAACACACCAGCAGCTTTATGGATCATGTGAACCAACCATGCTATTGGATGACGTTTTGAATCCTTTCTAGGAGAAAAGAACATCATGGACAAATTTGTTTCTTATTTGAGAGCTTCTAAGGGAGGAGCCACACCGCGCGAATTCTTGATAAATGTAACTTCTGGATTCGAGAGGTACCCTTTTTGGGTCATATAGTCAACGAACTGTGAATGCACGTGGATCCCGCTAAGACCCGTTTTGGTTGGAAACTGATCGACACCAAAGAGTCCTTCGAGGATACAGTAATTCCTTGGTCTCGCTTGATACTATCGCAGATTAATCACAGGATATTCGAAGGTCACGCAGCTTAAATCTCTTTAGAACAGCCGGGTGCTGTGTTCGTGAAAGACAGAGCAGGAGGACGTCTTTTCAGCTTTCGAATCCCAACTCTGCAATGCACTGAGCATCGTATTTACCCGAGGGTGCGGGTGATTAAGTGGTATATCATCATGGTTCGAGTCAGAGCCCCAGTTACACGTCGACGCAACACGAGAGGGTGATGACTTACGCAATGGAGTTACGAAGAGGAACTGCACGACACACAACCGGCGGTGGAAACCGTGGTCTTTGATTTTACTTGGAGGCATTATTTGGACGGTACCGAATGCATTACTTAGACCGATCACAAGGGCCTCCCGTGTACCCTTATTGCTAAAGATCTAAACATGTGATGACATCACTGGATGGAACTCTTGAGCGGCTACGACTTTAGAACCTAAACGTGTACGAGCCTGTAGCTCACTATCGACTCTAGCCTACCCGATCAGGTTCGCCTTGTGCTAACCGAAGCATTAAAGGAAGAGGAATTTCAAGCTGGGTCCATGCAGGGCATGAAAGAGCAACTTTTGGCAAGTTGGACGATATTCGCTACTTCATGGAACGCATATGTTTTCCCCATTATACTGCAACCGCAGGGAACTTGAGTGGAGAAAAGCGCACCTGTCTCGATGTTCTAGTCGTCTGGGTCTTGTTAGGGCATACTAGGATTTATAAATCCTGTACTGGCGACCGGGCATGAAGGTCAACGTAGCCGAGTGTGTGAACGATAGCTGATTTGTGTGATAGTCAAGGTGGAATATCAGAAACCTACTGCTGTGTGCCAACAACCAGAAACACCTGTATGGAAACGAGAACAGACTGCCGTGGATACTATCACTAGTTTACTTACAACTCGAAACGGAAACAATGTCACCTGGGTGAACATTGATTGTCTCACATTACCAGCACCATTTCTTGCAATCAAGGAAACTGACGAGTCGTCACGGCCTATGAATATTCCTCTGAGAGAAGCGGCTTTTAGGCACGAGGTGCCAACTCCTGTTACCTCTGATTTTGAACTACATCTGATTTATGACAAGCAATACACAACACCCTTGACTCACATTGAGACATGTGCATTGCTTATCACCGTTGGACAAATGGTCAGAATAAACGAACCGTCCTGACACTCGAAGACGTGCTGCAAGCATGTGTGAGATTGACCTAGTAACAGTGGAAGGGCACCTACCTCTAGTTGAATTTACTGCAACAACTACCATTCTAGTATTCAGATAGTTCCGTTTAGGGCATTGCATGGATGATAATATGAATCTTCTTGTTGGACTAAGGTGAGTGAAAACCTAATCACAGATCCAGGACTTGTACTCGAAACTCTTGAGAAGATTGCTTAGATCGGAAATTGTTCGATGGCAATGCATGACTGTTAGGAAAGTTGATAAGCTTAGGAAACACTGGGAGTTCGTTGTAAGCGGTTGTGTATCATGTTGGGAATCTTACCCTGGGAGGGTGTGGTACGCTTGGGAAGCGTGGCAAGCTTAAAATACATTACATAGAGTAACTCAGAATTCTGGAAAGAATCGGTCACATCACCGACAAACTCGAGTTACCCGAAGAATTGGGTAACGTACATGATATCATTTGTGTCTCGAATCTAAGACAGTGTTCGTCCAAGGAGACGCTTGTGATACCCTTAGAGTCTGAGGTTAATGACAAGTTGCAGTTGTTGAGGAACCCACTGAAATCATGGACCAGGACGTCAAGATTAGTTAGCATGGTCGAATTCCAATCATGAGGATTCGTTGGAACTTAAGACGTGGACCGGAGTTCACGTGGGAACGCGATGATCGGAGTAAACTCTTGTATCCTCAGTTGTTCAAACTGTTGTATCAACTTCTGATGTCATTGGCGAATTTCGGTACGAAATTCCCCTTCAAGTTGGGGATGATGTGGTACCCGTGGAAAATTCACAGTCATCCTGATCCTGATCTATCACCTCGTTGTTTTTGGGTTTACTTATCAAATTTCGGGATGAAATTTCTTTCAAGTTGGGGATGATGTCACGACCCGTAATTCCAAGGTGTGTCCTTAATCCCGAATCACTATCTGTTACGTTTGGGTTGCATTGTAGCTATGTATACTTGTACGTTTAACTTGTTGAACATGGTTAAGGTAAATGTTAGGAAGTATTATTCATTTCAATTAAACGGTTGTTACACTTGGGCCGCTACACGCTACCTTTGCTTATCACACTACACAATGCCTCTTTTGTTCATATTGGGCCGCACCCTTATTTAATTGGGGCTGTCCAAACCTCTGAAGCCCAGTAAGAACCCAGCCGAAATATATACACCCATGTTTATGGATTGCATGTGGGTCCCTCATTCCACTCACACACACAAATGCAAACCCTAGTAATAACCCTCTCTCTCCCTGGTTGACGGCAACACATCTTTCTCATCACCCTCGTTTAATATCCGGTATGTATATTATTAATGTGATTGTATTAGTTTATGTGATTATTGGTTAAGTTGCATAAGTATGAGAATATTGAAACATGGAATGGGTACTAGTTATAAACTGAATTGATGAGGGAGTGGGGGTCGAACATCAGTGGATGAATAACAATTAACATGATTAGTTTTCTTTGATAGACATATGTTGGTGCATGCGTCTGTTGACTTCGTCTTATATCGAGTCTTGTACTAAGAATGTTAGATCAGGGCACGTAGTTCGAGATTTTAAAGTAATTCCGCTTGAACATGTAATTTCGCTTGAAAGTGCATGGTTGTAATTCCGCTTGGAATCTTATCTCGCTTGGAACATTTTCAAGCGGAATCAGAACCTTATATATATCTGTTCAAGCGAGATCATTTGTAACAATTCCGGTCAGAGCAACGAAGTGCTGCCGAAGTGTCGTCTCGCTGTAAATCGTCTTTATATCAATAAAATCGACAGTTAAAGTGATATTCTAGCTGAATTGACCTCGATACTTCTGTTTCCGCCTTTCGTATTGAGTAAAACTCTTCTGATCGACTCGTTCGGGTCTGAAAACGATCCTACAAGTGATATCAGAGCTCAGGAGGAAGATTTCATACCAATTCAGCTGCAAATTTCTGATTTCTACACCTTCTTTTTCAAAATTAACAACTTTTTACGGTCAAAATGTTCTGATTTTTTCACATGTTGTGCGCAATACTGTTTTAGCAAAGCCTTGAAAGTTTCAGACTTAAAATCGATCTAAAAGTGGCAAACTCTGTAATTCCGTTTCAAAACCAGCGAAAGAATGATGACATCAGCAGCATTTCAAACGTAATTAGTATCTTATTCCGCTTGAAACAGTATTCCGCTTGAAAAGTTCTGTTGCTTCCGCTTGAAACTTGCTTATTCCGCTTCAACTGTGTGATTCCGTTTGAAAGAGTGTAAACTCAAGCGAAATTAGGTATTCTGCTTGAAGAGGTATTTCGCTTCAAAGGAGATTTCATTTAAAAAGGGATTTCGCTTGAGACTGTAATTCCGTTTGAACAGAACAGTTTTGTAATCTTTGAAAAACCGAAATATGGAAGAGGAATTTTTCAACGCATTTGCTACTCCGGTTACTCCGATTACTCTTGCACAGAACACGATGTTAGAAAATGAAACAGGGACTATGCAAAAACCGCCTAAGCTCATGAACATCGAGGAGTATAAGGTTTGGGAAGGACGTTTTGAGAACTGGGTACAAGCTAACTACTTAGATGCTTGGGAATGTGTTGAAACGAAATATGTTAGGCCGATGACTGATGATGAGGAGATTATTGCTATTAAAGATCTGAGTGCTGAAAATAGAAAGAAATACAAAGATGAGAAAATGATGCTAAGTCTACTACAACAAGCTGTGAAAGAAGATATCTTGGTTTTACTGCAACACAATAGAACTTCTTATTCAATTTGGAAAGCTTTAAGATCAAAGTTTGTTGGTAGTCAAGAGATGGTCAAAAACAAAAAGTCACTTTTAAAGAAAGAGTTTGATCTGTTTCGTGGGTTGAAAATGAAAGCACAAAGCAAATCATTGAAAGATATTGCAATCTGCTAGCTAACATGAAGAGATTGAGCATTGAAAAAGATAATGAAGAGTTGATCGAAAAACTAGCTGATGCATTGCCATATGAAACTTGGGGCACATATCTTATGATGTTGAGGAACAAGAAAGGTTTTAGCAGTCTTACATTGAGCAACTTCATTGAAAAGATTGAGGCTCAGGAGATGGAACATATTATGAACAGTAAAAATCTGGACTTGCCGAAGTTCACAAGTAGGTAATCGTGGAGCAGGAATCGGCATCATTCTTATATTGTTGGTTGAAAAATTGATAATTGGTCACTAGTATAACTTGCCGGATCTCCCAGGTTGATAAGTGAGGAGTAGGAATCGGCATCTTGAAAATTCAACCTACAAGTGATATTGGTTGGTTAGCCATGTGGTTGAAAAAGAGATTGTGAGTTTCTAAGAAGGTTAATCAAGGTCATTAGGTTGAACTTGATTGGACTATTCTTACAAGTGGTATTTTGAAAAACAATATGATGAACCCCTAACCTACAAGTGGTAAAATCAATCAACAAAACTTATTTTCCAGAAAAACCATGTGATTAAATCAAACTTAAGTGTTTTGAAATCAATGGGAAAATAGTTTGTTGTAAGGGGGAGTTCTAATTGTTTATGCCAAGTGGATGGCAAATTGAAGCAATTCGATATCAGTTGTCATGTTACTTGTACAGTTTGTTTTTCAAACTTGCTTATATCGTGGGGAACATCTCTCGGATATATGGGTTACCCCCGAAATCTTGTTTGAAAGGTCCTTCTTTCTGAGATACTAGGTCTTTATACTCAGTGATATCTAGGGTATTATCCCGGGACGTCTGATTTTGCGGAAGCAATGGCCTAGTCCCCGGAGAATACTTTACGCTTGCTTGAAATATAGCCTACCCTCAGCACAAAAAAAAATGATGAAACATTGCAAAATGCTAATCATATGCTGTTGAAGAAAATATCCTCTAAAGGGGACACACCAAAAGTCGACGCCGTCATCTCCCTGCTGAATGGAAGTGTCACACCCCGACCGCGTAAAACAACAAATCGCGTCGGAATCGTCGGGGAGTGTTGTAACAGAATCATTGTTTCAAAACACGCGGAAATTTGAAGTTTCATTTTATTAAACATTAAATATTTACATCGTCTGGAAATCTAAATAAACAAGTTAAACATAGCCTATCATTGTTATTAAGTCACTAAGGCCTCGTCCAGTCCTATGTGAGCATGCATCCTAGCAATCAACATCATTCAACAACACCTGAAACATATGTGAAAACAAAGTCAGCAAAGAAATGCTGGCGAGTACATAGGTTTTTTAGAGTGTCGGATTCATGGCTAGTTTACATGTTGCAATACTTAATTAAAAACCTTGTTTTGAAAAGTGAAGTATTGCTACATAATTAACCAACTCAAATCAAGTTGGTTATAATTTATAAAATCTCGTAGCCATGATTCTTAACTCGAAAACATTTTGTTTTAAAAAACCAATTTGTAAAACATCTCGTCTTAAATCGTTAATAAAACTCGTTAATAAATCTCGTTAATAAAACTCGTTAATAAATCTCGTTAATAAATCTCGTTAATAAAACTCGTATGGTTTATATCATTTCTGTCACACCCCGACCACGTATAACATACAAGACGTGGCGGAAAAACGTCGGGGAGTGTTGTAACAGAATTAATTGTTTCATAACCATGGCATACAAAGTTGTATTTATTTATCAACACAAGAGTTTCATTGTTTTAAACAGGAATCAAAGAGTTTTTAACATAATTAAACATAGTCTATCTTCGTTTTAAATCTCTAAGGCACAGGTCCGCCCTAGTGTCATGATCGTCATCCTACGGAAAAGCTCCTGAAAACACATGTGAAAATAGGTACGTCAGCATAAAAATGCCTGTGAGATACATAGGTTTTGTGAAAATAGGATTCATGACTTAAGTTTAAGAAAATGTTTAGTCATGAACCTTGTAAATTGTTTTGTCTTGTAAATCATTTGAAAAACGATAAGATCAGATGATATGGATAAATAAGATCATAAAGTATGGTTAAGTAAATAACCAAGTAAAATGAGTTTGTATAAGATAAGTTGTTTTGTAAAACAATGTCTTGTGAAAAGTATGTTATTTGTATAAAATGTCATATGTCCAAATTGAAATGATTTAACTAACGCTACAATATGTAATACCATACAAACACTTATATATAGGAAGCACTAGCGGCGTATCCACCATGCTTGTATCGTATTACACATGCCTCGTTACTTAAATCACTTAAACAAACCACCAATGTATAAAGTCTATGTTTAAACCAATAGTCAAAAGTCTTTGTATAAGCCATGTCAAATGTTTATAAGTCCAAAAGTAGTCAAGTAATGTGTAACAAAAGTTATGTATTGTAAGTAAAGCATTGTCGCATAGTCCAAAATGTATAAATGTACAAAACAAAGTATTTTGAATATATCAAAAAGTTATGTTTCGCAAAGTAATACATGTTACATTGTTACAAACATTTATGTGGTAAGTTAACGCATACATTCAAGCCTTGAGACAGTCGGATAACCCTTTCAGTCAAGGTTATCAAAAGAAATGTTTTCGGATTCAGTCATTCCTTACATCCAAACAAACCCGGGATGTCAGGAATGGGATTTGTCAAATCCTATGGTACCAGTACTTACTACCGAGCGGCGTAGCTAATGTTAATGAACGTATAATAGTCTCGTTTGTGCAAACCAAATGTCATAGCAAAAGTGAACATGTTATATGAAAACAATGTACTAAGTATGCTAAGTTAACATACAAAGCAGAAAAGTCATGTAAATCAATGTGCTAGCATGCTATCAGTTAACATACATAGCAGAAATGTAATGTAAAACAATATACTAAGTATGCACACAATGGACATACATAGCATAAAATGTAATGAAATCATGTACTATAATGTACTAACAAACATAGCAGGTATATGATGTGAAAGCAGGAAAGCACGAAAGTAACAAGTAGGCACATGTGTTCCACCCCAAAAAGTTTGGAAAACAGTAAAAGAGGGGTCTATGTACTCACTTGAGATTGCTCAGAAGTCCTAAGATAACCACCAAGCAATGCTAGAGATCTCGGAATATCAAACGGCACCTAATATAGGTAACTACATTAATAAACCGGACCTAAATCGGAAGATCGGATAGAATGAGGGTTCGTAAACCAAATGAGTATGGGAACTCATGTAGTACGGTTTAACAAAGCCTACATACTAAATGAAACCTATCCTAAGTGCTTGTGACCCATTACGACCCGTTTAGGTAGCTTATGCTACTTTAACGCGTCGTTCGCGTGAAACGCGTTCGGACCGCCTAACTAGTCCTATGACAAGTAATATATGCCTTAACATGTCTAATATGGTTGTCAAATCAGTTTAGATGTCAAAAGTTATGTTACATATGTTTAAAAATGAATTTTGGGATAAAGGGGTATTTTGGTAATTTACCTAAGGCATATAAATTACCTATCATACAACTACTTAAACGTAGCGACCATAAGCTATAACCTCAGAGGGTTATTCCCTATATACTATGGTCACCTAATGTATTTGATCGGATCCTAATGATCGACCAAATGGGTCGGGTTCGAAAGTATAAGCGATCGTTTAGATCGCTTACCTTACGACCCTATACAAGCACAACTAAAAGTGACGAGCTAAGCATGTTAAAACATGCTTAACTAAGTTTAGAAAACAGGTTTGGTATCAAAACAAACGGTTTTGATACCCATAAGTAGTTTGGTTACAAAATACGCAAGAATACGTATTCTGACCGAAACTACGACTCGTCACTGAGCCTAGATAACGTGGTAATCAGTAGGTATAGTCACTAGGGACTATAACCATCATGATCACGCTCACGTTATGAAGTTCAAACGAACTTCGCATCGACCATAAACTGGTCAATGCAGAAAGTCAAACAAAGTTTGACTTTCGGACTCGAAAGCGATAAAAGAACGAAAGAATACTTACGAAAGGTCCCCGAATGCTAATCTAGATCCAAATAACTCAGGTATGAAACAATGGTTTCAACTTAGAGTCTTTTAGATCAGATTCTAGTGAGGAATGAGTGAAAATGGGTTGGGTATTTATAGTAAACCCACAACCGTTAGGATCGTTTCTTGGAAAAAGGGGCACGATCTAGGCCGTACACTTGTCAAAATGTTGTAGTAACTAATTTTGGCCACCATAGGAGATTAACATGTGGCACTTGACCTTTGGGAAGTGTTAGGGGCTGCTAACTTATGTTTAAAATGGCTTTTTGCTGAATTTTTTTATTAATTTATTTATTTTTTTATATTTTTTTTTTGCAGTTTTGCAGTTTTGGTTCCTGAGCGCGTATCGTCGTGTTTTGGCACTTCTAACACCCGTCAAGCCCATTTTTCAGCTTCACAAGGATGTTAAAGTATAGGGAACATGAAACATGCTCAAAAATATGCCGGATGTCGGTTCGTTTAGCCGTACAATCGCGTTGTTCGGTTAATTACGACGGAATGCGCATAAGCGTGAAAAACGATCCAAATTGCGTGACGAATGGATTTTTCTCATGCCAAACACTAAACTAAAATATTTTAGTGCTTACATAAATTTTTGGATGTCCGGATGTATTCAGACCGTAAGTTATTTGCGAAAATGCAAACTTGTGCATTTTTTTTTTTGACACTTTTAGTCCCTGAATGACCCAAAAGTTTATTTTAGCACACCGAACACCTCAAAGCCTATTTCTAAGCTATGTAAAGGATATTTAAGGTGTGTTTAACTTATGGTCATGTTCAGGAATGTCTGTTACAGTTCAAATTGGCATACTTTCATAGTTTGTCAAGTTTAGTCCCTGTAAGCGAATTAACTTGTTTTTGCCATACCAAAGCCTTCAAAACTTATTTCTAAGTTATGTAAAGGTTATTTAAGGTATGTTAAGTATATGATGATGTTCCGGAGTATTTGTCGCGTTAAACTGGTTATGTTTACGCACCAGTTTGCGTATAACTCTCCAGAAAGCGATATAGAGTTTGAAATTGAATAAAAGTCAAAACATGAAAAATGTAAAACACAACCAAACAAACATTGGGATCAAATAACATTGTTTTATTGATAATAGAACTGTTCATAAGGATTACAAGCACAGATGTTACAGTCTCCCCTACTTGTGGAAATTTCGTCCCGAAATTTATTTAGAGGAAACTCGTGGAAAAAGATGCGGATATTTCGCCTTCATTTGATCTTCGCGTTCCCAAGTAAACTCGGGTCCACGTTTAGCTTCCCAACGAACTTTGACCAAAGGAATGCGCTTACGTTTGAGCCACTTGACTTCACGTTCCATGATTTCCACTAGCTTCTCAACAAATTTCAGTGTTTTACCAACACGAATTTCGTCAAGTGGTATGTGGAGGTTCTCATCAGCTAAACACCTCTTGAGATTGGATACGTGAAAAGTTGGATGAACATTTCCAAGTTCAGGAGGTAACTCAAGTCTGTAGGCTACCTCTCCGATTCTTTCGACGATCTTGAATGGTCCAACGTATCTAGGTGCAAGTTTTCCTTTCTTTCCAAATCTGATCACACCTTTCCAAGGTGAGACCTTAAGTAATACTCGATCACCGACTTGAAATTCCAAGGCCTTGCGTTTTGGGTCCGCGTAACTCTTCTGACGGCTTCTAGCTGTCTGAAGGTTATCACGCACTTTCTTGATCTTGTCAGTTGTCTCTAAAACGAGGGCAGGTCCAGTAAGTTGAGCCTCGCCGATCTCATTCCAGCAGACTGGTGAACGACATTTTCGACCATAGAGAGCCTCGAAAGGAGCCATTTTGATGCTGGTGTGATAACTGTTGTTGTAGGAGAATTCAATCAACTTAAGATGTGAATCCCAACTACCACCAAAATCGATCACACAAGCTCTAAGCATATCCTCCAGAGTCTGGATTGTTCTCTCAGATTGACCATCCGTTTGCGGATGATAAGCTGTGCTCAGATTAAGTTGGGTCCCCATAGCAGATTGCATGGTTCTCCAAAAATGAGAAGTGAAACGAGCATCTCTGTCAGAAATGATGTTCAAAGGAACACCATGTCGAGCTACAATTTCATCCACATAGATTTGAGCAAGTCTGTCAGTAGGAAAATCCTCACGGATTGGCAAGAAATGCGCTGACTTAGTAAGACGATCAACAACTACCCAGATGGCACCATGCCCTTTCTTTGTGCGCGGAATTTAGTAACAAGATCCATAGTAATGTTTTCCCATTTCCAAACTGGGATCTCTGGTTGCTCCAATAAACCAGAAGGACGCTGATGTTCAGCCTTAACCTTAAGACAAGTAAGGCATTTTGATACGTATAAGGCAATGTCTTTCTTCATACCAGGCCACCAATACTGAATACGAAGATCCTTATACATCTTATCTGAGCCCGGATGAATAGAATAACGCGACTTATGGGCTTCATTCATAAGCAAGGTACGAAGATCATCCTGGCTTGGGACCCACAAATGGTCCATGAAGTAATACGATCCATTGTCCTTCAGTTCCAAAGCAGGCGTTATGTGATAGGGAAATTCCTTATCCATTAAACCTTGTGAAACACAAGATTGTTGAGCCTGAGAAATGCGTGCTTGGATATCGGATTGAGCTTGAATAACAGATTGAACACGTACACAATGAAGCTTAGTACGTTCCTTACGACTCAATGCATCAGCTACGACATTCGCCTTACCAGGATGGTAGCGAATTTCGCAGTCATAGTCGTTTAAAAGCTCAACCCAACGTCGTTGCCTCATGTTGAGTTCTTTCTGGTTGAAGATATGCTGAAGACTTTTGTGGTCCGTGAAAACCACACATTTTGTACCGTACAAATAGTGTCTCCAGATCTTTAGAGCGAAGACAACTGCACCCAACTCAAGATCATGAGTGGTGTAGTTCTTCTCATGTATCTTCAACTGCCTCGATGCATATGCAATGACTTTGTTCCTTTGCATCAGGACACAGCCAAGACCCAGTTTAGATGCATCGCAATAAACAACGAAATCATCATTGCCCTCAGGCAAAGTTAGAACAGGCGCGTCACAAAGCTTCTGCTTCAAGTTTTGAAAAGCTTCCTCTTGTTTGAATCCCCACTCAAAGGGCATTTTCTTCTGAGTTAGAGCAGTTAGAGGAACTGCAATCTTTGAGAAGTTCTCAATGAAGCGGCGGTAATAACCCGCTAGACCAAGAAAAGAACGAACTTCAGTAGGAGTAGTAGGCGTATCCCAATCCTTGATCGCGCTGATCTTGGAGGGATCTACATGAATACCTTGTTCGTTGATAATATGTCCTAAGAATTGAACTTCTTTAAGCCAAAATTCGCACTTGGAGAATTTGGCGAAAAGTTGCTCTTTCTTTAGGAGTTCCAAAGTAAGACGAAGATGTTGCTCGTGATCAGCTCGCGTCTTAGAGTAAATCAAGATGTCGTCAATAAAAACAATGATGAACTGATCCAAATAAGGTTTGCAGACCCTATTCATTAAGTCCATGAAAACAGCAGGAGCATTAGTCAAACCGAATGGCATGACTGTGAATTCATAATGCCCATAACGAGTACGGAACGCTGTCTTGGGAATATCTTCTTCATGCACCCGAAGTTGATGGTATCCAGAACGTAGATCAATCTTCGAAAAATAAGAAGCGCCTTGTAACTGATCAAAGAGATCGTCTATGCGCGGTAGGGGATATCGATTCTTGATGGTATGCTTGTTAAGCTCACGATAATCGATACACATCCTAAAAGATCCATCCTTCTTCTTGACAAAAAGAACGGGAGCACCCCAGGGTGAAAAGCTAGGACGGATAAAACCTTTGTCAGAGAGCTCCTGAAGCTGCTTAGACAACTCTTGCATCTCAGACGGTGCAAGACGATATGGGGCTCTGGCAATGGGATTTGCACCAGGTACGAGATCAATACGGAACTCGACTTGGCGTGCTGGAGGTAGACTAGGTAACTCTTCATGGAAAACTTCAGAATAATCCCGAACGACAGGAATATCTGAAATAGACTTACCCTTGCCTTTATCTGCTATAACATGTGCTAAGAAAGCCACATAGTTCTTCCGTAGATACTTCCGAACCTTAAAACAAGACATGAGTTTGAGACCACCGGCAGGTTTCTCACCTTGAACCTGTAGGATCTCGCCTGTCGAAAGCGGCACACGAACAATCTTCTCAGAACAAACTATCTCTGCGCGATGCTTGGATAACCAATCCATACCCACAATAACGTCGAAGCTTCCAAGTTGCATCGGCGTGAGGTCGATAGGAAAAAGATGATCGTTAAGGTTCAACTGGCAGTTGTGAAGAACAGAATCAAGAACAATGGGTTCACCACTAGCAACTTCTACTGTCAAAGGTTTACCTAGTTTCGTTCTAGACACGCGAAGTAATGGCTCAAAAGACAATGACACAAAACTCTTGTCGGCACCCGAATCAAAAAGAACAGATGCAGGCTGATTATTAATAAAGAACGTACCGTTCACCACGTTATCATCCGCCTTCGCCTCTTGGGCATTCAAGTTAAAAGCTCGTCCTCGAGCCTGAGCCTGATTCGGGTTCGCATTCTGATTCTGGTTGGCTAGTCTTGGGCACCGGTTCCTGTAGTGGGTCAGATCCCCACAATTGTAGCATGAACCAGGAGGATAATGAGGTCGTGCAGCTTGACCTTGTTGCTGAGCAAGAGGCTGAGCAACCTGTTGAGCCGGGTTCTGAACTGCCTGGTTCTGGTTAACAGGAATGCGGCAGGTGGCAGCAAGATGACCAGGCCTTCCGCAGTTGGTGCACTGACGACACTGGAGGTGTGGTTGATGATGGCCGTTACACCTGTTGCACAAAGGTGCATTGCCAAGATAAGGCTTCTTGGCTAGTGGTTGCGCAGGCTGATTTTGTGCAGCTTGAGCCTGTGCAGTAACAGCATAGTTTTGGGAAGCCTTCCGCTTCCTAGACCCTCCAGAATTCTTTCCCTTCTTGTTTTGACCTTTCTTGCTATCTTCCTTCTCAGACACCTGCTTCTTACCCTTGTCGCCCTTTTTGTGCAGCTTCCCCTTTCGAATCTGTGACTCAGTCAATGTCGCTGATAACTCGATCGCCTGACGTAGTGTGGCAGGGTTACTACCAGTAATGATGTCTTGTACCGAGTCAGGTAGGCCGTCGATGTATCTTTCGATAGCCTTTTCGAGTGGGGTAACCATAGTTGGGCAAAGCAGACTCAACTCTTCAAACATATCAGTATAAGCCCTGTGCTCGCCACTGTCTTGTTTCAAGTCCTCAAACTCTTTCTCCAACGCTCGCTGTTCATGACGAGGACAGAATTCCCTCATCATAAGGGCCCTAAGTTCAGCCCAAGTTTGCGCTAGAGCAACTTCTGCACCCCGATCTCTCATAACCCCATTCCACCATGTGAGAGCCCTCTTCTGAAACACGCTCGAAGAAAACTCGACCTTGCGATTATCCGGACACTGCACGTGGTGGAAAGTATTCTCAATGCTCTCAAACCATTGAAGAAGCCCAGTCGCTCCCTCAGAACCACTAAACTTGAGTGGTTTAGCCGAGTTAAAATCCTTGTATTTGCATGGAGCATTGTTGTTGTTGTTGCATGGTGCCATTGAGCAAAGAGATTTGGAAATTGAGCAGCCATCTGCTCCGCAATAATTTCTGCCAGTTCGGCAGTCGCAATCAGATTGTCGCGTCGAGGAGGCATTCTAAAAGAGGAAACATGAAAGGAAACGAGTGAGATGATTTGATGAAAAGAATCAGATGAAACAAAATCAACCAAAGCAAAGATGGTGGTCATTCGTCCGTATCACAAAGTAAACAAACGACACACAGTGACTAATCAAAGTAAATGGATCAAAAATAATGTATTGCGAAGACATGCTCGCCTATAAGTGAACACTCATCCCAAGAATTCCCAGGTAAGCACAACTGGTCTCGCGTCTGATGAGATGTATACGAAGTGCTTGCCTAGACAGAAAACCCAGAATACAGGCATTCACTCTTCCAGTTTGCACGTGTTCACATTATTTAAAACCAAAAACGTTGACGAGATTTTGAAAATTTGAAGGAACAAGGCCAAAAATTTAGTCAAACTGGAAGGGTTCAAAACCTTACAAAAGAGGGTTCAAAACCTTGTAATAAATCATTCAAAAACAGAAGATTGTTTTTCAAAAATCGTTTCGAAAAATTTGGTTTCTTGTTTTGATAATCACCTAAGGATAGGTGAAGTGCATGTTTTAAAATCTAAACACAAGATAACTTGTGTTAGGGTCCTAGAAAGGTTATAGTCTAGGTCAAAGCATTACTAATAACCTAATTCCCTATAACCACTGGCTCTGATACCAACTCTTCTGTCACACCCCGACCACGTATAACATACAAGACGTGGCGGAAAAACGTCAGGGAGTGTTGTAATAGAATTAATTGTTTCATAACCATGGCATACAAAGTTGTATTTATTTATCAACACAAGAGTTTCATTGTTTTAAACAGGAATCAAAGAGTTTTTAACATAATTAAACATAGTCTATCTTCGTTTTAAATCTCTAAGGCACAGGTCCGCCCTAGTGTCATGATCGTCATCCTACGGAAAAGCTCCTGAAAACACATGTGAAAATAGGTACGTCAGCATAAAAATGCCTGTGAGATACATAGGTTTTGTGAAAATAGGATTCATGACTTAAGTTTAAGAAAATGTTTAGTCATGAACCTTGTAAATTGTTTTGTCTTGTAAATCATTTGAAAAACGATAAGATCAGATGATATGGATAAATAAGATCATAAAGTATGGTTAAGTAAATAACCAAGTAAAATGAGTTTGTATAAGATAAGTTGTTTTGTAAAACAATGTCTTGTGAAAAGTATGTTATTTGTATAAAATGTCATATGTCCAAATTGAAATGATTTAACTAACGCTACAATATGTAATACCATACAAACACTTATATATAGGAAGCACTAGCGGCGTATCCACCATGCTTGTATCGTATTACACATGCCTCGTTACTTAAATCACTTAAACAAACCACCAATGTATAAAGTCTATGTTTAAACCAATAGTCAAAAGTCTTTGTATAAGCCATGTCAAATGTTTATAAGTCCAAAAGTAGTCAAGTAATGTGTAACAAAAGTTATGTATTGTAAGTAAAGCATTGTCGCATAGTCCAAAATGTATAAATGTACAAAACAAAGTATTTTGAATATATAAAAAAGTTATGTTTCGCAAAGTAATACATGTTACATTGTTACAAATATTTATGTGGTAAGTTAACGCATACATTCAAGCCTTGAGACAGTCAGATAACCCTTTCAGCCAAGGTTATCAAAAGAAATGTTTTCGGATTCAGTCATTCCTTACATCCAAACAAACCCGGGATGTCAGGAATGGGATTTGTCAAGTCCTATGGTACCAGTACTTACTACCGAGCGGCGTAGCTAATGTTAATGAACGTATAATAGTCTCGTTTGTGCAAACCAAATGTCATAGCAAAAGTGAACATGTTATATGAAAACAATGTACTAAGTATGCTAAGTTAACATACAAAGCAGAAACGTCATGTAAATCAATGTGCTAGCATGCTATCAGTTAACATACATAGCAGAAATGTAATGTAAAACAATATACTAAGTATGCACACAATGGACATACATAGCATAAAATGTAATGAAATCATGTACTATAATGTACTAACAAACATAGCAGGTATATGATGTGAAAGCAGGAAAGCACGAAAGTAACAAGTAGGCACATGTGTTCCACCCCAAAACGTTTGGAAAACAGTAAAAGAGGGGTCTATGTACTCACTTGAGATTTCTCAGAAGTCCTAAGATAACCACCAAGCAATTCTAGAGATCTCGGAATATCAAACGGCACCTAATATAGGTAACTACATTAATAAACCGGACCTAAATCGGAAGATCGGATAGAATGAGGGTTCGTAAACCAAATGAGTATGGGAACTCATGTAGTATGGTTTAACAAAGCCTACATACTAAATGAAACCTATCCTAAGTGCTTGTGACCCATTACGACCCGTTTAGGTAGCTTATGCTACTTTAACGCGCCGTTCGCGTGAAACGCGTTCGGACCGCCTAACTAGTCCTATGACAAGTAATATATGCCTTAACATGTCTAATATGGTTGTCAAATCAGTTTAGATGTCAAAATTTATGTTACATATGTTTAAAAATGAATTTTGGCATAAAGGGGTATTTTGGTAATTTACCTAAGGCATATAAATTACCTATCATACAACTACTTAAACGTAGCGAACATAAGGTATAACCTCAGAGGGTTATTCCCTATATACTATGGTCACCTAATGTATTTGGTCGGATCCTAATGATCGACCAAATGGGTCGGGTTCGAAAGTATAAGCGATCGTTTAGATCGCTTACCTTACGACCCTATACAAGCACAACTAAAAGTGACGAGCTAAGCATGTTAAAACATGCTTAACTAAGTTTAGAAAACAGGTTTGGTATCAAAACAAACGGTTTTGATACCCATAAGTAGTTTGGTTACAAAATACGCAAGAATACGTATTCTGACCGAAACTACGACTCGTCACTGAGCCTAGATAACGTGGTAATCAGTAGGTATAGTCACTAGGGACTATAACCATCGTGATCACGCTCACGTCATGAAGTTCAAACCAACTTCGCATCGACCATAAACTGGTCAATGCAGAAAGTCAAACAAAGTTTGACTTTCGGACTCGAAAGCGATAAAAGAACGAAAGAATACTTACGAAAGGTCCCCGAATGCTAATCTAGATCCAAATAACTCAGGTATGAAACAATGGTTTCAACTTAGAGTCTTTTAGATCAGATTCTAGTGAGGAATGAGTGAAAATGGGTTGGGTATTTATAGTAAACCCACAACCGTTAGGATCGTTTCTTGGAAAAGGGGGCACGATCTAGGCCGTACACTTGTCAAAATGTTGTGGTAACTAATTTTGGCCACTATAGGAGATTAACATGTGGCACTTGACCTTTGGGAAGTGTTAGGGGCTGCTAACTTATGTTTAAAATGGCTTTTTGCTGCATTTTTTTATTTATTTATTTATTTATATTTTTTTTTGCAGTTTTGCAGTTTTGGTTCCTGAGCGCGTATCGTCGTGTTTTGGCACTTCTAACACCCGTCAAGCCCATTTTTAAGCTTCACAAGGATGTTAAAGTATAGGGAATATGAAACATGCTCAAAAATATGCCGGATGTCGGTTCGTTTAGCCGTACAATCGCGTTGTTCGGTTAATTACGACGGAATGCGCATAAGCGTGAAAAACGATCCAAATTGCGTGACGAATGGATTTTTCTCATGCCAAACACTAAACTAAAATATTTTAGTGCTTACATAAATTTTTGGATGTCTGGATGTATTCAGACCGTAAGTTATGCGCGAAAATGCAAACTTGTGCATTTTTTTTTTGACACTTTTAGTCCCTGAATGACCCAAAAGTTTATTTTAGCACACCGAACACCTCAAAGCCTATTTCTAAGCTATGTAAAGGATATTTAAGGTGTTTTTAACTTATGGTCATGTTCCGGAATGTCTGTTACAGTTCAAATTGGCATACTTTCGTAGTTTGTCAAGTTTTGTCCCTGTAAGCGAATTAACTTGTTTTTGCCATACCAAAGCCTTCAAAACTTATTTCTAAGTTATGTAAAGGTTATTTAAGGTATGTTAAGTATATGATGATGTTCCGTAGTATTTGTCGTGTTAAACTGGTTACGTTTACGCACCAGTTTGCGTATAACTCTCAAGAAAGCGATATAGAGTTTGAAATTGAATAAAAGTCAAAACATGAAAAATGTAAAACACAACCAAACAAACATTGGGATCAAATAACATTGTTTTATTGATAATAGAACTGTTCATAATGATTACAAGCACAGATATTACAATTTCGAAAACCTCGTTTGTGTGACATCGTTTCAAAATCGTTTACCCAAGTGAACTAAATAACGCCACGGTATGTAATACGATGAAAACACTTATATATAGGAAGTACCAGCGATGTATCCACCATGATTTCATCACATTACACCCGTCCTGTTATCTAAACACTAACCGAAAACCAATCGTTTACCCAAATCGTTTAATTCGTTAAAAATCGCTTTAGTCGTTTAAATCATTCTCGTCTTAAATCGTGAAAACTACTTTTGATTGTCTCGCTAATAACATCCAAACCTTCTTGACTCGACTATCTCGCCTATCGCTTCTCGCATTAATAAACCACCAAAGGGTAAATTAACAATCACAGATTCAGTCGTTACCCACCTAACCCACACATAACCATGGGTGCAGTCTGATAACAGGATTTGTCAGATCCTATGGTACCATAACCTAATACTGGTCGGTTCGGCCAAAACTAATGGATATTATTCGTTATGTAAATACAACCAACAAGTTTGTTTACTATATCGAAATCGTTATTAATTTAATATAAACCATTTTAATCGTTTTTGAAACCATTGTTATAATATCGAAAATCGTTTTGAAAACCATCGTTAAAACCTTGAAAACATTTAGCACATATGAATCACCCCAAAACAATTGAAAACAGAAAAATAGGGGAACTATGTACTCATCAGAGAATGCTTAGAGGTCTTGAACAACAACCAAGCAAAGCTAGAGGGAGCACGGAATTAATCGGCAACCTAATAACTATATAAATAAACCGGACCTAAGTCGGAAGATCGGATAGGATGAGGTTTTGTTAACCAAATGAGTATTGGAACTCATATGACATGGTTTAACAAAGTCTCACATTCTAAATCGAAACCTAACCTAAGTGCTTTCGACCCATTGTGACCCATTAAGGTAGCTTAAGCTACTTTAACGTGTCGTTCGCGCAAAAGCGCATTCAAGATGTCTAACTAGTCCTATGACAAGTATTATATGCCTAAACATGATTAAATATGTTGCATAATCAATTAAGTGACAAAAGTTTGTGTTACATATGCTTAATTACCAATTATGCATGAAAAGGGCATTTTGGTCATTTACTTAAGGCATATAAACTACCTATCATACAAGTAATTAAACCTAAGTGACCATAAGGTATAACCTCGGAAGGTTATTCCCTATGCAACTATGGTCACTAAACATGTTTGGTCGGATCCTAATGATTAACCAAACGGGTCGTGTTCGAAAGTCTAAGCGGGTGTTTAGTCCGCTTGACTTACGACTCTACACAAGCACTAATCTAAAAAGTGACGAGTTAAATATGTTAAAACATGTTTAACGAATTTAGAAAATAGATTTGGTATCAAAACAAACGGTTTTAATACCTATAAGTAGTTTGGTTACAAAATACGCAAGAATGCGCATTTTGGCCGAAACTACGACTCGTCACTACACCTAGATAACGTGGTAATCAGTAGGTATAGTCACTAGGGACTATAACCATCATGATTACGCTCACGTTATGAAGTTCAAACGAACTTCGCATTGACCATAAACTGGTCAATGCAGAAAGTCAAACGCAGTTTGACTTTCAGACTCGAAAAGCGATAAAAGAACGAAAGAATACTTACAAAAGGTCCCCGCAAGCTTTGATCCGATTTACTCTCAGCTATGAAGCATAAACTTCAACTTAGAGAGCCAAAATCATATCATTGTGGGTTTTGCAAGTGAAAGGAGATGGGTATATATAGGAAAACTAGAACCGTTAGGATCGTTCATCGTAAAACGAGCTTTGATCTCATCCGTACACATGTGCCCATGGTTTTGTGAAACTATGGGAGCCCATAGTTTCATTAAAACCATGTGTAAATGTGGGGAACAGCTGGAACAAACTGGAATTTAGATTTTTCATTTTGGTCCCTTCCTAAGATAACTATGGCAGAATGACATTTTTGGTCCCTGAACTTCAGAATCTTGCATTTTGGCTCATTTTTGACTCGTTTAAGCCCCGTTAACCTCATTTCATGGCTCTAAAATGAAGTTAAAGTATAGGGAACTCAAAACATGCTCAAAAATATCTTGGATGTCGGTTCGTTTGGTCGTACGGTTGCGTTGTTCGGTTAATTACGACGGAAGTCGTAACGAACGCAAAAACTATCCAAATTATGCGACGAACGGTATTTTATCATGCTAATCACTAAAATAAAATATTTTAATGATTACATAAAGTTTTGGATGTCCGGATGTATTCAGAACGTAAGATATGCGCGAAAATGCAAACTTATGCACTTTTGACGCTTTTAGTCCCTAAATGACCAAAAAGTTTATTTTAGCACACCGAACCCCTCAAAGCCTATTTCTAAGATATGTAAGGATATTTAGGGTATGTTTAACTTATGGTCATGTTCCAGAATGTTCATTGCAGTACAAATCGGCATACTTTCGCAGTTTGTCGAAATTAGTCCCTGTAAGCGAGTAAACTTGATTTCGACACACCAAACCTTCCAAAACTTATTTCTAAGTTATGTAAAGGTTATTTAAGGTATGTTAAGACTATGTCACTATTCCGGAGTGTTTTTCGCGTTAAACTGATTACGTTTACGCACCAGTTCGCGTATAACTTTCCAGAAAGCGATTTAGAGCTCGAAATCGAATGAGAATTGATATGTGAAAATGATACACATATTTATACAAATACCAAGTATGAAATACAATATTTCATTGATTTGGTATTTGTTTGATGGCCGTGGAGGCACAGATGTCACAGTCTCCCCTACTTCAGGAAATTTCGTCCCGGAATTTATTTAGAGGAAACTTGTGAGAGCTTGAAACATGAAATCGAAAAGATAAAACAACACTGGTTAGAGTTCTGAACTTCTAGTAACTTTAAATAACATTATGCTTGCAATGTAAGAGGGACACTTATATACAAGTATATGAAGCGCCATTGGTGCGTCCACCGTACCTCCATTACATTGTTCACGTTTCGTTATTGTTGCCACTATCGGTTCTTACACATGATAAATCTTACTGGGGTTCCTGTGCACTGAATTTCATAATTACGTACGCGTCCATAATTACGTAATTCCTTGCATAGTCCACACAGTGCATTTGATAATGTGTAGGGGAAAACCAAATGAACGAACCTGCGATGAGTGTGACTGGACCACCATAGGGTCCTTTCAGCTATATCATCACATGCCATTCTTAACCAGATTCTGAATCAATCTTTTAACTAGACCACATAAGGGGTCTCCTTCTAATCATGGAATGGTACTATATATTCCAAGGGTCTTAACTACCACGTAGAAGCCCATTAAGGATTTAGGGTAGTACCTTTTGAATATCCTACTATGAATCCCTCATATGAAGATATGGAAGATTCTATGAGGATTTGGATAACGAAAATCGGATCACACAAAAACATAAAGGAGAACACATAAACACATAATCACATAATCGCATAATTGTTTAATTTGACCTTTAATTTGTTATCTTTGGACACGGGTATTTAAAGCACACCAGGAATCTAATCCGTGGATTTCATTTGGCACTTTAAATATTTTCAAGAATCTAACTATGAAGATAGGAAGATCTTAATAGGAATTCGGTTTTGTCCTTATTGAATTGTAATGTACGTATTAAAGCATACAATGAATTCAATTAAGGACTCCGATTTGAGCGATAATCATCCACAAGGATCCTTAACAAAGAGCAATCCATCAATTTTCGTTTCGAGTTTAAGCTCGAGTTGAAGTGGTAGCTCATATTTCAATAAGCCTTCGTTTACACAAGATCGTTGTGCTTGAAGGACACGAGATTGAATATCAGATAGAGCTTGAACAGAATGAAGCTTGACTTGCTTCTTTCGACCAAGTGCATCGGCTACGACATTCGCCTTACCAGGAAGGTAGCGAATCTCGAAATCAAAATCGTTCAAGAGTTCAACCCATTGTCGTTGCCTCATGTTCAGCTTCTTTTGATTAAGAATGAGCTGGAGACTTTTGTGGTCTTGTGAAAACCACACTCTTCATTCCATAGAGGTAGTGTTGTCACACCCCGACCACGTAGAACATACAAAACGTGGCGGAAACATCGGGGAGTGTTGTAACAGAATTAATGTTTCACAACCATGGATATTAAAGTTTCGTTTTATTCATTAGAAGTGTTACAATGTCTTAACAAACAAGGAAATACAACATAATTAACTAGTCTGCATCTTTTATTGTCACTAAGGCCCATGTCCGCCTAAGTGTATCTTGATCAATCCTATGCTTCATTTCCTGAAAAACACATGTGAAAATATGGTACGTCAGCATAAAAATGCCGGTGAGATACATAGGTTTTGTGAAAATAGGTTTCATGACTTATGTTTGAGAAAATGTTTAGTCATGAACCTTGTTATTTGCTTTGTCTTTAAATCATTTGAAAAACGATAAGATCAGATGATAAGTATAAATAAATGTAAGGTTAAATGGATAACCAAGTAAAATGTGTTTGTATAAGATAAGTTGTTTATAAATCAATGTCTTGTGAAAAGTATGTTATTTGTATGAAATGTTCTATGTCTCAAACTGAAATGATTCAAATAACGTGACGACATGTAATACCATACAAACACTTATATATAGGAAGTACCAGCGGCGTATCCACCATGCTTGTATCATATTACACACGCATCGTTACTTAATCACTTAATCAAACCAAACCAAACAATGTAAAATGTTCATGTCAAGATGTAAATCATGTCAAAATGTCTATGTCAAATATCCAAGTCAAATGTCTATGTCAAATATCCATGTCAAATGTCTATGTTTAAACCAATAGTCAAAAGTCCTTGTATAAACCATGTCAAATGTTGATAGTCCAAAAGTAGTCAAGTAATGTATAACCAAAATGATATGTATGGTAAGTAAAATTTAGACTACTTAAACCATAAGTAAAAATGAACAAAACAAAGTATTGAAGTAAAACTTGGTTTAAATCAAAGTTATGTTTTGTAGAATAATGCATGCTTTACTGATACAAACACTTATGCAGTATGTTAAACGCAAACATTCAAGCCTTGAGACAGTCGGATAACCCTTTCAGTCAAGGTTATCAAAAGAATTGTATTCGGATTCAGTCATTCCTTACATCCAAACAAACCCGGGATGTCAGGAATGGGATTTGTCAAGTCCTATGGTACCACTACTTACTCCCGAGCGGCGTAGCAAATGTTAATGAATGTTATATAGACCCGTTAAACAAACCAAATGTCATACCAAAATGTAAGCATGAGATGAAGATGCACCTAGTATGCTAGAGTAAACATACAAGGTAGAGTTGTAAAACAATGTGTCCATATGTTACTGGGACATATGCAACAGAGATGCAATGTAAAATGATGTACTAAGTATGCTAAGTTAACATACAAAGCAGAAAAGTCATGTAAATCAATGTGCTTAGCATGTTATCAGTCAACATACATAGCAGAAAAGTCATGTAAATCAATGTGCTTAGCATGTTATCAGTCAACATACATAGCAGAAAAGTCATGTAAATCAATGTGCTTAGCATGTTATCAGTCAACATACATAGCAGAAAAGTCATGTAAATCAATGTGCTTAGCATGTTATCAGTCAACATACATAGCAGAAAAGTAATGAAATCATGTACTATAATGTACTAACAAACATAGTCGGTATATGATGTGAAAAACAGGAAAGCAGGAAAATAACAAGTAGGCACATGTGTTCCACCCCAAAACAGTTTGGAAAACAGTAAAAGAGGGGTCTATGTACTCACTTGAGATTGCTCAGTAGTCCTTGAGTAACAACCAAACAATGCTAGAGATCACGGAAATCAAACGACACCTAATATAGGTAACTATGTTAATTAACCGGACCTAAATCGGAAGACTGGGTAGCATGAGGGTTTGTAAACCAAATGAGTGTAGGAACTCATGTGATATGGTTAATCAAAGCCTACATACTAAATGAAACTTAACCTAAGTGTCTACGACCCATTACGACCCGTTTAGGAAGCTTATGCTACTTTAACGCGCCGTGCGCGTAAAACGCGTTCGGACCGCCTAACTAGCCCTATGACAAGTGTTATATGCCTAAACATGTTACATAATCAGTTATGTGACAAAGGTTTAGGTTACATATGCTTAATTACCAATTATACATGAAAAGGGTATTCTGGTAATTTACCTAAGGCATATAAACTACCTATCATACAACTACTTAAACGATGTGACCATAGGGTATAACCTCGGAAGGTTATTCCCTACCTACTATGGTCACCTAATGTGTTTGGTCTGATCCTAATGATCGACCAAATGGGTCGGGTTCGAAGGTATAGGCGATTTATCAGATCGCCTACCCTACGACCCTAGACAACGTGGTAATCAGTGGGCATAGTCCCAAGGGACTACGACCAACGTGATTACACTCACGTTGCGAAGTTCAAACGAACTTCGCATTGACCATTACTGGTCAACACTGAAAGTCAAACAAAGTTTGACTTTCTGACTCGAAAAGCAGTAAAAATAAGGAAAAGAACGAAAGAATACTTACCCAGGGTCCCCGAATGCTAATCCCGACTCAAGAACTCAGGTATGAAACAATGGTTTCAACTTAGAGCTCTCAAAATCAGAATTCTTGTAAGTTTAGAAATGGGGGTGGATGGGTATATATAGTTTTCGGGTAACCGTTAGGATCGTTTCTTGGAAAAGGGGAAAAGATCTAGTCCGTACACTTGTTGAAAGGTTATGGAAGCTAAATTCCATCCTTATCTAGTGACTAAGCAAGTTAGAACATGTGGTGGTGGATCAAACATGTGCAATTGTGATTAAATACACTTAATCTGGTCAGAAGGTGGGAAGCGGCCCGCTTTAGGATCAGCCAAACACAATGCGGGCCGCCTGAGGCTTCAGATCTGCATATATGTTTCAGAAATGACAGTTTCAGCCCCTGCACGTGTTTAAGGCCATTCCCGACACTTATAAGGCCCGTAAAGACAACTTTAAGGCCCTAAAATGTTGCCTAAACATTGTGGACATGAAACATGTTCAAAAATATGCCGGGTGATGGTTCGTTTGGTCGTACGAACGCGATGTTCGCTTAATTACGACGGAATGCGCATAAGCGCGAAAAACGATCCAAATGACGTAACGAATGGATTTTTCTTATGGCGAACACTAAAATATAATGTAGTCATGCTTACATAAATTTTTGGGTGTCCGGATGTATTCAGAACGTAAGTTATGCGCGAAAATGCAAACTTGTGCACTTTTTGACACTTTTAGTCCCTGAATGACCCAAAAGTTTATTTTAGCACACCGAACCCCTCAAAGCCTATTTCTAAGCTATATAAAGGATATCTAAGGTGTGTTTAACTTATGGTCATGTTCCGGAATGTCTGTTACAGTTCAAATTGGCATACTTTCGCAGTTTGTCAACTTTAGTCCCTGTAAGCGATTTAACTTGATTTTGCCATACCAAAGCCTTCAAAACTTATTTCAAAGTTATGTAAAGGTTATTTAAGGTATGTTAAGCCTATGTCACTATTCCGGAGTGTTTGTTGCATTAAACTGGTTATATTTACGCATCGGTGCGCGTATAACCTTCCAGAAAGCGATTTAGAGTTTGAAATTGAACAGAGATTGATATGTGCAAATGATACACATATTTTTACAAATCCCAAGTATGAAATACAATATTTCATTGGTTTGGTATTTGTTTGATGGCCGTGGAGGCACAGGTGTTACAGTCTCCCCTACTTTAGGAAATTTCGTCCCGAAATTTATTTAGAGGAAACTTGTGAGAGCTTGAAAGTATGAAGTTGAAAAGATCGAACAATATTGATTAGGGTTCTGAACTTCTAGTAACTTTAATAACATTATGCTTGCAATGTAAGAGGGATACTTATATACAAGTATATGAAGCGTCATTGGTGCGTCCACCGTACCTCTATTACATCGTTCTCATTTTGTTATTGTTGTCACTATCGGTTCTTACACATAATAAATCTTATTGGGTTTACCGTGCACTGAATCTCATAATTATGTGCGCTTCCATAATTAGACAATTCCTTGCATAGTTCACACAGTCTATTTTATAATGTGTAGGGGAAAACCAAATGAATAATCCTGTGATGAGTGTGACTAGACCGTCATAGAGTCCCTTAGACTAAATCAATAAATGATCTAAATAGACTATCAAGGAGTCTGTCCAGCTACATCACTAGATGTCATTCTTTAACCAAATTGTGAATCAATCCTTTAGACTAGACCACTAAAAAGGGTCTCTTATGAACCATGGAGCGGTACTTATATAATCCAAGGGTCTTAACTATTACATAGAAGCCCATTTAAGGATTAAAGGTAGTACCTTTTGAATATCCTGCTACGAATCCCTCATATGAAGATATGAAAGATCCTGCAAGGATTTGGATACAGAATATCCAGAGTAGTAAAAACACCAAAAATGCATAAAAGAAAACATAAGATGAGTAAACACATAGTCACATAACCACAAAATTGTTTGTTAATTTGTCTTGTAAATTGCGTACATGCATTTAAAGCACACTAGGAATCCATTCCGTGGATTTCATTTGGTACTTTAAACGTTTATCAAGAATCCAACTATAAAGATAGAAAGATTCAAAAAGAAAATTCGATTTCGATTATTAGGAACCGAAGTGTTCGAATTAAGGTACATAAGGAATCCAATTAAGGACTCTGATTTGAATGATAATCATCCACAAGGATCTAATTGTAAAGATAAAAAGATCCCATATGAATTTTAGAAGTTGAAGATGTTTTGAAACCTTGCACTGGATGTGCTTATGTCAAAACATGAAGTAAGAATGCTTATGAAGTTGAGATGCTTGATATGTCAAGGCGACATATGAAGCAGAATTTGAAGGTTAAGTCAATGTATGAGGAAAATATTTTTGAAAACTATGCCTGGGGTTCTTTTAGGAAAAAAAAATGTTTAACGTTTTTGAAACCTTATATATAATATATATTTTTTTTTTGAAATCATAAAGTAGGTGTATTAGGTAGATATATTTACAAAAATGTTTTAAAATCATGCGAGATGAATTTTGAAATTATGTATAAGGTTTTTGAAATACATGAATGATGCTTTTCGAAATCATGCCATTGATCAGAAAATGCATTGTGTTTATATTGTCTTCAGACTATATGAAATATTTTGAAATTTGAAAGGTTGGTTTTGATAACATGGCCAATGTTTTTGAAATAACATAGACAATGCATCTAGAAAAATTGTTTTCAAACTATATGAAATGTTTTGAGATCATGAAGATTGTTTTGAAATACTTGTACTGTGACTGTTGAAAAAATCAAAACGTAATGGGTATGAGATTTGAAAATATCCTTAGTTATCCAACCAAGGATTCAAAAATACTGATGTGTAAAAAAATGCACGATTACTCATAATTTCACTTTATTTCCTGTACTTCGTTTCTTAGAATGAAACGAGTACTTTAGAACTTTCGAGGAAATTATGAGCGATCACTTGAAAGAGAGAATCACAAGAGTAGTTTGTAAGGAACATAGTTCCTTGATGTAGGTATCATAGGAAAAACATACACACATGTAATTATACTTGTATATCAGAATTTGTGAACAACGATTTATTTATAAACAAAACAGATTGTTTCACATTACAAGGAAACAAAAGAACAAAAGCATAAGACAGCAACATCTCCTAGTCAGCCAACTGCTCATCCGTGGGTCAAATTTGCATTAGCAAGCTTTGGGCAATCCCTTAGGAAATGGCCCATCTCGCCACAGTTATAGCAAGGCCCTCGTGAGAAACGAGCTTGAACAGGAGTGTCGCCAGCTTGATTTGGTACAGCTGCAGTTGGGCAAACCCTTGCTGTATGACCTATAAGTCCATAAATCTGACATTTGCGGCACTTCACATTAGGGTGATGATGAAGGGTACATTGGTTGCACAAGGGTGCAGTTCCATTGTATGGCTTCCTAGCAGGGGGTTGAGCTGGTTGGTTGGGGAAGGCTTAACCATTGTGAGCGACAATGGCGAAGTTCTGAGAAGCCTTTCGCTTCTTTGACTCCTTAGGGGATCGTTCATCCATGGTCTTTGATTCCTCGATTGGTTTCTTGTCTGGTGGTGCTATCACCTGACTAGGTCCGGCCTGTCTTGGTGACTCTTGAGTGGCTTCATCCTGGAGACGATACATGGCAGTAGCTAATTCCACAGTCTTCAGGACTACTTCGCCTATTCGCTGAGCGAATTTGGCAGTCTGCTTGGATATCTGGGCGTCATCGTGATGAAGAGACATTCTAGAAGAAAGTGAAGGACAGAGGAAGAAGCAAGTGAAAGGTTATTGGGTAATCAATACAGAATGGTAACGAATGAAAATTGTGATCATTTGTTTGTTACCTAAGGCAAACAAATGAGATGGTGACAATTCAAAGTAAATGGGTCAAAAATAATGTATCGCGAAGACATGCTCGCCTATAAGTGAACACTCATCCCAAGAATTCCCAGGTAAGCACAACTGGTCTCGCGTCTGATGAGATGTATACGAAGTGCTTGCCTAGCCAGAAAACCCAGAATACAGGCATTCACCCTTCCAGTTTGCACGTGTTCGCATTATTTAAAACCCAAAACCTTGACGAAGTTTTGAAATCTCAAAGGGGTTCAAAACCATATAATAGAGAGTTCAAAACCTTACAATAGAGGGTTCAAAACCTAGTAATCAATCATCCTAGAACAGATGATTAGTTTTCAAAGCGGTTTTGAAATTTATATTCTTGTTGTGATCGTCGCCTAAGGATAGGTGACGGTATTGTTTTATGACTAAACGCAAGTAAACTCGCGTTAGGGTCCTAAGAAGGTTATAGACTAGGTCAAAGCATTACTAATAACCTAATTCCCTATAACCATTAGCTCTGATACCATCTTTTCTGTCACACCCCGACCACGTAGAACATACAAAACGTGGCGGAAACATCGGGGAGTGTTGTAACAGAATTAATGTTTCACAACCATGGATATTAAAGTTTCGTTTTATTCATTAGAAGTGTTACAATGTCTTAACAAACAAGGAAATACAACATAATTAACTAGTCTGCATCTTTTATTGTCACTAAGGCCCATGTCCGCCTAAGTGTATATTGATCAATCCTATGCTTCATTTCCTGAAAAACACATGTGAAAATATGGTACGTCAGCATAAAAATGCCGGTGAGATACATAGGTTTTGTGAAAATAGGTTTCATGACTTATGTTTGAGAAAATGTTTAGTCATGAACCTTGTTATTTGCTTTGTCTTTAAATCATTTGAAAAACGATAAGATCAGATGATAAGTATAAATAAATGTAAGGTTAAATGGATAACCAAGTAAAATGTGTTTGTATAAGATAAGTTGTTTATAAATCAATGTCTTGTGAAAAGTATGTTATTTGTATGAAATGTTCTATGTCTCAAACTGAAATGATTCAAATAACGTGACGACATGTAATACCATACAAACACTTATATATAGGAAGTACCAGCGGCGTATCCACCATGCTTGTATCATATTACACACGCATCGTTACTTAATCACTTAATCAAACCAAACCAAACAATGTAAAATGTTCATGTCAAGATGTAAATCATGTCAAAATGTCTATGTCAAATATCCAAGTCAAATGTCTATGTCAAATATCCATGTCAAATGTCTATGTTTAAACCAATAGTCAAAAGTCCTTGTATAAACCATGTCAAATGTTGATAGTCCAAAAGTAGTCAAGTAATGTATAACCAAAATGATATGTATGGTAAGTAAAATTTAGACTACTTAAACCATAAGTAAAAATGAACAAAACAAAGTATTGAAGTAAAACTTGGTTTAAATCAAAGTTATGTTTTGTAGAATAATGCATGCTTTACTGATACAAACACTTATGCAGTATGTTAAACGCAAACATTCAAGCCTTGAGACAGTCGGATAACCCTTTCAGTCAAGGTTATCAAAAGAATTGTATTCGGATTCAGTCATTCCTTACATCCAAACAAACCCGGGATGTCAGGAATGGGATTTGTCAAGTCCTATGGTACCACTACTTACTCCCGAGCGGCGTAGCAAATGTTAATGAATGTTATATAGACCCGTTAAACAAACCAAATGTCATACCAAAATGTAAGCATGAGATGAAGATGCACCTAGTATGCTAGAGTAAACATACAAGGTAGAGTTGTAAAACAATGTGTCCATATGTTACTGGGACATATGCAACAGAGATGCAATGTAAAATGATGTACTAAGTATGCTAAGTTAACATACAAAGCAGAAAAGTCATGTAAATCAATGTGCTTAGCATGTTATCAGTCAACATACATAGCAGAAAAGTCATGTAAATCAATGTGCTTAGCATGTTATCAGTCAACATACATAGCAGAAAAGTCATGTAAATCAATGTGCTTAGCATGTTATCAGTCAACATACATAGCAGAAAAGTCATGTAAATCAATGTGCTTAGCATGTTATCAGTCAACATACATAGCAGAAAAGTAATGAAATCATGTACTATAATGTACTAACAAACATAGTCGGTATATGATGTGAAAAACAGGAAAGCAGGAAAATAACAAGTAGGCACATGTGTTCCACCCCAAAACAGTTTGGAAAACAGTAAAAGAGGGGTCTATGTACTCACTTGAGATTGCTCAGTAGTCCTTGAGTAACAACCAAACAATGCTAGAGATCACGGAAATCAAACGACACCTAATATAGGTAACTATGTTAATTAACCGGACCTAAATCGGAAGACTGGGTAGCATGAGGGTTTGTAAACCAAATGAGTGTAGGAACTCATGTGATATGGTTAATCAAAGCCTACATACTAAATGAAACTTAACCTAAGTGTCTACGACCCATTACGACCCGTTTAGGAAGCTTATGCTACTTTAACGCGCCGTGCGCGTAAAACGCGTTCGGACCGCCTAACTAGCCCTATGACAAGTGTTATATGCCTAAACATGTTACATAATCAGTTATGTGACAAAGGTTTAGGTTACATATGCTTAATTACCAATTATACATGAAAAGGGTATTCTGGTAATTTACCTAAGGCATATAAACTACCTATCATACAACTACTTAAACGATGTGACCATAGGGTATAACCTCGGAAGGTTATTCCCTACCTACTATGGTCACCTAATGTGTTTGGTCTGATCCTAATGATCGACCAAATGGGTCGGGTTCGAAGGTATAGGCGATTTATCAGATCGCCTACCCTACGACCCTAGACAACGTGGTAATCAGTGGGCATAGTCCCAAGGGACTACGACCAACGTGATTACACTCACGTTGCGAAGTTCAAACGAACTTCGCATTGACCATTACTGGTCAACACTGAAAGTCAAACAAAGTTTGACTTTCTGACTCGAAAAGCAGTAAAAATAAGGAAAAGAACGAAAGAATACTTACCCAGGGTCCCCGAATGCTAATCCCGACTCAAGAACTCAGGTATGAAACAATGGTTTCAACTTAGAGCTCTCAAAATCAGAATTCTTGTAAGTTTAGAAATGGGGGTGGATGGGTATATATAGTTTTCGGGTAACCGTTAGGATCGTTTCTTGGAAAAGGGGAAAAGATCTAGTCCGTACACTTGTTGAAAGGTTATGGAAGCTAAATTCCATCCTTATCTAGTGACTAAGCAAGTTAGAACATGTGGTGGTGGATCAAACATGTGCAACTTGTGATTAAATACACTTAATCTGGTCAGAAGGTGGGAAGCGGCCCGCTTTAGGATCAGCCAAACACAATGCGGGCCGCCTGAGGCTTCAGATCTGCATATATGTTTCAGAAATGACAGTTTCAGCCCCTGCACGTGTTTAAGGCCATTCCCGACACTTCTAAGGCCCGTAAAGACAACTTTAAGGCCCTAAAATGTTGCCTAAACATTGTGGACATGAAACATGTTCAAAAATATGCCGGGTGATGGTTCGTTTGGTCGTACGAACGCGATGTTCGCTTAATTACGACGGAATGCGCATAAGCGCGAAAAACGATCCAAATGACGTAACGAATGGATTTTTCTTATGGAGAACACTAAAATATAATGTAGTCATGCTTACATAAATTTTTGGGTGTCCGGATGTATTCAGAACGTAAGTTATGCGCGAAAATGCAAACTTGTGCACTTTTTGACACTTTTAGTCCCTGAATGACCCAAAAGTTTATTTTAGCACACCGAACCCCTCAAAGCCTATTTCTAAGCTATATAAAGGATATCTAAGGTGTGTTTAACTTATGGTCATGTTCCGGAATGTCTGTTACAGTTCAAATTGGCATACTTTCGCAGTTTGTCAACTTTAGTCCCTGTAAGCGATTTAACTTGATTTTGCCATACCAAAGCCTTCAAAACTTATTTCAAAGTTATGTAAAGGTTATTTAAGGTATGTTAAGCCTATGTCACTATTCCGGAGTGTTTGTTGCATTAAACTGGTTATATTTACGCATCGGTGCGCGTATAACCTTCCAGAAAGCGATTTAGAGTTTGAAATTGAACAGAGATTGATATGTGCAAATGATACACATATTTTTACAAATCCCAAGTATGAAATACAATATTTCATTGGTTTGGTATTTGTTTGATGGCCGTGGAGGCACAGGTGTTACAAGTGTCTCCAGATTTTGCGAGTAAATACCACAACACCTAACTCAAGATCATGAGTTGTGTAGTTCTTCTTGTGAACTTTCAACTGTCTTGTCGCATATGCTATGACTTTACCTCATTGCATAAGAACACAACTAAGGCCGAGATTCGACGCGTCATAAATGACAACGAAATCATCGTTTCCATTGGGCAAGGACAAAACAGGAGCATCACATAGCTTCCGTTTCAGCGTTTGGAACGCTTCTTCTTGCTTAGGTCCCCACTCAAAAGGCTTATTCTTCTCAGTCAAAGCAGTGAGTGGAACCGCAATCTTGGAGAAATTTGAAATAAAATGACGATAATAACCAGCGAGACCAAGAAAAGAACGAATTTCTGTAGGTGTCGTTGGTGTATTCCAATCGTTAATAGCAGCAACCTTGGATGGATCCACGTGAATACCCTGCTCATTGACTATATGACCCAAGAATTGAACTTCTTCAAACCAAAATTCACACTTGGAGAATTTAGCAAAAAGTTGTTCCTTCTTCAGGAGTTCCAATGTTAAGCGAAGGTGTTGCTCATGCTCGGCTTGAGACTTCGAATAAATGAGAATATCATCGATGAACACAATAATGAACTTGTCTAAATAAGGTTTGCAGACCCTATTCATTAAGTCCATAAAGATAGTTGGGGCATTTGTCAAACCAAAAGGCATGACTGTAAACTCGTAATGCCCATATCTCGTGTGGAAAGAAGTTTTGGGAATATCTTCTTCGAGAACACGAAGTTGATGATACACAGAACGCAGATCGATCTTGAAAAAAAACAGGTAGCACCTTGCAGCTGATCAAAGAGATCATCGATTCGAGGTAGGGGATATCGATTCTTGATGATAAGCTTATCAAGCATACGATAATCGATACACATTCGAAAAGATCCATCTTTCTTCTTCACAAAGAGGATAGGAGCTCCCCTAGGGTGAATAATTTGATCGGATGAATCCTTTATCAGATAACTCTTGAAGCTGTTTTGATAATTCTTGCATCTCAGATGGTGTAAGACGATAAGGTGCTTTCGCAATTGGGTTGGCATTGGGTACAAGGTCAAAATGAAACCCGACTTGACGAACTGGAGGCAAACTAGGCAATTCATCAGGAAACACCTCTGGATAATCCCGAACAATCGGAATATCCTGAATACTCTTGCTCTTGCCTTTCTCCTCGGTGACATGTGCCAGAAAAGCAACATATCCTTTTCGTAAACAACTTTGGGCCTTCGTACACGACATGAGCTTCAATCCACCAGAAGGTTTCTCGCCACGAACTTCCAAAACATCGCCAGACGAAAGAGGAATGCAAACAATCTTATCGAAACAAATCACCTCAACATGATATTTGGTTAACCAATCCATCCTATGACAATGTCGAAACTTCCAAGTTGCATCGGTGTGAGGTCAAAAGGAAAAAGATGATTACTCAAATTGCCATTTCGTTTCTTAGAATGAAACGAGCAGTTAGCATCTTCGAGGAAATCATGAGCGATCATATGAACGAGAGAACTGCAAATACGGTTCTTTTGGTGTAGGTATCATAGGGTATGCCATACACACATGCAACTATATTTGTACATCAGAATTGCAAATAAAGATTTATTTTATAAACAAAATCGATTGTTTCCGAGTTCAAAGGAAAACACTAGAAACATAAACATAAGATTCAGATTATTCAAAGCAGCAGCTTCTTCTAATCGGCCAAATGCTCATCCGTGGGTCGGATTTGCATTAAAAATCTTTGGGTACCTGTCGCTGACATAACCCGTCTCGTCATAGGTGTAGCAAATACCAGGATGAAAATGAGCCTGTGATGGATCTGCTTGAAATTGAACAGGGTTCTGAAAAGCTTGGTTTAGCACAGTGACTGAACGACAGTCTCGTGCCAAAAGTCCACAGTTGAAACATTTCCGACATTTGACACTGGGCTAGTGGTGGAGGTTACACTAATTGCACAAAGGAGTAGTTCCTAAGTACGGCTTCTTGGCTGGTGGTGCTGCCACCTGGCTAGGTTTTGCTTGATTTGGTGTAACGGCTACGGGATCCTTTGGAGCTTTACGCTTCTTTGACTTCATTATTGAGACGAGACATGGCGATACCTAAATCCACAGTCTTCAGGATTACTTCGCCTATTCGCTGGGCAAATTTGGCAGTTTGCTCGGACATTTGAGTGTCCTTGCGATGAAGAGACATTCTAGAGGAAATGAAAGACATAGGAGAACACAAATGAAATGTTATTGGATAATTAAAACAGAACGACAACGCATAGAAATTGCGATCATTTGTTTGTTACCTAAGGCAAACAAACGAGTCGGTGATTAATCAAAGTAAACGGGTCATATTAATGTATCACTGAAGACATGCTCGCCTATAAGTGAACACTCACCCCAAGAGTTCCCAGGTAAGAGTGACTGGTCCGATACTCCGGATTTGTACGAACACTCTAGCCTTAGACAGTAAACTCAGAGTACAGGCATTCACCCTTCCAGTTTGCACGTGTTCACATTATAAGACCCAAACTTTGATGAGACTTTGAAAACTCAAAGGGTTCAAAACCTTACAATAAATAATCCTAGAACAGATGATTGGTTTTCAAAGCAGATTCGAAATTTGTGCTCTTGTTGTCGTTGTCGCCTAAGGATAGGTGACGGTATTGTTTTATGGCTAAACGCAAGTAAACTCGCGTTAGGGTCCTAGGAAGGTTATAGACTAGGTCAAAGCATTACTAATAACCTAATTCCCTATAACCATGAGGTCTGATAACAACTTTTCTGTCACACCCCGACCGCGTAAAACAACAAATCGCGGCGGAATCGTCGGGGAGTGTTGTAATAGAATCATTGTTTCAAAACACACGGAAATTTGAAGTTTCGTTTTATTAAACATTAAATATTTACATCGTCTGGAAATCTAAATAAACAAGTTAAACATAGCCTATCATTGTTATTAAGTCACTAAGGCCTCGTCCAGTCCTATGTGAGCATGCATCCTAGCAATCAACATCATTCAACAACACCTGAAACATATGTGAAAACAAAGTCAGCAAAGAAATGCTGGCGAGTATATAGGTTTTTTAGAGTATCGGATTCATGGCTAGTTTACATGTTGCAATACTTAATTAAAAACCTTGTTTTGAAAAGTGTAGCATTGCTACATAATTAACCAACTCAAATCAAGTTGGTTATAATTTATAAAATCTCGTAGCCATGATTCTTAACTCGAATACATTTTGTTTTAGAAAACCAATTTGTAAAACATCTCGTATTAAATCGTTTATAAAACTCGTTAATAAATTTCGTTAATAAAACTCGTTAATAAATCTCGTTAATAAAACTCGTTAATAAATCTCGTTAATAAAACTCGTTAATAAATCTCGTTAATAAAACTCGTATGGTTTATATCATTTCGAAAACCTTGTTTGTGTGACATCATTTCCAAATCGTTTACCTAAGTGAACTAAATAACGCCACGGTATGTAATACGATGAAAACACTTATATATAGGAAGTACCAGCGACGTATCCACCATGCTTTCATCACATTACACCCGTCCCGTTATCTAAACACTAACCGAAAACCAATCGTTTACCCAAATCGTTTAATTCGTTAAAAATCGCTTTAGTCGTTTAAATCATTCTCGTCTTAAATCGTGAAAACTACTTTTGATTGTCTCGCTAATAACATCCAAACCTTCGTGACTCGACTATCTCGCCTATCGCTTCTCGCATTAATAAACCACCAAAGGGTAAATTAACAATCACAGATTCAGTCGTTACCCACCTAACCCACACATAACCATGGGTGCAGTCTGATAACGGGATTTGTCAGATCCTATGTTACCATAACCTAAAACTGGTCGGTTCGGCCAAAACTAATGGATATTATTCGTTATGTAAATACAACCAATAAGTTTGTTTACTATATCGAAATCGTTATTAATTTAATATAAACAATTTTAATCGTTTTTGAAACCATTGTTATAATATCGAAAATCGTTTTGAAAACCATCGTTAAAACCTTGAAAACATTTAGCACATATGAATCACCCCAAAACAATTGAAAACAGTAAAATAGGGGAACTATGTACTCACCAGAGAATGCTTAGAGGTCTTGAACAACAACCAAGCAAAGCTAGAGGGAGTACGGAATTAATCGGCAACCTAATAACTATATAAATAAACCAGACCTAAGTCGGAAGATCGGATAGGATGAGGTTTTGTAAACCAAATGAGTATTGGAACTCATATGACATGGTTTAACAAAGTCTACATTCTAAATCGAAACCTAACCTAAGTGTTTTCGACCCATTGTGACCCATTAAGGTAGCTTAAGCTACTTTAACGTGTCGTTCGCGCAAAAGCGCGTTCGAGACATCTAACTAGTCCTATGACAAGTATTATATGCCTAAACATGATTAAATATGTTGCATAATCAATTAAGTGACAAAAGTTTGTGTTACATATGCTTAATTACCAATTATGCATGAAAAGGGCATTTTGGTCATTTACCTAAAGCATATAAACTACCTATCATACAACTAATTAAACCGAAGTGACCATAAGGTATAACCTCGGAAGGTTATTCCCTATGCAACTATGGTCACTAAACATGTTTGGTCGGATCCTAATGATCGACCAAACGGGTCGTGTTCGGAAGTCTAAGCGGGTGTTTAGTCCGCTTGACTTACGACTATACACAAGAACTAATCTAAAAGTGACGAGTTAAACATGTTAAAACATGTTTAACGAATTTAGAAAATAGATTTGGTATCAAAACAAACGGTTTTGATACCTATAAGTAGTTTGGTTACAAAATACGCAAGAATGCGCATTTTGGCCGAAACTACGACTCGTCACTACACCTAGATAACGTGGTAATCAGTAGGTATAGTCACTAGGGACTATAACCATCGTAATTACGCTCACGTTATGAAGTTCAAATGAACTTCGCATTGACCATAAACTGGTCAATGCAGAAAGTCAAACGCAGTTTGACTTTTAGACTCGAAAAGCGATAAAAGAACGAAAGAATACTTACAAAAGGTCCCCGCAAGCTTTGATCCGATTTACTCTCAGGTATGAAGCATAAAATTCAACTTAGAGAGCCAAAATCAGATCATTGTGGGTTTTGCAAGTGAAAGGAGATGGGTATATATAGGAAAACTAGAACCGTTAGGATCGTTCATCGTAAAACGAGCTTCGATCTCATCCGTACACATGTGCCCATGGTTTTGTGAAACCATGGGAGCCCATGGTTTCATTAAAACCATGTGCAAATGAGGGGAACAGCTGAAACATTCTGGAATTTAGATTTTTCATTTTGGTCCATTCCTAAGATAACTATGGCAGAATGACAATTTTGGTCCCTGAACTTCAGAATCTTGCATTTCGGCTCATTTTTAACACGTTTAAGCCCCGTTAACTTCATTTCAAGGCTCTAAAATGAAGTTAAAGTATAGGGAACTCAAAACATGCTCAAAAATATCTCGGATGTCGGTTCGTTTGGTCGTACGGTTGCGTTGTTCGGTTAATTACGACGGAAGTCGTAACGAACGCAAAAACGATCCAAATTACGCGACGAATGGAATTTTATCATGCTAATCACTAAAATAAAATATTTTACTGATTACATAAAGTTTTGGATGTCGGGATGTATTCAGAACGTAAGATATGCGTGAAAATGCAAACTTATGCACTTTTGACGCTTTTAGTCCCTAAATGACCAAAAAGTTTATTTTAGCACACCGAACCCCTCAAAGCCTATTTATAAGATATTTAAGGATATTTTGGGTATGTTTAACTTATGGTCATGTTCCGGGATGTTCGTTACAGTACAAATCGGCATACTTTCGTAGTTTGTCGAAATTGGTCCCTGTAAGCGAATAAACTTGATTTCGACACACCAAACCTTCCAAAACTTATTTCTAAGTTATGTAAAGGTTATTTAAGGTATGTTAAGCCTATGTCACTATTACGGAGTGTTTGTCACGTTAAACTGATTACGTTTACGCACCAGTTCGCGTATAACTTTCCAGAAAGCGATTTATAGCTCGAAATCGAACGAGAATTGATATGTGCAAATGATACACATATTTATACAAATCCCAAGTATGAAATACAATATTTCGTTGATTTGGTATTTGTTTGATGGCCGTGGAGGTACAGATATCACAGGAAGTTCTGGCCTGAGCTCTCACGGTCTTCGCAATTTTAACCCATTACAGATATCATATGTGGTATACTCACCTGTAAGACTGAATATTGGGATCTGGATATGAGAGTATATTCTGAGGTGGGACTCACGATTAAGTTGAAGTATCTAAGACATTAATCACGTATCTCGAAACAATTGAAATTTTTGTGAAAATTTAAGTGGATCAGTATACTGACAATCTAAGTGAATCGTTTAAAACTTAAAATGTTTAAAGCTTAACGGTGTTGGTGATTTGTTTCATAAAATGATATGATCCTCTTACACAAACTCACAAAAATATTGTCTGTAAATATTTCTCTACTGCATTTCATTTTATTCAAAAATCCAAAAAGATTTTAAGTGTGTTTTAGCATAAATTTTTGAAAATGACAAAAAGATTTTTGACAACTGATGTTGGAAAGCTGATTTTCAAAATTCCAAGTGCTAAACATGATGGACAATTGGTTTGGAAGAATGTGTTTTGAAAAGAGAAATGATAATTTCTGCAAATAGTTCATCAAAGTTTAATATTGTAAAATCATTGGTTGAATATCTTATCCACAAGTGTTCATCAGAGGGTGAGAATTGTTTTACAAGTGGTCATAAAAAGTTTATTTTTGGGTAGAGTTTTTGTGCAGGTAATGATAGAGCCAGCAAGAGATTTTGGGATAATCAGATGAAAGCCAGGTTTCAATCCTGAGCAGAATTTGAGCCAGGTCACGATCTTGAACCTATGGAAGACAGATTACGATCCCAGCTTACTGAGAGGGGGAGTCTGAATGACAAAGAGCTAGGTTCTGATCCTGAAAGTCTGTTGGTGCTGATAAAGAAAAGAGGAAAGATTATTTGTTTGAGGAGAGTCTGTTGGTGCTGATAAAGAAAAGAGGAAAGATTATTTGTTCGAGGAGAGTCTGTTGGTGATGAAAAGAGAAGAGAAAGATTTGAGGATATTTACAGTGTCAGATACTTCAAAAAGAGAAGCCCAAAGACTGATAAAGATTGAAGATGTGAAGACTCGACTCTTAAGACTCGTCAACATTCAAGGGGGAGTCTGTTGGTGCATGCGTCTGTCGACTTCGTCTTGTATCGAGTCTTGTACTAAGAATGTTAGATCAGGGCACGTAGTTCGAGATTTTAGAGTAATTCCGCTTGAACATGTAATTTCGCTTGAAAGTGCATGGTTGTAATTCCGCTCGGAATTAGATTTCGCTTGGAATCTTATCTCGCTTGGAACATCTTCAAGCGGAATCAGAACCTTATATATATCTGTTCAAGCGAGATCATTTGTAACAATTATGGTCAGAGCAACGAAGTGCTGCCGAAGTGTCGTCTCACTGTAAATCGTCTTTATATCAATAAAATCGACAGTTAAAGTGATATTCTAGCTGAATTGACCTCGATACGTCTGTTTCCGCCTTTCGTATTGAGTAAAACTCTTCTGATCGACTCGTTCGGGTCTGAAAACGATCCTACAACATAATTTGGTGTTAGTAATTTTGTGAGTATAGTTGAATAAATCCTTGTGATTATGTGATCCTAATGAACTGGGTAATAGATTTAGGCTTGTTGTAAGTAAAATCGATGATATGCTTGCTGAATCCGATGTTAATTTACGATGATTAAATGTGAATAATACTTGATTGACTGTTATGATTCTGTCTGATTGGTATGAACCAAAGAGTTATGCGATGATGATGATGATGAATAACCACATCGCGGTCTTGTTAACTCGTATTTTGCATTGATGTTAGTCGTTAAACTGTTAGGGTTTCTGGGTGTGCATGATGAACTGGAATTGTGATGAAACATATGGCCTCGACGAAACTTGTGGTCCAATGAAACTTGTATGTTTCGCCATGCTTCAGTCCGACGAAACCTGTATGTTTCGCCACTTTCACCTCCACGACGAAAACTTGAGGATTTGTTTCTGTAATGCCTGAAATGTAAACTTGTTACATAGATGTGTGTGTGTGCGCATGATTCTAGAGTAGCTCCGAGGTTCTAGATAGAACCGTGGATTGTGGGATGTGTAAAAGTATAAAGTTGGCTGATCTTACTTGGCCCAATTGAATTTATATTACTAGCAATATTGACAAAGTCATTTAAAGGCTCTCGGCCATAGTTTTAATATAATTTGAATCGGTCCAATTATATACCTATTAAGTGGAGCAGCCCATGTGCTAAAAAGAACATGCCTCGTGAAGCTTGATCAAGTGGCTGCTTGGTTCAATACTTGATAACAGTAACAATTCCATGTGATAACTTAATAATCGGCCCAATCATATATCTTTAGCGGTTAAATTATACTTGTGATTGTCAGAAGAGTTTATCAAGGTTGCATGTAAAGATCTACTATACACATTAATCCTTGTCGGCCATTGACTACCTATTCCTTGTGCATTTATTTGTGAAGTTAATTTTGTTGTTGAATGATTATTGCCTGCCTGTTAACGATGTTAATTATGATTGAGGAAACATGACTTGCTTGTAATGAATATCTCACTTAACTGTTAAGCACTATCATGAAACATGTATGTGACTACCTATTCCTTGCTACGATTACACACTATGAACATACGTGAACAACGTGAACGTAAACTGACTCCGTGTACATGAACATCATAGGCATTGACTGATTATGTGTGAATAAGTAACTAATCCTACCGAGCAAACCAAGGTGAGTTCACTGCTCTTTTTCCAAGCAAGCATCCCGGGGAGGGATATCTGGTAATTGTTCCGGGGAGGAACGTCAGGTTAATGGGATGTTTGTTATTACTCAGTTTCTATCATATAAGACCCCTTACATCTACCGATAGTTGCCAGGGAGGCAACGAGGTTATTAGTTGATAGCGCTATTAGGATTGGCGGGATACCGTACCGGGGAGGACGGGCGTGAACTAATTACCTTGACCACTTGACCAATGCTTTGATAGAGGCATTGGGGTTGGGTAAATACATCTTGTAGCCATTTGCGGTAATCGAGTTAATAACAAAATCAAATCAAATCTGTGAAACATTTTAATCTGGTAACTGGTATCTAAACACGTTAACAAAACTTTAAACTCACCAGCGTCGTCTGACACACTTGTCTGCATGCTTGCAGGTCTATAGGCTTATATCTTTTGGAACTTGCTGTCTGGGAGGCTGGAGTGGTCATGGGTCGAGATACATGGAATCTCAATACAAGCTTAATGGTTTACGTACACATGGTTTATGAAACACTTAACAAATGAGTTATGCTTCCGCTGTATACAATCAATGATCTGTAACGTTTGTAACACTTTATGTTAATGAATGAGAGTTTTATTTAAATATATATTTATGAGTTCAATGTGATTGGTGGCTTGGATCCTGGTACGTCACACGTCTCGCGGGGGTTTCCACATGTGGTATTTTGGGGGTGTGACACATATAGTATGGAATACATATTATAGGGATGGAGGCCACGGGTTGGCTTTCCCTCCTCAACGAATTATTTCTTTACCACTTAAACATATAACCAATACACGCAAGAGGCACTACGCATTTTGGTTGCGGTTATTCACGTTATCATTTATTTTTTTTCGGTTATCCATATTATCATATATTCAAACAAGTATGAACAATGCGATCTTGAGGTTTCCATGTCCGATTGGATTCTCCATTCTTGGGTGTAACATCTGTGCTTGTAATCATTATGAATGGTTCTATTATCAATAAAACAATGTTATTTGATCCCAATGTTTGTTTGGTTGTGTTTTACATTTTTCATGTTTTGACTTTTATTCAATTTCAAACTCTATATCGCTTTCTGGAGAGTTATACGCAAACTGGTGCGTAAACGTAACCAGTTTAACGCGACAAATACTCCGGAACATCATCATATACTTAACATACCTTAAATAACCTTTACATAACTTAGAAATAAGTTTTGAAGGCTTTGGTATGGCAAAAACAAGTTAATTCGCTTACAGGGACTAAGCTTGACAAACTATGAAAGTATGCCAATTTGAACTGTAACAGACATTCCGGAACATGACCATAAGTTAAACACACCTTAAATATCCTTTACATAGCTTAGAAATAGGCTTTGAGGTGTTCGGTGTGCTAAAATAAACTTTTGGGTCATTCAGGGACTAAAAGTGTCAAAAAAAAAACTTCCCAAAGGTCAAGTGCCACATGTTAATCTCCTATGGTGACCAAAATTAGTTACCACAACATTTTGACAAGTGTACGGCCTAGATCGTGCCCCCTTTTCCAAGAAACGATCCTAACGGTTGTGGGTTTACTATAAATACCCAACCCATTTTCACTCATTCCTCACTAGAATCTGATCTAAAAGACTCTAAGTTGAAACCATTGTTTCATACCTGAGTTATTTGGATCTAGATTAGCATTCGGGGACCTCTCGTAAGTATTCTTTCGTTCTTTTATCGCTTTCGAGTCCGAAAGTCAAACTTTGTTTGACTTTCTGCATTGACCAGTTTATGGTCGATGCGAAGTTCGTTTGAACTTCATAACGTGAGCGTGATCACGATGGTTATAGTCCCTAGTGACTATACCTACTGTTTACCACGTTATCTAGGCTCAGTGACGAGTCGTAGTTTCGGTCAGAATACGTATTCTTGCGTATTTTGTAACCAAACTACTTATGGGTATCAAAACCATTTGTTTTGATACCAAACCTGTTTTCTAAACTTAGTTAAGCATGTTTTAACATGCTTAGCTCGTCACTTTTAGTTGTGCTTGTATAGGGTCGTAAGGTAAGCGATCTAAACAATCGCTTATACTTTCGAAGCCGACCCATTTGGTCGATCATTAGGATCCGACCAAATACATTAGGTGACCATAGTATATAGGGAATAACCCTCTGAGGTTATACCTTATGGTCGCTACGTTTAAGTAGTTGTATGATAGGTAATTTATATGCCTTAGGTAAATTACCAAAATACCCCTTTATGCCAAAATTCATTTTTAAACATATGTAACATAACTTTTGACATCTAAACTGATTTGACAACCATATTAGACATGTTAAGGCATATATTACTTGTCATAGGACTAGTTAGGCGGTCCGAACGCGTTTCACGCGAACGACGCGTTAAAGTAGCATAAGCTACCTAAACGGGTCGTAATGGGTCACAAGCACTTAGGATATGTTTCATTTAGTATGTAGGCTTTGTTAAACCATACTACATGAGTTCCCATACTCATTTGGTTTACGAACCCTCATTCTATCCGATCTTCCGATTTAGGTCCGGTTTATTAATGTAGTTACCTATATTAGGTGCCGTTTGATATTCCGAGATCTCTAGCATTGCTTGGTGGTTATCTTAGGACTTCTGAGCAATCTCAAGTGAGTACATAGACCCCTCTTTTACTGTTTTCCAAACATTTTGGGGTGAAACACATGTGCCTACTTGTTACTTTCATGCTTTCCTGTTTTCACATCATATACCTGCTATGTTTGTTAGTACATTATAGTACATGATTTCATTACATTTCATGCTATGTATGTCCATTGTGTGCATACTTAGTACATTGTTTTACATTACATTTCTGCTATGTATGTTAACTGATAGCATGCTAGCACATTGATTTACATGACTTTTCTGCTTAGTATGTTAACTTAGCATACTTAGTACATTGTTTTCATATAACATGTTCACTTTTTCTATGACATTTGGTTTGCACAAACGTGACTATTATATGTTCATTAATATTAGCAACGCCGCTCGGTAGTAAGTACTGGTACCATAGGACTTGACAAATCCCATTCCTGACATCCCGGGTTTGTTTGGATGTAAGGAATGACTGAATCCGAATACAATTCTTTTGATAACCTTGACTGAAAGGGTTATCCGACTGTCTCAAGGCTTGAATGTATGCGTTAACTTACCACATAAATGTTTGTATCAATGTAACATGCATTACTTTACAAAACATAACTTTTTGATATATTCAAATTACTTTGTTTTGTACATTTCTACATTTGGACTATTTGACAATACTTTACTTACAAGACATAACATTTGTTACACATTACTTGACTACTCTTGGACTTATAAACATTTGACATGGCTTATACAAGGACTTTTGACTATTGGTTTAAACATCGACTTTATACATGGGTGGTTTGTTTAAGTGATTTAAGTAACGAGGCATGTGTAATATGATACAAGCATGGTGGATATGCTGCTAGTACTTCCTATATATAAGTGTTTGTATGGTATTACATATTGTAGCGTTATTTAAATCATTTCAATTTGGACATATGACATTTTATACAAATAACATACTTTTCAGAAGACATTGTTTTACAAAACAACTTATCTTATACAAACTCATTTTACTTGGTTATTTATTTAACCATACTTTATGATCTTATTTATACATATCATCTGATATTATCGTTTTTCAGATGATTTACAAGACAAAACAATTTACAAGGTTCATGACTAAACATTTTCTTAAACTTAAGTCATGAATCCTATTTTCATAAACCTATGTATCTCACAGGCATTTTTATGCTGACGTACCTATTTTCACATGTGTTTTCAGGAGCTTTTCCATAGGATGTTGATCAGGACACTAGGGCGGACCTGTGCCTTAGAGACTAAAAACGATGATAGACTTTGTTTAATTATGTTATAAACTCTGTATTTCCTGTGTTAAGACAATGTAACTCTTGTTTTATAAATAAAATACAACTTTGTTTGCCATGGATTTGAAACAATTAATTATGTTACAACACTCCCCGACGTTTTCCGCCACGTCTTGTATGTTATACGTGGTCGGGGTGTGACAGAAGAGTTGGTATCAGAGCCAATGGTTATAGGGAATTAGGTTATTAGTAATGCTTTGACCTAGACTATAACCTTTCTAGGACCCTAACACAAGTTATCTTGTGTTTAGATTTTAAAACATGCACTTCACCTATCCTTAGGTGATTATCAAAACAAGAAACCAAATTTTTCGAAACGATTTTTGAAAAACAATCTTCTGTTTTTGAAGGATTTATTACAAGGTTTTGAACCCTCTTTTGTATGGTTTTGAGCCCTTCCAGTTTGACTAAATTTTTGGCCTTGTGCCTTCAAATTTTCAAAATCTCGTCAAAGTTTTGGGTTCTAAATAGTGTGAACACGTGCAAACTGGAAGAGTGAATGCCTGTATTCTGGGTTTTCTGTCTAGGCAAGCACTTCGTATACATCTCATCAGACGCGAGACCAGTTGTGCTTACCTGGGAATTCTTGGGATGAGTGTTCACTTATAGGCGAGCATGTCTTCGTGATACATTATTTTTGATCCATTTACTTTGATTAGTCACTATGCGTCGTTTGTTTGCTTGGTAATGCGGACAAATGACCACCATCTTTGCTTTTGTTAATTTTGTTTCATCTCATTCTTTTCATCCAATCATCTCACTCGTTTCCTTTCATGTTTTCCTCTTTTAGAATGCCTCCTCGACGCGACAATCTGATTGCGACTGCCGAACTGGCAGAAATTATTGCGGAGCAGATGGCTGCTCAATTTCCAAATCTCTTTGCTCAATGGCACCAAGCCAACAACAACAACAATGCTCCATGCAAATACAAGGATTTTAACTCGGCTAAACCACTCAAGTTTAGTGGATCTGAGGGAGCGACTGGGCTTCTTCAATGGTTTGAGAGCATTGAGAATACTTTCCGCCACGTGCAGTGTCCGGATAATCGCAAGGTCGAGTTTTCTTCGAGCGTGTTTCAGAAGAGGGCTCTCACATGGTGGAATGGGGTTATGAGAGATCGGGGTGCAGAAGTTGCTCTAGCGCAAACTTTGGCTGAACTTAGGGCCCTTATGATGAGAGAATTATGTCCTCGTCATGAACAGCGAGCGTTGGAGAAAGAGTTTGAGGACTTGAAACAAGACAGTGGCAAGCACAGGGCTTATACTGATAGGTTTGAAGAGTTGAGTCTGCTTTGCCCAACTATGGTTACCCCACTCGACAAGGCTATTGAAAGATACATCGACGGCCTACCTGACTCGGTACAAGATATCATTACTGGTAGTAACCCTGCCACACTACGTCAGGCGATCGAGTTATCAGCGACATTGACTGAGTCACAGATTCGAAAGGGGAAGCTGCACAAAAAGGGTGACAAGGGTAAGAAGCAGGTGTCTGATAAGGAAGATAGCAAGAAAGGTCAAAACAAGAAGGGAAAGAATTCTGGAGGGTCTAGGAAGCGGAAGGCTTCCCAAAACTATGTTGTTACTGCACAGGCTCAAGCTGCACCAAATCAGCCTGCGCAACCACTAGCCAAGAAGCCTTATCTTGGCAATGCACCTTTGTGCAACAGGTGTAACGGCCATCATCAACCACACCTCCAGTGTCGTCAGTGCACCAACTGCGGAAGGCCTGGTCATCTTGCTGCCACCTGTCGCATTCCTGTTAACCAGAACCAGGCAGTTCAGAACCCGGCTCAACAGGTTGCTCAGCCTCTTGCTCAGCAACAAGGTCAAGCTGCACGACCTCATTATCCTCCTGGTTCATGCTACAATTGTGGGGATCTGACCCACTACAGGAACCGGTGCCCAAGACTAGCCAACCAGAATTAGAATGTGAACCCGAATCAGGCTCAGGCTCGAGGACGAGCTTTTAACTTGAATGCCCAAGAGGCCCAGGTGGATGATAACGTGGTGAACGGTACGTTCTTTATTAATAATCAGCCTGCATCTGTTCTTTTTGATTTGGGTGCCGACAAGAGTTTTGTGTCATTGTCTTTTGAGCCTATGCTTCGCGTGTCTAGAACAAAACTAGGTAAACCTTTGACAGTAGAAGTTGCTAGTGGTGAACCCATTGTTCTTGATTATGTTCTTCACAACTGCCAGTTGAATCTTAACGATCATCTTTTTCCAATCGACCTCACGCCTATGCAACTTGGAAGCTTCGACGTCATAGTGGGTATGGATTGGTTATCTAAGCATCGCGCAGAGATAGTTTGTTCTGAGAAGATTGTTCGTGTGCCGCTTTCGACAGGCGAGATCCTACAGGTTCAAGGTGAGAAACCTGCCGGTGGTCTCAAACTCATGTCTTGTTTTAAAGCTCGGAAGTATCTGTGGAAGAACTATGTGGCTTTCTTAGCACATGTTACAGCAGATAAAGGCAAGGGTAAGTCTATTTCAGATATTCCTGTCGTTCGGGATTATTCTGAAGTTTTCCCTGAAGAGTTACCTGGTCTACCCCCAGCACGCCAAGTCGAGTTCCGCATTGATCTCGTACCTGGTGCAAATCCCATTGCCAGAGCTCCATATCGTCTTGCACCGTCTGAGATGCAAGAATTGTCTAAGCAGCTTCAGGAGCTTTCTGACAAAGGCTTTATCCGTCCCAGCTTTTCACCCTGGGGTGCTCCCGTTCTTTTTGTCAAGAAGAAGGATGGATCCTTTAGGATGTGTATCGATTATCGTGAGCATAACAAGCTTACTATCAAGAATCGATATCCCCTACCGCGCATAGACGACCTCTTTGATCAATTACAGGGCGCTTCTTATTTTTCGAAGATTGATCTACGTTCCGGATATCATCAACTTCGGGTGCATGAAGAAGATATTCCCAAGACAGCGTTCCGTACTCGTTATGGGCATTATGAATTCACAGTCATGCCATTCGGTTTGACCAATGCTCCTGCTGTTTTCATGGACTTAATGAATAGGGTCTGCAAACCTTATTTGGATCAGTTCGTCATTGTTTTTATTGACGACATCTTGATTTATTCTAAGACGCGAGCTGATCACGAGCAACATCTTCGTCTTACTCTGGAACTCCTAAAGAAAGAACAACTTTTCGCCAAATTCTCCAAGAGTGAATTCTGGCTTAAAGAAGTTCAATTTTTGGGGCATATCATCAACGAACAAGGTATCCATGTAGATCCCTCCAAGATCAGTGCGATTAAGGATTGGGATACGCCTACTACTCCCACTGAGGTTCGTTCTTTTCTTGGTCTGGCGGGTTATTACTGCCGCTTCATTGAGAACTTCTCAAAGATTGCAGTTCCTCTAACTGCTTTAACTCAGAAGAACAAGCCCTTTGAGTGGGGATTCAAACAAGAGGAAGCTTTTCAAAACTTGAAGCAGAAGCTTTGCGACGCGCCTGTTCTAACTTTGCCTGAGGGCAATGATGATTTCGTCGTTTATTGCGATGCATCTAAACTGGGTCTTGGCTGTGTTCTTATGCAAAGGAACAAAGTCATAGCATATGCATCAAGGCAGTTGAAGATACATGAGAAGAACTACACCACTCATGATCTTGAGTTGGGTGCAGTTGTTTTTGCTCTAAAGATCTGGAGACACTATTTGTACGGTACAAAATCTGTGGTTTTCACGGACCACAAAAGTCTTCAGCATATCTTCAACCAGAAAGAACTCAACATGAGGCAACGACGTTGGGTTGAGCTTTTAAACGACTATGACTGCGAAATTCGCTACCATCCTGGTAAGGCGAATGTCGTAGCTGATGCATTGAGTCGTAAGGAACGTACTAAGCTTCATTGTGTACGTGTTCAATCTGTTATTCAAGCTCAATCCGATATCCAAGCACGCATTTCTCAGGCTCAACAATCTTGTGTTTCACAAGGTTTAATGGATAAGGAATTTCCCTATCACATAACGCCTGCTTTGGAACTAAAGGACAATGGATCGTATTACTTCATGGACCGTTTGTGGGTCCCAAGCCAGGATGATCTTCGTACCTTGCTTATAGATGAAGCCCATAAGTCGCGTTATTCTATTCATCCGGGCTCAGATAAGATGTATAAGGATCTTCGTATTCATTATTGGTGGCCTGGTATGAAGAAAGACATTGCCTTATACGTATCAAAATGCCTTACTTGTCTTAAGGTTAAGGCTGAACATCAGCGTCCTTCTGGTTTATTGGAGCAACCAGAGATCCCAGTTTGGAAATGGGAAAACATTACTATGGATCTTGTTACTAAACTTCCGCGCACAAAGAAAGGTCATGATGCCATCTGGGTAGTTGTTGATCGTCTTACTAAGTCAGCGCATTTCTTGCCAATCCGTGAGGATTTTCCTGCTGACAGACTTGCTCAAATCTATGTGGATGAAATTGTAGCTCGACATGGTGTTCCTTTGAATATCATTTCTGACAGAGATGCTCGTTTCACTTATCATTTTTGGAGAACCATGCAATCTGCTATGGGGACCCAACTTAATCTGAGCATAGCTTATCATCCGCAAACGGATGGTCAATCTGAAAGAACAATCCAGACTCTGGAGGATATGCTAAGAGCTTGTGTGATCGATTTTGGTGGTAGTTGGGATTCACATCTTAAGTTGATTGAATTCTCCTACAACAACAGTTATCACACCAGCATCAAAATGGCTCCTTTCGAGGCTCTCTATGGTCGAAAATGTCGTTCACCAGTCTGCTGGAATGAGATCGGCGAGGCTCAACTTACTGGACCTGCCCTCATTTTAGAGACAACTGACAAGATCAAGAAAGTGCGTGATAACCTTCAGACAGCTAGAAGCCGTCAGAAGAGTTACGCGGACCCAAAACGCAAGGCCTTGGAATTTCAAGTCGGTGATCGAGTATTACTTAAGGTCTCACCTTGGAAAGGTGTGATCAGATTTGGAAAGAAAGGAAAACTTGCACCTAGATACGTTGGACCATTCAAGATCGTCGAAAGAATCAGAAAGGTAGCCTACAGACTTGAGTTACCTCCTGAACTTGGAAATGTTCATCCAAATTTTCACGTATCCAATCTCAAGAGGTGTTTAGCTGATGAGAACCTCCACATACCGCTTGACGAAATTCGTGTTGGCAAAACACTGAAATTTGTTGAGAAGCCAGTGGAAATCATGGAACGTGAAGTCAAATGGCTTAAACGCAAGCGCATTCCTTTGGTCAAAGTTCGCTGGGAAGCTAAACGTGGACCCGAGTTTACTTGGGAACGCGAAGATCAAATGAAGGCGAAATATCCGCATCTTTTTCCACGAGTTTCCTCTAAATAAATTTCGGTACGAAATTTCCACAAGTAAGGGAGACTGTAACATCTGTGCTTGTAATCATTATGAACAGTTCTATTATCAATAAAACAATGTTATTTGATACCAATGTTTGTTTGGTTGTGTTTTACATTTTTCATGTTTTGACTTTTATTCAATTTCAAACTCTATATCGCTTTCTGGAGAGTTATACGCAAACTGGTGCGTAAACGTAACCAGTTTAACGCGACAAATACTCCGGAACATCATCATATACTTAACATACCTTAAATAACCTTTACATAACTTAGAAATAAGTTTTGAAGGCTTTGGTATGGCAAAAACAAGTTAATTCGCTTACAGGGACTAAACTTGACAAACTACGAAAGTATGCCAATTTGAACTGTAACAGACATTCCGGAACATGACCATAAGTTAAACACACCTTAAATATCCTTTACATAGCTTAGAAATAGGCTTTGAGGTGTTCGGTGTGCTAAAATAAACTTTTGGGTCATTCAGGGACTAAAAGTGTCAAAAAAAAATGCACAAGTTTTGTGTCATTCAGGGACTAAAAGTGTCAAAAAGTGCACAAGTTTGCATTTTCGCGCATAACTTACGGTCTGAATACATCCGGACATCCAAAAATTTATGTAAGCACTAAAATATTTTAGTTTAGTGTTTGGCATGAGAAAAATCCATTCGTCACGCAATTTGGATCGTTTTTCACGCTTATGCGCATTCCGTCGTAATTAACCGAACAACGCGATTGTACGGCTAAACGAACCGACATCCGGCATATTTTTGAGCATGTTTCATGTTCCCTATACTTTAACATCCTTGTGAAGCTTAAAAATGGGCTTGACGGGTGTTAGAAGTGCCAAAACACGACGATACGCGCTCAGGAACCAAAACTGCAAAACTGCAAAAAAAAATATAAAAAAAAATAAATAAATAAATAAATAAATGCAGCAAAAAGCCATTTTAAACATAAGTTAGCAGCCCCTAACACTTCCCAAAGGTCAAGTGCCACATGTTAATCTCCTATGGTGGCCAAAATTAGTTACCACAACATTTTGACAAGTGTACGGCCTAGATCGTGCCCCCTTTTCCAAGAAACGATCCTAACGGTTGTGGGTTTACTATAAATACCCAACCCATTTTCACTCATTCCTCACTAGAATCTGATCTAAAAGACTCTAAGTTGAAACCATTGTTTCATACCTGAGTTATTTGGATCTAGATTAGCATTCGGGGACCTTTCGTAAGTATTCTTTCGTTCTTTTATCGCTTTCGAGTCTGAAAGTCAAACTTTGTTTGACTTTCTGCATTGACCAGTTTATGGTCGATGCGAAGTTCGTTTGAACTTCATAACGTGAGCGTGATCACGATGGTTATAGTCCCTAGTGACTATACCTACTGATTACCACGTTATCTAGGCTCAGTGACGAGTCGTAGTTTCGGTCAGAATACGTATTCTTGCGTATTTTGTAACCAAACTACTTATGGGTATAAAAACCGTTTGTTTTGATACCAAACCTGTTTTCTAAACTTAGTTAATCATGTTTTAACATGCTTAGCTCGTCACTTTTAGTTGTGCTTGTATAGGGTCGTAAGGTAAGCGATCTAAACAATCGCTTATACTTTCGAACCCGACCCATTTGGTCGATCATTAGGATCCGACCAAATACATTAGGTGACCATAGTATATAGGGAATAACCCTCTGAGGTTATACCTTATGGTCGCTACGTTTAAGTAGTTGTATGATAGGTAATTTATATGCCTTAGGTAAATTACCAAAATACCCCTTTATGCCAAAATTCATTTTTAAACATATGTAACATAACTTTTGACATCTAAACTGATTTGCCAACCATATTAGACATGTTAAGGCATATATTACTTGTCATAGGACTAGTTAGGCGGTCCGAACGCGTTTCACGCGAACGACGCGTTAAAGTAGCATAAGCTACCTAAACGGGTCGTAATGGGTCACAAGCACTTAGGATAGGTTTCATTTAGTATGTAGGCTTTGTTAAACCATACTACATGAGTTCCCATACTCATTTGGTTTACGAACCCTCATTCTATCCGATCTTCCGATTTAGGTCCGGTTTATTAATGTAGTTACCTATATTAGGTGCCGTTTGATATTCCGAGATCTCTAGCATTGCTTGGTGGTTATCTTAGGACTTCTGAGCAATCTCAAGTGAGTACATAGACCCCTCTTTTACTGTTTTCCAAACATTTTGGGGTGAAACACATGTGCCTACTTGTTACTTTCATGCTTTCCTGTTTTCACATCATATACCTGCTATGTTTGTTAGTACATTATAGTACATGATTTCATTACATTTCATGCTATGTATGTCCATTGTGTGCATACTTAGTACATTGTTTTACATTACATTTCTGCTATGTATGTTAACTGATAGCATGCTAGCACATTGATTTACATGACTTTTCTGCTTAGTATGTTAACTTAGCATACTTAGTACATTGTTTTCATATAACATGTTCACTTTTGCTATGACATTTGGTTTGCACAAACGTGACTATTATACGTTCATTAACATTAGCTACGCCGCTCGGTAGTAAGTACTGGTACCATAGGACTTGACAAATCCCATTCCTGACATCCCGGGTTTGTTTGGATGTAAGGAATGACTGAATCCGAATACAATTCTTTTGATAACCTTGACTGAAAGGGTTATCCGACTGTCTCAAGGCTTGAATGTATGCGTTAACTTACCACATAAATGTTTGTATCAATGTAACATGCATTACTTTACAAAACATAACTTTTTGATATATTCAAATTACTTTGTTTTGTACATTTCTACATTTGGACTATTTGACAATACTTTACTTACAAGACATAACATTTGTTACACATTACTTGACTACTCTTGGACTTATAAACATTTGACATGGCTTATACAAGGACTTTTGACTATTGGTTTAAACATAGACTTTATACATGGGTGGTTTGTTTAAGTGATTTAAGTAACGAGGCATGTGTAATATGATACAAGCATGGTGGATACGCCGCTAGTACTTCCTATATATAAGTGTTTGTATGGTATTACATATTGTAGCGTTATTTAAATCATTTCAATTTGGACATATGACATTTTATACAAATAACATACTTTTCACAAGACATTGTTTTACAAAACAACTTATCTTATACAAACTCATTTTACTTGGTTATTTATTTAACCATACTTTATGATCTTATTTATACATATCATCTGATATTATCGTTTTTCAAATGATTTACAAGACAAAACAATTTACAAGGTTCATGACTAAACATTTTCTTAAACTTAAGTCATGAATCCTATTTTCACAAACCTATGTATCTCACAGGCATTTTTATGCTGACGTATCTATTTTCACATGTGTTTTCAGGAGCTTTTCCATAGGATGTTGATCAGGACACTAGGGCGGACCTGTGCCTTAGAGACTAAAAACGATGATAGACTTTGTTTAATTATGTTATAAATTCTGTATTTCCTGTGTTAAGACAATGTAACTCTTGTTTTATAAATAAAATACAACTTTGTTTGCCATGGATTTGAAACAATTAATTCTGTTACAACACTCCCCGACGTTTTCCGCCACGTCTTGTATGTTATACGTGGTCGGGGTGTGACATTGGGCGCATGATGGACTATATTTATCCAAATATAGGTCTAGATTCCTTTAATAGTGTGTATTAAAAGATCATGGCGCCAAAAGAAACAAACGTTTAAGTCAAAAGTTATGTATTGAAAATCATTGCTTTTACACAAGACGTGGTTTATACATGACACTGTTACGCAAGACATTGTTATACATGACATTTGACGTTGGTATACACAAGACATTTTTGTAAATAACGAGACGTGTGTAATATGATAAAAGCATGGTGGATACGCCACTGGTACTTCCTATATATAAGTGCTTATATTATAGTGCATATCATGGTGTTATCCAAACCACTTCGACAAAGACAAGACACGACATCTTTTACACAAGACATGATATTCGATTTCAAGGAATGATATATATTATACACTACATTTCATTTGGTTATTTATTTAACCATACATCATTCTTTTATATCATCTGATTTTCATATGATTTTATAAAAGAACTCGATCACGACTAGGGCCAATGTTGTTGGTTACATTCGATGCTTTAACGGTTTCTCAGAGGTTGTTCCATACTTGGTAACGCCCGAATTCAAACGCATTGAACGTTACAATTTAAGTTTGGCCCCTGAAATTCAAAGTATGGTCACATCTTCTCACCCTACCTTGAACACTTAAACAATAACTCTCGCAGTTAGTCTCACCAAGGCCAAAAACTTTCTTTATTCTCATTAGAGAAAGACTCTTCCTCTACTTTATTTGACAGGGGCGGAGAATACCACTCTATCAATAACAAGAAAAAAGTAGCAATTCTGTTTCAAATGGTTTGAGCTTGGAAGCAACCTGCTATCTATCGATAGGCGAGAACAGACTGCTATTGGCTGCTTCGCCTATCGATTCTATTATGGCCGGCTTGGAGACATCAGAGGAAGACTATCATCTCTATCTGGGTACGATCATAGCATAGCTTCATTCATTCGTTGAACCTTGGGGATAACCATTAGCATTGAGGTCAATCACCACACCACCTCTATCATACATACGACATTACATGACGCGAGAGTGCATGGCCAACATACACCTAAAGCGCCTACGTTCCGCTTGCAGCCAATACAACCACAACCTAACTTGCACGAGATTCAACAACCGAAGCTACTGGTAGTCCCGAGGGGACGGAATCCTCCAATAATAGTTAGCAGTACTGAACAAGCGAGTCATCGGTCCGGGGAAAGAAAAGGACTGCATTTGAAAAAAGAAAAAAGGAACTCGCTTAACTCGCTAGGCCTTCGGAACAAAGGCGATTCTGTTCATGCTTCAGACGATTTGGCTAATTATATAGACTTCTATACTAATTCTATTAGACTTCTTCTATTATAAATAGAAAGGCGAACCTATAGGCCTGTTTAGCGCCTTTCCGAAGTCAACCTAAAAAAACCTTTGCTTTGGGAAATAAGGACCGAGTGAAAAATGAAAAACGTCCGCTAACGCCCACGGGCATCATATCCTGTAGGCGAGGAAGGAAACTGACAGCTTGATGAAGAACGTTAGTTAGATTCGATTTAGTCTTGAGACAAGCCCGACTGGATAAAGAGAGGAAAAAAAGACAAATCTTTCTATCTTAGTGCAACTGAGCCCTGACTTGAGATGAGATTGAGAAGGCGAAAAAAGAGCTATAATTGCCTTACGCTGCTCTGAGATCGTAAAGCCGTAAATCAGTCATTCTATTGTCATCCCGTCTCCTTCAGCAGATCTTGGAGGCCTGGAAGTCGTTGAGTTTTTCAGACAAGCCACCCAGGTCTACTGGCTCACATTTAAGGCCCTTTCAGGTAGTTAGATTTGTAAGTTAGCGGGGATTTACCTATCTGATCATCCTATTCCTCAAGAGTGGACTGAAGTCTATCGGGGGAGGATGTTACATGTCACACCCCCAAAATCCACACGCGGAGTACCACCGCTTGGAGGTGTGACTGACCAGGATCAAGCCACCAATCATATTGAACATATAAGTAAATTGTAAAAGTCATTCATCACGATAGGTGTTTTCAAAACCAACATAAACAAGTGTGTAGCGGAAGCAATAATGTAAAAACCCAACATAAGTATTAAGTTGAAGTGTCACAAAAGAGTGTATCATAACATCCAAAATCCGTGCCCACAATGACCGCGCCTCCCGTGCAAGCTCCAAGAGTACCTATGGTCCTGCAAGGCATGTAACAGAGAGTCAACAACTAGTTGAGCGAGTTCACGGTTGGTTATTCAGTTATAGTGTTCGTATCGTAAATCGTAAGTTCGTTTAGTAATCATGTATCGTATGTAATGGTTTCGCGGCCCTCTAGGCATGTTTGCGAAGTTTAGTGGGGGTTTCCCATATGTTCTCTAGACTAGGTATATTTGTATCGCGGCCCTCCAGGCATGTTTGCGAAGATTAAAGTATAGTTCGCGGCCATTCCAGGCATGTTTGCGAAGATTGTTCTAGTATCGCGGCCAATCCCGACGTGTGTGCGAAGAGGAGTATATGTATCACTAGTCTAGCAGTATCTACCATTAACCTTCCTCTCCCGAGGCCTATGGTATGTAATTCCGATAATTCTTAAGCGTAATTAATCAATCAACCCATTCCCAACCCCGGGAATCCCATGCCTTGGTAAGAGTGTGAACTCACCTTGGTTTGCTCGGTATGCTAAGTTAAATGCTCAAAAAGGAATCAGTCAAGTCCTATAGGATGCACGTAGATACAATCAGTACATGTTGGTAAAGTGTCACATGCAAACAGTACCACATAGTGTGTTTGGTAGTTAACAACATGCCACACATAAACAGTCACTCCATCTCATGCAATTTATGCTTCACATACATGTCCATCACCATTTATTCTAGCATGATTATTTCTTAACATACTTAACGAAGTTATCAAACTTCACATGATTAACAGGCTTAACAAGGTTAACACCTTTAACAAGTTAACGAGCTAATAGAGTTACTTTCATAACAGAGTGTCATATATGAGTCTAACAAAATTAATAAGGTTAACTGAGTTAATAAACTTAACTCAGTTAATTGGTTAAACATAGTTACATACTTAACAAAGTAAATCAGGAACATATCACAGTTAACTCACACACATGGTTAACATAGCAGAGTTAACATATCTTACATAACTCAGTTAATATACTTAATATTCTCGGCCTGTTTAACAGCGTGAATAAACTTAACAGGGTTAACAAGTTAGACATAACCAGGTTACGGTATTAACACTTAGACGAAATCACATAGGCCGAAATCCCTTAAGTGTCGAAAACCCTCATTGGGCCGGAAACAGTGGGCCGAAATCCTTTTGGGGTTGAGCCGAAATCACCTTGGGCCGAAATCCCAAGGGTGATTTCGTTGAATGGTGATTTCGTGAGACCAGAACATATCATCAACATCAATATCAGTTACGAAATCAGAAATCCCCAAATCATCATCATCAAAAATCATTTACATATCAGCAATAACTTACTCATTACTAACCATCTTTGACAGTTTAAACCAAGCAAATCGTTAAATCAAGACTATCACCATCAACATGTGGTATTTGATAAAAGTTGAACTCTCATTGGACCATAATCTGATCGTGGGCTGCATCAAGATGCTAATTCAAATATTCATATGAGCCTCAAGTATTTATTTGTTTTATATGGGTTTTCATTAAGATCGATGCACCCAGACATTCACATGGTTACTTGACAACCATTGGACCTAACATTACATACTAATCGACTAAATCACATGCTCACCATCATTGCACACTAACCTTTAATTCAAGAAGTCAAATAATCAAATGATTTAAATCAAGTAATCATAAACAACATCACATAACAATGTAATCAGATCTGAAACAACTAATTTTGAAAGTCACTAACCGACTCAGAATAATCCACAAGGAATCTGGCTTCGAATGAGGAGAGGGCTGCCGTCAGGTTTCAAAACAAACGAGAGAGAGTGTGATGGGTGTCTAGGGTTTGCCAGTTATCCCCTTTTTGTGCATACAAGTAAAACAAGTTCTAAGTTTAATCGATACTGGGCCAAAGCCCACTTTTGATTTCGTTGCCTCATGTGGACGAAAACACTTGAGGTGTTTTCATGGGTGGGGTGTTTTCGGCCAGTCCTTCATCAGTTGGTTTGTTTATAAAACATAACCTAACACCACCATATTTTAAACATACACAAATAATGCACATCAAGCATATAAAACACACTTAACACCCATCATGTATAACATACCAACCACAATACAATTTAACATATTACAACCGTGTCCAGTTGTGAAATAAACAAGTCGTGTAACAAACAATCTAAACAATTAACGTGCAATAGTGCGAAGATGGAATCTTGGAAACTCGAGTTGTCACATTATCCCCAACTTGAAAGAAATTTCGTCCCGAAATTTAGTATGCGGTTACTGAGGAAGCTAGGTAAGTTGTGTCGTTTACTGGTTTTCCTGGGGTGTCACATCATCCCCCCGTTGATTTGGAATTTCGTCCCGAAATTCCGTGGTAGCTTCAGCCTCAGTAGTGGTTGCACTGTTTCCGGATAACTGGGGATACTTGAGTTTCATTTGATCTTCTTGCTCCCAGGTGAACTCTGGGCCACGACGGGAGTTCCAACGAACTCGAACAAAAGGTATTCTAGTGTGCTTGAGGACCTTAACATCCCGGTCCATGATTTCAACTGGTTCCTCAACGAATCGCAACTGTTCGTCGATAGTAAGCTCCTTCAAAGGAACTATGAGGGTCTCAGCTGACAAACACTTCTTCAGATTGGACACGTGAAAGACGTTGTGAACTGCACTGAGTTCAGCAGGTAAGTTCAGTCTGTAGGCCACTTTGCCTATTTTCTCGATGATTTCGAACGGTCCGACATATCGCGGATTGAGCTTGCCTCGTTTGCCAAAACGAACCACACCCTTCCAAGGTGAAACTTTGAGTAGCACTCGATCCCCAACCTGGAACTCGAGGGGTTTTCTGTCTTTATCGGCGTATGCTTTCTGACGGTCGCGAGCTGCCGCCATGCGTTGTCGTATTTGAGCAATTCGTTCTGTTGTGCCTACCACAAATTCTGGACCAGTGATCTGACTATCTCCCACCTCTGCCCAACAAAGAGGTGACCGGCATTTACGTCCGTACAATGCCTCAAACGGAGCAGCTTTAATGCTGGTGTGGTAGCTGTTATTGTACGAAAATTCCACAAGTGGCAGATGCTTTTCCCAGCCGTTGCCAAAGTCAATCACACATGCCCTAAGCATGTCTTCAAGAGTCTGGATGGTGCGTTCAGACTGCCCATCCGTTTGCGGGTAATAAGCTGTGCTCATGTCTAACCGAGAGCCAAAAGATTTGTGCATTGCTTGCCACAGTTCTGAAGTAAAACGCGCGTCACGATCAGAGATAATAGAGGTTGGCACCCTGTGCCTGGAAACCACTTCTTTAAGGTATACGTCTGCTAGAGTGGAGAGCTTATCCGCTTCCTTGATAGCCAAGAAGTGAGCAGACTTTGTGAGTCGATCCACGATCATCCAAATAGTATCATTCCCACGTTGAGATCTAGGCAGGCCAGTAACAAAATCCATGAAAATTTGTTCCCATTTCCATTGTGGTATCTCAGGTTGTTGGAGTGGGCCTGATGGTTTCTGATATTCCGCTTTGACTCTCGCACAAGTCAAACACTTGCTAACGTAAGTTGCTATGTGAGCTTTCATGCTAGGCCACCCATATGTAGTTTTCAAGTCGTGGTACATCTTATCCGAACCAGGATGTACTGAGTAGCGAGACTTATGAGCTTCTTCCATTACAAGCTCGCGTAAGTTGCCATAGAGTGGGACCCAGATGCGTCCTGTTACATAGTAGGCTCCGTCTGCCTTTTGTTCTAACCGTTGCCTTGAACTGCGTAGGGCTTCAGCCCTGACGTTTTCTGGTTTCAATGCTTTTACCTGAGCATCTCGTATCTGTGAAGGAAGACTAGACTGAATAGTGAGTTGCAACGCTCGTACACGCCTAGGTGTAGTATCCTTTCGACTGAGGGCATCGGCCACCACATTGGCTTTGCCCGGATAGTACTTTATGGCACATTCGTAATCGTTCAGTAGTTCGACCCCTCGACGTTGTCGCATGTTCAATTCTTTCTGCTTGAAGATATGTTCTTTCCGCTTAATCGTTCAGTAGTTCGTAATCGTTCAGACTCCTGTGATCGGTGTAGATGGTGCACTTGGTACCGTACAAGTAATGTCGCCATATCTTGAGCGCAAAACAACAGCTCCCAGCTCTAAATCATGTGTAGTGTAATTCCGTTCGTGAATCTTAAGTTGGCGTGAAGCTTAAGCAATGACTTTATCTCGTTGCATCAACACACATCCAAGACCTTGGATAGATGTGTCGCAGTAGACTACAAAATCGTCCGTGCCCTCAGGAAATGAAAGGATAGATGCGCTACAAAGTCTATCCTTTAAGTGCTGAAACGCTGTTTCCTGTGTATTACTCCAACGGTAAGCAACACCTTTCTGTGTCAGTAGTGTAAGCGGCTGTGCAATCTTTGAGAAGTCTTTGATGAACCGTCTGTAATAACCCGCCAAACCCAAGAATTAGCGTATTTCGGTTGGTGTGCGAGGTGCAGGCCAGTTCTTAATCGAATCTACCTTGGATGGATCGACATGAATCCCATCCTTGTTTACCACGTGGCCTAGAAAGTGGACTTCACGAAGCCAGAAATCGCATTTCGAAAATTTGGCGTACAGCTGTTCCGTTCGAAGGAGTTCCAAAATAAGTCGTAAGTGTTGTTCGTGTTCCTCCTGACTCTTCGAATAGATCAGGATTTCATCGAAGAAAACAATAACAAATTTGTCAAGATAAGGTTTGCACACCTTGTTCATAAGGTCCATGAAAACCGCAGGCGCGTTCGTCAGCCCAAAAGGCATGACCAAAACTCGTAGTGGCCGTAGCGTGTTCTGAATGTTGTTTTGGAGACGTCCTCATCCCGGACTCTCAGTTGATGATAGCCTGACCTCAAATCTATCTTCGAGTAATAGTTCGGCCCTTGCAACTGGTCGAATAAGTCATCAATGCGTGGAAGAGGATAGCGATTCTTCACGGTCACCTTGTTCAGTTCACGGTAGTCCATACACATCCTAAAGGTACCGTCTTTCTTCTTTACGAATAGCACTGGAGCTCCCCAGGGCGAAGAGCTAGGACGTATGAAACCTTTTTCCAAGAGTTCTTGCAATTGCTTAGACAGTTCTTCCAGTTCAGTTGGTGCTAAGCGATAAGGTGCTCGAGATATAGGTGCTGCTCCAGGAGCTTGTCACCATGAATTACCAAAGGTTCTTAACCAGCACGAGGAAATGCGGACGATCTTTTCTTTGCAAAGAATCTCTGCTCGATGTTGAGGTAGCCAATCCATACCAATAATGATGTCGAAACCATCACAACGTTGGGGTCATTTCTGGCATCATCCTGACCGATCACGAACACTCGACCCCTGGCACCATTGCCGTAGTTATTACCCCCGTTGTTGTCTCCACTATTGTTCCCGTTTCCTTGGTTGTGGTTCTGATTCTGGTTCTGGTTCAACTGTGGGCAGTGTCTCTTGAAGTGACCTTCAGCACCACACTGAATGCATCCCTTGTTACCCTGCTGTTGCTGCTGATTTTGTGGTGCTTGTGGCTGCTGTAGTCGGTTCTGGTTTGCAGGACGTGAGCTTCTACAATCCTTAGCTTCATGACCCATTCTGGAACACCTCTGACAACGACCCCTGTTGCACTGACCACTGTGGTGCCTGTTGCATCTGTTGCACTTTGGGAGGTTTCCGCAATATCCACCCTGCCCCTGACTACCAGAAGATTGCTGACCAGGGCTCTGGTTGTCATCAATCCTTCGCTGCTGTGCCTGGGTCTGAACTGAAGTCGAACCCTTGCTAGAGGTTCCATCCCATTTTAGTTTGTTGTCACAGGGAGTAGCAGAAGTAGTAGTAGTAATACCGATACGTCTAGGCAGCTTGTTCTGTTCCACTGCCTGGTCTGTGAGACGATGAGCAAGACGAGTAACATCTTGGATAGTAGCAAGGTTAGCAGAAGTCACATGACTTTGAATCTCTGGTACTAAGCCTATGAGGTACAGCTCAATGCGCTTGATGGGAGGATCCACCATAGTTGGACATAACACTGCCAGTTCGTTGGATCGTTTCGTGTACGCTTCTATCTCTGACCCCGTCATCTTCAGGTTAAAGAACTCCACTTCCAGCTTGTGGATGTCATCATGACTACAGTATTCACGTTTGATCAGTTCCTTAAAATCATTCCATGGGGTGGCATTAGCAGCCGCTAGCCCCAGCATCTGAACTTGCGCGTTCCACCAAGTCAGCGCAATGCCTTCTAGAGTACCAGTGGCGTACTTCACCCTGCGAGCCTCAGGGCATTCACACATCTCGAAGACGGATTCGAGCTTTTCAAACCAATTGAGGAGTCCAACGGCTCCTTCAGTGCCACTAAAAGTACTAGGACAACAGTCCATGAAAGTTTTGAACGTGCACACAGGTGGCTGAGCGTGTTGACCTGTCGTGTGTGTAAGAGTAACCATACTTGAGCACGAGTGTGGGTTTACGAGAGTAGGATCTAAAGATCCTAGAGTAAGTGGTGATGGCAGGTTACACCTCCTGCCTGGGCAGCTGCAAGTGTTGCAGTAACTTGTTCAGTGATCGAAGCCGCCAACTGGGCTTGAGTTAGGTTAACGCGTCCACTCATGATCTTGATATCAAGGAGAACATGAGTGAGAGAGGTTCGCAAAAGTGCGATGACTGAAGAGAGTGAGCACACAAGTGTTTTCAAACAGCAGTTGCTACGTTTATCTAAGCATACCCTGAGCAAAGTTCTATGTAATCTAGCATGTAGGCAATGTAAACGTGAACAGTATTACCTATAAGGTTGAGTCTTGCACGTGGAGCGAAGCGTCGTTGTGGATCGTTGAGCACTGTACTGGTTATAGTCTGGTTTTAATAAAAACGTTTTTCCCTTATTAAAACCAAGTTCACTATAACCAATGGCTCTGATACCAATCTGTCACACCCCCAAAATCCACACGCGGAGTACCACCGCTTGGAGGCGTGACTGACCAGGATCAAGCCACCAATCATATTGAACATATAAGTAAATTGTAAAAGTCATTCATCACGATAGGTGTTTTCAAAACCAACATAAACAAGTGTGTAGCGGAAGCAATAATGTAAAAACCCAACATAAGTATTAAGTTGAAGTGTCACAAAAGAGTGTATCATAACATCCAAAATCCGTGCCCACAACGACCGCGCCTCCCGTGCAAGCTCCAAGAGTACCTATGGTCCTGCAAGGTATGTAACAGAGAGTCAACAACTAGTTGAGCGAGTTCACAGTTAGTTATTCAGTTATAGTGTTCGTATCGTAAATCGTAAGTTCGTTTAGTAATCATGTATCGTATGTAATGGTATCGCGGCCCTCTAGGCATGTTTGCGAAGTTTAGTGGGGGTTTCCCATATGTTCTCTAGACTAGGTATATTTGTATCGCGGCCCTCCAGGCATGTTTGCGAAGATTAAAGTATAGTTCGCGGCCATTCCAGGCATGTTTGCGAAGATTGTTCTAGTATCGCGGCCAATCCCGGCGTGTGTGCGAAGAGGAGTATATGTATCACTAGTCTAGCAGTATCTACCATTAACCTTCCTCTCCCGAGGCCTATGGTATGTAATTCCGATAATTCTTAAGCGTAATTAATCAATCAACCCATTCCCAACCCCGGGAATCCCATGCCTTGGTAAGAGTGTGAACTCACCTTGGTTTGCTCGGTATGCTAAGTTAAGTGCTCAAAAAGGAATCAGTCAAGTCCTATAGGATGCACGTAGATACAATCAGTACATGTTGGTAAAGTGTCACATGCAAACAGTACCACATAGTGTGTTTAGTAGTTAACAACATGCCACACATAAACAGTCACTCCATCTCATGTAATTTATGCTTCACATACATGTCCATCACCATTTATTCTAGCATGATTATTTCTTAACATACTTAACGAAGTTATCAAACTTCACATGATTAACAGGCTTAACAAGGTTAACACCTTTAACAAGTTAACGAGCTAATAGAGTTACTTTCATAACAGAGTGTCATATATGAGTCTAACAAAATTAATAAGGTTAACTGAGTTAATAAACTTAACTCAGTTAATTGGTTAAACATAGTTACATACTTAACAAAGTAAATCAGGAACATATCACAGTTAACTCACACACATGGTTAACATAGCAGAGTTAACATATCTTACATAACTCAGTTAATATACTTAATATTCTCGGCCTGTTTAACAGCGTGAATAAACTTAACAGGGTTAACAAGTTAGACATAACCAGGTTACGGTATTAACACTTAGACGAAATCACATAGGCCGAAATCCCTTAAGTGTCGAAAACCCTCATTGGGCCGGAAACAGTGGGCCGAAATCCTTTTGGGGTTGAGCCGAAATCACCTTGGGCCGAAATCCCAAGGGTGATTTCGTTGAATGGTGATTTCGTGAGACCAGAACATATCATCAACATCAATATCAGTTACGAAATCAGAAATCCCCAAATCATCATCATCAAAAATCATTTACATATCAGCAATAACTTACTCATTACTAACCATCTTTGACAGTTTAAACCAAGCAAATCGTTAAATCAAGACTATCACCATCAACAACATGTGGTATTTGATAAAAGTTGAACTCTCATTGGACCATAATCTGATCGTGGGCTGCATCAAGATGCTAATTCAAATATTCATATGAGCCTCAAGTATTTATTTGTTTTATATGGGTTTTCATTAAGATCGATGCACCCAGACATTCACATGGTTACTTGACAACCATTGGACCTAACATTACATACTAATCGACTAAATCACATGCTCACCATCATTGCACACTAACCTTTAATTCAAGAAGTCAAATAATCAAATGATTTAAATCAAGTAATCATAAACAACATCACATAACAATGTAATCAGATCTGAAACAACTAATTTTGAAAGTCACTAACCGACTCAGAATAATCCACAAGGAATCTGGCTTCGAATGAGGAGAGGGCTGCCGTTAGGTTTCAAAACAAACGAGAGAGAGTGTGATGGGTGTCTAGGGTTTGCCAGTTATCCCCTTTTTGTGCGTACAAGTAAAACAAGTTCTAAGTTTAATCGATACTGGGCCAAAGCCCACTTTTGATTTCGTTGCCTCATGTGGACGAAAACACTTGAGGTGTTTTCATGGGTGGGGTGTTTTCGGCCAGTCCTTCATCAGTTGTTTTGTTTATAAAACATAACCTAACACCACCATATTTTAAACATACACAAATAATGCACATCAAGCATATAAAACACACTTAACACCCATCATGTATAACATACCAACCACAATACAATTTAACATATTACAACCGTGTCCAGTTGTGAAATAAACAAGTCGTGTAACAAACAATCTAAACAATTAACGTGCAATAGTGCGAAGATGGAATCTTGGAAACTCGAGTTGTCACATTACAGGTGTTCCTGAGAGAACAAGTCTTTCTATTGAGTTGCATTCCCTTATCCACTAAGAGATCAATAGGCTATGACAGCTTCTTCACAGCCATTTAGTATTCCCGGTGCTGCAGTTACTCTTCCATTAACTGCCCTTCCATTCCGAAACCCTTAGGGGATCAAGACAGCTTAGGGAGGCACAACCCCCTTGGTTGGGTTCGGTTCTTTCCCTAAAAAAGAATGAAGTCGGATTCGCTAACCTTTCGGCCGGAGTCATTCACACCAACTGATGCCTGACTTCTTCAGTCTCATGCTTCTATAAGGCTTTTAGAGACTCCACCTATTGTGATCCAACAGCCTATACGTTCAAGCTTTCAAGCCCGAGCTAGTCTTCTTATCACCTAGCTACTTCACAGTCTCCTTTCGCGTACTCCTCTTCCTATCTTCTCTCTTCACGAGACCTGTACATAAAAAACAAAGGTCTAGGTAGCTCATTTCCTTTTAAGAAGTCAAATCTCCTTCTTCCTATATTATAAAAAGAATGAATAAGAGCCTTTCTTAACTCTTGAATTGTGTAAGGCATTTAGGAGCGCTCTTTGAATCCAACTAGATATATCATAAGAGAAGAAAGCAACTTCACCGAAAGGGCAGGTCTTTCTTTTTATTACTGATCTTATCAAGTAGTGCTTCGATAAGCCACCGCCCAATAGAGCTTAGTCATGTGTAGATCGAAAAGGTCTCGTGAAGCTGGTCACCGGTAGGTCCACCTTCAGAACCAATTCTTAGTTCAGTCTTCCCGAAAGCTATGAAAGGGAGGGCATCAATCAATAGAATGCCAGAACTCTAGTTGAATTGACCGTATGAGTTGAACATAGTGAAACGAATCCTCATCTCACTCATAGGTAGCTGCGAACAAGGAAGAAAAAGAAGGACATGTAAGCCATAAAGTGGCTGCCAACGACTCCGATGCAGTTGGAGGAAGAGCTGCTATTGAATTTCTTGGAGTTTGTTTTGAAAAGGCATAGCTGCAATTGCTTGTACTTGAATCGATCTTGCCTTGGTGTTGACCTATAGGGAGATTGACCTTTCACCTCCGCTTGTCACGAAAGATTATGCCTTCAGAATGAACGAAGATTCGATCCAACTCCAATGCTAGGAAACTTCCGAGACTAAAGCCTCCCTTACCAAGAGCAGGTACAGGATCCTGCAAGACGGGAGGAAGGAAGATTCGAATGATAGAACAGCCGATAGCTGGCGAACGAATTAGGCTTTTGAGAAGGACTAAGCACTAAACAGTGAAACGTGAGAGGTTCATTGTTTAAGCTTCAATAGTGAGGGCAGAGAGGGTCTAACAGAACTTGACTTACCGGAACGACTGAAAGTGAAGGTTTCTGGCCTTCTAGCATTCATGCCTCATCTTTCAGATTGATCTATCATTCCATACCTGATTTCTGATATATCTATGCCTTTCTTTCCAGTGTTCATGCGGGAACCTCAAACCTTTTTCGGAAGCCGTGGGTCGCTGGCAACAAGCTATGACTGATTCGCTTTAAGCCTTAGAGAAAAATGGCACTGACACATAGGGAAGGTGCCCCGGTTTATCCAGAATAGATGGGTAGGTTGTCTATTAGAGCCTATTAACAGCTTATACTGTAAAGGATTGCCAGTTTTGACTTGATCTGCCGCTCAACTAAACGTTGCCTCTTTCATCCGAATCTCTTTCCTCAACATTACATACAACTATTGATCGCGATTCCCGGCACTAAGAGAAGTTATCATTTCTCTCATCGGTGAAGAACCGGAGAGAGAAGAGCGGAACTGCTTTTTCCAGGCCACCTACATCTGATCCATCTGGCGAAGAGGGTATGGAACCAATACGAGCAAGCTATCAATGCCTCCCTGGAACCTGACCTAACTGTCAATCCGGAACCGGGGGAACGTAGCACTCCCTTTCGATTATCCATGGAGTATTCCCCAGCCAGTTCTAGGCCCAGGCTTCGGCGCTTGACTAAACCAATCTATCAACCTGAATGTCCTGCCTTTCCGTAGTCCACTTCACTAATCAATGGAAGAGTCAGCAAGGCAAGCATCAACTTCTGCTTCCGCCTAAGCCGTGCTTGCTGCTCCTGCTCTTCTAATTAGAGAACGCACTAAAAGCATACCTTATCTCAGGGGCATGAGTACACTGCTGTAACACCTGTGTCACTTCAACCATCAAACAAATACCGAACCAATGAAATATTATATTTCATACTTGGGATTTGTAAAAATATGTGTATCATTTGCACATATCAATTTTTGTTCAATTTCAAACTCTAAATCACTTTCTGGAAGGTTATACGCGCACCGATGCGTAAATATAACCAGTTTAATGCAACCAACACTCCGGAATAGTGACATTGGCTTAACATACCTTAAATAACCTTTACATAACTTAGAAATAAGTTTTGAAGGCATTGGTATGGCAAAAACAAGTTAATTCGTCTACAGGGACTAAATTTGACAAACTGCGAAAGTATGCCAATTTGAACTGTAACAGACATTCCGGAACATGACCATAAGTTAAACACACCTTAAATATCCTTTACATAGCTTAGAAATAGGCTTTGAGGGGTTCGGTGTGCTAAAATAAACTTTTGGGTCATTCAGGGACTAAAAGTGTCAAAAAGTGCACAAGTTTGCACTTTCGCGCATAACTTACGTTCTGAATACATCCGGACATCCAAAAATTTATATAAGCATGACTATAATATATTTTAGTGTTCGCCATAAGAAAATCCATTCGTCGCGTCATTTGGATCGTTTTTCGCGCTTATGCGCATTCCGTCGTAATTAAGCGAACATCGCGTTCGTACGGCCAAACGAACCAACCTCCGGCATATTTTTGAGTATGTTTTGAGTTCCCTATACTTTAACTTCATTTTAGAGCCTTGAAATGAGGTTAACGGGGTTCAAACGCATCGAAAATCGCTTAAAAAGGCTGCAGGGACCATTTCTGCCATTTTTGAAAGTTTGCTGAAACAAGGAGGCAGTGGCGTAGCGCCACTGCATATGGCCTTACCAGTCGCGCTACGCGACTGGCTATTCTGGACAGAAACATGCAGAAACTTCATTTTTTCATTTTCGGGACCAGATTCGATGTATTAGCCGTTGTTTTATCCTCCTCCACATGTTCCAAATTGCCTTGTCATGTTGATAAGGACCAATTTTAGCTTCCATAAGGTTTCAACAAGTGTACGGCCTTGATCGTTTCCCCTTTTCCAAGAAACGATCTTAACGGTTCGGGTATTCCTATAAATACCCATCCACCCCCATGCTTCATATTCACTAGAAATTTGATTTGAGAAACTCTAAGTTGAAACATTAGTTTCATACCTGAGATTTTCGAATCGAGTTTAGCATTCGGGGACCCTTCGTAAGTATTCTTTCGTTCTTTTCCTTATTTTACTGCTTTTCGAGTCAGAAAGTCAAACTTTGTTTGACTTTCAGCGTTGACCAGTAATGGTCAATGCGAAGTTCGTTTGAACTTCGCAACGTGAGTGTAATCACGTTGGTCATAGTCCCTTGGGACTATGCCCACTGATTACCACGTTGTCTAGGGTCGTAGGGTAGGCGATCTAATAAATCGCCTATACCTTCGAACCCGACCCAGTTTGGTCGATCATTAGGATCCGACCAAATACATTATGTGACCATAGTGTAGGGAATAACCTTCCGAGGTTATACCTTATGGTCACATCGTTTAAGTAGTTGTATGATAGGTAGTTTATATGCCTTAGGTAAATTACCAGAATACCCTTTTCATGTATAATTGGTAATTTAACATATGTAATCCAAACTTTTGTCACATAACTAATTATGTAACATGTTTAGGCATATAATACTTGTCATAGGACTAGTTAGGCGTTCCGAACGCGTTTTACGCGAACGACGCGTTAAAGTAGCATAAGCTACCTAAACGGGTCGTAATGGGTCGATATCACTTAGGTTAAGTTTCATTTAGCATGTAGGCTTTGTTAAACCATATCATATGAGTTCCAACACTCATTTGGTTTACAAACCCTAATGCTACCCAGTCTTCCGATATAGGTCCGGTTTATTAACATAGCTACCTATATTAGGTGCCGTTTGATTCCGTGATCTCTAGCATTGCTTGGTGATTATCATTAGACATCTGAGCAATCTCAAGTGAGTACATAGACCCCTCTTTTACTGTTTTCCAAACTGTTTTGGGGTGGAACACATGTGCCTACTTGTTACTTTAATGCTTTCCGTTTTCACATCATATACTGGTTATGTTCATTAGTACACTATTAGTACATTGATTTACATGACTTTTCTGCTTCGTATGTTAACTTAGCATACTTGGTACATCATTTTACATTACATTTCATGCTACGTGTGCCCATTGTGTGCATTACTTAGTACAGCTGATTTAATCACATACTTACATTTTGACATTTGATCATACAAGTTATTACTTATCATTTGACAAATTACATAACTATCTATGATTTAAACATTGATTTTCTCAAAGAACATAAAATAAATTGTTGAATTGTACTTATTTTATGTTCACCAGACCGATTGTTAGTATGATATAGCGCTATAGGATTTGACACCCCATTCCTGTTGGCATGGAATGTCTGAAACCAATTTGTTGCTCCATCCAAATAGGGATTGCCTTTGTGGTATCCTTATAGTCTCAAAGGTGTATTTTGATGCACCAGGTCTGAATGAATTCTTAAATCACACTATTAAAGTATATTTTGATATACTCTCATGTGTGGTATCGTACAAAACCAACATATATTTTATTTATCACATCCAAAGCATATTTTGATATGTTACTTACTAAACCAAAAACATAGTTTAATATGTTATTTATCACATCCAAAGCATATTTTGATATGTTACTTATGAAACCAAAACATAGTTTAATATGTTACTTACAAATCCAAAGTATACTTTTGATATGCTACTATAAGGTTATTCGTTTAACTTTACATTACTTACCATACATAAACATTTCTACAATTGTTAAACATAGACATTCTATATTGGTGGTTTGGTTTGATTAAGTGATTAAGTAACGATGCGTGTGTAATATGATACAAACATGGTGGATACGCCGCTGGTACTTCCTATATATAAGTGTTTGTATGGCATTACATGTCGTAGCGTTATTTGAATCATATCAGTTTGATACATAGAACATTTTATACAAATAACATACTTTTCACAAGACATTGTTTTACAAACAACTTATCTTATACAAACTCATCTTAAATGGTTATTCATTTAACCATACATTATTTCACTTATTTATACATATCATCTGAACTTATTGTTTTTCAAATGTTTTACAAGACAAAGCAAATTACAAGGTTCATGACTAAACATTTTCTCAAACATAAGTCATGAATTCTATTTTCACAAAACCTATGTATCTCACCGGCATTTTTATGCTGACGTACCTATTTTCACATGTGTTTTCAGGAGATGAAGCATAGGACTTATCAAGACATACTTAGGCGGACCTGTGCCTTAGTGACTTAAAACGAGACAAGACTAGTTAATTATGTTGTACTTCTTTGTTTATTAAGACATTGTAACACTTTTGATTAATAAAACGAAACTTCAATTGCCATGGATTTGAAACATTAATTCTGTTACAACACTCCTCGACATTTCCGCCACGTTTTGTATGTTCTACGTGGTCGGGGTGTGACAACTGCTTTCACACTCGAACTCTCCTACTGTGTGCTGTGTGTGCTTTCAAGCAATAAGACTTTTCTAAACGAACCACTGCTGACGAAGTGCCCCATACCTGCACTTAAATAAACCTTCTTTTAGGAAAGGGATAAGTTGTAGACATCTGCTTAGGTTATTAAGGCACTGCAGTCTTCTTCTTTCGAACTCGATGCTCTCTTGTTCTTTCCAGCTTTACTGGGAGGCTAATGTTCTCACATCTTAGGAAAGGTTCAAGAACGAGTAACAAATGGAAGGAAACTCTCACGACGAGAAAAACAAAGACATTTGTTGCCATAAATGATTTTGACACCAGGAGGTATGAAGGTAACTTGCTGAAATCCTTAATGCGACAAGTGAGGCGTTCATCATGAGAACACTTGCAAAAGTACCAAGAGTAGAAGTGTGCTGAGATCGGGCGCAAAACAAAGACTAGTAAGACGGTAATACTTAAGACTGAATCAAGCTAGTGTATAAGTGTGTGTATGGTTAGAACTATGAATACTCCACAAAATCCCAATGATATCATGGAGAGAAGCACGACACACCATTACGGATCATTAATTGCATGAAGGCACAAAAGTGCTTACAGAAAGGTTGTATTGCCTTTCTAGCACTTGTTGTAGACAAGAAGGCCGTTGGGCCATAGCTGACAGATATTCTTGTGATAAAATAATTTCCTGAAGAATTTCCTGAAGACTTGCCAGGACTACCACCATATCGACAAGTCGAGTTTCACATCGACTTGGTAATGGGAACTGCACCCGTAGTTGACCGAATAAGGACGTTGTGAGTTCATAACCCTCACTGTTTACCATTATACATCTTTATAAAGGTTTTGGGGGTGGAAAGACATGCAAGTTTTGCAAAAGTGCACAACATTTTGATGAATGAAAATTCATATTTCTAAACCATGTTACAAATGAATTTCCAACTAACTCAAATGGTTTATGAATGGTTCAAGTTTCTATTTCAAGTTAGACTTACAATCTGGGTATCACCAATTACGAATTCAAGAGGAAAGCATACCGAAAACGGCTTTTAAAACTCATTATAGTTATTACGAGTTTCTCGTTATGCCTTTTTGGTTTAACGAACGCACTAGCGGTCTTTATGGATTTAATGAATCGCGTGCGCAAGCCATATCTCGACAAATTCGTCATAATATTCATTGACGACATTTTTTTTATACTCACGATTGACAGATGAGCACGAACAACATTTGAGAACCATTTTCGAGCTACTAAAAATGGAGAAACTATACACGAAATTGAGAATTGGGAAGTGCCCAAGACTCCAACCGAAGTCCGACAATTTGTGGGATTGGCGGGATATTATCAGAGATTTATTGAGAATTTTTTTTCCAAGATTGCTCAACCGCTAACCTCCCTCACACAAAAAAAGGCAAGAAATTCACCCCAAGCGAAAAACAAGAAGTAGCATTACAACTTATCCTTAAGATTGGTGCATAGCATTTCAAAATCTTATCACTACCCAATGGTACCGATGACTTTGTTGTATACTGTGATGCTTCGCATCAAGTATTGGGTTGCGTTCTCATGCAATGTAAAAAAAAAGTTATCGCATACGCGTCGCGCGAATTAAAAGTTCATGAGAAGAACTATACCACTCACGACCTTGAATTAGGCGCGGTGGTATTCACTTTGAAAATATGGCAACATTATTTATATGGTACTCAATGTACAATTTTCACGGATCATAAAAGCCTTCAACACATATTCAACAAAACTATGTGTCAACGGCGTAGGGTTGAATTGCTGAACGACTATGATTATGAAATAAAGTACCATCCAAGCAAGGCAAATGTTGTAGCAGGCGCCTTGAGCCGCAAGGAATGAGTTCGAACATTGAGAGTTCAAGCACTAGAGAAGATGATTCAAAAGCGCTCAAGGAAGAGCATATTCATGCAGAAACACTTCGAGGCATGAAGGAACAATTAGTGCCGAAAGAAGATAGAACTTTATACCTTATGGGTTAAAATTAGGTTCCATTCTTTGGCGGCCTTCGGGATGATATTTTTGAGGAAGTAAATAGGCCTAAGTATTGAAAGAATACTATTGGTGGCCTAACCTCAAAAGTGATATCGCGACTTATGTTGGAGAATGCTTGACTTGCGCGAAAGTCAAAGCCGATTATCAGAAACCCTCGGGTTTGCTACAACAACCTGAGATTCCTGTTTGGATATGGGAACAAATATCGATGGACTTCATTACGAAGTTACCCAGTACCTCAAGAGTTCACGACATGATTTGGGTAATCGTCGATAGACTAACAAAGTCCGCACACTTCTTACCGATTTGGGAGAAGGATAGTACAGAGAAACTAGCGGAACCCTCTCTCAAGGAAATAGTGGCTCGTCATGGAGTGCTTATTTCAATCATCTCAGACCGAGACAGTCGCTTTGTATCAAGAATTTGGAAATCATTTCAATAGGCCTTTGGATCTCATTAAAATCTAAGTACGGCCTTACATCCACAAACTGACAGCCAGAGCGAACGGCCAATCCAAACACTCAAAGATATGCTTCGTGTGTGTGTTATGGATTTAGGCGGCAATTGGGATACTCATTTACCTTTGGTTGAGTTTTCCTACAATAACAGCTACCATACAAGTATACAAGCTATACCGTTTGAAGCTCTTTATGGTCGAAAATGTCGCTCTCGACTATGTTGGGCGGAAACTGGCGATGAACAGTTAATTGGTCCGGAATTATTCCAAGAGACTACGGATAAAAATTTTCAGATCAGAGACCGTATCAAGGCGGCTCGCGATCGATAAAAGGGCTACGCAAACAAGAGACAGAAACCATTATCTTTCGAGGTCGGAGACAAAGTCTTGTTGAAAGTCTCGCCTTGGAAGGGTGTAGCGAAGTTCGGTAAACGTGGAAAGCTTAACCCACATTACATTAGATCATTTGAAATTTTAGAGAAGATTGGCATGTCACACCCCAACCAAGTTAAAACAACAAACCGTGGCGGAAACGTCGGGGAGTGTTGTAACAGAATCATCGTTTCACAACCATGGTAATTCAAAAGTTTCTTTTTATTGATTTATCAAGTAATTTACATTGTCTTAAACAAACAATTTAAACATCGTCTACTATCGTTTTTATGTCACTAAGGCCACGTCCAAATCCTAAGTGAACATGCTCCCTAGCATTCATCACGCAACACCACCTGAAACATATGTAAAAACAAAGTCATCAAAGAAATGCTGGCGAGCACATAGGTATTGTGAGAGTATCGGATTCATGGCTTGTTTGTATGTTGCAGTACCTCATTAGACTACAAGTGTCAAAAGTACAAACCTTGTTTTGAAAAGTGTATTGCAACATAATTAACCAACTCAAATCAAGATGGTTATAGTTTATAAAATCTCATTGCCATGATTCTTAACCCCAAAACATTTGCTTTAGTAAACCAATTCGTAAAACATCTCGTTAAAAACTCGTTAATAAAACTCGTATGGTTTATATCATTTTGAAAACCTCGTTGTGTGACATCATTTCAAATCGTTTCCCAAGTGAACTAAATAATGACACACAATGTAATATGATTCTATCATGCTACACCCGTCCCATTATCTAATCACTACCCAAAACCAATCGTTCGTTCAAATCGTTTATTTCGTTTAGGTCGTTCCAAATCGTTTAATACGTCCCAAAATCGTTTTCGTTTTAATTGTGAAACTACTTTTGGTCGTCTCGCTAATAACATTCAAACCTTCGTGACTCGACTACCTCGCCTATCGCATTAACAAACCACCAAAGGGTAAGTTAACAATCATCAGATTCGGTCGTTACCTACATAACCCCCCACACATAACCATGGGTGTAGTCTGATAACGGGATTTGTCAGATCCTATGGTACCATAACCTAATATTGATCGGCTTAATCAATGCTAATGAATGTCATTTGTTATGTAATTACAACCATCGAGTTCGTTCACATTATTGAAATCGTTATTAGTTTAATATAAACCATCTTAATATTTTTTGAAAACATCGTTAATATATCGAAATCGTTTTAATACATATGAATCACCCCAAAACAATTGAAAACAGTAAAATTGGAGAACTATGTACTCACATTGAATGATAGGATATCCTTGATCTAAAGAACTTAGCGAAGCTCAGACAAACCAAGGAAATTCAAGTAGTACCTAGTAATCGGATCACTATTAAATAAATCGACACCTAAATCGGAAGATCGGACAGAACGAGGTCTTGTAAACCAAATGAGTGTTGGAACTCATGTGATATGGTTTAACAAAGCCTACATTCTAAATCGGAACCTAACCTAAGTGCTTTCGACCCGTTATAACCCATTAAGGTAGCTTATGCTACTTTAACGCGTCGTTCGCGTAAAAGCACGTTCGAGACGTCTAACTAGTCCTATGACAAGTATTATATGCTTAAACACGTTTAATTAAGTTGCATATCAGTTAAGTGGCAAATGTTTTGTGACAACTCGAGTTTTCAAGATTTCCATCTTCGCATTTATTGCGCGTTAAATGTTTAAGTTGTTTGTTAATACGACTTGTTTGTTTCACAACTGTGCACGTTTGTAGTATGTTAATCGTAATGTGATTGATATGTTGTATACGGTATGCCTTATAAGTGTGTATGATGATGTATGTCTTAATTTTAATATATGTGTTGTATAATTTAAACAAGAAATCTGTTAGGCCAAACACCCTCACCCACATCAACGAAATCACCCTAGTGGTGAAAACACTTTGTGTTTTCGTCCACTAGAGGACCAACGAAATCAGAATGGGCTTTAGGCCCTGTAGTGAATTATATATATATATATCTTTTTTTTATCACAACCTTTACGGAGAGTTTTTCAATCGGCAAACCCTAGAGTCTCTGTGTGTGACGGCAGTCTCTAGATCTTTCGAAACCTTGACTAGCCTCGTGTCATCTGGTTAGTAATTCCATCTTGTGAGTAGATTGTGGTGATGTAACTGGATGATTTTTATATCTATATTGTCTGCAAACAGTCATATACTTTGAATAAGGTGCACACATAAGTAGATCGTCTGCCATGTGATGTTGTTTATGATTGAAATCGATTTGCTGGTTGGGAATCTTTATAATCCGATGAAATAATTGATCATGTGTGCCTGTCATTGAATAACCTGCAGGTTTATTAATGATCTTGATCTCACAATGTTTTGGTAATTTATAAGTTTGCATGAATCGATCTGGTGGAATGATTGTGTTGTTAATTGATCTTATAATTGATAGATGATTGCTATAGCCGATGTATATGTTAGAGTGATTTAGGGAGTTGGGGATTTTGTAACTGCTGTTGTTGATGATGATGTTACTGACGAAAACACAAGGTGTTTTCGTCACACCTTATGCCCAACGAAAACACCAAGTGTTTTCGGCCCATAAAGGATTTCGGCCCAAAAGGTGATTTCGGCCCAAAAGGGGATTTCGCTACCTAGGGATTTCGTTGAATTGCTTTGCACAATTAACTTGCTTAGTAATTTCTGTTAAGTGTGCACCTCTGTTAGTTATTTAATCAGTTTGTTAAACTTGTTAAACAATAACTCTGTTAGTTCAGCAACTCAGTTAGTATATTAGTTCTGTTAATATGTTAACTGGGTTATGTTAACTAGGTTACATATGTTAAGCTTATTGTATGTGATATCTCTGCTAATGTTGATATAACTCTGTTATGACACAGTGACTACATTAAGTGTGTTAACTCTAGTTACTCAGTTATGATATGTAACTCTGTTAAGAGTGTAACCCTTACTAACTGTGTAACTCTGTTAGTTCAGTAAACCCAGTCAGTTGGTTAGTTCTGTTGGATGTTAATTCTGTTAAGTGAATTACTGGATAGTCATATTAAGAATAAACTACAAAAGACCTATATGTGTAACATGGATTGGTTGGAACTTGATTAACTGTTGCGTGATACATGATGTTAACTGCCTAGCACAATGTGATGTTAGATTTGCATGCGAGTCATTACGAACGAAACTGATTTTTTTTATATATATACGTGCGTACTATAGGTCGTGACTGATTACTTGTGAACACATAACTTAGCATACCGAGCAAACCAAGGTGAGTTCACACTCTTACCAAGGCATGGGATTCTCGGGGCTGGGAATGGGTTTTTGAATAATGGGATTGAACAATTACTCGTACTTACACTGCTACTAGACTATCTACCATCGTCCTCAGGTTAGGCAGGACACTTACGTAAAACCTACGTAAACTTGTACTTACCACTGTCCTCAGGTTACGAAGGGCACTTACGTAAAACCTACGTAAACTCATACATACTACTGTCTTCGGGTTAAGAAGGACACTTACGTAAAACCTACGTAAACCCCCGCGTACCAATGTCATCGGGTTGAGAAGGGCACTTACGTAAAGCCTACGTAAACCTCGTACGTACTATTGTTCTCGGGTCAAGAAGAACACTTGTGGTACAACTAGTCTAGTAAATACAAACATGGGAAGCCCCCACCAATTGAACCTACATAACGGCTTAGTTAATAACGCATAGTTATGCAACGAACTTACTTATTGTGAACTCGCTCAACTAGTTGTTGACTTTCTGTTACATGCCTTGCAGGACCATAGGTACTCGTGGAGCTTGCGCGGGAGGCGGGGTCGTTGTGGGCACGGATTTTGGATGTTTTGATGAAAACTTTATGACTCTTTAAATCAAACACTTGTGTTGGATTTTCATAACTATGCTTCCGCTACCTATGCTATGTTTTTGATTGAACACCAATTGTATTGTGATGGATTACATTTACTTTTACTTATTACTTATTTGTTCAATATGATTGGTGGCTTGATCCTGGTCAGTCACGCCTCCAAGCGGTGATACTCCGCGTGTGGATTTTGGGGGTGTGACAGATTGGTATCAGAGCCATTGGTTATAGAGAACTCGGTTTTAATAAGGGGAAAACGTTTTTATTAAAACCAGACTATAACCTGTACAGTGTTCAACGATCCACAACGACGCCTCGCTCCACGTGCAAGACTCAACATTCTAGGTAATATGGTATATGTTTTATTGCCTACTTGCTAGAATTTCATAGAACTTTGCTCATGGTATGCTTAGATACACATAACCTTTATTGCTTGAGAATACTTGTGTGCTCACTTTCTTCTGTTATCGCACTATTTGCGAACCTCTCTTACTTATGTTACCCTTGCTATGAAGATCATGTCGGGACGCATTACCATGACACAAGCCCAGTTGACGGCTCTCATTAACGAACGAGTTGCTGCGGCACTTGCAGCCGCACAAGCAGGAGGTATACCCTGCAGTTGTAACTCACACTAGGATCTTTAGATCCTACACTCCTAAACCAACTCTTGTGCTTAATCTTGTCCTGGTTCTTATACACAACAGGTCAGCACGCTCAGCCACATGTTTGCACCTTCAAGACTTTCATGGACTGTCGTCCTACTACTTTCAGTGGCACGGAAGGAGCAGTTGGACTCCTCCATTGGTTTGAAAAGCTCGAGTCTGTTTTTGAGATGTGTGAATGCCCTGAGGCTCGCAGGGTGAAGTACGCCACTGGTACTCTAGAAGGCATTGCGCTGACTTGGTGGAATGCGCAAGTTCAGATGTTAGGGTTGGCTGTTGCTAACGCAACCCCTTGGAACGATTTCAAGGAATTGATCAAAGAGGAATACTGTAGCCATGATGACATTCATAAGCTAGAGGTAGAGTTTTACAATCTGAAGATGACGGGGTCGGAGATTGAAGCATACACCAAAAGGTCAAATGAGTTGGCTATTCTGTGTCCCACTATGGTAGACCCTCCCATTAAGTGTATCAAACTGTATCTCAAGGGTCTGGTGCCGGAGATTCAAAGTCATGTAACCTCAGCGAATCTTGGCACCATTCAACAGATCGTCAAGTTAGCTCATCGCCTCACCGATCAGGCAGTTGAACAGAACAGGCTGCCTAAACGTATCAGTGCTACTACTACCGCTACCACTTCAGCTACTCCTGCTACTCCTAGTGACAACAAGCGGAAATGGGAAGGGGATTCCAGCAGGGGTTCAGCTACCGTTCAGTCTAAGCAGCTTCAGGAGCTCTCTGACAAAGGTTTTATACATCCTAGCTTTTCACCTTGGGGTGTTCCCGTTCTTTTTGTCAAGAAGAAGGATGGATCCTTTAGGATGTGTATCGATTATCGTGAGCTTAACAAGCTTACCATCAAGAATCGATATCCCCTACCTCGCATAGATGATCTCTTTGATCAGTTACAGGGCGCTTCTTATTTTTTTAAGATTGATCTACGTTCCGGATATCATCAACTTCGTGTACATGAAGAAGATATTCCCAAGACGGCGTTCCGCACTCGGTATGGCATTACGAGTTCACAGTCATGTCATTCGGTTTGACTAATGCTCCTGCTGTTTTCATGGACTTAATGAATAGGGTCTGCAAACCTTATTTGGATCAGTTCGTCATTGTTTTTATTGACGACATCTTGATTTATTCTAAGACGCGAGCTGATCACGAGCAACATCTTCGTCTTACTCTGGAACTCCTAAAGAAAGAGCAACTTTTCTCCAAATTCTCCAAGTGTGAATTCTGGCTTAAAGAAGTTCAATTTTTAGGACATATTGTCAACGAACAAGGTATTCATGTAGATCCCTCCAAGATCAGTGCGATTAAGGATTGGGATACGCCTACTACCCCCACTGAGGTTCGTTCTTTTCTTGGTCTAGCGGGTTATTACCGCCGCTTCATTGAGAACTTCTCAAAGATTGCAGTTCCTCTAACTGCTCTAACTCAGAAGAACAAACCCTTTGACTGGGGATTCAAACAAGAGGAAGCTTTTCAACACTTGAAGCGGAAGCTTTGCGACGCACCTGTTCTGACTTTGCCTGAGGGCAATGATGATTTCGTCGTTTATTGCGATGCATCTAAATTGGGTCTTGGCTGTGTTCTGATGCAAAGGAACAAAGTCATAGCATACGCATCGAGGCAGTTGAAGATACATGAGAAGAACTACACCACTCATGATCTTGAGTTGGGTGCAGTTGTTTTCGCTCTAAAGATCTGGAGACACTATTTGTACGGTACAAAATGTGTGGTTTTCACAGACCACAAAAGTCTTCAACATATCTTCAATCAGAAAGAACTCAACATGAGGCAACGACGTTGGGTCGAGCTTTTAAACGACTATGACTGCGAAATTCGCTACCATCCTGGTAAGACGAATGTCGTAGCCGATGCATTGAGTCATAAGGAACGTACTAAGCTTCATTGTGTACGTGTTCAATCTGTTATTCAAGCTCGATCCGATATCCAAGCACGCATTTCTCAGGCTCAACAATCTTGTGTTTCACAAGGTTTGATGGATAAGGAATTTCCCTATCACATAACACCTGATCTGGAACTGAAGGACAATGGATCGTACTACTTCATGGACCGTTTGTGGGTCCCAAGCCAGGATGATCTCCGTACCTTGCTTATGGATGAAGCCCATAAGTCTCGTTATTCTATTCATTCGGGCTCAGATAAGATGTATAAGGATCTTCGTATTCACTATTGGTGGCCTGGTATGAAGAAAGACATTGCCTTGTACGTATCAAAATGCCTTACTTGTCTTAAGGTTAAGGCTGAACATCAACGTCCTTCGGGTTTATTGGTGCAACCAGAGATCCCAGTTTGGAAATGGGAAAACATTACTATGGATCTCATTACTAAACTTCCGTGCACAAAGAAAGGTCATGATGCCATCTGGGTAGTCGTTGATCGTCTTACAAAGTCAGCACATTTCTTGCCAATCCGTGAGGATTTTTCTGCTGACAAACTTGCTAAAATCTATGTGGATGAAATTGTAGCTCGACATGGTGTTCCTTTGAACATCATTTCTGACAGAGATGCTCGTTTCACTTCTCATTTTTGAAGAACCATGCAATCTGCTATGGGGACCCAACTTAATCTGAGCACAGCTTATCATCCGCAAACGGATGGTCAATCTGAGAGAACAATCCAGACTCTGGAGGATATGCTTAGAGCTTGTGTGATCGATTTTGGTGGTAGTTGGGATTCACATCTTAAGTTGATTGAATTCTCCTACAACAACAGTTATCACTCCAGCATCAAGATGGCTCCTTTCGAGGCTCTCTATGGTCGAAAATGTCGTTCACCAGTCTGCTGGAATGAGATCGGCGAGGCTCAACTTACTAGACCTGCCCTCATTTTAGAGACAACTGACAAGATTAAGAAAGTACGTGATAACCTTTAGACAGCTAGAAGCCGTCAAAAGAGTTACGCGGATCCAAAACACAAGCCCTTGGAATTTCAAGTCGGTGATCGAGTATTACTTAAGGTCTCGCCTAGGAAAGGTGTGATCAGATTTGGAAAGAAATGAAAACTTGCACCTAGATACGTTGGACCATTCAAGTTCGTCGAAAGAATCGGTAAGGTAGCCTACAGACTTGAGTTACCTCCTGAACTTGGAAATGTTCATCCAACCTTTCACGTGTCCAATCTCAAGAGGTGTTTAGCTGATGAGAACCTCCACATACCACTTGACGAAATTCGTGTTGTTTAAACACTGAAATTTGTTGAGAAACCTGTGGAAATCATGGAACGTGAAGTCAAGTGGCTCAAACGCAAGCGCATTCCTTTGGTCAAAGTTCGCTGGGAAGCTAAACGTGGACCCGAGTTTACTTGGGAATGCGAAGATCAAATGAAGGCGAAATATCCACATCTTTTCCCACGAGTTTCCTATAAATAAATTTCGGGACGAAATTTCCACAAGTAGGGGAGACTGTAACATCTGTGCTTGTAATCATTATGAACAGTTCTATTATCAATAAAACAATTTTATTTGATCCCAATGTTTGTTTGGTTGTGTTTTACATTTTTTCATGTTTTGACTTTTGTGTAATTTCAAACTCTGTATCGCTTTCTGGAGAGTTATACGCAAACTGATGCGTAAACGTAATCAGTTTAATGCGAAAAATACTCCAGAACATTAACATATACTCAACATACCTTAAATAACCTTTACATAACTTAGAAATAAGTTTTGAAGGCTTTGGTATGGCAAAAACAAGTTAATTCGCCTACAGGGACTAAATTTGACAAACTGCGAAAGTATGCCAATTTGAACTACAACGAACATTCCGGAACATGACCATGAGTTAAACATACCATAAATATCCTTTACATAGCTTATAAATAGGCTTTGAGGGGTTCGGTGTGCTAAAATAAACTTTTGGGTCATTCAGGGACTAAAAGTGTCAGAAAGTGCACAAGTTTGCATTTTCGCGCATGACTTACGTTCTGAATACCTCCGGACATCCAAAAATTTATGTAAGCACTAAAATATTTTATTTTAGTATTTGGCATAAGAAAAATCCATTCGTCGCGCAATTTAGATCATTTTTCGCACTTATGCGCATTCCGTCGTAATTAACCGAACAACGCAATCGTACGGCCAAACGAACCAACATCCGACATATTTTTGAGCATGTTTCATGCCCACAATGTTTAGGCATCCTTGTGGAGCCTTGAAAATGATTTAACGAGCCTTAAACACGTCGGAAATGGCCTGAATACGCAACGGGGACTGAAAGAAGAACATTTGAAAGTGTTTGCTGATCAGGGGGACCCTAGCGCGACGCCTAGCCCCCTTGGCGTCACGCTAGGCCTCTTCTGATCAGCAAAGGTCATTTTAAACATAAGTTAACAGCCCCTAACACTTCCCAAAGGTCAAGTGCCACATGTTAACCTCTTATGGTGGCCAAAATCAGTTACCACAACATTGCAACAAGTGTAGGGATGTGATCATTCCCTCTTCTCCAAGAAATGATCCTAACGGTGAACCGAAAACTATAAATATCCACCTCCACCCTTCACTTTTCCTCACAAGAATCTGATCTTATGTGCTCTAAGTTGAAACCTTTGTTTCATACCTGAGCTATTTTGATCTAGATTAGCATTCGGGGACCCTTTGTAAGTGTTCCTTCGTTCTTTTATTGCTTTTCGAGTCCGAAAGTCAAACTTTGTTTGACCTTCTGCATTGACCAGTTTATGGTCAATGCAAAGTTCGTTTGAACTTCGAACGTGATTGTAATCACGATGGTTATAGTCCCTTGTGACTATGCCTACTGATTACCACGTTATCTAGGGTAGTAAGGGTAAGCGATCTGATAAATCGCTTATACCTTCGAACCCGACCCATTTGGTCGATCATTAGGATCCGACCAAATACATTAGGTGACCATAGCATATAGGGAATAACCTTCCGAGGTTATACCTTATGGTCGCTTCGTTTAAGTAGTTGTATGATAGGTAGTTTATATACCTTAGGTAAATTACCAAAATACCCCTTTGATGCCAAAATTCGTTTTAAACATATGTAACATAACTTTTGACATCTAAACTGATTTGACAACCATATTAGACATGTTAAGGCATATTTTACTTGTCATAGGACTAGTTAGGCATTCCGAACGCGTTTTACGCGAACGACGCGTTAAAGTAGCATAAGCTACCTAAACGGGTCGTAATGGGTCACAAACACTTAGGTTAAGTTTCGTTTTAGTATATGGGCTTTGTTAAACCATATTACACGAGTCTCCATACTCGTTTGGTTTACAAACCCTCATTCTATCCGATCCTCCGATATTAGGTCCGGTTTATTGACATAGTTACCTATATTAGGTGCCGTTTGATTCCGTGATCTCTAGCATTGCTTGGTGGTTATCTTACGACTTCTGAGCAATCTCAAGTGAGTACATAGACCCCTCCTTTACTGTTTTCCAAACTGTTTTGGGGTGAAACACATGTGCCTACTTGTTACTTTCATGCTTTCCATGTTTTCACATCATATACCTGCTATGTTCGTTAGTACATTATAGTACATGATTTACATTACATTTCATGCTATGTATGCCCATTGTGTGCGTACTTAGTACATTGTTTTACATTACATTTCATGCTATGAATGCCCATTGTGTGCGTACTTGGTACATTGCTTTACATTATATTTCATGCTATGTATGCCCATTGTGTGCGTACTTAGTACATTGTTTTACATTACATCTCATGCTATGTATGCCCATTGTGTGCGTACTTAGTACATTGCTTTACATTACATTTCATGCTATGTATGCCCTTTGTGTGCGTACTTAGTACATTGTTTTACATTACATTTCATGCTATGTATGCCCATTGTGTGCATACTTAGTACAGTTGTTTTCATCACATGTTTACATTTTGGTATGACATTTGGTTTGTTTAACATGGAACAATACATTCATTAACATTGATCACGCCGTTCGTTAGTAGGTAGTGGTACCATAGGAATTGACAACTCCCGTTCCTGAAATCCTAGGTTTGTTAGGATTGGAAGGAATGACCGAATTCGATATACATAACTTAGATAAACCTTTAATTTGTTTAAGGGTTTATCGCCACAGTCTCAAGGCTTGGATGTATGCATTTTCACAATACCGCATAGATGTTTATATCAGTATAGCATGCATTTGTTACACAAAACATAACTTTGATTTAAACCATGTTTTACTTCAATACCTTGTTTTTGTGCATTTTACATATGGTTTAGTTGATTTATTTCACTTACCATACATGATATTTTTGGGTACACATTACATGATCTACATTAAACATAAACATTTTAACATTGATATACACATTTGGTGGTTTACATTGAACATAGACATTTAGATATGGTTTACACATTAACACATGACAATTCATTTATACATAAACAATTTACATTGGTGGTTGATTTGAGTAAGTGATTTGAGTAACGAGGCGTGTGTAATATGATACAAGCATGGTGGATACGCCGCTGGTACTTCCTATAAACAAGTGTTTGTATGATATTACATGTCGTAGCGTTACTTAAATCATTTCAATATTTGACATATTACATTTTACATAAACAACTTATTTTCACAAGACGTTGATTTACAAAACAACTTATCTTATACAAACTTATTTTTACTTGGTTATTCATTTAACCTTACATTATTCTCTTACTTATACATATCATTGCTTTTTAATGATTTACAAAACAAAACAACTTGCAAGGTTCATGACTGACTGTTATTAAACAATTTTTCCTAAACTTATAAGTCATGAATCCTATTTTCACAAAACCTATGTATCTCACAGGCATTTTTATGCTGACGTACCTATTTTCACATGTGTTTTCAGGAGCTTTTCCGTAGGATGATGATCGTGACACTAGGGCGGACCTGTGCCTTAGAGACATAAAATGAAGATAGACTTAGTTTAATTATGTTCTAAACTCTTTGATTCCTGTTTAAAACAATGAAACTCTTGTGTTGATAAATAAAATACAACTTTGTATGCCATGGTTATGAAACAATTAATTCTGTTACAACACTCCCCGACGTTTTCCGCCACGTTTTGTATGTTATACGTGGTCGGGGTGTGACAGTTGTGTGACATTGTTTAACTCGTTCGCCCAAGAGAACTAAATAACGCCACGGTATGAAATATGATAAAAGTACTTATATATAAGAAGTACCAGCGGTGTATCTACCATGCCTTTATCACATTACACCCATCCCGTTATCTAAACACTAACCAAAAACCAATCGTTCGTTCAAATCGTTTAACTTGTTCAAATCATTCTCGTTCAATCGTTCAAAATCATTCAATCGTTTAATATCTTTCTTGTTTTAATTGTGAAACTACTTTTTGGTCGTCTCGCTAATAACATTCAAACCTTTGTGACGCGTTCCTCGTTCAACTTGTCCTCGTATTAACCAACCACCAAAGGGTAAGTTAACAATCATCAGATTCAGTCGTTATCCATCTAACCCACACATAACCATGGGTGCGGTCAAATAACGGGATTTGTCAGATCCTATGGTACCATAACCTAATACTGTTCGGCTTGATCAATGCTAATGAATTTCATTTGTTATGTAACTACCACCAACAATTTTGTTCACATTATCGAAATCGTTATTAGGTTTGTATAAACCATCTCAATCGTTTTGAAACTATCGTTAGAATATTTGAAATCCTTTTGATACATATGAATCACCCCAAAACAATCGAAAATAGTAAAAAGAGGGGATCTATGTACTCACCTTCGGGTGCGTTTTTAAATGTTAACACAATCCCTAAAATTTTTTATCCACCCTAAATTAAATAAGAATGATTTTAATAATAAAAAACCCACACTTTGACATGCAAAATACTACTTATGTCATTTCTGGTTTAATATACATGAAACTGGACTGTTTTCGGACATTTAAATAAAATGGTTAACTTACTCCAAAAATTCCCAAATTTTTACAAAACGTCTCACACGAACCAAATATTATTGTGTAAGAATATCGGGGTCCAATTCATTATCAGTATTTTATAGAAAATCATTTACCAGACTGTGATCAGATTTGTTATTTTCTGACCGCAGCCTACGGAATAATTCGTTTAAAATTCATCGTAAGTCCGATTTACGAAATTCCAGTTGGAGGGTCACAAATACATCAGTGATCATCTATGGTATAAATTTCAGGGGCTGGTTCTACTCAAGTTTCAAGTTATGACTGAAAACGTATCGCTCATTTACTGCAGTAAAACTCAGCTTTAGCTGCTGCCATAAAACGGGTCTTTAAAAATAGTAAACGACCTCAAAAAAATATGATTCCAGTTCCATTTGCTTCGTTTTTCGAAAATACATATTTTAGGCTTCAGAAATTCTGTTTTTAGACTTATTATGGTATGTTTACAGCCCTATGAAATCTGCTGAAAAAGTAACTCATCATGTTCTTTTATAACTTAAATGTTACTAAATCGTATCCACACATGTCCGAACAACGGATTTATCAAGAAAACAACGATCAAATATCAAGCATGATTTAACCATCCCTAAACCAACAACATTTCCGCTTCATGTTTCATTCTTATATAACTTTATGTAAAGGTTTAAGTAAACTTTTATGTTTCAAGTTTCTTGTTTAGACTTTTGTAGTGTTCTAGTAAAATACAACATACTACTCTTTTTAATCTACTCAAAATAGACGTAAACAAGAGTGATCCGAGACTTACTACTAGCCTATAGCTAGGGATGATTCTCTAGTGCAGAGATGAAGAAAAGATGATGAAGAAGACTAGAATAAAGCTCCTTTGAAAGCCCTTCAACTTGCAACCTCCATGGATCACCTTCAAAGCTTGAATGGACTTGTAAAAATGGAAGATGGTGGTTGTTTTGGGTGGTGATGGTGGCGGTTTGGGAGTGACCGAAAGTGAGAGAGAGAGGAGTGAAGAGAGAGGTGAAATCTTGTGAAGAATGATGAGTATCTAAGCCATACTCTTATAAGATCATCTCCATAACTTGTTTACTTACACAAGTAATAAATCTAATAAACAATGGCCAAATAATCAAAACAAATATATGAAGCATGGTGAAAATATATGGTGGGGTCCATGAGGAACCAAAAAAATCGGTTGGGGGGGGGGGGGGGTCTTGTTGTAAGATTTCAACTAAATGGGTAATTGGTAGTTAAAGTGTAAGTAACTAGATCATAGGTGTTAGTTACAAGGTTTTTAGTGGGTGTTATGGCAAACGGGGACCATGACTAGTCAAAAATAATAAGACTATGTTATTGACAAAAATTTAGTGTCCCGGGTAATGTCCGGTTATCCGGTTAAACACCGTTCCGTTAAAGTGTTTAATTAGCCCGAAAAATGTCTTTTATATATATATTTGCAACGCAATTTATTCCCGGCACTTAGGAAAGCATACAGGACCTTTCTGCCATATTTTTGCACTTTACTAACATAATAAAATGCTGAACTTTTAATAATAAATGCAGAATTCTGCATTTATAGTTTGTTTTAGGCACTTCTCGGCACTGTAACTATCACCTAGTGACGCAGTTTTGTCGTAAATAGCTCTTTAGTTCAAATAAACATGTTTTTGCCATACCGAATCCTGCAAAACTTATTTCTAAGTTATGTAAAGGATATATATAAGGTATGTTAAGCTTACGTCACAGTTCCGGAGTGTACGTTGCGTTAAACTGTTTGTTTTTAAGCACCAGTTTGCGTATAACCTTCCAGAGAATGATTTAAAGCTTGAAATCGGAATCGAATTAAATTGTAAAATCATTAAACACAATTGCACAAACAATAATACCAAAACACATATAATAACACCAAAGCACATTGTTTTACATTATACGATGATTACAGAACACAGTTGTCACAATGAATGGCATGGCTTTATATAGTTTTTTGCAAAACCATTAAGATCATTTCTTGGTAAGGAGGGAATGATCTTGGCCATACAATTGTTAGGAGTTGATTAGATGCCTTGGGGAGGTGATAACTTGATCACCAAAACATGAAAATTGCGTACAAGGGCCTCAAGAATGAGCTGGGAAGCTGCTGTGAAGTTTTTGAAATTCTGATGTGCTGGGGACTGCTTACGGACCGCAAGCAAGTCTCCATACGGTCCGTAAGGGACCTGCAGACCAGCAACTTTCAGAAATGACAGTTTTAGCCCCTGAAGCCCCAAACTTGGTTTTCGATGCATTTTTGACACGTTTAAGCCCCGTTAACCCCATTTCAAAGCTCTAAAATGAAGTTAAAGTATAGGGAACTTAAAATGTGCTAAAAAATATCTCGGATGTCGGCTCGTTTGGTCGTACGGTTGCGTTGTTCGGTTAATTACGACGGAAGTTGTAACGAACGCAAAAGCGATCCAAATTAAGAGACGAATAGAATTTTTGCATGCCGATCACTAAAATAAAAATATTTTAGTGTGTACAAAAATTTTGGGTGTCTAGATGTGGTCAGAACGTAATATATGTGCGAAAATGCAAACTTACGTTGTTTTTGACACTTTTAGTCCCTGTAAGATCAAATAAGCATGATTTCGCACACCGAACCCCTCAAAGCTTATTTCTAAGCTATGTTTAGGTTATTTATGGTATGTTTAGCTAATGATCAAGTTCCGAACTCTTCGATACCATACGAATCGGTATAGTTTCACAGTTTGACACAAATAGTCCCTGCGATCGAATAGACTTGTTTTCAACACAACAAACCATCCAGAACTTATTTCTAAGTTATGTAAAGGTTATTTTAGGTATGTTTAGCCTATGTCACTATTCCAGAGTGTTTGTCGCATTAAACTGGTTGCGTTTACGCACCATTTTGCGTATAACTTTCTAGAAAGCGATTTAAAGCTTGAAATCAGAATCGAATCAAATCATAAAATCATCAAACACAAATACACACATAAATACACCAAAGCACATTGTTTTATTGATAGTTAACATTGTTTTGCATTGTTCATCGATTACAGAGCACAGTTGTCACAGTCTCCCCTACTTTAGGAAATTTCGTCCCGAAATTTTAACTAGAGGAAACTTGTGGGAACAATTGCGGATATTTCGCCTTCATTTGGTCCTTACGTTCCCAAGTAAATTCTGGGCCACGTTTGGATTCCCAGCGAATCTTGACCAAATGAATTCATTTGTTCTTCAACTGTTTGTATGTACGGTCCACTATCTCCACAGGTTTTTCGACAAAGTGCGTCGTTTCATCGATTTGAATTTCGTCGAGTGGAATGTGAAGATCAGCGTCAGCTAAACACTTTCGCAGATTGGACACGTGGAAAGTCGGATGAATATTTCCAAGCTCTGGAGGTAGCTCTAGACGATAGGCAACCTTCCCAATTCTTTCCACAATCTTAAATGGTCCAACATATCGTGGTGCAAGTTTTCCTTTCTTTCCAAATCTCACCACTCCCTTCCAAGGTGACACCTTGAGTAGGACATGGTCTCCGATTTGAAATTCTAAGGGTTTACGTCGCACATTCGCATAACTCTTTTGACGGCATCTAGCTGTCACTAGATTATCGTGAATTTTCTTGATTTTGTCTGTTATTTCCAGAACATGCTCCGGTCCAGTAAGCTGAGCTTCACCGGTCTCGTTCCAACAAACAGGTGAATGACATTTTCGACCGTAGAGAGCTTCGAATGGTGCTATATTAATGCTAGCATGATAACTATTGTTGTAAGAGAACTCGATCAATGGAAGATGAGAATCCCAATTACCACCAAAGTCTATCACGCATGCTCTAAGCATATCCTCCAAAGTTTGAATCATTCTCTCATATTGACCATCTGTTTGGGGATGATAAGGAGTGCTTAGATTTAGTTGGGTTCCCATAGCAAATTGCATGGTCTTCCAAAAATGAGATGAAAATCAAGCATCACGATCGGAAATGATATCCAAAGGAACACCATGTCGTGATACAATCTCATCAACATAAATCTTTGCAAGTTTATCAGCAGATAGATCCTCGCGAATCGGAATAAAATGAGATGACTTCGTTAATCGATCCATAACAACCCATATAGCATCATGACCCTTAGATGTACGCGGTAATTTAGTGATGAGATCCATCGCAATGTTCTCCCACTTCCAAACCGGTATCTCTGGTTGTACGAGCAAACCAGATGGTCGTTGATGTTCAGCCTTGACTTTGAGACAAGTTAGGCATTTCGATACGTACAAGGCAACATCCTTCTTCATACCAGGCCACCAATACTGAGTACGAAGATCCTTGTACATTTTATCAGTACCAGGATGGATAGAATATCGAGACTTATGAGATTCGTCCATCACTAAAGTGCGAAGATCGTCTTGTTTCGGAATCCACAAACGATCCATGAAATAGAGTAAACCATCGTCTTTCGCTTCGAGTTTAAGCTCAAGTTGACGTGGTAATTCCTTACCCATCAAATTTTGTGAAATACAAAATTGCTGAGCTTGAAGATCAGATAGAGTTCGAACAGAATGAAGCTTGACTCGCTCCTTTCGACTAAGCGCATCGGCTATGACATTCACCTTACCAGGATGGTAGCGAATCTCGCAATCATAGTCGTTTAAGAGTTCAACCCAACGACGTTGCCTCATGTTGAGCTCTTTCTGATTAAGAATATGCTGGAGACTTTTGTGGTCTGTGAAAACCACACACTTCGTTCTGTAAAGGTAGTGTCTCTAGATTTTGAGAGCAAAGACTACAGCACCCAACTCAAGATCGTGAGTCGTATAGTTCTTCTCATGAACTTTCAATTGTCTAGACGCGTATGCTATAACTTTACCTCGTTGCATAAGAACACAACCAAGGCCTAAGTTGGACGCATCACAGTAGACAACAAAATCATCATTTCCCTCGGGCAAAGATAAAACAGGAGCATCACAGAGCTTCCGTTTCAGCGTTTGGAATGCTTCTTCTTGCTTGGGTCCCCACTCAAAAGGCTTATTCTTTTGAGTCAAAGCAGTGAGTGGAACCGCAATCTTCGAGAAATTAGAAATGAATCGACGATAATATCCAGCAAGACCAAGAAAAGAACGAATTTCTGTCGGTGTCGTTGGTGTATTCCAATCCTTGATTGCTACAATCTTGGATGGATCCACATGAATACCTTTCTCGTTGACAATATGTCCCAAAAACTGAACTTCTTTAAGCCAAAATTCACACTTGGAGAATTTGGCAAAAAGTTGTTCCTTCTTCAGGAGTTCCAAAGTTAAACGAAGGTGTTGCTCGTGCTCGGCTCGAGACTTCGAATAAATGAGAATATCGTCGACGAACACAATGATGAACTTGTCTAAATAAGGTTTACAGACCCTATTCATTAAGTCCATGAAGATAGCTGGAGCATTCGTCAAACCAAAAGGCATGACAGTAAACTCGTAGTGCCCATATCTCGTGCGGAAAGCAGTTTTGGGAATATCTTCTTCGAATACACGAAGCTGATGATACCCAGAACGCAGATCGATCTTGGAAAAACAGGTAGCACCTTCCAGCTGATCAAAGAGATCATCGATTCGGGGTAGGGGATATCGATTCTTGATGGTAAGCTTGTTAAGCTCACGATAATCGATACACATACAAAAAGATCCATCTTTCTTTTTCACAAAGAGGACAGGAGCGCCCCAAGGTGAATAACTCAGACGGATAAATCCTTTATCAGATAACTCTTGAAGTTGTTTCGCTAACTCTTGCATCTCAGATGGTGCAAGACGATAAGGTGCTTTCACAATCGGGTTGGCATTGGGTACAAGGTCAATATGAAACTCGACTTGACGAACTGGAGGAAAACCAGGCAGTTCATCAGGAAACACCTCTGGATAATCCCGAACAATCAGAATATCCTGAATACTCTTGTTCTTGCCCTTCTCCTCGGTGACATGTGCCAGAAAAGCAACATATCCCTTTCGTAGATAGCTTTGGGCTTTCGTGCACGACACGAGTTTCAATCCACCAGACGGTTTCTCACCACGAACCTCTAGGACATCACCGGATGAAAGAGGAATACGAATGATCTTATCGAAACAAACTACCTCAGCATGTTGTTTGGTTAACCAATCCATCCCTACGATAATGTCGAAACTCCCAAGTTGCATCAGTACGAGATCAATAGGAAAAAGATGGTCATCGAGGTTCAATTGATAACCATGAATAACAAAATCGAGAACAAGAGGTTTACCAGTAGCAACTTCAACAGATAAGGGTTTCCTCGGTTTAGTTCTAGGTATCGCAAGTAAAGGCTCAAAGGATAACGAAACAAAACTCCTATCGGAACCAGAATCGAAAAGAACTGATGCAAGTTGATTGTTAACAAGGAACGTACCGTTAACAACCTCGTTGTCCGCCCTCGCCTCGTTCGCGTTCAGATTGAATGCTCGTCCACGAGCTGGATTCACATTCGCGTTCGCGTTTGCATTCGGATTTGCATTCGCGTTTACCAATCTCGGGCAATTGTTGCGGAAATGACCCATTTCTCCGCAATTAAAACACGAACCAGGTGGAAATCTCGCAACATTCCCTTGAGCTTGAGCTGGAACCTGGGCAGCCTGATTTTGGCCAAAACGACAAATGTTGGCCAAATGCCCAAGTCTACCACACGTAGCACACTGTTTACAGGCCTGCTGGGCAACATGGTGACCATTACATCGAGCACAGTGTGGTGCAGTACCAGCATACGCTTTCTTTGCAGGAGGTTGAGTCGGTGGGTTCTGAGGGTTCTCGTTGGTGACAACAAAGTTCTGGGAAGCCTTGCGCTTCCTTGACTTTTTAGAAGACTCACCCTATTTCTTTCCCTTACCCTTTTCCTTGTCAGAATCGGTCGACTTCTTTTTATCACCCTTGCGGGTGAGTTTACCCTTCCTGACTTGGGAATCAGTCAGGGTAGCCGACAACTCGATCGCGTGACGAACGGTAGTAGGATTAACACCGGTCACAATATCCTGAATGGAATCGGGTAAACCATCGATATACCTCTCGATTGCTTTCTCCAGTGGGGTAACCATAGTGGGACACAATAAACTCAGCTCCTCAAATCGATCCGTATAGGCACGGTGTTCTCCCCCGTCTTGTTTCAGATCGTCAAACTGCGCTTCCTTGACTTTTTAGAAGACTCACCCTATTTCTTTCCCTTACCCTTTTCCTTGTCAGAATCGGTCGACTTCTTTTTATCACCCTTGCGGGTGAGTTTACCCTTCCTGACTTGGGAATCAGTCAGGGTAGCCGACAACTCGATCGCGTGACGAACGGTAGTAGGATTAACACCGGTCACAATATCCTGAATGGAATCGGGTAAACCATCGATATACCTCTCGATTGCTTTCTCCAGTGGGGTAACCATAGTGGGACACAATAAACAGAGCTCCTCAAATCGATCCGTATAGGCACGGTGTTCTCCCCCGTCTTGTTTCAGATCGTCAAATTCTCGTTCCAAAGCTTGAATCTCGTGACGGGGACAGGACTCTCTCATCATGAGAGCTCGGAGCTCATCCTAAGTTTGTGCTAATGCCACTTCGGCACCCCTATCACGCATAACCCCATTCCACCATGTAAGAGCTCGCTTCTCAAACACGCTTACCTTACGCGCATTCGGACATTGCACATGTCTGAATGTGCTCTCGATACTTTCGAACCACTGTAGGAGTGTAGTTGCTCCTTGTGACCCAGAAAACTTAAGCGGCTTCACAGAATTGAAATTCTTGAAATTACACTATGCATTATTGTTGTTGTTATTATTGTTATTGTTGTATAGCTCGTGGATTTGGGTCACAACGCCTGGAAGCATAGCAGCCATTTGTTGAGCAACAAGGGCCGCGACTTCTTCAACAGTAAAAGTTTGAGCATCGCGTCGAGGAGGCATTGTCTAACAAGGAGACATGAGAAACGAGTGAGGTCGACAATTTGGAAAAACAAAAGAGGTATTGAAAACATTGACAAAACACAAGGAGTGTGATCATTTGTTCGTTACCTCGAACAAACAAACGATACGCAGTGACTAATTAAAGTAAATGGGTCAATATAATGTATCACTGAAGACATGCTCGCCTATAAGTGAACACTCACCCCAAGAGTTCCCAGGTAAGAGTGACTGGTCCGATACTATAGATTTGTACGAACACTCTAGCCTTAGACAGAAAACTCAGGGTACAGGCATTCACTCTTCCAGTTTGCACATGTTCACATTATTTAGACCCAAACTTTGACGAGATTTTGAATACTGAGAGGGTTCAAAACCTAGTAATCAATCATCCTAGAACAGATGATTAATTTTCGAAGCGGATTTGTTATTGTGTTCTCGTTGTGGTTATCACCTAAGGATAGGTGACGGTATTGTTTTAAAATCTAAACGCAAGATAACTCGCGTTAGGGTCCTAGAAAGTTATAGTCTAGGTCAAAGCATTACTAATAACCTAATTCCCTATAACCATTGGCTCTGATACCAACTCTTCTGTCACATCCCGACCACGTTAAAACAACAAACCGTGGCGGAAACGTCGGGGAGTGTTGTAACAGAATCATCGTTTCACAACCATGGTAATTCAAAAGTTTTGTTTTATTGATTTATCAAGTAATTTACATTGTCTTAAACGAACAATTTAAACATCGTCTACTATCGTTTTTATGTCACTAAGGCCACGTCCAAATCCTAAGTGAACATGCTCCCTAGCATTCATCACGCAACATCACCTGAAACATATGTAAAAACAAAGTCAGCAAAGAAATGCTGGCGAGCACATAGGTTTTGTGAGAGTATCGGATTCATGGCTCGTTTGTATGTTGCAGTACCTCATTAGACTACAAGTGTCAAAAGTACAAACCTTGTTTTGAAAAGTGTATTGCAACATAATTAACCAACTCAAATCAAGATGGTTATAGTTTATAAAATCTCGTAGCCATGATTCTTAACCCCAAAACATTTGCTTTAGTAAACCAATTCATAAAACATCTCGTTAAAAACTCGTTAATAAAACTCGTATGGTTTATATCATTTTGAAAACCTCGTTGTGTGACATCGTTTCAAATCGTTACCCAAGTGAACTAAATAATGACACGCAATGTAATATGATAGAAGCACTTATATATAAGATGTACCAGTGGCGTATCTACCATGATTCTATCATGCTACACCCGTCCCATTATCTAATCACTACCCAAAACCAATCATTCGTTCAAATCGTTTATTTCGTTTAGGTCGTTCCAAATCGTTTAATTTGTCCCAAAATCATTTTCGTTTTAATTGTGAAACTACTTTTGGTCATCTCGCTAATAACATTCAAACCTTCGTTACTCGACTACCTCGCCTATCGCATTACCAAACCACCAAAGGGTAAGTTAACAATCATCAGATTCGGTCGTTACCAACATAACCCCCCACACATAACCATGGGTGTAGTCTGATAACGGGATTTGTCAGATCCTATGATACCATAACCTAATACTGGTCGGCTTGATCAATGCTAATGAATGTCATTCGTTATGTAATTACAACCATCGAGTGTCACACCCCGAAATTATCAGAGCTGGCGTGACTGGACTCGTATCTTCATTGCACGGCGGAAGCAAATAACCTAAGCCTTTTTAGATAATGAACGCCACTAAGTACTCGACTCCACATGGTTCTCCTATTCCAACCGTGCCATAATTTCTGAAAAGTAACCTGAGAAAGAAACATGCGAAAAATCAACATAAAGTTGAGCGAGTTCATAGTTTGTTTGTAAAAGATTTGAAATAAATCTTTTTGAATAACCGGTTTTTGAAGTATTGTTGAGAAAACAAATTTAAAATCATTTTCTTGTCATGTTATACGGAAACTTTGTATTTTTAATGCATTATGTTCGTAAAACCATGTATTTGTAAACTCTCGTATTGGTAATGTTCGTATAACCGTCAATGCCCACCCTGACTTTGACTTCATGCCCGCATAATCCTATGCTTTGAATTTGTATAAAACATGGTATGTAATTTGTAAAACCCCGGTATGAAAAGCATTCATGAACAAATTAAATTAAGGTTTTGCAAGGAGATTAAAACATGTGAAAGCATAGGGAGCACTCAAATGAGTAGGCTTATACCCTTGTCAATTTTCCTCGACTGTGTCGATTAACCTCGACTATGTCAATTTACCTTGACAGTGTCGATTACCCTCGACTGTGTCGATTCACCTCGACTTTGTCGATTCACCTCGACTGGGACACCGAAGCACTTGTGACAACCCGCACTAAACCAGGTATCCATACGACTTAACTAATGATTAATTACTGCTTAATTACTGTGCTTGTTTGAACTAGCTGATGAACTGCTACTTGAATACTGATACATGTACTTACTTGCATCATACTTGCTTGCTGTCACTACATTATTTACATGTTGAACCCTAGTGACAAACATGATGCACAAAAGCACAGTAGCACATGAACGGATAACCTATTGAACATGCTGATAAAGCCAGCATCAGGCAAACACTGCCTCTAAGGCCTGTACGAGCCAGAAACGTTTTGCTACACTAGTAGTGAGTGTAGGGATATAAGGGTTGTGGAACTGCGTCTCTAGGAATAAGTCACTATGACTGGATGTGCCTAAAACGTACTCTAAGTACAAAACTCAGCACTTTACAAAATAATTCAGCTTTTAGCTAACTAATAAAGTGCTAAAACTTGAGAAAAATATTACTAGACACTTTCCAAAGTGTCAGAAATGAGTAGTGTCACTAAAAAGAGTAATAACGACACTTTAAAGCTTTAGTAACGCTTTAACGGATTACTATCCAACCAAACAACCGGACCATACCCGGAACATGAAAATATTGTTATTTTCATTATTTATCTTTTTCTGAGCCAGTTAGGGTCCCTGATTACCCTAACACCCTTTGTAACGTGTGACACACTACTAACCAAGTTAAATACTTAACTAACCTACTTAACTTAACTATAACCTAACTAATACTTAGTGCCTAGTTGAAATCGAACCAAGGGACCCCCCCTCCTAACCGTCCCCAACTAAGGGGGGGGGGGGGGCACACTTGTCCTTACAAGATTATTAAAATCTTGTTTGTCTAATATCTAAATGACACAAGATCCTTTGGTTAATACACATATAATTTGTCTATAAGTTCATGACTAAACACATCATTCTTTCTCACCACAACTCACCAAACTCTCTCTCTTTTCCCTCTCTTTGGCTCACGGCCGAACACACACATCCACAACCATCCATCCTTCGATTTTGATCTTCACATTCCATCATCATACAAGCATCAAGGGTCGTATACAAGGAGTCTTGGAGCAAGCGGAACGCGAAGGACCTCTCTACTTAGCTTTTATCCACCTCTTTTGCGCGTAGATTCTTCCCTAGCCTCGAGCTAGAGGTATAATGCTTAAAACTCATTCTTGAACTAACCTAAGATGGTTAATAAGATGTATGATGATTAAAACTCGGAATCTTACAAGTTGATGCTTTAAAGTCTACTTAAAACACTAAAAATGGTGGTTAATAGCTTATATGTTGTGTAAATGATGTAGTATTCGAAATGTATGATTATTTAAGCCCGATCTATGATGTGGTAGCTCGGATCATCGTTTAACCCGGTTTGGTAAGATCATGGATCTTAACATAAGCTTGTTTTGAATAATACAAGGGTTAAAAGGTGAAACTCTACCACACGCGAATCATGAACTTGTGTAAAAGAGTTTTACTTGTAAAATTGTGTTTAAAACTAGCAGATCTACGTATCTGCAAGTGGTATTTTCAAAGGACCACGTATCAAAGAAATCATGTATTTTAAAAGATAGATCTTACACTAACAAGCATGATTTTTATAAACCACAAGTGTGTAAACACTTGTGAAATGAAAAGATCCGACAAAATAACAGTTTTTGTAAAAGGAGACTATAAGTTGTAAAGATGGATTTTCTCTGAAAACGAGGTTTTTACAAGATCGAATTACCTTATATGAAGATCTACTAAATTTAAGGGGATTTACACCACAGTTTTGGGAAAACTACAAGTTCATGTAATTTTTGGCAATCTACACATATGTTGATTAGTTGTTGTGAGAAAAGTTGTTCTGATCAAATAAAGAAAATTGTTGAGTTGATTTGTTAAAGAAAATGATACGCTTGAAAGCGTGGCCACCTCCAGTTACAGAGGAAACTCTGGCGAAATTTTTCTAAAAACCTAACACTTAGAACTATTTACACTACGAGTGTTAGAATTATTTTTGACATGTTTTCGAAATATAAATTTCGCCATGACTTTATTTACTAAATATTCGGAGGTGGGATTTTCACAAAATTTAACGTGATAAATATATATTTTCACACACTGTTTATGATTATTTTGTGAAAATACATAGATATTATTTTTAGAGTAAAAATAATATTTACGAACGTTAACGAATCCAAAATAATACGAACGCTTTCACCATAAATATATAAGTTACACCGGTGATTATATTATCACTCGATTGCTAAAAACGTAACTTACGCACTTACGGAAATATTTATGAACGCGTATTTTAACAACGTATTATTGGAGAAAAATTATGTGAAATTGGAAATATATACATATTAAGTGAGACTTAATGATATAATTTGAACGCACATGTATTGAATCCCCCATCCTTGGGAAGGAAAATAATTACCAAGTATTTACAAAATGTAAACACGAAATAGTTGTCTAACTATTTCCCAAAAACATAAACCATGAAGCTAAGGCACGGCCGTCCGTCTAATAGAATTAGTACGTGTAGGTCGTCACACAGCTGCGTGAGCAGGAGATACTTGGTAGAGACGCTTCACTGTGAGTTCATGTCCCCCTTTTCTCTAACTGTTTTCAGTTTTCTTAACTGCGGGGGTGAAATACATGTTACTATGATTACGAGTACTTTATACACGGTATGGTTAGCGTAAGGAGGTTTACAACTTAGATCATGTGAGTGGGTAGGAGCAATATGAGGCCATTAGTCCTCATGTCGGGACCGAGGGACAGGAGCAGTAGATCTATCTGGGTGTAGCGAGCCCAGCCCCAGGCTAAACTAGAAACGGACCTTGGGGTGACTTTGTCCACATACTAATGCCGTGGCGAAATCTGCTAGGTTTGAGTCTCCCTATTTGCACTTCACATATATCAGTGGCCTTGCAAACCATTGGTGATCTCAATTCCCTTATTTGCTACATACCAAGAATATTTTTATACTCACAAAGGTTTACTTACTCACTTACACATGAACTTGCTCAACATTATTGTTGATTTTTCAACTTACATGTATTTCAGGAAATTAAAGATCTGGCGCGGTATGTTATGTTTTCCCGCTGCATAAGGGTTCCAAGGTCATCCCAGTTTAGGAAATGTGACTCTTTCCTGGACAAGTCACAAATCTTAAACTGCGTTCATTTCATGTTAATGGTTATGTTGTTAAAGACAATGTTTTATGTTACGATGTTGTAAGTCTCTAAGACAATGGTATGTTACTCTGGTTTAAAACTTAATCAAATGGATGATCTTGCATGATTTTATTTCATATAGCTTTGTTATGGTTAAGCTATGGTATTAAGAAGTCACACCAAAATTAACCACGCTTCCACAAAGCCAGGGTGTGACAGCTTGGTATCAGAGCTCTGATCATAGCGAACTAGGATTCTTTCTCGAGTCTAGACTATGATCACTAGGGCTCTCACGAAAACATTTTACTGCATACCACTTAAGTCCAGATCCAAAACTTTTTACAAACAAATGTTGAGCACATTTTATTATTTATAGGCTCAGCCTGGAGGGCTGAGGATCGGTATGGAGGATCGAGGCTCGGTCTAGGTGACCGAGGTAGTTGAGCACGTTGATTTATTATAGGCTCAGCCTGGAGGGCTGAGGCTCGGTCTGGAGGATCGAGGCTCGGTCTAGGTGACCGAGGTGGTTGGCTAGTGAGGCTAGGAAGAGTAGGCTCAGTCATGAAGGCTGAGGCTCGGTCAAGGGGACCGAGGCTCGATCTAAGAGGTCGAGGTGGAGGATAGAGCAGTCTTAAAGACTGGGAGAAATTGGCTAGTGAGACTAGGAGAATTATGTGATACCTTACTTGGTGACTTATGTGATTATCTAATTGTATGACTGATTATTTGAGCATAATTGTGTTTATGTTACAGACTTATGGACTCAGCCGATACTGGCGTTTCGGACACCACTGGACCCATACCTATCGTATCTGATGACCTCACATCCTCCGAGCATGAGGTGTACACATCTGACTATACCAGTACTGACGAGGATGATTTCCAGCCTTTCGCACTACCCGATGGTGCTGATGAGCCTGCAAATGACCCTCCCGCTGAGTACCTACCTCTGGTAGAGATTCCGGCCCCTATACCCTTAGCCGTTTATCCAGCATATGATCTTCTTCTTGACGCCGAGGCTGATGGCGATATTGACCTGTTTGAGGATGAGCCCTTTGAGGATAAGATCCAGGGCGAGGCCCTTCTTCCTGCAGACGATCTTTTGATGATCGCTGACGTTCCCGCTGAGGATTCGCCTGCACATTCTCCTGTCCCAGACTCCGAGTCTGTGGCATCCGCACCTTCTCACACATTGAGCGCACAGCACTTTGCGCATGATTCTGATCCTGACCAGGCATCCTCTGTTGCACCCATTCCCAGTTTTGCGTTTGACCATGATGACATAGAGGATTCTGATCCTATCTTTCCCCCGGGATACGACCCGGATCATGATATCGAGTTTATACCTATGGATCAGCCCATGGAGGATCCAGCTGACCCAGTAGATCCTATCGACCCCGAGTTTGACTTCGAGATGGCTTTTGATGATCCCGAGCCTGTCGTCGCTCCTGAGCAGGCAGCCGCTCTAGACCCCATACTTGAGCATGACCCCGTACATGCTGGCATCCCTATTGAGCCTGTTATAGCAGACCCACCTGTTGATGATCTCCCCGTGGATGTTCCTTTGTTAGAGGGCGATCATGTTGTTGTTGATCCTGTTGTTCCTCTACCTGTTGATGATATACCTGTTGACCATCCTGTTGAGCACATTGCACCTGTTCACCCTTTTGTTGCTCCCCCACCTGATCCCATACCACTAGAGCCCGAGCATGCACTGTTCGCGACACACATGGATCCACCAGATGAGCATGCACAGCACGGTTGGATACCTGCTGATGAGGATGTTCCACCTTTTCCCCCTCAGATCCCTGATACACGACATGTTGATTTTTCCTTTTCAGTTCCTCAGTTTACACCTCCAGCACGAGCTGGAGAAGGTTCTTCGGCACACCCTTTTGGGCATGTACCGATGTCTATCCCTTTCATGCCCCAGATGTCATCTGTTCCACCCACTGTTGCTCCATTTCATGTAGCACCTTTTGATCCCACCAGTGAGCCGTTCCTTTGGGCACCAGACTCTGCTATGCCACCTACTGACCCCTGCCATTCTTTCCACATAGGGTATACTATCGAGGACGTTTTGATGTCCTTTGTCGCCCAGCACGAGTCACACGCGCAGCGCATCCAGGAGCTTGAGAGAGCTCAGCTGCCACCATGCCAGTGCCATGGTCAGACACACTCTCCTCTGCAGACATTTCGACCCTTACCTCCAGATTATGCTGCCCGTCTCTTTACACTAGAGCAGCAGGTTGCTTCTATCATTCGTACCCAGCGAGCCTTGGAGGAGGACTGGCTCCAGTTACGTCGTTTGCTTTACACCCACTTTCCCCCTCCTCCACCACCATCTGTATAGAGCTCATCAGTGCTGTTTGGGTAGACGAGGGTGAGAAGACGGCGATTGTTGGACTGCACAGCATTTTTGGAGACTACTTTATGATCCTGACTTTTGTTGACACGTATTTGACACTGACATGATATAGTTTTTGGACAGGGGTGATGTAGCCCCTAGTTGATTGATGATTGTATGACACAGGGATGTACTGATACACTTACTATGTGGTCTCGATATATGGCAATCGCAGTATTCTCACCATATTTGATTCGCTTGATTGCTTATTTATATTTTTATGACATGAGATGTTATGTGCTATTACTATTACTATATACGTACGTTTTACTATGGCCTGACCAACGTAAACCATCTTTTAGAAGATGCCGCCGAGACGTGAGACACACATGCCTACTAATGAGGCAGAACTCCAGCAAATTATCGCTGCTGCCATTGCACAATACGTCGCCTCTCAAGGAGGGACTAGTGGAAGCAACTCTGGCAACACTGGCAACAACAATAATCCACCTCATGGTAATACTAAGTCATTTAGACATACCATGACCTAATTGGATATCTTTAGCAATGATGCTAATGCCAAACGTATGTTATAACGTATGTGCAGGATGCACCTACAAGCAGTTCTTAGACTGCAAGCCCGTAAACTTTGATGGCACAGGAGGTGCTGTCGCCTTTGTTCGTTGGGCTGAGAAAACCGAATCTGTTCTACGCATGAGCAAATGCGCACTGGATCAGCAAGTCACCTATATTTCAGGGCTATTCTTGGATGGAGCCCTCTCTTGGTGGAATCTACAAGTACAGACACTAGGCGAAGCTGCTGCCTACGCGCTGACCTGGACCGAACTGAAGGAACTTATGCGCAAAAAGTACTGTTCCCGCGCAGAAATCCAGAGATTGGAGACCGAGTTTTGGCATTTGAAAATGGACGGTCCAAAGATCGCAGAATACGTTCAAAGGTTCCATGACTTATCGCATGTGGTACCCTACATGGTTACTCCTGAGTTCAAGAGAATTGAACGCTTCATTTGGGGACTAGCTCCTCAAATCATAAGCATGGTAACCTCATCCAAGCCTGCGACCATTACTGAGGCGATTGATTTGAGCGTGGCTCTCACAGAGGAGGCCATTCGCCTGAACAAGTTTGATGATGCTGAGCATAAGAAGAAAGAGACTCACGTCGAGTCATCAGGAGGTAGCAAACGGAAGTTCTCAAACTTCAAGCAAGGCGCCAGTGTGGCGGTTAAGAAAGGAGGATCAGGCACGCCAGCTCAGGTTACAACTGGCAGTGGAAAGAAAGGAAAAGGATATCAGGGCACCCAGCCCAAGTGTAATACCTGTCAACGCCATCATACTGGCCATTGTAGTGTAAAAGTATGCGAAGCATGTGGAAAGCCGGGCCACTTGAAGGATTCTTGTTGGGCTAGTGCTGGCCGGGGAGGCCAAGGAGGATTTGGGAATAGGAATAATAATCGTGGTGGTAATCGCTCACAAGGAAACTATGGAGGAAACGGGAATCGAGGCAACGTTGCGAACCAAGCTGGCAATGCAAACCAAAACAACAACCAAGCTGGAAATGGAGGTGGAAACGGGCAAAGACTTGGATGCTATAACTGCGGTGATATCGGGCATTTTAAGAAGAACTGCCCAGAGTTAAACCAAGCCCGTGGAAGAGTGTTCCAAATCGAAGCTAGGGAAGCGCGCCAGGACCCCAATGTTGTTACTGGTACGTTCCCTGTAAATCAACGCTATGCATCCGTTTTATTTGATACTGGTGCCGATTATAGCTTCGTGTCGTTAGAATTTAAGAATATGCTTGGTTTAGCCGCTAATAAGTTAAATATTCCCTACTCAATCGAATTGGCCAATGGGAAGTTAGTAGAAGCCAATGAAGTTATCAGAGGTTGTGTGATCGAATTAGGAAAGCGTGAGTTTGCTTTAGATCTACTACCAGTCCAGTTGGGAAGCTTCGACGTGGTAGTAGGAATGGATTGGTTATCAGGCAACAAGGCTGAGATAGTTTGTCACGAAAAGATTGTTCGTATCCCAACCGAAGATGGCGAGACAATTGTGGTTCACGGAGAGAAGCGTGATACGCCGTTAAGAATTATCAGCTGCCTGAAAGCGCGAAAGTGTTTGAAGAAAGGATGTGTTGCCTTCCTGGCACACATTGTGGATAAGAAGGCTGCTGAGCCAAGAATCGAAGACATCCCTGTCGTGAGGGAATATCCAGAAGTCTTCCCCGAGGACTTACCTGGACTGCCACCTCAGAGGCAAGTAGAGTTTCACATCGATCTAGTCCCAGGCGCCGCGCCTGTGGCTAAGGCACCTTATAGACTTGCTCCGTCTGAGATGCAGGAACTGTCGACACAGCTTCAAGAGTTGTTAGACAAGGGTTTTATCCGACCAAGCTTCTCGCCTTGGGGAGCTCCGGTCCTGTTTGTCAAAAAGAAGGACGGTAGTTTTCGAATGTGCATCGACTACCGGGAGCTGAACAAGCTGACGATCAAGAATAGATACCCTCTGCCAAGAATCGATGATCTGTTTGATCAACTGCAAGGCTCAAGCTTTTATTCAAAGATCGATCTTCGATCTGGATACCATCAGTTAAGGATACAAGAGGAGAGTATCCCAAAGACAGCCTTCAGAACTCGTTATGGACACTACGAGTTCCTCGTTATGCCATTTGGTCTGACAAACGCACCTGCGGTATTCATGGATCTAATGAATAGAGTTTGCAAGCCGTACTTGGACAAGTTCGTGATTGTGTTTATCGACGACATCTTGATTTATTCAAAGACGAAGGCTGAACACGAGCAGCATCTTAGAGCCATTCTAGAGCTGCTGAAGAAGGAACAGTTGTATGCCAAATTCTCCAAGTGCGAATTTTGGCTACGTGAAGTCCAATTCCTTGGGCACGTGGTAAATGGAGATGGAATCCACGTGGATCCAACCAAGATCGAGGCGATCAAGGATTGGGTTGTGTGTTGATGCAACGCTAAAAGGTTATTGCTTACGCATCGCGTCAGTTGAAAGTGCATGAAAAGAACTATACCACACACGATTTGGAACTTAGCGCAGTGTAACACCTGTGCCTCCACGGCCATCAAACAAATACCAAACCAATGAAATATTATATTTCATACTTGGGATTTGTAAAATTATGTGTATCTTTTACACATATCAACTCTTGTTTGATTTTAAGCTTTAAATCGCTTTCGGGAGGGTTATATGCGCTCTGATGCGTAAATATAACCAGTTTAATCCAACGAACACTCCGGAATAGTGAAATAGGCTTAACATACCTTAAATAACCTTTACATAACTTAGATATAAGTTTTGGAAGGTTTGGTGTGGTGAAATCAAAGTTTAATCGCTTACAGGGACTAAAGTTGACAAACTGCGAAAGTATGCCAATTCGAACTGTAACAGACATTCCGGAGCATGACCATAAGTTAAACATACCATAAATACCCTTCACATAGCTTAGAAATAGGCTTTGAGGTGTTCGGTATGCTAAAATAAACTTTTGTGTCATTCAGGGACTAAAAGTGTCAAAAAGTGCACAAGTTTGCATTTTCGCGCATAACTTACGTTCTGAATACATCCGGACATCCAAAAATTTATGTAAGCACTAAAATATTTTATTTTAGTGTTCGCCATAAGAAAAATCCATTCGTCGCGTCATTTGGATCGTTTTTCGCGCTTATGCGCATTCCGTCGTAATTAAGCGAACATCGCGTTCGTACGGCCAAACGAACCAACCTCCGGCATATTTTTGAGCATGTTTTGAGTTCCCTATACTTTAACTTCATTTTAGAGCCTTGAAATGAGGTTAACGGGGTTCAAACGCATCGAAAAAGGCCTTAAACACGTGCAGGGACCATTTCTGCCAATTTTGAAACAATTCTGGAACTGGGAGGCAGTAGCGTAGCGCGAGCCCTAAGGGCCTACCTGTCGCGCTACGCGACTGCATGATCTGGATCAGATTCAATGTTTTAACAAGCGGGTCCCAGCTGTTCGATTCTCAACCACACATTCTCAATCGTCTAGTCAGCGGATAAGAACCTAATTTCAGCTTCCATAAGGTTCCGACAAGTGTACGGGTTGGATCATGGCACGTTTTCCATGAAACGATCCTAACGGTTCGGGTATTCCTATAAATACCCAACCCACACAACCTCATTTTGCACAAGAATTCTGATTTGAGAGCTCTAAGTTGAAACCATTGTTTCATACCTGAGTTCTTAGATCGGGATTAGCATTCGGGGACCCTGGGTAAGTATTCTTTCGTTCTTTTCCTTATTTTATTGCTTTTCGAGTCAGAAAGTCAAACTTTGTTTGACTTTCAGCGTTGACCAGTAATGGTCAATGCGAAGTTCGTTTGAACTTCGCAACGTGAGTGTAATCACGTTGGTCATAGTCCCTTGGGACTATGCCCACTGATTACCACGTTGTCTAGGGTCGTAGGGTAGGCGATCTAATAAATCGCCTATACCTTCGAACTCGACCCATTTGGTCGATCATTAGGATCCGACCAAATAAATTAGGTGACCATAGTAGGTAGGGAATAACCTTCCGAGGTTATACCCTATGGTCACATCGTTTAAATAGTTGTATGATAGGTAGTTTATATGCCTTAGGTAAATTACCAGAATACCCTTTTCATTTATAATTGGTAATTAAGCATATATAACCTAAACTTTTGTCACATAACTGATTATGTAACATATTTAGGCATATAACACTTGTCATAGGACTAGTTAGACGGTCCGAACGCGTTTCACGCGCACGACGCGTTAAAGTAGCATAAGTTACCTTAATGGGTCGCGATGGGTCGAAAGCACTTAGGTTTGGTTTCATTGTAGTATGTAGGCCTTGTTAAACCATATCATACGAGTTCCAATACTCATTTGGTTTACCAAGCCTCATCCTATCCGATCTCCCGATTTAGGTTCGGTTTATTTATATAGTTATCAGATTTGCCGATTGATTCCGTGCTCCCTCTAGCTTTGCTTGGTTGTTGTTCAAGACCTCTAAGCATTATCAGGCGAGTACATTATTTCCCTATTTTACTGCTTTCAATTGTTTTGGGGTGACTCATATGTGCTAAATGTTTTCGATGTTATAACGATGGTTTCAAAAACAATTAAGACGATTTATACAAAACTAATAACGATTTCATAAAGTGAACAAACTTGTTGGTTGTAGTTACATAACAAATGACATTCATTAGCAATGATCAAGCCGACCAGTATTAGGTTATGGTACCATAGGATCTGACAAATCCCGTTATTTACTACACCCGTGGTTATGTGTGGGTATGGTAGGTAGCGACTGAATCTGTAATTATTAACTTACCCTATGGAGGTTTGTTAATACGAAAACGAGAAGCGACGAAAACGAGAAGCGATGAAAGTCACGAAGGTTTGAATGTTATTAGCGAGACGACCTTATAAGTAGTTTCACGACCTAAAACGAATTAAACGATTTACGATTGGTTTTCACACGATGTTTTAACGATTGGGTTTCACACGATGTTTTATCGATTGGGTAAACGATTGGCTTCAAAGCGATATACGATATTATTTTGGTTATACATATTACATGATTTACATTTTGTCACACCCGCTCGTAGCGGAAACGCAAGGTGTGATCTGTATGGTTTTCATTGCATAAATATCGATGTACATGAACAAACTATATGAATAAACATACTCCATTGCCATTACATAAGTGTTTCAAAAGATCGCAACATAAGTTATGTACATTGTTTACGAACCATCAAATGAAAATAAGTTGTCATTGTTTCATACATCAAATGTAAGTCTAAAAATGTCAAGGCTTTGACCACTATATCACCGTAAAGAGGCGGTATATAATAGGTAAACCCTTCAATAGTTGGCATGGAGTATTGATACTTGTTTTCTTTGAACTGAAATCTTTGCATTGGTCCACTAATTCCCTGAAATACATGTAAGTTTGAAAACATCAACAAAAGTTGAGCGAGTTCATGCAGTTTAGCTGTACAAGATGTATCTGTATCAAAACAGTATGTAATATGTATTTGTCTCAATTGTAATTGTATCCAAACTGGATATAAGATGTATCTGTATTTGTATCAATTGTAATTGTATCCAAACTGGATATAAGATGTATCTGTATTTGTATCAATTGTAGTATGAAAAGCGTCAATGAAATCGTGATCATTAATGTTTTGCAAGGACATTAATATGTGTGACGAAATAGGAAGCAAACCAACCCTAGACGATTTTATGCCGATTCCTATCGACTGGGACACAAACGCACTCTTCTGTATGGGTCCACGACCAAGAGTGGGGCTCGCCAAAACCCATTAGATCTAACCTTTGTTCCTTGGTCCAAACTGGATTAATGGTGCTTATAGTATGGCCCTAATTCGCACATGATCTAAGGTGTTTCATTCCTTGACTTATCATACTATTGTACATGTATTTTCCCCGATAGTTGTAAAGCTTGAAAAACATTTAAATGAATAGGGGAACATGAACTCACAGAATTGCATCCGTAAACTGTATGTAATTGTAACCTCACTTGCATTGTCCTTGAATTGTATCACGACCTACAAAGGTCCTAGAATTGTTAGACACTACGGTCTTTGTATTGATTCATGTACAAGTCTTTTGTCTTGAGTATGTGTAAGACTTGTATGTCTTTACTGTTCGTTAACTGTGTATTCGATGTATGAGTTGTTCAAATGTTCGTTAACTGTGTATTCGATGAATGAGTTGTTCAAATGTTCGTTAACTGTGTATTCGATGAATGAGTTGTTCAAATGTTCGTTAACTGTGTATTCAATGAATGAGTTGTATAGTCGGATCTAGTCCGCTGAACCTCGTGTCTTATATGTATCACTTGTATAGTTGTGATTCCAATAATAGTATCATTGGGCCAAGCCCATGTTTTCAAGTTATTGGGCTTAAATAGTGCTGGGCCTAAAATAGTGTTGGGCCTCAAATAGTGTTGGGCCTCAATAGTGTTGGGCCTCAAATAGTGTTGGGCCTCAAATAGTGTTGGGCTTCAATAGTGTTGGGCTTCAATAGTGTTGGGCTTCAATAGTGTTGGGCTTCAATAGTGTTGGGCTTTGGCCCATATGTTTGGTGTTTTGGGCTTAGCCCATGAATTTATGTTAAGCCCATGATGAAGATAAGCCCATTAAGAAAACTAAGCCCATTTGTAGAAAAATAGCCCATTAAGTAAATAAGCCCATTTGTTATAATATAGCCCACTAGTAAAAGTAAGCCTTTCATTTTTATAAAAACCTTTTTATAAAAATTTACTAAGTATACTTTTTGGTAAATAAAAACATACTAGTTTTTATAAGTTTATAAACATCCGAAATTTGTTATCGATAGCATATTTATATTTCGTGTCGAAAAATCGTCTAAACATCGTAGTAACTCCTCGGATTGGCGATTCGTTTATGTATTCGTCCGTCGTCCGTTTTGACCATAAATGGTGTCCGATTATTAGAATCGTCCGTAACTCGTTTTAAGGCGTAATTATGTGAAGTCTTGTAAGACTTTGATTATTATGTATCATGTGTTCATTATTACCATTGTAATAAAGTTCCTATCTTTGATATATATATAACTAATACATCAAATAATCACATAGCACATAAGTTGTTAAATCACCAAATATATATTTTTCTAAAAAAAATATATATTTCCCTTGTCTAAAAACAACCAAAAATGTTGTTACTTTAAAAAAAATAAAGTTTTTATAAAAAATGGCTATATAACCTTTGTATTTTATTCTAACCATGTTTTATAAACATCTCATTTTCTTTATCGAATCACCACCAATTTACTCTACAACTTAACTAAACATATGAAACTTTTATAACATGAAATTTACCAAAATGATTTCTAAATCATGTAGGGTTTTAAACATGATCAATACATATGCTAACAAGTTCAAAAACCAAGTTTAATTTTAGTTTTAACAACTTTTATAAAAATCTCTAGTTGTATGTTACTTTTTATAATCTTGTAAAAGTCTTGTTTTTAAATAAAAACCCTTAATACTTTCACAAGAACAATAGTTATGATCATCCATTTAATCCTTTATGTTAAAAACCCTTTAACATAAACATGTATAATTTTTAGATCATAACTTAAAACATACTCTAACCATTTATTTATCTCATAATCATCATAGCAAGATCAAATAAGCATATCACAAGTCTTAAATCACAATATAATCAACATAAATATATCATGATTTTTATCTTTGCTTCTTTGTATTTTTCTCATGTTATTATGTATGATTTCCTTGGTTATTATTAGTAATAATAACATCATAAACATAATATATGTCTAAAAAAAATAGTTATAGAAGCTTACTTCTAGCACAAGGCTAGGGATGATCTTAGAAGATTATTAAGACTTAGAAGATGATGATCTTGTTGGTAGAACACTTTTGTTATGGATGAAAACCCTTCCTTTCACTTCCACTAGCTTTAGATCACTTTATGTTACTTGGAAATCCATGTTGATCTTGAAGGAAATGATAAAAATAATTGGGTTTATGGTGTTCTTGGTGGATGATGAAGATGATGAGAGCTTTTGTGTGTTAAAAATAAGGTGTAAAAGTGAGTGGTAAAGTGTTAGTTTACTTAGTGATTAAGTGTTGTAAAAATTCACCAACATAGTCCACTTGAAACTAACCATACAATATCTAGATATTTAGCAAGTAATTAGGGAATGTGGGACCCACTAAAACAAACGTGAACATGAGGGGAAAAGGGTCTTGAATTTGTTTCATGGGTTAAGTGTTCATTTCATGGTAAAATGTTGTAAATGTTTAAGTATTTTAAGAACTTTGACATTTTATATAAAAATATCTACAAGGTTTTAAGCCTTCATATTTTAAAGTAGTGTGACACTAAGTAAAACTAGTTCACTGAAATTTTTAGTGTGTAATTCGGGTGAAAAATTCGGTTCAGGTCCTGTACCGGGTTAAATACTGACACCGTGTTTTATTTAGATAAAAACATAACAAAAATTATTTTTGTACTTGTTTTATTATCCAAATATTTAATCCAACTTTTTGGACTAAAACTTTTATTATTTTTGACACGGTTCCGGTACCGGCTTTGCTGACTGACAGTTTACTGAACTAGCCATGCAGCTTAATGCAATAAGATTCGATTGCGGATTTTGTGTCGTTTTTACTACCCATTATATTATTTATGTCAAATAATATTTATTTTTGGGTTTTTCAGATAATTACTGTTTCGTTCTACGGAATGCTGAATTTTTGCGGAAAAATAATGAAATGGTCACTTTTAGCACTTTTCGGACAGTTTTTAGTGCTACCGGACACTGGTAATGTATTAAACCAAACCCTTGCATTCCCATATAGGGTTTAATGTATATTTGATGTTGGACTCTCATCCGAGTCCTTAAGATGTCATTTTAGATGTTTTCTGTGAATCCCGAGTTTTCGTCAGCACTCTAGTTCACTAGGCACTACTCTAGTTGTTTTGGTGAATTGTTTACACTATTCCAAATGTAACCAATAAAAATGAATAATGTGCATCATAAATGAATATTCCTTGAGTGCTCTAAGATGTATATCATGTAATCATATAGTTCGAGTGTTCGAAACACATACTTGTATAATGTAATTCATTGCTTTAAATGTACATAAATTACCAGAAAGTGGCAGTTGTCACACATTTGGGCATGAACATTACTTTGGTGGTTTGGTTTGGATTAAGTGATTAAGTAACAATGCGTGTGGAATATGATACAAGCATGGTGGATACGCCGCTGGTACTTCCTATATATAAGTGTTTGTATGGTATTACATATTGTAGCGTTATTTGAATCATTTCAGTTTGAGACATAGAACATTTTATACAAGTAACATACTTTTCACAAGACATTTATTTACAAACAACTTATCTTATACAAACTCATTTTACATGGTTATTCATTTAATCATGCATTATTCTCTTATTTATACATATCACCTGAACTTATCATTGTTTTTCAAATAATTTACTAAAACAAATGTTTTTGGGTTAAGAGTCATGGCTACGAGGTTTTACAAATTATAACCCGCTTGATTTGAGTTGGTTAATTAAGTTGCAATATTATACTCTTTTCAAAACAAGGTTTTTAAATAAAGTATTGCAACGTCTAAACTAGCCATGATTTCGACACTCCTACAAAACCTATGTACTCGCCAGCATTTCTTTGCTGACCTCGTTTTCACATATGTTTAAGGTATTGTTGAATGATATCGATTGATAAGATGCATGCTCACATAGGACTGGACAAGGCCTTAGTGACTCAATAACAATGATAGACTATGTTTAAATAGTGTATTTAGATTTCAAGACGATGTAATTATTCAATGTTTAATAAAACGAAACACTTTTTGGTATCCATGGTTATGAAACATTAATTCTGTTGCAACACGCCCCGATGTTTCCGCCGCGATTTGTTGTTTTACGCGGTCGGGGTGTGACAGAAAAGATGGTATCAGAGCCAATGGTTATAGGGAATTAGGTTATTAGTAATTAGTAATGCTTTGACCTAGTCTATAACCTTCTTAGGACCCTAACGCGAGTTTACTTGCGTTTAGTCATAAAACAATACCGTCACCTATCCTTAGGCGACGACCACAACAAGAACATAAATTTCAAAACCGCTTTGAAAACTAATCATCTGTTCTAGGATGATTGATTACTAGGTTTTGAACTCTCTATTATATGGTTTTGAACCTCTTTGAGTTTTCAAAACTTCATCAAGGTTTTGGGTTTTAAATAATGTGAACACGTGCAAACTGGAAGGGTGAATGCCTGTATTCTGGGTTTTCTGTCTAGGCAAGCACTTCGTATACATCTCATCAGACGCGAGACCAGTTGTGCTTACCTGGGAATTCTTGGGATGAGTGTTCACTTATAGGCGAGCATGTCTTCGCGATACATTATTTTTGACCCATTTACTTTGATCAGTCACCGTCTCATTTGTTTGCCTTAGGTAACAAACAAATGATCGCAATTTTCATGCGTTATCTTTCTGTTTTGTTTGTCCAATAATCTTTCACCTGTTTCTCCCTATGCCTTTCTTTTTCTTCAAGAATGTCTCTTCATCACGATGACGCCCAGATATCTGAGCAAGCAGCCAAAATTCGCTCAGCGAATAGGCGAAGTAGTCCTGAAGACTGTTGAATTAGCTACTGCCATGTATCATCTCCAGGATGAAGCCACTCAAGAGTCACCAAGACAGGCAGGACCTAGTCAGGCGACAACACCATCAGCCAAGAAACCAATCGAGGAATCAAAGACCATGGATGAACGATCCCCTAAGAAGTCAAAGAAGCGAAAGGCTTCTCAGAACTTCGCCATGGTCGCTCACAATGGTAAAGCAGTCCCCAACCAACCAGCTCAACCCCCTGCTAGGTGTGTATGGCTTTTCCTATGATACCTACATCAAGGAACTATGTACCTTACAAACTACTCTTGTGATTTCTCTCTTTCAAATGATTGCTCATGATTCCCTCGAAAATTTTAAGTACTCGTTTCACTCTAAGAAACAAAGTACAGAAAATTAAGTGACATTATGAGTAATCGTGCTTTTCGCACATCTGTGCCTTTAAATCCTTGGTTAGATAACTAAGGGTATTTTCAAATCTCATACCCATTACGTTTTGATTTTTCAACATACACAGTACCAGTATTTCAAAACAATCTTCATGATCTCAAAACATTTCATATAGTTTGAAAACAATTTTTCTAGATGCATTGTCTATGTTATTTCAAAAACATTGGCCATGTTATCAAAACCAACCTTCCTAATTTCAAAATATTTCATATAGTCTGAAGACAATATTAACACAATACATTTTCTTATCGAGTGCATGATTTCGAAAAGCATCATTCATGTCTTTCAAAAACCTTATACATAATTTCAAACTTTCATCTCGCATGATTTTAAAACATTTTTTTTGTAAATATATCTACTTAATACACCTACTTTATGATTTCAAAAAAATATTATATATAAGGTTTCAAAAACGTTAAACACATTTTTCTTAAAAGAACCCCATGCATAGTTTTCAAAAATATTTTCCTCATACATTGACTTAACCTTCAAAATTCTGCTTCATATGTCACCTTGACATATCAAGCATCTCAACTTCATAAGCATTTTACATCATGTTTTGACCTAAGCACATCCAGTGAAAGGTTTCAAAACATGTTCAACTTCTAAAATTCATATGAGATCTTTTTATCTTTACAATTAGATCCTTGTGGATGATTATCACTCAAATCAGAGTCCTTAATTGGATTCCTTATGTACCTTAATTCGAACATTTCGGTTCCTAATAATCGAAATCGAATTTTCTTTTTGAATCTTTCTATCTTTATAGTTGGATTCTTGATAACGTTTAAAGTACCAAATGAAATCCACGGAATGGATTCCTAGTGTGCTTTAAATGTATGTACGCAATTTACAAGACAAATTAACGAACAATTTTGTGGTTATGTGATATGTGTTTATGTGTTCTCCTCTATGATTTTGTGTGATCCGATTTTCAAAATCCTCATAGAATCTTTCATGTTTTCATATGAGGGATTCATAGTAGGATATTCAAAAGGTACTACCTTAAATCCTTATGGGCTTCTACCTGGTAGTTAAGACCCTTGGGTTATATAGTACCATTCCATGATTCTTAAGAGACCTTAAGTGGTCTAGTCTAAAAGATTGATTCACAATTTGGTTAAAGAACGACATCTAGTGATGTAGCTGAACAGACTCCTTGATAGTCTATTTAGATCATTTATTGATTTAATTAAAAGGACTCTATGGCGGTCTAGTTACACTCATCACAGGTTTGTTCATTTGGTTTTACCCTACACATTATAAAATAGACTATGTGAACTGTGCAAGGAATTGTCTAATTATGGACGCGTACATAATTATGAAATTTAGTGCATAGGAACCCAGTAAGATTTATTATGTGTAAGAACCGATAGTGACAAAAATAACGAAATGAGAACGATGTAATGGAGGTACGGTGGACGCACCAATGACACTTCATATACTTGTATATAAGTATCCCTCTTACATTGCAAACATGATGTTATTAAAGTTACTAGAAGTTCAGAACCCTAACCAATGTTGCTTGATCTTTTCAACTTCATGTTTTCAAGCTCTCACAAGTTTCCTCTAAATAAATTTCGGGACGAAATTTCCTAAAGTAGGGGAGACTGTAACACCTGTGCCTCCACGGCCATCAAACAAATACCAAACCAATGAAATATTATATTTCATACTTGGGATTTGTAAAATTATGTGTATCTTTTACACATATCAACTCTTGTTTGATTTTAAGCTTTAAATCGCTTTCGGGAGGGTTATATGCGCTTTGATGCGTAAATATAACCAGTTTAATCCAACGAACACTCCGGAATAGTGAAATAGGCTTAACATACCTTAAATAACCTTTACATAACTTAGATATAAGTTTTGGAAGGTTTAGTGTGGTGAAATCAAAGTTTAATCGCTTACAGGGACTAAAGTTGACAAACTACGAAAGTATGCCAATTCAAACTGTAACAGACATTCCGGAGCATGACCATAAGTTAAACATACCATAAATACCCTTCACATAGCTTAGAAATAGGCTTTGAGGTGTTCGGTATGCTAAAATAAACTTTTGTGTCATTCAGGGACTAAAAGTGTCAAAAAGTGCACAAGTTTGCATTTTCGCGCATAACTTACGTTCTGAATACATCCGGACATCCAAAAATTTATGTAAGCACTAAAATATTTTATTTTAGTGTTCTCCATAAGAAAAATCCATTCGTCGCGTCATTTGGATCGTTTTTCGCGCTTATGCGCATTCCGTCGTAATTAAGCGAACATCGCGTTCGTACGGCCAAACGAACCAACCTCCGGCATATTTTTGAGCATGTTTTGAGTTCCCTATACTTTAACTTCATTTTAGAGCCTTGAAATGAGGTTAACGGGGTTCAAACGCATCGAAAAAGGCCTTAAACACGTGCAGGGACCATTTCTGCCAATTTTGAAACAATTCTGGAACTGGGAGGCAGTAGCGTAGCGCGAGCCCTAAGGGCCTACCTGTCGCGCTACGCGACTGCATGATCTGGATCAGATTCAATGTTTTAACAAGCGGGTCCCAGCTGTTCGATTCTCAACCACACATTCTCAATCGTCTAGTCAGCGGATAAGAACCTAATTTCAGCTTCCATAAGGTTCCGACAAGTGTACGGGTTGGATCATGGCACGTTTTCCATGAAACGATCCTAACGGTTCGGGTATTCCTATAAATACCCAACCCACACAACCTCATTTTGCACAAGAATTCTGATTTGAGAGCTCTAAGTTGAAACCATTGTTTCATACCTGAGTTCTTAGATCGGGATTAGCATTCGGGGACCCTGGGTAAGTATTCTTTCGTTCTTTTCCTTATTTTATTGCTTTTCGAGTCAGAAAGTCAAACTTTGTTTGACTTTCAGCGTTGACCAGTAATGGTCAATGCGAAGTTCGTTTGAACTTCGCAACGTGAGTGTAATCACGTTGGTCATAGTCCCTTGGGACTATGCCCACTGATTACCACGTTGTCTAGGGTCGTAGGGTAGGCGATCTAATAAATCGCCTATACCTTCGAACTCGACCCATTTGGTCGATCATTAGGATCCGACCAAATAAATTAGGTGACCATAGTAGGTAGGGAATAACCTTCCGAGGTTATACCCTATGGTCACATCGTTTAAATAGTTGTATGATAGGTAGTTTATATGCCTTAGGTAAATTACCAGAATACCCTTTTCATTTATAATTGGTAATTAAGCATATATAACCTAAACTTTTGTCACATAACTGATTATGTAACATATTTAGGCATATAACACTTGTCATAGGACTAGTTAGACGGTCCGAACGCGTTTCACGCGCACGACGCGTTAAAGTAGCATAAGTTACCTTAATGGGTCGCGATGGGTCGAAAGCACTTAGGTTTGGTTTCATTGTAGTATGTAGGCCTTGTTAAACCATATCATACGAGTTCCAATACTCATTTGGTTTACCAAGCCTCATCCTATCCGATCTCCCGATTTAGGTTCGGTTTATTTATATAGTTATCAGATTTGCCGATTGATTCCGTGCTCCCTCTAGCTTTGCTTGGTTGTTGTTCAAGACCTCTAAGCATTATCAGGCGAGTACATTATTCCCCTATTTTACTGCTTTCAATTGTTTTGGGGTGACTCATATGTGCTAAATGTTTTCGATGTTATAACGATGGTTTCAAAAACAATTAAGACGATTTATACAAAACTAATAACGATTTCATAAAGTGAACAAACTTGTTGGTTGTAGTTACATAACAAATGACATTCATTAGCAATGATCAAGCCGACCAGTATTAGGTTATGGTACCATAGGATCTGACAAATCCCGTTATTTACTACACCCGTGGTTATGTGTGGGTATGGTAGGTAGCGACTGAATCTGTAATTATTAACTTACCCTATGGAGGTTTGTTAATACGAAAACGAGAAGCGACGAAAATGAGAAGCGACGAAAACGAGAAGCGATGAAAGTCACGAAGGTTTGAATGTTATTAGCGAGACGACCTTATAAGTAGTTTCACGACCTAAAACGAATTAAACGATTTACGATTGGTTTTCACACGATGTTTTAACGATTGGGTAACGATTGGGTTTCACACGATGTTTTATCGATTGGGTAAACGATTGGCTTCAAAGCGATATACGATATTATTTTGGTTATACATATTACATGATTTACATTTGGGCATGAACATTACTTTGGTGGTTTGGTTTGGATTAAGTGATTAAGTAACAATGCGTGTGGAATATGATACAAGCATGGTGGATACGCCGCTGGTACTTCCTATATATAAGTGTTTGTATGGTATTACATATTGTAGCGTTATTTGAATCATTTCAGTTTGAGACATAGAACATTTTATACAAGTAACATACTTTTCACAAGACATTTATTTACAAACAACTTATCTTATACAAACTCATTTTACATGGTTATTCATTTAATCATGCATTATTCTCTTATTTATACATATCACCTGAACTTATCATTGTTTTTCAAATAATTTACTAAAACAAATGTTTTTGGGTTAAGAGTCATGGCTACGAGGTTTTACAAATTATAACCCGCTTGATTTGAGTTGGTTAATTAAGTTGCAATATTATACTCTTTTCAAAACAAGGTTTTTAAATAAAGTATTGCAACGTCTAAACTAGCCATGATTTCGACACTCCTACAAAACCTATGTACTCGCCAGCATTTCTTTGCTGACCTCGTTTTCACATATGTTTCAGGTATTGTTGAATGATATCGATTGATAAGATGCATGCTCACATAGGACTGGACAAGGCCTTAGTGACTCAATAACAATGATAGACTATGTTTAAATAGTGTATTTAGATTTCAAGACGATGTAATTATTCAATGTTTAATAAAACGAAACACTTTTTGGTATCCATGGTTATGAAACATTAATTCTGTTGCAACACGCCCCGATGTTTCCGCCGCGATTTGTTGTTTTACGCGGTCGGGGTGTGACACGCAGTGGTTTTTGCTTTAAAGATCTGGAGACACTACCTTTATGGTACAAAGTGTACAATCTTTACAGATCACAAGAGCCTACAGCATATATTCAACCAGAAGGAGTTGAATATGAGACAAAGACGATGGGTTGAATTGTTGAACGACTACGACTGCGAGATAAAGTATCATCCAGGGAAGGCGAATGTAGTCGCCGATGCCCTAAGTCGGAAGGAGAGGATCAAACCCATAAGGGTTAGAGCTTTAGAAATGATTATCCAAATCGATCTTTCCTTGCGCATTCGTGCCGCGCAAAAGGAAGCTCTCAAGGAAGGAAACCTTGAAGAAGAATATCTCCGTGGGATGGAGAAGCTACTGGTACCAAACGAGGAAGGAACGATATGCTTCGAGAAAAGGATTTGGGTTCCTCTGTTTGGTGGTTTAAGGAAAGTTATTTTTGATGAAGCTCACAAATCACGGTACTCTATCCATCCTGGAGCGGATAAGATGTACCAGGATCTCAAAGATTATTATTGGTGGCCTAGGATGAAAGGCGATGTTGCTGTTTATGTGAGCAAATGTTTAACGTGCGCTAAGGTTAAAGCCGAATACCAGAAGCTTTCAGGACTTCTACAACAACCTGAGATTCCCAAGTGGAAATGGGAACAAATCTCCATGGATTTTATTACGAAATTTCCAAGAACGCCAAGAGGCCATGACACTATTTGGGTAATAGTGGATCGATTAACAAAGTCAGCACACTTCTTACCTATCAGAGAGAAGGATAACACTAGCAAATTGGCTGAAATTTACATGAGAGAGATCGTCGCGCGCCATGGAGTACCTCTCTCAATCATCTCTGATAGAGACGGAAGGTTTGTGTCAAGGATATGGCAATCCTTCCAAGAAGCCTTTGGCTCACAATTGAATCTGAGCACTGCGTTTCATCCGCAAACTGACGGTCAGAGCGAGCGAACGATACAGACTTTGGAAGACATGCTGAGAGCGTGTGTTATGGATTTGGGCGGTAGCTGGGATAAACATTTACCTTTAGTCGAATTTTCATACAACAACAGCTACCACACCAGTATTGGTGTTGCGCCATTTGAAGCCCTTTACGGACGCAAGTGCCGATCACCCTTATGTTGGGCTGACGCAGGTGATAGGCAGCTTGCTGGTCCCGAAATCGTCCAAGAGACGACAGACAAGATCGCGCAGATTCTTAAACGCATCGAAGCAGCTCGCCACAGACAGAAGGCCTATGCGAATCCAAACCGAAAACATGTGGATTTCCAAGTTGGAGAAATGATGTTATTGAAAGTCTCACCCTGGAAGGGTGTGGCACGCTTCGGGAAGCGTGGGAAGTTAAATCCGCGCTACATTGGTCCTTTCAGAATTCTGGAAAGAATAGGACTAGTAGCATACAAGTTGGACCTACCTGCTGAACTGAATGGTGTTCACGACACCTTTCATGTATCCAATCTAAAGAAAAGTCCAGCTCAAATCACCATTGCCATTCCCACCGACGAGATTCATGTTGACGACACGCTCCACTTCATTGAAGAACCTGTTGAGGTCACGGATTGGAAAGTTAACAAGACCCGCCGGAGCAGTGTCAAGCTCGTCAAAGTTCGTTGGAATGCCAGACATGGTCCTGAATACACCTGGGAACGTGAGAACCGGATGAAAGAGAAATACCCCCACCTTTTTCCTAAAAACCCTGCATCTACAAGCAGAACTTAAATTTCGGGACGAAATTTATTTAACGGTGGGAGAATGTGACAACCCGCACTAAACCAGGTATCCGTACGACTTAACTAATGATTAATTACTGCTTAATTACTGTGCTTGTTTGAACTAGCTGATGAACTGCTACTTGAATACTGATACATGTACTTACTTGCATCATACTTGCTTGCTGTCACTACATTATTTACATGTTGAACCCTAGTGACAAACATGATGCACAAAAGCACAGTAGCACATGAACGGATAACCTATTGAACATGCTGATAAAGCCAGCATCAGGCAAACACTGCCTCTAGGGCCTGTACGAGCCAGAAACGTTTTGCTACACTAGTAGTGAGTGTAGGGATATAAGGGTTGTGGAACTGCGTCTCTAGGAATAAGTCACTATGACTGGATGTGCCTAAAACGTACTCTAAGTACAAAACTCAGCACTTTACAAAATAATTCAGCTTTTAGCTAACTAATAAAGTGCCAAAACATGAGAAAAATATTACTAGACACTTTCCAAAGTGTCAGAAATGAGTAGTGTCACTAAAAAGAGTAATAACGACACTTTAAAGCTTTAGTAACGCTTTAACGGATTACTATCCAACCAAACAACCGGACCATACCCGGAACATGAAAATATTGTTATTTTCATTATTTATCTTTTTCTGAGCCAGTTAGGGTCCCTGATTACCCTAACACCCTTTGTAACGCGTGACACACTACTAACCAAGTTAAGTAGTTAACTAACCTACTTAACTTAACTATAACCTAACTAATACTTAGTGCCTAGTTGAAATCGAACCAAGGGACCCCCCCCCCTCCTAACTGTCCCCAACTAAGGGGGGGGCACACTTGTCCTTACAAGATTATTAAAATCTTGTTTGTCTAATATCTAAATGAAACAAGATCCTTTGGTTAATACACATATAATTTGTCTATAAGTTCATGACTAAACACATCATTCTTTCTCACCACAACTCACCAAACTCTCTCTCTTTTCCCTCTCTTTGGCTCACGGCCGAACACACACATCCACAACCATCCATCCTTCGATTTTGATCTTCACATTCCATCATCATACAAGCATCAAGGGTCGTATACAAGGAGTCTTGGAGCAAGCGGAACGCGAAGGACCTCTCTACTTAGCTTTTATCCACCTCTTTTGCGCGTAGATTCTTCCCTAGCCTCGAGCTAGAGGTATAATGCTTAAAACTCGTTCTTGAACTAACCTAAGATGGTTAATAAGATGTATGATGATTAAAACTCGGAATCTTACAAGTTGATGCTTTAAAGTCTACTTAAAACACTAAAAATGGTGGTTAATAGCTTATATGTTGTGTAAATGATGTAGTATTCGAAATGTATGATTATTTAAGCCCGATCTATGATGTGGTAGCTCGGATCATCGTTTAACCCGGTTTGGTAAGATCATGGATCTTAACATAAGCTTGTTTTGAATAATACAAGGGTTAAAAGGTGAAACTCTACCACACGCGAATCATGAACTTGTGTAAAAGAGTTTTACTTGTAAAATTGTGTTTAAAACTAGCAGATCTACGTATCTGCAAGTGGTATTTTCAAAGGACCACGTATCAAATAAATCATGTATTTTAAAAGATAGATCTTACACTAACAAGCATGATTTTTATAAACCACAAGTGTGTAAACACTTGTGAAATGAAAAGATCCGACAAAATAACAGTTTTTGTAAAAGGAGACTAGAAGTTGTAAAGATGGATTTTCTCTAAAAACGAGGTTTTTACAAGATCGAATTACCTTATATGAAGATCTACTAAATTTAAGGGGATTTACACCACAGTTTTGGGAAAACTACAAGTTCATGTAATTTTTGGCAATTTACACATATGTTGATTAGTTGTTGTGAGAAAAGTTGTTCTGATCAAATAAAGAAAATTGTTGAGTTGATTTGTTAAAGAAAATGATACGCTTGAAAGCGTGGCCACCTCCAGTTACAGAGGAAACTCTGGCGAAATTTTTCTAAAAACCTAACACTTAGAACTATTTACACTACGAGTGTTAGAATTATTTTTGACATGTTTTCGAAATATAAATTTCGCCATGACTTTATTTACTAAATATTCGGAGGTGGGATTTTCACAAAATTTAACGTGATAAATATATATTTTCACACACTGTTTATGATTATTTTGTGAAAATACATAGATATTATTTTTAGAGTAAAAATAATATTTACGAACGTTAACGAATCCAAAATAATACGAACGCTTTCACCATAAATATATAAGTTACACCGGTGATTATATTATCACTCGATTGCTAAAAACGTAACTTACGCACTTACGGAAATATTTATGAACGCGTATTTTAACAACGTATTATTGGAGAAAAATTATGTGAAATTGGAAATATATACATATTAAGTGAGACTTAATGATATAATTTGAACGCACATGTATTGAATCCCCCATCCTTGGGAAGGAAAATAATTACCAAGTATTTACAAAATGTAAACACGAAATAGTTGTCTAACTATTTCCCAAAAACATAAACCATGAAGCTAAGGCACGGCCGTCCGTCTAATAGAATTAGTATGTGTAGGTCGTCACACAGCTGCGTGAGCAGGAGATACTTGGTAGAGACGCTTCACTGTGAGTTCATGTCCCCCTTTTCTCTAACTGTTTTCAGTTTTCTTAACTGCGGGGGTGAAATACATGTTACTATGATTACGAGTACTTTATACACGGTATGGTTAGCGTAAGGAGGTTTACTACTTAGATCATGTGAGTGGGTAGGAGCAATATGAGGCCATTAGTCCTCATGTCGGGAACGAGGGACAGGAGCGGTAGATCTATCTGGGTGTAGCGAGCCCAGCCCCAGGCCAAACTAGAAACGGACCTTGGGGTGACTTTGTCCACATACTAATGCCGTGGCGAAATCTGCTAGGTTTGAGTCTCCCTATTTGCACTTCACATATATCAGTGGCCTTGCAAACCATTGGTGATCTCAATTCCCTTATTTGCTACATACCAAGACTATTTTTATACTCACAAAGGTTTACTTACTCACTTACACATGAACTCGCTCAACATTATTGTTGATTTTTCAACTTACATGTATTTCAGGAAATTAAAGGATCTGGCGCGGTATGTTATGTTTTCCCGCTGCATAAGGGTTCCAAGGTCATCCCAGTTTAGGAAATGTGACTCTTTCCTGGACAAGTCACAAATCTTAAACTGCGTTCATTTCATGTTAATGGTTATGTTGTTAAAGACAATGTTTTATGTTACGATGTTGTAAGTCTCTAAGACAATGGTATGTTACTCTGGTTTAAAACTTAATCAAATGGATGATCTTGCATGATTTTATTTCATATAGCTTTGTTATGGTTAAGCTATGGTATTAAGAAGTCACACCAAAATTAACCACGCTTCCGCAAAGCCAGGGTGTGCCAGCACTCAAGTGGTCACAAGTACCATGAGTGGGGTTCGGCCGTACCCGTTAGATCTAACCTTCGTCCCTAGTCATGAAAATCATTCACATTTCGATAATACGCATTTGTTTTGTAAAAACCGGTATATTTAGTATAATCCATTCGTAAACCATTTGAGTTCCTCGAAATCCATTCGTAATATGATTTAGAAATATGAGTTTTCGTTCGTTCAAAAGCTTTGTATGTTCTTGCAATACGTGCTTTGTCTAAAATATGCAGTCTTTGTTCATCGAGAACTTTGTGTCTTTTCTACAAAACGTGCATGTCTTTCCACCCCGAAAACATTTATAAAAATGTAAAACCGTAAAAAGATGGGGTTATGAACTCACCTGAATATTCCTGTGCAAAGCTAGCTATATACGACTTCGTGATTTCGTTTCCAAGACGAGACTCGCTAGCGTGCATTCTACAATATTCCTAACACTATTTATCTTATAAGTTTCTAATTAATGCGGTAACAAATATAAGTGTTACCGAGCTCTACCGAATCGTTAACCGAACGATTCGACGGTTAAGTTGTCAAGTCAATGGAAACGATTAGGTCAAATTGGATAAGTATCGCTTATCGTTGATAATAACTAACAAGTCTTGAAAAGACTTGATACTCGAGATATTTGAAAGTAAATAAATATTTATATCAAAATGTATAAATATATCGTTGATGTCGCTTGTCGTCCCGAGTAGTCGTACGTCTATAAAAGAATATTTACACGAAAATAATATATAACAAACTCGTATTATATATCGCGTTTCGTATGATCTTTGTCAAAATATTCTTATATGTCGTTTAGGCGTATAAAATAAATATGAAAAGTTATATATATTTTAAAAAAGAATCGTCGAGTTGTCGTGTTTTGAAATAAATATGCACTATATTTATTCTTATAAAAGAAGTCGTTTTGTTTGCTATTTGAAACAAATATATAGCTATATTTGCTTTATGAACCAATTTCGTATTGTTCGATTTTTTAAATAAATATAAACTATATTTATTTTTACGAAAAGATTTCGTATTGTTTGATACTTGAAAGGATTGTCGAAAGTAATAAAAGAATTAAAAATATTATTTCATGTTTTATTTTATAAAAGCATTGTCGAAATAATATCCAAATTGTCGTCTTTGTAAGTTATAAAGTGTTGTGGTGAGTATTGTTACACTTGTATTTGTTTGTATATAAAAAAAATCACTTGAATACAAGGGTTCGTTTTATAATAAAACGCGTTTATTTTACGGATTTTCTTGAAAAACGGGCAGAGTTTCCCCTATTTTTGGACGCCCCCGACAACTAAAGTGTTGTTATTTTAACAAAATTCAATCAAGATTCAATATATAAAATTTCATAAATACGACAAGGTATAAGATAAACACTAATTCAATTTGGTTCGAGCTCGTTCACATGAGACGTTAAAACTATATAAAACGTAATTAAATAAATCACGTCACTAATCTTTACCAAATCCTCATGTCGAATCACCGAACCGTGAGTTGACCGAAACTGATGTTTGACTTTTGTTGACCAGCGTTGACCGGGTTTGACCTGGTGTTGACAAAAACCGAACCCGAAACAGTCTGAGCTAAAATAAAATTGAAATGAAACAAAAGGAACCCGAAACAAACTCATAGTTGAGTACCAAAAATGAGACGGACTGACCTCTAACCTGAACCGAGTCCCGATCTGCGGCTGTCCCGGAACCCGAATTCTGGTCCAAAACATCACCATATGAACTCGAAACATCAAAGGTTAACTGAGCCGAAATCAAACCTTGAACCAAAACATCATCATCATCATCGTTAAACTTGTTGGACTGAGACACAGACCACCGCCACGCAGCCACTGCAACTGCTACCGCCGCCGCCCGTGGCGCCGCCGCCTGTGGCGCCGCCGCTCCTTCTCCGCCTTATCTCTCTCCCTCCCGAGTCTCTCTCTTGAACACCCTCTCTCTCATCTCTTGTCTCTCTCTCTCTCTCCGTCCCTGTGTTTGCACCACCACCAGACGGTGGTGGTGGTCGCCACCAGACGCCATCGCTCACCACCACCCGATGATGGTGGTGGTGGTCTGTTTTGTTATCGAAGAAGGGGGGTTGGCTGTTTGGCGGGTGAACAATTCGCCGCCGGTCGCGGCTCCACCGGTTTCACCGGCCTGCAAGGAAGGGGGTGTTTGTGAGCATCTGAGGTTGTTTTGTGTGTGTATAGATGAAGGATTTCTCATAAGTGTGAGTGCTTTAAGGCATGTATGTATAACAGAGAGAGGGAAACAAAGTTCTTTAGGGTTTTGGTTTATAAGATAGTAGAGATGGAGAAGAAAGGTCCATCTCTTTCCTTGTGTCTTATGTGCAGTAGAAATCGAGAGAGGGAGGGAGAGTAAGAGCATTCTCATCCAAACCATCAAAATATGTGAGAGGTAGTTTTTATATTATAAAGGGTATAAAAAATGGTTGTGAGTGGAGAAGAGAGAAAATGTTAGTGTTCATCTGTATATTTGGGGGGACATTGTTCACCCAGTATAATTTTTTTAATATATATTGAAAGTGGTTGTGAGTGAAGGAGAGAGAAAAATGTAATGATAATATTATTTAATTGAAAAGGAGAGAGAAAAAATATTTGTTTTAAGTGAAAATATATTGATATAGGAGTTGTTTTTTAATGGAATGTATGTATAATTTGATGGATTGGATGAGAATGCTCTAATATGTGGGTTTTTCTTGATCTGTGTTCTTGATGCCCTCATATATAGAAGAAGAAAGAGTAGATAGGAGAAGTAAAAATCTGATCAAAAGATTTATGTGTTGGTATGAGGACAGACCTATCATACAAAATAATAAATTGGAGATTTAATCAAGATTTGTAGAGATCTTATTGAGATTTATAAGATCTAGATAAGATTCTAATATATTATGTGTAGGCTTAGGCTTGTGGGTTTTGGGCTTTGGCCTAGGGCATACAAGCCCATCTCATGTGTAAGTGGGCCGTAATTCCTATGAGACACGTTGTCAAAACCCGAACTCCGTAAAATTTAATGACGTATGTCTATATAGCCTAAGTCCCGTAAAATGTATGCCAGTAGCCGGTTGTCGTGTCCGTTCGTTAATTACGGTGAAAATCGCGTAAAGCCGTATTGTCGTCGCTTTAATGCGTTTTCTAATCCGGTTTCGACTGTAGTTACTTAAGTTTAATTACGAAGCTAAAATATATCGTAAAAATTTAATATTTATCGGCGTTGTCAGTATTCTTTTCGGTTTCAATCCGTTGCCGTTTAACGTTTCACAGGTTTCTCTGTAAACCACCGTTCGCGCACTGTAAAGTCGGATAGGCGTTCCTAGGCACTCCAAAGGCCTAATTAAGTTAATTTGTGTCCTAAACACTATTTATTATCGCGTTAATCATCTTGTTAACCACGTAATTAGGAGCCGTAAATCACCGGTTGTCACATTCTCCCCCTGTTACAGAAATTTCATCCTCGAAATTTAGACTTTGTTATCTCCTCAGATGTTGTTCGCAGGTAAGTCCGAATAATAACAAAGTGAATGACCGCGTAATCGAAAAAAGACTTATTCAAATTATGTGAATTTAATGACATTCATCAACATTAAGAACCCAACGGTTTAAAAGTAATGTGTTTCAAAAATTGATGTCAAAGGAAACAAGACATATAGGTACAGTCACTAATGTGACTAAGTTAACAGGGATCCAACAATGAACAGGAACTTCGACCAATCGAATTCCATATGAACGTTCACAATAAGCAAATGAGTTCTAGAAGCAATAACATCCACTGGATGAACTTAGAATCAACAATCTCAAATGTACTAGTTTGCATGAAAACGCTCGATCGTGATCAGCACAAGCTGCAAGTCATACCGACGCCACAAGGTGTCGCAACGAATGAAACAATTCAATAATAGGGGTGATTGAACAAGTATCACCTGTGTTTTGCAGTCAATTGAAAGCGCAATTGAGTAAATATGAAAATTTGTTTCTAACAACATCATAGGATTTTCAATTGAAATTTGAACATCAAAGAAATAATGTTTTCGATCGAAGACGAAGAAGCAATGAATATCGCAAAACATTCGATCGATGTTGAAAGGACCGTTAGGAGGTACACCGGAATATGAAATGAATTTTTGTGTACCCTTGTCTTATCACACGATTGTGTTAAGACTGTTGTAATGTGATAAATCAAAGCGGATTTAATCTAAATCAATAAATAAATAGTTGAATCCGTGCATAATATGTGTAAACGAGTTTAGTGCAAGCTTCAAATAAGTGAAAATACCATCACAAGGGGTCGAAATCAACAATCAATTTAATGGAGTCGAATGCCAAACAAGTTTACTTCGACTCGGAACAAATGAAACACTTGTTAAAACGAATTTTGAATATGATGCTCCCAATACATCATATGATGCTCTGAAGTGAATATGTGTAATGGACAAGTTCAAACAATTGAACTTGGTTTTAGCGCAATCCGATAATAAATATATGTATCAACAAGAAAACTTTCGGCATGGTCACAACGAAAAACCATGTATGTAACTTGAAAAGAAAAGAAATTTCAAGAAAATGTGTTGACCTAATAACAAAGGAGCCAAAAATTACAATAATGCGAGTCATTCGAATCACAAATCAATAATTAAGTTTAGCAAAATAATATTTGAACATTGATGGAACGCTTATTCGAAATGAAACCACATGCATAACAAACGATGCATGCGTAACATATGAATTTTCGAGAAATGAAGCAAACGAGTATTCGCTATAATGAAAGAAATGATCGTGATACGATGACCATTAAGAGGAGTAAAGATGTGAAAATCTACTCACTAGTTGCAAAAGTCGGTATTTCAATAAAAGAAATCTAAGGACTTTACCTGGGGTTTCATGTGACGACCAGTTGTTAGTTGACATTACCATGGAATGTCGAACATAGTGTATTCGTCGTTAATAAGATAGGGGGAATACGAAGGTATGCGTCTTCTCCTTAGCATAACTCGTGTTGTTGCAGGATCGCGTGCCGAGCCGCCGCTTCCTGATCGATAGTTCTCCTGCAGACAGGAATCTAGCGTCGTCGTTGAATTGCGCCATCATGTCTTTTCAAAGGCCTCGCCTCGATAGTCGTGTGTGTCGTACTTCAACCTCTGTTGATGTATAGCTTAAGTTTCACGTATACCTGTGCGCTAGCGTTTCGTTCCGCGTAGAATGTGATGTACTCCGACATCCTTTGACGTAAAATTTGAGTTCCATGTATTCTCGTGCACTAGCGTTTCGTTATGCGTAGGCTGCCTGCTCGGGAAGTTAAAATATCATAGACAATATGGATAATAATGTTTGCCCGAGTTAATATTCGCGGTTCCTACGTGATGACCTTTAATGAACTTCAACATAAGTTTCCGAAGGTCTTAAATGCATGTTTCCTAAACTCTCAGAGTGTTGTGTACTGTATGTAATTGTTTTATGCACCGTGTATGAAACACCACAATAGCGTATGTTTGAAAATAAAATTTTGACTGTTTGTTTTTCAGCAACGGTTGGAGACCATATTCGAGTACTATGCATTCTGTATGTATTCAGGTTTTAATATTCTATGTTCCCAGAGAAAAGTGAGGTTAGAGCCTAGGTATCACAACAGAAACCTAATTCGCTGTAACCTATAGCTCTGATACCAATCTGTCACACCCCGAAATTATCAGAGCTGGCGTGACTGGACTGGTATCTTCATTGCACAGCGGAAGCAAATAACCTAAGTCTTTTTAGAAAATGAACACCACTAAGTACTCGACTCCACATGGTTCTCCTATTCCAACCGTGCCATAATTTCTTAAAAGTAACCTGAGAAAGAAACATGCGAAAAATCAACATAAAGTTGAGCGAGTTCATAGTTTGTTTGTAAAAGATTTGAAATAAATCTTTTTGAATAACCGGTTTTTGAAGTATTGTTGAGAAAATGAATTTAAAATCATTTTCTTGTCATGTTATACGGAAACTTTGTATTTGTAATGCATTATGTTCGTAAAACCATGTATTTGTAAACTCTCGTATTGGTAATGTTCGTATAACCGTCAATGCCCACCCTGACTTTGACTTCATGCCCGCATAATCCTATGCTTTGAATTTGTATAAAACATGGTATGTAATTTGTAAAACCCCGGTATGAAAAGCATTCATGAACAAATTAAATTAAGGTTTTGCAAGGAGATTAAAACATGTGAAAGCATAGGGAGCACTCGAATGAGTAGGCTTATACCCTTATCGATTTTCCTCGACTGTGTCGATTAACCTCGACTGTGTCGATTAACCTCGACTGTGTCAATTTAAATTGATAGTGTCGATTACCCTCGACTGTGTCGATTCACCTCGACTGTGTAGATTCACTTCGACTGTGTCGATTCACCTCGACTGGGACACCGAAGCACTCAAGTGGTCACAAGTAACATGAGTGGGGTTCGGCCGTACACGTTAGATCTAACCTTCGTCCCTAATTAAGAATTTATGGCATTTCAAATTTAATCTATGCTCACATGATTTAATAGTTCATTTCACACTGTTTAAACATTCGTAACATGTATTTTACCCCAGCCTCTAAGGCTGAACCTCCCCAGCCTCTAAGGCTAACTCCCCAGTCTCTCTATATTATCACCAGACGATCCATCCCTAGTCATGAAAATCATTCACATTTCGATAATACGCATTTGTTTTGTAAAAACCGGTATACTTGGTATAATCCATTCGTAAACCATTTGAGTTCCTCAAAATCCATTCGTAATATGATTTAGAAATATGAGTTTTCGTTCGTTCAAAAGCTTTGTATGTTCTTGCAAAACGTGCTTTGTCTAAAATATGCAGTCTTTGTTCATCGAGAACTTTGTGTGTTTTCTGCAAAACGTGCATGTCTTTCTACCCCGAAAACATTTATAAAAATGTAAAACCGTAAAAAGATGGGGTTATGAACTCACCTGAATATTCCTGTGCAAAGCTAGCTATATACGACTTCGTGATGTCGTTTCCAAGACGAGACTCGCTAGCGTGCATTCTATAATATTCCTAACACGGAATATCTTATAAGTTTCTAATTAATGCGGTAACAAATCTACGTGTTACCGAGCTCTACCGAATCGTTAATCAAATGATTCGACGGTTAAGTTGTTAAGTCAAGGGAAACGATTAGGTCAAATTGGATAAGTATCGCTTATCGTTGATAATAACTAACAAGTCTTGAAAAGACTTGATAGTCAAGATATTTAAAAGTAAATAAATATTTATATCAAAATGTATAAATATATCGTTGAGGTCGCTTGTCATCCCGAGAAGTCGTACGTCTATAAAAGAATATTTACACGAAAATAATATATAACAAACTCGTATTATATATCGCGTTTCGTATGATCTTTGTCAAAATATTCTTATATGCCATTTAGGCGTATAAAATAAATATTAAAAGTTATATTTATTTTATAAAAGAATCGTCAAGTTGTCGTGTTTTGAAATAAATATGCACTATATTTAATCTTATAAAAGAAGTCGTTTTGTTTGCTATTTGAAACAAATATATAGCTATATTAGCTTTATGAATCAATTTCGTATTGTTCGATTTTTGAAATAAATATAAACTATATTTATTTTTACGAAAAGATTTCGTATTGTTTGATACTTGAATGGATTGTCGAAAGTAATAAAAGAATTGAAAATATTATTTCATGTTTTAATTTATAAAAGCATTGTCGAAATAATATCCAAATTGTCGTCTTTGTAAGTTATAAAGTGTTGTCGTGAGTATTGTTACACTTGTATTTGTTTGTATATAAAAAAATCACTTGAATACAATGGTTCGTTTTATAATAAAACGCGTTTGTTTTTACGGATTTTCTTGAAAAACGGGCAGAGTTTCCCCTGTTTTTGGACGCCCCCGACAACTAAAGTGTCGTTATTTTAACAAAATTCAATCAAGATTCAATATATAAAATTTCATAAATACGACAAGGTATAAGATAAACACTAATTCAATTTGGTTCGAGCTCGTTCACGTGAGACGTTAAAACTATATAAAACGTAATTAAATAAATCACGTCACTAATCTTTACCAAATCCTCACGTCGAATCACCGAATCGTGAGTTGACCAAAACTGATGTTTGACTTTTCTTGACCAGCGTTGACCGGGTTTGACCTGGTGTTGACTAAAACCGAACCCGAAACAGTCTGAGCTAAAATAAAATTGAAGTGAAACAAAAGGAACCCGAAACAAACTCATAGTTGAGTACCAAAAATGAGACGGACTGACCTCTAACCTGGACCGAGTCCCGATCTGCGGCTGTCCCGGAACCCGAATTCTGGTCCAAAACATCACCATATGAACTCGAAACATCAAAGGTTAACTGAGCCGAAATCAAACCTTGAACCAAAACATCATCATCATCGTGAAACTTGTTGGACTGAGACACAGACCACCGCCACGCCGCCACTGCCGCTTCTACCGCCGCCGCCTGTGGCGGCGCCGCTCCTTCTCCGCCTCATCTCTCTCCCTCCCGAGTCTCACTCTTGAACACCCTCTATCTCATCTCTTGTCTCTCTCTCTCTCTCTCTCTCCGTCCCTGTGTTCGCACCACCACCAGACGGTGGTGGTGGTCGCCGCCAGACCCCATCGTTCACCACCACCCGATGATGGTGGTGGTGGTCTGTTTTGTTATCGAAGAAGGGGGAGTTGGCCGTTTGTCGGGTGAACAATTCGCCGCCGGTCGCGGCTCCACCGGTTTCACCGGCCGACGAGGAAGGGGGTGTTTGTGAGCATCTGAAGTTGTTATGTGTGTGTATAGATGAAGGATTTCTCATAAGTGTGAGTGCTTTGAGGCCTGTATGTATAACAGAGAGAGGGAGACAAAGTTCTTTAGGGTTTTGGTTTATAAGATAGTAGAGATGGAGAAGAAAGGTGCATCTATTTCCTTGTGTCTTGTGTGCAGTAGAAATCGAGAGAGGGAGGGAGAGTAATATGTGGGTTTTTCTTGATCTGTGTTCTTGATGCCCTCATATATAGAAGAAGAAAGAGTAGATAGGAGAAGTAAAAATCTGATCAAAAGATTTATGTGTTGGTATGAGGACAGACATATCATATAAAATAATAAATTGGAGATTTAATCAAGATTTGTAGAGATCTTATTGAGATTTATAAGATCTAGATAAGATTCTAATATATTATGTGTAGGCTTGGGCTTGTGGGTTTTGGGCTTTGGCCTAGGGCCTACAAGCCCATCTCATGTGTAAGTGGCCCGTAGTTCCTACGAGACACGTTCTCAAAACCCGAACTCCGTAAAATTTAATGACGTATGTTTATATAGCCGAAGTCCCGTAAAATGTATGCCAATAGCCGGTTGTCGTGTCCGTTCTTTAATTACGGTGAAAATCGCGTAAAACCGTATTGTCGTCGCTTTAATGCGTTTCCTAATCCGGTTTCGACTATAGTTACTAAAATTTAATTTCGAAGCTAAAATATATCGTAAAAATTTAATATTTGTCGGCGTTGTCAGTATTCTTTTCGTTTTCAATCCGTTGCCATTTAACGTTTCATAGGTGTCTCTGTAAACCACCGTTCGCGCACTGTAAAGTCGGATAGGCGTTCCTAGGCACTCCAAAGGCCTAATTAAGTTAATTTGTGTCCTAAACACTATTTATTATCGCGTTAATCATCTTGTTAATCACGTAATTAGGAGCCGTAAATCACCGGTTGTCACATCGAGTTCGTTCACATTATTGAAATCGTTATTAGTTTAATATAAAGCATCTTATTCGTTTTTGAAAACATCGTTAATATATCGAAATCGTTTTAATACATATGAATCACCCCAAAACAATTAAAAACAGTAAAATAAGGGAACTATGTACTCACATTGAATGATAGGATATCCTTGATCTAAAGAACTTAGAGAAGCTCAGACAAACCAAGGAAATTCAAGTAGTACCTAGTAATCGGATCACTATTAAATAAATCGACACCTAAATCGGAAGATCGGATAGAACGAGGTCTTGTAAACCAAATGAGTGTTGGACCTCATGTGATATGGTTTAACAAAGCCTACATTCTAAATCGGAAACTAACCTAAGTGCTTTCGACCCGTTATAACCCATAAAGGTAGCTTATGCTACTTTAACGCGTCGTTCGCGTAAAAGCGCGTTCGAGACGTCTAACTAGTCCTATGACAAGTATTATATGCCTAAACATGTTTAATTAAGTTGCATAATCAGTTAAGTGGCAAATGTTTAGGTTACATATGCTTAAAATCCAATTATGCATAAAAAGGGCATTTTGGTCATTTACCTAAGGCATATAAATTACCTATGACACAACTACTTAAACTAGGTGACCATAAGGTATAACCTCGGAAGGTTATTCCCTATGCAACTATGGTAACTAAACATGCTTGGTCGGATCCTAATGATCGACCAAACGGGTCGAGTTCGAAAGTCTAAGCGGTGGTTTAGACCGCTTGACTTACGACTCTAAACAAGCACTAAACTAAAAGTGACGAGCTAAGCATGTTAGAACATGCTTAACTTAAGTTAGAAAACAGGTTTTTGATATCAAAACAAAGTGTTTTGATATCCTAAAGTAGTTTGGTTGCAAAATACGCTTAAATGCGCATTTTGACCGAAACTACGACTCGTCACTACACTTAGTCAACGTGGTAATCAGTAGGTATAGTCACTAGGGACTATAACCATCGTGATTACGCTCACGTTGCGAAGTTCAAACGAACTTCTCGTTGACCAACTCGTGGTCAAAGCTGAAAGTCAAACACTGTTTGACTTTTAAGCTAAGAAAGCAATAAAAGAATGAAAGAGGACTTACAAAGGGTCCAAATAGATTTGATTCCAAGTTTTTTCTCAGGTAGGAAGTGAAATATCACAACCACTTAGAGAAAATCTCAGATCAAATATGAGGAAAAGGAATGAATGGCATGGCTTTATATAGTTTTTGCAAAACCGTTAAGATCATTTCTTGGTAAGGAGGGAATGATCTTGGCGATACAATTGTTAGGAGCTGATTAGATGCCTTGGGGAGGTGTTAACTTGATCCCCAAAACATGAAAATTGCGTACAAGGGACTCAAGAATGAGCTGGGAAGTTGCTGTGAAGTTTCTGAAATTTTGATGTGCTGGGGACTGCTTACGGACCACAAGCAAGTCTCCATACGGTCCGTAAGGGACCTGCAGACCAGCAACTTTCAGAAATGACAGTTTTAGCCCCTGAAGCCCCAAACTTGGTTTTCAATGCATTTTTGACACGTTTAAGCCCCGTTAACCCCATTTCAAAGCTCTAAAATGAATTTAAATTATAGGGAACTTAAAATGTGCTAAAAAATATCTCGGATGTCGGCTCGTTTGGTCGTACGGTTGCGTTGTTCGGTTAATTACGACGGAAGTCGTAACGAACGCAAACGCGATCCAAATTAAGCGACGAATAGAATTTTTGCATGCCGATCACTAAAATAAAAAATATTTTAGTGTGTACAAAAATTTTGGGTGTCTAGATGTGGTCAGAACGTAAGATATGCGCGAAAATGCAAACTTACATCGTTTTTGACACTTTTAGTCCCTGTAAGATCAAATAAGCATGATTTCGCACACCGAACCCCTCAAAGCTTATTTCTAAGCTATGTTTAGGTTATTTATGGTATGTTTAGCTTATGATAAAGTTTCGGACTCTTTGATACCATACGAATCGGTATAGTTTCGCAGTTTGACACAAATAGTCCCTGCGATCGAATAGACTTGTTTTCAACACACCAAACCATCCAGAACTTATTTCTAAGTTATGTAAAGGTTATTTTAGGTATGTTTAGCCTATGTCACTATTCCGGAGTGTTTGTCACGTTAAACTGGCTGCGTTTACGCACCAGTTTGCATATAACTTTCCAGAAAGCGATTTAAAGCTTGAAATCGGAATCGAATCAAATCATAAAATGATCAAACACAAATACACACATAAATACACCAAATCACATTGTTTTATTGATAGTTAACATTGTTTTGCATTGTTCATCGATTACAGAGCACAGTTGTCACATGGCACTATGGCCTACAAGATGAAATTACTAGACGAACTTAGCAGTATACACGACACGTTTTATGTATTGAAACTTAAAAAGAGTCCAACGCAAGAGTATACTTGGGAACGTGAAAATTAAATCAAAGCCAAATACTCTCACCTGTTCGAGAAGTCTTCTGCAAAGGATGACTCAGCTTGAATTTCGGGACAAAATTCTCAATAACAGGGGGAGAATGTGACAACTGCCACTTTCGGTTAATTTTCGTACATTTAAATCAATCATTCAAGTTACACAATCATCAGTATTGAATGTCCGAACTGCATGATTACATGACATGCACTTAGAATACTCATGGAATACTTATTTTTGATGCACATGATTCATTTTTATTGATTACATTTGAAACAGTATAAACAATGCATCAAAACAATTAGAAAAGCACTTAGCGAACTAGTGTGCTGACAAAAACGCAGGATCCGCAGAAACCATCTTAATGATATCTTTAGGACTCAGACGAATGTCTAACATCAAATACACATTAAACCCTAGCTAGGAATGCAAGGGTTTGGTCTAATACTTTCCCGATGTTCGATAACACTAAAAACTGCCGAAAAGCACTAAAAGCGACAATTTCAACACTTTTCCGCAGAAATTCTGCAGAATTCAGCAATTTAATATTTTTGCAACATGTAAAAGTAGTGTTTAACATAGAATTCATATGAGGATACCTTCGGGTACCATCCGAACCATAACCACATCAATTCACACAACTTACACAAGCTTAGCGTTCGAATAACGATTAACGGAAACAACGCCAAACGAATATCTGAACGATATCGGATCTTTTTTTTTAGTGACCATCTAATATTATTTGGATCATGTTGGTCTAGTATGATCACCTAAAGACCTTGAAACATCTTGAAAAATTGTAAACCTTAAACACTTAAACATACTAATATTTTTACCACACTTTATCAAGTTTAAAACCCTTAACACTTTGAAACAAATACAAGACCCTTCCCCCCATGTTATGAACATTTTTAAGGGGTCCCACACCCTTAATTTTGTGTTAAAAATATCTACATATTTTGATTATTTCAAGTGGATGAAATTGGTGGATGATTATAACACTTAATCTCACAAATTACTAGCATTTTACTAACACTTTTCACTTTTCATCTTTTCACCAAGAACACCATCTAAAAACCCATTTCATTTTGTCATTTCGTTGATGATCAACATGGAGTTTAATGGAGCATAAGATGATCTAAAGCATTTACAAGTTAAAGGAAGCTTTTTCATCCATTCAAGAGTCTTATACCATCAAGATCATCATCTTCTTTTGTTCTTTATCATCCTATAAATCATCCCTAGCCACAAGTGCTAGAAGTGAGCTTCTAAATCTCTTAGTTCTATACTTATTTATGTATATGATGATTTAAGAACATGATATAACTAAAAGAATCATACATAATAATATGAAAATACAAAGAAGCAAAATAATAATCATGATATATATGTTTGTTTATGTGGTGATTTGAGACTTATTACTTGCATATTTGATCTTGTCATGATGATTAGCATATGAATAAATTGTTAGATGATGTTTAAATACATGATTTAACAAGTATACATGTTTATGTTAAAAGGGTTTTTGTTAAACATAAAGTTTATATGGATGATCATAATCTATGGTGTTGTTAAAGTATTTAGTGTTTTTCATTAAAAACAATACTTCTACAAGATTATGAAAACAAACATACAAGATGGGATTTTTGTAAAAGTGGTTAAAACTAGAATTAAAGCATGGATTTGAACTAGTTAACATATGTTATGATCATACCAAAAATCCTACATGATTTTGAGATCATCTTAATGAGGTTATGTTATAAATATCATGTGTTGTTCTTTAAGAATGTTATGAGTAAATCGATTGGTGAATTCGAAAAGAAAATGATATGTTTATTTAAACATGGTAAAGTGCATATTACAAAGGTTATATGGCCGATTTTTATTAAAAATCATATGTTAACAAAACCATTATTTTTGGCTAAATCTTTACAAGACTAAAAAGATTTTAAAGAATGATTTTATAAAAACAAAGTTAGATAAATATATATTCTTGAGAAAATATATATTTGGTCACTTTAACAACTTATGTGCAATATGATACTTGGTGTATTAGTTATACATATCAAAACTAGGAACTTGAATTCAATGTAACAAATAAACATATGATACATTACAATCAAAGTCTTACAAGACTACATAGAAATATGTCTTAAAAACAAGTTACGGACGATCCGAATGATCGGACACAAATTATGGTCAAAACGGACGACGGATGAAGCTATAACATAACGCCAATCCGAGAAGTTACTACGACGCTTAGGCGATCATTCGACGCGAATACATATAAATCACCGACAACAATATCCGGATGTTTTGAAACTTATAAAAACTATTATGTTTTTATTAACTAAAACTTGGTGATTTTTATATAAATTACAAGATTTTACTAAATGGGCTTATATTCACAAAATGGACTCATTTTTACTAAATGGGCTTATATCTTTACAAATGAGCTTGTTTTATACAAATGGGCTTATTTTAAACAAATGGGCTTATATTATATAAATGGGCTTATCTTCCTAAATGGGCTTAACATAAATACATGGGCTAAGCCCAATATCAAAACTAATGGGCTAAGCCCAATATCAAACATATGGGCTAAGGCCCAATAACATTATGCCCAATAACATCAAAGGCCCAATATTATTTAGACCCAATGCTATTTAGCCCCAATACTATTTAGGCCCAACACTATTAAGGCCCAACACTATTTAGGCCCAATAATATTTTGCCCCAATAACATAAATTCTTAGGCTAGGCCCAATAACATTAAGACATGGGCTCTGCCCAATGAGATGAAAACATGGGCTCAGCCCAATGACATAATTGGTAAAAATACAAGTATACAATTGATTCATACAAGACACGAAATCAAGAGGACTAGATCCGATGATACAACTTACAAGATACAAGATTACATATATATATAGTTGGTGAAATATATATATAACAATTTAACAATTCGTACATCTAATACAAAGTTCAATGAATAACAAAGACTTGTACACGAGTCTTTACATAGACCGAAGTGTCTAACAAATCTAGAACCTTTGTAGGTCGTGATACAATTCAGGACAATTGCAAGTGAGGTTACAATTACATACAGTTTACGGAATGCAATTCTGTGAGTTCATGTCCCTTTTTCATCTTAAATGCTTTTCAAGCTTTACAACTATCGGGGAAAATACATGTACAATACTATGATAAGTCAAGGAATGAAACACCTTAGATCATGTGCGAAATTAGGGCCATAACTAAAGCACCATTAATCCAGTTTGGACCAAGGAACAAGGGGTTAGATCTAATGGGTTTTGGCGAGCCCCACTCATGGCCATTCATTTGCCTAGGAGTGCGTTTGTTGCCCTACGACATTGTGTTAATACAATTAAAATCGTCTAGGGTTGGATTGCTTCCTATTTCATCACACATATTAATGTCCTTGCAAAACATTAATGATCACGATTTCATTGACGCTTTTCATACTACATTTGATACAAATACAAATACATCTCACATTTTACAGATACCTCTTATATCCAGTTTGGATACAATTACAATTGAGACAAATACATCTTACATACTGTTTTGATACAAATACATCTTATACAGCTAAACTGCATGAACTCGCTCAACTTTTGTTGATGTTTTCAAACTTACATGTATTTCAGGGAATTAGTGGACCAATGAAAAGATTTCAGTTCAATGAAAACAAGTATCAATACTCCATGCCAACTATTGAAGGGTTTGCCTGTTATATACCGCCTCTTTGCGGTGATATAGTGGTCAAAGCCTTGACATTTTTAGACTTGCATTTGATGTATTAAACAATGACAACTTATTTTCATTTGATGATTTGTAAACAATGTACTTAACTTATGTTGCGATCTTTTGAACAATTATGACAATGGCATTGGAGCATGTTTTATTCATTTAGTATGTTTACTTATATCGTTATGCAATGAGAACCGAACAGATCACACCTCGCGCTTTCGCTACGAGCGGGTGTGACAAATACCAATGATATACTTTTGGTTTAAAATTTTTCTCATTAAAATGTGGATATTTTACATGCGCAATGTTTGGTCCACTAACATTTAATGATTGAATTATTTTTGGTTATCGTCTTATGTCGATATTATTGTTATGATAATAGAAATGATGAAATGCCGCCAAAAGCAAGGCAGGGTACCGGATTACCTACCATACCGGAGGAGTTGGCTCAACTCATAGCCCAACACATTAATACTGCCATGAAACAGCTCAATGCTAATGATGGTCAGGGACGTGGACTTGGTGCTCGTGGGCAAGGTTTTGGTGGGGCACATAATGGAAATCCTCCAGGTAAAATGTGATCGGAAAGTTTTAGTAGTTCATGTGTTATGTTATCATTGGAATGAATTCCTGATTTCTTTTAACATTATTAAGCAGTGCACGGATGTGCGTATAAAACATTCCAGGGCTGTAACCCATGATCATTTACCGGTGCTGAAGGACCCTTAGATATCACCCGATGGATTGAGAAGATGGAGTCTGTCATGGCAATCAGTGGTTGTGCTGCTGATCAACGGGTGAGATATGCTTCTTGCTCATTTCTTTATGAAGCGCTGTCTTGGTGGAACTCGCAAGTTCAAATTTTGGGTGAAGACGCTACCTATGGTCTGACCTGGAACGAACTTAAAGAGATGCTCTTGAAGGAGTACTGCCCATGCAGTGAAATTCAGAAAATCGAGACAGACTTTTGGAATCTAACCATGGAAGGTCTGGATGTCAGAGCTTACACTTCTCGTTTTAACGACTTGGCGAGGTTTGTTCCACGAATGGTTACTCCTGAATATGTAAAGGTAGAAAGGTATATCTGGGGATTGTCGCCACGAATTCGCAGTATGGTTACATCCGCAAAACCTACCACCTATCTAGAGGCTACTACATTGGCAAAATCATTAGCCGATGAAGCTGCTCACAAAGGTAGTCTCGATAAAAAGGAGGAAACCGGGAAGTCATCGGGCAAGGCCAAATCAGATGCGAAATCTGAACGGTCAGGGCGTTCTGAGACCAAGACAGAAGTTACGAAGAAGCGCCAGTCCAAGATCTCGAGGAAGGAAACTGAAGAGAAGCGCGACAGGAAATGCAATTCGAAGAAGGCATATGCAGCAAGTTCTAGTGGTACTAGAAAGGATGGAACCAGAGATAGCTGAGGCGGATCTGAGAGAAAGACTCATGAGGATGGACAAAAGAAATGTAACTGATGCGGACGAAATGGGCATGCTACCCGCGAATGCTTTGCTAAATATACTACGGAGGGAACGAAGCTTGAAGGATGCTTCTAGTGCGGGGAACAAGGACATTTCAAGAAGGATTGTCCTAAGGCGGGAGGACAGAATGCCAGAGGTAGAGCGTTTGAGCCAAATGCTGGGAAAGCACGTGATGATCCTGTTGTTGTCACTGGTATGTTTATGATCAATAACCATTCTGCGTTCGTACTTTTTGATACTGGAGCTGACTTGAGTTTTCTTTCGAAAAACTTTGAACCATTCCTGTGTTCACCTACAAGTAAGCTAAATAAGAAGTACTCGATAGAACTAGCAAATGGTAAACTGATAGAGACTAGCGAAGTCGTACGCGACTGTAGTATTCTGTTAGGCGATCATAAATTTAGTATTGATTTACTTCCAGTGGAGCTGGGAAGCTTCGATGTAGTTGTAGGAATGGATTGGTTGTCCAAGAACAAAGCAGAGATTGTTTGCTCAAAGAAGCAAGTACGGATACCTCAACCTGGTGGTGGCAAAGCGATAATTATCCATGGAGATCGATCGAGTCGTGTGTCGAGTATTGTCAACTCTATGAAGATGCTCAAGTAATTGCAAAAAGGAAATCTTGCGTTCTTAGTTAACGTGATGGATACAAAGGCCGAATGTAGGAAGATCAAGGAGATTTATATTGTTCGTAATTATCCAGAGGTTTTTTCCTGAAGACTTACCTAGATTACCCCTTGCGAGACAGATCGAGTTCCGAATCGATTTGGTACCTGGTGCTGCACCAATTGCAAAATCTCCCTATAGATTGGCACCGTCGGAAATGAAAGAAATGTCGAACTAGCTTCAAGAGCTACTAGACAAAGGTTTCATTCGACTGAGTTATTCGCCTTGGGGTGCGCCTGTTCTGTTCGTGAAGAAGAAGGATGGATCCTTCAGGATGTGTATATATTACAGGAACTGAACAAGTTAACTATCAAGAATCGATACCTCTTTACCGAGCATCGATGATCTGTTTGACCAGCTTCAGGGATCCAGCTACTACTCGAAGATAGATCTGCGTTCAGGCTATCATCAGTTGAAGGTTGCTGATGAAGACATTCCAAAGACAGCCTTTCGAACACGATACGGCCATTATGAGTTCCTAGTCATGCCCTTTAGTTTAACTAATGCACCAGCTGTGTTCATGGATCTCATGAACAGGGTATGCAAACCCTACTTGGACAAATTTGTGATAGTATTCATCGATGATATACTTATTTATTCACGAACCAAAGAAGATCATGAGCATCATTTGAGGTTAATTTTGAAGTTGCTGAAGGAAGAGAAGCTGTATGCCAAATACTCTAAATGTGAGTTTTGGATTCGGGAAGTTCATTTCCTCGGACATGTCATAAATGAGAAAGGTATACATGTAGATTCGTCTAAGATCGAAGCAATAAAGAATTGGGAAGCGCCAAAGACTCCGTCAGAGGTGCGACAATTCTTAGGGCTTGCTGGGTATTACCGGAGATTCATCGAGAACTTCTCCAGAATAGCGCAGCCATTGACACTATTAACCCAGAAGGAGAGGAAGTTTGACTGGACGGAGAAGCAGGAGAAAGCTTTCCAGTCGTTGAAGGAAAAGCTCTACAGTGCACCTATTCTTTCCCTTCCTGAGGGAAGTAATGATTTCATTGTTTACTATGATGCTTCACGTTTGGGTCTTGGATGCGTTTTAATGCAAAGAGACAATGTGGTAGCCTTTGTGTCCAGACAATTGAAAGTGCACGAGAAGAATTATACAACACATGATTTGGAGCTTGGAGTTGTTGTGTTTTCCTTGAAGATCTAGAGACACTACTCTTATGGCACGAAGTGTACGATTTACACGGACCATAAGAGCCTCCAGCACATCTTCAATCAGAAGGAGCTCAATATGCGACAACGACGTTGGGTGGAGTTACTCAACGATTATGAATGTGATATATGTTATCACCCAGGGAAAGCAAACGTTGTTGCAGATGCGCTCAGTAGGAAGGAACAGGAAAAGCCTTTACGTGTGCGTGCTTTGGGTTTGACCATACAAACGAGTTTGACCAATCAAATTCGTGATGCACAACGGGGAGCTTTGAAGGATGATGATTTGAGAAGTGAAGGTTTGAAGGGCTTAGAATGTAAACTGATATCGAAAGTAGATGAAGTAATGTACTTCATGAACCGAGTCTGGGTTCCGCTTAAAGGTAACCTCCGTGAATTGGTTATGAACGAAGCTCATAAATCCAAGTATTCCATTCACCCAGGTTCTACCAAGATATATTAGGACATTAAGGAGTTTTACTGGTGGCCGAAGAAGAAGAGAGACATTGCGGCCTACGTGAGTAAATGTCTGACATGCTCTAGGGTCAAGGCTGAGTACCAGAAGCCGTCTGGGCTTCTGCAGCAACCAGAGATTCCTAAGTGGAAATGGGAACATCTTACGATGGACTTTATCACCAAGTTACCCCGAACATCGCATGGACACAATATGATCTGGGTAATTGTGGATCGATTGACAAAGTCTGCTCATTTTCTGGCACTTAAGGAAACAGACAATACGGAAAAGATATCGCAGCTGTACCTTAACGAGATTGTAGCCCATCATGGAGTACCTGTGTCAATCATTTCGGATAGAGACGGACGATTTGACTCCAGATTTTGGTGATCTCTCCAGAAATCGTTGGGTTCTCGTTTGGATATGAGTACTACATTTCATCCTCAAACGGATGGTCAGAGTGAAAGGACCATTCAGACATTAGAGGATATGCTGAGAGCGTGTGCGATTGATTTCGGTGGAAGTTGGGATACTCATTTGCCCTTGGCAGAGTTTTCTTACAACAATAGTTACCACGCCAGCATAAAAGCTGCTCCGTTTGAAGCCCTGTATGGAAGGAAGTGTCGATCACCGCTCTGTTGGGCTGAAGTCGGAGAGAAGCATTTGACCGGACCCGAGATCATTCAGGAGACCACGGACAAGGTAGTCCAGATTAAGAATAGGTTGAAGGCTGCTGCGGATCGACAGAAGAGTTATGCAGATAACCGAAGGAAACCGCTGGAGTTTCAAGTTGGTGATAGAGTTATACTGAAGGTATCGCCATGGAAGGGCGTTGTGAGGTTTGGAAGAGGGGGAAATGTGACAACTGTGTTCTGTAATCGATGTACAATGTAAAACAATGTTGGTTATCAATAAAACAATGTGCTTTGGTGTTATTATATGTGTTCTGGTGTTATTATGTGTGTGATTGTGTTTGATGATTTCACAATTTGATTCGATTCTGATTTCAAGCTTTAAATCGCTTTCTGGAAGGTTATACGCAAACTGGTGTGTAAACGCAATCAGTATAACACGACAAACACTCTGGAATAATGACATAGGCTTAACATACCTTAAATAACCTCCACATAACTTAGAAATAAGCTTTGGATGGTTTGGTGTGTTGAAATCAAGTTTGTTCGATCTCAGGGACTATTTGTGTAAAATTGTGAAACTATAGCGATTTGTGTAGTAACGAACATTACAAAACTTGATCATAAGTTAAACATACCCTAAATATCCTTTACATAGCTTAGAAATAGGCTTTGAGGGGTTCGGTATGCTAAAATAAACTTTATTGATCAATAGGGACTAAAAGCGTCAAAAAGTGCATAAGTTTGCATTTTCGCGCATATCTTACGTTCTAAATATATCCGGACATCCAAAAATTTATGTAATAATTAAAATATTTTATTTTAGTGATTGGCTTGATAAAATTCCATTCGTCGCGTAATTTGGATCGTTTTTGCGTTCGTTACGACTTCCGTCGTAATTAACCGAACAACGCAACCGTACGACCAAACGAACCAACATCCAAGATGTTTTTGAGCATGTTTTGAGTTCCCTATACTTTAACTTCATTTTAGAGCCTTGAAATGAGGTTAACGGGGTTTAAACGCATCGAAAAAGACCTTAAACATGTGCAGGGACCAAAACTGTCATTTTTTGAAACTTTTCTGAATCTGGCACTTGGTGGCGCTGCACGAGCACCTTCTGCCTCTCCCGTGGCACGACGCGAGCACCTGATCTGGACAGAAACTTGAATTTTAGCATTTTTCAGCAATAGGATTGAACTTGGGGGTCTTTTTTGTAACTTTTTCAATACCATTTACTGGTTTTAGGGCACCCCTAGTATTACAAATCAATGGGCATGAGGTGTACGGCCATGATCGAAACTCATTTCCCGATAAACGATCCTAACGGTGGTCCATTTCCTATAAATACCGACCATAGTTCTTTGCAATCTTCACACAAATCTGATCTATTTGCTCTAATGTGACACCTGTGCCTCCACGGCCATCAAACAAATACAGTATCAATGAAATATTGTATTTCATACTTGGGATTTGTATAAATATGTGTATCCTTTACACATTATCAATTCTTGTTCGATTTCAAGCTTTAAATCACTTTCTAGAAGGTTATACGCGCACTGATGCGTAAATATAACCCGTTTAATGCAACAAACACTCCGGAATAGTGAAATAGGCTTAACATACCTTAAATAACCTTTACATAACTTAGAAATAAGTTTTGAAGGCTTTGGTATGGCAAAATCAAGTTAAATCGCTTACAGGGACTAAAGTTGACAAACTGCGAAAGTATGCCAATTTGAACTGTAACAGACATTCCGGAACATCACCATAAGTTAAACATACCATAAATATCCTTTACATAGCTTAGAAATAGGATTTGAGGTGTTCGGTCTGCTAAAATAAACTTTCTGGTCATTCAGGGACTAAAAGCGTCAAAAAGTGCATAAGTTTGCATTTTCGCGCATAACTTACGTTCTGACTACATCCGGACATCCAAAAATTTATGTAAGCACTAAAACATTTTATTTTAGTGTTTGGCATAAGAAAAATCCATTCGTCGCGTCATTTGGATCGTTTTTCGCGCTTATGCGCATTTCGTCGTAATTAAGCGAACATCGCGATCGTACGGCCAAACGAATCGACACCCGAGATATTTTTGAACACATTTTAAGTTCCCTATACTTTAAATTCATTTTAGAGCTTTGAAATGGGGTTAACGGGCCTTAAACATGTCGGAAATAGCTCAAAACACTAACAGGGACCAAAAGTGTAATTCTGTGAAAGTAGGTCCTTGCGCACCTCAACACTCTGAGTGTTACGGTGCGCAAGCAGGGGCCAGATGCAGCAACTCGTTTTGACAGCCTGTTTCCAGCCTTTAAACCCCCCCAAAGGCCAATGCCACTTGTCAATAACTGGTGGTGGGGGCGAAATGATACACCATAACATTCCAACACTTGTACGGATGGGATTCGATCACGTTATTCGAGAAACAATCTTAACGGTTCTCTGAAAACTATAAATACCCATCCATCCCCATTGCAAAACCCACTTGAAATCTGAGAATTCTCTAAGTTGGGGTGTTTCATCACCTCATACCTGAGAATACTTGGATTATCAATCTTGCGGGCACCCTTTGTAAGTGTTCCTTCGTTCTTTTAATGCTTTTCTAGTCCAAAAGTCAAACTTTGTTTGACTTTCTACATTGACCAGTTTATGGTCAATGCGAAGTTCATTTGAACATAACGTGAGCGTGATCACGATGGTTATAGTCCCTAGCGACTATACCTACTGATTACCACGTTATCTAGGCTCAGTGACGAGTCGTAGTTTCGGCCAAAATGCGTGTTATTGCGTATTTTGTAACCAAACTACTATTAGGTATCAAAACCGTTTGTTTTGATACCAAACCTGTTTTTCTAAACTTAGTTAAGCATGTTTTAACATGCTTAGCTCGTCACTTTTAGTTTAGTGCTTATATAGGGTCGTAAGGTAAGCGATCTAAACAATCGCTTATACTTACGAACCCGACCCGTTTGGTCGATCATTAGGATCCAACCAAACACATTAGGAGACCATAGTATATAGGGAATAACCTTCCGAGGTAAATTAGGTAAATTACCAAAATGCCCTTTTTACGCCAAAATTCATTTTTAAGCATATGTAACGTAACTTTTGGTATCTAAACTGATTTGGTAACAATATTAGACATGTTAAGGCATATTTTACTTGTCATAGGACTAGTTAGGCGTTCCGAACGCGTTTCACGCGAACGGCGCGTTAAAGTAGCATAAGCTACCTAAACGGGTCGTAATGGGTCGTAAGCACTTAGGTTAGGTTTCATCTTAGTATGTAGACTTGTTAAACCATATTACATGAGTTCCCATACTCATTTGGTTTACGAGACCTCATTCTATCCAATCTTCCGATTTAGGTCCGGTATATTAACATAGTTACCTATATTAGGTGCCGTTTGATATCCGTGATCCCTAGCATTGTTTGGTTGTTACTCAAGGACTACTAAGCAATCTCAAGTGAGTACATAGACCCCTCTTTTACTGTTTTCCAAACATTTTGGGGTGAAACACATGTGCCTACTTGTTACTTTCATGCTTTCCTGTTTTCACATCATATACTTGCTATGTTCATTAGTACATTTATAGTACATGATTTCATTGTGTTTTATGCTATGTATGCCCATTGTGTGCGTACTTAGTACATTATTTTACATTACATTTTATGCTATGTATGCCCATTGTGTGCGTACTTAGTACATTATTTTACATTACATTCTATGCTATGTATGCCCATTGTGTGCGTGCTTAGTACATTATTTTACATTACATTCAATGCTATGTATGTCCATTGTGTGCATACTTAGTACATTTATTATTCATCACATGCTTACATTTTGGTATGACATTTGGTTTGTTTAAATGGGATAATGTACATTCATTAACACCGATCATGCCGCTCGGTAGTAGGTAGTGGTACCATAGGACTTGACAAATCCCATTCCTGTAATCTCGGGTTTGTTTGGATGGAAGGAATGACCGAATCCGAATACATTTTTTGATAACCTTTACTAAAAGGGTTATCCGACTGTCGCAAGGCTTGGATGTATGAATTTTCACAATACCACATAAATGTTTATATCAGTATAGCATGCATTTATTACACAAAACATAACTTTGATTTAAACCATGTTTTACTTCAATACCTTGTTTTTGTGCATTTTACATATGGTTTAGTTGATATATTTCACTTACCATACATAAACATTTTGACATTTACATACACAATTCATGATTTACATTAGACATAAACATTAGACATAGACATTAGACATGGTTTTCACATAAACATTTTGACATTTGATTATACATAAACATTTTACTTTGGTGGTTTGGTTTGAGTAAGTGATTTAAGTAACGAGGCATGTGTAATATGATACAAGCATGGTGGATACGCCGCCGGTACTTCCTATATATAAGTGTTTGTATGGTATTACACATCGTAGCGTTATTTGAATCATTTCAACATAAGACATATAACATTTTATACAAATAACATACTTTTCACAAGACATTGTTTTACAAAATAACTTATCTTATACAAACTCATTTTACTTGGTTATTCATTTAACCATACATTATTCTCTTATTTATACATATCATCTGAACTTATTGTTTTTCAAACGATTTACAAAACAAATCAATTTACAAGGTTCATGACTGACTTTTGCTAAACAACTTTTTTTCTAAACTTACAAGTCATGAATCCTATTTTCACAAAACCTATGTATCTCACAGGCATTTTTATGCTGACGTACCTATTTTCACATGTGTTTCAGGATATGATGCATATGATTTATCAAGATACACTTAGGCGGACTTGGGCCTTAGTGACAATAAAAGATGCAAGACTAGTTATTTATGTTATTTTTCTTTGATTGTCAAGACATTGTAACTCTTTTAATCAATAAAACAATATTTCAATTTCCATGTGTTATGAAACAATGATTCTGTTATAACACTCCCTGACGTTTCCGCCACGTTTTGTTGTTTTACGTGGTCGGGGTGTGACAGAAAAGTTGGTATCAGAGCCCATGGTTATAGGGAATTAGGTTATTAGTAATGCTTTGACCTAGTCTATAACCTTCCTAGGACCCTAACGCGAGTTTACTTGCGTTTAGACATAAAACAATACCGTCACATATCCTTAGGCGACCACCACAACAAGAACATAAATTTCAAAACCGCTTTGAAAACTAATCATCTGTTCTAGGATGATTGATTACTAGGTTTTGAACCCTCTGTTATAAGGTTTTGAACCCTCTAAGTTTTCAAATCTCGTCAAAGTTTGGGTCGTATAATGTGAACACGTGCAAATTGGAAGAGTGAATGCCTGTACCCTGAGTTTTCTGTCGAAGGCTAGAGTGTTCGTACAAATCCGCAGTATCAGACCAGTCACTCTTATCTGGGAACTCTTGGGGTGAGTGTTCACTTATAGGCGAGCATGTCTTCAGTGATACATTAATATAACCCGTTTACTTTGATTTGTCACCGTCTCATTTGTTTGCCTTAGGTAACAAATAAATGATCGCAATTTTTATGCATTGCCATCCTGTTTTGATTGTCTGATAACCTTTCACTCCTTTCTTCCAATGTCTTTCATTTTCTTCTAGAAATGTCTCTTCCTCTCAGCAACGGTCAAATGTCCGAGCGAACAGCCAAATTTCCCCAGTGATTAGGCGAAGTGATTCTGAAGACTGTGGATTTAGGCATTGCCATGTATCGTCTCCAGGATGAAGCCACTCAGAAGTCACCAAAGGAGACAGAGGCCAAGCCTTCACCAAAATCAAGGAAGCGTAAGGCTTCCAGGAAACCTGCAGCAGTTACACCTAATCAAGCGGGACCTAGCCAAGTGACAGAACCACCAGCCAAGAAACCAATCAAGGAATCAAAGACCATGGATGAACAGACTGGATCCCCTAAGAAGTCAAAGAAGCAAAAGGCTTCTCAGAACTTCGTCATGGTCGCTCACAATGGTCAAGCCATCCCAAACCAACCAGCTCAACCCCCTGCTAGGAAGCCATACAATGGAACTGCACCCTTGTGCAACCAATGTATCCTTCATCATCAGGCTAGTGTAAAGTGCCGCAAATGCCAAATTTGTGAACTTATAGGCCATACGGCAAGGGTTTGCCCAACTACAACAGTACCAAATCAAGCAGGACCTATCCGGGTGGCAACACAACCTGCTAAGAAGCAATACAAGGGAACGGCACCAATATGCGACAAATGTAATGGGCATCACCAAGCTCACTTACCGTGTTGTCTGTGTGTATCATGTGGGCGAGTTGGTCACCTGGAAAGTGCTTGTCGATGTAACCCGAACCAAGGTGGTCCAAACCAACCACAAGCCAACTCTGCTCAAACTCGTTTCTCACCAGGGTCTTGCTACAACTGTGGCGAGATGGGACATTTCCTAAAGGATTGCCCAAAGCCTGCTAATGCAAATCCAACCCACGGATGAGCAGTTGGTTGACTAGAAGATATTGCTGTCTTATGCTTTTGTTCTTTTGTTTTCTTGTAATGTGAAACAATATGTTTTGTTTATAAATAAATTGTTGTTCACAATTCTGATATACGAGTGTAGTTACATGTGTGTATGACTTTTCCTATGATACCTACATCAAGGAACTATATTCCTTACAAACTACTCTTGCGAATTTTCCCATTCTTGTGTTTACTCATGATTCCCATAGAAAATTCTAAGTACTCGTTTCATTCTAAGATACGAAGTACAGAAAACAAAGTGACATTATGAGTAATCATGCTTCTGCACATCTGTGCCTTTGAATCGTTGGTTAGATAACTAAGGGTATTTTCAAATCTCATACCCATTACGTTTTGATTTTTCAACATACACAGTACAAGTATTTCAAAAACAATCTTCATGATCTCAAAACATTTCATATAGTTTGAAAACAATTTTATTTTAAATGCATTGTCTATGTTATTTCAAAAACATTCGCTATGCTTTCAAAAACAACCTTCATAACTTCAAAATGTTTCATATAGTCTGAAAACAATATTAACACAGTACATTTTCTTATCAAGTGCATGATTTCAAAAGCATCATTCATGTTTTCAAAAACCTTATACATAATTTCAAAATTCATCTCGCATGATTTTAAAACAATTTTTTTTATAAATATATACCTACCTAATACACCTACTTTATGATTTCAAAGGTATTATATATAAGGTTTCAAAAACATTGAACACATTTTTTAAGAACCCCATGCATGGTTTTCAAAAATATTTTCTTCATACATTGACTTAACTTTCAAATTTCGCTTCATATGTCGCCTTGACATATCTAGCATCTCAACTTCATAAGCATTTTTACTTCATGTTTTGACTTAAGCACATCCAATGCAAGGTTTCAAAACATCTTCAACTTCTAAAATCCATAGGAGATTTTTTTTTATCTTCACATTTAGATCCTTGTGGATGATTATCATTCAAATCAGAGTCCTTAATTGGATTCCTTATGTACCTAAATTCGAACATTTCGGTTCCTTATAATCGAAATCGAATTTTTCTTTTAAAAATCTTTCTATCTTTATAGTTAGATTCTTGATAATGTTTAAAGTACCAAATGAAATCCACGAGATGGATTCCTAGTGTGCTTTAAATACATGTGCTCTGTTAGCAAAACTAATTAACAAATTAAAGATCTAGATAAACAATCTTCGTGGTTATATGACTATGTGTTTATGCATCTTGTGTTTTTCTTTTATGCATTTTGTGTTTTTGTATACTCTGGATATTCGTTATCCAAATCCTCGTAGAATTTTTCATATCTTCATATGAGGGATTCGTAGTAGGATATTCAAAAAGGTACTACCTTAAATCCTTAACGGGCTTCTATGTAATAGTTAAGACCCTTGGATTATATAGTACCACTCCATGATTCATAAGAGACCCTTTTAGGGGTCTAGTCAAAAAGATTGATTCAAAAATCTAGTTAAGAATGACATGTGATGATATAAGCTGAAAAGACTCCTTGGTTGTCTATTAAAATCATTTATTGATTTAATAAAAGGGACCCTATGGTGGTCTAGTCACACTCATCACAAGTTTGTTCATTTGGTTTTCCCCTACACATTATAAAATAGACTGTGTGAACTATGCAAGGAATTGCCTAATTATGGACGCGTACATAATTATGAAATTTAGTGCACAGAAACCCAATAAGACTTATTATGTGTAAGAACCGATAGTGACAACAATAACAAAATGTGAACGACGTAATGGAGGTACGGTGGACGCACCAATGACGCTTCATATACTTGTATATAAGTATCCCTCTTACATTGCAAGCATAATGTTATTAAAGTTACTAGAAGTTCAGAACCCTAACCAATGTTGTTCGATCTTTTCAACTTCATGTTTTAAACTCTCACAAGTTTCCTCTGAATAAATTTCGGGACGAAATTTCCTAAAGTAGGGGAGACTGTGACACTTGTGCCTCCACGGCCATCAAAAAAATACAGTATCAATGAAATATTGTATTTCACACTTGGGATTTGTATAAATATGTGTATCCTTTACACATTATCAATTCTTGTTCGATTTCAAGCTTTAAATCACTTTCTAGAAGGTTATACGCGCACTGATGCGTAAATATAACCCGTTTAATGCAACAAACACTCCGGAATAGTGACATAGGCTTAACATACCTTAAATAACCTTTACATAACTTAGAAATAAGTTTTGAAGGCTTTGGTACGGCAAAATCAAGTTAAATCGCTTACAGGGACTAAAGTTGACAAACTGCGAAAGTATGCCAATTTGAACTGTAACAGACATTCTGGAACATGACCATAAGTTAAACATACCATAAATATCCTTTACATAGCTTAGAAATAGGCTTTGAGGTGTTCGGTGTGCTAAAATAAACTTTCTGGTCATTCAGGGACTAAAAGCGTCAAAAAGTGCATAAGTTTGCATTTTCGCGCATAACTTACGTTCTGACTACATCCGGAGATCCAAAAATTTATGTAAGCACTAAAACATTTTATTTTAGTGTTTGGCATAAGAAAAATCCATTCGTCGAGTCATTTGGATCGTTTTTCGCGCTTATGCGCATTTCGTCGTAATTAAGCGAACATCGCGATCGTACGGCCAAACGAACCGACACCCGAGATATTTTTGAACACATTTTAAGTTCCCTATACTTTAACGAGCGTGATCACGATGGTTATAGTCCCTAGCGACTATACCTACTGATTACCACGTTATCTAGGCTCAGTGACGAGTCGTAGTTTCGGCCAAAATGCGTGTTATTGCGTATTTTGTAACCAAACTACTATTAGGTATCAAAACCGTTTGTTTTGATACCAAACCTGTTTTTCTAAACTTAGTTAAGCATGTTTTAACATGCTTAGCTCGTCACTTTTAGTTTAGTGCTTATATAGGGTCGTAAGGTAAGCGATCTAAACAATCGCTTATACTTACGAACCCGACCCGTTTGGTCGATCATTAGGATCCGACCAAACACATTATGTGACAACTGCCACTTTTCGGTAACTTTCTTACACTTAAAGTACTCATTTTAGCTACATTTTTATGCATTTCGAACACTCGAACTGCGTACTACATAATATACATCTTAGAATACTTATGGAATATTCAATTATGATGCACATGATTCATTTTATTGGGTACATTTGAAATAGTGCAAACAATTCACCGAAACAACTAGAGTAGTGCCTAGTGAACTAGAGTGCTGACGAAAACTCCGGATCCGCAGAAAACATCTAAAATGACATCTTTAGGACTCGGATGGGAGTCCAATATCAATTATATGTTAAACCCTATATGGGAATACAAGAGTTCGGTTAATATTTTACCAATGCCCGGTAGCACTAAAAACTATCCGAAAAGCGCTAAAAGTGACCATTTCATGAATTTTCCGCAAAATTCAGCAATTGTATTTTATTACAAGATGCAAAAATTGATGTTTAGGCACCAATTTCATATAAAAATACTTATGGAATATCAATTATACACATAACGGAAATTTTCCCTATAACTTCCATTGTAACACCTGTGCCTCCACGGCCATCAAACAAATACCGAACCAATGAAATATTATATTTCATACTTGGGATTTGTAAAAAAATATGTGTATCATTTGCACATATCAATTCTTGTTCAATTTCAAACTCTAAATCGCTTTCTGGAAGGTTATACGCGCACCGATGCGTAAATATAACCAGTTTAATGCAACATACACTCCGGAATAGTGACATAGGCTTAACATACCTTAAATAACCTTTACATAACTTAGAAATAAGTTTTAAAGGCTTTGGTATGGCAAAATCAAGTTAAATCGCTTACAGGGACTAAATTTGACAAACTGCGAAAGTATGCCAATTTGAACTGTAACAGACATTCCGGAACATGACCATAAGTTAAACATACCATAAATATCCTTCACATAGCTTAGAAATAGGCTTTGAGGTGTTCGGTATGCTAAAATAAACTTTTGTGTCATTCAGGGACTAAAAGTGTCAAAAAGTGCACAAGTTTGCATTTTCGCGCATAACTTACGTTCTGAATACATCCGGACATCCAAAAATTTATGTAAGAATGACTATATTATACTTTAGTGTTTGGCTTGCCAAAAATCCATTCGTCACGTCATTTGGATCGTTTTTCGCGCTTATGCGCATTCCGTCATAATTAAGCGAACATCGCGTTCGTACGGCCAAACGAACCAATGTCCGGCATATTTTTGAGCATGTTTCATGTACAAAATGTTTAGGCATTATTTTAGGGCCTTAAAGTTGGCTTTACGGGCCTTAGAAGTGCCGGAAATGGGCTTAAACACGTGCAGGGGCTGAAACTGTCATTTCTGAAACTTGTTTTCTGATCTGAAGAGCTAGGCGGCCCGCCTCAGCCAAGCTTAAATCTTAGGCGGCCCGCGTCAGCCTCCCAGAACAGATAATATCGAACAGTCAGCAGATTCCAGCTGTTTGATCCTCACCCACACATTCTCAACTGCACATTCAGCTCATTTAGACCCATTTTTAGTCACCACAACTTTCCGACACATGTACGGCCTTGATCGTTTCCCCTTTTCCAAGAAACGATCTCAACGGTTACCCGAATCCTATATATACCCATCCACCCCATTGCATAAATCACTAGAATTCTGATTTGAGAACCTCTAAGTTGAAACCATTGTTTCATACCTGAGATTCTTGAATCGGGATTAGCATTCGGGGACCCTGGGTAAGTATTCTTTCGTTCTTTTATTGCTTTTCGAGTCTTTCGAGTCTGAAAGTCAAACTTTGTTTGACTTTCTACATTGACCAGTTATGGGCAATGCGATGTTCGTTTGAACTTCGCAACGTGAGTGTAATCACGTTGGTTATAGTCCCTTGGGACTATGCCTACTGATTACCACGTTGTCTAGGGTCGTAGGGTAAGCGATCTAATAAATCGCTTATACCTCGAACCCGACCCATTTGGTCGATCATTAGGATCCGACCAAATACATTAGGTGACCATAGTAGGTAGGGAATAACCTTCCGAGGTTATACCCTATGGTCACATCGTTTAAGTAGTTGTATGATAGGTAGTTTATATGCCTTAGGTAAATTACCAGAATACCCTTTTCATGTATAATTGGTAATTAAGCATATGTAACCTAAAATTTTGTCACATAACTGATTATGTAACATGTTTAGGCATATAACACTTGTCATAGGACTAGTTAGACGGTCTAAACGCGTTTCACGCGCATGACGCGTTAAAGTAGCATAAGTTACCTTAATGGGTCGCGATGGGTCGAAAGCACTTAGGTTAGTCTCAATGTAGTATGTAGGTCTTGTTAAACCATATCATATGAGTTCCAACACTCATTTGGTTTACCAAGCCTCATCCTATCCGATCTCCCGATTTAAGTCCGGTTTATTTATATAGTCTTAGATTGCCGACTGATTCCGTGCTCCCTCTAGCTTTGTTTGGTTGTTGTTCAAGACCTCCAAGCATTATCAGGCGAGTACATTATTCCCCTATTTTACTGCTTTCAATTGTTTTAGGGTGACTCATATGTGCTAAATGTTTTCAAGGCTTTAACGATGATAACAAAACGATTTTCGATGTTATAACGATGGTTTCAAAAACGATTAAGACGATTTATACAAAACTAATAATGATTTCAAAAAGTGAACAAACTTGTTGGTTGTAGTTACATAACAAATGACATTCATTAGCAATGATCAAGCCGACCAGTATTAGGTTATGGTACCATAGGATCTGACAAATCCCGTTATTTACTACACCCGTAGTTATGTGTGGGTATGGTAGGCAGCGACTGAATCTGTAATTATTAACTTACCCTTTGGTAAGGGTTTGTTAATGCGAAAACGAGAAGCGACGAAAACGAGAAGCGACGAGAGTCAAGAAGGTTTGAATGTTGTTAGCGAGACGACCACATAAGTAGTTTCACGACCTAAAACGAATTAAACGATTTGGATAAACGATTGGTTTTCACACGATGTTTTAACGATTGGGTAAACGATTGGTTTCAAAGCGATATACGATTGGGTTTTGGTTACATATTACATGATTTACATTGGGCATGAACATTACTTTGGTGGTTTGGTTTGGGTAAGTGATTTGAGTAACGGTGCGTGTGTAATATGATACAAGCATGGTGGATACGCCGCTGGTACTTCCTATATATAAGTGTTTGTATGGTATTACATATTGTAGCGTTATTTGAATCATTTCAGTTTGAGACATAGAACATTTTATACAAGTAACATACTTTTCACAAGACATTTATTTACAAACAACTTATCTTATACAAACTCATTTTACATGGTTATTCATTTAATCATGCATTATTCTCTTATTATACATATCACCTGAACTTATTATTTTTCAAATGATTTGCAAAGGCAAAGCAAATTACAAGGTTCATGACTAAACATTTTCTTAAACAGAAGTCATGAATCTTATTTTCACAAAACCTATGTACTCGCCAGCATTTCTTTGCTGACCTTGTTTTCACATATGTTTCAGGTATTGTTGAATGATATCGATTGATAAGATGCATGCTCACATAGGACTGGACAAGGCCTTAGTGACTCAATAACAATGATAGACTATGTTTAATTTGTGTATTTAGATTTCCAGACGATGTAATTATTCCATGTTTAATAAAACGAAACACTTTTTGGTATCCATGGTTATGAAACATTAATTCTGTTGCAACACGCCCCGATGTTTCCGCCGCGATTTGTTGTTTTACGCGGTCGGGGTGTGACAGAAAAGATGGTATCAGAGCCAATGGTTATAGGGAATTAGGTTATTAGTAATTAGTAATGCTTTGACCTAGTCTATAACCTTCTTAGGACCCTAACGCGAGTTTACTTGCGTTTAGTCATAAAACAATACCGTCACCTATCCTTAGGCGACGACCACAACAAGAACATAAATTTCAAAACCGCTTTGAAAACTAATCATCTGTTCTAGGATGATTGATTTCTAGGTTTTGAACCCTCTATTGTAAGGTTTTGAACTCTCTATTATATGGTTTTGAACCCCTTTGAGTTTTCAAAACTTCGTCAAGGTTTTGGGTTTTAAATAATGTGAACACGTGCAAACTGGAAGGGTGAATGCCTGTATTCCGGGTTTTCTGTCTAGGCAAGCACTTCGTATACATCTCATCAGACGCGAGACCAGTTGTGCTTACCTGGGAATTCTTGGGGTGAGTGTTCACTTATAGGCAAGCATGTCTTCGCGATACACTATTTTTGACCCATTTACTTTGATTAGTCACCGTCTCATTTGTTTGCCTTAGGTAACAAACAAATGATCGCAATTTTCATGCGTTATCATTCTGTTTTGAATGTCCAATAATCTTTCACCTGTTTCTCCCTATGCCTTTCTTTTTTCTTCAAGAATGTCTCTTCATCACGATGACGCCCAGATATCTGAGCAAGCAGCCAAAAAAAAAAAAAATTCGCTCAGCGAATAGGCGAAGTAGTCCTGAAGACTGTTGAATTAGCTACTGCCATGTATCATCTCCAGGATGAAGCCACTCAAGAGTCACCAAGACAAGCAGGACCTAGTCAGGCGACAACACCATCAGCCAATAAACCAATCGAGGAATCAAAGACCATGGATGAACGATCCCCTAAGAAGTCAAAGAAGCGAAAGGCTTCTCAGAACTTCGCCATGGTCGCTCACAATGGTAAAGCAGTCCCCAACCAACCAGCTCAACCCCCTGCTAGGTGTGTATGGCTTTTCCTATGATACCTACATCAAGGAACTATGTACCTTACAAACTACTCTTGTGGTTTCTCTCTTTCAAATGATTGCTCATGATTCCCTCGAAAATTTTAAGTACTCGTTTCACTCTAAGAAACAAAGTACAGAAAATTAAGTGACATTATGAGTAATCGTGCTTTTCGCACATCTGTGCCTTTAAATCCTTGGTTAGATAACTAAGGGTATTTTCAAATCTCATACCCATTACGTTTTGATTTTTCAACATACACAGTACCAGTATTTCAAAACAATCTTCATGATCTCAAAACATTTCATATAGTTTGAAAACAATTTTTCTAGATGCATTGTCTATGTTATTTCAAAAAAAAAAAACATTGGCCATGTTATCAAAACCAACCTTCCTAATTTCAAAATATTTCATATAGTCTGAAGACAATATTAACACAATACATTTTCTGATCAAGTGCATGATTTCGAAAAGCATCATTCATGTCTTTCAAAAACCTTATACATAATTTCAAAATTCATCTCGCATGATTTTAAAACATTTTTGTAAATATATCTACCTAATACACCTACTTTATGATTTCAAAAAGTATTATATATAAGGTTTCAAAAACGTTAAACACATTTTTCTTAAAAGAACCCCATGCATAGTTTTCAAAAATATTTTCCTCATACATTGACTTAACCTTCAAAATTCTGCTTCATATGTCGCCTTGACATATCAAGCATCTCAACTTCATAAGCATTTTTACATCATGTTTTGACCTAAGCACATCCAGTGCAAGGTTTCAAAACATCTTCAACTTCTAAAATTCATATGGGATCTTTTTATCTTTACAATTAGATCCTTGTGGATGGTTATCATTCAAATCAGAGTCCTTAATCGGATTCCTTATGTACCTTAATTCGAACACTTCGGTTCCTAGTAATCGAAATCGAATTTTCTTTTTGGATCTTTCTATCTTTATAGTTGGATTCTTGATAACGTTTAAAGTACCAAATGAAATCCACGGAATGGATTCCAAGTGTGCTTTAAATGCATGTACGCAATTTACAAGACAAATTAACGAACAATTTTGTGGTTATGTGATATGTGTTTATGTGTTCTCCTTTATGATTTTGTGTGATCCGATTTTCAAATCCTCGTAGAATCTTTCATGTTTTCATATGAGAGATTCATAGTAGGATATTCAAAAGGTACTACCTTAAAGCCTTATGGGCTTCTACCTGGTAGTTAAGACCCTTGGGTTATATAGTACCACTCCATGATTCATAAGAGACCCTCTTAGTAGTCTAGTCAAAAAGATTGATTCACAATTTGGTTAGAGAACGACATCTAGTGATGTAGCTGAACAGACTCCTTGATAGTCTATTTAGATCATTTATTGATTTAATTTAAAGGACTCTATGGCGGTCTAGTCACACTCATCACCGGTTTGTTCATTTGGTTTTCCCCTACACACTATAAAATAGACTGTGTGAACTGTGCAAGGAATTGTCTGATTATGGACGCGTACATAATTATGAAATTTAGTGCACAGAAACCCAGTAATATTTATTATGTGTAAGAACCGATAGTGACAACAATAACAGAATGAGAACGATGTAATGGAGGTACGGTGGACGCACCAATGACACTTCATATACTTGTATATAAGTGTCCCTCTTACATTGCAAGCATGATGTTATTAAAGTTACTAGAAGTTCAGAACCCTAACCAATGTTGTTCGATCTTTTCAAACTTCATGTTTTCAAGCTCTCACAAGTTTCCTCTAAATAAATTTCGGGACGAAATTTCCTAAAGTAGGGGAGACTGTAACACCTGTGCCTCCATGGCCATCAAAAAAATACCGAACCAATGAAATATTATATTTCATACTTGGGATTTGTAAAAAAATATGTGTATCATTTGCACATATCAATTCTTGTTCAATTTCAAACTCTAAATCGCTTTCTGGAAGGTTATACGCGCACCGATGCGTAAATATAACCAGTTTAATGCAACATACACTCTGGAATAGTGACATAGGCTTAACATACCTTAGATAACCTTTACATAACTTAGAAATAAGTTTTAAAGGCTTTGGTATGGCAAAATCAAGTTAAATCGCTTACAGGGACTAAATTTGACAAACTGCGAAAGTATGCCAATTTGAACTGTAACAGACATTCCGGAACATGACCATAAGTTAAACATACCATAAATATCCTTCACATAGCTTAGAAATAGGCTTTGAGGTGTTCGGTATGCTAAAATAAACTTTTGTGTCATTCAGGGACTAAAAGTGTCAAAAAGTGCACAAGTTTGCATTTTCGCGCATAACTTACGTTCTGAATACATCCAGACATCCAAAAATTTATGTAAGCATGACTATATTATACTTTAGTGTTTGGCTTGCCAAAAATCCATTCGTCACGTCATTTGGATCGTTTTTCGCGCTTATGCGCATTCCGTCGTAATTAAGCGAACATCGCGTTCGTACGGCCAAACGAACCAATGTCCGGCATATTTTTGAGCATGTTTCATGTCCACAATGTTTAGGCATTATTTTAGGGCCTTAAAGTTGGCTTTACGGGCCTTAGAAGTGCCGGAAATGGGCTTAAACACGTGCAGGGGCTGAAACTGTCATTTCTGAAACTTGTTTTCTGATCTGAAGAGCTAGGCGGCCCGCCTCAGCCAAGCTTAAATCTTAGGCGGCCCGCGTCAGCCTCCCAGAACAGATAATATCGAACAGTCAGCAGATTCCAGCTGTTTGATCCTCACCCACACATTCTCAACTGCACATTCAGCTCATTTAGACCCATTTTTAGTCACCACAACTTTCCGACACATGTACGACCTTGATCGTTTCCCCTTTTCCAAGAAACGATCTCAACGGTTACCCAAATCCTATATATACCCATCCACCCCATTGCATAAATCACTAGAATTCTGATTTGAGAACCTCTAAGTTGAAACCATTGTTTCATACCTGAGATTCTTGAATCGGGATTAGCATTCGGGGACCCTGGGTAAGTATTCTTTCGTTCTTTTATTGCTTTTCGAGTCTTTCGAGTCTGAAAGTCAAACTTTGTTTGACTTTCTACATTGACCAGTTATGGTCAATGCGAAGTTCGTTTGAACTTCGCAACGTGAGTGTAATCACGTTGGTTATAGTCCCTTGGGACTATGCCTACTGATTACCACGTTGTCTAGGGTCGTAGGGTAAGCGATCTAATAAATTGCTTATACCTCGAACCCGACCCATTTGGTTGATCATTAGGATCCGACCAAATACATTAGGTGACCATAGTAGGTAGGGAATAACCTTCCGAGGTTATACCCTATGGTCACATCGTTTAAGTAGTTGTATGATAGGTAGTTTATATGCCTTAGGTAAATTACCAGAATACCCTTTTCATGTATAATTGGTAATTAAGCATATGTAACCTAAACTTTTGTCACATAACTGATTATGTAACATGTTTAGGCATATAACACTTGTCATAGGACTAGTTAGACGGTCTAAACGCGTTTCACGCGCATGACGCGTTAAAGTAGCATAAGTTACCTTAATGGGTCGCGATGGGTCGAAAGCACTTAGGTTAGTCTCAATGTAGTATGTAGGTCTTGTTAAACCATATCATATGAGTTCCAACACTCATTTGGTTTACCAAGCCTCATCCTATCCGATCTCCCGATTTAAGTCCGGTTTATTTATATAGTCTTAGATTGCCGACTGATTCCGTGCTCCCTCTAGATTTGTTTGGTTGTTGTTCAAGACCTCCAAGCATTATCAGGCGAGTACATTATTCCCCTATTTTACTGCTTTCAATTGTTTTGGGGTGACTCATATGTGCTAAATGTTTTCAAGGCTTTAACGATGATAACAAAACGATTTTCGATGTTATAACGATGGTTTCAAAAACGATTAAGACGATTTATACAAAACTAATAACGATTTCAAAAAGTGAACAAACTTGTTGGTTGTAGTTACATAACAAATGACATTCATTAGCAATGATCAAGCCGACCAGTATTAGGTTATGGTACCATAGGATCTGACAAATCCCGTTATTTACTACACCCGTAGTTATGTGTGGGTATGGTAGGCAGCGACTGAATCTGTAATTATTAACTTACCCTTTGGTAAGGGTTTGTTAATGCGAAAACGAGAAGCAACGAAAACGAGAAGCGACGAAAACGAGAAGCGACGAGAGTCAAGAAGGTTTGAATGTTGTTAGCGAGACGACCACATAAGTAGTTTCACGACCTAAAACGAATTAAACGATTTGGATAAACGATTGGTTTTCACACGATGTTTTAACGATTGGGTAAACGATTGGTTTCAAAGCGATATACGATTGGGTTTTGGTTACATATTACATGATTTACATTGGGCATGAACATTACTTTGGTGGTTTGGTTTGGGTAAGTGATTTGAGTAACGGTGCGTGTGTAATATGATACAAGCATGGTGGATACGCCGCTGGTACTTCCTATATATAAGTGTTTGTATGGTATTACATATTGTAGCGTTATTTGAATCATTTCAGTTTGAGACATAGAACATTTTATACAAGTAACATACTTTTCACAAGACATTTATTTACAAACAACTTATCTTATACAAACTCATTTTACATGGTTATTCATTTAATCATGCATTATTCTCTTATTATACATATCACCTGAACTTATTATTTTTCAAATGATTTACAAAGGTAAAGCAAATTACAAGGTTCATGACTAAACATTTTCTTAAACAGAAGTCATGAATCTTATTTTCACAAAACCTATGTACTCGCCAGCATTTCTTTGCTGACCTCGTTTTCACATATGTTTCAGGTATTGTTGAATGATATCGATTGATAAGATGCATGCTCACATAGGACTGGACAAGGCCTTAGTGACTCAATAACAATGATAGACTATGTTTAATTTGTGTATTTAGATTTCCAGACGATGTAATTATTCAATGTTTAATAAAACGAAACACTTTTTGGTATCCATGGTTATGAAACATTAATTCTGTTGCAACACGCCCCGATGTTTCCGCCGCGATTTGTTGTTTTACGCGGTCGGGGTGTGACATCCATAAGCGTACCTTTCGACTATTTACTTGCGAAACGAGCGCTATACATCTAGCCGAACTATATTTTGGCACATGTAGCGAACTAGTGATTATTATTTTAGGTCTTATAAAGCTAGTTTATGGTCATTTCAAGTCAAGAAACATCTCGGAAAATTGAAAACCCTTAACACCTAAATGCTTACATCTTAATAATTCATTCTAAGTCTTAAAAATAACTAACACATTTTTACCACATAAGACCCCCCCCCCATGGTTATAAACGAAAATAAAGGGGTCCCACACCCTTATTTACTTGCTAAAATATCTAGATATTTTACTTATGTGCAAGTGGATCAATTTGGTGAATAATTATAACACTTAGTTTCATTATGTTACTAGCATGTTATCACCACTTTACACCATATTTTACACACACATAAGAATACTCCCATCATCTTCATCCATCTTACCAAGAACACCAAAAACCCACTTCACTTTAGTCTTTTATTAGATGATTAACATGGGTTTCCAAGTAACATAAGGTGATCTAAAGCTTTTGGAAGTAAAAGGAAGGGTTTTCATCCATACAAAAGTGTTCTACCATCAAGATTATCATCTTCTTAGTCTTAATAATCTTCTAAGATCATCCCTAGCCTAGTGCTAGAAGTAAGCTTCTATATCTATTTTTTTTTATACAAATGTATTAAGTTTATGATTGTTATTATTGCTAATAATAACCAAGAGATCATACATAATAACATGAGAAAAATACAAAGAAGCAAAGATAAAAATCATGATATATTTATGTTTGGTTATATTGTGATCTAAGACTTGTTATATGCATATTTAGTCTTGTTATGATGATTATGATACAAATAAATTGTTAGAAGATGTTTTAAGATATGATCTAAAAATTATGCATGTTTATGTTAAAGGGTTTTTAACATAAAGGATTAAATGGATGATCATAACTATTGATCTTGTGAAAGTATTTAAGGTTTTTATTTAAAAACAAGACTTTCACAAGATTATAAAAAGTAACATACAACTAGAGATTTTTATAAAAGTTGTTAAAACTAAAATTAAACTTGGTTTTTGAACTTGTTAGCATATGAAATGATCATGGTTAAAACCCTACATGATTTGGATATCATCTTGATAATTTCATGTTATAAAAGTCTCATATGTTTAGTTAAGATGTTGAGTAAATTGGTGGTGATTTGATGAAGAAAATGATATGTTTATGAAACATGGTTAGAATAAAATACAAAGGTTATATGGCCATTTTTCATAAAAACTTTATTTTATAAAGTAACAACATTTTTGGTTAATTTTAGACAAGATAAATATATATTTTTTTTAGAAAATATATATTTGGTTATTTTGACAATTTTTGTGTTATGTATTACTTGATGTATTAGTTACATATATCAAAGTAGGAAACTTGTATCTAATGTCACATTTAAACTCAAAACACTTTATAACGAAAGTCCTACAAGACTTCACATAATTACGCCTTAAAACGAGTTACGGACGATTCGAATAATCGGACACCATTTATGGTCAAAATGAACGGCGGGCGACTACATAAGTGAATCGCCAATCCGAGGAGTTACTAGGACGTTTAGACGATCTTTCGACACGAAAATATAAATATGCTATCGATAACAAAGTTCGGATGTTTACAAAAACTAGTATGTTTTTATTAACTAAAGAGTATACTTGGTAAATTTTTATGAAAAGGTTTTTATAAAAATGAAAGACTTACACTTACTAACGGGCTTACTTTATTTAATGGACTATTTTATAACAAATGGGCTTACTTTACTTAATGGGCTATTTTTCTACAAATGGGCTTATTTTTCTTAATGGGCTTATCTTCATAATGGGCTTAACATAAATTCATGGGCTAAGCCCAAACACCAAACATATGGGCCAAAGCCCAATACAATTGAAGCCCAACACTATTGAAGCCCAACACTATTGAAGCCCAACCTTATTCAAGCCCAACACTATTCAAGCCCAACACTATTGAGGCCCAACACTATTTGAGGCCCAACACTATTTGAGGCCCAACACTATTGAGGCCCAACACTATTTAAGGCCCAGCACTATTTAAGCCCAATAACTTGAAAAACATGGGCTTGGCCCAATGTTACCATTATTGGAAACACAACTATACAATTGATACATATAAGACACGAAATTCAGCGGACTAGATCCGACTATACAACTCACAAGATACAAGATAACAGTTATATATATATATATATGGTGAAAAATATATATATAACATTTGAACAACTCATTCATCGAATACACAGTTAACGAACAGTAAAGACATACAAGTCTTACACATATTGAAGACACAAGACTTGTACTCAAGTTCTTTACAAAGACCGAAGTGTCTAACAAAAATAAGAACATTTGTAGGTCGCAACGCTATTCAGGACGACGGCACGTGAGATCTTATTTACATCTATTCACAGGACGCGATACAGTGAGTTCATGTCCCCTATTCATTTAAATGTTTTACAACTTTACAACTATCGGGGAAAATACATGTTCAACGTATGTTAAAGTTAGGGAATGAAACACCTTAGATCATGTGCGAATTAGGGTTATACATCTAAGCACCATTAATCCAGTTTGGACCTAGGTACAAGTGGTTAGATCTAATGGGTATTGGCGAGCCCCACTCTTGGTCGTGGACCCATACAGAAGAGTGCGTATGTGTCTCAGTCGATAGGAGTCGACATAAAATCGTCTAGGTTTGGATTGCTTCCTAATTCGTCACACATATTAATGTCCTCGCGAAACATTAATGATCAACGATTTCATTGACGCTTTACATACTACATCATACATACAGATACATTTTATACAACTCACATGTTGTGGATACAGTTTATACATCATACATACAGATACATTTTATACAACTCACATTTTATGGATACAGTTTATACAACTCACATTTTACAGATACATCTTATACAGCTCACATTTTACAGATACATCTTATACAGCTCACATTTTACAGATACATCTCATACAACTAAACTGCATGAACTCGCTCAACTTTTGTTGATGTTTTCAAACTTACATGTATTTCAGGGAATTAGTGGACCAATGCAACGATTTCAGTTCAAGGAAAACAAGTATCAATACTCCATGCCAACTATTGAAGGGTTTGCCTGTTATATACCGCCTCTTTGCGGTGATATAGTGGTCAAAGTCTTGACATTTTAAGACTTACATTTTGATGTATAAAACGATGACAACTTATTTTCATTTGATGGTTTGTAACCAATACATTCAACTTATGTTGCATTCTTTTGAAACAATTATGACAATGGCATTGGAGCTTGTTTTTATTCATTTAGTATGTTCACTTATATTGTTATGCAATGAGAACCGATCAGATCACACCTCGCGCTTCCGCTACGAGCGGGTGTGACAGTTTGGTATTAGAGCATCGATTGTAGTGAACCAGGATTCTTTCTCGAGTCTAAGTCTACAATCACTAGGGATCTCTCACGAAAACCTCTTGTTCATGTTGAACATATTATAAATAAAATTGGACAAGTCAAAAGGTTTTCATTGCATAAACATTTTTCAAGGTCCACTACAACAAAAATTCATTTCACATAAATCAAGCGAGGACATTTCCATGGGTGAAGTCTATGAGAAACAGACACAATACATTAATAGACTATGTGCCTACAATACATTACATTATCAGTTATGCATAATAAACAGTTCACAAATTCAGCTTATACAAGATAGAAATCCTTGATTGATAGGATTTTACATGATTATATATATAGGTGGTTCATATATATGTTGCATGAAATATTTTGCCAAGTACAAAATACCTTCGACTTCAAACACTATTATTATTCTTTACTCACACGGTGAAAATATCGACCTCATGTCTATTGCGGAGCTTATGGCGAACATGATTCCTAAGTGAAATCTTAAACTTAATTCCGTAAAATATGGTTGCTTTCTCGCGAATGCTGAGATGCCTAACCATGATAATGACGACGAGGCGAAGGTGGTAACCTTGGACAACAACTCCATTAGTGGGACGAGATCCATGTGACTCATACTAATCAAGGTGGATATACTCTTGTCCTTACAAGGAAGATGAAGTACTCATCTTGAAGGTGCCTCTTCAATTGTTATTGTTACAGATTCTTTTCATTTCTATTTCACCTAACGCCGTACCGTTCTGCGAGTAACAACAACGGACGTTGACACGTGAACTATCACGAAGTTTCCTTCTCTGTTGAAGGTATATAAACAATAGTGTCCTCTCTCTGACTGATCGCCTGCTCTGAACGAGAGAATGCTAGGGTGACCATGCAAGACAATTTATTATTACGGGGGCCCACGTAATAACAACTTGTAGTGCATGGAAATTCTGGTGGACTCTGCGGGTCAAGCTAATGATCACTATTCATTCAAAATTCTTAAGTTATTACTTGAGATTCAATTCTTCCTATCTAGTAGAACACGAACTGGGGGTGGTTAGTATAACACCCTACAATACAATACAATACAATACGGGAAGACGACACATATTTGTTCACACCTAACATTCGATCTATATCACGATTCAGTTGAGACTAGTCATTTAAACAAACAAAACGTGTTAGCTACTCATGGAGGATTTTCCTCAACATTCTCGAAATTCTTGAACATGGGTTGGTTCCAGGGTGTCTATGACACTTTATCCTACTTTACCTTACCTTACTTTATCATATTCCACCTTATCATATTTATTGGAAGTGATACAATAAATTCCGTCGTTTGACATTTTTTTTTCTAAGGGATGGTATGGCATGAACCATGCTGCAACTCCCTCATTACATTCTATTCGACATCTTTGGAAATTCTAAATAATTTTGCTAGAGCTCGTGAAACTCAAGCACTATTACCATAATTGTCACATGGACAAGTAAGACAAAGGATTTTCTCTACTTAGGATGATCGAGGTCCATAGAGTAGGGAATACATATTATATAGACGAAGACCACTGGTTGGTTTCCCCTCCTCAACGAATTATTTTTTTTCTTTTTCCATTTAAACATATGACCAATACACGCAAGAGGCATTACACCTTTTGGTTTTGGTTATCCACATTATCATTTATTCAAACATGTATGAACAATATGGTCTTGAGTTTTCCATGACCGATTGATTGTATTCTTCATTCTTGGGCACATGATAGACTTTATTTATTCAAATAAATGTCTAGATTCTTTTAATAGTGTGTATTAAAAAGATCATGGCGCCAAAAGAATCAATTGTTTAAGTTAAAAGTTATGTGTTGAAAACTATTGCTTTTACACAAGACATGGTTTATACATGACATTGTTACGCAAGACATTGTTATACATATCATTTGATGTTGGTTTACACAAGACATTTTTGGTGGTTATTTGTAAGTGATGAGACGTGTGTAATATGATAAAAGCATGGTGGATACGCCGCTGGTACTTCCTATATATAAGTGCTTATGTTATATTGCATATCGTGGTGTTATTCAAATCTCTTCGACAAAGACAAGACATGACATTTTTGCACAAGACGCGACATCCTCTACACAAGACATAATATTCTATTTCAAGACATGATATATTTATACACTACATTTTTATTGGTTATTTATTTAACCATACATCATTCTTTTATATCATCTGATTTTCATATCTATTTTCATATGATTTTATAAAAGAACTCGATCATAACTGGAGCCAATGTTGATGGTTACACTTGATGCTTTCACGGTCTCTCAAGGGTTGTTCCATACTGGGAAACACCCGAATTCAAACACACTGAGTGTTACATTTCGGGTTTAGCCTCGGAGATCCGAAGCATGACAGCATCATCCCTCCCTACCTCAATCACTCAAACAATAACTCTCGCCATGAGAGAAATGAAGGCAATAGCTGCCATAAACGATTTTGGTACCAGGATGTATGCTGGTAACTTGTCGAAATCCTAAATGTGAATAAGTGTGTGTGTGGTTAGAACTATGAATACTCCACAAAATCCTAATGAAGTCATGAGTACGTACACTCTACGATCATCATGTATCAATTCTTTTAATACCAACACCGAGCTTAGCTATTGCTTTTAAATGTTAAGCATATACTAGAATTAGAGTCATGTTGGACACACATTACTATATCAAGTTAGCTAATGGGTAATTAGCTGAGACATATCAAATCATTAAGGGCCACCGGTATGTATCCTATTCGTCAACATTTCACATCCATGTTATTTTATACAATTGGCAATTTTAGCTTCATCTCAACATTTCACATACATGAGTTTCATGGCTAGGGATGGGATTGTCCTAGCTACAATTAGGGATTGGGTTATCCTACATCTAAACATATGGTTAGGATATCCAACATCTAAACATATGGATCGGGTTATCCTACATCTAAACATATGGATTGGGTTATCCTACATTTAAACATAGGGTTCCTAAGACTATACAGTGAAGTCCTCGCCACACAGAATTTAAAATGTACTTGGCCTAGATTCAAGTAAGCTAGACGTCTCCTCATTCTATAGAATTGGCAAAAAGTAAACTAGTCGAGTCTAGAGCTAAAATTCAATATCGATCTCTTCCCCGTTCAGTTGAGTATTTTCGAAGTAGTGGTTGACATGGATTGGTTATCCGATAACCTAGCCGAAGTCTTCTGTCATGAGAAGATCATTCGCTTACCACTACCGAACGAAGAGACACTTGTTATCCATGGAGAGAAGCGCAACACATCATTGCGGACCATAAATTGCATGAAGCCGCAAAAGTGCTTACGGAAAGGTTGTATTGCCTTTCTAGCGCTTGTTGTCGACAAGAAGGCCGATGGGCCTCAGATGACAGATATTCCTGTGGTAAAAGAATTCCCTGAAGTCTTTCCTGAAGACTTGCCAGGACTACCACCATATCGACAAGTCGAGTTTCACATCGACTTGGTAACGGGAGCCACACCAATAGCCAGATCTTCATATCGGTTAGTACCTTCTGAACCTTGTAGTTGACCGAATAAGGATGCTGTGAGTACATAACCCCCACTCTTTACCATTATACATCTGTATAAAGGTTTTGGGGGTGGAAAGACATGCAAGTTTTGCAAAAGTGCACAACATTTCGATGAATGAAAATTCATATTTCTAAACCATGTTACAAATGAATTTCTAACTAACTCAAATGGTTTATGAAAGATTCTAGCTTCTACTCCAAGATAGACTTACGATCGGAGTATTATCAGTTATGAATTCATGAGGAAAGCATACAGAAAATGGCTTTTAAAACTCGTCATAGTTATTACGAGTTTCTCAATTATGCCTTTTGGTTTAACGAAAGCAACAGTGATCTTCATGAATTTAATGAATCGTGTGTGCAAGCCGTATCTCGACAAATTCGTCATAGTGTTTATTGACGACATTTTGATATACTCTCGATCGACTGATGAACATGAGCAACATTTGAGAACCATTTTCGAGCTACTCAAGATGGAGAAACTATACACGAAATTTTCCAAGTGCGAATTTTGGATTCACAAAGTAAAATTTCTCGGGCATGTAGTGAACGAGAAAGGCATTCAAGTAGACCCAGCAAAGATTGAAGCAAATGAGGATTGGGAAGTGCCCAAGACTCCAACTGGACTCCGACAATTTTTTTTTGGGATTAACGGGATATCATCGGAGATCTATTGAGATTTTTTTTTAATTTCTCAATTGCTAACCTCCCTCACCCATAAAGACAATAAATTTGCCCCAATCGAAAAACAAGAAATAGCATTAAAACTTATTCTTAAGATTGGTGCATAGCATTTTACAATCTTATCATTATCCGACGATACCGATGACTTTGTTGTAAACTATGATGCCTCGCATCAAGGATTGGGTTGCGTACTCGTGCAAGGTGAAAAAGTTATCGTGTACACGTCGCGCCAATTAAAAAGTTCACGAGAAGAACTATACCACTCTCGACCTTGAGTTAGGCGTGGTGATATTCGCTTTAAAAATTATGGCGACATTATTTATATGGTACTCAATGCATTATTTTCACGGATCATAAAAGTCTTCAACACATATTCAACCAAAAAGAATTAAATATGCGTCAACGATGTGGGTTAAAATGTTGAACGACTATGATTGTGAAATAAAGTACCATCCGGGCAAGGCAAACGTTGTAGCTGACGCCTTGAGCCGCAAGGAACGAGTTAGAACAATGAGAATTCAAGCATTAGAGAAGATGATTCATAAGCGCTCAAGGAAGAGCATATTCAAGCAGAAACACTTCGAGGCATGAAGGAACAATTAGTGCCGAAAGAAGATGGAACTTTATACCTTATGGGTCGAAATTGGGTTCCATTCTTTGGCGGCCTTAGAGATGATATTTTGAGGAAGCACATAGGCCTAAGTATTGAAAGAATACTATTGGTGGCCTAACCTCAAAAGTGATATCGCGACTTATGCCGGAGAATGCTTGACTTGCGCGAAAGTCAAAGTCGAGTAGCAAAATCCCTCGGACTTGTTACAACAACCCGAGATTTCCGTTTGGAAATAGGAACAAATATCGATGGACTTCATTACGAAGTTACCCAGGACCTCATGCGGTCATGACATGATTGGGTAATCATCGATTGACTAACAAAGTCCGCACACTTCTTACCGATTCGAGAGGAGGATAGTACAGAGAAACTAGCGGAACCCTATCTCAAGGAAATAGTGGCTTGTCATGGAGTACCTATTTCAATCATCTCTAACCAAGATGGTCGTTTTGTTTCAAGAATTTGGGAATCATTTCAACTGGCCTTTGGATCTCATTTGAATCTAAGTACGGCCTTTCACCCACAAACTGACGGCCAGAGCGAACGAACAATCCAAACACTCGAAGATATGCTTCGTGCATGTGTTATGGATTTAGGCGGCAATTGGGATACTCATCTACCTTTAGTTGAGTTTTCCTACAATAACAGCTACCACACTAGTATACAAGCTGCACCGTTCGAAGCTCTTTACGGTCGAAAGTGTCGCTCTCCGCTATGTTGGGCGGTAGCGAGCGATAAACAACTAATCGGTCAGGAATTAGTCCAAGAGACTACAAATAAAATCTTTCAGATCCGAGACCGTATCAAGGCGGCCCGCGATCGACAAAAGTGCTACGCAGACAAGAGACGGAAGCCATTATCTTTCGAGGTCGGAGACAAGGTCTTGTTGAAAGTCTCACCTTGGAAGTGCGTAGCGAGATTCGGTAAGCGTGGAAAGCTTAACCCTCGATATGTAGGACCATTTGAAATCTTAGAGAAGATTGGCACTGTTGCGTACAAGCTAAAGTTACCAGAAGAACTTAGTAGTGTACACGACACATTTCATGTGTCGAATCTTAAGAAGAGTCCAACACAAGAAACGGTTATCATCTCGGAGGATGAGATTCACATTGATGACAAACTCCAATTCACAAAGCACCTATTAAGGTCATGGACCGGAAGGTCCAGAAAAGACAAAGGAGTCGTCACATATTAGTAAAAATTCGTTGGAACTCTCGACACGGACCCCAATATACTTGGGAACGTGAAGACCAAATCAAAGTCAAATATCCTCACTTTTTTTTAGAACAATCCTGCAAAGGATGACTCAGCTTGAATTTCGGGACGAAATTCTCAATAACAGGGGGAGAATGTGACAACTGCCACTTTTCGGTAACTTTCTTACACTTAAAGTACTCATTTTAGCTACATTTTTATGCATTTCGAACACTCGAACTGCGTACTACATAATATACATCTTAGAATACTTATGGAATATTCAATTATGATGCACATGATTCATTTTATTGGGTACATTTGAAATAGTGCAAACAATTCACCGAAACAACTAGAGTAGTGCCTAGTGAACTAGAGTGCTGACGAAAACTCCGGATCCGCAGAAAACATCTAAAATGACATCTTTAGGACTCGGATGGGAGTCCAATATCAATTATACGTTAAACCCTATATGGGAATACAAGAGTTCGGTTAATATTTTACCAATGCCCGGTAGCACTAAAAACTATCCGAAAAGCGCTAAAAGTGACCATTTCATGAATTTTCCGCAAAATTCAGCAATTGTATTTTATTACAAGATGCAAAAATTGATGTTTAGGCACCAATTTCATATAAAAATACTTATGGAATATCAATTATACACATAACGGAAATTTTCCCTATAACTTCCATAAGCGTACCTTTCGACTATTTACTTGCGAAACGAGCGCTATACATCTAGCCGAACTATATTTTGGCACATGTAGCGAACTAGTGATTATTATTTTAGGTCTTATAAAGCTAGTTTATGGTCATTTCAAGTCAAGAAACATCTCGGAAAATTGAAAACCCTTAACACCTAAATGCTTACATCTTAATAATTCATTCTAAGTCTTAAAAATAACTAACACATTTTTACCACATAAGACCCCCCCCCCCCCATGGTTATAAACGAAAATAAAGGGGTCCCACACCCTTATTTACTTGCTAAAATATGTAGATATTTTACTTATGTGCAAGTGGATCAATTTGGTGAATAATTATAACACTTAGTTTCATTATGTTACTAGCATGTTATCACCACTTTACACCATATTTTACACACACATAAGAATACTCCCATCATCTTCATCCATCTTACCAAGAACACCAAAAACCCACTTCACTTTAGTCTTTTATTAGATGATTAACATGGGTTTCCAAGTAACATAAGGTGATCTAAAGCTTTTGGAAGTAAAAGGAAGGGTTTTCATCCATACAAAAGTGTTCTGCCATCAAGATTATCATCTTCTTAGTCTTAATAATCTTCTAAGATCATCCCTAGCCTAGTGCTAGAAGTAAGCTTCTATATCTATTTTTTTATACAAATGTATTAAGTTTATGATTGTTATTATTGCTAATAATAACCAAGAGATCATACATAATAACATGAGAAAAATACAAAGAAGCAAAGATAAAAATCATGATATATTTATGTTTGGTTATATTGTGATCTAAGACTTGTTATATGCATATTTAGTCTTGTTATGATGATTATGATACAAATAAATTGTTAGAAGATGTTTTAAGATATGATCTAAAAATTATGCATGTTTATGTTAAAGGGTTTTTAACATAAAGGATTAAATGGATGATCATAACTATTGATCTTGTGAAAGTATTTAAGGTTTTTATTTAAAAACAAGACTTTCACAAGATTATAAAAAGTAACATACAACTAGAGATTTTTATAAAAGTTGTTAAAACTAAAATTAAACTTGGTTTTTGAACTTGTTAGCATATGAAATGATCATGGTTAAAACCCTACATGATTTGGATATCATCTTGATAATTTCATGTTATAAAAGTCTCATATGTTTAGTTAAGATGTTGAGTAAATTGGTGGTGATTTGATGAAGAAAATGATATGTTTATGAAACATGGTTAGAATAAAATACAAAGGTTATATGGCCATTTTTCATAAAAACTTTATTTTATAAAGTAACAACATTTTTGGTTAATTTTAGACAAGATAAATATATATTTTTTTTAGAAAATATATATTTGGTTATTTTGACAATTTTTGTGTTATGTATTACTTGATGTATTAGTTACATATATCAAAGTAGGAAACTTGTATCTAATGTCACATTTAAACTCAAAACACTTTATAACGAAAGTCCTACAAGACTTCACATAATTACGCCTTAAAACGAGTTACGGACGATTCGAATAATCGGACACCATTTATGGTCAAAATGAACGGCGGGCGACTACATAAGTGAATCGCCAATCCGAGGAGTTACTAGGACGTTTAGACGATCTTTCGACACGAAAATATAAATATGCTATCGATAACAAAGTTCGGATGTTTACAAAAACTAGTATGTTTTTATTAACTAAAGAGTATACTTGGTAAATTTTTATGAAAAGGTTTTTATAAAAATGAAAGACTTACACTTACTAACGGGCTTACTTTATTTAATGGACTATTTTATAACAAATGGGCTTACTTTACTTAATGGGCTATTTTTCTACAAATGGGCTTATTTTTCTTAATGGGCTTATCTTCATAATGGGCTTAACATAAATTCATGGGCTAAGCCCAAACACCAAACATATGGGCCAAAGCCCAATACAATTGAAGCCCAACACTATTGAAGCCCAACACTATTGAAGCCCAACCTTATTCAAGCCCAACACTATTCAAGCCCAACACTATTGAGGCCCAACACTATTTGAGGCCCAACACTATTTGAGGCCCAACACTATTGAGGCCCAACACTATTTAAGGCCCAGCACTATTTAAGCCCAATAACTTGAAAAACATGGGCTTGGCCCAATGTTACCATTATTGGAAACACAACTATACAATTGATACATAGAAGACACGAAATTCAGCGGACTAGATCCGACTATAACAACTCACAAGATACAAGATAACAGTTATATATATATATATATGGTGAAAAATATATATATAACATTTGAACAACTCATTCATCGAATACACAGTTAACGAACAGTAAAGACATACAAGTCTTACACATATTGAAGACACAAGACTTGTACTCAAGTTCTTTACAAAGACCGAAGTGTCTAACAAAAATAAGAACATTTGTAGGTCGCAACGCTATTCAGGACGACGGCACGTGAGATCTTATTTACATCTATTCACAGGACGCGATACAGTGAGTTCATGTCCCCTATTCATTTAAATGTTTTACAACTTTACAACTATCGGGGAAAATACATGTTCAACGTATGTTAAAGTTAGGGAATGAAACACCTTAGATCATGTGCGAATTAGGGTTATACATCTAAGCACCATTAATCCAGTTTGGACCTAGGTACAAGTGGTTAGATCTAATGGGTATTGGCGAGCCCCACTCTTGGTCGTGGACCCATACAGAAGAGTGCGTATGTGTCTCAGTCGATAGGAGTCGACATAAAATCGTCTAGGTTTGGATTGCTTCCTAATTCGTCACACATATTAATGTCCTCGCGAAACATTAATGATCAACGATTTCATTGACGCTTTACATACTACATCATACATACAGATACATTTTATACAACTCACATGTTGTGGATACAGTTTATACATCATACATACAGATACATTTTATACAACTCACATTTTATGGATACAGTTTATACAACTCACATTTTACAGATACATCTTATACAGCTCACATTTTACAGATACATCTTATACAGCTCACATTTTACAGATACATCTCATACAACTAAACTGCATGAACTCGCTCAACTTTTGTTGATGTTTTCAAACTTACATGTATTTCACGGAATTAGTGGACCAATGCAACGATTTCAGTTCAAGGAAAACAAGTATCAATACTCCATGCCAACTATTGAAGGGTTTGCCTGTTATATACCGCCTCTTTGCGGTGATATAGTGGTCAAAGTCTTGACATTTTAAGACTTACATTTTGATGTATAAAACGATGACAACTTATTTTCATTTGATGGTTTGTAACCAATACATTCAACTTATGTTGCATTCTTTTGAAACAATTATGACAATGGCATTGGAGCTTGTTTTTATTCATTTAGTATGTTCACTTATATTGTTATGCAATGAGAACCGATCAGATCACACCTCGCGCTTCCGCTACGAGCGGGTGTGACACATTAGGAGACCATAGTATATAGGGAATAACCTTCCGAGGTTATACCTTATGGTCGCTTCGTTTAAGTAGTTGATGATAGGTAGTTTATATGCCTTAGGTAAATTACCAAAATGCCCTTTTTACGCCAAAATTCATTTTTAAGCATATGTAACATAACTTTTGGTATCTAAACTAATTTGGTAACAATATTAGACATGTTAAGGCATATTTTACTTGTCATAGGACTAGTTAGGCGTTCCGAACGCGTTTCACGCGAACGACGCGTTAAAGTAGCATAAGCTACCTAAACGGGTCGTAATGGGTCGTAAGCACTTAGGTTAGGTTTCATCTTAGTATGTAGACTTGTTAAACCATATTACATGGGTTCCCATACTCATTTTGTTTACGAGACCTCATTCTATCCAATCTTCCGATTTAGGTCCGGTATATTAACATAGTTACCTATATTAGGTGCCGTTTGATATCCGTGATCCCTAGCACTGTTTGGTTGTTACTCAAGGACTACTAAGCAATCTCAAGTGAGTACATAGACCCCTCTTTTACTGTTTTCCAAACATTTTGGGGTGAAACACATGTGCCTACTTGTTACTTTCATGCTTTCCTGTTTTCACATCATATACTTGCTATGTTCATTAGTACATTTATAGTACATGATTTCATTGTGTTTTATGCTATGTATGCCCATTGTGTGCGTACTTAGTACATTATTTTACATTACATTTTATGCTATGTATGCCCATTGTGTGCGTACTTAGTACATTATTTTACATTACATTACATTCTATGCTATGTATGCCCATTGTGTGTGTGACAACTCGAGTTTTCGACTTTCACTTTCGCATTAAATGCACGTTGACTTTGACTGTTTAGTTGTTGACCTGTTTGACTTCGTAACTGTACACTTTGTGTTATGATAAAATGTAGTGTACTTGCATGGTTATGTGTAATATGATAGCTTGCATACTGTTTAAAAACTTAGACTTGTAAACCATAAAACAACTTGACGAAACAAGTGAGATTCGCCAAGATCGATCTCGACGAAACAGATCAGTTTCGTCAACACCGTCTCGACGAAACAGGCTGTTTCGCCAAGCCCAGTTTCGCCAAGCCCATTAAGGGCCCAGAACGGTAATTCGTCCATATTAACGTGAACCGACTTCTGTTTCCACAATTTCGGCGAACAAGAAACCCTAGAACTCTCTTCTGCGCGATACGGCCACAACCATCGTTCACCATCATCCCTAGCTCTCAAATCCTTGTTCCTTCATCTCAAATCGGACGCGATTGATTACTTGTGAGCACATACTTAGCATACCGAGCAAACCAAGGTGAGTTCACACCCTTACTAAGGCATGGGATTCCCAGGGTTTGGGGAATGGGATGGAAGGTATAAGGTTGAATAGATTCGTACATACACTGATACTAGACTACCATACCATTGTCCTCGGTTGTGAAGGATACTCACGTAAAACCTACGTGAACTTATACTCAATACTATCCTCGGTTGTGAAGGATACTCACGTAAAACCTACGTGAACTTATACTCAATACTATCCTCGGGTGTGAAGGATACTCACGTAAAACCTATGTGAACTTATACTCAATACTATCCTCGGTTGTGAAGGATACTCACGTAAAACCTACGTGAACTTATACTCAATACTGTCCTCGGTTGTGAAGGACACTTACGTAAAACCTACGTAAACTTATACTTACTACTATCCTCGGATTGGGAAGGATACTTATGGGTAAAACTAGTCTAGTAACTTACAACATGGGAAGCCCCCCCCACTAATTGAACTTACAACATGGGAAGCCCCCACTAATTGAACTTACAACATGGGAAGCCCCCACTAATTGAACTTACAACATGGGAAGCCCCCACCAATAGAACGTACTATCGGCCCAGTAGAGCCACATGTTACATACGAACTTAATATTACGCATTTACTTTCTGTGAACTCGCTCAACTAGTTGTTGACTCTCCGTTACATGCCTTGCAGGTCGTTAGGTACACTTGGAGCTTGCACTGGGAGGCGCGGTCGTTGTGAACAAGGATCGTGAATGTTTTGTTAAACGTTTATGACATTACATACTTATACTCATGTTGGATTACTTTTATGCTTCCGCTAAACGTTGATATTATACTTATGTTTTGAAACACCTTTCATATTGGTTTGGTTGAATTACATCTACTGTTACTTAATACTTAAATGTTCAATATGATTGGTGGCTTGATCCTGGTCAGTCACGCCTCCAAGCGGTGATGCACCGCGAGTGGATTTTGGGGGTGTGACAGATTGGTATCAGAGCCATTGGTTATAGAGAACTTGGTTTTAATAAAGGGAAAACGATTTTTGTTAAAACCAGACTATAACCAGAACAGTGCTCTCAACGATCCACAACGACGCTTCGCTCCACGTGCAAGGCTCAACATCATAGGTACTACTATTCATGTTACTTTACCTACATGCTAGAATTACATAGAACTTTGCTCGTGGTATGCTCAGATTACAGAACCTACTATACGTTATTGCTTGAGAATACTTGTGTGCTTACTTTCTTCGCACTATTCGCGAACCTCTTACCCACATGTTCTCCTTGATGGCAAGATCATGAGTGGACGCGTTAACCTAACTTAAGCCCAGTTGGCGGCTTCGATCACTGAACAAGTTACTGCAGCACTCGCAGCTGCCCAGGCAGGAGGTGTAACCTGCCATCACCACTTACTCTAGGATCTTTAGATCCTACTCTTGTAACTCAACACTAGTGCTTAATTTTGATTACTCTTACGTACACGACAAGTCAACACGCTCAGCCACCTGTAATGCACATATAAGACTTTTATGGACTGTCGTCCTACTACTTTCAGCGACACTGAAGGAGCTGTTGGACCCCTCCATTAGTTCGAGGAACTCGAATCGGCCTTCGAATGTGCGAATGACCTGAGGCTCGTAAGGTGATATATGCCACTGATATTCTCGAAGGCACTGCGCAAACTTGGTGGAGCGCGCAAGTTACGATACTGGGGCTGGCGGCTGCTAATGCCACCCCATGGAATGATTTTAAGGAACCTATCAAACGTGAATACAATAGTTATGATGCCATCCACAAGTTGGAAGTGGAGTTCTTTAACATGACGATGACGGGATCAGAGATAGAAGCGTGCACGAAACGATCCAACAAACTGGCAATTTTGTGCCCAACTATGGTGGATCCTCCCATAAAGAGCTTTGAGCTGTACCTCAAAGGCTTAGTACCAGGAATTCAAAGCCATGTGATGACTGCTAATCTTGCTACTATTCAAGATGTTACTCATCTTGATCATCATCTCACAGACCAGGCAGTGGAACAGAACAAGCTGCCTAGACGTATTGGTACTACTACTACTTCTGCTATTCCCAGTGACAACAAATGAAAGTGGGATGGAACCTCTAGCAAGGGTTCGACTACGATTCCGTCCCAGGCACAGCAGCGAAAGATCGATGACAACCAAAGTCCTGGTCAGCAACCTTTTAGTAGTCAAGGGCAGGGTGGATACAGGGGAAACCACCCTAAGCGCAAACGATGTAACTTGCACCACAGCGGGCAGTGCAACTGCAATCATTGTCAAAGATGCGACAAGCTTGGTCATGGAACCAAAGATGGTGGAAACTCACGTCCTGCAAGCCAGAACCAACAACAACAGACACAAGATCTACAGAATCAGCAGCAGCGGCAGGGTAATAAGGGATGTTATCAGGGTGGTGTTGAAAGTCTCTTCAAGAGACACTGCCCACGGTTGAACCAGAACCAGAATCAGAACCACAACCAAGGAAACGAGAACTAGGGAAGACAACAACGGGGGTAATAACGACGGCAATGGTGCCAGGGGTCGAGTGTTTGTGATTGGTCAGAGTGATACTAGGAATGACCCCAGCGTTGCGATAGTTTCGACATCGTCATTAGTATGGACTGGTTATCCCAACAACAAGCAGAGATCCTATGCAAGGAGAAGACCATTCGTATTCCACACTCTGGTGAAGAACCTCTCGAAGTTCAAGGCGACAAGAGTGGTGTCGTGAGTGGCATCATTTCTTTCTTGAAGGCTCAGAAGTGTTTACGTAAGGGTCACACAGCTGTTTTAGCACTCGTTACTGATACGTCGAAGAAAGAGAAAAAGATTGAGGATATTCCCGTGGTACGCAATTTTCCTCAAGTGTTTCCCGAAGAGTTACCGGGGCTACCGCCTCATCGCCAGGTCGAGTTCCAGATCGAGCTAGCTCCAGGAGCAGCACCCATAGCTCGAGCACCTTATCGTTTAGCTCCAACTGAATTGGAAGAACTGTCAAAACAGCTACAAGAACTCTTGGAAAAGGGTTTTATACGTCCTAGCTCTTCGCCTTGGGGAGCTCCAGTGTTATTCGTAAAGAAGAAAGACGGTACGTTCAGGATGTGTATAGACTACCGTGAACTCAACAAGGTGACGATCAAGAATCGTTACCCTCTTCCGCGCATAGATGATTTATTCGACCAGCTGCAAGGGTCGAACTACTACTCCAGGATAGACTTAAGGTCAGGATACCATCAGCTGAGAGTCCGGGATGAGGACGTCTCTAAAACAGCATTTAGAACTCGCTACGGCCACTACGAGTTTATGGTCATGCCATTCGGGCTAACGAACGCGCCTGCGGTTTTCATGGATCTTATGAACAGGGCTTGCAAACCTTATCTCGACAAGTTCGTCATTGTTTTCATCGACGACATCCTGATCTACTCGAAGAGTCGGGAGGAACACGAGCAGCACTTACGACTTATTTTGGAACTCCTTCGAACGGAACAACTGTACGCTAAGTTTTCAAAATGCGACTTCTGGCTTCGTGAAGTCCACTTTCTAGGCCACGTGGTAAACAAGGATGGGATACATGTTGATCCATCCAAGGTAGATTCGATCAAGAACTGGCCTGCACCTCGCACACCGACAGAAATACGCCAATTCTTGGGATTGGCGGGTTATTACAGACGGTTCATCAAAGACTTCTCAAAAATCGCACAGCCGCTTACACTACTGACACATAAAGGTGTTGTTTACCGTTGGGGTAATGCACAGGATACAGCGTTTCAGCACTTAAAGGATAGACTTTGTAGCGCACCTATCCTCTCATTGCCGGAAGGCACGGACGATTTTGTAGTCTACTGCGATGCATCTATCCAGGGTCTTGGATGTGTGTTGATGCAGCGGGATAAAGTCATTGCTTATGCTTCGCGCCAACTTAAGATTCACGAACGGAATTACACTACGCACGATTTAGAGCTGGGAGCTGTTGTTTTTGCGCTCAAGACATGGCGACATTACCTGTATGGCACCAAGTGCACCATCTACACCGATCACAGGAGTCTTGAGCATATTTTCAAGCAGAAAGAATTGAACATGCGACAACGTCGGTGGGTCGAGTTACTGAACGATTACGAATGTGCTATAAAGTACCATCCAGGCAAGGCCAATGTGGTGGCCGACGCCCTCAGTCGAAAGGATACTATACCTAGGCGTGTACGAGCGTTGCAACTCACTATTCAGTCTAGTCTTCCTTCACAGATACGAGATGCTCCGGTAGAAGCATTGAAACCAGAAAACGTCAGGGCTGAAGCTCTACGCGGTTCAAGGCAACGGTTAGAACCAAGGACAGACGGCACCTACTATGTAACCGGACGCATCTGGGTCCCACTCTATGGTAGTTTACGCGAACTCGTAATGGATGAAGCTCATAAGTCTCGCTACTCAGTACATCCTGGTTCGGATAAAATGTACCACGACCTCAGAACTACATATTGGTGGCCTAGCATGAAGGCCCACATAGCAACTTACGTTAGCAAGTGTTTGACTTGTGCGAGAGTCAAAGCAGAATATCAGAAACCATCAGGCCCACTCCAACAACCTGAGATACCACAATGGAAATGGGAGCAAATTTCCATGGATTTTGTTACTGGCCTACCTAGGTCTCAACGTGGGAATGATACTATTTGGGTGATCGTGGATCGACTCACAAAGTCTGCTCACTTCTTGGCTATCAAAGAAACAGACAAGTTCTCTACCTTAGCAGACATTTACCTTAAGGAAGTTGTCTCGAGGCACGGGGTGCCCACATCTATTATCTCTGATCGTGATGCACGTTTTACTTCAGAACTGTGGCAAGCAATGCACAAATCTTTTGGCTCTCGATTAGACATGAGCACAGCTTATCATCCTCAGACAGATGGGCAGTCTGAGCGCACTATTCAAACTCTAGAAGACATGCTTCGGGCGTGGGTAATTGACTTTGGCAAAGGCTGGGAAAAACATCTGCCACTTGTGGAATTTTCGTACAATAACAGCTACCACATCAGCATTAAAGCTGCTCCGTTTGAGGCATTGTACGGGCGTAAATGCCGGTCACCTCTTTGTTGGACAGAGGTGGGTGATAGTCAAATCACAGGTCCAGAACTCGTAGTTGATACTACAGAAAAGATTTCTCAGATACGACAACGCATGGCGGCAGTTCGTGACCGTCAGAAAGTATACACCGATAAAGACAGGAAACCACTCGAGTTCCAGGTTGGGGGATCGAGTGCTACTTAAAGTGTCACCCTGGAAGGGTGTTGTTCGTTTTGGTAAACGAGGCAAGCTCAACCCACGATACGTTGGACCATTCGAAATCATTGAGATAATAGGCAAGGTGGCCTACAGATTGAACTTACCAGCTGAACTCAGCGCAGTTCACAACGTCTTTCACGTGTCGAATCTGAAGAAGTGTCTGTCAGATGAGACCCTCATAGTTCCTTTGAAGGAGCTCACTATCGACGAACAATTGCGATTCGTCGAGGAACCAGTTGAAATCACGGACCGGGATGTTAAGGTCCTCAAGAACACGAGAATCCCTCTTGTACGAGTTCGTTGGAACTCCCGCCACGGCCCAGAGTTCACCTGGGAGCGCGAAGATCAAATGGAACTCAAAATATCCCCAGTTGTTCGAAAACAATGCAACTACTACTGAGGCTGAAGCTACTACGGAATTTCGGAATGAAATTCCAACTCAACGGGGGAATGATGTGACACCCCAGGAAAACCAGTAAACGATAACTTACCTAGCTTCCTCAGTAACCGCATGCTAAATTTCGGGACGAAATTTCTTTCAAGTTGGGGATAATGTGACAACTCGAGTTTTCGACTTTCACTTTCGCATTAAATGCACGTTGACTTTGACTGTTTAGTTGTTGACCTGTTTGACTTCGTAACTGTACACTTTGTGTTATGATAAAATGTAGTGTACTTGCATGGTTATGTGTAATATGATAGCTTGCATACTGTTTGAAAACTTAGACTTGTAAACCATAAAACAACTCGACGAAACAAGTGAGATTCGCCAAGATCGATCTCGACGAAACAGATCAGTTTCGTCAACACCGTCTCGACGAAACAGGCTGTTTCGCCAAGCCCAGTTTCGCCAAGCCCATTAAGGGCCCAGAACGGTAATTCGTCCATATTAACGTGAACCGACTTCTGTTTCCACAATTTCGGCGAACAAGAAACCCTAGAACTCTCTTCTGCGCGATACGGCCACAACCATCGTTCACCATCATCCCTAGCTCTCAAATCCTTGTTCCTTCTTCTCAAATCGGACGCGATTGATTACTTGTGAGCACATACTTAGCATACCGAGCAAACCAAGGTGAGTTCACACCCTTACTAAGGCATGGGATTCCCAGGGTTTGGGGAATGGGATGGAAGGTATAAGGTTGAATAGATTCGTACATACACTGATACTAGACTACCATACCATTGTCCTCGGTTGTGAAGGATACTCACGTAAAACCTACGTGAACTTATACTCAATACTATCCTCGGTTGTGAAGGATACTCACGTAAAACCTACGTGAACTTATACTCAATACTATCCTCGGTTGTGAAGGATACTCACGTAAAACCTACGTGAACTTATACTCAATACTATCCTCGGTTGTGAAGGATACTCACGTAAAACCTACGTGAACTTATACTCAATACTGTCCTCGGTTGTGAAGGACACTTACGTAAAACCTACGTAAACTTATACTTACTACTATCCTCGGATTGGGAAGGATACTTATGGGTAAAACTAGTCTAGTAACTTACAACATGGGAAGCCCCCCCACTAATTGAACTTACAACATGGGAAGCCCCCACTAATTGAACTTACAACATGGGAAGCCCCCACTAATTGAACTTACAACATGGGAAGCCCCCACCAATAGAACGTACTATCGGCCCAGTAGAGCCACATGTTACATACGAACTTAATATTACGCATTTACTTTCTGTGAACTCGCTCAACTAGTTGTTGACTCTCCGTTACATGCCTTGCAGGTCGTTAGGTACACTTGGAGCTTGCACTGGGAGGCGCGGTCGTTGTGAACAAGGATCGTGAATGTTTTGTTAAACGTTTATGACATTACATACTTATACTCATGTTGGATTACTTTTATGCTTCAGCTAAACGTTGATATTATACTTATGTTTTGAAACACCTTTCATATTGGTTTGGTTGAATTACATCTACTGTTACTTAATACTTAAATGTTCAATATGATTGGTGGCTTGATCCTGGTCAGTCACGCCTCCAAGCGGTGATGCACCGCGAGTGGATTTTGGGGGTGTGACAGTGTGCGTGCTTAATACATTATTTTACATTACATTCAATGCTATGTATGTCCATTGTGTGCATACTTAGTACATTTATTATTCATCACATGCTTACATTTCGGTATGACATTTGGTTTGTTTAAATGGGATAATGTACATTCATTAACACCGATCATGCCGCTCGGTAGTAGGTAGTGGTACCATAGGACTTGACAAATCCCATTCCTGTAATCTCGGGTTTGTTTGGATGGAAGGAATGACCGAATCCGAATACATTTTTTGATAACCTTTACTAAAAGGGTTATCCGACTGTCGCAAGGCTTGGATGTATGAATTTTCACAATACCACATAAATGTTTATATCAGTATAGCATGCATTTATTACACAAAACATAACTTTGATTTAAACCATGTTTTACTTCAATACCTTGTTTTTGTGCATTTTACATATGGTTTAGTTGATATATTTCACTTACCATACATAAACATTTTGACATTTACATACACAATTCATGATTTACATTAGACATAAACATTAGACATAGACATTAGACATGGTTTTCACATAAACATTTTGACATTTGATTATACATAAACATTTTACTTTGGTGGTTTGGTTTGAGTAAGTGATTTAAGTAACGAGGCGTGTGTAATATGATACAAGCATGGTGGATACGCCGCTGGTACTTCCTATATATAAGTGTTTGTATGGTATTACACATCGTAGCGTTATTTGAATCATTTCAACATAAGACATATAACATTTTATACAAATAACATACTTTTCACAAGACATTGTTTTACAAAATAACTTATCTTATACAAACTCATTTTACTTGGTTATTCATTTAACCATACATTATTCTCTTATTTATACATATCATCTGAACTTATTGTTTTTCAAACGATTTACAAAACAAATCAATTTACAAGGTTCATGACTGACTTTTGCTAAACAACTTTTTTTCTAAACTTACAAGTCATGAATCCTATTTTCACAAAACCTATGTATCTCACAGGCATTTTTATGCTGACGTACCTATTTTCACATGTGTTTCAGGATATGATGCATAGGATTTATCAAGATCCACTTAGGTGGACTTGGGCCTTAGTGACAATAAAAGATGCAAGACTAGTTATTTATGTTATTTTTCTTTGATTGTCAAGACATTGTAACTCTTTTAATCAATAAAACAATATTTCAATTTCCATGTGTTATGAAACAATGATTCTGTTACAACACTCCCCGACGTTTCCGCCACGTTTTGTTGTTTTACGTGGTCGGGGTGTGACATCTAAGTTGAGGCTTAGCACCTCATACCAGAGTAAGTTGATCTAGATTTTCCATTCTTGGACCCTTTGTAAGTCCTCTTTCGTTCTTGTTTCGTTTTTCAAGGATGAACGTCAAACAGAGTTTGACTTTCAGCTTTGACCAGTCAATGGTCAACACAAAGTTCATTTGAACTTTGCAACGTGAGCGTAATCACGATGGTTATAGTCCCTTGTGACTATACCTACTGATTACCACGTTGACTAGGCGTAGTGACGCGTCGTAGTTTCGGCCAAAATGCGTATTTATGCGTATTTTGTAACCAAACTACTCTGGGTATCAAAACCGTTTGTTTTAATACCAAAACTTGTTTTCTAACTTAACTAAACATGTTTTAGCATGTTTAGCTCGTCACTTTTAGTTTAGTGCTTGTGTAGAGTCGTAAGTCAAGCGGACTATACACCCGCTTAGACTTTCAAACTCGACCCGTTTGGTCGATCATTAGGATCGAACCAAGCATGTTTAGTAACCATAGTTGTATAGGGAATAACCTTCCGAGGTTATACCTTATGGTCACTTAGGTTTAATTAGTTGTATGATAGGTAATTTATATGCCTTAGGTAAATGACCAAAATGCCCTTTTCATGAATAATTGGTAATTAAGCATATGTAACACAAACTTTTATCACTTAATTGATTATGCAACATGTTTAGGCATATAATACTTGTCATAGGACTAGTTAGACGTCTCGAACGCGCTTTACGCGAACGACGCATTAACGTAGCGTAAGCTACCTTAATGGGTTGCAATGGGTCGAAAGCACTTAGGTTAGGTTCCGATCTAGAATGTCGACTGTGTTAAACCATATCACATGAGTTTCCAACACTCATTTGGTTTACAAGACCTCATTCTATCCGATCTTCTGATTGAGGTGTCAATTTATTTACTAGTGATTCGATTACTAGGTGCTGCTTGATTTCTCTGGTTTACTTGAGTTTGTTGAAGTTCTATTGATTGAGGATACTTTGCACTTCATGTGAGTACATAGTTCCCCTATTTTATTGTTTTCAATTTGTAACAACTGTGCTTGTAATCATTGTGAACAGTTCAGTTATCAATAAAACAATGTTATTTGATCCCAATGTTTGTTTGGTTGTGTTTTACATTTTTCATGTTTTGACTTTTATCCAATTTCAAACTCTATATCGCTTTCTGGAGAGTTATACGCAAACTTATGCGTAAACGTAATCGGTTTAATGCAAAAAATACTCCGGAACATCAACATATACTTAACATACCTTAAATAACCTTTACATAACTTAGAAATAAGTTTTAAAGGCTTTGGTATGGCAAAAACAAGTTAAATCGCTTACAGGGACTAAACTTGACAAACTGTGAAAGTATGCCAATTTGAACTGTAACAGTCATTTCGGAACATGACCATAAGTTAAACATACCATAAATATCCTTTACATAGCTTAGAAATAGGCTTTGAGGGGTTCGGTAAGCTAAAATAAACTTTTGGGTCATTCAGGGACTAAAAGTGTCAAAAAGTGCACAAGTTTGCACTTTTGCGCATAACTTACGTTCTGAATACATCCGGACATCCAAAAATTTATGTAAGCATGACTATATTATGCTTTAGTGTTTGTCTTGCCAAAAATCCATTCGTTGCGTCATTTGGATCGTTTTTCGTGCTTATGCGCATTCCGTCGTAATTAAGCGAACATCGCGTTCGTACGACCAAACGAACTGACATCCGACATATTTTTGAGCATGTTTCATGTCCACAATGTTTAGGCATCATTTTAGAGCCTTAAAGTTGGCTTTACGGGCCTTAGAAGTGTCGGAAATGGTCTTAAACACGTGCAGGGACTGAAACTGTCATTTCTGAAACATGTGGGCTGATCAGGCAGGCCAGGCGGCCCGCATTATATTTGGCTGATCCTGAAGCGGGCCGCGCCCGACTATCAGACTAGATTAACTGCATTTAACAGCAGATTGCAGCTGTTTGATCCTCACCCACACATTCCCAATTGCTTAGTCAGATGATAAGGACCATTTTTAGGCACCATAGCTTTCCAACACTTGTACGGATGCGATTAAAGCACGGTTTCCATGAAACGATCTTAACGGTGGACCGAAAACTATAAATACCCCATGCCCCCCATTGGTCAAATCACTAGAATTTTGATTTGAGAAACTCTAAGTTGAAACTATTGTTTCATACCTGAGATTTTTGAATCGAAATTAGCATTCGGGGACCCTTCGTAAGTATTCTTTTGTTCTTTTATTGCTTTTCGAGTCTTTCGAGTCTGAAAGTCAAACTTTGTTTGACTTTCTGCATTGACCAGTTTATGGTCAATGCGAAGTTCGTTTGAACTTCGCAACGTGAGTGTAATCACGTTGGTTATAGTCCCTTGGGACTATGCCTACTGATTACCACGTTGTCTAGGGTCGTAGGGTAAGCGATCTAATAAATCTCTTATACCTCGAACCCGACCCATTTGGTCGATCATTAGGATCCGACCAAACACATTAGGTGACCATAGTAGGTAGGGAATAACCTTCCGAGGTTATACCCTATGGTCACATCGTTTGAGTAGTTGTATGATAGGTAGTTTATATGCCTTAGGTAAATTACCAGAATACCCTTTTCATGTATAATTGGTAATTAAGCATATGTAACCTAAACTTTTGTCACATAACTGATTATGTAACATGTTTAGGCATATAACACTTGTCATAGGGCTAGTTAGGCGGTCCGAACGCGTTTCACGCGAACGACGCGTTAAAGTAGCATAAGCTACCTAAACGGGTCGTAATGGGTCGTAAACAATTATGTTAGGTTTCAATTAGTATGTAGGCTTTGTTGAACCATACTACATGAGTCTCCATACTCGTTTGGTTTAAAAACCCTCATGCTACCCGATCTTCCGATTTAGGTCCGGTTTATTAACATAGTTACCTATATTAGGTGCCGTTTGATTCCGAGATCTCTAGCATTGCTTGGTGGTTATCTTAGGACTACTGAACAATCTCAAGTGAGTACATAGACCCCTCTTTTAACTGTTTTCCAAACTGTTTTGGGGTGAAACACATGTGCCTACTTGTTACTTTCATGCTTTCCTGTTTTGACATCATATACCTGCTATGTTCGTTAGTACATTATAGTACATGATTTCATTACATTTCATGCTATGTATGCCCATTGTGTGCGTATTTAGTACATCGTTTTACATTACATTTTATGCTATGTATGCCCATTATGTGCATTACTTAGTACATTGTTTTACATTACATTTCACACTACGTATGTTCATTTGATTACATACTTAGTGCATCATTTTCACATGCTTACATTTTGGTATGACATTTGGTTTGTTTAACATGGAACAATACATTCATTAACATTGATCATGCCATTCGTTAGTAGGTAGTGGTACCATAAGTTGAAACCTTTGTTTCATACCTGAGCTATTTTGATCTAGATTAGCATTCGGGGACCCTTCGTAAGTGTTCCTTCATTCTTTTATTGCTTTTCGAGTCCGAAAGTCAAACTTTGTTTGACTTTCTGCATTGACTAGTTTATGGTCGATGCGAAGTTCGTTTGAACTTCATAACGTGAGCGTGATCACGATGGTTATAGTCCCTAGTGACTATACCTACTGATTACCACGTTATCTAGGCTCAGTGACGAGCCGTAGTTTTGGTCAGAATACGTATTCTTGCGTATTTTGTAACCAAACTACTCTTAGGTATCACAACCGTTTGTTGTGATACCAAACCTGTTTTCTAAACTTAGTTAAGCATGTTTTAACATGCTTAGCTCGTCACTTTTAGTTTAGTGCTTATATAGGGTCGTAAGGTAAGCGATCTAAACAATCGCTTATACTTTCGAACCCGACCCGTTTGGTCGATCATTAGGATCCAACCAAGCACTTTAGGTGACCATAGTATAGGGAATAACCTTCCGAGGTTATACCCTATGGTCACGACGTTTAGTTAGTTGTATGATAAGTAGTTTATATGCCTTAGGTAAATTACCAAAATACCCCTTTGATGCCAAAATTCATTTTAAACATATGTAACATAACTTTTGACATCTAAACTGATTTGACAACCATTTTAGACATGTTAAGGCATATATTACTTGTCATAGGACTAGTTAGGCGGTCCGAACGCGTTTCACGCGAACGACGCGTTAAAGTAGCATAAGCTACCTAAACGGGTCGTAATGGGTCACAAGCACTTAGGTTAGGTTTCATTTAGTATGTAGGCTTTAATAAACCATACTACATGAGTTCCCATACTCATTTGGTTTACGAGCCCTCATTCTATCCGATCTTCCGATTTAGGTCCGGTTTATTAATGTAGTTACCTATATTAGGTGCCGTTTGATATTCCGTGATCTCTAGCATTGCTTGGTGGCTATCTTAGGACTTCTGAGCAATCTCATGTGAGTACATAGTTCCCCTATTTTACTGTTTTCCAAACTGTTTTGGGGTGAAGCATGTGTACCTATCTGTTACTTTCATGTTTTCCAAAAGTATAATTCATTATACATGTTATTACTTATCATTTGACAAACTGAAGGACTAACTATGGTTTAAACATTGATTTCTCAAGGAACATAAAATAAATTGTTGAATTGTACTTATTTTATGTTCACCAGACCGATTGTTAGTATGATATAGCGCTATAGGATTTGACACCCCATTCCTGTTGTCATGGAATGTCTGAAACCAATTTGTTGCTCCATCCAAATAGGGATTGCCTTTGTGGTATTTCTATAGTCTCAAAGGTGTATTTTGATGCACCAGGTCTGAATGAATTCTCAAATCACACTATTAAAGTATAGTTTGATATACTCCCATGTGTGATATTGTACAAAACCAACATATATGTTATTTATCACATCTAAAGCATATTTTGATATGTTATTTATGAAACCAAAACATAGTTTAATATGTTACTTACAAATCCAAAGTATACTTTTAATATGCTACTATAAGGTTATTTGTTTAATCTTACATTTATTTATACAAATCACATTGGTTACACATTACATTGGACACATAAACATTTTGACATATTATTCAATACATTTGGCAATTGGTTTAAACATAGACATCTTACATTGTTGGTTTGGTTTGAGTAAGTGATTAAGTAACGAGGCGTGTGTAATATGATAGAAGCATGGTGGATACGCCGCTGGTACTTCCTATATATAAGTGTTTGTATGGTATTACATATTGTAGCGTTATTTGAATCATTTCAATTTGAGACATATAACATTTTATACAAATAACATACTTTTCACAAGACATTGTTTTACAAAACAACTTCTCTTATACAAACACATTCTATTTCGTTATTCACTTAACCATACACTATTATTTTACTTATACGTATCATCTGATCTTATTGCTTTTCAAATGATTTACAAAACAAAGCAAACTACAAGGTTCATGACTAAACATTTTCTTAAACATAAGTCATGAATCTTATTTTCACAAAACCTATGTATCTCACAGGCATTTTTATGCTGACGTACCTATTTTTACACATGTTTCAGGTACTGCTTTGCAATGATTGTTGATACATGCTACATATAGGACGGACTCGTGCCTTAGCAACTTTAAAACTTGGAAGATCATAGTTGTACTTATTTGATTGTATTAAAACAATGAGTTCATTTATTCAATAAAACAGAATTTATTTATGCCATGGTTATGAAACAATAATTCTGTTACAACACTCCCCGACGTTTCCGCCACGTTTCGTTGTCTCACGTGGTCGGGGTGTGACAGAAAAGTTGGTATCAGAGCCAATGGTTATAGGGAATTAGGTTATTAGTAATGCTTTGACCTAGTCTATAACCTTCTTAGGACCCTAACGCGAGTTTACTTGCGTTTAGTCATAAAACAATACCGTCACCTATCCTTAGGCGACAATCACAACAAGAACATAAATTTCAAAACCGCTTTGAAAACTAATCATCTGTTCTAGGATGATTAATTACTAGGTTTTGAACCCTCTATTGTAAGGTTTTGAACCCTCTGTTATATGGTTTTGAACCCCTTTGAGTTTTCAAAATCTCGTCAAGGTTTTGGGTTTTAAATAATGTGAACACGTGCAAACTGGAAGGGTGAATGCCTGTATTCTGGGTTTTCTGTCTAGGCAAGCACTTCGTATATATCTCATCAGACGCGAGACCAGTTGTGCTTACCTGGGAATTCTTGGGATGAGTGTTCACTTATAGGAAAGCATGTCTTCGTGATACATTATTTTTGACCCATTTACTTTGATTAGTCACTGTGTGTAGTTTGTTGCTTTGTAGTAACAAACAAATGACCACTATCCTTGCTTTCATCAGATTTGTTTCATCTCATTCTTTTCGTCTAACTCTCTCACTCGTTTCCTTTCATGTTCCCTCTTTTAGAATGCCTCCTCGACGTGACAATCAGATGGCGAATGCTGAACTGGCGGAAATCATCGCACAGCAAATGGCTGCTGCCTTCCCAAATCTTTATGCTCAAATGATGCAAGCCATCAACAACAACAATGCTCCATGCAATTTCAAGAGTTTTAACTCGGCTAAACCACTCAAGTTTAGTGGTTCTGAGGGAGCAACTGGGCTTCTTCAGTGGTTCGAGAGCATTGAGAATACCTTCCGTCACGTTCAGTGTCCTGAAAATCGCAAGGTCGAGTTTTCTTCAAGTGTGTTTCAGAAGAGGGCTCTCACATGGTGGAACGGGGTGATGAGAGATCGCGGTGCTGAGGTTGCATTAGCACAGACTTGGGCTGAGCTTAGGGCTCTTATGATGAAGGAGTTTTGCCCTCGTCATGAACTGCGAGCTTTGGAGAGGGAGTTTGATGATTTGAAGCAAGACAGTGGTGAACATCGAGCCTATACTGACCGTTTTGAAGAACTGAGCCTGTTGTGTCCTGCTATGGTTACTCCTGTGGATAAGGCGATCGAGAAATATACTGATGGTCTTCCTGACCTAGTTCAGGATATTGTTACTGGCAGCAACCCTACTACTGTCAGACAAGCCATTGAATTGTCTGCTACTCTAACTGAATCCCACATCAGAAAGAAAAAGCTTTTTCGAAAAGGCGACCCAAGACCATCTGACAAGACTGCTCAAGTGGAACCAAAGGAAGAACATGCTGAGGTATCCAAGAAGAAGAAGCGCAAAGCCTCTCAGAACTGCGCTGTAACTGCTCAAGACAAACAGGTTGCACCAAACCAACCAGCACAACCTCGCAAAAGGCAAAACTATGTTGGTACTGCACCTTTGTGCAACAAGTGCAACCGTCATCATCTAGAGCTAGAGCAGTGTCACAAATGTACCCACTGTGGGTGGTTGGGACATTTGATCAATGTTTGTCGTTATGCAAATCAAGCTGCTGCAAACCCTGCTGCTGTTCAAGCACGGTTCCCTCCAAGGTCATGTTATAACTGTGGTGACCTTACCCACTACAGGAACAATTGCCCAAGACTTGTTAACATACCTCCAGCACGTGGACGAGTGTTTAACATCAATGAGGCAAACATGAACAATGATGCGGCAGTGAACAACTAGTGTTTTGTTATTTCCTTGGTTGTTATCTTATGATGTTTAAAGACAAGTTAGTTGTAATATAAATAAAAATTCGTCGTTTTTATTTTTGCAAAACTGATACGATTGTGTGAACGTTGGATACAATCTTATAACGTCAACCCAAAGACAAACTACTCGTATGGTTCTGTCATTTTATGAATATTTGTGATCTCCCCAAGAACCTTAAACACTCGTTTCTTTTAAGAAACAAAGCCAAACTCTTATTGAAAATCCTTCTATCTTTATAGATGGATCCTTGAAAATACTTAAAGTGCCAAATGAAATCTATGGATTGGATTCCTGATGTGCTTTAATTATCCATGCTCAAAGACAACAAATTAAAGAATCAAGCTAACTAATTATGTGTTTATGTGCTTATATGTTTTCATGTATGTTTTGTGATCTATCCAAATCCTCATCGAATCTTTCATATCTCATACGAGAGATTCATAATAGGATATCCAAAGTTACTATCTTAAATCCTTAATGGACTTCTACGTTGTAGCTAAGTCCCTTGGGTTATAAAGTATTATTCTATAATTGGACCCCTTGGGTGGTCTAGTAAAACATATTGATTTGAAAATCTGGTTAGAAATATCATGTGATGATATAATTGAAAAGATCCCTTAAGTGGTCTATTCAAGGAGATCGTACGACGGCCTAGTTAAGAAGATCATGTGTTGTTCTAGTTAAAAAGATCGTTCGTTGATCTAGTTGAACAGATCCTTTGGTGGTCTGGTCAGGTCGCTTCATGTTTATTCAATTGATTTTTCCTCTACGCATTATGAAATGAACTGTGCGGACTGTGCAAGGAATTACGTAATTACGGAGGCCTACATAATTATGGAATTCAGTGCACAGAAACCACAGGAAATTTTGTCATGTGTTAAGACCTATAGTGACAAGAATAATGATACGGGAGAAGTCTTGGACCTTGACCGATGTCATTTTATCTTACACTTCCCAATTCTGATCTCAATCACACACCAAGTTTCCTATGATAAGTCTTCATAAGAAACGTTCTTCTGTCCGTAGTTCAAAAATTCCATGTTTTACTGCTACAAGGAATTCACTTTGAGGGTTAACAAATTCGCTAAGAATCCTAACATGGCCCAGAGTTTTACTTAAGGGTTCAATGGATCTATTAGAAGGCGAAACCGTCACAGTTGTCTTCACAAGTTTCCTCTAGAATTAAATTTCGGGACGAAATTTCCTAAAGTAGGGGAGACAGTGACACCTATGTCACTTCAACCATCAAACAAATGCCAAACCAATGAAATATTGTATTTCATACTTCGGATTTGTAAAAATATGTGTATCGTTTGCACATATCAACTCTTGTTCGATTTTAAGCTTTACGTCGCTTTCTGGAGGGTTATACGCGCTCTGATGCGTAAATATAACCAGTTTAACCCAACGAACACTCCGGAATAGTGAAATAGGCTTAACATACCTTAAATAACCTTTACATAACTTAGAAATAAGTTTTAAAGGCTTTGGTATGGCCAAAAACAAGTTAATTCGCTTACAGGGACTAAACTTGACAAACTGCGAAAGTATGCCAATTTGAACTGTAACGAACATTTTGGAACATGACCATAAGTTAAACACACCTTATATATCCTTTATATAGCTTAGAAATAGGCTTTGAGGGGTTCGGTGTGCTAAAATAAACTTTTGGGTCATTCAGGGACTAAAAGTGTCAAAAAGTGCACAAGTTTGCATTTTCGCGCATAACTTACGTTCTGAATACATCCGGACATCCAAAAATTTATGTAAGCACTATAATATTTTATTTTAGTGTTTGGCATGAGAAAAATCCATTCGTCGCGTCATTTGGATCGTTTTTCGCGCTTATGCGCATTCCGTCGTAATTAACCGAACATCGCAACCGTACGGCTAAACGAACCGACATCCGAGATATTTTTGAGCATGTTTTAAGTTCCCAATACTTTAACTTCATTTTAGAGCTTTGAAATGGTGTTAACGGGCGTTAAACGTGTCGAAAATGGGCTGAATTCATGACAGGGACCAAAATTGTAAATCTGCCAAACTAAGGCCTAGCGCACCTCTACACCTTTAATGTAACGGTGCGCTAGCCTGGGTCAGATGCAGCAAATCGTTTTTAAACAGCAGTTAACAGCCTTTAACCCCTCCCAAAGGTCAAGTGCCACTTGTTAAACTCCTATGGTGTCCATTTTCAGTTACCATAACATCTTGACAAGTGTACGGGCTAGATCATTCCCTCTTTTCCAAGAAACGATCCTAACGGTGGACCGAAAACTATAAATACCCAACCCATTTCACTTCATTCCTCACAAGAATCTGATCATTTATGCTCTAAGTTGAAACCTTTGTTTCATACCTGAGCTATTTTGATCTAGATTAGCATTCGGGGACCCTTCGTAAGTGTTCCTTCGTTTCTTTTATTGCTTTTCGAGTCCGAAAGTCAAACTTTGTTTGACTTTCTGCATTGACCAGTTTATGGTCGATGCGAAGTTCGTTTGAACTTCATAACGTGAGCGTGATCACGATGGTTATAGTCCCTAGTGACTATACCTACTGATTACCACGTTATCTAGGCTCAGTGACGAGCCGTAGTTTCGGTCAGAATACGTATTCTTGCGTATTTTGTAACCAAACTACTCTTAGGTATCACAAACATTTGTTGTGATACCAAACCTATTTTCTAAACTTAGTTAAGCATGTTTTAACATGCTTAGCTCGTCACTTTTAGTTTAGTGCTTATATAGGGTCGTAAGGTAAGCGATCTAAACAATCGCTTATACTTTCGAACCCGACCCGTTTGGTCGATCATTAGGATCCGACCAAGCACTTTAGGTGACCATAGTATAGGGAATAACCTTCCGAGGTTATACCCTATGGTCACGACGTTTAGTTAGTTGTATGATAAGTAGTTTATATGCCTTAGGTAAATTACCAAAATACCCCTTTGATGCCAAAATTCATTTTAAACATATGTAACATAACTTTTGACATCTAAACTGATTTGAAAACCATTTTAGACATGTTAAGGCATATATTACTTGTCATAGGACTAGTTAGGCGGTCCGAACGCGTTTCACGCGAACGACGCGTTAAAGTAGCATAAGCTACCTAAACGGGTCGTAATGGGTCACAAGCACTTAGGTTAGGTTTCATTTAGTATGTAGGCTTTAATAAACCATACTACATGAATTCCCATACTCATTTGGTTTACGAGCCCTCATTCTATCCGATCTTCCGATTTAGGTCCGGTTTATTAATGTAGTTACCTATATTAGGTGCCGTTTGATATTCCGTGATCTCTAGCATTGCTTGGTGGCTATCTTAGGACTTCTGAGCAATCTCATGTGAGTACATAGTTCCCCTATTTTACTGTTTTCCAAACTGTTTTGGGGTGAAGCATGTGTACCTATCTGTTACTTTCATGTTTTCCAAAAGTATAATTGATTATACATGTTATTACTTATCATTTGACAAACTGAAGGACTAACTATGGTTTAAACATTGATTTCTCAAGGAACATAAAATAAATTGTTGAATTGTACTTATTTTATGTTCACCAGACCGATTGTTAGTATGATATAACGCTATAGGATTTGACACCCCATTCCTGTTGTCATGGAATGTCTGAAACCAATTTGTTGCTCCATCCAAATAGGGATTGCCTTTGTGGTATTTCTATAGTCTCAAAGGTGTATTTTGATGCACCAGGTCTGAATGAATTCTCAAATCACACTATTAAAGTATAGTTTGATATACTCCCATGTGTGATATTGTACAAAACCAACATATATGTTATTTATCACATCTAAAGCATATTTTGATATGTTATTTATGAAACCAAAACATAGTTTAATATGTTACTTACAAATCCAAAGTATACTTTTAATATGCTACTATAAGGTTATTTGTTTAATCTTACATTTATTTATACAAATCACATTGGTTACACATTACATTGGACACATAAACATTTTGACATATTATTCAATACATTTGGCAATTGGTTTAAACATAGACATCTTACATTGTTGGTTTGGTTTGAGTAAGTGATTAAGTAACGAAGCGTGTGTAATATGATACAAGCATGGTGGATACGCCGCTGGTACTTCCTATATATAAGTGTTTGTCTGGTATTACATATTGTAGCGTTATTTGAATCATTTCAATTTGAGACATATAACATTTTATACAAATAACATACTTTTCACAAGACATTGTTTTACAAAACAACTTCTCTTATACAAACACATTCTATTTCGTTATTCACTTAACCATACACTATTATTTTACTTATACGTATCATCTGATCTTATTGCTTTTCAAATGATTTACAAAACAAAGCAAACTACAAGGTTCATGACTAAACATTTTCTTAAACATAAGTCATGAATCTTATTTTCACTAAACCTATGTATCTCACAGGCATTTTTATGCTGACGTACCTATTTTTACACATGTTTCAGGTACTGCTTTGCAATGATTGTTGATACATGCTACATATAGGACGGACTCGTGCCTTAGCAACTTTAAAACTTGGAAGATCATAGTTGTACTTATTTGATTGTATTAAAACAATGAGTTCATTTATTCAATAAAACAGAATTTATTTATGCCATGGTTATGAAACAATAATTCTGTTACAACACTCCCCGACGTTTCCGCCACGTTTCGTTGTCTCACGTGGTCGGGGTGTGACAGTTTTCAGGAGCTTTTCCGTAGGATGTTGATCAGGACACTAGGGCGGACCTGTGCCTTAGAGACTAAAAATGGAGATAGACTTGTTTAATTATGTTATAAACTCTTTTGATTCCTGTTTAAAACAATGTAACTCTTATGTTGATAAATAAATACAACTTTGTATGCCATGGTTATGAAACAATTAATTCTGTTACAACACTCCCTGACGTTTTCCGCCACGTTTTGTATGTTACACGTGGTCGGGGTGTGACAGAAGAGTTGGTATCAGAGCCAATCGTTATAGGGAATTAGGTTATTAGTAATGCTTTGACCTAGACTATAACTTTTCTAGGACCCTAACACAAGTTATCTTGTGTTTAGATCTTAAAACATGTACATCACCTATCCTTAGGTGATTAGCAAAACAAGAACACAATTTTCCGAAACGATTTTTGAAAAACAATCATCTGTTCTTGAATAAATAATTACAAGGTTTTGAACCCTCTATTATAAGGTTTTGAACCCTCTGTTATATGGTTTTGAACTCTTTCAGTTTGGTTTTTGGCCTTGTGCCTTCAAATTTTCAAAATCCCGTCAACGTTTTGGGTTTTAAATAATGTGAACACGTGCAAACTGGAAGGGTGAATGCCTGTATTCTGGGTTTTCTGTCTAGGCAAGCACTTTGTATACATCTCATCAGACGCGAGACCAGTTGTGCTTACCTGGGAATTCTTGGGATGAGTGTTCACTTATAGGAGAGCATGTCTTCGTAATACATTATTTTTGATCCATTTACTTTGATTAGTCACTGTGTGTCGTTTGTTTGCTTGGTAATGCGGACGAATGACCACCATCTCTGCTTTTGTTGATTTTGTTTTATCTCATTCTCTTCATCCAATCATCTCACTCGTTCTTTTCATGTTTTCCTCTTTTAGAATGCCTCCTCGACGCGAGAACCAAATAGCGACTGCCGAACTGGCAGAAATCATTGCGCAGCAGATGGCTGCTCAATTCCCAAATCTCTTTGCTCAATGGCAACAAGCCAACAACAACAACAATGGTCCGTGCAAATACAAGGATTTTAACTCGGCTAAACCACTCAAGTTTAGTGGTTCTGAGGGAGCGACTGGGCTTCTTCAGTGGTTTGAGAGCATTGAGAATACTTTCCGCCACGTGCAGTGTCTTGAAAATCACAAAGTCGAGTTTGATTCGAGCGTATTTCAGAAGAGGGCTTTGACATGGTGGAACGAGGTTATGAGGGACCAAGGTGCAGAAGTTGCTCTCGCGCGGACATGGGATGAACTTAGAGCCCTTATGATGAGGGAATTCTGTCCTCGTCATGAGCAGCGAGCTTTGGAGAAAGAGTTTGATAATTTGAAGCAAGATAGTGGTGAGCACAGGGCATATACTGACAGGTTTGAGGAGTTGAGTCTGCTTTGCCCGACTATGGTTACCCCACTCGACAAGGCCATCGAAAGGTACATCGACGGCCTACCTGACTCAGTACAAGACATCCTTACTGGTAGTAACCCTGCCACACTCCGTCAGGCGATCGAGTTATCAGCGACATTGACTGAGTCGCAGATTCGGAAGAATAAGTTGCACAGGAAGGGTGACAAGGGCAAGAAGCAGTCGGCTGACAAAGAAGATAGCAAGAAAGGTCAAAACAAGAATGGAAAGAACTCTGGTTCTTCGAGACGGTCAAGGAAGCGTAAGGCTTCCCAAAACTATGTTGTCACTGCCCAAGCTAACCTGGCTTTGCGGAAGCGTGGTTATTTTGGTGTGACTTCTTAATACCATAGCTTAACCATAACAAAGCTATATGAAATAAAACCATGCAAGATCATCCATTTAATTAAGTTTTAAAAACCAAATACAACAACATTGTCTCAACGGAAACACATCCTAACGACATTATTCAACAAACACAAACATCAACATGACATAAACATAGTTTAAGGACTGTGACTTGTCCAGGAAAGAGTCACATTCCCCAAACCCGGATGACCTCGTAACTTAGTGCAGCGGGAAAACGTGTCATACCGCGCCAGATCCTTTAATTCCCTGAAATACATGTAAGTTGAAAAATCAACAATAATGTTGAGCGAGTTCATGTGTAAGTGAGTAAATAAACCTTTGTATATATAAAAATCCTGGTATGTAGCAAATAAGGAAAAAGAGATCACCAATGGTTTGCAAGGCCATTGATATGTGTGAAGTGCAAGTAGGAAGACTCAAACCTAGCGGATTTTGCGTTGGGCACAAAGTCACCCCGAGGTCCGTACTGTTGGACCTGGAGTTGGGCTCGCTACACCCAGATAGATCTACCGCTTACGTCCCTCGGTCCTACAATGAGGATTAATGGCCTCCAGTTCCCGCCTACCCACTCACATGATCTAAGTAGTAACCCTCCTTACGCTAACCATACCATGTATAAAGTACTCGTAATCATAGTAACATGTATTTCACCCCCGTAGTTTAGAAAAACTGAAAACAGTAAAGAGAAAAGGGGGACATGAACTCACAGTGGTGCGTCTCTACCAAGTATGTCTCCTGATCAAGCAGCTGTGTGACGACCTACACGTACTAATTCTATTAGACGGACGACCGTGCTTTAGCTTTATGGTTTAAGTTTTTGGGAAATAGTTAGACAACTATTTCGTGTTTACATTTAGTAAATACTTGGTAATCATTTTCCTTCCCAAGGATGGGGGATTTAATACATGTGTGTTCAAAATATATTATTAAGTCTTACTTAAAATATATTTTATTTCTAACTCCAAAATATAAATATTCTTCTCAAAAATATTATATTTTCTATTACATAAATTTTCCCAAAATAATACCTTGACAAAAATACGCGTTAAGTCATATTTTCTTAAAATGCATAAGTTACGTTTTAATGATCGAGTGGTAATAATAATTACCGGTGTAACTTATATATTTATCGTAGAGACGTTCGTATTATTTTGGATCTTTACATTCGATAGTATTATTTTTACCCTAAAAATAATACTAGTATTTTCACAAAATAATCATAAACACATATCAAGTGACTTTATGAAAAATATATACTAAATATATATTTACCAAGTTTTATTTTATGAAATTCCACCTCCGATGTTTTGTAAATAAAGTCGTGGCGAAATCTATAATTTGAAAACAAGTCGAAAAGTATTTCTACCACTTATAGTGAAAATATTTCTAAGTGTTAGGTTTTTGGAAAAATTTCGCCAGAGTTTCCCCTGTAACTGGAGGTGGCCACGCTTTTAAGCGTATCATTTTCTTTCATAAATCAAACCAACATTCTTTTCATTCAATCAAAACAATGTCCAAAACAACAAACTAGTAAATAAATATGTATATCGCATAAATTACATGAACTTGCGTTTTATCCAAGAATATAAAGTAAATTCCATTACTTTTAGTGGATCTTTATATAAATCAATCCGGTTTCGTAAAAACCCCGTTTTTAAAGAAATTCCATCTTTACAACTTCTTATCAATTTTTACAAAGATAGTTATTTTGTCGAAACTTAGTGCTACACAAGTGTTTACACACTTGTGTGTTCTAAAAATCATTCTTGCTCATGTAAGATCCATTTTTAGAAAAATATGGTTTCTTTGACACTCGGTCCTTTGAAAATACCGCTTGTAGATCCGTAGATCTACTAGTTTTAAACACTATTTCGTAAGTAAAATCATTTTTACACAAGTTCAAGTTTGATGTGTGGTAAAGTTTCATCACTTAACCCTTGTTACACTTAAACAAGCTTTATGTCATAATCCATGATCATGACCAATCCGGGTTAAACGATGATCCGAGCTACCACAACATAGATCGGGCCTAAATAACCACACAAATCAAATACTACAAGATTTACACAACATTCAAGATTTTGACCACCATTACTAGCATTTTTAGTAGACTTTTATGTATCAACTTGTATGTTTACGAGTTTTAGCCGTTACATAACATTTTAACCACTTCAAAATAGTTCGAGAGTGTGATTCAAGCAACTTACTACTAGCTCGAGGCTAGGGAAGAATCTAGACGCAAAATGAGTGGATAAAAGCAATAGAGTGAGGTCCTTCGCCTTCCGATTGCACCAAGCTTCCTTGTAGGTGATCCTTAACACTTGTGTGAGCTTGGAATGGCTTGAACTAAACTCGAAAAATTGATGGATGTTGAAGGGGGTGTTCGGCCGTAGCTTCTTTTGAGAGAGAGAGAGAGTTGTGTTGTGATGTGTTGAGATGGAAATGATTAGTGTGCTAAGTGTTGATCTTATAGACATTTCATATGATCTTTAACCAATGGTTTATGTATCTATTAGATATTAGACACTAATGAATTAAATAATCACAAAAGTACAAGGGGGTTCCCCCTAGGGGACGGTTTGGTTAGGGGGGGGGGGGGTAATCCGGTTAGATTCCAACTAAACCTTAAGTATTAGTTAGTTAAGTGTGGAGGTTAACATGGTTACTAGTGTGTAGTAAGTTGTGACGGGTGTTAGGGTATTCAGGGACCCTAACTGGCTCAGAAAAAGAAAAACAGTGTTGATGACAATATTTTTATGTTCCGGGTAAAGTCCGGTTGTTCGGTTGGATAGAGATCCGTTAAAGTGCTTAACAAAGCTTTAAAGTGTCGTTATTATTATTTTTAGTGACACAACTTATTCCTCCAAAGTGTCGGGAATATTTTCCTCATGTCTTGGCACTTTATTAGTTAGCCAAATGCTGAATTTTAATTAAAGTGCTGAATTTTGTACTTAGAGTACGTTTTAGGCACATCCGGTCACTGTAATTTATTCCTAGTGACGCAGTTCTACAACCCTTATATCCCTACACTCACCACTAGTGTAGCAAACTATCTCAGGCTCTTACAGGCCTTAGAGGCAGTACCTGCCTGGTGCTAGTTATGACAGCACGTTTAATAGGTTATCTTATCATTGTGCTACTATGCTTTTGGTGCATCAAGGTTGTCACAAAGGTGCTGTAAGCAAAACATGGAGTGACAGCAAGTAAAGTATGATGCAAGTAAGTACATGTATCAGTATTCAAGTAGCAGTTTATCCACAAGTTCAAGCAAGCACAGTAATTAAGCAGTAATTAATTATTAATTAAGTCGTACGGATACCTGGTTTAGTGAGGGTTGTCACATTCTCCCCCCGTTAGAAAAATTTCGTCCCGAAATTTTAAGTTCTGCTTGTAGATGCAGGGTTCTTAGGAAATAAGTGGGGGTATTTCTCTTTCATCCGGTCCTCACGCTCCCAGGTGTATTCAGGACCATGTCTGGCATTCCAACGAACCTTGACGAGCTTGACACTGCTCCGGCGGGTCTTGTTTACTTTCCAATCCGTAACCTCAACCGATTCTTCAACGAAATGGAGCGTGTCGTCAACATGAATCTCGTCGGTGGGAATGACAACGGTATCTTGAGTTGGACTTTTCTTCAGGTTGGATACATGAAATGTATCGTGAACTCCATTCAGTTCAGCAGGTAGGTCCAGCTTGTATGCTACTAGCCCTATTCTTTCCAAAATTCTGAAAGGGCCAATGAAACGCGGATTTAACTTCCCACGCTTTCCGAAGCGTGCCACACCCTTCTAGGGTGAAACTTTCAATAAAACCATATCTCCAACTTGGAATTCCAAATGTTTCCGGTTTGGATCTGCATAGGCTTTCTGTCTGTGGCGAGCTGCTTCGATGCGTTTTCGAATCTGCGCAATCTTGTCTGTCGTCTCTTGGACGATTTCGGGACCAACAAGCTGCCTATCACCTGCGTCAGCCCAGCATAGGGGTGATCGGCACTTGTGTCCGTAAAGGGCTTCAAATGGTGCGACTCCAATACTGGTGTGGTAGCTGTTGTTGTATGAAAATTCGACCAGTGGCAAATGCTTATCCCAGCTACCGCCCAAATCCATTACACATGCTCTCAGCATATCTTCTAACGTCTGAATCGTTCGCTCGCTTTGACCGTCAGTTTGCGGATGAAACGCAGTGCTCAGATTTAATTGTGAGCCAAAAGCTTCTAGGAAGGATTGCCATATCCTTGACACAAACCTTCCGTCTCTATCAGAGATGATCGAGAGAGGCACTCCATGACGTGCGACGATCTCTCTCATGTAAATTTCAGCCAATTTGCTAGTGTTATCCTTTTCTTTGATTGGCAGAAAGTGTGCGGACTTTATTAGGCGGTCAACTATCACCCAGATAGTGTCATGACCTCTTGGCGTTCTTGGCAACTTTGTAATAAAATACATTGAGATTTGTTCCCATTTCCACTTGGGAATCTCAGGTTGTTGCAGAAGTCCTGAAGGCTTCTGGTATTCCGCTTTCACCTTAGCACACGTTAGACACTTGCTCACATAAACAGCAACATCGCCTTTCATCCTAGGCCACCAATAGTAATCCTTGAGATCTTGGTACATCTTATCCGCTCCTGGATGGATAGAGTACCGCGATTTGTGAGCTTCATCAAAAATAACTTTCCTTAAACCACCAAACAGAGGAACCCAAATCCTTTTCTCAAAACATAACGTTCCTTCCTCGTTTGGCACCAATAGCTTCTCCATCCCACGGAGATATTCTTCTTCAAGATTTCTTTCCTTAAGAGCTTCTTTCTGTGCGGCGCGAATGCGCAAGGAAAGATCGGTTTGGATAATCATTTCTAAAGCCCTAACCCTTATGGGCTTGATCCTCTCCTTTCGACTTAGGGCATCGGCGACCACATTCGCCTTCCCTGGGTGGTACTTTATCTCGCAGTCGTAATCATTTAACAACTCAACCCATCGTCTTTGTCTCATATTCAACTCCTTCTGGTTGAATATGTGTTGTAGGCTCTTATGATCTGTAAAAATTGTACATTTCGTACCATATAGGTAGTGTCTCCAGATCTTTAAAGCAAATATCACTGCGCCTAGCTCCAAATCATGCGTGGTATAGTTCTTTTCATGTACTTTCAATTGACGCGATGCGTAAGCAATAACCTTCTGGCGTTGCATCAACACGCAACCCAATCCTTGACGTGAGGCGTCACAGTATACCATGAAATCATCTGTACCTTCTGGTAGTGCTAAGATTGGCGCATTGCAGAGCTTATCCTTCAATATCTGGAACGCTTCTTCCTGTTTGATTCCCCAATCAAACTTCTTATCTTTCTGCGTGAGGAGCGTCAATGGTTGAGCGATTTTTGAAAAATTCTCAATGAATCTTCGGTAGTAACCAGCTAAACCTAAGAATTGTCGAATTTCGGTTGGCGTCTTTGGCGTTTCCCAATTCTTGATCGCTTCGATCTTGGTTGGATCCACATGGATTCCATCTCCGTTCACCACGTTTCCAAGAAATTGTACTTCACGTAGCCAAAACTCGCACTTAGAGAACTTGGCATACAACTGTTCCTTCTTCAGCAACTCCAAAATAGCTCTTAAATGTTGTTCGTGCTCAGCCTTTGTTCTTGAATAAATCAAGATGTCGTCGATAAACACAATCATGAACTTGTCCAAGTACGGCTTGCAAACTCTATTCATCAAGTCCATAAAGACCGCAGGTGCGTTTGTCAATCCAAATGGCATAACAAGGAACTCGTAGTGTCCATATCGAGTTCTGAAGGCTGTCTTCGGGATACTCTCCTCTTGTATCCTTAACTGATGGTATCCAGATCGCAAATCGATCTTTGAGTAAAAGCTTGAACCTTGCAGTTGGTCGAATAGATCATCGATTCTTGGCAGAGGATATCTATTCTTGATCGTCAGCTTGTTCAATTCTCTGTAGTCGATGCACATACGAAAACTACCGTCCTTCTTCTTGACAAACAGGACCGGAGCTCCCTAAGGCGAGAAGCTTGGTCGGATAAATCCCTTGTCTAACAACTCTTGAAGTTGTGTCGACAATTCTTGCATCTCAGACGGGGCAAGTCTATAAGGTGCCTTAGCCACAGGCGCGGCGCCTGGAACTAAATCGATGTGAAACTCTACTTGCCTCTGAGGTGGCAGTCTAGGCAAGTCCTCTGGGAAGACTTCTGGATATTCTCTCACGACAGGGATGTCTTCGATCTTCGGTTCTGCAGCTTTCTTGTCTACAATGTGTGCCAGGAAGGCAGCACATCCTTTCTGCAAACACTTTCGCGCTTTCAGGCAACTGATAATTCTTAACGGCGTATCACGCTTTTCACCATGAACCACAATTGTTTCGCCATCTTCGGTCGGGTTACGAACAACCTTTTCATGACAAACTATCTCAGCCATGTTGCCTGATAACCAATCCATTCCTACCACCACGTCGAAGCTTCCCAACTGGACTGGTAGTAGATCCAGAGCAAACTCACGCTCTCCCAATTCGATCACACAGCCTCTGACAACTTCATTGGCTTCTACTAACTTCCCATTGGCCAATTCGATTGAGTAGGGAATATCTAACTTACTAGCGGTTAAACCAAGCATATTCTTAAATTCTAACGATACGAAGCTATAATCGGCACCAGTATCAAATAAAACGGATGCATAGCGTTGGTTCACAGGGAACGTACCAGTAACGACATTGGGGTCCTGGCGCGCTTCCCTCGCTTCGATATTGAAAACCCTTCCACGTGTTCGGTTCAATTCTGGGCAGTTCCTTTTAAAATGCCCAATGTCACCACAGTTAAAACAACCCATTCTTTGACCATTTCCTGCTCCATTCCTAGCTTGATTGTTGTTTTGGTTCGCATTACCAGCTTGATTCACATTGTTGCCTCGATTCCCGTTTCCTCCATTGTTCCCCTGTGGGAGATTTCCAATACCACCACAATTATTATTTCTATTCCCAAATCCTCATTGGCCTCCCCGGCCAGCACTAGCCCAGCAAGAATCCTTCAAGTGACCAGTCTTTCCACAAGCTTCACATACTTTTGGCCCGCATCGGCCAGGGTGATGGCGTTGGCAAGAGTTACACTTGGGATGTGCACCCATATATCCCTTTCCTTTCCTTCTAGTACCAGTCATAGCTTGAACCGGTGCGCTTGGTTCTCCTTTCCTGCCATCACTGCTTGTGCCTTGTTTGAAATTCGAGAATTTCCTTTTGTTATCCCCGGACGACTCTACATGAGTCTCCTTCTTCCTTTGCTCAACATCATAAAACTTGTTTAGGCGGATCGCCTCCTCAGTGAGAGCTACGCTTAGATCGATCGCCTCAGTGATTGTTGCCGGTTTTGAAGAGGTTACCATACTAATGATTTGAGGAGCTAAACCCCAAATAAAGCGTTCAATCCGCTTGAATTCTGGAGTGACCATATAGGGTACCACCTGTGACAGGTCGTGAAACCTTTGAACATATTCCGCAATCTTCGGACCTTCCATCTTCAAATGCCAGAACTCAGTTTCCAATCTTTGGATTTCTGCGCGAGAGCAGTACTTTTTGCGCATTAGTTCCTTCAGTTCGGTCCACGTTAGTGCGTAGGCAGCAGCTTCACCAAGTGTCTGCACTTGCAAATTCCACCAAGATAGGGCTCCATCCAAAAATAGCCCAGAAATGTAGGTAACTTGCTGGTCTGGTGCACTTTTGCTCATGCGAAGAACAAATTCAGTTTTCTCAGCCCAACGAACAAAGGCGACAGCACCTCCAGTGCCATCAAAGTTGACAGGCTTGCAGTCTAGAAGCTGCTTGTAGGTGCACCCTGCACATACATTATAACATGTGATCGGCATTAGCATCATTGCTATAGATATCCAATTAGGTCATGGTATGTCTTAATGACTTAGTATTACCATGAGGTGGATTGTTGTTGCCATTGTTGTTTGAGCTGCTTCCGCTGGGTCCTCCTTGCGAGGCGGCGTATTGCGCGATGGCGGCAGCGATGACTTGTTGGAGTTCTGCCTCATTGGTAGGCACCGGCGTTTGACGTCTCGGTGGCATCTTCTAAAAGATGTGTTTACGTCGGTCAGGCCATAGTAAAGATCTCATGTTATAATACATACGCTTTATTATGATAGTAATAGTACATAACATCTCATGTTATAATCATATCAATCACACAACATCCCATGTCACAAACATCAATCACACAACATCCCATGTCATAGGATATAAATAACCAAATCAAGCATCAAATATGATGAGAATACTGCGATTGCCATATATTGAGACCTCATAGTAAGCGTACAAGTACATCACAGTGTCATACAACATCAGTCGACTAAGGGCTACATCACCCTAGTCCGAAAACTATATCAAATCAGTGTCAATACATCCCATATACATGATCAACAAAAGTCAGAATCAAAATGTAGTCTCCAAAAATGCTGTGCAGTCAAAAGCATTCACCGTCTTCTCACCAATGTCTACCCATACGGTACTGAAGAGCCCTACACAGATGGCGGTGGAGGAGGGGGAAAGTGAGTGTAGAACAAACGACGCAACTGGAGCTAGTCCTCCTCCATGGCTCTCTGGGCACGCAACCAAGAAGCAACCTGCTGCTCAAGTGCCAAAAGGCGTGCAGCATAGTCAGGTAACAATGGTCGAGAGTGCTGCGAAGAAACAGGGTGGGTCTGACCCTGACACTGGCACGGCGGTGGCTGAGCTCTCTCGAGCTCCTGAATACGCCGTGTGAGCGCCTCCTGCTGGACAACAAACGACATCAGAACGTCCTCAATAGAATACCCCATATGGAAAGGATGGTAGGGGTCGGTCGGTGGCATAACAGAAGGTAACGTCCAGAGAAACGGCTCGCTGGCTGGATCAAAAGGTGTCACATGAAATGGAGGAACAGGGGGTAAAACAGGTGAAAACTGTGGCATAACGGGAACAGACGTCGGCACATGCCCAAAGGGATGGGCCGAAGAACCCTCTCCAGGTCGTGCTGGAGGTGTAAACTGAGGGAAAGTAAAAGAGGTATCAACGTGACGGGTATCAGTGATCTGAGGGGGAATAGGTGGAACCTCATCATCAGCAGGAATCCACCCATGTTGGGCGTGCTCATCTCGTGGGTCAATCTGTGCATCAAAAAGTGCTCGATCAATCTGCACAGGCATAGGGTCAAGGTGGGGTGCAACAAGAGGGTCAGCAGGTACATCAGCGATAAGTGGGGGATCAACATGATCAGCAGCAATAACATGGTCACCCTCCAGTAGTGGTGCATCAGCAGGGTGATCATCAATGGGTAGGTCAGCAATCACAAGATCAATAGGCATGCCAGCATGAGCAGGGTCATGCTCAAGCACTGGGTCAGGAGCAGCCACTGGCTCAAGGGCCATGGCAGGCTCGGGATCATCAAAGGCCATCTCAAAATCAAACTCAGGGCCGATGGGATCAACTGGGTCAACTGGGTCGACCGGATCCTCCATAGGCTGATCCATGGGTATAAACTCTATATCCTCATCTGGGTCGAATCCTGGGGGAAAGACAGGATCGGAGTCCTCCTCAACATCGTGGTCAAAAGCAAAGCTAGAAGCAGGGGCAACAGAGGATGCTCTATCTGGATCTGAACCGTGAGAAAAGTGATGCGCACTCTGAGTATGTGAAGGTGCGGAGGCCACAGACTCGAAAGAGTCTGGGACCGGAGAGTGAGCAGGTGACTCCTCAGGGGAGCATCTGCGATCAACAAAAGATCTCCAGCAGCAAGAAGGGCCTCGCCCTGAACCTCATCCTCTAAGGGCTCGTCATCAAACAGATCGACGTCGTCATCATCGTCGGCGTCGAGAAGCAAATCATAAGCAGGATAAACAGCTAAGGGTATGGGAGCAGGGATCTCCACTAACGGTAGGTCCCCGGCCAAAGGGCCATCAGCGAGCTCATCAGCACCATCAGGTAAGGCAAAGGGCTGGAAATCATCCTCGTCCGTGCTCGTAACGTCGGATGTGTGAACCTCGCGCTCAGAAGACTCTAGGTCGTCCGATACTATAGGTCTAGGTTCGGTGGTGTCTGAGTCACCAGTGCCAGAGGTGTCCATAATGTCTGTAACATAAACACAACATGCACAAACAGTCAATCATACAATCAAATAATCACATAAGTCACCAAGTAAGCATTCAAATCATTCTCCTAGTCCCACTAGCCAATTTCTCCCAGTCTCTAAGACTGCTCTATCATCTACCTCGACCTCTCAGATCGAGCCTCGGTCTCCAATACCGAGCCTCAGCTTCCAAGACTGAGCCTACTCTTCCTAGTCCAACTAGCCAACTACCTCGATCTCTCAGACCGAGCCTCGGTCTCCAATACCGAGCCTCAGCCTCCAAGACTGAGCCTACTCTTCCTAGTCCAACTAGCCAACTACCTCGATCTCTCAGACCGAGCCTCGGCCTCTCAAACCGAGCCTCAGCCCTTCTAGACTGAGCCTATAAATAATAAAATGTGCTCAACATTTGTTTGTAAAAAGTTTTGGATCTGGACTTAACTGGTATGCAGAAAAATGTTTTCGTGAGAGCCCTAGTGATCATAGTCTAGACTCGAGAAAGAATCCTAGTTCGCTATGATCAGAGCTCTGATAACAAGCTGTCACACCCTAGCTTTGCGGAAGCGTGGTTATTTTGGTGTGACTTCTTAATACCATAGCTTAACCATAACAAAGCTATATGAAATAAAACCATGCAAGATCATCCATTTAATTAAGTTTTAAAAACCAAATACAACAACATTGTCTCAACGGAAACACATCCTAACGACATTATTCAACAAACACAAACATCAACATGACATAAACATAGTTTAAGGACTGTGACTTGTCCAGGAAAGAGTCACATTCCCCAAACCCGGATGACCTCGTAACTTAGTGCAGCGGGAAAACGTGTCATACCGCGCCAGATCCTTTAATTCCCTGAAATACATGTAAGTTGAAAAATCAACAATAATGTTGAGCGAGTTCATGTGTAAGTGAGTAAATAAACCTTTGTATATATAAAAATCCTGGTATGTAGCAAATAAGGAAAAAGAGATCACCAATGGTTTGCAAGGCCATTGATATGTGTGAAGTGCAAGTAGGAAGACTCAAACCTAGCGGATTTTGCGTTGGGCACAAAGTCACCCCGAGGTCCGTACTGTTGGACCTGGAGTTGGGCTCGCTACACCCAGATAGATCTACCGCTTACGTCCCTCGGTCCTACAATGAGGATTAATGGCCTCCAGTTCCCGCCTACCCACTCACATGATCTAAGTAGTAACCCTCCTTACGCTAACCATACCATGTATAAAGTACTCGTAATCATAGTAACATGTATTTCACCCCCGTAGTTTAGAAAAACTGAAAACAGTAAAGAGAAAAGGGGGACATGAACTCACAGTGGTGCGTCTCTACCAAGTATGTCTCCTGATCAAGCAGCTGTGTGACGACCTACACGTACTAATTCTATTAGACGGACGGCCGTGCTTTAGCTTTATGGTTTAAGTTTTTGGGAAATAGTTAGACAACTATTTCGTGTTTACATTTAGTAAATACTTGGTAATCATTTTCCTTCCCAAGGATGGGGGATTTAATACATGTGTGTTCGAAATATATTATTAAGTCTTACTTAAAATATATTTTATTTCTAACTCCAAAATATAAATATTCTTCTCAAAAATATTATATTTTCTATTACATAAATTTTCCCAAAATAATACCTTGACAAAAATACGCGTTAAGTCATATTTTCTTAAAATGCATAAGTTACGTTTTAATGATCGAGTGGTAATAATAATTACCGGTGTAACTTATATATTTATCGTAGAGACGTTCGTATTATTTTGGATCCATTAACATTCGATAGTATTATTTTTACCCTAAAAATAATACTAGTATTTTCACAAAATAATCATAAACACATATCAAGTGACTTTATGAAAAATATATACTAAATATATATTTACCAAGTTTTATTTTGTGAAATTCCACCTCCGATGTTTTGTAAATAAAGTCGTGGCGAAATCTATAATTTGAAAACAAGTCGAAAAGTATTTCTAACACTTATAGTGAAAATATTTCTAAGTGTTAGGTTTTTGGAAAAATTTCGCCAGAGTTTCCCCTGTAACTGGAGGTGGCCACGCTTTTAAGCGTATCATTTTCTTTCATAAATCAAACCAACATTCTTTTCATTCAATCAAAACAATGTCCAAAACAACAAACTAGTAAATAAATATGTATATCGCATAAATTACATGAAATTGCGTTTTATCCAAGAATATAAAGTAAATTCCATTACTTTTAGTGGATCTTTATATAAATCAATCCGGTTTCGTAAAAACCCCGTTTTTAAAGAAATTCCATCTTTACAACTTCTTATCAATTTTTACAAAGATAGTTATTTTGTCGAAACTTAGTGCTACACAAGTGTTTACACACTTGTGTGTTCTAAAAATCATTCTTGCTCATGTAAGATCCATTTTTAGAAAAATATGGTTTCTTTGACACTCGGTCCTTTGAAAATACCGCTTGTAGATCCGTAGATCTACTAGTTTTAAACACTATTTCGTAAGTAAAATCATTTTTACACAAGTTCAAGTTTGATGTGTGGTAAAGTTTCATCACTTAACCCTTGTTACACTTAAACAAGCTTTATGTCATAATCCATGATCATGACCAATCCGGGTTAAACGATGATCCGAGCTACCACAACATAGATCGGGCCTAAATAACCACACAAATCAAATACTACAAGATTTACACAACATTCAAGCTTTTGACCACCATTACTAGCATTTTTAGTAGACTTTTATGTATCAACTTGTATGTTTACGAGTTTTAGCCGTTACATAACATTTTAACCACTTCAAAATAGTTCGAGAGTGTGATTCAAGCAACTTACTACTAGCTCGAGGCTAGGGAAGAATCTAGACGCAAAATGAGTGGATAAAAGCAATAGAGTGAGGTCCTTAGCCTTCCGATTGCACCAAGCTTCCTTGTAGGTGATCCTTAACACTTGTGTGAGCTTGGAATGGCTTGAACTAAACTCGAAAAATTGATGGATGTTGAAGGGGGTGTTCGGCCGTAGCTTCTTTTGAGAGAGAGAGAGTTGTGTTGTGATGTGTTGAGATGGAAATGATTAGTGTGCTAAGTGTTGATCTTATAGACATTTCATATGATCTTTAACCAATGGTTTATGTGTCTATTAGATATTAGACACTAATGAATTAAATAATCACAAAAGTACAAGGGGGTTCCCCCTAGGGGACGGTTTGGTTAAGGGGGGGGGGGGTAATCCGGTTAGATTCCAACTAAACCTTAAGTATTAGTTAGTTAAGTGTGGAGGTTAACTCGGTTACTAGTATGTAGTAAGTTGTGATGGGTGTTAGGGTATTCAGGGACCCTAACTGGCTTAGAAAAAGAAAAACAGTGTTGATGACAATATTTTTATGTTCCGGGTAAAGTCCGGTTGTTCGGTTGGATAGAGATCCGTTAAAGTACTTAACAAAGCTTTAAAGTGTCGTTATTATTATTTTTAGTGACACAACTTATTCCTCCAAAGTGTCGGGAATATTTTCCTCATGTCTTGGCACTTTATTAGTTAGCCAAATGCTGAATTTTAATTAAAGTGCTGAATTTTGTACTTAGAGTACGTTTTAGGCACATCCGGTCACTGTAATTTATTCCTAGTGACGCAGTTCTACAACCCTTATATCCCTACACTCACCACTAGTGTAGCAAACTATCTCAGGCTCTTACAGGCCTTAGAGGCAGTACCTGCCTGGTGCTAGTTATGACATCACGTTTAATAGGTTATCCGTTCATTGTGCTACTGTGCTTTTGGTGCATCAAGGTTGTCACAAAGGTGCTGTAAGCAAAACATGGAGTGACAACAAGTAAAGTATGATGCAAGTAAGTACATGTATCAGTATTCAAGTAGCAGTTTATCCACAAGTTCAAGCAAGCACAGTAATTAAGCAGTAATTAATTATTAATTAAGTCGTACGGATACCTGGTTTAGTGAGGGTTGTCACAGTCATCTTGCCGATGTTCGTCGGTTTGCTCAGAACCGGGCAGTTCAGAACCCGGCTCAACAAGTTGCTCATCCTCCTGCTCAGCAACAGGGTCAAGCTGCACGACCACAATACCCACCTGGTGCTTGTTATAACTGTGGGGATCTGACCCACTACAGAAACCGATGCCCAAGGCTAGCCAACCAGAATCAGAACCAGAATCAGGCTCCGGCTCGAGGCCGAGCCTTTAACATGAATGCCCAAGAGGCGCAGGCGGACGATAATGTGGTGAACGGTACGTTCTTTATTAATAATCAGCCTGCATCTGTTCTTTTTTATTCAGGTGCCGACAAGAGTTTTGTGTCATTGTCTTTTGAGCCGATGCTTCGCGTGTCTAGAACGAAACTAGGAAAACCTTGACAGTAGAAGTTGCTAGTGGTGAACCCATTATTCTTGATTATGTTCTTCGCAACTGCCAGTTGAACCTTAACGACCATCTTTTTCCTATCGACCTCACACCAATGCAACTTGGAAGCTTCGACGTTATTGTGGGAATGGATTGGTTATCCAAGCATCACGCAGAGATAGTTTGTTTTGAGAAGATTGTTCGTGTGCCGCTTTCGACAGGCGAGATCCTACAGGTTCAAGGTGAGAAACCTTTGGTGGCCTCAAGCTCATGTCTTGTTTTAAAGCTCGGAAATATCTGCGGAAGAACTATGTGGCTTTCTTAGCACATGTTACAGAAGATAAAGGCAAGGGTAAGTCTATTTCAGATATTCCTGTCGTTCGGGATTATTCTGAAGTATTCCCTGAAGACTTACCTGGTCTACCTCCAGCACGCCAAGTCGAGTTCCGCATTGATCTCGTACCTGGTGCAAATCCCATTGCCAGGGCTCCATATCGTCTTGCACCATCTGAGACGCAAGATTTGTCCAAGCAGCTTCAGGAGCTCTCTGACAAAGGTTTTATCCGTCCTAGCTTTTCACCCTGGGGTGCTCCCGTTCTTTTTGTCAAGAAGAAGGATGGATCTTTTAGGATGTGTATCGATTATCGCGAGCTTAACAAGCTTACCATCAAGAATCGATATCCCCTACCTCGCATAGACGACCTCTTTGATCAATTACAAGGTGCTTCTTATTTTTCGAAGATCGATCTACGTTCCGGATATCATCAACTTCGGGTGCATGAAGAAGATATTCCCAAGACAGCGTTCCGCACTCGGTATGGGCATTACGAGTTCACAGTCATGCCATTCGGTTTGACTAATGCTCCTGCTGTCTTCATGGACTTAATGAATAGGGTCTGCAAACCTTATTTAGATCAGTTCGTCATTGTTTTTATTGACGACATCTTGATTTACTCTAAGACGCGAGCTGATCACGAGCAACATCTTCGTCTTACTCTGGAACTCCTAAAGAAAGAGCAACTTTTCGCCAAATTCTCCAAGTGTGAATTCTGGCTTAAAGAAGTTCAATTCTTAGGACATATCATCAATGAACAAGGTATTCATGTAGATCCCTCCAAGATCAGTGCGATTAAGGATTGGGATACACCTTCTACTCCTACTGAAGTTCGTTCTTTTCTTGGTCTAGCGGGTTATTACCGCCGCTTCATTGAAAACTTCTCAAAGATCGCAGTTCCTCTAACTGCTCTAACTCAGAAGAACAAACCCTTTGATTGGGGATTCAAACAAGAGGAAGCTTTTCATCACTTGAAGCAGAAGCTTTGCGATGCGCCTGTTCTATCATTGCCTGAGGGTGATGATGATTTTGTCGTGTATTGTGATGCATCGAAATTGGGTCTTGGTTGTGTTCTGATGCAAAGGAACAAAGTCATAGCCTATGCATCAAGGCAGTTGAAGATACATGAGAAGAACTACACCACTCATGATCTTGAGTTGGGTGCAGTTGTTTTCACTCTAAAGATATGGAGACATTATTTGTGTGGTACAAAATGTGTGGTTTTCACTGACCACAGAAGTCTTCAGCATATCTTCAACCAGAAAGAACTCAACATGAGACAACGACGTTGGGTTGAGCTTTTGAACGACTATGACTGCGAAATTCGCTACCATCCTAGTAAGGCGAATGTCGTAGCTGATGCATTGAGTCGTAAGGAACGTACTAAGCTTCATTGTGTACGTGTTCAATCTGTTATTCAAGCTCGATCCGATATCCAAGCATGCATTTCTCATGCTCAACAATCTTGTGTTTCACAAGGTTTGATGGATAAGGAATTTCCCTATCACATAACACCTGCTCTGGAACTGAAGGACAATGGATCGTATTACTTCATGGACCGTTTGTGGGTCCCAAGCCAGGATGATCTTCGTACCTTGCTTATGGATGAAGCCCATAAGTCTCGTTATTCTATTCATCCGGGCTCAGATAAGATGTATAAGGATCTTCGTATTCACTATTGGTGGCCTGGTATGAAGAAAGACATTGCCTTATACGTATCAAAATGCCTTACTTGTCTTAAGGTTAAGGCTGAACATCAGCGTCCTTCTGGTTTATTGGTGCAACCAGAGATCCCAGTTTGGAAATGGGAAAACATTACTATGGATCTTGTTACCAAACTTCCACGCACAAAGAAAGGTCATGATGCCATCTGGGTAGTCGTTGATCGTCTTACTAAGTCAGCACATTTCTTGCCAATCCGTGAGGATTTTCCTGCTGACAGACTTGCTAAAATCTATGTGGATGAAATTGTAGCTCGACATGGTGTTCCTTTGAACATCATTTCTGACAGAGATGCTCGTTTCACTTCTCATTTTTGGAGAACCATGCAATCTGCTATGGGGACCCAACTTAATCTGAGCACAGCTTATCATCCGCAAACGGATGGTCAATCTGAGAGAACAATCCAGACTCTGGAGGATATGCTTAGAGCTTGTGTGATCGATTTTGGTGGTAGTTGGGATTCACATCTTAAATTGATTGAATTCTCCTACAACAACAGTTATCACACCAGCATCAAAATGGCTCCTTTCGAGGCTCTCTATGGTCGAAAATGTCGTTCACCAGTCTGCTGGAATGAGATTGGTGAGGCTCAACTTACTGGACCTGCCCTCATTTTAGAGACAACTGACAAGGTCAAGAAAGTTCGCGATAACCTTCAGACATATATGAGCCGTCAGAAGAGTTACGCGGATCCAAAACGCAAACCCTTGGAATTTCAAGTCGGTGATCGAGTATTACTTAAGGTGTGATCAGATTTGGAAAGAAAGGAAAACTTGCACCTAGATACGTTGGACCATTCAAGATCGTCGAAAGAATCGGAAAGGTTGCCTACAGACTTGAGTTACCTCCTGAACTTGGAAATGTTCATCCAACTTTTCACGTATCCAATCTCAAGAGGTGTTTAGCTGATGAGAACCTCCACATACCTCTTGACGAAATTCGTGTTGGCAAAACACTGAAATTTGTTGAGAAACCTGTGGAAATCATGGAACGTGAAGTCAAGTGGCTTAAACGCAAGCGCATTCCTTTGGTCAAAGTTCGCTGGGAAGCTAAACGTGGACCCGAGTTTACTTGGGAATGCGAAGATCAAATGAAGGCGAAATATCCGCATCTTTTTCCACGAGTTTCCTCTAAATAAATTTCGGGACGAAATTTCCACAAGTAGGGGAGACTGTAACAACTGTGCTTGTAATCATTGTGAACAGTTCAGTTATCAATAAAACAATGTTATTTGATCCCAATGTTTGTTTGGTTGTGTTTTACATTTTTCATGTTTTGACTTTTATCCAATTTCAAACTCTATATCGCTTTCTGGAGAGTTATACGCAAACTGAGGCGTAAACGTAATCAGTCTAATGCGACAAATACTCCAGAACATCAACATATACTTAACATACCTTAAATAACCTTTACATAAATTAGAAATAAGTTTTAAAGGCTTTGGTATGGCAAAAACAAGTTAAATCGCTTACAGGGACTAAACTTGACAAACAGTGAAAGTATGCCAATTTGAACTGTAACAGACATTCCGGAACATGACCATAAGTTAAACATACCATAAATATCCTTTACATAGCTTAGAAATAGGCTTTGAGGGGTTCGGTATGCTAAAATAAACTTTTGGGTCATTCAGGGACTAAAAGTGTCAAAAAGTGCACAAGTTTGCACTTTTGCGCATAACTTACGTTCTGAATACATCCGGACATCCAAAAATTTATGTAAGCATGAATATATTATGCTTTAGTGTTTGGCTTGCCAAAAATCCATTCGTTGCATCATTTGGATCGTTTTTCGTGCTTATGCGCATTCCGTCGTAATTAAGCGAACATCGCGTTCGTACGGCCAAACGAACTGACATCCGACATATTTTTGAGCATGTTTCATGTCCACAATGTTTAGGCATCATTTTAGGGCCTTAAAGTTGGCTTTACGGGCCCTAGAAGTGTCGGAAATGGCCTTAAACACGTGCAGGGACTGAAACTGTCATTTCTGAAACATGTGGGCTGATCAGGCAGGCCAGGCGGCCTGCATTATATTTGGCTGATCCTGAAGCGGGCCGCGTCCGACTATCAGACCAGATTAACTGCATTTAACAGAAGATTGCAGCTTTTTGATCCTCACCCACACATTCCCAATTGCTTAGTCAGGTGATAAGGACCATTTTTAGGCACCATAACTTTCCAACACTTGTACGGATGCGATTAAAGCACGGTTTCCATGAAACGATCTTAACGGTGGACCGAAAACTATAAATACCCCATGCCCCCCCCCCCCATTGCTCAAATCACTAGAATTTTGATTTGAGAAACTCTAAGTTGAAACTATTGTTTCATACCTGAGATTTTTGAATCGAAATTAGCATTCGGGGACCCTTCGTAAGTATTCTTTCATTCTTTTATTGCTTTTCGAGTCTTTCGAGTCTGAAAGTCAAACTTTGTTTGACTTTCTGCATTGACCAGTTTATGGTCAATGCGAAGTTCGTTTGAACTTCGCAACGTGAGTGTAATCACGTTGGTTATAGTCCCTTGGGACTATGCCTACTGATTACCACGTTGTCTAGGGTCGTAGGGTAAGCGATCTAATAAATCGCTTATACCTCGAACCCGACCCATTTGGTCGATCATTAGGATCCGACCAAACATATTAGGTGACCATAGTAGGTAGGGAATAACCTTCCGTGGTTATACCCTATGGTCACATCGTTTGAGTAGTTGTATGATAGGTAGTTTATATGCCTTAGGTAAATTACCAGAATACCCTTTTCATGTATAATTGGTAATTAAGCATATGTAACCTAAACTTTTGTCACATAACTGATTATGTAACATGTTTAGGCATATAACACTTGTCATAGGGCTAGTTAGGCGGTCCGAACGCGTTTCACGCGAACGACGCGTTAAAGTAGCATAAGCTACCTAAACGGGTCGTAATGGGTCGTAAACAATTATGTTAGGTTTAAATTAGTATGTAGGCTTTGTTGAACCATACTACACGAGTCTCCATACTCGTTTGGTTTACAAACCCTCATGCTACCCGATCTTCCGATTTAGGTCCGGTTTATTAACATAGTTACCTATATTAGGTGCCGTTTGATTCCGAGATCTCTAGAATTGCTTGGTGGTTATCTTAGGACTACTGAACAATCTCAAGTGAGTACATAGACCCCTCTTTTAACTGTTTTCCAAACTGTTTTGGGGTGAAACACATGTTCCTACTTGTTACTTTCATGCTTTCCTGTTTTGACATCATATACCTGCTATGTTCGTTAGTACATTATAGTACATGATTTCATTACATTTCATGCTATGTATGCCCATTGTGTGCGTATTTAGTACATCGTTTTACATTACATTTTATGCTATGTATGCCCATTGTGTGCATTACTTAGTACATTGTTTTACATTACATTTCACACTACGTATGTTCATTTGATTACATACTTAGTGCATCATTTTCACATGCTTACATTTTGGTATGACATTTGGTTTGTTTAACATGGAACAATACATTCATTAACATTGATCACGCCATTCGTTAGTAGGTAGTGGTACCATAGGAATTGACAACTCCCGTTCCTGAAATCCTGGGTTTGTTTGGATTGGAAGGAATGACCGAATTCGATATACATAACTTAGATAAACCTTTAATTTGTTTAAGGGTTTATCGCCACAGTCTCAAGGCTTGGATGTATGCATTATAACAATACCGCATAAATGTTTGTATCAGTATAGCATGCATTTGTTACACAAAACATAACTTTGATTTAAACTATGTTTTACTTCAATACCTTGTTTTTGTGCATTTTACATATGGTTTAGTTGATATATTTCACTTACCATACATGACACTTTGGTTACACATTACATGATCTACATTGAAAATAAACATATTGACATTGATATACACATTTGGTGGTTTACATTGGACATAGACATTTTGATATGGTTTACACATTAACACTTGACAATTGATTTGTACATGAACAAGTTACATTGGTGGTTGTTTGGGTAAGTGATTTGAGTAACGACGCGTGTGTAATATGATACAAACATGGTGGATACGCCGCTGGTACTTCCTATATATAAGTATTTGTATAATATTACATATCATAACGTTATTTAAATCATTTCAGTATAGACATATTACATTTTATACAAATAACATACTTTTCTCAAGACATTGTTTTACAAAACAGTTTATTTTATACAACTCATTTTAAATGGTTATTCATTTAACCTTACATTTATTTATACATATCAACTGAACTTGTCGTTTTTCAAATGATTTACAAGACAAAGCAAAGTACGGGGTTCATGATTAAACATTTTCGTAAACTCAAGTCATGAATCCTATTTTCACAAAACCTATGTATCTCACAGGCATTTTTATGCTGACGTACCTATTTTCACATGTGTTTTCAGGAGCTTTTCCGTAGGATGTTGATCAGGACACTAGGGCGGACCTGTGCCTTAGAGACTAAAAATGGAGATAGACTTGTTTAATTATGTTATAAACTCTTTTGATTCCTGTTTAAAACAATGTAACTCTTATGTTGATAAATAAATACAACTTTGTATGCCATGGTTATGAAACAATTAATTCTGTTACAACACTCCCCGACGTTTTCCGCCACGTTTTGTATGTTACACGTGGTCGGGGTGTGACACAATTGTTTTGGGGTGATTCATATGTATCAAAATGATTTCGATATTTTAACAATGGTTTCAAAAACGATTAAGATGGTTTATACTAAACTAATAACGATTTCGATAATGTGAACGAACTTGTTGGTTGTAGTTACATAACGAATAACATTCATTAATTTTGGCCGAACCGACCAGTATTAGGTTATGGTACCATAGGATCTGACAAATCCCATTATCAGACTACACCCACGGTTATGTGTGGGTTATGTGGGTAACGACTGAATCTGTGATTGTTAACTTACCTTTTGGTGGTTTGTTAATGCGAGAAGCGAGATAGTCGAGTCACGAAGGTTTGAATGTTTTTAGCGAGACGACCAAAAATAGTTTTCACAATTAAAAACGAGGATGATTTAAAACGAGTTAAACGATTTAGAAACGACTAAAACGACATGGATAAACGATTGGTGTTTGCTTAGTGTTTAGATAATGGGACGGGTGTAATATGATGAAAACATGGTAGATACGCCGCTGGTACTTCTTATATAAAAGTGTTTTCCTCATGTTACATACCGTGACGTTATTCAGTTCACTTGGGTAAATGAATTTAAAACAATGTCACATAACGATGTTTTCGCGAAAATATAAACCATACGAGTTTTATGAATGAGTTATTACGAGATGTTTTACAATTTGGTTTACTAAAACAAATGTTTTTGGGTTAAGAATCATGGCTACGAGGTTTTATAAATTATAACCCGCTTGATTTGAGTTGGTTAATTACGTTGTAATATTATACACTTTTCAAAACAAGGTTTTTAATAAGATATTGCAACATGTAAACTAGCCATGAATCTGACACTCTTATAAAACCTATGTGCTCGCCAGCATTTCTTTGCTGACTTTGTTTTTACATATGTTTCATGTGATGTTTCTTGATGTTGATTACTAGGATGCATGAGTCACATAGGATCTGGACGAGGCCTTAGTGACATAAGCATGGATACCTCCATTTACAAAGGAAACTCTGGTGAAATTTTCTAAAAATTCCAACACGTAGACAATATTTTTCTAAACAAGCGTTACAAGTATATTTTATAATTTGTGTTTCGAATATAAACTTCGCCATAATTTTTGTAACAAAATACGAAGTGTCGGAGGTTGATTTTATAAATAAAATGATTAAATATATATCTAGAATATATATTTTATATTAGAACACTTGTGTGGATACTTGTTTATTTTGTGAGATAGTTATATTATTTTAGGGTAAAATAATGTAACTTAACAATATAACTTGACACTTGAATTGTGTGGTATGTGATAGAAGTAACGAGTGAATAAACCGTACGTAGGGTACGCGTTATGCATGAGAAACTGATTGTTATCCGTACCTTATTAGGACGTGCTTGATTCCTGATTATTTGAGTAATTAATCTAACCGAGCAAACCAAGGTGAGTTCACACACTTTCTAAGGCATGGGATTCCCGGTGGTTTGGGAATGGGTTAAAGAATTAAAACGGAATCTACATATCCTACTTAGGTAGGATATGTACGGCCATCCTCCTTGGGTAGGATGCCAATATTAATCCTGTGTATTCTCTTTGGGTAGGATACGTACATTCGTCCTCCTTGGGTAGGACAACAACCTTAAAACTTACTAGACAAAAACTCTATCATTAAGTCCCTCATTTTATATCGACTTAATCGCCGAGGCCGATGGCGAGCGGGTCATTAGTTAATAGCGCTATTAGGTTTAACAAACCTCACACCGTGTCGTCCGAACGGGCGTATACTAATGGACTATGGCAAACTGTCAATGATGATAGAACATTGACGTAGGGCACAACAAAATTCGTTAGTAGTCGATATCATAACGGTCTAGTGGTTTACATGGGGAAGCCCCCACTGAATATGGATATGGTTTGGGTAATAAAAGGAACTAGTTAAACATACTTTCAACTATGGGGTAACCCCCACGGCAAATAAGCCAACGAAAGTCAAACCACGTTTTTTCAGAAACAACTTAAAACTAATCAACCAACCGTGAACTCACTCAACTTTGTTGTTGACTCGTTGTTACATGCCTTACAAGTCGCTAGATGCCTATGGAGCTTGCACGAGGAGAAGGTTGTTGTGGGATATGGATTGTTATGTCCCGTGCTTAATATTTAATCCATATGAACCTATTAAACTTACGTTTTTAAACTTTAAACTTATGAACTATGGAACTTATGTTTTGGTTTCACGTTTTATGCTTCCGCTGTTTAAAACTGAACTTGGTTAACTTAAAGTTGGTTACCGTCTTATGGTCACCAATTGTATTGAGGTTGGTTTTACTTACTTAATTACGTTGTTCAATATGAGTGGTGGCTCGATCCTGGTCATGTCACGCCTCTAAGCGGTGATACTCCACGTGTGGATTTTGGGGGTGTGACATAATCATCAACACATTCAGAACAACATCATCTTAACAATATTTCTTCATGTATCATCTTATTTCATCTTATGATTCAAGATTCATGATCAAGTCTTTTAGTGTTCTAGTGTTAATCATTCAACAACTTCTTTTAACCACTAAAATATGAAGTAAACAAGAGTGTATAAGGATCTTACAACTAGCTTAAAGCTAGGGAAGAAACAAGATGAAGATTGAGTGGATAAAAGCTTGTAAAGGAGGTCCTTCAAGATCCGTGAACACCGAGCCTCCTAATTCACCTTCTAGCACCTTGTAATAGTCTTGGATTGGATGGAATTGAAATGAAAATGGTGGTGTGTTTGAAGGGGGTTTCGGCCGTAGCTTTATGTGAGGGAGAGAAGAAGAAAAATTGTGATGATGAGTGAAGACGATGATGGACTAGTTACTTATAATATTCTAAAGCCTTATTATCCAAAGGTTATTGTGTCCAAGGTAGTACAAACACAATCTACATAATCCCAAGAAGAGATTATGAAGGGATTTTGGAAGATTTAGAAAAATCTTATGGTGGGGCCCCTAGTGAGCCGTAAATCACCATGGGGGGGGGGGGTAAATTGTAATTTGAATGGTAAATAAGTTAATTAGTGGAAGGTTAAAGGTAATATCTAATGTTTAGTGTGTAGGATGCTTTATGTAGGATGTTTAAGTGTTCAGGAACCATAACTAGCTCAGAAAAAGCAAAACAATGTTTCTTGCAATATTTTAGTGTTCCGGGTAATGTCCGGTTGTTCGGTTAGATACCGTTCTGTTAAAGTGCTAAGTTATTCCGTATAGTGTCCTTTATGTAACTTTTTGTGACACTTTTAATTCCCGACACTTAGGAAAGCATACAGGACAATTTTGCCATATTTTTGCACCTTACTAGCATGTTAAAATGCTGAATTTTGATGTTTAATGCAGAATTCTGTACTTAGAGTGGGTTTTAGGCACTTTCCGGCACCTAAACTATCACCTAGTGACGCAGTTTTATGATCCTTACTTCCCTACACTCCATACTAGTGCAGTACCTTGTCTCTGGCTCATACTAGGCCTCAAAACATTGTCTGTCTATGTACTGGCACTGTCAGTATATTTCTGAGTTATCCGCTAACCGTGCTAACTGTGCTTTGTGCGTCAAGTATGTCACTAAAGTTTGTATGTAATGAATGGTGTGACAGTATGAAATGTGATGCACATGTATGTATGATAGAGAAATCATAAAGCAGTTTATATCTTCAGTTGTAATCAAGCACAGTCATTAAGCACGAATTTAATATTAATTAATTGTACGGATACCTGTAATTATGAGGGTTGTCACACCCGATCAGTGTTAAAATCCTAAAAATAGTCTGTTATGATTAGAATAATAATTTTAATCATATCCGTGTGGAAAAATAATTTAAAACGCTAAGAAACTCTATTTTTAAGTTTGAGCGCGTACCACGCGATAGTGCGCGAATTAAACAAAATATTGTCAACGCAGCCAGTAAGGGCAACTGGTAATTATTTCAGAAATAATTTTGAGTGATTATTTTTATAGAAAAATAAAAATAATTTAAAACGCACTAAAACGGGATTAAAACGCTAGATAAAATACCCGGTAATCAGTAAAATACCTGTTTTTGAACTAGTATGCATATAATATATGTATGTATGTATATATTTCGAGAGAGAGAGGGACATGGGCGGCAATGTGGGCTACCCACAACCTCTTGATTGTTGTGTATTGGACACATGTCCATACATGGTGAGTGGTGGTGATGATTAATCTTGATTCATGCATCATAAACTTCTAATTCCAAGATCATAATTCAAAATTCACACTCTCTCTCTTCCTCTTTTTTATTTCTCACGGCCGAACACCACTCTTGTACACTCCCATTTTCATTTTCAAACTTAAACCTTGAAGATCATGTCCATTCCAAGGTGTTTTCAAGCTCATAAGAAGGGTTGGAGGTGATTTCAAGTGGATTCAAGCAAGAACAAGACCCTAAAACAACATATTTATCAAAAACCCATTTAAAATCTTGAAGGTACAATATATTTTCTTTAAATATTGTTCTTGATTCATAGTAACAAAGAATATAATGAAAGTTTCTCTTGATTCTTGAATCTAAACATAAACTTGAAAATTTCAAACAAATGAGTTTTGAATAAAATAAAAATGAGTGTGTGCATGTATGAGTATATGGCCGATTGTGTGTATATACATATGTATAAATTGTATTTTGATTTTTGATAAAAAGTTCTTGATTATTTGCTTTCTTGAAATATATGATGATTAAAGGGATTTTTAGATATCATGCAAGAAGGTTCTAAAAGATCTAAGATTTGAAAGTGATGTGTTGAAAAGTGAAATTTTGGATGTATATATGCGTATAAATTTCGTGTATATATGTATGCATGCATGTGAAAATTGCTATAAAAGTGAAAGATCTAAGCGTGAGTGAACATGAACGATTTGAAAGATTATTGTGTTATATGTAATATTTGTAAGAATATTATGTTAGTGAAGTTTTGAGCATGATTAGATCATGAGTGATGATGATGATAATGTGTGAGTGCATTAGATGCACATATGTGAATTTACATGATGATGTGAAGGCATGAAATGATCATATGTTTATGATTTCATAAAAATTAGATCTAATCAGAATATAAACACTAAAATAAGAGTATTTTGAATTGATTAATGATATATAACTTTGTCATATTGTTTGCTAGCTTTGCATGTTGTACTTGGTGCATTAAAAGTTGTAAAATACGTGAAATCGCATGATTTATGTGACTTACACAAAAAATGCACTAATATGATTATAACCACTATTTTAATCAGTAAATAACATGTATTGTGTTAAAATATCAAGTCATTTCGAGTTGGGATGGTTATGGTAACGTTTAACGCAAAACTATGCGTTAAAACGGTCAAAAATTGGCTTTTCGAGTGATTTTTGTAAAACTGAATTAGATCAGTAAATAAACTGATGTTTTTAGTCTAAAAATAAGTATTTTAACTAATTTTAAGTTTACTCGGTGTTTGGTTGGTCATACATGACTTCCGACCCCTGAAAACGTTACCGAATCGCTAAAATACGCATTTTTAATGAACACTAGTATGGGTAAATTTTGAATGAACCTTGTGTGATAAAATGTGTTAAGTTATTTAAATGCATAAATGTGAAAATATGTTAAGTGTCAATTTGATAGTGGGAAATTTAGACTATGCATGTATGCATATACGTTTTGTGCGGTAGAAACGGTAAAATTGCGTTAAATGTATAACTTGTTTGTCGAGCATGAAATTTGATACATATATGATATATTATTTATGTTTGCTTTAAAAATGACAAAAATAGATAAGTTAGTAATATTTCTCTTGCTTCGGTGTTAAATTATATGAACGTTTATGTACATATATTACGACGCACAAATCGTAGATATATTGCGTATAAACGGGAGAGTTAACAGGATTTACACAATAATGGTCACCAATAAAATCGTTCAAGTCGCAAAAATCATAATATATATATATATATATATATATATATATATATATATATATTAACGTGCCAACATAATAAAAAATGACAACTTTTCGAGAAAATCTCAAAGTTATGTGATAAATCTATGAAACGGAGAAACTTAGGATTTTTGTGTTATGTTTATTGATTTAGAATCGTTCCTATATTAGGACGTGTAGAAAATCAATCTCTGGCATTGCGATATTTAAAATACGCACCCAAAGGTGAGTGTCACTAAACCCCTCTTTTTACTGTTTTGTATATATTTTGGGGGTGGAACATGTCGTTAAAAGGGTTTAATAATGTTTTCGAAATAAAACATACCTTTTAATATAAAATATATATTTTCGCTGAAAATATATGAATTTGATAAGTTATACGTTTCGAAGTAAAATGTTTTTGATGAATGAATATTGTATGTGCGGTATTTCTTAAGTGAAACGAGACCGTACGGATTGGGGATGAATTCCGGACTGGGTCTCAACATTTGAGTGACAGGGGAATTTGTAAATCGTCGTGTATTAAATTGTCATATTAGTAGCATATATATATTGTACGTGAGGCAGACATAATATTGTTCTTCGAGAAAGAACCCTGCGCCCATGATGTTGTTTAATCATTTAAGTAATGTACGCGAGGAATTGTTGGTAGATCTATCGGGTTGACAACCCCGTCGTGACCGGTCGCCCTGTGTCAAGTCAAGCGACGAATTTTGATTATGTTTATTGTCTAGCATTGATTATCCTTGCATGGTTAATATATAGTTCGTATCGTCTAGCTAACATAGGAGTCTGAAAGTTGACGCAATAATTTAATATACAAAACTTGGGCAGTAACACTATTGTCGGGTTCGAGAAACTGCGATGGAAGGCCCATGAACTTTATTAAGAAAGTAAAATGGACTTTCTAAGAATTAAATGGATGTTTTAAATAAACACCTAAATGGAAAGTTTTCCTTGGAATAAAATCTGTTAGTAAACGAATAAGTGAACTCACCTTCCTTTGTGTTGACACTTGATTTTAACGTGTTCTACAGGTACCTGAGTTCGGCTTCGGGAAATCATGGCGTATCTTGTGTATGATGATGCGTGTCATTTCGTTTAAATATGTTGGACATCTTTTAAACTTTCTGGGACGTTTGTAATAAGATCCGCGAGGATCAAAACAACTTAACTTATGTGGTTGTGTCGTGACTTTTAAAAATGTAATGTTTAATATTTATGTTTTAAAATATGTCAAAATGTCCAACAAAAGAGTGCATCGTCCGACAAGGTATAAATGGGCACCAACTTCCGTCACCACGATGTTTTAATTCCGCTGCGACGTTTTTGGGGTGTGACATTACAGAGCACAATTGTCACAGTCTCCCCTACTTTAGGAAATTTGTCTCGAAATTTTAACTAGAGGAAACTTGTGAAAACAAATGTGGATATTTCGCTTTCATTTGGTCCTCACGTTCCCAAGTAAACTCTGGGCCACGCTTGGACTCCCAGGAAACTTTGACTATTGGTATTCGTTTGTTCTTCAGTTTCTTGACTTCACGGTCCATTATCTCCACTGGTTTCTCGACAAAGTGCATTGTGTCATCAACTTGAATTTCATCGAGGGGAATATGGAGATCAGTATCGGCTAAACACTTTCTTAAATTGGACATGTGGAATGTTGGGTGAATATTCCCAAGTTCAGGAGGTAGCTCAAGTCGATAGGCAACATTTCCGATTCTTTCAACAATCTTAAATGGTCCAACGTATCGTGGTGCAAGTTTTCCTTTCTTTCCAAATCTCACCACTCCCTTCCAAGGGGATACCTTGAGTAGGACATGGTGTCCGACTTGAAATTCCAAGGGCTTGCGTCGCCTGTCCGCATAACTGTTTTGACTGCTTCTAGTTGTCAGAAGATTATCCCAAATTTTCATTACTTTGCCTGTCTTTTCCAGAATGAGTTAGGGTCCAGTAAGCTGAGCTTCACCGACCTCATTCCAAAAGACAGGTGAACGACATTTTCAACCGTATAAAGCTTCAAAAGGTGTCATATTGATGCTAGCATGATAACTATTGTTGTAAGAGAACTCGATCAACGGTAGATGCGAATTCCAATTACCACCAAAGTCAATCACACATGCTCTAAGCATATCCTCCAGTGTTTGTATCATCCTCTCGGATTGTCCATCCGTTTGGGGATGATGAGCAGTGCTCAGATTTAATTGGGTTCCCATAGCAGATTGCATGGTCTTCCAAAAGTGGGATGAGAATCGAGCATCACGGTCAGATATGATGTTCAAAGGAACACCATGTCGAGATACAATCTCCTCAACATAGATCTTGGAGAGTTTATCAGTAGACAGATCCTCGCGAATCGGTAAAAAGTGAGCTGACTTTGTAAGATGAACAATGACTACCCAAATGGTATCATGACCTCTAGATGTGCGCGGTAACTTAGTAACGAGATCCATCGCAATGTTCTCCCACTTCTAAACCAGTATTTCTGGTTCTACAAGCAAACCAGATGGACGTTGATTTTCTTCCTTGACTTTGAGACAAGTTAGGCATTTAGACACATATAAGGCAAAATCCTTCTTCATACCAGGCCACCAGTACTGAGTACGAAGATCCTTGTACATTTTGTCAGCACCAGGATGGATAGAATAACGAGACTTATGAGATTCGTCCATCACTAAAGTGTGAAGATCGTCTTGTTTCGGAATCCACAGTTGGTTCTTGAAATAAAATAACCCATTATCTTTTGTTTTGAGTTTAAGCTCTAGTTGACGTGGTAATTCCTTACCCATCAAGTCTTGTGTAACACAAGTACGTTGAGCTTGAGAGATGCGATTTTGAATATCAGATTTAGTTCGAATATAGTGAAGCTTAACTCGTTCCTTTCGACTTAGTGCATCGGCTACAACATTCTCCTTACCAGGATGGTAGCGAATCTCGCAGTCGTAATCGTTCAAGAGTTCAACCCAGCGTCGTTGTCTCATTTAAGCTCCTTCTGATTGAAAATGTGTTGGACACTTTTGTGGTCTGTGAAAACCACACATTTCGTGCCATACAGATAGTGTCTCCAAATTTTGAGAGCAAAAACCACAGCGCCCAACTCAGGATCATGAGTTGTGTAGTTCTTCTCGTGAATTTTCAATTGTATTGACACATAAGCTATGACCTTACCTCGTTGCATGAGAACACAACCAAGGCCTAGATTCGATGCATCATAATAGACAATGAAATCATGCCATTCCGGTAAAGATAAGACTGGAGCATCATAGAGTTTTCGTTTCAGTGTTTGAAAAGCTTCCTCTTGTTTGGGTCCCCACTCAAAAGGCTTATTCTTTTGAGTTAAAGCAGTGAAAGGAACCATGAACTTTGAGAAGTTTGTAATAAATTTACGGTAGTATCCAGCAAGACCAAGAAAAGAGCGAACTTCTGTAGGAGTAGTAGGTGTGTTCCAATCCTTAATCGCTGCGATTTTTGAAGGATCCACATGAATACCTTGCTCGTTGACAATATGACCCAAAAATTGAACTTCCTTAAGCCAAATTCACACTTGGAGAATTTGGCAAAGAGTTGTTCCTTCTTCAGGAGTTCCATTGTCAGATGAAGGTGTTGTTCGTGATCGGCTCGAGACTTTGAATAAATAAGAATATCGTCAATGAACACAATGATGAACTTTTCTAAATAAGGTTTACAAACCCTATTCATCAAGTCGATGAAAACAGCTGGGGCATTCGTCAAACCAAAAGGCATGACAGTGAACTCATAATGACCATGTCTCATGCGGAAAGCAGTTTTGGGAATATCTTCTTCGAGTACACGAAGCTAATGATACCCAGAACACAAATTGATCTTGGAAAAACATGTAGCACCTTGCAGGTGATCAAAGAGATCATCAATTCGTGGTAGGGGATATCGATTCTTGATGGTGAGCTTATTGAGCTCACGATAATCTGTAGGATTGATATACGACATAAACGAGTCGTTCAGAAGAGTTCTTGACCAAAACGAGAGGCGGAATCAGACGTTTCGGTGTCGAATCAGCTTGATTTGCATGTAGAAGTAGTTTAATTGTCGTTTGTATTGATATGGCAAAGTTACAGCTCAATCTGACACCTCGGCAGAGCTTCGCTACCGGAATCACCAAAGTTACAAATGAAAGCCTATGACTACCTATTTATAGGAGAGCCACTCCTCATGAAATGCCACTCCTCATGAAACGGCCACTCCTCACGAAACTGCCATTTCATGCTTTCTAGCCAGTTCTCATGAAATTGACATCTTGTGCTTTCTGGCCTATCTATACTAAAACATGACTCGATACAAGACGAAGTCAACAGACATATGCACCAACAAACTCCCCCTTAGATGTTGACGAGTCTTCAGTGCGAGTCTTTAGTTTGTCGAGTCTTCAGTCTTGATCGGTCTTCTCACGCTCTTTCCAAAGTATCTTTCTATGTAAGCATCCTTATCAATATCTCTCTTCTCTCTTCTTCTTCCTTTCAGAATTGCAATCTGTCTTTTCAAACTTTCACAGGTTCATAAAACGTCTCCTGGCTCTTCGTAGCAACAGGATCTGGAACCTGGCTATTACGTCCTCAGACTCCCCCTTTCGATAAGCTGGGATCGTAGTCTGGAATTTTCTATCTGCACAAACTCTACCCAAAAATAAGTTTCACAATTATTAAAAATTTAACAATTTTAGACACCACTTGTAGAAATCATATAACATTTCTGAAATTATCTCTGCTTAACCACTTGTATTCAAAACATTCAAAATTGGTTTCAAATTAATGAACCATTTAATCATTTCAAAATCATTTCACATTTCCAACAAACTCTCCCAACCCAATGTCGTTCATCATGTTTAGCACTCGGAATTTTGAAAATCAACTTTTCAACATCAGTTGTCGAAAATAAGATAAAATAAAATCTTTTTGATTTTTTCAAAAATTTATGCTAAAACACACTTAAACTCTGTTTTTGAATTTTGTCTAAAATGAAAAACAGTAAAGAAATATTTACAGACAATATTTTTGTGAGTTTGTGTAAGAGGATCATATCAGTTTATGACAAATCACTAGCACCGTTGAGCTTTAAACACTTTAAGTTTTAAACAATTCACATAGATTGACGATATTGTTGTCCTCTTAAACTCAATCTAAAAACTTTTGAAATGCTTACCGATACGTTAAAGTATATTAATTTTGCACTAAATTCTTATAGACCCCACGATCTCAGCATATCCCCTCATCATGCAATACACTGACTCAAGTAATGCCTTTAAACTTTCATCAACTGTGATATGTGCAAAAACAACACAGAATGTTTAAACATTAACAATCAGGTCGATCTTTCGATACGCAGAGAAAGTCCAATGTTTAAACAAAATAAGAAATAAAAACAAGTTGAAAGTGTTTAAATCTTAACCACCAGGTCGATACTCCCGTATACGCAGAGGTAATCCAAGATTTAAATGAAACACCAAAGAAAATAAAGCAGAATGTTTAGGCACTAACATCCAGTTCGATACTCACGTATACGCAGAGGATATCCAATGCTTAAACAAAAATAAAGAAATCAAACAAGTTTAAATCTTTGCAAAATGAAATGCACAATCACAGTGATTTTTTCAGCAAGTTGTGAAAATTCACAAACTGACCGGTTTTTATGCTCTTTTAGCATTCAGCGATTACTGAGTAGGTACACAGTCACGAAGGATAAAACTAAGTACTATGCTTTCAACCGCGTTTCCCACTAGAACTAGGATTTTTCATTTAAGTTTGTATCGTTATCGCAAATCTACTAGTCTAGCTGAGCCTATCGTCACATCTTTAGTGAGACTGTTTATCACCTTTTTTTACTTTTCAATTCTTTAGCGTACTGTGACAGTCTACTGATGTACTATCATTTCCACTTTTTCACATCAAAACTCATTTTTGATTTTTCGATGTTTTTGACATTTTCAAATTTTCAAAATTTCTAAATTTTTTACTCCCCCTAAAATCAAAATATGTTTTAATTTTGATTTTCTGAGAAAATTTGAAAATAAATGCAATATACTTTACAAAGTAAAGTGACAAACTGATGTGAATTGCTTTAAATCGCCATCCACTTGGCATAAACAATCAGAACTCCCCCTGACAACAAACTATTTTCCCATTGTGATTTCAAAACACTTAAGTTTGTTTTAATCAAATGGTTTTTCCGGGAAATTAGTTTATTTGTCATTTCACAAACATGGGGTTTAATTCATCACTTTGATCTTTTCATCCACTTGAAAAAATTGACACTTGTAGAATTTCCACAAAAACATTATTCAAGAATGATGTCGATTCATGCTCCACGATTACCAACTTGGGAGCTCCAGCAAGTCAGGACTTTCAAGAAAAGAATACTGATACCCAAGCCTGACTAGCTTTGGGTGTGACCTTTTCAGTTTCACTCGGGATTTGATCATATCATTTTGATTCATAAAATTCTTTAACCCCTTTTACCTTTCCCTCAACCATCTTTCCAAAAATATTTTTCACTTTTCCATTGAAAGCCTTTTCGACATCAAATTCTTTCTTTTTAGAAAGAATTGATTCGAAATTTCTACCTTTCCAACCTTTTGTTTTAAATTTTCAGCCCGCAATGGTGGAAAGTTGACATCATCCATCGGCGGAACTGAATTTTCTCCTTTTAGATCAACTTGTGGCTCCTCTGATTTTGACGAATCAGATTCATCGCCAGAACTATCATCTAAACTTTTAACAACCCATTTTTGTTTGTTTAAATTTGCTCTTCTTTTGTAAAACTGTTTCGAACTTTCACCAACCTCGAAAGTCGAATTTTTGAACACTTTAAATTTGTCCGTTGGTGGTTCATTATTAACCTCTTTTTCATTAAATTTAGGAGAAACTCCCTGTTTTGTTTGAGTTGCTTTTGGATAATTCCATGCAATGTGCCCAACTTTGTGACATTGATAACAGGTTCTCATTTCTTTCTTCTGAGCAACCTCATTCTTCATTCCTTCTTGCTTCTTAGCAAGGAATTCTTTGTTCGATTGTTTCCAGAATGAGCTCTTCTACTCTTCTTCAGAACTTGTCCCTGAAACAAATACTGTTTTTGGTTTAAAATTTTTAAAATTTTTAATATTTTTATGATTTTCAACATCAAAACCCAAACCCTTCTTTTTGAAATTACCGTTATGGTTTGGTTTCTTTCGAAAATCCGAACCAGAACAGTAACCCTTTTTCTTGTTCAATCTTTGTTGAACTCTTGAAGTGTACTTTTTAGGTTTTTCAGAAAGATTTACATCTTTTATTTCAGAAATATTAATTTCTGTTAATTTGAAAACCTTGTTGATCATTTCAGTTTTGACACTTTTTATTGGAAATTCGTCATCAGAAAATAACTTGTTAGAATCATTCAAAGTATATGCCACTTTGAATGTCTCGTCATTCAAATTATTTTTAGATGTCAGAAATTCATTATTGTAAATCTTTTTAACCGTTTTGAAATCAGAGTTATCACTTTCTTAATCCAACACTTGGTCTACAACTGTTTTCACAAGTTATGACTCGTTGTCAGTGTCAGACGGAGAAAATGTAATATCTATGCTCTCCGGTAATTCATTCTCCTCTGTCCTCAATTTGAGGTTCAACGCTTCTTCCACCCCATCTGGATACTTCTGAGTGTAATGATTCCACATTGGGGGTGGAACATTGTTGAAAGCAGGTTTAGCATCAGGTTGTTGAGGAATGATTTAATCAATCACATAAGAAGATGAAATATAACTGATCAACTTCTTATCAACTCTTTCTGTTTCAATTTGCATCAGTTCAAGTTCCTTTTTCAAAGATGCGATTATGTCCAGATGAATGTTAATTTCCATCTGCTTTTCCATGACAGTTTCTTTGAACAAATTATTAGCTTTACCATTTTCTATACTTTCTTTTTTTAATCATTTTGATTGAACGTGATAATGTGTCACAAGCTTCTTTCACATCATTAAGATCAAATTTTACGTCGTCAGTATATTTCTTCAATTCTTGAAAATGTTTGTCTTTTTCAAGACAATCCATGCAGGGTTTTAAACAATTTTTGCATGGCGTTTCAGGAATTGGATCAACTTTTTCAAAAACCTTCTCTTGTTTGTCATTTTCACTTTCAGTTTTACCAATCTCTCCAGACTCGGACTCAGACTTCTCTTCTGATTCGTACTCAGACTTCATTTTTCTAATCTTTCGGAGTTCAAGTTCTTGTGCTTCAATCTTCTCGATGAACGTGCTCAAATTGAAGCCAAAATATTTCAAGTTTTTCTTCCAATCCAACAAATATGTGCTCCACTCATCATGCGGTAAAGCATTTACCAACTTGTCAACCCACTCATCATCTCTTTTGTTAATGTTCACACGCTTCATCTCTACAACCAAATGACAATACCTCTCGATCAACTCTTTTGTTGACTCACCCCTGATACCTGTAAACATATCAAACTTCTTTTTAAGTAAACTCGCTGGAGTATGAACAGGCATACCATTTCCGAACAACGAGTTATAAAACTCAGAATCCATGTTTCGGTATTGAAAGATTCACAAAGACAGATTTTCAAACGATACGAAAATTCACACAATCTAAGATCAGTTCAATCACTTTATCAAACAACTGAATCAGATGAGTATCCGATTGAGTGACAAAAATCATGTGACAACGGATCGGGTGGAGACTCGCTCAGGTGGGTATCCGATGCTTGACAAATCACTTGAAACACAGACAAATAGAACTGATTAGGATCGGGTGGTAATCCGTTCGGATTGCCACTCGATTCGTTGCACTTTAAACCTTTGAACAAATAAAATCCCTTGAATAGGATTGTGACCCAAACAATTTACTTGTTGTCCGATCGGTGTGACTTAATGACTACTGACACAATTCAAAACAAACACCTTTTGACTTATTTTTATTTGATTTTCATTGAACCTCAAAACTTTATCACAATATCGTTGTGATCAACTTTTACCCAGTGTATTCTATTGGCTGAAAACTTTTAAATGAAACAAATTCTATTGGGCCGCCCAACTGTGAGTAAATGTCTTGGACTTAACAACTTTAAATGATCAGTCACTATTATCAAAACAATATCACATGCAACACTTCAAATTTCCGACAATCCCTTTTAATAAATCTGTTAATAATGCAATTAAATTTGATTCAATTGGGCCGTCTAAATTAGTGGGCTTTAATAACACATGCAGTCTCAATTCAAATGGCCGACAATCAATGCAATCTAATTGGACCTCCAAAATAAAATGTCAGACAACAATCAATTAGTCAACATTCACATGAGCTTTCATCTTTTATTAGATCACATGGCCGACAATTTTAAATCTCAATTCAATCCTATTGGGCCGATACTCTAATGAATCTATTTGCAATATCTGATGTAATTATTCTATTGGATCGAGAACAAACATTATCAATTAATGTTTACATGTGACTTTAATGAGCCGACACTCCCTTAATATCTACTTGATTTTAATTGGACCTCAATATCTTCTTAACCGACAACTTCAAATGTTAAACACCTAATTTGACCGATATGTATTATGTATTAATATTGATTCACATGTGCCGACAACACTTAATTTGACCGTGTAATATATTGGACCTCTCAATTTAACTTTAATATTGATTCACATGTGCTGTCAATCTCAAAACATTTTAATTGGGCCGATATATTTAGTCAGTCAACACACATGGTTTGTCAAACTTTCATTCACGTGCACATGTTGACAGGCTCTTTCAAACGAAATGGACACTTCACACGTAATGATTCACTTTCATACGAATTGGATGTATTTCATGCGAAATGAAGTCTTATTTCGTAAGAAATGATAGGTTTTCAAACGAAATGGTGATTTTCATGCGAAATGGAGAACTTTTCAAACGAAATGAGACGTTTTCAAGCGAAATGGGGCGTTTTCAAACTTAAATGAATGATACTTTCAAGCGAAATAGCTCATTTCGTGCGAAATGAAGCGACCAGGTTGCATTTCGTGCGAAATGGGTCTGATGTCACACAATTTCGAACCGAAAAACTCAGATTTCTCCCAAACGGCTTGGAATTAAGATCTGAAACTTTGTAGGGTTGTAGATCAGGTGCTTTCGCACAACATATCAAAAAATCATCTAATTTGGACCGTAAAAACCTGTTCAATTTTGCATAATTCAGTTGAAAACGTGAAAGAATGAGTAGAAGTGAGATTTTCGGATGAAATCAAGCTGAATCGGTAAGAATTCTTCCTCCTAAGCTCTGATACCACTTATAGGATCGATATACGACCTAAACGAGTCATTCAGAAGAGTTCTTGACCAAAACGAAAGGCGGAATCAGACGTTTCGGTGTCGAATAAGCTTGATTTGCATGTAGAAGTAGTTTAATTGTCGTTTGTATTGATATGACAAAGTTACAGCTCAATCTGACACTTCGGCAGAGCTTCGTTACCAGAATCACCAAAGTTACAAATGAAAGCCTATGAATACCTATTTATAGGAGAGCCACTCCTCATAAAATGCCACTCTTCATGAAACTGCCACTCCTCACGAAACTGCCATTTCGTGCTTTCTGGCCAGTTCTCATGAAATTGACATCTTGTGCTTTCTGGCCTATCTATACTAAAACATGACTCGATACAAGACGAAGTCAACAGACATATGCACCAACATAATTGATACACATACGGAAATATCCATCTTTCTTTTTCACAAACAGGACTGGAGTGCCCCAAGGTGAATAACTCGGATGGATGAATCCTTTATCAGATAACTCTTGAAGCTGTTTTGATAATTCTTGCATCCTCGACGATGCAAGACGGTAAGGTTCTTTAGCAATCGGGTTGGCATTAGGTACAAGATCAATATGAAATTCGACTTGACGAACTGGAGGTAAACCAGGCAGTTCATCAGGGAACACCTCTGGATAATCTCGAACAATAGGAATATCTTGAATACTTTTCCTCTAGATAATCTCGAACAATAGGAATATATTAAACACTTTTGCTCTTGCCTTCTCCTCTACGACATGTGCCAGAAAGGCCACATAACCTTTTCTTATGTATTTTTGGGCTTTAGTACATGACATGAGTTTCAAACCATTCGAAGGTTTCTCGCCACGAACCTCTAAGACTTCACCAAATTAAAGAGGGATACGAACAATCTTGTCGAAACAAACCACCTCAGCATGATTTTTGGTTAACCAATCCATTCCTATGAAAATATCGAAACTTCTAAGTTACATCGGCGTGAGGTCAATAGGAAATAGGTGGTTATCAAGGTTCAATTGACAATCGCGAACGACAGAATCGAGTATAAGAGGTTTGCCAGTAGCAATTTCGACAGATAAGGGCTTCCTTAGTTTAGTTCTAGTCATCACAAGTAAAGGCTCAAAGGCTATTGATAAAAAACTTCTATCGGCACCAGAATCGAAAAGAATAGATGCAGGTTGATGGTTAACAAGAAACGCACCGTTAACGAATTCGTTATCAGCACGAGCCTCGTTAGCATTTATGTTGCTTGCTCGTCCATGAGCGGGATTAGCTTTTGCATTCACAGCTTTCGAACAGTTGTTCTTGAAGTGACCCATTTCACTGCAGTTATAGCATGAACCAGGTTGGAATGGAGGCCTAGCAGTGTTTCCCTGAGCTTGTGTTGGGTTCCGTGCAGCTTGGTTAGGAACAACTCGACAAATATTAGCCGTGTGGCCAAGTCTACCACAAGTTGTACACTGTCGACACACTAACTGAGCCAAATGGTGACCATTGCACCGATTGCAATACGGTGTAGTACCAGCATATGGCTTCCTCACAGGAGGCTTTGCCGGTTGGTTCTGTGTGTTCTGATTGGGTTGTGTGGTAACAACGAAGTTTTGGGAAGCCTTACGCTTCCTCGACCTCTTTGACGATTCACCCTTCTTCTTGCCTTTACCCTTGTCTTGAGTGGTGTTGGCTGATTGTTTCTTATCACCCTTGCGGGTTAGTTTACCCTTCCTAACCTGGGACTCAGTCAGGGTTGCAGCCAGCTCGATGGCCTGACGTACAATGGTAGGGGTTCTACCAGTAACAATGTCTTGTACAGGGTCAGGTAAACCATCGATGTACCTCTCAATAGCCTTATCTAGCGGGGTAACCATTGTGGGACACAGCAAACTTAACTCCTCATAACGATCCGTGTAAGCACAATGTTCTCCCCCATCCTGTTTAAGATCATCAAACTCTCTTTCTAGTGCCCTTAGTTCGTGTCGAGGGCATAACTCTTTCATCATGAGAGCCCGAAGCTCTTCCCAAGTTTATGCCTATGCCACATCGGCACCCCTATCTCTCATCACACTATTCCACCATGTTAAAACTCGTTTCTCAAATACACTAGATGCGAACTCAACCTTTCGCTCATTCGGACATTGAACATGTCAAAATGTGCTTCCCAGACTCTCGAACCATTGTAGGAGTGTAGTTGCTCCTTGAGACCCAGAAAATTTCAGTGGTTTAGCCGAATTGAATGTTTTAAAACTGCACTGAGCATTGTTATTGTTTTTATTGTTATTTGATTGATTTATCTGAGTAATTAGGTTCGGAATCACAGCAGCAATCTGCTGAGCTACTAGGAGGCATTTTCTAAAAAGAACAAGGAAACATGAGAAACGACTGAGATTGACATTTGGATAAACAAAAGAGGTATTGAAAATATCAATGAAGCATAAGGAAGGTGATCATTTGTTCGTTACCTCGAACAAACAAACGATACACAATGACTAATCAAAGTAAATGGGTTAATATAATGTATCGCGAAGACATGCTTTAGCCTATAAGTGGACACTCACCCCAAGAGTTCCCAGGTAAGAGTGACTGGTCTGATACTGCGGATTTATACGAACACTCTAGCCTTAGACATAAAACTCGAGGCACAGGGACCCACCCTTCCGGATTGCACGTGTTCACATTATAAAACCCAAACTTTGATGAGATTTTGAAAACTTTGAAGGCTTGAAGCCTTAAAACAAATCATCTAAGAATAGATTATTGATTTTCAAAACGGATTTGTAATTTGTGTTCTTATTGTGGTTATCACCTAAAGATAGGTGACGATATTGTTTTAAGATCTAAACACAAGATAACTTGTGTTAGGGTCCTAGGAATGTTATAGTCTAGGTCAAAGCATTACTAATAACCTAATTCCCTATAACCATGAGCTCTAATACCAACTCTTCTGTCACACCGCGACTATGTTAAAACAACAAAACCGTGGTGGAAACGTCGGGGAGTGTCGTAACAGATACAGTGTTACACAACACATGGATTGAAGTTTCGTTTTATTGATTTTAAGTTATTACATTGCCTTGATAATTAAAAGGCATAACAAAAACATATTTTCTTTCATTGTTATTAAGTCACTAAGGCCTCGTCCGTTCCTATGTGAGCACGCATCATAATCATCATCAAACAACAACACCTTAAACATATATGAAAATAAAGTCAGCATAAAAATGCCAGCGAGCACATAGGTTTTGTGAGTGTGTCAAATTCATGGCTTGTGCAGATGTTGCAATACCTCATACGACTACTAGAGTCGATAATTGAAAACCTTGTATTGAAAAGTGTTTGGTATTTCAATATGATTAACCAACTGAAACAACTTGGTTATATTTTTGTGAAAACCTCGTTGCCGTGAATCTTGACTAAAACATTTGTTTTTGTAAACCAAAATTGTAAATCGTCCTTGTAATAAAACTTGTATGGTTTATATCATTTAGTAAACATCGTTGCGTGTCATCGTTTGAAATCATTTGTCCAAGTGAACTAAATAACGCCACGGAATGTAATATGATAAAAGCACTTATATATAAGAAGTACCAATGGCATATATACCATGTATTTATCACATTACACCCGTCCCCTTACCTAATCACTTACCATAAACCAATCGTTCAATTCACTTGCTCTCAATCATTCATGTTATCAAAACCAATCGTTCAACTCGTTCGTGTTATAAACCATCGTTCAAGCGTTCATGTCATAAAACCATTCATTCAATCATTTGTGTTTTAATTGTGAAAAGTAACTTTTGGTCGTTCTAGTTGAACACATTCAAACCAGTGTTTTGACTCGTCTATACCACCAAAGGGTTTGTTAAAATCATCACGTTCTGTCATTACCCACATTACTCCATAACCATGGCGATATCTGTTAGTTCATGCGTCTGTAGCTTCCGTCAGCATTTAGTCGTATTTTGTCTGTTTATGTCTTTTGTGAACAATTATGTTTATGTATGTATATGCGTAGAAAGACAGCTCAGGGAATGGGTCTTGTATGTAAAAGTGTTGACCTAGGTTGACTTCTGTCACCCGATCGGACAGCTACCCGATCAGACAGCCACCCGATCGGTCAACATTTACTAGTCTCCTGAGTTGACTATAAATACCCGATCAGGGTATGTCATTAAGAACTTTTGGAATTTTAGAAGTCTCTGTCCAGTCTGACTATCTTCTGGAACTTGTGTACTTTCATATCATCTGAATAGAAAGATCAGACGGTGTTAAACGTTGAATACTTTGTCGTACTTCTGTGACTTGATCCAATGGATTCCGCACATTGATCGAGGTCGATTCATCCGCATTCGTGACAATCAGATCCTGTACAAAAGGACCTAACAAGTGGTATCAGAGCATCGAGGAGACTGAATCGAGATCTACGACAGCAAATTCACCGGAATTCCAGCTATTCTTGCTGATTAGAGTCAAATTTCACCGGAAATTTGATGAATTCTCTCACTTTCTACTCATTTCTTTAAGAGTTTTTCACTTTTATACCTTAAAAACCAGAAATACATAAAATTGAATAGGAAATTACGGTTAAAATTTGACAAATTTGTTATCAAACTGTTCGTAATCAATCATAGTACAATCCTTCAAAATTTCATAAGAAAATTCCATCAAAAACTAGATCAAAATCATCAAAAACTATGTTGAACTGTTCATGTGTGCTGACGTCACTCGCTCGTTCGAATAGCTGCTCGAATGTTTTGGCTTAGGTTGATCTTGAATACTTATTGCTGATATCATCAGTGTTACTCGATCGGATCATCACCCGATCGAACAGCATTGTTGATCTTATTTTCTGGTGCTTACGTCATCCTGTCACTCGATCGGACTACCACCCGATCGGTGAAAGGTTGAAAAGTCAAAGTTTTCAAAAGTCTTTGTGCTACTCATTCGAACAATCACTCGATCGAGTTGCAATCCGATTCGTGTGCTTCTCTTTTATATTACTGTGCCACTCGATCGGATCACCAACCGATTCAAGTGCACCAGTGTGAAACTTTTGAAAATCTCAAAAATTTGCCTAAGTGTTTAAAAACTGTTTCAGGTACTCTAAAATGGGGGGATGATTTTCTAAACCCATTCAACGACATATTTGCTTACACCAGCAACACGGGAGACGCTACGTCAAGCAACACAAGCAACACTGCTCCAAACCCGAATCCTAAGAAAGCCATTGCTGACTCACTAAGCGTGGATAACGCTTATGGCACCTACAACAAACCACCCAAGCTCATGGCCATAGAAGATTATACTAGATGGGCTAGCAGGTTCAAGGACTAGTTGAAGGCATTCGCCTACCAGAGCTGGAAGTGTTTAAGGAATGGTTTCAATAATGGAAGGAGTGATTATGAAAACCTGATCGATACTGAACAGGAAAGTTTTATTGCAGAAAAGAAATGTCTTGCATTACTACATTAATCATTGAGGGATGATATCATATCTTTAATTGATTACAAAGATTCCAGAGATTTATGGGGAAAATTACAAAAGAAGTGTGTGGGAGGAGAAGAAATTGTTAAGAACAAGAAACAATTATTGAAGAAAGAATTTGATCTGTTTGGTTGTATGAAGAATGAATCGGTTTCAAAGATGATAGAATGGTTTTGTCACTTAAAGATCGAGCTTTCTAGACATGGGATTAAGTTTATCGAGGAATAATTGATTGATAAGTTGTTGGATTCACTGCCCAACGAAAAGGATTGGCTGTATTTTGCTCTGCTGTTGAGGAACACAGTGAAGAAGGAGGATCTGACAGTCGATTTGCTGATTGTGAGGCTTGAAAGTCAAGAGCTTGAGATTAGAAAGAAAAACAAAGTCAACAGCACCCAGTATCAACAAAACGTTGATCTGTACTATCGGGGAAGCATGATTCCAAAGACTGTGTCACCAAAGACTGCGTTCTCAGCTGAAAATTCTAGCATGCCGAATCAAGAGAATCAAAACAGCAGTTCTGCTCCAAGCTATGGATACCATGGAGGATCGTCTTCACTTGCTTCAAGCAAACAGCAACAATCTGTTCCGAAAAACATCTTCCAGTGCAACATTGCTGTAAATCTCAACAATGCACAGAACTTTAGCGAAGAAGCAGGCAAGCAGCAGATGGTGTTTCTAGCCTCAATTTTAGAATCCTATTAAAGTTTAGTAGCAGGAAAGATCGGGAACACTAACCTTACCAAAGAAGACTATGATTAAATCGACCCCGAAGAAATGGAGTTGATTGACATTAGATGGTGTATGGCGAGTGTTGTTCGAAGGGCTCAGAGGTTCATGGAGATAACCGGTAGACACTCCATTGGTGGACCTTCAACTAAATTGGGTTTTGATAAATCGAAGGTTACATGTTTTAAGTGCAAGCAAAAGGGGCACTTTAAACGAGAATACCGAAATGTGGCTTCTGATGAAATGGCCAATCTATTCCGTGATGATTATTATAAAAAGGCCATCTATCATCAAAACAAAGCAGAACATCCGAGAATGAAACAGTTAGAAGAAGCTCCTAAAGAAAAGTCAAGAGCCTTAGCAGTTATCCATCATGATGAGGGCTTTGACTGGAATGATCTGCTACCTGAAGAAGATGTTGTGGGATATGCCTTAATGGCAAAGATTGTGCCATTCAAAGACACCCGGACTGAAGAAGAAAAATATGTAAACAGAAAGGTGTTAGCACAAACGATGAAAGATAGACATTATCGTGCCTGGAAAGAGGCAAAAAGTGCAAACAGATGGGATGCTGACAGAGAGTGCTATTTGGACCCTAAAGGAAATATACTTGTTGAACCATCAACACTTCTTGTTGAAACTCTTATCAAATAGATAGCACAACAAGAAGAATAAAGACAGAGAGAATGGGCAAGGCAAGAAGAAGAGGAAAAGCTGAAGTCGAAAAAGGTCGATGATGGGATAATCGACACGACGAAAGAGATGACTGCAGAGAATCTAAAGAAAATGGCAGATAAAGTGCTCGCAACAAAGGAATTAGAGGTAGATTCTAAGTCCGGATCTGAGTCAAAGAGCAAGGTCAGTTCTAATGATTCAACAAATGGGTCAGGTAAGAATGTTAAGGCCAAAATTGAAAGTGACTGCAAATATTGCATGAAAGACTGCAAGGTTTGTAGTACACTTGCATATCTCAGTGCTAAAAAGAATGAAGAATTGACTGAAAGAGTTAGAGAAGTTGAAAATCAAATCTTAAGTCATGACAAATTGGTGAAAGCTTCAAATGATCGAATTAAGGAATTAACTGAGAAAATTGAAAAAGATAAAATTGATGTAGATCAAGTTAGGAAAGAAAATGAAAAGTTAATTCATGAAAACCGACAACTTTTTGAAAATCACGAGAAGCTAAAAAGAACGATAAAAGATTCTGATTAGAGAAACAATAAAACAACCAAAGAAAATCTTCAACTGTCAGGGGTACTTCAGTCAAAAGAAAAGCAAATAAACCAACAGTTGGATGAGATTGCTAATCTGAAGCTTCAGATTCAGGAAGCTAAGATTGAAAATGAACGAATCAATCTGAAACTCAACAGTTACAACTCCGCGATTTTTATTCTACAACACATACTTCCCAAATCCATTGGGAAGAACAAAGCTGGTGAAGATGTATATTCAGACGGAACTGGGGTTGGGTATCATCAAGTTCCACTGCCAGTGTTGAATAACTTTTCAAAGAAAAAGTCTGGGTTGGTTAATGATGATGAAACAAATGAGATTAAGCTTCCTGAAATAATTGATATCACATTAACTTCATCATCCGATGAAGACAGTGTTTAGTCCGAAGTTGTTAAAAATGTAGTTGAAAATGTTTTGAAATCTGACAGTGATTCAACTGAGGACGAAGAATGTTTTTTGAATAATTACATTCCGAAATCAAAATCCAAAAACAACTTAAGTGAAGAACCTACTCTTGTGATGTACAAGATGTCGGGTTCAGATAAGTTGTATTCGGATCTTGAGTTTCCATTAGAGAATGTGAATGTCGACAAGTTGAAAAATGTGTTTAAACTGGTTGAGATTGATGTTTTTGAGATTGAAGGTTTGAAACATTCCGAAAGGCATTTGAACTTTGAAAAAGATAAATCTTACTACAAAAAACCTGTTGTACTGCCACGTTTTTCTAACAACAACCAAAACAGATGGTCGGGTGGTAAGAATAATCAAAGAAGGAACTTTCAAAACAAGAAATTTGTTGAGAAAAAGGTGTTTGTAAAAAGCTCGAGTTCTCATTCCGAGCAAGAATCTGAGATCTTTTCAAAGTCAAATGAAGAATTCTTTGAAAAGAAGGCCTCACAGCCTCAGACTGAAGGCACAAGTCGGGAAGTTGATACCCGTACTTGCTTTAAGTGCAACAAAGTTGGACATATTGCACGAAAGTGCACCAACTTGAAGCCTAAGTCTGTGGTTGTCAGTCAAAAGAAGAAAGATGTTGTAAAAGGCAAAGCTCCAATGGTTGTTGAAAAGAAAGTTTTGAAAAATGAAAACACAAAAGTCAAAACTGAACCCGTAAAGAAGTCGGTAACTAAAACTGATTAATTTTACAAACGGGTCGCTTCATCTCAAAAAACTTGGAAGCCAAAATCTGTTGAAAAGAAAACAAGTTCTCCAAAACCAAAGGTTTCTGAGTCTGCAAAACAATCATCTTCTACCACACCGGTAAAGATGAATGTTCCTTTGGATTACTATGAGAAACTTGAAAAACAAAATTCTACTGCTTCTGAAAAGAAGTATGTCGCAAAGAAAGACCAATCATCTGGTCAACCTCCTAAAAATGATTTCTTTTTGTATAAAGAGGTTGAGATTGGGTCTGAAGAAAGTTTAAAAATGAACGACAAGAATTTCCCACTTTTGTACACCAAAACCACCCGCATCAATGTCAAGCTACCTGAGTCGAAAGAGGCTTGGGTTGCTTCAAAATCTCACTAAATATTTGTGATATGTGCAGGAGCTTCCGAGATCCGTCTCACGTTGGATTATGGATAGTGGAGCTTCTCGGCACATGACAGGGATAAAAGCCCTGTTGTATGATGTGAGAGGATTTAACGGAGGTTATGTTGGTTTTACTGGTAATCAGGGAGGTCGTATCAATGGTAAGGGAACTTTATCGAATGGGATTATCATGTTTGAAAGAGTTAATTACATCGCCGAGCTAGAAAACAATCTTCTGAGCATATCTCAAATTTGTGATCGAATGTATTCGACGCACTACACGGACAAAGAATGTTTGATCTTGAAGCCGGGGTTTGTTGTCCCCGAAGAGTGGGTCATCATGAGAGCACCAAGAGTCGATGATCTGTACATGTTGGACATGAGCGTAGCCACTACTACCACGGGTCAGACTCATTGCTTCATGTCAAGAGCCACCGAAAAGGAGTCGCAATTGTGGCATCGGAAGATGGGCCACATTCACCTGCGCAAGATGAACTACTTGGTACACAACGACTTAGTAAATGGTGTTCACTTGAATGGTTTCTATCTTGAGGGGGAGTGTATTAGTTGCATCAAAGTTAAACAGCGTAAGAAATCTCACACTGGAAAGAAGATGAACTCAGTCTCGAGGCCGTTGGAGAGACTTCACATGGATCTCTTTGGTCCTGTGAATGTCAAAAGCATAACTGGTGATTTATACTGCTTAGTTGTCACAGACGACTTTTCGAGATTTTCGTGGGTGACGTTCCTAAAGACAAAGGATGAAACATTTGAGAGTTTGATGACACTCTTCAGAAAAATTGAGAACTTGTACCGAACCCGCATCAGAAGATTGAGAAGTGATAACGGTACTGAGGTTAAGAACAACAAAATGGAAGAATATTGTGATGAATGAGGTATTTTACAAGAATTCAGTGCGCCTTACACTCCACAACAAAATGGAGTTGCTGAAAGAAAGAATAGAATGCTGATTGAAACGGCCAGGACAATGCTTGCTGATTCAAAGTTACCTGTCAATTTCTGGGCAGAAGCAGTGTCAGCCGCTTGCTATACGCTCAACCGGTTTCTTACGGTGAAGAAATTCAACAAGACGTGTTTTGAACTGATTAACAACCGCAAACGTAATTTGAAGTTTAATTAGAACCGTTTGGGTCTCCCTGCACTGTTCTAGAACTGTGACACCCACGACGAAACCAGGTACACCCTAAACAGTCCAAAAACTGTAAAGCGCACTTAACACTTTAATTGCGCGAAAACCCTAAAAACATGTGTGACTAATATGCTTGATTAAATGATATCTGTTATGTCTCGGGGGAATCCGAGAACACGTTATGACTGACATAACACTAATAAGGGCCAACAGTGCGAAGTTGGTGTCCTTAGCCTTGAAACACGTGTTAAACGGGAGTGTTCCGTTTAACAGCGCTTTAACCCTTTGACATTGATTATTAGGTTATCGGTAGCATCATTTAAGATTTCGAGTTCCAGGAACAACTTAGTTTTGTGCCTTAGACTGTGACATAAGGTTTGAAGCCAATCAGAGATCGGGCACGCAAAACGAAGCTGCTTCCCGGTTAGGGAAACACCTTCGTTTCAGGCATAACATAAGGCAATCAAACATGCAAGGAACGATCAATCAAGCTTAAAAACACTTAAGCCACCCTAATACGAGTCTTTTATGATTAAAGCGTAACTGGGTTCGGATTTCAATACGGTTATGCATGATTTTTAAAGCCGAGTCTTTTGACACTAATTAGGCGCGAAACGGAGTCCGTCACGCAAATCGAGAACGCGCGCGGGACCCACAAACGAACCTAAACACTCAATGGAAGATAAAAATCATCTTTTATCGCGTTATACGAAGCACGAGGTGGCCCTAGGGGGGCACACCCAAACCGCCACCACCCCATATATATATATATATATATATATATATATATATATTTTTTTTTTTTTTTTTCATTTTTTCTTTTAATTTTCACTCAAAAATCCCCAAAATTCTGTTTCCCCTTCACTTTTTCTCAGCTGATTTCACCATATACTTCAACAAATCCAAGGTATCAACTCAAATCTTTAAGTGTTTAGGCTTGGTTTCTTGATTAAACATGGTTTAGGCCATGAAAACCAATTTTAATCCATGATTTTTGGAAGTTTAAACATGTTTTAGGGTTGAATATGAACATAACATGAATTCCCTGGTGTTATATAGCAGCCATGGTGACAAAATTTTGGGGTTTGATACCCTAATCAACACTTATTCTACAAAAATCGCCTAACTATTCGATTAATCGAAAAACAATGAAATAAGGCTTGATTGATCTAAGTTCTAGCATATTTGGATTGTACTTGATGTGTAGGTACTAAATATAGCCCACACATACTTCTGGACTCACTAGGAACACTTGGAATCGAAGCTTGCGCTATGTATAACATCCGAAAACTGAATCTAGGATAGGCAGAATTTTGTTTTAGCTATAACTTGGTCCGTCATACTTGGATTGAGCTGAAATATGGTGTGGTGATGAAGGATAGTGTCAGAAAGGACCACGTAAAAGTTTAGAATTTTTGGAATTTTCTACTATGTTTGGTAAAATTTTGATATTTTTACCAAAAGAATTCTGAAAAAAAATAACACACGGATTCAATAAATCACCAAATTTTACAGAGACACTAAGGAACATATGAGGAATGTTCTGGGAAATTTCGGAGTCCAGTGGTTGATTTTTTATTTGGGTTAAAAATCTGCGTTTTTGCGAATTTTCGATAGCCGGAAACACACCGAAAAGAAATCGGAAAAATCTTAAAATTTTTGGAGATGTTTCTGGAAACATAAGGGATGTCCAGGAGTTTTTTGGGAATTTTTGGATCAATGATGGTAATTAATGTTAATTATGTGGTTAAATATGGTTTTATAAATAATTTATTTAGACAAGTAAAATGCCAAAATAAATTCCCATAATCTACTGATGTTTAGTGAGTCCTAAACAAGCACTAAACTAAAAGTGACGAGCTAAACATGTTAAAACATATTTAACTAAGTTAGAAAACTAATTTGATATCAAAACAAAGTGTTTTGATACCCGAAAATAGTTTCGTCGCAAAATGCACATAATCGTGCATTTTGACCGAAAATTTGACTCGTTAGTTCGACTAGTCAACGTGGTAATCAGTAGGTATAGTCGCAAGGGACTATAGCCATCGTGATTACGCTCACGTTGCAAAGTTCAAACGAACTTTGTCTTGACCAAATCATGGTCAAAGCTGAAAGTCAAATACTGTTTGACTTTCTTGCTTGAAATAAATAACAAAACATGAAAGAAACTTACAAGTGCTCTTAGGCTGGAAAAATAACTAATAATGCTCAAGTATGAGGCCTCCAACTAAGTGTGGTAGCCTCAATCAGAGCAAGAGTGAAATATAGAAGGAATGAGCAATTTGAAATGAAGAAATCACTTGGTATTTATAGGAATTCATGCACCATTGGATCATTGCCATGTGTTTGTGTGATGATCAAGGAATGATCCACACCTTACACTTGTTAGGCACTGATTAGAGAACTTGGGGAACACATAAACCAGCCCACAAGTTGCAAAAACTAAGTTTAATATCAAGTGCAGCAAGCTGATTTGAAGATTCTGGATTCTGCTGAGCTGGGCTAAGCTTACGGACCGTAAAGGTCATTGGCATACGGTCCGTATGGGACCTATAGGGGCCAAGTTTGAAAATTGGCATCTTTGGTCCCTGAACATGTTTTGTCGCGTTTCGGCACTTCTAGCACTTGAAAATTGGTGGCCTAACTTCAAAAAGGATATCGCTACTTATGTTGGGAAATGCTTGACTTGCGCGAAGGTCAAGACAGAATATCAGAAACCCTCAGGTTTGCTACAACAACCCGAGATTCCCATTTGGAAATGGGACCAAATATCGATGGACTTCATTACGAAATTACCCAGGACCTTAAGAGGCCACGACATGATATGGGTAATCGTCGATAGATTGACAAAGTCCGCACACTTCTTACCTGTTCGGGAGAAGGATAGTACAGAGAAACTAGCGGAACTCTTTCTCAAAGAAATAGTGGCTCGTCATGGAGTGCCTAATTCAATCATTTCAGACCGAGACGGTTGCTTTATCTCAATAATTTGGAAGTCATTCCAACAGGCCTTTGGATGTTAGTTAAATCTAAGCACAGCCTTTCTCCAACAAACTGACGGCCAGAGCGAACGGACAATCCAAACACTCGAAGATATGCTTCATGCGTGTGTTATGGATTTGGGCGTCAACTGGGATACTCATTTACCGTTGGTTGAGTTTTCCTACAATAACAGCTACCATACAAGTACACAAGCTACACCATTTGAAGCTCTTTATGGTCGAAAGTGTCGCTCTCCGCTATATTGGGCGGAAGCGGGCGATAAACAGCTACTTGGTCTGGAATTAGTCCAAGAGACTATGGATAGAAATTTTCAGATCAGTGACCATATCAAGGTGGCTCACGATCGATAAAAGAGCTATGCAGACAAGAGACGAAAGCCATTATCTTTTGAGGTCGGAGACAAAGTCTTGTTGAAAGTCTCTCCTTGGAATGGCGTAGCGAGGTTCGGTAAGCGTGGAAAGCTTAACCCTCGTTATGTTGGACCATTTGAAATCTTGGAAAATATTGGCACCGTTGCCTACAAGTTGAAGTTACCAGACGAACTTAGTAGTGTGCACGACACGTTTCATGTGTCAATTCTTAAAAATAGTCCAAAGCAAGAGACGGTTATCATCCCGGCGGATGAGGTTCACATTGACGACAAACTCCAATTCACTAAAGAATGTGTTGAGGTCATGGAATGGAAGATCCAGAAAACACAGAGGAGTCGTATCAAATTAGTAAAAGTTCATTGGAACTCTCGGCACGGACCCGAGTATACTTAGGAACCTGAAAATCAAATCAAAGCCAAATATCCTCACCTGTTCGCGAAGACTCCTGCAAAGGATGACTCAACTTGAATTTCAGGACGAAATTCTCTATAACAGGGGGAGAATTTGACAACTGCCACTTTCTGGTAATTTTCGCACATTTAAATTAATCATTTAAGCTATACAATTATCTTTATTGAACATCCGAACTGCATGATTTCATGACATACACTTAGAATACTCATGAAATACATATTTATGGTGCACATTATTCATTTTTATTGGTTACATCTGAAACAGTTTAAACTATGCATCGAAACAACTAGTATAGTACCTAGTAGACTATTTGTGCTAATAGAAACGCAGGATCCGCAGAACCCAGCTTAATGACATATTTAGGACTTAGACGAGCGTCCAACATCAACTATACATTAAACCCTAATTGGGAATGCAAGGTTTTAGTTTAATACATTCCCGAAGTCCGACAAACACTAAAAACTGCCCGAAAAGCACTATAAGTAACAAATTCGGCACTTTTCTGCAGAAAATCAGCAAAATTCAGCATTGTAATTTTTATACAATATGTGAAAGTGTGTTGTTTAACTCAAAATTCATATGGAAATATATTGGGGTATCATTTAAATCAATAACCATATCAGTCACTACCATTTACATAAGCTAAACATTCAACTATCTACTAACGGAACAAACACAATCCTAACACTATCTAAACTTTTTTTTAGTAACTAGCTAACATTAATCTTGGCATTTTAAAGCTAGTTATGACATCTAAACATCTTAAAACATTTGGAAATCCCTAAACATCTAAACACCTAAAACCTTTGCTAAATAATTCTAACACTTTAAACATCTTAAAACAATTCACCAAACAAGACCCCCCCCCCTTGTTCGACCGCCCCCTTGTGGGACCCACACCCTTACCACTTGGTGAAATATCTAGATATTTCACTAAGTTTGCAAGTGTTGATGTTGGTGAAAGATTAAAACTTATGATCTTACTTTTACAAGACCATAACCATCATAATTTACACCATTATTTTCACACATAAAACCTCCCAACCTCAACCCCATTTTTAGCCAAGAACAAGCTCAAGCCATCTTCATTTTCAAGCCTTTCCAAGATGATCAAGATGAATTTCCATGGAATTTAATAAGATCTAAGACACCTCCAAGTTGAAGCAAGCATTTTCACACCCTTTGGAGCTTTCAACCATCAAGATCATCATCTTCTTTGCTTTTCATTTTCATCAAGAACATCCCTAGCCACAAGAGCTAGAAGTGAGCATTCTAATTTTTTTTCCATACTTGTTTATGTATATATTACTTATGAACAAGTTATAACTAAAAGATTCATGCAAGAATAAGATGAAAATACTTAAAAGCAAACTAAAAATCATATTATATAAGATTGTTTATGTTGTGATATGAAGCTTGTTACATGTTTATTTGATCTTGTTATGATGAACATCATATGAAAAACTTGTTAGATGATGTTTAAAAACATAATCTAACAAGTGTACATGAAAGTATTAAAAGGGTTATGTTAAACATGATGTTTAATGGATGATCATAATATTTGATGTTGTAAAAGTGTATAAAGTTTTTCACTAAAAATTATGCTTTTTGAAAGATTTATAAAAGTAACATACAAAATGGGTTTTCTATAAAAGTTTGGCAAAACTAGAAGTAAAGTATGATTTTTCAAACAAACAAACATATGTGAAGATCATACTAAAACCCTACATGGTTATGAGTTCATCTTGTTAAAAGCTTGTCATAAATCTCATGTATTTTTGTATAGAAATGATATGGGTAAATTGTTGTTAATTTGAAAATAAAAAGATATGTTTTACTAAACATGGCACAGTTCATATTTCAAAGGAACTATGGCCAATTTTTCTTAGAAACCATATGTTAGAAAGACTATTTTTTTTTTAATAAAGTCTTTACAAGTATACAAGATTTGGAAGAATGGTTTTCTAAAAACAAAAAAAGATATAAATATATATTTTTGAGAAAATATATATTTAGTGATCTTAACAAATTATGTGCTACGTGTTTATTGATTGTATAAGTTCTATAAATGATTGTTAGGAACTTGAATACCTTGATACAAATAAACACAAGATACATTAAAACTAAAGACTTACAAGAATACATAAAACACACCTTAACAGCAAATTACGAACGATTCGGACACCCGGATACAACTTATGGATAAATCGGACATATGGACAAATAAACGGACTATATAAGTATTTCGGACTACAATATATAATATATCAAAGCTTGGTAAACTACATTTTCAAAATCGAACAAGTGACCATATATATTTTACAAGTATATAAAATATATTACACATTGGTTTATCTTAAAAGAGTATTATTTTTGAAGTATATAAGGATATATATATATATATATGTATATATATATTTCATAACATCTAAAATGTATTATTTTGGTGAAAGACTAAAATTATATATTTCTAGAACTAGTCTTCAAAATAGATTATTTTTAAGATGATTTTTATACCTTTTACCAAGCATATATTATATATTCATATGAAATATGTCTTAATATATACATAGAAACGGGATCATGAGAAAATGCTCAAAAGTGTGAGAACGGTGAGAAAGCATCCTTGCCCAACACGTGTCACGCGGCATAGAGAAGGGCGGAGGGGCTTTTTTATACTTTCATCTTCTACTTTTCCAGTTCCGCTTTTCCCAATATTGTTTTAATTTTTGGGGTTTAAGATTTTTGGCGTTAACCAAATTCAATAATTAATGGCGTTTAATGGTTTCATTGTATTAACATTTTGGCATTTATGGCATTTATTCAAATCGTATGCCACTGGAACCCAGGGGGTCAGGAAATCTATCTGAATGGCGTTTTTCAAGGCCTTTTAAACAAGATGGCCCATTGTTCTATTATTTTTTATATACATTTTAGCGTTTGTGGTATCTTGGCGTTTTACAATTGTTAGATTATATTTCAACCACAGGAAAAAAATACAAGCGAAGAAAATAAATTAAAAATCATAATCGGATCTCTCTTCACAACCTTCAGTGTTATCAGTCTCTCTCTTCTTTAATAGTACAAGAACTGTCACCAAATATATGGCGTTTTATGTAAAACTTAACAAACCCATCGGTTTGATTATTTTGCCTGCTCGTCTATTGAAGTGACTTTTTGCGGATGTTTGGGGACATAGATCTATGTCGTGTGGGTGGGTTTTTCGCTTTTTCTTTATCTTGATCTTCTTATTTATAATCATCCCACTCTTTAGTGTCATTGATCTCTTCTCCTCATCCAAGCCTTCTTCAAGAACAAAAAATACAAAATGCCATATGACTGGCATCGGTATCTTCTTCTTGAATTTTTGTCAATCTCATGCAGCAAAATCTTACTGAGTTACTCCCCTCTGCTAACAATTCATTCAGTGAAACTTCACGAAGAACAATACTGAATATCCAAGAAAGCATATTAGCCATCTTTGATTTTTTTTTTTTTTTTGACGTTTTATGGTGAGTGGTATTTAGTAGTATTGGCGTTTGTTTTTTTGGTTTGATCAAATGGAAGTTGCTGAGACGTATCATTTTATAGGATGTCTTTTTGGCGCCTAAGTTAGGCGGTGCATTATTATAATAAAGTATTCGTCTTTTCAGTTACTGTTTGTAATTATTGTTATTGATAAGCTTTATCTCTGAAGTTTGTAACAAGTCCCATCCTTTAAGTTTGGCGTTTTAGATTCTAATATAATAAATTTTCCCTATCTTCAGTATTACTGATTTGTAGTTACTGTTTCTAGTTACATTTTCAAGTTTGTTTTTTATTTATTTTATTATTTTTTTTTTGGTTTTTTATAATACTTATCCAAAGTAATTTTGTTATCGTTTGGTAATTTTTGTGGAGTTTTATGGCATGTTGGCGTTTTGACAAGCATTTGGCTTTTTGGCGTTTTTATTAGATATGGCGTTGTTATTATATAACAATCAACTGAAAAGGAAAATTAAACAAAATAAATATTGATCTTCCAAATCTTCGCTGTCACCAGTCTCTTTCTTCTTTTGAAGCATCTTCACTGGCTGTTTCGACTTTCGTATGATTTTTTTTTATTTTTGTTTTTTGAAGTAGTTTTTTTGTCACTGTGTGGAAGCACAAAGTCTGAAATCAGCCTCTTTTTGTATAATATTTGTCCATCTCATGCAGCAAAATGTTATTGAGTTTGCACCCTTTCATCCAAAATGTTATCTTTTTTGGCGTTTTACCGAGAAAAAGAACGCCACTAAATAAACCATCTTAAAACTGTAAATTTGATCATGCTAAAATCAATAAAGTGTTGCTGTATGGTGATGGACAACATTGTTAATCCTCAGTTAAGAAAGATAACTGGTAATGTTTTTGTATGTTTTGGCGTTATAAATTGGATGGAAGTTGAGGATAAGTCAATAAGATTTTACTCAATGAAATGGTCAATATCTTTTCTTAATGATTTTGTCCATTACATTGAGCGAAAGCTTACAGACAACCAAACTGAATTTCTAATAATCGTTTTGGGTTAGAAGATATTTGATGTTTGGGTTTTTTGGCGCTTATCAGACGAATGGTATATATTAAATATGGCGTTTGGGGTTTGTGTGTGTGTTTTTAATTGAAAGTCTGAGTTGTTGTATATATAGGATTTCTTTGGCGGTTTTTTTAGGCGGGATTTTATTATAATTAAGTTTGACGTTTTATATCTAATGGCTTTTTTAGTTAAAATGGTGTGTGATTTTTGTTTGGAGTTTTATTTTCATGAGATGGCGTTTTGTTTGGAGTAGTCAAAAGACGTTTTTACCCTTAATGAAGTGCGTCCACGTAATAAAATTGATGTTATTTACGAAAACGCCAATATATATATATATATATTTAGGGTCACGAATTAGAGAAAACGGTGGAAAGTGTGAGAACGGTGAGAACGCTTATGGATCATCCGATCAAAACAATCTATGGACTAGATTGGCACGGTGGCGTTTTCGTAAATAACATCAATTTTATTACGTGGACGCGCTTCATTAAGGGTAAAAGCGTCTTTTGACTACTCCAAACAAAACGCCATCTCATGAAAATAAAACGTCAAATATATACATCTCAGACCTTCAATTAAAAACACACAGAAAACCCCAAAGGCCATATTTAATATATACCATTCGTCTAATAAATTCCAGAAAACCCAAACATTAAATATCCTCTAAACCAAAACGTTTATTTGAAATTCAATTTGGTTGTCTGTAAGGTTTCACTCAATGTAATGGACAAAAATCCTTAAGTGAGGATATTGTCCATTTCATTGAGTTAAATCTTATTGACTTTATCCTCAACTTCCATCCAATTTATAACGCCAAAACATATAAAAACATTATTGAGGTTTGTTTTCAATAAAGTTTAGCTGTATGGGGTGGACAACATTGTCAGACATCTTTCTTAACTGAGGATTAACAATGTTGTCCATCTCATACAGCAAAACATTATTGATTTTAGCATGATCAAATTTTGAGGTTTAAGGTTCTTTTATTTAGTGGCGTTCTTTTTATCGGTAAACGCCAACAGTTAAAAAATCAAACATCGTTCCTTGGAAAATTCAAGATTGTTAGCTAAAGTGTGTAACTCAATAACTTTTCATGCGTGAGATGGACAAATCTTCAAGAAAAAGAGGCTGATGTCACAATTTATTCTTCCAAACGGCGACAAACAAACTAAATAAAAAACAAAAAACAAATGAATCATACGAAAGTCGAAATAGCCAGTTAAGATGATTCAAAAAAAGAAGAAAGAGACTGGTGACAGTGAAGATTTGGAAGATCAATTTTTTATATTTTTAAAAATTTTCTTTTTCAGTTGATTGTTATATAATAACAACGCCATATATAATAAAAACGCCAGACAACCAAATGCTTGTTAAAACGCCATCATGCCATAAAACGCCCCAAAAACTCGCAAACTATAATAAAATTACTTTGGACAAGTATTATTAAAAACCCAAAATAAAAAAAAATTAAAAACCAAACTTGAAAATATAACTAGAAACAGTAACTACAAAACAGTAAAACTGAAGAGACTGAAAATTTATTATATTAGAATCTAAAACGCCAAACTTGAAAGAAGGGACGTGAGACTTCAGAGATAAAGCTTATCAAAAAACAATAATTACAAACAGTAACTGAAACGATGAATACTTTATTATAATAATGCACCATCTAACCTATTCCACCAAAAGAAATCCTATAAAATAATACCTCCCAGCAACTTCCATTGGATCAAACCAACAAAACAAACGCCAATACTACTAAATACCACTCACTGTAAATGCCAAAAAAAAAAAAAGATGACTAATATGCTTTCTTTGATATTCAGTATTCTTCTTCGTGAAGTTTCACTGAATGGATTGTTACGTGACCGGAGTAACTCAGTAAGATTTTGCTACATGAGATGGACAAATCTTCAAGAAAAAGATAATGATGACAGTCATATGTCATTTTGTATTCTTTGTTCTTGAAGAAGGCTTGGATGAGGAGAAGAGATCAATGCCACTGAAGAGTGGGATGATTATAAAGATGAAGATCAAGTTGAAGAACAAAGCGAAAAACCCACCCACACGTCATAGATCTATGTCCCCAAACATCCACAAAAGCCACTTCAACAGACGAGCAGGCAAAACAATCAAACCGATGGGTTTGTTAAGTTTTACATAAAACGCCATATATTTGGTGACAGTTCTTGTAGTATTAAAGAAGAGAGAGACTGATGACAGTGAAGATTATGAAAAGAGATCCGATTAGGATTTTTAATTTATTTTTTTCGCTTCTATTTTTTTTTCACTGTGGTTGTAATATAATTTTCCAATTGTAAAATGCCAAGATACCACAAACGCCAAAATGTATTATAAAAATAATAGAACAATGGGGCATCTTGTTTAAAACGCCTTGAAAAACGCCATTCAGAGAGATATTCTAACACCTTGGGGTACCAATGGCATACGATTTGAAAAAACGCCATAAACGCCAAAATGTTAATACAATGAAACCATTAAAACGCCATATAATTATTGAATTTGGTTAACGCCAAAAAATCTTAAACCCAAAAAATAAATGAATATTGTGAAAACCGGAATTGGAAAAGCGGAAGTTAAAATTGTTAGGACCGATTTTGACTCCAAAACGATTGCGAACTGAACGTGTGACGTGCGGAATCCATACATGAACGTGACCGAACACACGAGACGTAATATAACTGTGATTCTATTAGAAATCTGAAATCGTACAGCACCTTGAATCACTTTCTCTCTCTAGAATCTCTCTCTAGATCTCTAGATCTCTAGCTCTCCAAAACTTCAAATGAGAAAAAGTCCTAGACATAAGCCCTAATGGTTCTATTTATAGGCCAAGGGGAATTAATGAGACTTCTCATTAATTACAGAAATGCCACCTTGCCTTTTATCTAGGTATTACAATATAACGCAAGTTTTCTTTAGTTTCTGCTACGGACTGGATTGACGGAGGCGATAGACATAAATGCACTAACAGACTCCCCCTTGGATATTGCCGCAGTCAATCTCGTAGCGTCTTGTCTTTCTCTCTCTCTCTTTGAGTCTTCTTGAAGCTTTAACACGTTTTCATCAATGTAGACTCCCTCTTGCTTGAACAGAATCCCCGTGGATCTGTCTTCAGCTTCAGCTCCCCCTTTTTGTAGACTCTTTTCTTCATCAGGCTCCCCCTTTCGCCAAGCTTCCGTGCTTTGGGATCGACACCTGCCTTTCTGTATACAAGCTCCTTCAGAATAGTTTCCTGGCACTTTGAATGCACGCTTCCTCTTGCATTGAGCTCGTCTTCAGACTCTCCCTTAGACGAGGCTATCGGGATCGTAGTGTAACATCTGTGCTATTAATCATTGTGAACAGTTCTATTATCAATAAAACAATGTTATTTGATCCCAATGTTTGTTTGGTTGTGTTTTACATTTTTCATGTTTTGACTTTTGTGTAATTTCAAACTCTGTATCGCTTTCTAGAGAGTTATACGCAAACTGATGAGTAAACGTAATCGGTTTAATGCGACAAATACTCCGGAACATCAACATATACTTAACATACCTTAAATAACCTTTACATAACTTAGAAATAAGTTTTGAAGACTTTGGTATGGCAAAAACAAGTTAATTCGCCTACAGGGACTAAACTTGACAAACTGCGAAAGTATGCCCATTTGAACGGTAACGAACATTCTGGAACATGACCATAAGTTAAACACACCTTAAATATCCTTTACATAGCTTAGAAATAGGCTTTGAGGGGTTGGGTGTGCTAAAATAAACTTTTGGGTCATTTAGGGACTAAAAGTGTCAAAAAGTGCACAAGTTTGCACTTTCGCGCATAACTTACGTTCTGAATACATCAGGACATCCAAAAATTTATGTAAGCACTAAAATATTTTATTTTAGTGTTTGGCATAAGAGAAATTCATTAGTCGCGTTATTTGGATCGTTTTTTGCGCTTGTGCGCATTCCGTCGTAATTAAGCGAACATCGCGTTCGTACGACCAAACGAACCAACATCTGACATATTTTTTAGCATGTTTCATGTCCACAATGTTTAGGCATCATTTTAGGGCCTTAAAGTTGGCTTTACGGGCCTTAGAAGTGTCGGAAATGGCCTTAAACACGTGCAGGGACCAAAACTGTCATTGCTGAAACTTATGTCTGATCTGTGCAGGCCAGGCGGCCCGCGTAAGATCTTTGTGTGTGTCTACGCGGCCCGCGTCAGGCTCCCAGAACAGATAAGACTTATTAGTCAGCAGATTTCAGCTGATTAAACCTCATCCACACACTCACACTTGCCCTTTCAGCTCATTAGGGGCCATTTCTAGTCACCACAACATTTCAACAAATGTACGCACGAGATTCGATCACGTTATTCAAGAAACGATCTTAACGGTTCGGGAAATACTATAAATACCCCACCCCCATTTGCTTCAATCTCACTAGAATCTGATCTAATGTGCTCTAAGTTGAAACCTTTGTTTCATACCTGAGCTATTTTGATCTAGATTAGCATTCGGGGACCCTTCGTAAGTATTCTTTCGTCCTTTTATTGCTTTTCGAGTCCGAAAGTCAAACTTTGTTTAACTTTCTGCGTTGACCAGTTTATGGTCAATGCGAAGTTCGTTTGAACTTCGCAACGTGATTGTAATCACGATGGTTATAGTCCCTTGTGACTATGCCTAATGATTACCACGTTGTCTAGGGTCGTAAGGGTAAGCGATCTAATAAATCGCTTATACCTTCGAAGCCGACCCATTTGGTCGATCGTTAGGATCCGACCAAACACATTAGGTGACCATAGTATATAGGGAACAACCTTCCGAGGTTATACCTTATGGTCGCTTCGTTTAAGTAGTTGTATGATAGGTAGTTTATATGCCTTAGGTAAATTACCAAAATACCCCTTTGATGCCAAAATTCATTTTAAACATATGTAACATAACTTTTGACATCTAAACTGATTTGACAACCATATTAGACATGTTAAGGCATATATTACTTGTCATAGGACTAGTTAAGCGGTCCGAACGCGTTTCACGCGAACGACGCGTTAAAGTAGCATAAGCTACCTAAACGGGTCGTAATGGGTCACAAACACTTAGGTTAAGTTTCGTTTTAGTATGTGGGCTTTGTTAAACCATATTACACGAGTCTCCATACTCGTTTGGTTTACGAACCCTCATTCTATCCGATCCTCCGATATTAGGTCCGGTTTGTTGACATAGTTACCTATATTATGTGCCGTTTAATTCCGTGATCTCTAGCATTGCTTGGTGGTTATCTTAGGACTTCTGAGCAATCTCAAGTGAGTACATAGACCCCTCTTTTACTGTTTTCCAAACTGTTTTGGGGTGAAACACATGTGCCTACTTGTTACTTTCGTGTTTTCCATGTTTTCACATCATATACCTGCTATGTTTATTAGTACAATTATAGTACATGATTTCATTGTGTTCATGCTATGTATGTCCATTATGTGCATACTTAGTACATTGTTTTACATTACATTTCATGCTATGTATGTCCATTGTGCGCATACTTAGTACATTGCTTTACATTACATTTCATGCTATGTATGTCCATTGTGTGCATACTTAGTACATTGTTTTACATTACATTTCATGCTATGTATGTCCATTGTGCGCATACTTAGTACATTGCTTTACATTACATTTCATGCTATGTATGTCCATTGTGTGCATACTTAGTACATTGTTTTACATTACATTTCATGCTATGTATTCCCATTGTGTGCGTACTTAGTACAGTTGTTTTCATCACATGCTTACATTTTGTAATGACATTTGGGTTGTTTACAATGGAACAATACATTCATTAACATTAGCTACGCCGTTCATTAGTAGGTAGTGGTTGTCACACCCGCTTGTAGCGGAAACGCAAGGTGTGATCTGTATGGTTTTCATTGCATAAATATCGATGTACATGAACAAACTATATGAATAAATACAAGCTCCAATGACATTGTCATAATTGTTTCAAAAGAACGCAACATAAGTTGAATGTATTGGTTACAAACCATCAAATGAAAATAAGTTGTCATCGTTTTATACATCAAAATGTAAGTCTTAAAATGTCAAGACTTTGACCACTATATCACCGCAAAGAGGCGGTATATAACAGGCAAACTCTTCAATAGTTGGCATGGAGTATTGATACTTGTTTTCCTTGAACTGAAATCGTCGCATTGGTCCACTAATTCCCTGAAATACATGTTAAGTTTGGAAAACATCAACAAAAGTTGGTGAATTCATGCAATTTAGTTGTAAACGATGTATGAAAAATGTGAGTTGTAGTATGTAAAGCGTCAATGAAATCGTTGATCATTAATGTTTTGCAAGGACATTAATATGTGTGACGAAATAGGAAGCAAACCAACCCTAGACGATTTTATGCCGATTCCTATCGACTGGGACACAAACGCACTCTTCCGTAGGGGTCCATGACCAAGAGTGGGGCTCGCCAAAACCCATTAGATCTAAGCCTTTGTTCCTTGGTCCAAACTGGATTAATGGTGCTTATAGTATGGCCCTAATTCGCACATGATCTATGGTGTTTCATTACCTAACTTTAACATACTCTGAACATGTATCCTCCCCGATAGTTGTAAAGTTTGTAAAACATTTAAATGAATAGGGGAACATGAACTCACAGAATTGCATCCGTAAACTGTATGTAATTGTAACCTCACTTGCATTGTCCTTGAATTGTATCACGACCTACAAAGGTCCTAGAATTGTTAGACACTACGGTCTTTGTATTGACTCATGTACAAGTCTTTTGTCTTGAGTATGTGTAAGACTTGTATGTCTTTACTGTTCGTTAACTGTGTATTCGATGTATGAGTTGTTCAAATGTTCGTTAACTGTGTATTCGATGAATGAGTTGTTCAAATGTCCGTTAACTGTGTATTCGATGAATGAGTTGTTCAAATGTCCGTTAACTGTGTATTCGATGAATGAGTTGTTCAAATGTTATATATAATTTTTCACCAAATATATATATATAAATGTTATCTTGTATCTTGTGAGTTGTATAGTCGGATCTAGTCCGCTGAATCTCGTGTCTTATATGTATCACTCGTATAGTTGTGTTTCCAATAATAGTATCATTGGGCCAAGCCCATGTTTTCAAGTTATTGGGCTTAAATAGTGCTGGGCCTTAAATAGTGTTGGGCCTCAGATAGTGTTGGGCCTCAATAGTGTTGGGCCTCAAATAGTGTTGGGCCTCAATAGTGTTGGGCCTCAAATAGTGTTGGGCCTCAATAGTGTTGGGCCTCAAATAGTATTGGGCCTCAATAGTGTTGGGTTTGAATAGTGTTGGGCTTCAATAGTGTTGGGCTTCAATAGTGTTGGGCTTCAATAGTGTTGGGCTTCAATAGTGTTGGGCTTTGGCCCATATGTTTGGTGTTTTGGGCTTAGCCCATGAATTTATGTTAAGCCCATGATGAAGATAAGCCCATTAAGAAAACTAAGCCCATTTGTAGAAAAATAGCCCATTAAATAAATAACCCATTAAGTAAAATAAGCCCATTTACAAAAATAGTCCATTAAGTATAATAAGCCCATTAGTAAAAGTAAGCCTTTCATTTTTATAAAAATCTTTTTATAAAAATTTACCAAGTATACTTTTTGGTAAATAAAAACATACTAGTTTTTATAAGTTTATAAACATCCGAAATTTGTTATCGATAGCTTATTTATATTTCGTGTCGTAAAATCGTCTAAACATCGTAGTAACTCTTCGTATTGGCAATTCACTTATGTAGTCGTCCGTCGTTCATTTTGACCATAAATGGTGTCCGATTATTCGAATCGTCCGTAACCCGTTTTCAAGTGTGTATATATGTATTCTTGTAAGTCTTTACTTGTAAATGTGTCTTGTATTTATTTGTATCATTGTTATCAAATACCTAATTTTTGTACATAACTAATACAAATAATAAACACATAGTAAATAACTTGTTAAGATCATTAATATATATTTTCCCAAAAATATATATTTATATCTATTTTTGTTTTTAGAAAGACCACTTTCTAATCTTGTAAAGACTTTGCTAAAAAAATGATAATTTTTCTAACATATGATTTCTAAGAAAAATTGGCCATATAACCTTTGTATTAGGTACTTTGCCATGTTTAGATAAACATATCATTTTCTTTTCAAATCACCACCAATTTACTCATCATCTTAACTAAACATATGAGACTTTTATAAAATAAAATTTACCAAGATGATTTCCAAATCATGTAGGGTTTTAAACATGATCATTACATATGCTAACAAGTTCAACAACCAAGTTTAATTTTAGTTTTAACAACTTTTATAAAAATCTCTAGTTGTATGTTACTTTTTATAATCTTGTGAAAGTCTTGTTTTTAAACAAAAACCTTAATTACTTTCACAAGATCAATAGTTATGATCATCCCTTTAGTCTTTTATGTTAAAAACCCTTTAACATAAACATGTATAATTTTTAGATCATAACTTAAACATCTTCTAACCATTTATTTGTATCATAACCATCATAACAAGCTTAAATAAGCATATAACAAGTCTTAGATCACAATATAAACAAACATAATTATATCATGATTTTTATCTTTGCTTCTTTGTATTTTTCTCATGTTATTATGTATGATCTCTTGGTTATTATTAGTAATAATAACAATCATAAACATAATATATGTATAAAAAAAATAGTTATAGAAGCTTACTTCTAGCACAAGGCTAGGGATGATCTTAGAAGATTATTAAGACTTAAGAAGATGATGATCTTGTTGGTAGAACACTTTTGCATGGATGAAAACCCTTCCTTTTACTTCCAAAAGCTTTAGATCACCTTATGTTACTTGGAAATCCATGTTGATCATGAAGGAGGTAATAAAAATAATTGGGTTTTGAAGGTGTTCTTATGAAAAAGATGAAGATAGTTAGAGTGTTCTTTGTTCTTGGATGATGAAAGATGATAGAATAAAGTCTAGTAACTTAGTGATTAAGTCTTGTAAATATTCACCAATATTTACCCACTTGAAACTAATGAAAATATCTAGTTATTAACACTTAAACAAGTTGAAAGAAAAGTGGGGCCCACAAAGGGTCTTATAACCGTGAATGAGGGGGGGTCTCATGTGGTAAAAATGTGTTAGAATTATTTAAGGTTTCACATGAATTAAAAAGTTTAAGTCTTTTAAGAACTTTGACATTTTATATAAAAATATCTACAAGGTTTTAAGCCTTCATATTTTAAAGTAGTGTGACACTAAGTAAAACTAGTTCACCGAAATTTTTAGTGTGTAATTCGGGTGAAAAAGTCGGTTCAGGTCCTGTACCGGGTTAACTACTGACACCGTGTTTTATTATCCAAATATTTAATCCGACTTTTTGGACTAAAACTTTTATTATTTTTGACACGGTTCCGGTACCGGCTTTGCTGACTGGCAGTTTACTGAACTAGCCATGCAGCTTAATGCAATAAGATTCGATTGCGGATTTTGTGTCGTTTTTACTACCCATTATATTATTTATGTCAAATAATATTTATTTTTTTGGGTTTTTCAGATAATTACTGTTTCGTTCTGTGGAAATGCTGAATTTTGCGGAAAATAATGAAATGGTCACTTTTAGCGCTTTTCGGACAGTTTTTAGTGCTACCGGACATTGGTAAAATATTAACCAAACCCTTTTATTCCCATATAGGGTTTAATGTATATTTGATGTTGGACTTTTGTCTAAGTCCTAAAGATGTAATTTAGATGATTTATGCGGATCCTGAGTTTTCGTCAGCACACTAGTTCACTAGGTACTACTCTAGTTGTTTCGATGCATTGTTTTAAACTGTTTCAAATATAACCAATAGAAACGAATAATGTGCATCATAAATGAGTGTTCTAAGATGTATATCATGAAATCAAGAAATTCGGATATTCAAAACACATATTCGTATAATGTAACTCATTGCTTTAAATGTACGTAAATTACCAGAAAGTGGCAGTTGTCACAGTGGTACCATAGGAATTGACAACTCCCATTCCTGAAATCCTGGGTTTGTTTGGATTGGAAGGAATGACCGAATTCGATATACATAACTTAGATAAACCTTTAATTTGTTTAAGGGTTTATTGCCACAGTCTCAAGGCTTGGATGTATGCATTTTCACAATACCGCATAAATGTTTGTATCAGTATAGCATGCATTTGTTCCACAAAACATAACTTTGATTTAAACTATGTTTTACATCAATACCTTGTTTTTGTGCATTTTACATATGGTTTAGTTGATATATTTCACTTACCATACATGATATTTTTGGGTAAACATTACATGATCTACATTAACATAAACATTTTGACATTGATATACACATTTAGTGGTTTACATTGGACATAGACTTTTCAATATGGTTTACACATTAACACATGATAATTCATTTATACATGAACAATTTACATTGATGGTTGGTTTGGGTAAATGATTCGAGTAATGAGGCGTGTGTAATGTAATACAAGCATGGTGGATACGCCGCTGGTACTTCCTATAAATAAGTGTTTGTATGATATTTCATGTCGTAGCGTTACTTAAATCATTTCAATATTTGACATATTACATTTTACATAAACAATTTATTTTCACAAGACATTGATTTACAAAACAACTTATCTTATACAAACTCATTTTTACTTGGTTATTCATTTAACCTTACATTATTCTCTTATTTATACATATCATTGCTTTTTAATGATTTACAAAACAAACCAACTTACAAGGTTCATGACTGACTGTTATTAAACAATTTTTCCTAAACTTATAAGTCATGAATCCTATTTTCACAAAACCCTTGTATCTCACAGGCATTTTTATGCTGACGTACCCATTTTCACATGTGTTTTCAGGAGCTTTTCCGTAGGATGATGATCGTGACACTAGGGCGGACCGGTGCCTTAGAGACATAAAATGAAGATAGACTTAGTTTAATTATGTTCTGAACTCTTTATTTCCTGTTTAAGACAATGTAACTCTTATATTTATAAATAAAATACAACTTTGAATGCCATGGTTATGAAACAATTAATTCTGTTACAACACTCTCCGACGTTTTCCGCCACGTTTTGTATGTCACACGTGGTCGGGGTGTGACACGTAGTCTGGTACAACATCTGCAATTCTCAGACATTTATAAGTGAAAATATTTTGAACATTCAATTGTCCAGGAATCGTAACCTGGCTCTATTAAATTTTCTAAATCAAGATCCTGGCTCTAAGATATAATAATATGAATATATCCAGGATTACTTGAAACTCTCCCCCTATTAACAAACTTCAAAGATTTTGCAATTTTACCGAACATGATCTAAAACTGGATATTTTCCATAGATTATAACAATTATGAGCATCCAAATCCCTCATAGTTAATCATCCAAGTCCAACTTAATGACCTTGAAGATATCACAAACTGTTTTTTATTTTTTATTTAAAAACTCAAGTTTCAAATTAATGAACTTGTTTATTTTCAGAAACACGATCAGCATCTTAGATTTTGGAACTCAGCATCCCAGACATCGGTTGTCAAAAATAAAATGAAAATAAAAATCTTTTTGTAATTTTCTTAAACATAAAGCAATAAAGAAATATTTACAAACATATTTACATACAATATTTTTGTTTGAGTTCGCGTTACAGGATCATATCAGTTTATGACAAATCACTAGTACCGTTGAGCTTTTTAACACTTTAAGTTCTAAACGATTCACTTAGATTGTCAGTATACTGATCCACTTAAATTTTCACACAAAGTTCAATTGATTCGAGATACGAGATTAGTGTTTTAAGGACTTAACTTATTCGCGTGTTCCACCTCAGAATATACTCCCGTATCCAGACTTCTATATTCAGTCTTACATGTGAAAGTACACTAATGATATCTGTAAGGGGTGAATGCAAGGCCATGAGAGCTTAGGCTATTGCTTCCGCAAAATCAGAGATATGATGGCTCGACTTTAGGTGGGTTCCCTTTAGAGAATCTTTTCTTCAACAGCACATGATTAGCATTTTTCAATGTTTCATCATTTTTTATGCTGAGGGTGAGCTTTATGATTAAAAGCAATGTAAAGTATTATACGAGGACTAGGCTATTGCTCCCGCAAAATCAGAAGTCCTGGTATAATAGCCCATATATCATCACGTACAAATACCTAGTATGTTAGAAATAGAAAGCCCTTCAAACAAGATTTCGGGGGTTACCCATATATCCGAGAGATGTTCCCCACTAGATAAGTAAGTATATGATATTTAGGTTTATATCTCGAAAACAATCTACTAAGCGTGTAAAAACCTACTGGCATATCATCAGTGAGACCGTTTATCACATTTTATGTGACACCTGTGTCACTTCAATCGACAAACAAATACCAAACTAATGAAATATTGTATTTCATAGTTAGGACTTATATGAATACATTTGCACATATCAATTCTTGTTCGATTTCAAGCTTTAAATCGCTTTCTGGAAGGTTATACGCGCACTGATGCGTAAATATAACCAATTCAATGCAACAAATACTCCGGAACATCAACATATTCTTAACATACCTTAAATAACCTTTACATAACTTAGAAATAAGTTTTGAAGGCTTTGGTATGGCAAAATCAAGTTAAATTGCTTACAGGGACTAAAGTTGACAAACTGCGAAAGTATGCCAATTTGAACTGTAACAGACATTCCGGAACATGACCATAAGTTAAACATACCATAACTATCCTTTACATAGCTTAGAAATAGGCTTTGAGGGGTTCGGTATGCTAAAATAAACTTTATGGTCATTCAGGGACTAAAAACATCAAAAAGTGCACAAGTTTGCACTTTCACGCATATCTTATGTTCTGAATACATCCGGATATCCAAAAATTTATGTAAGCATTATAATATTATGCTTTAGTGTTTTTCTTGTCAAAATTCCATTTGTCGCGCATTTTGGACCGTTTTTGCGTTCGTTACGACTTCCGTCGTAATTAACCGAACAACGCAACCGTACGGCCAAACGAACCGATATCCAAGACATTTTTGAGCACATTTTAAGTTCCCTATACTTTAACTTCATTTTAGAGCTTTGAAATGGGGTTAACGGGCCTTAAACATGTCGGAAATGGCTTTATTGCATAACAGGGACCAAAACTGACAATTCAGCATAGTTGATGGCTTACGGACCGTAAGCCATCACCCTTACGGTCCGTAAGGTATCTCCAGAAAAACAGAATGCAGAAACATTGAATCTGGCCTTTCCATCTTTTGCACTTGCCTCTTCAGGATAATGAGGGGCCAATTTGGTGTTCCATGGGTATTTCAACAAGTGTATGGATGAGATTGAAGCACGTTATTCGATAAACGATCCTAACGGTTCCAACATTCCTATAAATACCCAACCCCATTCATTTGCAAAACCCACAAAATCTGATCTAAAAGCTCTAAGTTGAAGTCATTGCTTCATACCTGAGCTACTTGGATCAAGATTAGCTTTCGGGGACCCTTTGTAAGTGTTCCTTAGTTCTTTTTATACTTTTAGCGTTAAAAGACAAACTTTGTTTGAATTTCTGCGTTGACCAGTTTATGGTCAATGCGAAGTTCGTTTGAAGTTCATAACGTGAGCGTAATCACGATGGTTATAGTCCCTAGTGACTATACCTACTGATTACCACGTTATCTAGGCTTAGTGACGAGTCGTAGTTTCGGCCAAAATGCGTGTTATTGCGTATTTTGTAACCAAACTACTCTTAGGTATCAAAACCGTTTGTTTTGATACCAAACCTGTTTTCTAAACTTAGTTAAGCATGTTTTAACATGCTTAGCTCGTCACTTTTAGTTTTGTGCTTGCCTAGGGTCGTAAAGGAAAGCGATCTAAACAATCGCTTATACTTTCGAACCCGACCCGTTTGGTCGATCATTAGGATCCGACCAAACACATTAGGTGACCATAGTTGTATAGGGAGTAACCTTCCGAGGTTATACCTTATGGTCACATCGTTTGAGTAGTTGTATGATAGGTAGTATATATGCCTTAGGTAAATTACCAAAATGCCCTTTGAACGCCAAAATTCATTTTAAGCATATGTAACATAACTTTTGGTATCTAAACTGATTTGGTAACAATATTAGACATGTTAAGGCATATTTTACTTATCATAGGACTAGTTAGGCATTCCGAACGCGTTTTACGCGAACGACGCGTTAAAGTAGCATAAGCTACCTAAACGGGTCGTAATGGTTAGGTTTCATTTTAGAATGAAGGCTTTGTTGAACCATACTACATGAGTTTCCATACTCGTTTGGTTTACAAACCATCATTCTATCCGATCCTCCAATTTAGGTCCGGTTTATTAACATAGTTACCTATATTAGGCGCCGTTTGATATCCGTGATCTCTAGCATTGTTTGGTTGTTAATCAAGGACTACTAAGAAATCTCAAGTGAGTACATAGACCCCTCTTTTACCGTTTTCAAACTGTTTTGGGGTGAAACACATGTGCCTACTCGTTACTTTCTTGCTTTTCATGTTTTCATATCATATGCTTGTTATGTTCAATAGTACACTTATAGTACATGATTTCATTGTGTTTTTGCTATGTATGTCCTTTGTTGCATACTTAGTACATCGTTTTACATTACATTTTATGCTATGTATGTCCATTGTGTGCATACTTAGTACATTGTTTTACATTACATTTTATGCTATGTATGTCCATTGTGTGCATACTTAGTACATTATTTTACATTACATTTTATGCTATGTATGTCTATTGTATGCATACTTAGTACATTTGTTATTCATCACATGCTTACATTTTGGTATGACATTTGGTTTGTTCAAATGGGACAATATACATTCATTAACATTGATCACGCCATTCGTTAGTAGGTAGTGGTACCATAGGAATTGACAACTCCCGTTCCTGACATCCTAGGTATGTTTGGATAGAAGGAATGACCGAATTCGATAAATATAACACAGATAGACCTTTAAATTCGTTTAAGGGTTTATCGCCACAGTCACAAGCCTTGGATGTATGCATTTTCACAATACCGCATAGATGTTTATATCAGTATAGCATGCATTTGTTCCACAAAACATAACTTTGATTTAAACCATGTTTTACTTCAATACCTTGTTTTTGTGCATTTTACATATGGTTTAGTTGATATATTTCACTTACCATACACGATATTTTGGATACACATTACATGATTGGCATTAGACATAAACATTTTGACATTGATATACACAATTCATGATTTACATTAGACATAAACATTTGACATTGATATACACAATTCATGATTTACATTAGACATAAACATTTTGACATTTATATACACAATTAATGATTTACATTAGACATAAACATTTTGACATTGATATACACAATTCGTGATTTACATTAGACATAAACATTTTGACATTGATATACACAATTTATGATTTACATTAGACATAAACATTTTGACATTGATATACACACTTCATGGTTTACATTAGACATAGACATTAGACATGGTTTTCATACAAACATTTTTGACATTTGATTATACATGAACATTTTACTTTGGTGGTTTGGTTTGAGTAAGTGATTTAAGTAACGAGGCGTGTGTAATATGATACAAGCATGGTGGATACGCCGCTGGTACTTCCTATATATAAGTGCTTGTATGGTATTACATACCGTAGCGTTATTTGAATTATTTCAATTTAGTCATATAACATTTTATACAAATAACATACTTTTCACAATACATTGTTTTACAAACAACTTATCTGATATAAACTCATTTTACTTGGTTATTTCCTTAACCATGCATTATTCTTTTATACATATATATCATTTGGTTTATTTATCACTTTTCAAATGATTTACAAGACAAAGCAAATTACAAGGTTCATGACTAAACATTTTCATAAACATAAGTCATGAATTCTATTTTCACAAAACCTATGTATCTCACAGGCATTTTTATGCTGACGTACCTATTTTCACATGTGTTTCAGGATATGATGCTTAGGATTTATCAAGATACACTTAGGCGGACTTGGGCCTTAGCGACAATAAAAGATGCAAGACTAGTTATTTATGTTATGTTTCTTTGATTGTCAAGACATTGTAACTCTTTTAATCAATAAAACAATATTTCAGTTTCCATGTGTTATGAAACAATGATTCTATTACAACACTCCCCGACGTTTCCGCATGTTTTGTTGTTTTACGTGGTCGGGGTGTGACAGAAAAGTTGGTATCAGAGCCCATGGTTATAGGGAATTAAGTTATTAGTAATGCTTTGACCTAGTCTATAACCTTCCTAGGACCCTAACGCGAGTTTACTTGCGTTTAGAAATAAAACAATACCGTCACCTATCCTTAAGTGACAACCGCAACATGAACATAAATTTCAAAACTACTTTGAAAACTAATCATCTGTTCTAGGATGATTGATTACTAGGTTTTGAATCCTCTGTTATAAGGTTTTGAACCCCTTTGAATTTTCAAAACCTCGTCAAAGTTTGGGTCTTATAGTGTGAACACGTGCAATCTGGAAGAGTGGATGCCTGTACTCTGAGTTTTCTGTCTAAGGCTAGAGTGTTCGTACAAATCCACATAATCGGACCAGTCACTCTTACCTGGGAACTCTTGGGGTGAGTGTCCACTTATAGGCTAAAGCATGTCTTCGCGATACATTAATATGACCCGCTTACTTTGATTAGTCACCGTCTCATTTGTTTGCCTTAGGTAACAAACAAATGATCGCAATTTCTATGCTTCGCCATTCTGTTTTGATTATCCGATAACCTTTCACCTGTTTCTTCCTATGTCTTTCATTTCCTTCTAGAATGTCTCTTCCTCTCAGCAACGGTCAAATGTCCGAGCGAACAGCCAAATTTGCCCAGCGAATAGGCGAAGTAGTCCTGAAGACTGTTGAATTAGCTACTGCCATGTATCGTCTCCAGGATGAAGCCACTCAAGAGTCACCAAAGGAGACGAAGGCCAAGCTTTCACCTAAACCAAAGAAACATAAAGCTTCAAAGAATCCCACAGCGGTTGCACCAAAACAGGCAAGACCTAGCCAAGTGACAGCACCACCAGCCAAGAAACCAATCAAGGAATCAAAGACCATGGATGAACAGACTGGATCCCCTAAGAAGTCAAAGAAGCGAAAGGCTTCTCAGAACTTCGCCGTGGTCGCTCACAATGGTCAAGCCATCCCCAACCAACCAGCTCAACCCCCTGCTAGGAAGCCGTACAATGGAACCGCACCTTTGTGCAACCAATGTAACCTTCATCATCATGCTAGTGTGAAGTGCCGCAAATGCCAGATTTGTGGACTTGTAGGTCATACAGCAAGGGTTTGCTCAACTGTAACTGTACCAAATCAAGTAGGACCCATCCGGTAAGAGTTCCCAGGTAAGAGTGACTGGTCCGATTATGTGGATTTGTACGAACACTCTAGCCTTAGACAGAAAATCCAGGGTACAGGCATTCACTCTTCCAGTTTGCACGTGTTCACACTATTTAAGACCCAAACTTTGATGAGATTTTGAAAGCTTAGAAGGCACAAGGCCAAAAATCAAACTGGAAGGGTTCAAAACCATATAATAGTGGGTTCAAAACCTTACAATAGAGGGTTCAAAACCTAGTAATCCATCATCCAAAAACAGATGATTAATTTTCAAAGCGGATTCGAACTTTATGTTCTCGTTGTGGTTATCACCTAAGGATAGGTGAAGTGTATGTTTTAAAATCTAAACGCAAGACAACTTGCTTTGGGGTCCTAGAAAGTTATAGTCAAGGTCAAAGCATTACTAATAACCTAATTCCCTATAACCATTGGCTCTGATACCAACTCTTCTGTCACACCCCGACCGCGTATAACATGGAACCGCGGCGGAAACGTCGGGGTGTGTTGTAACAGAATTAATTATTTCACAACCATGGCATACAAAGTTATATTTTATTTATCAAACAAGAGTGTTACATTGTCTCAAAACAGGAAATAAAGAGTTCAGAACATAATTAAACTAGTTCTATCTTTATTTTAAGTCTCTAAGGCACAGGTCCGCCCTAGTATCACGATCATCATCCTAAGCAACATCTCCTGAAAACACATGTGAAAATAGGTACGTCAGCATAAGAATGCCTGTGAGATACATAGGTTTTGTGAAAATAGGATTCATGACTTAAGTTTAAGAAAACGTTTAATAAAATTTAGTCATGAACCTTATAAATTGTTTTGTTTTGTAAATCATTTAAAAAGCGATAAGATCAGATGATAGGTATACATAAAAGAATAATACATGGTTAAATGAATAACCAAGTAAAATGAGTTGTATATAATAAGTTGTTTGTATAACAATGTCTTGTGAAAGATATGTTGTCACACCCCGACCGCGTAAAACAACAAATCGCGGCGGAAACATCGGGGCGTGTTGCAACAGAATTAATGTTTCATAACCATGGATACCAAAGAGTGTTTCGTTTTATTAAACATTGAATAATTACATCGTCTTGAAATCTAAATACACTATTTAAACATAGTCTATCATTGTTATTGAGTCACTAAGGCCTTGTCCAGTCCTATGTGAGCATGCATCTTATCAATCGATATCATCCAACAATACCTGAAACATATGTGAAAACGAGGTCAGCAAAGAAATGCTGGCGAGTACATAGGTTTTGTGAAAATAAGATTCATGACTTCTGTTTAAGAAAAATGTTTAGTCATGAACCTTGTAATTTGCTTTGTCTTTGTAAATCATTTGAAAAATAATAAGTTCGGATGATAAGTATAAATAAGAGAATAATGCATGATTAAATGAATAACCATGTAAAATGAGTTTGTATAAGATAAGTTGTTTGTAAATAAATGTCTTGTGAAAAGTATGTTACTTGTATAAAATGTTCTATGTCTCAAACTGAAATGATTCAAATAACGCTACAATATGTAATACCATACAAACACTTATATATAGGAAGTACCTGCGGCGTATCCACCATGCTTGTATCATATTACACACGCACCGTTACTCAAATCACTTACCCAAACCAAACCACCAAAGTAATGTTCATGCCCAATGTAAATCATGTAATATGTATAACCAAAATGATATGTATGGCTAGTGAAATGCATTAACTAAACCATAGGTGAAACGCACAAAACAAAGTATTGAAGTAAAACTTGGTTTAAACCAATACTATGTTTCGTGTAAATGCATGATCAAATGTAAATCATGTCCAAATGTTTACCTAATCGTTAAAACTTGTTCTTGTTCTTAACAAACCCTTACCAAAGGGTAAGTTAATATTTTAATTGTGAAATTACTTTATGGTCGATTCTCTAATAACATTCAAACCTTCTTGACGCGTTCCTCGCTCCATCTCGCTCTCGCTCTCGTTCTTAACAAACCCTTACCAAAGGATAAGTTAATAATTACAGATTCAGTCGTTACCCACAACCCCCATACATAACAATGGGTGCAGTAAATAACGGGATTTGTCAGATCCTATGGTACCATAACCTAATACTGGTCGGCTTGATCATTGCTAATGAATGTTATCGGTCATGTAAACTACAACCAACAAGTTTGTTCACTTTTTTAAATTGTTATTAGTTTTTGAAATCATTGTATTCGTTCTTGAAATCATTGTTAGCGTTCTTGAAATAATTGTTATTGTTCTTGAAACCACATTGTAATTGTTATTGAAATTATTGTAATCGTTCTTGAAACCACATTGTAATTGTTATTGAAATCATTGATAAAGCATTTAGCACATATGAGTCACCCCAAAACATTTGAAAATAGTAAAAGAGGGGAATAATGTACTCGCCTGAGAGTGCTTAGGAGTCTTGAACAACTACCAAACAAATCTTGAGGGAGCACGGAATCAGTCGGCAATCTAAAACTATATAAATAAACCGGACTTAAATCGGGAGATCGGATAGGATGAGGCTTGGTAAACCAAATGAGTGTTGGAACTCATATGATATGGTTTAACAAGGCCTACATACTACAATGAAACCAAACCTAAGTGCTTTCGACCCATCTCGACCCATTAAGGTAGCTTATGCTACTTTAACGCGTCGTGCGCGTGAAACGCGTTCGGACCGTCTAACTAGTCCTATGACAAGTGTTATATGCCTAAACATGTTACATAATCAGTTATGTGACAAAAGTTTAGGTTACATATGCTTAATTACCAATTATACATGAAAAGGGTATTCTGGTAATTTACCTAAGGCATATAAACTACCTATCATACAACTACTTAAACGATGTGACCATAGGGTATAACCTCGGAAGGTTATGCCCTATACTAGGGTCACCTAATGTATTTGGTCGGATCCTAATGATCGACCAAACTGGGTCGGGTTCGAAGGTATAGGCGATTTATCAGATCGCCTACCCTACGACCCTAGACAACGTGGTAATCAGTAGGCATAGTCCCAAGGGACTATGACCAACGTGATTACACTCACGTTGCGAAGTTCAAAAGAACTTCGCATTGACCATTACTGGTCAACGCTGAAAGTCAAACAAAGTTTGACTTTCGGACTCGAAAAGCAATAAAATAAGGAAAAGAACGAAAGAATACTTACGAAGGGTCCCCGAATGCTAAACTCGATTCAAAAATCTCAGGTATGAAACAAATGTTTCAACTTAGAGTTTCTCAAATCAAGTTTCTAGTGATTTTAGCAATGGGGGGTATGGGGTATTTATAGGAATACCCGAACCGTTAAGATCGTTTCATGGAAAACGTGCTTAATCCCATCCGTACATGTGTTGAAAAGTTATGGTGTTTAGGTGTTTAAATTCCATCCATACATGTGTTGCAAAGTTATGGTGTTTAGGTGTTTAAATTCCATCCATACATGTGTTGCAAAGTTATGGTACCAAAATTCCATCCTTATCCGCTGACTAAGCAAGTTTAGAATGTGTGGTTGTGAATTAAACAACGGCTAATACATCGAATCTGGTCCCGAATGCGAAAAACGAACCAAATGACGCGACGAATGGATTTTTCTTATGGCGAACACTAAAATAAAATATTTTAGTGCTTACATAAATTTTTGGATGTCCGGATGTATTCAGAACGTAAGTTATGCGCAAAAATGCAAACTTGTGCACTTTTTGACACTTTTAGTCCCTGAATGACCCAAAAGTTTATTTTAGCACACCGAACCCCTCAAAGCCTATTTCTAAGCTATGTAAAGGATATTTAGGGTATGTTTAACTTATGGTCATGTTCCGGAGGGTCTGTTACAGTTCAAATTGGCATACTTTCGCAGTTTGTCAACTTTAGTCCCTGTAAGCGATTTAACTTGATTTCACCACGCCAAACCTTCCAAAACTTATATATAAGTTATGTGAAGGTTATTCAAGGTATGTTAAGCCTATTTCACTATTCCGGAGTGTTCGTTACATTAAACTGGTTATATTTACGCATCGATGCGCGTATAACCTTCCAGAAAGCGATTTAGAGTTTGAATTTGAACAAGAATTGATATGTGCAAATGATACACATATTTTTACAAATCCCAAGTATGAAATATAATATTTCATTGGTTCGGTATTTGTTTGATGGCCGTGAAGGCACAGGTGTTACAGTCTCCCCTACTTTAGGAAATTTCGTCCCGAAATTTATTTAGAGGAAACTTGTGAGAGCTTGGAAATATGAAGTTGAAAAGATCAAACAACATTGGTTAGGGTTCTGAACTTCTAGTAACCTTTAATAACATCATGTTTGCAATGTAAGAGGGATACTTATATACAAGTATATAAAGCGTCATTGGTGCGTCCACCGTACCTTCATTACATCGTTCTCATTCCGTTATTGTTGTCACTATCGGCTCTTACACATAATAAATCTTACTGGGTTTATGTGCACTAAATTTCATAATTATGTACGCGTCCATAATCAGACCATTCCTTGCACAGTTTACACAGTCTATTTTATAATATGTAGGGGAAAACCAAATGAATGAACCTGTGATGAGTGTGACTAGACCGCCATAAAGTCCTTTTAATTAAATCAATAAATGATCTAAATAGACTATCAAGGAGTCTGTTCAGCTACATCACTAGATGTCGTTCTTTAGCCAAATTGTGAATCAATCTTTTAGGCTAGACCACTAAGAGGGTCTCTTATGAATCATGGAGTGGTACTATATAACCCAAGGGTCTTAACTACCAGGTAGAAGCCCATAAGGATTTAAGGTAGTACCTTTTGAATATCCTACTATGAATCTCTCATATGAAAACATGAAAGATTCTATGAGGATTTGAAAATCGGATCACACAAAATCATAGAGGAGAACACATAAACACATATCACATAACCACAAAATTGTTCGTTAATTTGTCTTGTAAATTGCGTACATGCATTTAAAGCACACTTGGAATCCATTCCGTGGATTTCATTTGGTACTTTAAACGTTATCAAGAATCCAACTATAAAGATAGAAAGATTCAAAAAGAAAATTCGATTTCGATTACTAGGAACCGAAATGTTCGAATTAAGGTACATAAGGAATCCAATTAAGGACTCTGATTTGAACGATAATCATCCACAAGGATCTAATTGTAAAGATAAAAAGATCCCATATGAATTTTAGAAGTTGAAGATGTTTTGAAACCTTGCACTGGATGTGCTTAGGTCAAAACATGATGTAAAATGCTTATGAAGTTGAGATGCTTGATATGTCAAGGCGACATATGAAGCAGAATTTTGAAGGTTAAGTCAATGTATGAGGGAAATATTTTTGAAAACTATGCATGGGGTTCTTTTAAGAAAAATGTGTTTAACGTTTTTGAAACCTTATATATAATACTTTTTCAAATCATAAAGTAGGTGTATTAGGTAAATATATTTACAAAAATGTTTTAAAATCATGCGAGATGAATTTTGAAATTATGTATAAGGTTTTTGAAAGATATGAATGATGCTTTTTGAAATCATGCACTTGATCAGAAAATGTATTGTGTTAATATTGTCTTCAGACTATATGAAAGATTTTGAAATTAGAAAGGTTGGTTTTGATAACATGGCCAATGTTTTTTTTTTTTTGAAATAACATAGACAATGCATCTAGAAAAATTGTTTTCAAACTATATGAAATGTTTTGAGATCATGAAGATTGTTTTGAAATTCTGGTACTGTGTATGTTGAAAAATCAAAACGTAATGGGTATGAGATTTGAAAATACCCTTAGTTATCTAACCAAGGATTTAAAGGCACAGATGTGCGAAAAGCACGATTACTCATAATGTCACTTAATTTTTCTGTACTTCGTTTCTTAGAATGAAACGAGTACTTAAAATTTTTGAGGGAATCATGAGCAATCATTTGAAAGAGAGGAATCGCAAGAGTAGTTTGTAAGGTACATAGTTCCTTGATGTAGGTATCATAGGAAAAGCCATACACACCTAGCAGGGGTTAAGCTGGTTGGTTGGGGACTGCTTTACCATTGTGAGCGACCATGGCGAAGTTCTGAGAAGCCTTTCGCTTCTTTGACTTCTTAAGGGATCGTTCATCCATGGTCTTTGATTCCTCGATTGGTTTATTGGCTGATGGTGTTGTCGCCTGACTAGGTCTTGCCTGTCTTGGTGACTCTTGAGTGGCTTCATCCTGGAGATGATACATGGCAGTAGCTAATTCAACAGTCTTCAGGACTACTTCGCCTATTCGTTGAGCGAATTTGGCTGCTTGCTCAGATATCTGGGCGTCATCGTGATGAAGAGACATTCTTGAAGAAAAAGAAAGGCATAGGGAGAAACAGGTGAAAGATTATTGGACAATCAAAACAGAATGATAACGCATGAAGATTGCGATCATTTGTTTGTTACCTAAGGCAAACAAATGAGATGGTGACTATCAAAGTAAATGGGTCAAAAATAATGTATCGCGAAGACATGCTCTCCTATAAGTGAACACTCATCCCAAGAATTCCCAGGTAAGCACAACTGGTCTCGCGTCTGATGAGATGTATACGAAGTGCTTGCCTAGACAGAAAACCCAGAATACAGGCATTCACCCTTCCAGTTTGCACGTGTTCACATTATTTAAAACCCAAAACCTTGACGAAGTTTTGAAAACTCAAAGAGGTTCAAAACCATATAATAGAGAGTTCAAAACCTTACAATAGAGGGTTCAAAACCTAGTAATCAATCATCCTAGAACAGATGATTAGTTTTCAAAGCGGTTTTGAAATTTATGTTCTTGTTGTGCTCGTCGCCTAAGGATAGGCGACGGTATTGTTTTATGACTAAACGCAAGTAAACTCGCGTTAGGGTCCTAGAAAGGTTATAGACTAGGTCAAAGCATTACTAATTACTAATAACCTAATTCCCTATAACCATTGGCTCTGATACCATCTTTTCTGTCACACCCCGACCGCGTAAAACAACAAATCGCGGCGGAAACATCGGGGCGTGTTGCAACATAATTAATGTTTCATAACCATGGATACCAAAGAGTGTTTCGTTTTATTAAACATTGAATAATTACATCGTCTTGAAATCTAAATACACTATTTAAACATAGTCTATCATTGTTATTGAGTCACTAAGGCCTTGTCCAGTCCTATGTGAGCATGCATCTTATCAATCGATATCATCCAACAATACCTGAAACATATGTGAAAACGAGGTCAGCAAAGAAATGCTGGCGAGTACATAGGTTTTGTGAAAATAAGATTCATGACTTCTGTTTAAGAAAATGTTTAGTCATGAACCTTGTAATTTGCTTTGTCTTTGTAAATCATTTGAAAAATAATAAGTTCGGATGATAAGTATAAATAAGAGAATAATGCATGATTAAATGAATAACCATGTAAAATGAGTTTGTATAAGATAAGTTGTTTGTAAATAAATGTCTTGTGAAAAGTATGTTACTTGTATAAAATGTTCTATGTCTCAAACTGAAATGATTCAAATAACGCTACAATATGTAATACCATACAAACACTTATATATAGGAAGTACCTGCGGCGTATCCACCATGCTTGTATCATATTACACACGCACCGTTACTCAAATCACTTACCCAAACCAAACCACCAAAGTAATGTTCATGCCCAATGTAAATCATGTAATATGTATAACCAAAATGATATGTATGGCTAGTGAAATGCATTAACTAAACCATAGGTGAAACGCACAAAACAAAGTATTGAAGTAAAACTTGGTTTAAACCAATACTATGTTTCGTGTAAATGCATGATCAAATGTAAATCATGTCCAAATGTTTACCTAATCGTTAAAACTTGTTCTTGTTCTTAACAAACCCTTACCAAAGGGTAAGTTAATATTTTAATTGTGAAATTACTTTATGGTCGATTCTCTAATAACATTCAAACCTTCTTGACGCGTTCCTCGCTCCATCTCGCTCTCGCTCTCGTTCTTAACAAACCCTTACCAAAGGATAAGTTAATAATTACAGATTCAGTCGTTACCCACAACCCCCATACATAACAATGGGTGCAGTAAATAACGGGATTTGTCAGATCCTATGGTACCATAACCTAATACTGGTCGGCTTGATCATTGCTAATGAATGTTATCGGTCATGTAAACTACAACCAACAAGTTTGTTCACTTTTTTAAATTGTTATTAGTTTTTGAAATCATTGTATTCGTTCTTGAAATCATTGTTAGCGTTCTTGAAATAATTGTTATTGTTCTTGAAACCACATTGTAATTGTTATTGAAATTATTGTAATCGTTCTTGAAACCACATTGTAATTGTTATTGAAATCATTGATAAAGCATTTAGCACATATGAGTCACCCCAAAACATTTGAAAATAGTAAAAGAGGGGAATAATGTACTCGCCTGAGAGTGCTTAGGAGTCTTGAACAACTACCAAACAAATCTTGAGGGAGCACGGAATCAGTCGGCAATCTAAAACTATATAAATAAACCGGACTTAAATCGGGAGATCGGATAGGATGAGGCTTGGTAAACCAAATGAGTGTTGGAACTCATATGATATGGTTTAACAAGGCCTACATACTACAATGAAACCAAACCTAAGTGCTTTCGACCCATCTCGACCCATTAAGGTAGCTTATGCTACTTTAACGCGTCGTGCGCGTGAAACGCGTTCGGACCGTCTAACTAGCTTATGGTGTTTAGGTGTTTAAATTCCATCCATACATGTGTTGCAAAGTTATGATGTTTAGGTGTTTAAATTCCATCCATACATGTGTTGCAAAGTTATGGTACCAAAATTCCATCCTTATCCGCTGACTAAGCAAGTTTAGAATGTGTGGTTGTGAATTAAACAATGGCTAATACATCGAATCTGGTCCCGAATGCGAAAAACGAACCAAATGACGCGACGAATGGATTTTTCTTATGGCGAACACTAAAATAAAATATTTTAGTGCTTACATAAATTTTTGGATGTCCGGATGTATTCAGAACGTAAGTTATGCGCAAAAATGCAAACTTGTGCACTTTTTGACACTTTTAGTCCCTGAATGACCCAAAAGTTTATTTTAGCACACCGAACCCCTCAAAGCCTATTTCTAAGCTATGTAAAGGATATTTAGGGTATGTTTAACTTATGGTCATGTTCCAGAAGGTCTGTTACAGTTCAAATTGGCATACTTTCGCAGTTTGTCAACTTTAGTCCCTGTAAGCGATTTAACTTGATTTCACCACGCCAAACCTTCCAAAACTTATATATAAGTTATGTAAAGGTTATTCAAGGTATGTTAAGCCTATTTCACTATTCCAGAGTGTTCGTTACATTAAACTGGTTATATTTACGCATCGATGCGCGTATAACCTTCCAGAAAGCGATTTAGAGTTTGAATTTGAACAAGAATTGATATGTGCAAATGATACACATATTTTTACAAATCCCAAGTATGAAATATAATATTTCATTGGTTCGGTATTTGTTTGATGGCCGTGAAGGCACAGGTGTTACATATGTTATTTGTATAAAATGTTATATGTCTAAATTGAAATGATTCAAATAACGCTACGATATGTAATACCATACAAACACTTATATATAGGAAGTACCAGTGGCGTATCCACCATACTTGTATCATATTACACACGTTTCGTTACTTAAATCACTTAAACAAACCACCAATGTATAAAGTCCATGTTTAATCCAATTGTCAAAAAGTCCTTGTATAAGCCATGTCAAATGTTAAAAGTTCAAATGTAGTCAAGTAATGTGTAACAAATGTTATGTATTGTAAGTAAAGTATTGTCACATAAACCAAATGTAGAAATGTACAAAACAAAGTATTTTGAATATATCAAAAAGTTATGTTTTGCAAAGTAAATGCATGTTTTATTGATACAAACATTTATGTGGTAAGTTAACGCATACATTCAAGCCTTGAGACAGTCGGATAACCCTTTTAGTCAAGGTTATCAAAGAAATGTTTTCGGATTCAGTCATTCCTTACATCCAAACAAACCCGGGATGTCAGGAATGGGATTTGTCAAGTCCTATGGTACCACTACTTACTACCGAGCGACGTAGCTAATGTTAATGAACGTATATAAGTCTCGTTTGTGCAAACCAAATGTTATAGAAATTGTATACATGTCATATGAAAACAATGTACTAAGTATGCTAAGTTAACATACAAAGCAGAAAAGTCATGTAAATCAATGTAATGTAAAACAATGTACTAAGTATGCACACAATGGACATACATAGCATGAAATGTAATGTAAAACGATGTACTAAGTATGCACGCAATGGACATACATAGCATGAAATGTAATGTAAAACGATGTACTAAGTATGCACACAATGGACATACATAGCATAAAATGTAATGAAATCATGTACTATAATGTACTAATGAACATAACAAGCATATGATATGAAAGCATGAAAAGCACGAAAGTAATAAGTAGGCACATGTGTTTCACCCCAAAACGTTTGGAAAACAGTAAAAGAGGGGTCTATGTACTCACATAAACACCTTGAAAACATTTAAAAGAGGGGGTTCTATGTACTCACTTGAGATTGCTCAGAAGTCCTAAGATAACCACCAAGCAATGCTAGAGATCACAGAATCAAACGACACCTAATATAGGTAACTATGTTAATAAACCGGACCTATATCGGTGGATTGGATAGAATGAGGGCTCGTAAACCAAATGAGTATGGGAACTCATGTAGTATGGTTTAACAAGGCCGACATACTAAATGAAACCTAACCTAAGTGCTTACGACCCATTACGACCCGTTTAGGTAGCTTATGCTACTTTAACGCGTCGTTCGCGTGAAACGCGTTCGGACCGCCTAACTAGTCCTATGCCAAGTAGAATATGCCTTAACATGTTTAATATTGTTACCAAATCAGTTTAGATACCAAAAGTTATGTTACATATGCTTAATATGAATTTTGGCGTAAAAAGGGCATTTTGGTAATTTACCTAAGGCATATAAACTACCTATCATACAACTACTTAAACGATGTGACCATAAGGTATAACCTCGGAAGGTTATTCCCTATATACTATGGTCACCTAAGGTATTTGGTCGGATCCTAATGATCGACCAAATGGGTCGGGTTCGAAGGTATAAGCGATTTATTAGATCGCTTACCCTTACGACCCTAGACAAGCACAAAACTAAAAGTGACGAGCTAAGCATGTTAAAACATGCTTAACTAAGTTAGAAAACAATTTTGGTATCAAAACAAACGGTTTTGATACCCATAAGTAGTTTGGTTACAAAATACGCAAGAATACGTATTATGGCCGAAACTACGGCTCGTCACTGAGCCTAGATAACGTGGTAATCAGTAGGTATAGTCACTAGGGACTATAACCATCGTGATTACGCTCACGTTATAAAGTTCAAATGAACTTCGCATTGACCATAAACTGGTCAATGCAGAAAGTCAAACAAAGTTTGACTTTCGGACTCGAAAAGCAATAAAAGAACGAAGGAACACTTACAAAGGGTCCCCGAAAGCTAATCTTGATCCAAGTAGCTCAGGTATGAAACAATGGTTTCAACTTAGAGCTTCTAAGATCAGATTTGTGAGGAATGAGTGAAGTTGAGGTGGGTATTTATAGTAAATGGACAACCGTTAGGATCGTTCCTCGAATAACGTGATCAAATCTCATCCGTACATGTGTTGGAATGCTATGGTAGCTCATTTTTCCCCCACCACAAGAGTTTGACATGTGGCATTGGCCTTTGGAGTGTTTAATGGCTGTTAACAGATGAAAAAAATGACTTTTGCTGATCAGAAGGGGCCTCGCGTGACGCCAAGGGGGCTAGGTGTCACGCTAAGGTCCTGCTGATCAGCAAACACTTTCCAATGTTTCCATTTCAAGTCTCCACAAGGATGCCTAAACATTGTGGACATGAAACATGCTCAAAAATATGCCGGATGTCAGTTCGTTTGGTCGTACGATCGCGATGTTCGCTTAATTACGACGGAATACGCATAAGCACGAAAAACGATCCAAATTGCGTGACCAATGGATTTTTCTTATGCCAACACTAAAATAAAATATTTTAGTGCTTACATAAATTTTTGGATGTCCGGATGTATTAGGAACGTAAGTTATGCGCGAAAGTACAAACTTATGCACTTTTTGACACTTTTAGTCCCTGAATGAGCCAAAAGTTTATTTTAGCACACCGAACCCCTCAAAGCCTATTTCTAAGCTATATAAAGGATATTTAAGGTGTGTCTAACTTATGGTCATGTTCCGGAATGTTCGTTACAGTTCAAATTGGCATACTTTCGCAGTTTGTCAAGTTTAGTCCCTGTAAGCGAATTAACTTGTTTTTGCCATACCAAAGCCTTTAAAACTTATTTCTAAGTTATGTAAAGGTTATTTAAGGTATGTTAAGTATATGTTGATGTCCCGGAGTATTTTTCGCATTAAACTGATTATGTTTACGCACCAGTTTGCGTATAACTCTCCAGAAAGCGATACAGAGTTTGAAATTGAACAAAAGTCAAAACATGAAAAATGTAAAACATAACCAAACAAACATTGGGATCAAATAACATTGTTTTATTGATGATTGAACTGTTCACAATGATTACAAGAACATATGTTACATAGGCGGACTTGGGCCTTAGCGACAATAAAAGATGCAAGACTAGTTATTTATGTTATGTTTCTTTGATTGTCAAGACATTGTAACTCTTTTAATCAATAAAACAATATTTCAGTTTCCATGTGTTATGAAACAATGATTCTGTTACAACACTCCCTGACGTTTCCGCCACGTTTTGTTGTTTTACGTGGTCGGGGTGTGACATTTTAACATTCCATTTCTTTAGCGTAATGTGATTGTCTACTGATGTACTATCATTTCCTCTTTTTACACAAAACTCATTTTTTTTGAATTTTATCATGTTTTTGGCTTTTTCAAATTTTCTAATGTTTTTGAATTTTTCTGACAATTTCTTACTCCCCCTAAAATGTAAAACCATTAAAAAAATTTTGACAAACCGATGTAGATAGCATTGTCTCGCCATCCATTTTCTGCTTTTCGTGCATGAGATGCAGAATATATAACATGTAAAGCAGTAATTACCCCCATGATTTACAACACATTGATTTTTACAGTTTGAAAACCGTTTTTCAATCTTGTGAAAATAATCATGTTTGTTCCGCCGTGAGGGTTTCGGCATATTCAATCAACATATTTTTTGATTTTTGAATTTTTGACAAAATTTAAAAACAAACATATTTTTGATTTTTCAATTTTTTTTACAAAATAAAAACATATTTTTGGTTTTTAAATTTTTAGGGTTTTTGAAATATTATTTATTTATGTATAGAAAATCAAACACACTCCCTGTTTAACCATTGCAGGGTTCAGCAGCCTCATCTTCCCGTGCCAGGCTGCTCCGACACTCCTCTTGTTGACATTCTATTATATTCGGAAGCACCTGCACATTTACACTTACTCAATTACTTGAACAAATTAGCCCAGGTCTGTTGACCTTAGGCATTTCTACACAATATGCATCATTTAACTTTGGAAAATCTTTATCATTCTGAACAAAGACTTTTTCAATTTTAATTTCAACTTTTTCATCATTTACCGAAGCAATTTGTTTCTTAGCAGACCATGTTTGACCTTTTGGAGTCCCTATTTTATTAAAATGTGAATCTTTTTGAACATTTTGATTTTGAACAATATTTGGTTTCCAAAATTGTTGTGGTTTTGTTGCATCAACATTTGTTCTCCAACTTTGTGTTGTTCTTAATCTGGGTATGTGAAAATTCCAGGTCTATCTTGAATCGAACCTATTCGGGTTTGATTTCCAAATTTGGTTCGAAACAAACTTGTTTGTGTTGTATCTCCAAGTTTGTTTTGAATCAAATCTGGTTGACCTTTGTTTCACATTCTCATATTTCTGTCTTTCAACATCATCAGATTTCTTTTTCGACTCAACATCAACAAGTTTCGGATTTGGAAACTTGCGTGCAAGATGTCCAGTTTGATCACATTTGAAACATGTTCTCTTGGACACATCTTTGACCTGTGGTTGTTGCATTTTCTTTTGAGCATAGAACTCTTCATTAGACTGTCGTCTAAATTGGAGTTCTTTCTCTTCTTCAGAACTTGTTCCGTGAACAAAATTCATCTTTGCCTGATAATTTGGCATTTCATTTTTCTTCCAATTCTTTTTCTTTTTATAACCCAACCCAGCCTTCATGTTTTTCTTTTTGTCACCAAGTTTGTTATAAAAAGTTTTGTGACTCTTTCCAGCAAACTTTGGAATTTCAGACTTTTCAATTTCAACTATTTTGAAAAAAAAAAGCCCATACGCCCTAATTATATCGTGCGCCACGTGTTGGGCCAGCATGCGTTCTCACCGTTCTCACACTTTTGAGCGTTTTCTCTTGATCCAGTTTCTATATATGTATATATGTTTTAAGAATGCAAGATCACATATAATGAATACAAAGATACACGTATTCCTATACGTACAACTATATTTTCACTTACATCACCAACACTTGGTGAAAACACAATTATACAAGTATGATACAACTCACAAGATACAAGAATATATATATTTGACGAAATATATATTAAACAGTTATCAATTAATACATCTAAGACACTATTCAACGAATAACAAATACATACAAGTCTTAATACATATTCAAGATAAAAGACTTGTACATGAGTCATTACAAAGACCGAAGTCTCTAACAAATCTAGGACGTTTGTAGGTCGTGATACTATTCAAGACGACCGCAAGTGAGATCACAGTTACTTTTAGTTTACGGACACAATTCTGTGAGTTCATCTCCCCTCTTCATTTTAAATGCTTTTCAACTTCACAACTATCGGGGAAAATACATGTTCAATAGTATGATAAGTCAAGGAATGAAACACCATAGATCATGTGCGAATAGGGTTATACAACTAAGCACCATTAATCCAGTTTGGACCTAGGTACAAGGGGTTAGATCTAATGGGTTTTAGCGAGCCCCACTCTTGGTCATGGACCCATACAGAAGAGTGCGTTTGTGTCCCAGTCGATGGTAGTCGACACAAAATCGCCTAGGTTTGGATTGCTTCCTTTTTCGTCACACATATTAATGTCCTTGCAAAACATTAATGATCAACGATTTCATTGACGATTTAAATACTACATCATACATTTTACAAATTCATCTTTCACAACTAAACTACATGAACTCACCAAATTTTGTTGATGTTTTCAACTTAATAAGTATTTCAGGGAATTAATGGACCATGTCCGGAATTTCAGACAAGAAAACAAGTATCAAGACTCCATGCCACTTTTGAAGGGTTTGCCTGTTATATACCGCTTCTTTGCGGCAATTTAGTGGTCAAAACCTTAGTAGTTAAAACTTTCATTTTGATGTATGAAACAAAGACAATTTTACTTTCAGTTAATGGTTTGTAACCGATACACTTAAACTCGTGTTATGTTCTTTTGAAAAAACTATGGTAATGGCATTGGAGCATGTTTTCTTCATTTAGTATGTTCACTTATATTGATTTATGCAATGAGAACCGATCAGATCACACCTCGCGCTTCAGCTACGAGCGGGTGTGACATGAGATGCTTCAACAGGAATTGGCTTCATGATTTCCTGAGGGTCAATCTTAGCCAATCTGGCAATGTTGAAATGAATTCTCTTTATGAGAGACTGCACTTCACCTACCAGTTTTGAATTATTGGCTACATTCTCCTGTACTTTAGCAAATTTTGTTTGATTCTTTTCCTGCAGAGCGGCCCATTCTTTTACCAGATTCTCAAGGGCATCAATGATGCTTTTTTTGCTTGCCCTTAAAATGGTAATTTCTTCCAGGACTTTGTTTGAGCTGTTTGATTGTTTTGACTCCATAGCATTTGTGATTTGTGTTTTGATTTTCTCCATTTCTGTGAAGATCTTCTGAATTTCTGATGCAGAAATGCAGGTTTCTGGTGTCTTTTTCTTTCTGTTTCTGCAGAGCTTTCAGTGCTTCAGGGTTTTTCTTTGTCTGTTCCTTTATAAGCTCCACTGGTTCTGATAAGGTCTTCATTTCTGCTTTTTGGCCTTGCGTTTCTGACAGCAACAGATCAAGCTTCTTTTCTACTGGATTCTTCTTGCAGACTTTGAATACATTATCCAATACTGTTTAAAGATTTTCTTCTGACATGGGTAGTTCAGGGATATTTGGAACAACAGATGTTCCTTCTAACACACCAGCTGCAAACACATTTGCAGTTGTTTTGGAAATGATTGGTGTACCTTTGGTTTTACCAGAATCTGGTGCAATCTTGGGTATGCTAGAAACATCTCCACTAGATGTGAATAACATATTTTTACCCTGGATTTCCTTATGTCCGTGAATCAATCCAGTGAATGATTCTCCATAAGTTGTTGAGATAAATAAATTATCTCTTCCCAGATTTCTTTGACCAGTTTCCTGATCTTTATCTGTTGGGATCTCATCCTCATCCTCTTCCTCATTATCTGATTCAGAGTTGAGATGAAATGTACTAGAAATATCCTCATCAACAACAGTTTTTCTAGGTTCAATTTTGTAAGATGTAGTAATTGAATCTTCAAAATTTGACCTTTTTAATGAAGTGTTAACTAAAACTGTGTTTAAGAGAGAATCTGTACTAGCAACATGAGATTCTTCATAGTGTAGAACTTCAATGTCTCCTTGGGTTGCACCAGCAACATGAGATTCCTGATAGTGATGAACTTCAGTTTCTCCATGGGTTGCACCAGCAGCAACATGAGACTCTTCATAATGTTGGACTTCAGTATCTTAATGAGTTACACATTTAAAGTGAAATCCAGCATCAGGATTCTGATGGCTTTCTTCAAGTTCTGGTTCTTCCCTTTTTTTTTGTTGAATTTCTTATCATGAGAATTAGGTCTTCTTCAGCAGGTCCTGTCTCTGATGTCCAAGATTTTTGAACTTCTTCTTCTTTTGGTGAAGAAGATCAGTCATACACTTCTTTGGTGGGTGCATCTGTTGGTGTGTCTTGTTTGTTGAGCAGTTCCTCATCTTTCAGTTTGTATGGTGAATCTGATGGAATTAGACTCAACATACTTTCTGGTAACACAGGAACATCCCTATCTGATGTCCACCCTTGACTGGCACTCCATGGCTTCATTATAGTTGAGCTCCAAGCATCTTCTAAAATAGGAATTTGTACATTCCTTTCAACAAAAGTTTCAGAGATGAAAATTGAAATGAACCTTGGATATGGTAGATGAGAAGAGATTTTTCCATTTTTTGTAAGGGTCGATCTCTTAATCCAGTTGAATATTTCTGTCCCATAATCAAATTTAAACTCTGTTGTGAGTCCATACATGATTGACAGTATTGCTTGGTTCACTTGGTCAGCTCCTCCTATCTTTGAAGTGAGGCACTTATTTAAGACTTCCATCATGACTTGCCAGAATGCGGGCATTTCATACCTTCTGAGTTCACCAATCTTGGTGACCTTATTATTCTTGTATCCTAGCTCAATGAGGAAACTTATCAGATCCTATTTTCTGGGTGGTTCAATATAGTTCCCAAAAACTGGAAGCTCAAGCCATTGTCTCACTCTTGTAGGGGTTAATGTCACAGAGACATTTCCCCAAACATGAGCAGAGACTTGATTTTCTCCATATTCACTGAAAATGTGGATGAATTGCTGCAATAGTCTCTCTGGTACTTCTCTTCCTTTAGTTAATGCTCTCCAGATTGGACATCTCAAGAGAAATTCTATCAGAAGTTAACATCTTTCATCATATTTGGAATGCTCTGTATTCATCAGTAAGTTATTCTCCTTTATTGGTAAAAGTTCTCCGTCTTCAATGAATGGAACATCGTGTTGAATGATTGGAATGTTTAGATTAACTTCTACCATTGCTGAATTTTGAGAGTTAAGGTTTGAGGTTTGGGAATTTTGGCTTTTGAAAAACAGAGGGTTTTAGGGTTTAAGGTTTTTGCGAAGAGATGGTGAGTGATTGAAAATTTCTGCTGAGGTTTGGGTTTTATAGTGTGGGTTTTAGCAGAGAGTTGGTTGTTATGGGAGTTGAGGGGACATGGAACGTGGGTTGTTATAGCAGTTAAAAGGTCACTAATTACCTTTATTTCCGTTAGATTGTTTGATGTTAGGTTTGTTAAGAAAGTAACCATTGGATAGTGGGTATCAAGGTAAATTTAATGGGTTTTAATCCGTGCAAACGTGGGTTTTATCATGTCTTCTCAACTTGCATTTTCTCTAATCATTCTTTTTGGTTGGAAATATCTGAATTTAATTGGAGAACGCTACCGGCCACATGACACCTTTCCTTTTGTGTGGGACCCATTTTTGAGAAATGGTCCAATAATTTGCCTTTGTATTCTTCCCCCTTTTTCAAAGTCAAAATTTATTTTTGATGATGTCATCAGAAATAAATCTCATTTTCTGATTAATATGAACAAGTCTGGAGTTTAATGTTTTCTGCTGACTTGCTAACAGAAGTCAATAGAAGTCAACAGAATTCAACAAATGAAGTTCCCCATTGACTTGTAAACATTTGTTCAACAAAATTGTCAACAGACTAAGAAGTTTCCCTTTGGTAGAGTGTTCTAGTGCTTTTTTTTTTAGATGAGAGGGAATGAGTAAAGGATCAAAATTATGACTTACATATGGTTTTCTGGTAGCATCCATGTCTCTTGTTCTTTCTTCAAGGAATTTTTTTTGTGAAAAAGTTTTAAAAAATGATGAATAACTGTGTTGAGGTTTTCTAAGATTTTCACACGGTTTTTGTCTCATTTCATTGTTATTATTCCTTTTGAAGTTCAACAGTCCAGAAATTTCTGAAATTTTTTTATCAGAATTTGAAGTTATGTTACCAGATTTCAACTTTATATTATCAGAAACTTAAAGTTTTGTGACAAATATTTTGTTTCTGATGGACACAGGTTGTTTTTGTGGTATTTAACTTCTTCATTTTACCATATGACTTTACCCATTTTTGTTTTTACTTCCCCCCAATCAATGAACCAGAAAACAAAAATTGTAAAAGCATAATATATTAACATTAAACAGACATAAAAACAAAAAAAAAAACAAACTAAACTTAAAACAACCTAATCAAGGTCTATCCTTTCTTCTCCATAGATGATCTCATGAAATAACTAAAGAGCTGTCTCTAAATTAGTATTCTGGTAAATTGGTATGAGCATGTTGAGTCTGATATTCTGTTGGAGTATCATATCAGCTCTGGGGTACCATGCAGAAAGAACTCCAAAATCCAGCTGGTTAGTGATTATCCTCATCTGAAAATGAGGATATACTAAGAAAGGCTTGACAGACCATAGGTTGCTTGCAAAATCTTTCATTAAATAATGAGAGAAGTTGTAAGTGATGTCCTGTACAAGTGCATGTATAGGCTCCATTAAACTGTAGGAGACTTCGTGATGGTTGACAATTTTCTTTGAAAAGCATGCCCCCATTTGTGTTACCAGATACTAGATACTGCCATGGCTTGATAAAGCCTATTTTGGTGATCGGCCCTAGTGGGTTTCCGGGATTATACCCTATTTGCTCTAGAGTATCATCTATCTGATCTTTTGTAAAAAGGACAACATCATTATCATCATCAAGGTTTAAAACCCTTATGATGATGTCTTTAATTACCACGATTTGTTTGTTCAGCACAACACTTCCAATGGAAGTCAAACCTCTTCCCTCATGCATAAGTAATGTTGCATTTCTCCAGAACATTTGTAAAATGTCTGGGTAGATCATGATGTGAGCTAAGAGGGCATATGCCAAATGGCTTGACATAAGCATGTTCAGGATGATTTGGTATCCTTCCCATTGAGGACCCTCAAAGTTGGTCCTAATTCTAAGGTTATGATATGGGTGGTATGGTAGTGAAAACGATCAACACTAATGGTTGTCATTGTTGGTTGATGAGAAGTGGAGAAGATGAAAGAGTTTTTCTCTAGGGTTTATCTTGGTTGATAGTGACTGACTAACCTTTAAGTGGTGAACATTTATAGTAAAATTTAAGTTTGCCATAAATGACATTTACCTACTTTAGATTTTGTATCTCCATTTTCTTTGTAATTAAATTTGTTGTCAGATTGCAAAGAGAATAAATGAGATAAAATCTCCTACATTAATGGTTTAGGCGGCCATTTTCTGGTAAGTTATCATGATTATCTGCCTATATGTCACTTCTATCTCCTTAATATTAATGAAATGTAATGAATGAAGGAGAGAGAGTTAACTACCATTAACAAGTTCCTAGAAGCTTTCTGTCCATGACGTTATCAGCCCTATGCTAAAGAGATAAAAAATTGTATTACCCTAGTCTAAAGAGATAAAACTTTGCAATATAAAAGAAAAAAATGAAAGAAAATGCGGGAAAACGAATGAAAAACGAATAAAATATAAAAAATCAATGAGAAATGATGATTACAAATGGAATTTTGTGCATGCATGTGAAAAGATAAAGAAAATATGATAACTTATGTTTCATCAGAAATTCTGTTGTCTTGGTCAACTTCTGGGAATTTACCATATTTTCTGGTGAATTTTGAATTTTCTGATGGATTATCAGAATTTTCACTAGAGATCTGATCAGACATATGTGTATCAGATTTTTCTTTATTTTGTGACTCGGTTCCTTTTTGTTCAATTTCCATGTTGACCATTCCCAATTTGCTGATCAGAAAATTGTGTCTATTTTCATCTAATGGTTTAGTGAAAATATCAGCAAATTGTTTTTCTATTGGAACAAAATACATTTCTATGCTACCTTTTTCAACATGATCTTTTATGAAGTGATATCTGACATCTATGTGTTTGGTTCTAGAGTGATGCACAGGATTTGAGGTTATTGCAATGGCACTCATAGAATCACATAAAATTGGAATTTTTGTCAGATTTACTCCATAATCTTTTAGTTGAGTTTGCATCCACAGAACTTGTGAACAACAGCTTGCTGCTGCTACATATTCTGACTCTGCTGTGGATGTGGCAACACAATTTTGCTTTTTTCTTGCCCAACAGACTAATTTTTCTCCCAACATGTGACAGGCACTAGATGTGGTTTTCTGTCAAGTTTGCATCCTGCATGATCTGCATCTGTGTATGCAATTAGTTCTAAATTTGTGTTCTTAGGATACCATAGGCCAAGATTTGAAGTTCCCTTTAGATATTTGAAAACTCTTTTGACAGCTTTCATGTCGGATTCTTTAGGATTACATTGATACCTTGCAAGAAAAAAGGTAGAAAACATTATGTCTGGTCTACTGGCAGTTAGGTATAGTAGTGATCCTATCATTCCCCTATAAGTTTTTATATCTACAGGTTTTCCTTCAGGATCAGAATCCAGTTTATTTCCAGTGGCCATGGGAGTTTTTGAAGATGAGCAGTTTTCTAATGAATACTTTTTCAAAATAGTTCTGACATACTTTGATTGACTTAAAGATATGCCATCACTTTGTTGTTTAACTTGCAAACCAAGGAAAAGGTTAATTCACCCATCATGCTCATTTCAAAGTGACTTGTCGTCAGTTTCTCAAACTTTTTGCAGAATTTGTTATTTGTGGATCCAAATATTATGTCATCAACATAAATTTGGACTAAAAGTGTGTGCCCCTTATGTGTTTTTAGAAAGAGGGTTGTGTCAATTGTACCTTTGGTGAAGCTAGAATTGATTAAGAAGTTTGATAGTGTTTCATACCAGGCTCTTGGAGCTTGCTTCAATCCATACAAGGCTTTGTTCAGTTTGTAGACATGATTTGGACATTGAGGATTAACAAAGCCTTCTGGTTGTTGCACATACACCTCTTCTTCAATTTCCCCATTTAAGAAAGCTGACTTCACATCCATCTGATAAACTTTGATGTTATTTGAGGCAACATCAGGCATGAATATTCTCACAGCTTCAAGCCTAGCAACTAGTGCAAAGGTTTCATCATAGTCTATGCCTTCTTGTTAACAATAACCTTTGACCACCAGCCTTGCTTTGTTCCTAGTTATGATACCTTGTTCATCAAACTTGTTTCTGAATACCCTTTTGGAACCAATGATAGACTTGTTGTTTGGTTTGGGTACCAGATCCCACACATGACTCTTTTCAAATTGTTCAAGCTCCTTTTGCACTGCTTGGACCTAATCTGAGTCATTTAGTGCTTCTTTGATAGATTTTGGCTCAATTATGCTTAAGAATCCAGCATAAAGACATTCATGAGCTGTTGTAGATCTTGTCTTAACACCTACTTCAGAGTCAGCTATGATGTCAGCAAGTGAGTGTCCCCTGATCCATCTCAAGTTGTTATGTGAACTTGTACTTGATGATAGATTTGAAGCTTCCCCTGATCTGTGACCTCAATGTTGTCAAGAAGATCAAAATTCTGTTGTTCAATAACATTTTCTGGTGAGATACCAGAATTCTGATCATTTTGTACAATTTTTAATGGAGGTTCCAGATTATCTGCAGGGTTAGTACATGACATATTTTTGTTTGATACGTTCAGCATTTGGTCATGTTCTAATAGTTCTTGGTTTCTGATGAGTCATCAAACGACACATGCAAGCTTTCTCTTATTATCCTTGTGTTTAATAAAAATATTCTATATGCTTTAGAGGACAATGAGTAACCAAGAAATATTCTTTTTTCTGCTTTTCTGTCAAATTTTTCCAGACTATCAAAATCATTAAAGACATAATAATTACAACCAAATGTGTGTAAAAATGTGATACTTAGGACCCTATGGTTGATAATGTGATATGGAGTTTTTTGATGTCTTTTGTTAATGATAGATCTGTTTTTGTGTAAAGCATGCATTTGATATAGCTTTAGCCCAAAAATAAGTGGGCAATCTGGCATAAGCAAGCATAGTTCTTGCTGCTTCTACCAGAGTCATGTTCTTTCTTTCTACAACTCCATTTTGTTGTGGAGTTCTTGGAGCAGAAAAATCATGAGATATTCCTTTACTTATAAGGAAAGTCTCATGTTTTGCATTCTTGAATTTTGTTCCATTACCAGATCTGATCCTTCTTATAGGTAATTTCAATTGATTTTCAGTTTTTTCTGATGAAATTAATGATCAGATCTGGGGTTTCACTTTTCTTTCTTAAAAATTCAACCCATGTGTACCTAGAATAGTTATCTACAATGACCAAATGTATTTCTTACCAGAAAAGTTGGCAGTTTGTACTGGTCCACAAAGGTCCATGTGCAAAAATAAGTTTTCAGAAATTGAAGATTCTGAAACTGTTTTATGTAAGCCTCTCTTTGATTTGCCAAGCTCACATGCTTCACATATCTTATCCTTTTTGGATGATATGTATGGTAATCCTTTTACCAGATTTTGTTTTGCCAATTGGTTTATGGTTTTAAAATTCAAGTGAGCAAGCCTTTTATGCCATAACCAACTATTACCTTTGTTTTTACTAGAGAATAAGCACAATTGAGGATGCTCAATTTCTTCTCTGAAATCAAAGTAGTAGATGGAGTTTCTAATCTTTTTCCCACTTAAATATATTTTGTTATCATCTAAACCAACCAACAGACATTTCTCAGGCAAAAAGGTTACCTGGAAGCCTCTATCACAAAAGTGCCCACAACTAAGTAGATTGTATTTTAAACCTTCTACATAGGCAACCTTTTTAATGGTTAATGATCCATATTGTATGGTGCCATATCCCATTGTTCTTCCCTTCACCCCATTTCCAAAATTTACAAATTTACCCAGTTTTTCTTGATAATTACTGAGTAAGCTCATATCCCCAGTTATGTGCTTGGAGCTTCCTGAATCGTAGTACCAGATCTACTGCACATGGTGGTCCTGAAATTATGAGGTTAGAGATTTTTTGGTACCCAAACTTGTTTGGGTACTTTTTGTCACACCCCGACCACGTAGAACCTACAAAACGTGGCGGAAACATCGGGGAGTGTTGTAACAGAATCATTGTTTCATAACACATGGAACTTGAAATATTGTTTTATTGATTAAAAGAGTTACAATGTCTTGACAATCAAAGAAACATAACAAAATAACTAGTCTTGCATCTTTTATTGTCACTAAGGCCCATGTCCGCCTAAGTGTATCTTGATCAATCCTATTCTTCATTTCCTGAAACACATGTGAAAATAGGTACGTCAGCATAAAAATGCCGGCGAGTACATAGGTTTTGTGAAAATAAGATTCATGACATCTGTTTAAGAAAATGTTTAGTCATGAACCTTGTAATTTGCTTTGTCTTTGTAAATCATTTGAAAAACAATAAGTTCAGATGATACGTATAAATAAGAGAATAATGCATGGTTAAATGAATAACCATGTAAAAATGAGTTTGTATAAGTTAAGTTGTTTGTAAAACAATGTATTGTGAAAAGTATGTTATTTGTATAAAATGTTATATGTCTAAATTGAAATGATTTCAAATAACGCAACGATATGTAATACCATACAATCACTTATATATAGGAAGTACCAGCGGCGTATCCACCATGCTTGTATCATATTACACACGCCTCGTTACTTAAATCACTTACTCAAACCAAACCACCAATATAAGATGTCTATGTTTAAACCAATTGTCAAAAGTCCTTGTATAAACCATGTCAAATGTTGATAGTCCAAAAGTAGTCAAGTAATGTGTAACAAATGTTTATGTATGGCTAGTGAAATGCATCAACTAAACCATAGATGAAATGCACAAAACAAAGTATTGAAGTAAAACTTGGTTTAAATCAAAGTTATATTTTGTAAAATATATCATGCTATACTGAATATGAACATTTATGCGGTATTGTAAAAATTCATACATCCAAGCCTTGCGACAGTTGGATAACTATGTAAAAATGAGTTATCAAAAGAATATGTATTCGGATTCGGTCATTCCTTACGTCCAAACAAACCCGAGATTTCAGGAATGGGATTTGTCAAGTCCTATGGTACCACTACCTACTACCGAGCGGCGTGATCGGTGTTAATGAATGTATAGTATAGTTTAAACAAACCAAATGTCATACCAAAATGTAAGCATGTTTTATGAAGATAATGTACCTAGTATGCTAGAGTAAACATACAAGGTAGAGCTGTAAAACAATGTGTCCATATGTTACTGGAACATATGCAACAGAGATGCAATGTAAAATAATGTACTAAATGGACATACATAGCATGTGATGTGATGTGATGTAAAACAATGTACTAAGTATGCACACAATGGACATACATAGCATAAAATGTAATGAAATCATGTACTAATAGTGTACTAATGAACATAGCATGTATATAATGCGAAAACATGGAAAGCATGAAAGTAACAAGTAGGCACATGTGTTCCACCCCAAAACGTTTGGAAAACAGTAAAAGAGGGGTCTATGTACTCACTTGAGATTGCTCAGAAGTCCTAAGATAACCACCAAGCAATGCTAGAGATCACGGATATCAAACGGCACCTAATATAGGTAACTACATTAATAAACCGGACCTAAATCGGAAGATCGGATAGAATGAGGGTTCGTAAACCAAATGAGTATGGGAACTCGTGTAATATGGTTTAACAACGCCTACATACTAAATGAATCCTAACATAAGTGCTTATGACCCATTACGACCCGTTTAGGTAGCTTATGCTACTTTAACGCGTCGCTCGCGTGAAACGCGTTCGGACCGCCTAACTAGTCCTATGACAAGTAACATATGCCTTAACATGTCTAATATTGTTGTTAAATCAGTTTAGATGTCAAAAGTTATGTTACATATGTTTAAAATGAATTTTGGCATCAAAGGGGTATTTTGGTAATTTACAACTACTTAAACGAAGCGACCATAAGGTATAACCTCGTAAGGTTATTCCCTATAAACTATGGTCACCTAAAGTGCTTGGTCGGATCCTAATGATCGACCAAACGGGTCGGGTTCGAAAGTATAAGCGATTGTTTAGATCGCTTACCTTACGACCCTAAATAAGCACTAAACTAAAAGTGACGAGCTAAGCATGTTAAAACATGCTTAACTAAGTTTAGAAAATAGGTTTGGTATCAAAACAAATGGTCTTGATACCCACAAGTAGTTTGGTTACAAAATACGCAAGAATACGTATTCTGACCGAAACTACGGCTCGTCACTGAGCCTAGATAACGTGGTAATCAGTAGGTATAGTCACTAGGGACTATAACCATCGTGATCACGCTCACGTTATGAAGTTCAAACGAACTTCGCATCGACCATAAACTGGTCAATGCAGAAAGTCGAACAAAGTTCGACTTTCGGACTCGAAAAGCAATAAAAGAACGAAGGAACACTTACGAAGGGTCCCCGAATGCTAATCTAGATCAAAATAGCTCAGGTATGAAACAAAGGTTTCAACTTAGAGCACAAATGATCAGATTCTAGTGAGAAATGAAGTTGGGGTATGTGGGTATTTATAGTAAATGGACAACCGTTAGGATCATTTCTTGGAAAAGGGGGCACGATCTAAGCCGTATACTTGTTGGAAAGTTGTGGTAACTCATTTGCCATCCACCATAAGAGTTTGACACTTGGCACTTGGCCTTTGGAGAGTGTTAAGGGCTGTTAAAAGCTGAAAAAAAACGTTTTGCTGCATCTGGGCCCTGTTTACGGACCTAGTTTGGCAGATTTACAGTTTCAGTCCCTGCAACCTCAAAACTTGGTTTTCGATGCGTTTTTTTGACACGTTTAAGCCCCGTTAACCCCATTTAAAAGCTCTAAAATGAAGTTAAAGTATAGGGAACTTAAAATGTGTTCAAAAATATCTCGGGTGTCGGTTCGTTTAGCCGTACGGTTACGTTGTTCGTTTAATTACGACGGAATGCGCATAAGCGCGAAAAATGATCCAAATGGTGTGACGAATGGATTTTTCTTATGCCAAACACTAAAATAAAATATTTTAGTGCTTACATAAATTTTTGGATGTCCGGATGTATTCAGAACGTAAGTTATGCGCGAAAATGCAAACTTGTGCACTTTTTGACGCTTTTTGTCCCTGAATGACCCCAAAAGTTTATTTTAGCATACCGAACCCCTCAAAGCCTATTTCTAAGCTATATAAAGGATATTTATGGTATGTTTAACTTATGGTCATGTTCCGGAATGTCTGTTACAGTTCAAATTGGCATACTTTCGCAGTTTGTCAAGTTTAGTCCCTGTAAGCGAATTAACTTGTTTTTGCCATACCAAAGCCTTCAAAACTTATTTCTAAGTTATGTAAAGGTTATTTAAGGTATGTTAAGTCTATGTCACTATTCCGGAGTGTTTGTTGCATTAAACTGGTTATATTTATGCATTGGTGCGCGTATAACCTTCCAGAAAGCGATTTAGAGTTTGGAATTGAACAAAAATTGATATGTGCAAATGATACACATATTTTTACAAATCCCAAGTATGAAATATAATATTTCATTGGTTCGGTATTTGTTTGATGGCCGTGGAGGCACAGGTGTTACAGTCTCCCCTACTTTAGGAAATTTCGTCCCGAAATTTTATCTAGAGGAAACTTGTGAGAGTTTAAAACATGAAGTTGAAAAGATCGAACAACATTGGTTAGGGTTCTGAACTTCTAGTAACTTTAATAACATCATGTTTGCAATGTAAGGGGGATACTTATATACAAGTATATGAAGCGTCATTGGTGCGTCCACCGTACCTCCATTACCTCGTTATCATTTCGTTATTGTTGTCACTATCGGTTCTTACACATAATAAATCTTACTGTGGTTACCGTGCACTGAATCTCATAATTATGTACGCGTCCATAATTAGACAATTCCTTGCATAGTTCACACAGTCTAATTTATAATGTGTAGGGGAAAACCAAATGAACAAACCTGTGATGAGTGTGACTAGACCACCATAGGTCCTTTTAATTAAGTCAATAAATGATCTAAATAGACTATCAAGGAGTCTGTTCAGCTACATCGCTAGATGTCGTCCTTTAACCAGATTGTGAATCAATCTTTTTTACTAGACCTCTAAAAGGGTCTCTTATGAAACATGGAGTGGTACTATATAATCCAAGGGTCTTAACTATTATATAGAAGCCCATTAAGGATTTAAGGCAGTACCTTTTGACTATCCTGCTACGAATCCCTCATATGGAGATATGAAAGATCCTGCGAGGATTTGGATAACAAATATCCAGAGTATAAAAACACAAAATGCATAAAAGAAAACATAAGATGAATAAACACATAGTCACATAACCACAAAATTGTTTGTTAATTTGTCTTGTTAATTGCGTACATGCATTTAAAGCACACTAGGAATCCATTCCGTGGATTTCATTTGGTACTTTAAACGTTATCAATAATCTAACTATAAAGATAGAAAGATTCAAAAAGAAATTTCGATTTCGATTATTAGGAACCGAAATGTTCGAATTTAGGTACATAAGGAATCCAATTAAGGACTCTGATTAAATGGTAATCATCCACAAGGATCTAAATGTGAAGATAAAAAGATCCCATATAAATTTTTAGAAGTTGAAGATGTTTGAAATCTTGCACTTGATGTGCTTATGTCAAAACATGAAGTAAGAATGCTTATGAAGTTGAGATGCTTGATATGTCAAGGCGACATATGAAGCGAAATTTGAAAGTTAAGTCAAGGTATGAGGAAAAAATATTTTTGAAAACTATGCATGGGGTTCTTTTAAGAAAAATGTGTTTAACGTTTTTTGAAACCTTATATATAATACTTTTGAAATCGTAAAGTAGGTGTATTAGATAGATATATTTACAAAAATGTTTTAAAATCATGCGAGATGAATTTTGAAATTATGTATAAGGTTTTTTGGAAGACATGAATGATGCTTTTCGAAATCATGCACTTGATAAGAAAATGTACTGTGTTAATATTGCCTTCAGACTATATGAAATATTTTGAAATTAGGAAGGTTGGTTTTGATAACATGGCCAATGTTTTTGAAATAACATAGACAATGCATTTAGAAAAATTGTTCTCAAACTATATGAAATGTTTTGAGATCATGAAGATTGTTTTTGAAAATACAGACAAAGCTTTGTGCATTTGTTATGTTTAAGTAAATACACTATATTAAAAATGTTTTCGAACTATGTATAGGATGTTTTGAAATCATGTAGGTTGTTTTGAAAACTTATGTTATGCATGTTGAAGAAATCAGTACGTAATGGGTATGAGATTTGAAAATACTCTTAGTTATCTATCCAAGAATTCAAAGGCACAGATGTGTGAAAAGCACGATTACTCATAATTTCGATTTATTTTCTGTACTTTGTTTCTTAGAGTGAAATGAGTACTTAAAATTTTCGAGGGAATCATGAGCGATCATTCGAAAGAGTGAAATCACAAGAGTAGTTTGTAAGGTACATAGTTTCTTGATGTAGGTATCATAGGAAAAGTCATACACACATGCAACTACACTTGTATATCAGAATTTGTGATCAACGATTTATTTATAAACAAAACAGATTGTTTCACATTACAAGAGAACAAAAGAACAAAAGCATAAGACAGCAACATCTCCTAGTCAGCCAACTGCTCATCCGTGGGTTGGATTTGCACTAGCAAGCCTTGGGCAATCCCTTAGGAAATGGCCCATTTCGCCACAGTTGTAGCAAGACCCTGGTGAGAAACGAGCTTGAGCAGAGTTGGCTTGTGGTTATTCTGGACCACCTTGGTTCGGGTTACATCGACAAGCACTTACCAGGTGACCAACTCGCCCACATGATACACACAGACGACACGGTAAGTGAGCTTGGTGATGCCCATTACATTTGTCGCATATTGGTGCCGTTCCCTTGTATAGCTTCTTAGCAGGTGGTGTTGCCACCCGGATGGGTCCTGTTTGATTTGGTATTGCTGTAGTTGGGCAAACCCTTGCCGTATGACCTATAAGTTCACAAATCTGGCATTTGCGGCACTTCACACTAGCATGATGATGGAGGCTACATTGGTTGCACAAGGGTGCAGTTCCATTGTATGGCTTCCTAGTAGGGGGTTGAGCTGGTTGGTTGGGGACGGCTTGATTATTGTGAGCGACCACGGCGAAATTCTGAGAAGCCTTTCGCTTCTTTGACTTCTTAGGAGATCGTTCATCCATGGTCTTTGATTCCTCGATTGGTTTCTTGGCTGATGGTGCTGTCACCTGACTAGGTCCTGCCTGTCTTGGTGACTCTTGAGTGGCTTCATCCTGGAGACGATACATGGTAGTAGTTAATTCAACATTCTTCAGGACTACTTTGCCTATTCGTTGAGCGAATTTGGCTGTCTGCTCGGACATTTGACCGGTGCTGAGAGGAAGAGACATTCTAGAAGCAAATGAAACGCATAAGAAGAAACAGGTGAAAGGTTATTAGATAATCAATACAGAATGGTAACGAATGAAAATTGTGATCATTTGTTTGTTTCCTAAGGCAAACAAATGAGATGGTGACAAATCAAAGTAAATGGGTCAAAAATAATGTATCGCGAAGACATGCTCGCCTATAAGTGAACACTCATCCCAAGAATTCCCAGGTAAGCACAACTGGTCTCGCGTCTGATGAGATGTATACGAAGTGCTTGCCTAGATAGAAAAGCCAGAATACAGGCATTCACCCTTCCAGTTTGCACGTGTTCACATTATTTAAAACCCAAGACCTTGACGAGGTTTTGAAAAACTCAAAGGGGTTCAAAACCATATAACAGAGGGTTCAAAACCTTACAATAAAGGGTTCAAAACCTAGTAATCAATCATCCTAGAATAGATGATTAGTTTTCAAAGTGGTTTTGAAATTTATGTTCTTGTTGTGGTTGTCGCCTAGGGATAGGTGACAGTATTGTTTTATGACTAAACGCAAGTAAACTCGCGTTAGGGTCCAAAGAAGGTTAGAGACTAGGTCAAAGTATTACTAATAACCTAATTCCCTATAACCATGAGCTCTGATACCAACTTTTCTGTCACACCCCGACCACGTAGAACCTACAAAACGTGGCGGAAACATCGGGGAGTGTTGTAACAGAATCATTGTTTCATAACACATGGAACTTGAAATATTGTTTTATTGATTAAAAGAGTTACAATGTCTTGACAATCAAAGAAACATAACAAAATAACTAGTCTTGCATCTTTTATTGTCACTAAGGCCCATGTCCGCCTAAGTGTATCTTGATCAATCCTATTCTTCATTTCCTGAAACACATGTGAAAATAGGTACGTCAGCATAAAAATGCCGGCGAGTACATAGGTTTTGTGAAAATAAGATTCATGACATCTGTTTAAGAAAATGTTTAGTCATGAACCTTGTAATTTGCTTTGTCTTTGTAAATCATTTGAAAAACAATAAGTTCAGATGATACGTATAAATAAGAGAATAATGCATGGTTAAATGAATAACCATGTAAAAATGAGTTTGTATAAGTTAAGTTGTTTGTAAAACAATGTATTGTGAAAAGTATGTTATTTGTATAAAATGTTATATGTCTAAATTGAAATGATTTCAAATAACGCAACGATATGTAATACCATACAATCACTTATATATAGGAAGTACCAGCGGCGTATCCACCATGCTTGTATCATATTACACACGCCTCGTTACTTAAATCACTTACTCAAACCAAACCACCAATATAAGATGTCTATGTTTAAACCAATTGTCAAAAGTCCTTGTATAAACCATGTCAAATGTTGTGTCACACCCCGACTGCGTAAAACAACAAATCACGGCGGAAACATCGGGGCGTGTCGTAACAGAATAAATTGTTTCATAACCATGGCATACAAAGTTGTATTTATTTATTAAACAAGAGTGTTACATTGTCTTGAACAGTAAACAAAAGAGTTTATAACATAATTAAACAACTCTATCTCCATTTTTAGTCACTAAGGCACAGGTCCGCCCTAGTGTCCTGATCAACATCCTACGGAAAAGCTCCTGAAAACACATGTGAAAATAGGTACGTCAGCATAAAAATGCCTGTGAGATACATAGGTTTGTGAAAATAGGATTCATGACTTGTATTTGAGAAAATGTTTAGTCATGAACCTTGTAATTTGCTTTGTCTTGTAAATCATTTGAAAAACGATAAGATTATATGATATGTATAAATAAATGTAAGGTTAAATGAATAACCATGTAAAATGAGTTGTATAAGATAAATTGTTTTGTAAATCAATGTCTTGTGAAAAATATGTAATTTGTATAAAATGTAATATGTCTATACTGAAATGATTTAAATAACGTTACGCTATGTAATATTATACAAACACTTATATATAGGAAGTACCAGCGGCGTATCCACCATGTTTGTATCATATTACACACGTATCGTTACTCAAATCACTTACCCAAACAACCACCAATGTAACTTGTTCATGTACAAACCAATTGTTAAGTGTTATTGTGTAAACCATATCAAAATGTCTATGTCCAATGTAAACCACCAAATGTGTATATCAATGTCAAAATGTTTATGTTCAATGTAGATCATGTACTGTGTAACCAAAATGTCATGTATGGTAAGTGAAATATATATCAACTAAACCATATGTAAAATGCACAAACAAGGTATTGAAGTAAAACATAGTTTAAATAAAAGTTATGTTTTGTGTAATAAATGCATGCTTTACTGATACAAACATCTATGCGGTATTGTTAAAATGCATACATCCAAGCCTTGAGACTGTGGCGATAAACCCTTAAACAAATTAAAGGTTTATCTAAATTATGTATATCGAATTCGGTCATTCCTTTCATCCCCATACCCAGGATGTCCGGAACGGGAGTTGTCAATTCCTATGGTACCACTACCTACTAACGAACGGCGTAATTAATGTTAATGAATGTATTGTTCCATGTTAAACAAACCAAATGTCATAACAAAATGTAAGCATGTGAAAACGATGCACTAAGTATGTAATCAAATGAACATACATAGCGTGAAATGTAATGTAAAACGATGTACTATGTTATGCACACAATGGGCACACCTAGCATGAAATGTAATGTAAAACAATGTACTAAGTAATGCACACAATGGGCACACCTAGCATGAAATGTAATGTAAAACAATGTACTAAGTAATGCACACAATGGGCACACCTAGCATGAAATGTAATGTAAAACAATGTACTAAGTAATGCACACAATGGGCACACCTAGCATAAGATGTAATGAAATCATGTACTATAATGTACTAACGAACATAGCATGTATATGATGTGAAAACAGGAAAGCATGAAAGTAACAAGTAGGCACATGTGTTCCACCCCAAAACAGTTTGGAAAACAGTAAAAGAGGGGTCTATGTACTCACTTGAGATTGTTCAGTAGTCCTAAGATAACCACCAAGCAATGCTAGAGATCACGGAATCAAACGGCACCTAATATAGGTAACTATGTTAATAAACCGGACCTAAATCGGAAGATCGGGTAGCATGAGGGTTTGTAAACCAAACGAGTGTAGAGACTCGTGTCATTTGGTTTAACAAGGCCTACATACTAAATGAAACCTAACATAATTGTTTACGACCCATTACGACCCGTTTAGGAAGCTTATGCTACTTTAACGCGTCGTTCGCGTGAAACGCGTTCGGACCGCCTAACTAGCCCTATGACAAGTGTTATATGCCTATACATGTTACATAATCAGTTATGTGACAAAAGTTTAGGTTACATATGCTAAATTACCAATTATACATGAAAAGGGTATTCTGGTAATTTACCTAAGGCATATAAACTACCTATCATACAACTACTTAAACGATGTGACCATAGGGTATAACCTCGGAAGGTTATTCCCTACCTATTATGGTCACCTAATGTGTTTGGTCGGATCCTAATGATCGACCAAATGGGTCGGGTTCGAGGTATAAGCGATTTATTAGATCGCTTACCTTACGACCCTAGACAACGTGGTAATCAGTAGGCATAGTCCCAAGGGACTATGACCATCGTGATTACAATCACGTTGCGAAGTTCAAACGAACTTCGCATTGACCATTACTGGTCAACGCTGAAAGTCAAACAAATTTTGACTTTCTGACTCGAAAAGCAATAAAATAAGGAAAAGAACGAAAGAATACTTACGAAGGGTCCCCGAATGCTAACTTCGATTCAAAAATCTCAGGTATGAAACAATAGTTTCAACTTAGAGTTTCTCAAATCAAATTTCTTGTGATTTTGAAGCATGGGGGGTGGGGTATTTATAGTATTCGGTCCACCGTTAAGATCGTTTCATGGAAAACGTGCCTTAATCCCACCCGTACAAGTGTCGGGACCTTATGGTAGCTCAAATACATCCTTATCAGCTGACTAAGCATCTTAGAATGTGTGGTGGTGGATCAAACAGCTGATAACAGGCTGTTAAGTACTCTGCATCTGGTCTGCAGACCCCATACGCACCGTAGGGCAAAAACCCATACGCATCGTAGGGCATAAGTTTGGCAGATTTACACTTTTGGTCCCTGTTATGCAATAAGGTCATTTTTGACACGTTTAAGGCCCGTTAACCCCATTTCAAAGCTCTAAAATGAAGTTAAAGTATAGGGAACTTAAAACATGCTCAAAAATATCTCGGATGTCGGTTCGTTTAGCCGTACGGTTGCGATGTTCGGTTAATTACGACGGAATACGCATAAGCGCGAAAAACGATCCAAATGACGCGACGAATGGATTTTTCTTATGGCGAACACTAAAATATAATATAGTCATGCTTACATAAATTTTTGGATGTCCGGATGTATTCAGAACGTAAGTTATGCGCAAAAATGCAAACTTGTGCACTTTTTGACACTTTTAGTCCCTGAATGACCCAAAAGTTTATTTTAGCATACCGAACCCCTCAAAGCCTATTTCTAAGATATGTAAAGGATATTTAAGGTATGTTTAACTTATGGTCATGTTCCGGAATGTTCGTTACAGTTCAAATTGGCATACTTTCGCAGTTTGTCAAGTTTAGTCCCTGTAGTCGAATTAACTTGTTTTTGCCATACCAAAGCCTTCAAAACTTATTTCTAAGTTATGTAAAGGTTATTTAAGGTATGTTAAGTATATGTTGATGTTCCGGAGTATTTTTTGCATTAAACTGAGTACGTTTACGCATCAGTTTGCGTATAACTCTCCAGAAAACGATATAGAGTTTGAAATTGGATAAAAGTCAAAACATGAAAAATGTAAAACACAACCAAACAAACATTGGGATCAAATAACTTTGTTTTATTGATAATAGAACTGTTCATAGTGATTACAAGCACAGTTGTTACAGTCTCCCCTACTTGTGGAAATTTCGTCCCGAAATTTATTTAGAGGAAACTCGTGGAAAAAGATGTGGATATTTTGCCTTCATTTGATCTTCGCGTTCCCAAGTAAACTCAGGTCCACGTTTAGCTTCCCAGCGAACTTTGACCAAAGGAATGCGCTTGCGTTTGAGCCACTTGACTTCACATTCCATGATTTCCACTAGTTTCTCAACAAATTTCAGTGTTTTACCAACACGAATTTTGTCAAGTGGTATGTGGAGGTTCTCATCAACTAAACACCTCTTGAGATTGGATACGTGAAAAGTTGGATGAACATTTCCATGTTCAGGAGGTAACTCAAGTCTGTAGGCTACCTTTCCGATTCTTTCGACGATCTTGAATGGTCCAACGTATCTAGGTGCAAGCTTTCCTTTCTTTCCAAATCTGATCACACCTTTCCAAGGTGAGACCTTAAGTAATACTCGATCACTGACTTGAAATTCCAAGGGTTTGCGTTTTGGGTCCGCGTAACTCTTCTGACGGCTCATAGCTGTCTGAAGGTTATCGTGAACTTTCTTGACCTTGTCAGTTGTCTCTAAAATGAGGGCAGGTCCAGTAAGTTGAGCCTCGCCGATCTCATTCCAGCAGACTGGTGAACGACATTTTCGACCATAGAGAGCCTCGAAAGGAGACATTTTGATGCTGGTGTGATAACTGTTGTTGTAGGAGAATTCAATCAACTTAAGATGTGAATCCCAACTACCACCAAAATCGATCACACAAGCTCTAAGCATATCCTCCAGAGTCTGGATTGTTCTCTCAGATTGACCATCCGTTTGCGGATGATAGGCTGTGCTCAGATTAAGTTGGGTCCCCATAGCAGATTGCATGGTTCTCCAAAAATGAGAAGTGAAACGAGCATCTCTGTCAGAAATGATGTTCAAAGGAACACCATGTCGAGCTACAATTTCATCCACATAGATTTGAGCAAGTCTGTCAGCAGGAAAATCCTCACGGATTGGCAAGAAATGTGCTGACTTAGTAAGACGATCAACGACTACCCAGATGGCATCATGACCTTTCTTTGTGCGCGGAAGTTTGGTAACCAGATCCATAGTAATGTTTTCCCATTTCCAAACTGGGATCTCTGGTTGCACCAATAGACCCGAAGGACGCTGATGTTCAGCCTTAACCTTAAGACAAGTAAGGAATTTTGATACGTATAAGGCAATGTCTTTCTTCATACCAGGCCACCAATAGTGAATACGAAGATCCTTATACATCTTATCTGAGCCCGGATGAATAGAATAACGAGACTTATGGGCTTCATCCATAAGCAAGGTACGAAGATCATCCTGGCTTGGGACCCACAAACGGTCCATGAAGTAATATGATCCATTGTCCTTCAGTTCAAGAGCAGGTGTTATGTGATAAGGAAATTCCTTATCCATCAAACCTTGTGAAACACAAGATTGTTGAGCCTGAGAAATGCGTGCTTGAATATCGGATCGAGCTTGAATAACAGATTAAACACGTACACAATGAAGCTTAGTACGTTCCTTACGACTCAATGCATCAGCTACGACATTCGCCTTACCAGGATGGTAGCGAATTTCGCAGTCATAGTCGTTTAAAAGCTCAACCCAACGTCGTTGCCTCATGTTGAGTTCTTTCTGGTTGAAGATATGCTGAAGACTTCTGTGGTCAGTGAAAACCACACATTTTGTACCGTACAAATAGTGTCTCCAGATCTTTAGAGCGAAAACAACTGCACCTAACTCAAGATCATGAGTGGTGTAGTTCTTCTCATGTATCTTCAACTGCCTAGATGCATAGGCTATGACTTTGTTCCTTTGCATCAGGACACAGCCAAGACCCAATTTCGATGCATCACAATACACGACAAAATCATCATTACCCTCAGGCAATGATAGAACAGGCGCATCGCAAAGCTTCTGCTTCAAGTGTTGAAAAGCTTCCTCTTGTTTGTATCCCCAATAAAAGGGCATTTTCTTCTGAGTTAGAGCAGTTAGAGGAACTGCAATCTTTGAGAAGTTTTCAATGAAGCGGCGGTAATAACCCGCTAGACCAAGAAAAGAACGAACTTCAGTAGGAGTAGAAGGTGTATCCCAATCCTTAATCGCACTGATCTTGGAGGGATCTACATGAATACCCCGTTCGTTGATAATATGCCCCAAAAATTGAACTTCTTTAAGCCAAAATTCGCACTTGGAGAATTTGGCGAAAAGTTGCTCTTTCTTTAGGAGTTCTAGGGTAAGACGAAGATGTTGCTCGTGATCAGCACGCGTCTTAGAGTAAATCAAGATGTCGTCAATGAAAACAATGACGAACTGATCCAAATAAGGTTTGCAGACCCTATTCATTAAGTCCATGAATACAGTAGGAGCATTAGTCAAACCGAATGGCATGACTGTGAATTCATAATGCCCATAATGAGTGCGGAATGCTGTCTTGGGAATATCTTCTTCTTGCACGCGAAGTTGATGATATCCAGATTGCAGATCAATCTTCGAGAAATAAGAAGCGCCCTGTAACTGATCAAAGAGGTCGTCTATGCGAGGTAGGGGATATCGATTCTTGATGGTAAGCTTGTTAAGCTCATGATAATCGATACACATCCTAAAGGATCCATCCTTCTTCTTGACAAAAAGAACGGGAGCACCCCAGGGTGAAAAGATAGGACGGATAAAACCTTTGTCAGAGAGCTCCTGAAGCTGTTTAGACAACTCTTGCATCTCAGATGGTGCAAGACGATATGGAGCTCTGGCAATGGGATTTGCACCAGGTACGAGATCAATGCGGAACTCGACTTGGCGTGCTGGAGGTAGACCAGGTAAATCTTCAGGGAACACTTCAGAATAATCCCGAACGACAAGAATATCTGAAATAGACTTACCATTGCCTTTATCTTCTGTAACATGTGCTAAGAAAGCCACATAGTTCTTCCGCAGATACATCCGAGCTTTAAAACAAGACATGAGTTTGAGACCACCGGTAGGCTTCTCACCTTGAACCTGCAGAATCTCGCCTGTCGAAAGCGGCACACGAACAATCTTCTCAGAACAAACTATCTCTGCGTGATGCTTGGATAACCAATCCATTCCCACAATAACGTCGAAGCTTCCAAGTTGCATAGGTGCGAGGTCAATAGGAAAAAGATGATCGTTAAGGTTCAATTGGCAGTTATGAAGAACAGAATCAAGAATAATGGGTTCACCACTAGCAACTTCTACTGTCAAAGGTTTTCCTAGTTTCGTTCTAGACACGCGAAGCATAGGCTCAAAAGACAATGACACGAAACTCTTATCGGCACCAGAATCGAAAAGAACAGATGCAGGCTGATTATTAATAAAGAACGTACCGTTCACCACATTATCGTCAGCCTGTGCCTCTTGGGCATTCATGTTAAAGGCTCGGCCTCGAGCCGGAGCCTGAACCTGATTCTAGTTGGCTAGCCCTGGGCATCGGTTTCTGTAGTGGGTCAGATCCCCACAATTGTAACAAGCACCTGGTGGGTATTGTAGGCTTGACCCTGTTGCTGAGCATGAAGTTGTGCAACTTGTTGAGCCGGGTTTTGAACTGCGCGATTCTGAGCAAACCGACAAACATCAGCAAGATGACCTGACTTCCCACAGCTAGTACAGAAACGGCACTGATGTTGCGGCTGATGGTGACTGTTGCATCTATTGCACAAAGGTGCATTCCCTGAATAGGGTTTCTTTGCTGGAGGCTGTGCGGGTTGGTTGGGAGCTGCCTGATTAGCTTGGGCAGTGATAGCAAAATTTTGGGAAGCCTTACGTTTCCTTGACCTCTTCGAAGAACCAGAGTCCTTTCCATTCTTGTTTTGACCCTTCTTGCTATCCCCCTTGTCAGCCGACTGTTTCTTGCCCTTGTCACCCTTCCGGTGTAACTTGTTCTTCCGGATCTGCGACTCAGTCAGTGTCGCTGATAACTCGATTGCCTGACGGAGTGTGGTAGGGTTACTACCAGTAAGGATGTCTTGTACCGAGTCAGGTAGGCCGTCGATGTATCTTTCGATAGCCTTGTCGAGTGGGTTAACCATTGTCGGGCAAAGCAGACTCAACTCTTCAAACCGATCAGTATAAGCCCTGTGCTCACCACTATCTTGCTTCAACACATCAAATTCCTTCTCCAAAGCTCGCTGCTCATGACGAGGACAGAATTCCCTCATCATAAGGGCTCTAAGTTCAGCCCATGTCTGTGCGAGAGCAATTTCTGCACCTCGGTCTCTCATAACTCCGTTCCACCATGTCAAAGCCCTCTTCTGAAATACGCTCGAATAAAACTCAACCTTGCGATTATCCGGACACTGCACGTGGCGGAAAGTATTCTCAATGCTCTCGAACCACTGAAGAAGCCCAGTCGCTCCCTCAGAACCACTAAACTTGAGTGGTTTAGCCTGATTAAAATCCTTGTATTTGCATGGAACATTGTTGTTGTTGTTGGCTTGGTTCCATTGAGCAAAGAGATTTGGTAATTGGGCAGCCATCTGCTGCGCAATAATTTCTGCCAGTTCGGCAGTTGCTATCTGGTTCTCGCGTCGAGGAGGCATTCTAAAAGAGGAAAACATGAAAAGAAACAAGTGAGATGATTGGATGAAGAGAATGAGATGAAACAAAATCAACAAAAGCAAAGATGGTGGTCATTCGTCCGCATTACCAAGCAAACAAACGACACACAGTGACTAATCAAAGTAAATGGGTCAAAAATAATGTATAATGAAGACATGCTCGCCTATAAGTGAACACTCATCCCAAGAATTCCCAGGTAAGCACAACTGGTCTCGCGTCTGATGAGATATATACGAAGTGCTTGCCTAGACAGAAAACCCAGAATACAGGCATTCACCCTTCCAGTTTGCACATGTTCACATTATTTAAAGCCCAAAACGTTTGAGGGGATTTTGAAAATTTGAAGGCACAAGGCCAAAAACCAAACTGAAAAGGGTTCAAAACCATATAACAGAGGGTTCAAAACCTTACAATTGAGGGTTCAAAACCTTGTAATAAATCATTCAAAAACAGAAGATTGTTTTTCAAAAATCGTTTCGGAAAAATTTGGTTCTTGTTTTGATAATCACCTAAGGATAGGTGAAGTGCATGTTTTAAAATCTAAACACAAGATAACTTGTGTTAGGGTCCTAGAAAAGTTATAGTCTAGGTCAAAGCATTACTAATAACCTAATTCCCTATAACCATTGGCTCTGATACCAACTCTTCTGTCACACCCCGACCGCGTAAAACAACAAATCACGGCGGAAACATCGGGGCGTGTCGTAACAGAATAAATTGTTTCATAACCATGGCATACAAAGTTGTATTTATTTATTAAACAAGAGTGTTACATTGTCTTGAACAGTAAACAAAAGAGTTTATAACATAATTAAACAAGTCTATCTCCATTTTTAGTCTCTAAGGCACAGGTCCGCCCTAGTGTCCTGATCAACATCCTACGGAAAAGCTCCTGAAAACACATGTGAAAATAGGTACGTCAGCATAAAAATGCCTGTGAGATACATAGGTTTGTGAAAATAGGATTCATGACTTGTATTTGAGAAAATGTTTAGTCATGAACCTTGTAATTTGCTTTGTCTTGTAAATCATTTGAAAAACGATAAGATTATATGATATGTATAAATAAATGTAAGGTTAAATGAATAACCATGTAAAATGAGTTGTATAAGATAAATTGTTTTGTAAATCAATGTCTTGTGAAAAATATGTAATTTGTATAAAATGTAATATGTCTATACTGAAATGATTTAAATAACGTTACGCTATGTAATATTATACAAACACTTATATATAGGAAGTACCAGCGGCGTATCCACCATGTTTGTATCATATTACACACGTATCGTTACTCAAATCACTTACCCAAACAACCACCAATGTAACTTGTTCATGTACAAACCAATTGTTAAGTGTTATTGTGTAAACCATATCAAAATGTCTATGTCCAATGTAAACCACCAAATGTGTATATCAATGTCAAAATGTTTATGTTCAATGTAGATCATGTACTGTGTAACCAAAATGTCATGTATAGTAAGTGAAATATATATTGTGACAACTCGAATTTCCGGCATTCTCTATTCGCATTAATGCACGTTGACTTTGACTGTTTAGTAGTTGACCTGTTTGACTTCGTAACTGTACACTTTGTGATATGATAAAATGTAGTGTACTTGCATGGTTATGTGTAATATGATAGCTTGCATACTGTTTGAAAAACTTAGACTTATAAACCATAAAACAACTCGACGAAACAAGTGAGATTCGCCAAGTTTGACCTCGACGAAACAGGTCAGTTTCGTCAGCAATCTTCTCGACGAAACAGGCTGTTTCACCGAGCCCAGTTTCACCGAAGCCCAGTTCGGGCCCAACACGCTATTTTGAGTTTAAAACATGAAACAACATCAGTTTTTACATCTGCTATCAAACAACCAAAACCCTAGAGCCCCTTTCCCTCCTGTGCGACGGCAGTTGGAGGTTCCCGAAGATATCTTAGCGATCGATTCGTATTTCTCTTATTCCGGTTAGTGTGTGTTCGTTAATCGGTTTAATATTTCTGTAATAGCTCGATTCATGTTGTGTATATACTTGAATTCTGGATTATATAGGAGTATATGGGTATGATGTTCTTGATTGCGATATACATGGTTAATCGGATGCGTAATTCTATGCGAAACTGAATATGATCGAATGCTCGGTTCTGAATGTTGTTAATATGATTTGATTCTGAATTCAAGTTAGCATCTTGATAGGGTTCAATGATATGATTGTTGGATGTTAAATTTATATGTTATACACAAAAACTAGGGTTTATGCTAGACAATGATTCTTGGATGATTGAGTTGTGATGATCCGTTCTGCACATTGACCTTCATATGATTTCTGATACTGATAACGGCTGCTAGCATGATTAGGGTTCTGTGTATATTTGTAACTGCTGCATCTGTTGTCTGCGAAACTGACGTCCGACGAAACAGAACTCTCGGCGAAACAGAATGTGTTTCGCCAAGAGTAGTCGACGAATCAGAAGTTCTGTTTCGCCAGGGGACACCTCGACGAAACAGAATGTGTTTCGTCAATATCTTGTTTCGCCAACTTATGTGTTTCGTCGAGCTGTGCTGTAACTTGAATGGATTCCGTTAAGTGTTAACTGGAATATTTAACTGCTGTTAGACGTTAGACATGACTTGTATGATTGTGATTACGTGCTACCTGCTTAATACGTGAGCAACTTGAACACCAACTGATTATTCTATACGTGCGTACTTTAGGACGTGATTGACTTACTTTGAGCACATACTTAGCATACCGAGCAAACTCAGGTGAGTTCACACACTTTCTATGGCATGGGATTCCCGGTGGTTGGGAATGGGTTAAAGAAATTAAAAGGAACCTACATATTCTCCTTGGGTAGGATATGTACCGCCATCCTCCATGGGTAGGATGCCAATATTAATCCTGCGTATTCTCCTTGGGTAGAATACGTACGTTCGTCCTCCTTGGGTAGGACAACAACCTTAACTATACTTGAACGATCTTCGCAAACATGCCTGGAATGGCCGCGAACTATACTAAAACGATCTTCGCAAACATGCCTGGAATGGCCGCGAACTATACTAAAACGATCTTCGCAAACATGCCTGGAATGGCCGCGAACTATACTAAAATGATCTTCGCAAACATGCCTGGAATGGCCGCGAACTATACTTTAATCTTCGCAAACATGCCTGGAGGGCCGCGATACAAATATAACTAGTCTACAATACATGGGAAACCCCCACTAATCTTCGCAAACATGCCTGGAGGGCCGCGATGTAATTGATAACGATACATGGGTTACTAATCAAACAAACGATTTATGAAACGAACATTATTACTAAACAACCCACTGTGAACTCGCTCAACTAGTTGTTGACTCTCTGTTACATGCCTTGCAGGACCTTAGGTACATATGGAGCTTGCACAGGAAGGAGCAGGTCGTTGTGGGATACGGATCGTAGACGATATTTGAACTTATAACTTACTTTGGGTTTTCATTATTATGCTTCCGCTACTTAAACAACGTTTGGTTATGAACATCGGTCATGTCATGATGAATTGCATTTTCCTACTTTTACACTTAATTACTATGTTTGACATGATTGATGGCTTGATCCTGGTCATGTCACGCCTCCCAGCGGTGGTACTCCGCGTGTGGATTTTGGGGGTGTGACAGATTGGTATCAGAGCTATTGGTTATAGAGAACTCGGTTTTAATAAAGGGAAAACGATTTTTTGTTAAAACCAGACTATAACCAGAACAGTGCTCTCAACGATCCACAACGACGCTTCGCTCCACGTGCAAGGCTCAACATCATAGGTACTACTATTCATGTTACTTTACCTACATGCTAGAACTACATAGAACTTTGCTCGCGGTATGCTTAGAGTACAGAACCTACTATATGTTGTTGCTTGAGAATACTTGTGTGCTCACTCTCTTCGCACTATTCGCGAACCTCTCACCCACATGTTCTCCTTGATGTCAAGATCATGTGTGGACGCGTTAACCTAACTCAAGCCCAGTTGGCGGCTTCGATCACTGAACAAGTCACTGCAGCACTTGCAGCTGCCCAGGCAGGAGGTGTAACCTGCCATCGCCACTTACTCTAGGATTTTTAGATCCTACTCTCGTAACTCAACACTGTGCTCAATTTTGATTACTCTTACGCACACGACAAGTCAACACGCTCAGCCACCTGTATGCATATACACGACTTTTTATGGACTGTCGTCCTACTACTTTCAACGACACTGAAGGAGCTGTTGGACTCCTCCGTTAAGTTCGAGGAACTCGAATCGGACTTCGATTATGCGAATGACCCGAGGCTAGTAAGGTGAGATATGCCACTGATGGTCTCGAAGACACTGCGCAAACTTGGTGGAACGCGCAAGTTTCGATGCTGGGGGCTGGCGGCTGCTAATGCCACCCCTTGGGACGAATTCAAGAAACTAATCAAACTAGAATACTGTAACTATGATAACATCCACAAACTGGAAGTGGAGTTCTTTAACCTGAAGATGACGGGGTCAGAAATAGAGACGTATACGATAACGATCCAACAAACTGACAATTTTGTGTCCAACTATGGTGGATCCTCCCATAAAGAGCTTTGAGTTGTACCTCAAAGGCTTAGTACCAGGAATTCAAAACCATGTGAAGACGGCTAAACTTGCTACTATTCAAGATGTTACTCATCTTGCTCATCGTCTCACAGACCAGGCAGTGGGACAGAACCAGCTGCCTCAACGTATCAGCGATACTACTACCACTACTACTTCAACTACTTCTGCTACCCTCAGTAAAAATGGATGAAAGTGGGATGGAACCTCTAGCAAGGGTTCGACTACAATTCCGTCCCAGGCACAACAGTGAAAGATCGATGACAACCAAAGTCCTAGTCAGCAACCTTTCAGCAGTCAATGGCAGGGTGGATACAGGGGAAACCACCCTAAGTGCAAACGATGTAACTTGCACCACAGCGGGCAGTGCAACCGAAATCATTGTCAATGATGCGACAAGCTTGGTCATGGAGCCAAGGATGGTAGAAACTCACGTTCTGCAAGCCAGAACCAACAACAACAGATACAAGATCTATAGAATCAGCGGCAACGGCAGGGTAACAAGGGATGTTATCAGTGTGGGGCTGAAGGTCACTTCAAGAGACACTGCCCACGGTTGAATCAGAACCAGAATCAGAAACACAACCAAGGAAACGGGGACTAGGGAAGACAACGGGGGTAATAACGACGGCAATGGTGCCAGGGGTCGAGTGTTCGTGATTGGTCAGGGTGATACTAGTAATGACCTCAACGTTGCGATAGTTACGACATCGTCATTGGTATGGATTGGTTATCCCAACAACAAGCAGAGATCCTATGCAAGGAAAAGATCATTCGTATTCCCCGTTCTGGTAAAGAACCTCTCGAAGTTCAAGGCGACAAGAGTGGTGTCGTGAGTGGCATCATACCCTTCTTGAAGGCCCAGAAGTGTTTACGAAAGGGCGGCCACACAGCTGTTTTAGCACTCGTTACTGATACATCGAAGAAAGAGAAAAAGATTGGGGATATTCCAGTGGTCGAATTTCAGATCGAGCTCGCTCCGGGAGCAGCACCCATAGCTCGAGCACCTTATCGCTTAGCTCCAACGGAACTGGAAGAACCGTCTAAGCAACTACAAGAACTCTTGGAAAAGGGTTTCATACGTCCTAACTCTTCGCCTTGGGGAGCTCCAGTGTTATTCGTAAAGAAGAAAGACGGTACGTTCAGGAGGTATATAGACTACCGTGAACTCAACAAGGTGACGATCAAGAATCGTTATCCTCTTCCGCGCATAGATGATTTATTCGACCAGCTGCAAGGGTCGAGCTACTACTCCAAGATAGACTTAAGGTCAGGATACCATCAGCTGAGAGTCCGGGATGAGGACGTCTTCGAAACAGCGTTCAGAACACGCTACGGCCATTACGAGTTTTTGGTCATGCCATTCGGGCTAACGAACGCACCTGCGGTTTTCATGGATCTTATGAACAGTGTGTGCAAACCTTATCTTGACAAGTTTGTTACTGTTTTCATCGATGACATTCTGATCTATTCGAAGAGTCAGGAGGAACACGAGCATTATATACGACTTATTTTGGAACTCCTTCGAACAGAACAGATGTACGCCAAGTTTTCGAAACGTGACTTCTGGCTTCGTGAGGTCAACTTTCTAGGCCACGTGATAAACAAGGATGAGATTCATGTTGATCCATTCAAGATAGATTCGATCAAGAACTGGCCTGCACCTCGCACACTGACAGAAATATGCCAATTCTTGGGTTTGGCAGGTTATTACAGACGATTCATCAAAGACTTCTCAAAGATTGCACAGCCGCTTACATTACTGACACAGAAAGGTGTTGCTTATCGTTGGGGTAATACACAGGAAACAGCGTTTCAGCACTTAAAGGATAGACTTTGTAGCGCACCTATCCTCTCATTGCCTGAAGGCACAGACGATTTTGTAGTCTACTGTGACGCATCCATCCAAGGTCTGGGATGTGTACTTATGCAAAGGGATAAAGTCATTGCTTATGCTTCACGTCAACTTAAGATTCACGAACGGAATTACACTACACACGATTTAGAGCTTGGAGCTGTTGTTTTTGCGCTCAAGATATGGCGACATTATCTGTATGGCACAAAGTGCACCATCTACACCGATCACAGGTGTCTTGAGCATATCTTCAAGCAGAAAGAATTGAACATGCGACAACGTCGATGGGTCGAGTTACTGAACGATTATGAGTGTGCCATAAAGTACCATCCGGGCAAAGCCAATGTGGTGGCCGACGCCCTCAATCGAAAGGATACTACAACTAGGCGTGTACGAGCGTTGCAACTCACCATTCAGTCTAGTCTTCCTTCACAAATACGAGATGCTCAGGTAGAAGCATTGAAACCAGAAAACGTTAGGGCTGAAGCCCTACGCGACTCAAGGCAAAGATTAGAACAAAAGGCAGACGGAGCCTCCTATGTAACAGGACGCATCTGGGTCCCACTCTATGGCAACTTACGCGAGCTTGTAATGGATGAAGCTCATAAGTCTTGCTACTCGGTACATCCAGGTTCGGATAAAATGTACCACGATATCAAAACTACATACTGGTGGCCTAGCATGAAGGCCCACATAGCCACATACGTTAGCAAATGCTTGACTTGTGCGAGAGTCAAGGCAGAATATCTGAAACCGTCAGGACCACTTCAACAACCTGAGATACCACAATGGAAATGGGAACAAATTTCCATGGATTTTGTTACAGGCTTACCTAGATCTCAACACGGAAATGATACTATTTGGGTGATCGTGGATCGACTCACAAAGTCTGCTCACTTCCTGGCTATTAAGGAAACAGACAAGTTCTCTACCCTAGCAGACATCTACTTAAAAGAAATGGTTTCAAGGCACGGGGTGCCAACCTCTATCATCTCTGATCGTGATGCACGCTTTACTTCAGAACTGTGGCAAGCAATGCACAAATCTTTTGGCTCTCGATTAGACATGAGCACAGCTTATCATCCTCAGACGGATGGGCAGTCTGAGCGTACTATTCAAACTCTAGAAGACATGCTTCGGGCGTGCGTAATTGAATTTGGCAATGGTTGGGAAAAACATCTGCCACTTGTGGAATTTTCTTACAACGACAGCTACCACACCAGCATTTAAGCTGCACCATTCGAGGCACTGTACGGGCGTAAGTGCCAGTCACCTCTCTGTTGGGCAGAGGTGGGAGAAAGTCAAATCACAGGTCCAGAAATGGTAGTCGATACTACAGAAAAGATTGCACAAATACGACAACGCATGGCGGCAGCACGCGACTGTCAGAAAGCACACGCCGATAAAGACAGGAAACTACTCGAATTCCAAGTTGGGGATCGAGCACTACTCAAAGTTTCACCCTGGAAGGGTGTGGTTCGTTTTGGCAAACGCGGCAAACTTAACCCACGATACGTTGGACCATTTGAAGTCATTGAGAAAATAGGCAAAGTGGCCTACAGATTGAACTTACCAGCTGAACTCAGTGCAGTTCACAATATCTTTCACGTGTCGAATCTGAAGAAGTGTATGTCAGATGAGACCCACATAGTTCCCTTAAAGGAACTCACTATCGACGAGCGGTTGCACTTCGTCGAGGAACCTGTTGAAATCACGGACCGGGATGTTAAGGTCCTCAAGAACACGAGAATCCCTCTTGTACGAGTTCGTTGGAACTCCCGTCGTGGCCCAGAGTATACCTGGGAACGAGAAGATCAAATGGAACTCAAATATCCCCAGTTATTCGGAACCAATGCAACTACTACTGAGGCTGAAGCTACTATTGCAGAATTTCGGGACGAAATTCCAAATCAACGGGGGGGGATAATGTGACACCCCAGGAAAACCAGTAATCTTCGCATACATGCTCGGGGAGCCGCGATACGAAACAGGTAAACAACGTCACACTATTAGCTTCCTCAGTAACTGCATGCTAAATTTCGGGACGAAATTTCTTTCAAGTTGGGGATAATGTGACAACTCGAATTTCTGGCATTCTCTATTCGCATTAATGCACGTTGACTTTGACTGTTTAGTAGTTGACCTGTTTGACTTCGTAACTGTACACTTTGTGATATGATAAAATGTAGTGTACTTGCATGGTTATGTGTAATATGATAGCTTGCATACTGTTTGAAAAACTTAGACTTATAAACCATAAAACAACTCGACGAAACAAGTGAGATTCGCCAAGTTTGACCTCGACGAAACAGGTCAGTTTCGTCAGCAATCTTCTCGACGAAACAGGCTGTTTCGCCGAGCCCAGTTTCACCGAAGCCCAGTTCGGGCCCAACACGCTATTTTGAGTTTAAAACGTGAAACAACATCAGTTTTTACATCTGCTATCAAACAACCAAAACCCTAGAGCCCCTTTCCCTCCTGTGCGACGGCAGTTGGAGGTTCCCGAAGATATCTTAGCGATCGATTCGTGTTTCTCTTATTCCGGTTAGTGTGTGTTCGTTAATCGGTTTAATATTTCTGTAATAGCTCGATTCATGTTGTGTATATACTTGAATTCTGGATTATATAGGAGTATATGGGTATGATGTTCTTGATTGCGATATACATGGTTAATCGGATGCGTAATTCTATGCGAAACTGAATATGATCGAATGCTCGGTTCTGAATGTTGTTAATATGATTTGATTCTGAATTCAAGTTAGCATCTTGATAGGGTTCAATGATATGATTGTTGGATGTTAAATTTATATGTTATACACAAAAACTAGGGTTTATGCTAGACAATGATTCTTGGATGATTGAGTTGTGATGATCCGTTCTGCACATTGACCTTCATATGATTTCTGATACTGATAACGGCTGCTAGCATGATTAGGGTTCTGTGTATATTTGTAACTGCTGCATCTGTTGTCTGCGAAACTGACGTCCGACGAAACAGAACTCTCGGCGAAACAGAATGTGTTTCGCCAAGAGTAGTCGACGAATCAGAAGTTCTGTTTCGCCAGGGGACACCTCGACGAAACAGAATGTGTTTCGTCAATATCTTGTTTCGCCAACTTATGTGTTTCGTCGAGCTGTGCTGTAACTTGAATGGATTCCGTTAAGTGTTAACTGGAATATTTAACTGCTGTTAGACGTTAGACATGACTTGTATGATTGTGATTACGTGCTACCTGCTTAATACGTGAGCAACTTGAACACCAACTGATTATTCTATACGTGCGTACTTTAGGACGTGATTGACTTACTTTGAGCACATACTTAGCATACCGAGCAAACTCAGGTGAGTTCACACACTTTCTAAGGCATGGGATTCCCGGTGGTTGGGAATGGGTTAAAGAAATTAAAAGGAACCTACATATTCTCCTTGGGTAGGATATGTACCGCCATCCTCCATGGGTAGGATGCCAATATTAATCCTGCGTATTCTCCTTGGGTAGAATACGTACGTTCGTCCTCCTTGGGTAGGACAACAACCTTAACTATACTTGAACGATCTTCGCAAACATGCCTGGAATGGCCGTGAACTATACTAAAACGATCTTCGCAAACATGCCTGGAATGGCCGCGAACTATACTAAAACGATCTTCGCAAACATGCCTGGAATGGCCGCGAACTATACTAAAACGATCTTCGCAAACATGCCTGGAATGGCCGCGAACTATACTTTAATCTTCGCAAACATGCCTGGAGGGCCGCGATACAAATATAACTAGTCTACAATACATGGGAAACCCCCACTAATCTTCGCAAACATGCCTGGAGGGCCGCGATGTAATTGATAACGATACATGGGTTACTAATCAAACAAACGATTTATGAAACGAACATTATTACTAAACAACCCACTGTGAACTCGCTCAACTAGTTGTTGACTCTCTGTTACATGCCTTGCAGGACCTTAGGTACATATGGAGCTTGCACAGGAAGGAGCAGGTCGTTGTGGGATACGGATCGTAGACGATATTTGAACTTATAACTTACTTTGGGTTTTCATTATTATGCTTCCGCTACTTAAACAACGTTTGGTTATGAACATCGGTCATGTCATGATGAATTGCATTTTCCTACTTTTACACTTAATTACTATGTTTGACATGATTGATGGCTTGATCCTGGTCATGTCACGCCTCCCAGCGGTGGTACTCCGCGTGTGGATTTTGGGGGTGTGACATATATCAACTAAACCATATGTAAAATGCACAAACAAGGTATTGAAGTAAAACATAGTTTAAATCAAAGTTATGTTTTGTGTAATAAATGCATGCTTTACTGATACAAACATCTATGCAGTATTGTTAAAATGCATACATCCAAGCCTTGAGACTGTGGCGATAAACCCTTAAACAAATTAAAGGTTTATCTAAATTATGTATATCGAATTCGGTCATTCCTTTCATCCCCATAACCAGGATGTCCGGAACGGGAGTTGTCAATTCCTATGGTACCACTACCTACTAACGAACGGCGTAATTAATGTTAATGAATGTATTGTTCCATGTTAAACAAACCAAATGTCATAACAAAATGTAAGCATGTGAAAACGATGCACTAAGTATGTAATCAAATGAACATACATAGCGTGAAATGTAATGTAAAACGATGTACTATGTTATGCACACAATGGGCACACCTAGCATGAAATGTAATGTAAAACAATGTACTAAGTAATGCACACAATGGGCACACCTAGCATGAAATGTAATGTAAAACGGCACCTAATATAGGTAACTATGTTAATAAACCGGACCTAAATCGGAAGATCGGGTAGCATGAGGGTTTGTAAACCAAACGAGTGTAGAGACTCGTGTCATTTGGTTTAACAAAGCCTACATACTAAATGAAACCTAACATAATTGTTTACGACCCATTACGACCCGTTTAGGAAGCTTATGCTACTTTAACGCGTCGTTCGCGTGAAACGCATTCGGACCGCCTAACTAGCCCTATGACAAGTGTTATATGCCTATACATGTTACATAATCAGTTATGTGACAAAAGTTTAGGTTACATATGCTAAATTACCAATTATACATGAAAAGGGTATTCTGGTAATTTACCTAAGGCATATAAACTACCTATCATACAACTACTTAAACGATGTGACCATAGGGTATAACCTCGGAAGGTTATTCCCTACCTATTATGGTCACCTAATGTGTTTGGTCGGATCCTAATGATCGACCAAATGGGTCGGGTTCGAGGTATAAGCGATTTATTAGATCGCTTACCCTACGACCCTAGACAACGTGGTAATCGGTAGGCATAGTCCCAAGGGACTATGACCATCGTGATTACAATCACGTTGCGAAGTTCAAACGAACTTCGCATTGACCATTACTGGTCAACGCTGAAAGTCAAACAAAGTTTGACTTTCTGACTCGAAAAGCAATAAAATAAGGAAAAGAACGAAAGAATACTTACGAAGGGTCCCCGAATGCTAACTTCGATTCAAAAATCTCAGGTATGAAACAATAGTTTCAACTTAGAGTTTCTCAAATCAAAGTTCTTGTGATTTTGAAGCATGGGGGGTGGGGTATTTATAGTATTCGGTCCACCGTTAAGATCGTTTCATGGAAAACGTGCCTTAATCCCACCCGTACAAGTGTCGGGACCTTATGGTAGCTCAAATACGTCCTTATCAGCTGACTAAGCATCTTAGAATGTGTGGTGGTGGATCAAACAGCTGATAACAGGCTGTTAAGTACTCTGCATCTGGTCTGCAGACCCCATACGCACCGTAGGGCAAAAACCCATACGCATCGTAGGGCATAAGTTTGGCAGATTTACACTTTTGGTCCCTGTTATGCAATAAGGTCATTTTTGACACGTTTAAGGCCCGTTAACCCCATTTCAAAGCTCTAAAATGAAGTTAAAGTATAGGGAACTTAAAACATGCTCAAAAATATCTCGGATGTCGGTTCGTTTAGCCGTACGGTTGCGATGTTCGGTTAATTACGACGGAATACGCATAAGCGCGAAAAACGATCCAAATGACGCGACGAATGGATTTTTCTTATGGCGAACACTAAAATATAATATAGTCATGCTTACATAAATTTTTGGATGTCCGGATGTATTCAGAACGTAAGTTATGCGCAAAAATGCAAACTTGTGCACTTTTTGACACTTTTAGTCCCTGAATGACCCAAAAGTTTATTTTAGCATACCGAACCCCTCAAAGCCTATTTCTAAGCTATGTAAAGGATATTTAAGGTATGTTTAACTTATGGTCATGTTCCGGAATGTTCGTTACAGTTCAAATTGGCATACTTTCACAGTTTGTCAAGTTTAGTCCCTGTAGTCGAATTAACTTGTTTTTTGCCATACCAAAGCCTTCAAAACTTATTTCTAAGTTATGTAAAGGTTATTTAAGGTATGTTAAGTATATGTTGATGTTCCGGAGTATTTTTCGCGTTAAACTGAGTACGTTTACGCATCAGTTTGCGTATAACTCTCCAGAAAGCGATATAGAGTTTGAAATTGGATAAAAGTCAAAACATGAAAAATGTAAAACACAACCAAACAAACATTGGGATCAAATAACTTTGTTTTATTGATAATAGAACTGTTCATAGTGATTACAAGCACAGTTGTTACATGTTGATAGTCCAAAAGTAGTTAAGTAATGTGTAACAAATGTTTATGTATGGCTAGTGAAATGCATCAACTAAACCATAGATGAAATGCACAAAACAAAGTATTGAAGTAAAACTTGGTTTAAATCAAAGTTATATTTTGTAAAATATATGCATGCTATACTGAATATGAACATTTATGCGGTATTGTAAAAATTCATACATCCAAGCCTTGCGACAGTCGGATAACTATGTAAAAATGAGTTATCAAAAGAATATGTATTCGGATTCGGTCATTCCTTACGTCCAAACAAACCCGACATTTCAGGAATGGGATTTGTCAAGTCCTATGGTACCACTACCTACTACCGAGCGGCGTGATCGGTGTTAATGAATGTATAGTATAGTTTAAACAAACCAAATGTCATACCAAAATGTAAGCATGTTTTATGAAGATAATGTACCTAGTATGCTAGAGTAAACATACAAGGTAGAGCAGTAAAACAATGTGTCCATATGTTACTGGAACATATGCAACAGAGATGCAATGTAAAATAATGTACTAAGCATGTACTAAATGGACATACATAGCATGTGATGTGATGTGATGTAAAACAATGTACTAAGTATGCACACAATGGACATACATAGCATAAAATGTAATGAAATCATGTACTAATAGTGTACTAATGAACATAGCATGTATATAATGTGAAAAGATGGAAAGCATGAAAGTAACAAGTAGGCACATGTGTTCCACCCCAAAACGTTTGGAAAACAGTAAAAGAGGGGTCTATGTACTCACTTGAGATTGCTCAGAAGTCCTAAGATAACCACCAAGCAATGCTAGAGATCACGGATATCAAACGGCACCTAATATAGGTAACTACATTAATAAACCGGACCTAAATCGGAAGATCAGATAGAATGAGGGTTCGTAAACCAAATGAGTATGGGAACTCGTGTAATATGGTTTAACAATGCCTACATACTAAATGAATCCTAACATAAGTGCTTATGACCCATTACGACCCGTTTAGGTAGCTTATGCTACTTTAACGCGTCGCTCGCGTGAAACGCGTTCGGACCGCCTAACTAGTCCTATGACAAGTAACATATGCCTTAACATGTCTAATATTGTTGTCAAATCAGTTTAGATGTCAAAATTTATGTTACATATGTTTAAAATGAATTTTGGCATCAAAGGGGTATTTTGGTAATTTACAACTACTTAAACGAAGCGACCATAAGGTATAACCTCGTAAGGTTATTCCCTATAAACTATGGTCACCAAAAGTGCTTGGTCGGATCCTAATGATCGACCAAACGGGTCGGGTTCGAAAGTATAAGCGATTGTTTAGATCGCTTACCTTACGACCCTAAATAAGCACTAAACTAAAAGTGACGAGCTAAGCATGTTAAAACATGCTTAACTAAGTTTAGAAAATAGGTTTGGTATCAAAACAAATGGTCTTGATATCCACAAGTAGTTTGGTTACAAAATACGCAAGAATACGTATTCTGACCGAAACTACGGCTCGTCACTGAGCCTAGATAACGTGGTAATCAGTAGGTATAGTCACTAGGGACTATAACCATCGTGATCACGCTCACGTTATGAAGTTCAAACGAACTTCGCATCGACCATAAACTGGTCAATGCAGAAAGTCGAACAAAGTTCGACTTTCGGACTCGAAAAGCAATAAAAGAACGAAGGAACACTTACGAAGGGTCCCCGAATGCTAATCTAGATCAAAATAGCTCAGGTATGAAATAAAGGTTTCAACTTAGAGCACAAATGATCAGATTCTAGTGAGAAATGAAGTTGGGGTATGTGGGTATTTATAGTAAATGGACAACCGTTAGGATCATTTCTTGGAAAAGGGGGCACGATCTAAGCCGTACACTTGTTGGAAAGTTGTGGTAACTCATTTGCCATCCACCATAAGAGTTTGACACTTGGCACTTGGCCTTTGGAGAGTGTTAAGGGCTGTTAAAAGCTGAAAAAAAACGTTTTGCTGCATCTGGGCCCTGTTTACGGACCTAGTTTGGCAGATTTACAGTTTCAGTCCCTGCAACCTCAAAACTTGGTTTTCGATGCGTTTTTTTGACACGTTTAAGCCCCGTTGACCCCATTTCAAAGCTCTAAAATGAAGTTAAAGTATAGGGAACTTAAAATGTGTTCAAAAATATCTCGGGTGTCGGTTCGTTTAGCCGTACGGTTACGTTGTTAGGTTAATTACGACGGAATGCGCATAAGCGCGAAAAATGATCCAAATGGCGTGACGAATGTATTTTTCTTATGCCAAACACTAAAATAAAATATTTTAGTGCTTACATAAATTTTTGGATGTCCGGATGTATTCAGAACGTAAGTTATGCGCGAAAATGCAAACTTGTGCACTTTTTGACGCTTTTTGTCCCTGAATGACCCCAAAAGTTTATTTTAGCATACCGAGTCACACCCTGGCTTTGCGGAAGCGTGGTTAATTTTGGTGTGACTTCTTAATACCATAGCTTAATCATAACCAAGATATATGAATTAAAAATATGCAAGATCATCCATTAAGTTTTGAAAACCAAATACAGTACCATTGTTTAACGGGAACATACCCTAACAACCATTATCTTGTTCAACATACATTACAAACTTAAAACATAACATAGACATGGTTTAAGGATTGTGTCTTGTCCAGGAAAGAGACACATCCCCTAAACCCCGGATGACCTCGGAAACTAGTGCAGCGGGAAAACATGCCATACCGTGCCAGATCTCGTTAATTTCCTGAAATACATGTAAGTTGAAAAATCAACAATAATGTTGAGCGAGTTCATGTGTAAGTGAGTAAGTAAACCTTTGTGAGTATAAAAATAGTCTTGGTATGTAGCAAATAAAGGAATTGAGATCACCAATGGTTTGCAAGGCCACTGATATATGTGAAGTGCAAATAGGGAGACTCAAACCTAGCAGATTTCGCCACGACATTAGTATGTGGACAAAGTCACCCCAAGGTCCGTTTCTAGTTTGGCCTGGGGCTGGGCTTGCTACACCCAGATAGATCTACCGCTCCTGTCCCTCGGTCCCGACATGAGGACTAATGGCCTCATATTGCTCCTACCCACTCACATGATCTGAGTAATAAACCTCCTTACGCTAACCATACCGTGTATAAAGTACTCGTAATCATAGTAACATGTATTTCACCCCCGCAGTTAAGAAAACTGAAAACAGTTAGAGAAAAGGGGGACATGAACTCACTGTGAAGCGTCTCTACCAAGTATCTCCTGCTCACGCAGCTGTGCAACGACCTACAGGTGCTAATTTCTATTAGACGGACGGCCGTGCCTTAGCTTCATGGTTTATGTTTTTGGGAAATAGTTAGACAACTATTTCGTGTTTACATTTTGTAAATACTTGGTAGTTAATCTCCTTCCCAAGGATGGGGGATTCAATACATGTGCGTTCCAATTATATTTCCGTAAGTTCGTAAGTTACGTTTTAACAATCGAGTGGTAATATAATTACCGATGTAACTTATATATTTATGGTGAAAGCGTTCGTATTATTTTGGATTCGTTAATGTTCGTAAATATTATTTTTACTCTAAAAATAATATTTATGTATTTTCACAAAATAATCATAAACAGTGTGTGAAAATATATATATTTATCACGTTAAGTTTTGTGAAAATCCCACCTCCGAATATTTAGTAAATAAAGTCATGGCGAAATTTATATTTTGAAAACATGTCCAAAAATAATTCTAACACTTGTAGTGTAATTAGTTCTAAGTGTTAGGTTTTTAGAAAAATTTCGCCAGAGTTTCCTCTGTAACTGGAGGTGGCCACGCTTTCAAGCGTATCATTTTCTTTTACAAATCAAATCAACAATCTTCTCAACATTATCAAACAATATTTCAACATTTTAACTAGTCAAAATATACAAATTTCGTATATTACATGAACTTGTAGTTTTTCCGAAAATATGAGGTAAATCTCATTACCTTTAGTGGATCTTTATATAAATAAAGCCGGTTTCGTAAAAGTCTTGTTTTTAGAGAAGTTCCGTCTTTACAACTTCTTGTCCATTTTTACAAAGATAGTTATTTTGTCGAAATTTGTGTTACACAAGTGTTTACACACTTGTGTGTTCTAAATATCATACTTGTTATTTTAAGATCCGTCTTTTAGAAAACATGATTTCTTTAACACTTGGTCCTTTGAAAATACCACTTGCAGATACGTAGATCTGCTAGTTTTAAACACTATTTTGCAAGTAGAAATACTTTTACACAAGTTCATGTTTCATGTGTGGTAGAGTTTCACCTTTTAACCCTTGTATCTTCTAATATAACCTTATGTCATGATCCAAGAACATGACTACATCGGGTTAAATGGTGATCCGAGCTACCACAATCGTAGATCGGGTCTCAATAATCACAAGTTTCAATTACTACAACATTTACACAACACATGAGCTATTAACCACCATTTTAAGTGTTTTTAGTAGACTTTTGTGCATCATTTTGCATTTTAACGAGATTTAACCGATACAAATCCTTTTAACCACATTAGAATAGTTCAAATACGAGTTTTAAGTATTATACCTCTAGCTCAAGGCTAGGGAAGGATCTATGTGCAAATGAGGTGGATAAAAGCCAAAGAAAGAGGTCCTTCGCGTTCCGCTTGCTCCAAGCTTCCTAATACGAGACCCTTGATGCTTGAATGATGATGGAACTTGAAGATCAAAACTGAAAATGATGGATAGGGGAGGGGGGTGTTCGGCCGAGAGCTAGGTAGAGAGGGAGAGAGTGTGTGAGTGTTGTGATGAGTGATGAATGTTAAGTGTGTGTTTAGTCAAGAACTTATAGACATTTTCATGTGCTAATGACCAATGGATCTTGTGTCCTCTAGATTTTAAGCACTTGATTAAAATAATCAAATGATGGTACTAGTGTGTCCCCCTTACATGGGGACGGTTATAAGGAGGGGGGGGGGGTTTAGTTCGATTCTAACCATTAGTTAGGTAATTAGTTAGGTTAAACCAAGTTAGTTAAGTGTTTAACTTAGTTAGTGATGTTTAGTGCTTTAAAGCGGGTGTTAAGGTATTCAGGGACCCTAACTGGCTCAGAAAAAGATAAATAATGAAAATAACAATATTTTCATGTTTCGGGTAACGCCCGGTTGTTCGGTTGGATAGTAATCCGTTAAAGCGTTAACAAAGCTTTAAAGTGTCGTTATTGTTACTTTTAGTGACACAACTTATTCCTGACACTTTGGAAAGTGTCTAGTGTTATTTTTCTCATGTTTTGGCACTTTATTAGTTAGCTAAAAGCTGAATTATTTTGTAAAGTGCTGAGTTTTGTACTTAGAGTACGTTTTAGGCACATCCAGTCATAGTGACTTATTCCAAGAGACGCAGTTCCACAACCCTTGTATCCCTACACTCACCACTAGTGTAGCAAAATATCTCAGGCTCTTACAGGCCTTAGAGGCAGTGTTTGCCTGATGCTGGCTTTATCAGCATGTTCAATAGGTTATCCGTGTATTGTGCTACTGTGCTTTTTGTGCATCATGTTTGTCACTAAGGTTCAGTATGTAAATAATGTAGTGACAGCAAGCAAGTATGATGCAAGTAAGTACATGTATCAGTATTCAAGTAGCAGTTCATCAGCTAGTTCAAACAAGCACAGTAATTAGGCAGTAATTAATCATTAATTAAGTCGTACGGATACCTGGTTTAGTGCGGGTTGTCACATTCTCCCCCCGTTAAATAAATTTCGTCCCGAAATTTAAGTTCTGCTTGTAGATGCAGGGTTCTTAGGAAAAAGGTGGGGGTATTTCTCTTTCATCCGGTCTTCACGTTCCCAGGTGAACTCAGGACCATGTCTGGCATTCCAACGAACTTTGACGAGTTTGACACTGCTCCGGCGGGTCTTGTTTACCTTCCAATCCGTGACCTCAACAGGTTCTTCAACGAAGTGGAGCGTGTCGTCAACATGAATCTCGTCGATGGGAATGGCAACGTCCACTTGAGTTGGACTTTTCTTTAGATTGGATACATGAAATGTATCGTGAACACCATTCAGTTCAACAGGTAGGTCCAATTTGTATGCTACTAGTCCTATTCTTTCCAGAATTCTGAAGGGACCAATGTAGCGTGGATTTAACTTCCCACGCTTTCCAAAGCGTGCCACCCCCTTCCAGGGTGATACCTTCAATAACACCATTTCTCCAACTTGGAATTCCACATGTTTTCAGTTTGGATCCGCATAGGCCTTTTGTCTGTGGCGAGCTGCTTCGATATGTTTAAGAATCTGCGCGATCTTGTCTGTCGTCTCTTGGACGATTTCGGGACCAGCAAGCTGCCTATCACCTGCGTCAGCCCAACATAGAGGTGATCGGCACTTGCGTCCGTAAAGGGCTTCAAATGGCGCGACACCAATACTGGTGTGGTAGCTGTTGTTGTATGAAAATTCGACCAAAGGTAAATGTTTATCCCAGCTACCGCCCAAATCCATAACACACGCCCTCAGCATGTCTTCCAAAGTCTGTATCGTTCGCTCGCTCTGGCTGTCAGTTTGCGGATGAAACGCAGTGCTCAGATTCAATTGTGAGCCAAAGGCTTCTTGGAAGGATTGCCATATCCTTGTCACAAACCTTCCGTCTCTATCAGAGATGATTGAGAGAGGTACTCCATGGCGCGCGACGATCTCTCTCATGTAAATTTCAGCCAATTTGCTAGTGTTATCCTTCTCCCTGATGGGTAAGAAGTGTGCTGACTTTGTTAAACGATCCACTATCACCCAGATAGTGTCATGGCCTCTTGGCGTTCTTGGCAATTTCGTAATAAAATCCATGGAGATTTGTTCCCATTTCCACTTGGGAATCTCAGGTTGTTGTAGAAGTCCCGAAGGCTTCTGATATTCCGCTTTAACCTTAGCGCACGTTAAACATTTGCTCACGTACACAGCAACATCGCCTTTCATCCTAGGCCACCAATAATAATCTTTGAGATCCTGGTACATCTTATCCGCTCCAGGATGGATAGAGTACCGTGATTTGTGAGCTTCATCAAAAATAACTTTCCTTAAACCACCAAACAGAGGAACCCAAATCCTTTTCTCGAAGCATAACGTTCCTTCCTCGTTTGGTACCAGTAGCTTCTCCATCCCACGGAGATATTCTTCTTCAAGGTTTCCCTCCTTGAGAGCTTCCTTCTGCGCGACACGAATGCGCAAGGAAAGATCGGTTCGGATAATCATCTCTAGAGCTCTAACCCTTATGGGCTTGATCCTCTCTTTACGACTTAGGGCATCGGCGACCACATTCGCCTTCCCTGGATGATACTTTATCTCGCAGTCGTAGTCGTTCAGCAACTCAACCCATCGTCTTTGCCTCATATTCAACTCCTTCTGGTTGAATATATGCTGTAGGCTCTTGTGATCTGTAAAAATTGTACACTTCGTACCATAAAGGTAGTGTCTCCAGATCTTTAAAGCAAAAACCACTGCGCCGAGCTCCAAATCGTGTGTGGTATAGTTCTTTTTGTGCACTTTCAGTTGACGCGATGCGTAAGCAATAACCTTTTGGCGTTGCATCAACACACAACCCAATCCTTGACGTGAAGCGTCGCAGTATACCACAAAATCATCTGTACCTTCTGGTAGAGCTAAGATAGGCGCATTGCAGAGCTTATCCTTCAATATCCGGAAGGCTTCGTCCTGTTTGATTCCCCAATCAAACTTCTTATCTTTCTGCGTGAGGAGCGTCAATGGTTGAGCGATTTTTGAGAAATCCTCAATGAACCTTCGATAGTAGCCAGCCAAACCCAAGAATTGCCGAATCTCGGTTGGCGTCTTTGGCGTTCCCCAATCTTTGATCGCCTCGATCTTTGTTGGATCCACATGGATTCCATCTCCATTTACCACGTGCCCAAGGAATTGCACCTCTCGTAGCCAAAACTCGCACTTAGAGAATTTGGCATACAGCTGTTCTTTCTTTAGTAGCTCTAGAATGGCTCTAAGATGTTGCTCGTGTTCAGCCTTCGTCTTTGAATAAATTAAAATGTCATCGATGAATACAATTACGAACTTATCCAAGTACGGCTTGCAAACTCTATTCATTAGATCCATGAATACCGCAGGTGCGTTTGTCAAACCAAACGGCATAACAAGGAACTCGTAGTGTCCATAACGAGTTCTGAAGGCTGTCTTTAGGATACTCTCTTCTTGTATCCTTAACTGATGGTATCCAGATCGAAGATCGATCTTTGAATAAAAGCTTGAACCTTGCAGTTGATCAAACAGATCATCAATTATTGGCAGAGGATACCTATTCTTGATCGTCAGCTTGTTCAGCTCCCGGTAGTCGATGCACATTCGAAAACTACCGTCCTTCTTTTTGACGAACAGGACCGGAGCTCCCCAAGGCGAGAAGCTTGGTCGGATAAAACCCTTGTCTAACAACTCTTGAAGTTGTGTTGACAGTTCTTGCATCTCAGACGGAGCAAGTCTATAAGGTGCCTTAGCCACAGGCGCGGCGCCTGGAACTAAGTCGATGTGAAACTCTACTTGTCTCTGAGGTGGCAGTCCAGGTAAGTCTTCTGGGAAGACTTCTGGATACTCCCTTTCGACAGGGATGTCTTCGATTCTTGGCTCAGCAGCCTTTTTATCCACAATGTGTGCCAGGAAGGCAACACATCCCTTTTGCAAACACTTTCGCGCTTTCAGGCAGCTGATAAATCTTAGCGGCGTGTCACGCTTCTCTCCGTGAACCACAATTGTTTCGCCATCTTCGGTTGGGATACGAACAACTTTTTCGTGGCATACTATCTCAGCCTTGTTTCCTGATAACCAATCCATTCCTACTACCACGTCGAAGCTTCCCAACTGGACTGGTAGTAGATCTAAAGCAAACTCACGCTCTCCTAATTCAATCACACAACCTCTGATAACTTCGTTGGCTTCTAATAACTTTCCATTTGCCAATTCGATCGAGTAGGGAATATCTAACTTATTAGCGGCTAGACCAAGCATTTTCTTAAATTCTAACGACACGAAGCTATAATCGGCAACAGTTTCAAATAAAACGGATGCATAGCGTTGATTTACAGGGAACGTACCAGTAACAACATTGGGGTCCTGGCGTGCTTCCCTAGCTTCGATTTGGAACACTCTTCCCCGGGCTTGGTTTAACTCTGGGCAGTTCTTCTTAAAATGCCCGATATCACCGCAGTTATAACATCCAAGTCTTTGCCCGTTTCCACCAGCTTGATCATTCCTCTGATTACGATTCACAGCGCCCGCTTGGTTAGCATTGTTGCCTCGATTTCCGTCTCCTCCATTGTTCCCCTGTGGGCGATTTCCAATACCACCACGGTTATTATTTCTATTCCCAAATCCTCCCTGGCCTCCCCGGCCAGCACTAGCCCAACAAGAATCTTTCGAGTGGCCCAGCTTTCCACATGCTTCACATATTTTCACATTACAATGCCCAGTATGGTGGCGTTGGCAGGTATTACACTTGGGCTGGGTGCCCTGGTATCCTTTTCTTTTCTTTCCATTACCAGCTGATCCTCCTTTCTTAACCGCCACACTGGCGCCCTGCTTGAAGTTTGAGAACTTCCGTTTGCTACCTCCTGATGACTCGACGTGAGTCTCTTTCTTCTTATGCTCAACATCATCAAACTTGTTTAGGCGGATCGCCTCCTCAGTGAGAGCTACGCTCAAATCAATCGCCTCAGTAATAGTTGCAGGCTTGGATGAGGTTACCATGCTTATGATTTGAGGAGCTAATCCCCAAATGAAGCGTTTAATTCTCTTGAACTCAGGAGTGACCATGTAGGGTACCACATGCGATAAGTCATGGAACCTTTGAACGTATTCTGCTATCTTTGGACCGTCCATTTTCAAATGCCAAAACTCGGTCTCCAACCTCTGGATTTCTGCGCGGGAACAGTACTTTTTGCGCATAAGTTCTTTTAGTTCGGTCCAGGTCAGCGCGTAGGCAGCAGCTTCGCCTAGTGTCTGTACTTGCAGATTCCACCAAGAGAGGGCTCCATCCAAGAATAGCCCTGAGATATAGGTGACTTGCTGATCCAGCGCGCACTTGCTCATGCGAAGAACAGAGTCGGTTTTCTCAGCCCAACGAACAAAGGCGACAGCACCTCCAGTGCCATCAAAGTTGACCGGTTTGCAGTCTAGAAACTGCTTGAAAGTGCATCCGTGAGGTGGATTGTTATTGCCTTGGTTAATACTTCCGCTCGTTCCGGGCTGAGATACTGCATACTGTGCTATGGCAGCAGCAATGACTTGTTGTAGTTCTGCCTCATTAGTAGGCATGCGTGTCTCACGTCTTGGCGGCATCTTCTAAAAGATGGTTTAAGTTGGTCAGGCCATAGTAAAACGTACGTATGTAGTAATAGTAATAGCACATAACATCTCATGTCATCAACACATCACAAATACCAATCACACATCATCCCATGTCACAAAAATACAAATAAGCAATCAAGCGAATCAAATATGGTGAGAATACTGCGATTGCCATATATCGAGACCACATAGTAAGTGTATCAGTACATCCCTGTGTCATACAATCATCAATCAACTAGGGGCTACATCACCCCTGTCCAAAAACTACATTCGTGTCAATACAACATCAAATACATGTCAACAAAAGTCAGAATCATAAAGTAGTCTCCCAAAAATGCTGTGCAGTCAAAAGCAATCGCCGCCTTCTCACCCTTGTCTACCCAAACAGCACTGATGAGCTCTATACAGATGGTGGTGGAGGAGGAGGAAAGTGGGTGTAAAACAAACGACGTAACTGGAGCCAGTCCGCCTCCATAGCCTGCTGAGTACGAATGATAGAAGCAACCTGCTGCTCTAGTGTAAAGAGACGGGCAGCATAATCTGGTGGTAAAGGTCGAAATGGCTGCAGAGGAGAGTGTGTCTGACCATGGCACGGACACGGTGGCAGCTGAGCTCTCTCAAGCTCCTGGATGCGCTGCGTGTGTGACTCGTGCTGAGCGACAAAAGACATCAAAACGTCCTCGATAGTATACCCCCTGTGAAAAGAATGGTAGGGGTCAGTAGGTGGCATACCAGATTCTGGTGCCCAAAGGAACGGCTCACTGGTGGGGTCAAAAGGTGCCACATGAGATGGAGCAATAGAGGGTGGAACAGATGACATCTGGGGCATGAAGGGGAAAGACATCGGAACATGCCCAATAGGATGGGCGGAAGAACCCTCTCCAGGCCTCGCTGGAGGTACAAACTGTGGAACCTGAAAAGAAAAATCAACATGTCGTGTATCAGGGATCTGAGGGGGAAAAGGTGGAACATCCTCATCAGCAGGTATCCAACCGTGCTGTGCATGCTCATCTGGTGGATCCATGCGTGCTGCGAACAGTGCATGCTCGGGCTCTAGTGGTATGGGATCAGGTGGGGCAACAAAAGGATGAACAGGTGCAATGTGCTTAACAGGATGGTCAACATGTATATCAACAACAGGTAGAGGAACAACAGGATCAACAGCACCATGATCGCCCTCTAACAAAGGAACATCCACGGGGAGATCATCAACAAGTGGGTCTGCTATAACAGGCTCAATAGGGATGCCAGCATGTACGGGGTCATGCTCAAGTATGGGGTCTAGAGCGGCTGCCTGCTCAGGAGCGATGACAGGCTCGGGATCATCAAAAGCCATCTCGAAGTCAAACTCTGGGTCGATAGGATCTACTGGGTCAGCTGGATCCTCCATGGGCTGATCCATAGGTATAAACTCGATATCACGATCTGGGTCGTATCCCGGGGGAAAGATAGGATCGGAATCCTCTATGTCATCATGGTCAAACTCAAAGCTGGGAATAGGTGCGACAGAGGATGCCTGGTCAGGATCAGAATCATGCGCAAAGTGCTGTGCGCTCAACGTGTGAGAAGGTGCGGATGCCACAGACTCGAAGGAGTCTGGGACAGGAGAATGTGCTGGCGAATCCTCAGCGGGAACGTCAGCGATCATCAGAAGATCGTCCGCAGGAAGAAGGGCCTCGCCCTGGATCTCATCCTCGAAAGGCTCATCCTCAAACAGGTCAATATCGCCATCAACCTCGGCGTCAAGTAGAAAATCATATGCTGGATAAACGGCTAAGGGTATAGGGGCCGGAATCTCTACTAGAGGTAGGTACTCAGCGGGAGGGTCATCTGCAGGCTCATCAGCACCATCGGGTAGTGCGAAAGGCTGGAAATCATCCTCGTCAGTACTGGTATAGTCAGATGTGTACACCTCATGCTCGGAGGATGTGAGGTCATCAGATATGATAGGTATGGGTCCAGTAGTGTCCGAATCGCCAGTACCAGCGGAATCCATGAGTCTGTAACATAAACACAAATATGCTCAAATAATCAGTCATACAATCAGATAATCACATAAGTCACCAAGTAAGATATCACATAATTCTCCTAGTCTCACTAGCCAAATTCCTCCCAGTCTCTAAGACTGCTCTATCCTCCACCTCGACCTCTTAGATCGAGCCTCGGTCCCCTTGACCGAGCCTCAGCCTTCATGACTGAGCCTACTCTTCCTAGCCTTGCTAGCCCACTACCTCGGTCACCTAGACCGAGCCTCGATCCTCCAGACCGAGCCTCAGCCCTCCAGGATGAGCCTATAATAAATCAACGTGCTCAACTACCTCGGTCACCTAGACCGAGCCTCGATCCTCCAGACCGAGCCTCAGCCCTCCAGGCTGAGCCTATAAATAATAAAATGTGCTCAACATTTGTTTGTAAAAAGTTTTGGATCTGGACTTAAGTGGTATGCAGTAAAATGTTTTTGTGAGAGCCCTAGTGATCATAGTCTAGACTCGAGAAAGAATCCTAGTTCGCTATGAACAGAGCTCTGATACCAAGCTGTCACACCCTGGCTTTGCGGAAGCGTGGTTAATTTTGGTGTGACTTCTTAATACCATAGCTTAATCATAACCAAGCTATATGAATTAAAAATATGCAAGATCATCCATTAAGTTTTGAAAACCAAATACAGTACCATTGTTTAACGGGAACATACCCTAACAACCATTATCTTGTTCAACATACATTACAAACTTAAAACATAACATAGACATGGTTTAAGGATTGTGTCTTGTCCAGGAAAGAGACACATCCCCTAAACCCCGGATGACCTCGGAAACTAGTGCAGCGGGAAAACATGCCATACCGTGCCAGATCTCGTTAATTTCCTGAAATACATGTAAGTTGAAAAATCAACAATAATGTTGAGCGAGTTCATGTGTAAGTGAGTAAGTAAACCTTTGTGAGTATAAAAATAGTCTTGGTATGTAGCAAATAAGGGAATTGAGATCACCAATGGTTTGCAAGGCCACTGATATATGTGAAGTGCAAATAGGGAGACTCAAACCTAGCAGATTTCGCCACGGCATTAGTATGTGGACAAAGTCACCCCAAGGTCCGTTTCTAGTTTGGCCTGGGGCTGGGCTCGCTACACCCAGATAGATCTACCGCTCCTGTCCCTCGGTCCCGACATGAGGACTAATGGCCTCATATTGCTCCTACCCACTCACATGATCTGAGTAATAAACCTCCTTACGCTAACCATACCGTGTATAAAGTACTCGTAATCATAGTAACATGTATTTCACCCCCGCAGTTAAGAAAACTGAAAACAGTTAGAGAAAAGGGGGACATGAACTCACTGTGAAGCGTCTCTACCAAGTATCTCCTGCTCACGCAGCTGTGCAACGACCTACAGGTGCTAATTTCTATTAGACGGACGGCCGTGCCTTAGCTTCATGGTTTATGTTTTTGGGAAATAGTTAGACAACTATTTCGTGTTTACATTTTGTAAATACTTGGTAGTTAATCTCCTTCCCAAGGATGGGGGATTCAATACATGTGCGTTCCAATTATATTTCCGTAAGTTCGTAAGTTACGTTTTAACAATCGAGTGGTAATATAATTACCGATGTAACTTATATATTTATGGTGAAAGCGTTCGTATTATTTTGGATTCGTTAACGTTCGTAAATATTATTTTTACTCTAAAAATAATATTTATGTATTTTCACAAAATAATCATAAACAGTGTGTGAAAATATATATATTTATCACGTTAAGTTTTGTGAAAATCCCACCTCCGAATATTTAGTAAATAAAGTCATGGCGAAATTTATATTTTGAAAACATGTCCAAAAATAATTCTAACACTTGTAGTGTAATTAGTTCTAAGTGTTAGGTTTTTAGAAAAATTTCGCCAGAGTTTCCTCTGTAACTGTAGGTGGCCACGCTTTCAAGCGTATCATTTTCTTTTACAAATCAAATCAACAATCTTCTCAACGTCATCAAACAATATTTCAACATTTTAACTAGTCAAAATATACAAATTTCGTATATTACATGAACTTGTAGTTTTTCCGAAAATATGAGGTAAATCTCATTACCTTTAGTGGATCTTTATATAAATAAAGCCGGTTTCGTAAAAGTCTTGTTTTTAGAGAAGTTCCGTCTTTACAACTTCTTGTCCATTTTTACAAAGATAGTTATTTTGTCGAAATTTGTGTTACACAAGTGTTTACACACTTGTGTGTTCTAAATATCATACTTGTTATTGTAAGATCCGTCTTTTAGAAAACATGATTTCTTTAACGCTTGGTCCTTTGAAAATACCACTTGCAGATACGTAGATCTGCTAGTTTTAAACACTATTTTGCAAGTAGAAATACTTTTACACAAGTTCATGTTTCATGTGTGGTAGAGTTTCACTTTTTAACCCTTGTATCTTCTAATATAACCTTATGTCATGATCCAAGAACATGACTACATCGGGTTAAATGGTGATCCGAGCTACCACGATCATAGATCGGGTCTCAATAATCACAAGTTTCAATTACTACAACATTTACACAACACATGAGCTATTAACCACCATTTTAAGTGTTTTTAGTAGACTTTTGTGCATCATTTTGCATTTTAACGAGATTTAACCGATACAAATCCTTTTAACCACATTAGAATAGTTCAAATACGAGTTTTAAGTATTATACCTCTAGCTCAAGGCTAGGGAAGGATCTATGTGCAAATGAGGTGGATAAAAGCCAAAGAAAGAGGTCCTTCGCGTTCCGCTTGCTCCAAGCTTCCTAATACGAGACCCTTGATGCTTGAATGATGATGGAACTTGAAGATCAAAACCGAAAATGATGGATAGGGGAGGGGGGGTGTTCGGCCGAGAGCTAGGTAGAGAGGGAGAGAGTGTGTGAGTGTTGTGATGAGTGATGAATGTTAAGTGTGTGTTTAGTCAAGAACTTATAGACATTTTCATGTGCTAATGACCAATGGATCTTGTGTCCTCTAGATTTTAAGCACTTGATTAAAATAATCAAATGATGGTACTAGTGTGTCCCCCTTACATGGGGACGGTTATAAGGAGGGGGGGGGGGGGTTTAGTTCGATTCTAACCATTAGTTAGGTAATTAGTTAGGTTAAACCAAGTTAGTTAAGTGTTTAACTTAGTTAGTGATGTTTAGTGCTTTAAAGCGGGTGTTAGGGTATTCAGGGACCCTAACTGGCTCAGAAAAAGATAAATAATGAAAATAACAATATTTTCATGTTTCGGGTAACGCCCGGTTGTTCGGTTGGATAGTAATCCGTTAAAGCGTTAACAAAGCTTTAAAGTGTCGTTATTGTTACTTTTAGTGACACAACTTATTCCTGACACTTTGGAAAGTGTCTAGTGTTATTTTTCTCATGTTTTGGCACTTTATTAGTTAGCTAAAAGCTGAATTATTTTGTAAAGTGCTGAGTTTTGTACTTAGAGTACGTTTTAGGCACATCCAGTCATAGTGACTTATTCCTAGAGACGCAGTTCCACAACCCTTGTATCCCTACACTCACCACTAGTGTAGCAAAATATCTCAGGCTCTTACAGGCCTTAGAGGCAGTGTTTGCCTGATGCTGGCTTTATCAGCATGTTCAATAGGTTATCCGTGTATTGTGCTACTGTGCTTTTTGTGCATCATGTTTGTCACTAAGGTTCAGTATGTAAATAATGTAGTGACAGCAAGCAAGTATGATGCAAGTAAGTACATGTATCAGTATTCAAGTAGCAGTTCATCAGCTAGTTCAAACAAGCACAGTAATTAGGCAGTAATTAATCATTAATTAAGTCGTACGGATACCTGGTTTAGTGCGGGTTGTTACATACCGAACCCCTCAAAGCCTATTTCTAAGCTATGTAAAGGATATTTATGGTATGTTTAACTTATGGTCATGTTCCGGAATGTCTGTTACAGTTCAAATTGGCATACTTTCGCAGTTTGTCAAGTTTAGTCCCTGTAAGCGAATTAACTTGTTTTTGCCATACCAAAGCCTTCAAAACTTATTTCTAAGTTATGTAAAGGTTATTTAAGGTATGTTAAGTCTATGTCACTATTCCGGAGTGTTTGTTGCATTAAACTGGTTATATTTATGCATTGGTGCGCGTATAACCTTCCAGAAAGCGATTTAGAGTTTGGAATTGAAAAAAAAATGATATGTGCAAATGATACACATATTTTTACAAATCCCAAGTATGAAATATAATATTTCATTGGTTCGGTATTTGTTTGATGGCCGTGGAGGCACAGGTGTTACACTTTTTCTAATGGAAATATGCTTGAGATTTCTTTATTAGAGGAGAAATTCTCATCAAATTCTCTGCTTAATGCTGAGCCATTAGCAGGATGATTTTCTTTGGAGAGATATTGTTGAATTAGCTTCAGTATTTCAACACACATACAATTTGATTTGTCTAGAGTTTTAGACAAAGATGCTTGTGATGGAATGTTTTTGCCTTTGTGAAATTTAGGATGAATTTTTGGTTTTTCATTCATTTTGAAGGCTTCATCCCTTTTCAAATAGATTTTGGGTGACAAAAACAGTTTATTAGAATTGCCAGATCTGCATGATTCAGCATCAGAATCTGATATTTTCTTACCAGAATTGCTTCAGATGTCTTTACAAAGGTGGTGGGAGTTTTAATATTAGTTTTAACATATCCCGGCCCCTCACCTTTGTTCTTTGGTGTTTCTTCAATAATTTGTATAAACTCTTTTGTTTGTTGAAAACCTTTCACGTTGATTTCATTGTCTTGAATTTTCTTGGAAAGATTCTTTCTTTCTCATAATATTCAATAAGTGATTGGTTTTCAGCTTTGGTTTTGCTGAGCAACTTTTGCAGATCATCAGATTTTGTGCTTTCTGATGAGGTTTTGCTTTGTAAAAGTACAAAATCCTGCATAAGTTTGTTCAGTTGTTGTTCCAAATCAAGGTTATCTGAACTTACTTTTTTGTTCTGATGATGTGGAGCATTCATCAGAAGTTGTGGCCATCAAACAGAAATTAGCCATTTCCTTCTCTTCTTCATCAGAAGAATCATCAGTTACCTGTATCATTGGCTGCTATTCGGCTGACTTTCTGTTGTTGTTTCTTAGCTTCTTCAAGCTTCTTATTCTTGCACTCAGAAGCATAGTGCCCCTTCTGTCTGCATTTGTAGCAAACAACTTATGCCTTCCCCTTTTCTCTTGATTTTCCTTCCATCCTCCCCTTATCACTTTTCTAAAACTTACCACTTCCTCCTCTCAATCTTTGCTCAAAAGTCTTTGTGAGCAAAGCAATAGCCTCGGCAAAGGCTGAAAAATCTGATGAAGCATCAGAAAGAGTTAATTACTATTTTCGTCCCTCTGGTTTGTCAAAAATCACTATTTCAGTCCATTAGTTTAAAAATTGCAATTTCAGTCCCTGTGGTTTCACTTTCGTAACCATTTCAGTCCACCTCCGTTAACCCCATCCATTTATTCTATTAAGTATAAGTGAATTGACCATAGTGCCCTTATTAATAAAAAAACAAAAAGATATCTGAATGAGTTAATTATTGTTTTGACAAACCACAGGGACGAAAACAGTAATTAACTCATTTAGATATCTTTGTGTTTTTTATTAATAAGGGCATTATGGTCAATTCACGTGTACTTAACAGAATACATGTATGGGGTTAACGGAGGTGGACTGAAATGGTTACGAAAGTGAAACCACAAGGACTGAAATCGCAATTTTTAAACTAATGAACTGAAATAGTGATTTTTGACAAATCACAAGGACGAAAACAGTAATTAACTCCATCAGAAATTTCTGTGTTCTGGCAGTGAGAGGGTTGTGGATCAGAAACTGGTGTTCTATGTGAGTGTGAAACAAGAGCAATAGGTCCTCCTTTATGGTTTAAATCCTCATAAATTTCTTCCTCTCTAGGGACTAAGATGCTGTAAAGATCATACAAGTTCATGTTCCCTAATTCAAGGGTTTATGCCAAGGTCATTGTGAGAGTACGCCACTCTCTTGGAAGTGCATCTAAGAACTTAGTGGTCTTTTCATCATTAGATTTTTCAATACCAAATTTTTTTAGTTCATTCAAAAGTTAGGTGAACCTGTTATATGTCTCTGAAAGAGTCTCATTTTGGAAACTTTTAAATCTTTCATAAGAAGATACACAATTTGTTCTCTTGTTTCTTTTCATTCTTTCTCCTCCTTCACATAAATTTTCCAGTTGATCCCATATTTCCTTAGCAGATGCATATGCATCTACTTGAGAAAATATGTCATTTAGAAGTCCCATAATCAGAAGTGATTTGGCCCTTTTATCAGCAGCCACCATTTCCTTGTCTTCTTGGCTCCAGTGATTTTCACTTTTGGGAACCAAGGAGGCAAGGATAGTTGGTGTTTGCTTAGTTTCTGGAACTGCTGGTATTTCAGTAGTTGGTATATGTGGACCCCTCATAATGGATTGAAACAGAGCTCGATCATGTCCATTAAGGAAGTTGATCATCCTGATTTTCAATTGGGGGTATTCCTCTCTGACCAAGGTCGGAGGTTTAGATATAGAACCAATATTGAAAGCATTATTCCAAGTTTGAAAGTTTGCCATATTGAGTTTAAGAGTTGGATATCAAGAAAAATATAAGCAGTAATGATTTATTCAATCTACTCTGATACCAATTGTTGATCCCAGATAGAAATATCCAAATACTTAATATGGCAAGTGATTTCAACAAATAGGAAAATATAGTATGGAACAAGAAATCAAACTTTCAAGAAACAACTTATAGAATTTTTCAAGTGTATTAAATGACTTTGTAGAAACAAAGTTATTGGATATTACAAAATGAATACTCAAAGAATTCTAAGTGAAGGGCAATGGAGTTTGTAGTGTGTGTATTGAATGCTAAGCACAACTCATTTAACCTCCGGGTTTGACATCTCTATTTATAGAGAGTCCAGATCTGAATAAACATTTGTTTATTCACTACTTGCTCTGCACAAAGGGACTTTTTGGCATATTAATTGAATCGATTATTGCCAACTTGCTCCTTTTTGGGTTTATGTCAGGGCTTATCTCGAAGACAAGTGGGTCTACCAGAATTTCTAGTAACCGGCTTACTAGAATTCTGATGAACTTGATCATCAGATTTCTAGTGATCAGACTTTACCAGATTCTGCTGATAAATACCAAATTTATCATCAGACTTCATCAGAAAGATCTTGTCTGATTGTCTTCTTTTGTCTTGATCTTTTTCTGATGCTTAGTTGAAGATGTATCTTTTTCTTCTTCTTGTCAAGATATCATGTAGGCACCTTTTTAATAATACTCCTTGACTGTATCTTCAGCTTATGATCAGGATGATCATCTTTTTCTTCAATACTTACATTTAAATTTTCCAAAGAGATATGTTTTGATTTAGTATTTGGGTGTACGGACATTAAGCAGTTGTACTCTTGCAATCATTTTGATTTACTAGTTATGAAATTCCTGAATCCTACAACTGTGTTCGATTTTGATGTATTTAATCCATGAATCATGTATTCTAAATTATCCGAAGTCAATCGGACTCATGGGAATGATTCTGAATTAATAATTTTATGAATTTGGACTCAAGTTGTTGACTACCAAATCACATGCCTCCTTATGAATGACACTGGATGTAACTCACGTCAGATCATCTTCATAGATCCAGTCATAAGATGTTTGGATAAGGCATACTCAACTGGTACCCTCTGACCTAAGATATATATTAGAACTTTCGTTTACCAAGAACCATTCTTTGATTAAAGCCACCCATTGTTACGTAACTGCCAATCATAAAGGCTTCAAGTTGGAACGGATCTGAAGTTCAGTGAGAGTTTTTGTTTTTGAAACAAGAATTGTTTGAGAAATAAGTTTTTGTAATATTTTTGGATGAGATAATATAAACCAAGTTAATGGTTTGTGTTATAAAATTTCTTAACTTTTAAAAATTTATTGTTTTTAGGATAAAATGTTTTAAAATTAAAAAAATTTATAATAAAGAAACTTTGTGTTTGAAATTTTGAAAATTCTCATCCAAATGGTAAATTTTTGAAATTTTGAAAGACCGAAGGTAGTGTTTCGAAAATGACATAGGATTACATACTGTCGTGAAATGAAATAAAATTCATTTCAATTGTCTTGAATAAAACATATCACCGAAGGTAATATGATGAAAGAGTATTGTGAAAGGAAATTTGTTTTGATTGTCGTGAATAGCAAACATATTACCGAGGGTAATATGAATGAGTAGTGTCACAAAGGTTGTAGTGTTTAGAAATCGTTTGACATGGTCAAGGTGGATAGGTTTTTATAATGTTTCACGAAGACATGCTTTAGCCTATAAGTGGACACTCACCCTAAGAGTTCCCAAGTAAGAGTGACTGGTCCGATAATGCGGATTTGTACGAACACTCTAGCCTTAGACAGAAACTCAGGGTACAGGCATCCACCTTTCCAGATTGCATGTGTTCACATTATTAAAACCCAAGATTTTGATGAAAAATGTTTGAGGAAAACATTTAAGAAATCTTTTGATAAAAATTGTTTGAGCTAAACACGTTAAGAAATATTTTGATGAAAACGTTTGAGAAAACAGTTTGAGAAATATTTCAATGAAAATGTTTTGAGAAAAACATTTTGAGAAATACCTTAAGGCATAAAGCCTAAGGGTTTTAGGATAAATCATCTAAAGTTAGATGATTCGTAAATCATAGAGTAGTTGTGGCACGAATAAGGATGAGGATTTAGGATAGAGTTCCTAACTCTACCCATGTTTAGGTCCCTAAGGAGGTTATAGACTAGGTTAAAGGCATACTAATAACCTAATTCCCTATAACCAGTGCTCTGATACCAATATGTAACACCCTAATCGCGTAATACAACAACACGCGGCGGAAATATCGGAGAGTCACGTTACAAATTGCTCACAACTATTGGTACTAAATTGTTTCAATATTGTTAACATTGTTTTCCAAACAAAGAATACATGTAATTGTCTTTTGATTTAAGAAGTCTGAAGCCCGGATGCAGTCCTATGCGTTGCATGCTTGAATAATTCAAAACCTGAAACATATGTGAAAAATAGTCAGCATAAAAATGCCGGCGAGTACATAGGTTTTGTTAGCCAGATAAATGGCAAAAAGTTTGGTATTGCAATACTTTGACAACTACAAGAGTTATCGTTTAAAAAATAAATCTTGAAGCCAAGAATGGCAAAAGTTTAGTATTGCAATACATAATCTTGACTGTGAAAACTTGTGGCAAATAGTTTTGTATATGGCAATGTGATTGTTACTAAATAATTTTTATGCCATTGAAATCATACATTTGTATCTCGTTGAAATCATCATAAAACTCGTTAATGTGTTATTAGAAATCCAAATCAAGGATTAGTAATAACTGTTTTAAAATCTGTCAAAACTTGTGTGGGTATTATATAAATGAAATCAATGATTTATAATAATACTTTGGATATCCTTCTAAGAATATAACATATGAAGATATGGAAGATTCTACAAGGATTTGGATAATCGAACATTGAATCAATCGTACACAAAATCCTAAAGTGATTCAGATAACGTTATAAGGGTAATAAAATAAGAACACTTATATATTGGAAGTACCAGCGGCGTATCCACCATGTTCTTATTTTATTACACCCGTTTCATTATCTAAATCACAACTACCACATAAACACATAAATCGTCAACTTGTCACCAACTTGAAAACACACATTAAAGCACACAATGAATCCAAACAAGGACTCTAATATTAGCACTTTAAACATCCCATGTATGTCTAGCTATGAAGATAGATAGATACTACAGGGATCCGGTTCTCGTTACATCGTCCTGTCACATACGTATTAAAGTACACAATGAATCCTTACAAGGACTCCAATATTAGTACTTTAACATCCTATACAGATCAATCTATGAAGTTAAATTGATGCTAAAAGGATTTGGTTTCGGTCACATTGAATCATTGCATCACAACATTCTAAATCCTAATGGTGATTTGGGATAACGCCACGAAGGGTAATACAATAAGCACACTTATATATAGGAAGTACCAGCGGCATATCCACCATGTGCTTATTGTATTACTCTAGTTTCGTTATCTAAATCACCAACAATCTACACATAAACCATAACCATTGTCTCGTAAAGTACTTCTTAAAAATTCTCACTATGAAGATAGGAAGATCTAAGACTGTACTTCAAATATCCTATAAGAATCTATCTATGAAGATAGATAGATCTCTTAAGGATTTGGGTAAACATCGTATTTGCATAATCGGAATAATACACATAAAAGCACATAGTAACCACATATATGCCATACAATTGAAAACAAATTGATTACACATATGAATCACCCCAAAACATTTGAAAACGGTAAAAGAGGGGACTATGTACTCACTTGGGATTGCGTAATAGTCTTGTTCAAATGATATAACAAAGCTCAAAGGACCAAGAGTTCAAGTTTTGAAGTGGTTCCTAGTGTATTGGATACTATGTTAGTGTAAAAGAACATAAATCGAGGAATCGGATAGAATTAGGTATTGTAAACCAAACGAGTGTTGGAACTCATATGATATGGTTTAACAAAGCCTACATTCTGAATTGAAACCTATCCTAAGCGCTTTTGACCCATTATGACCCGTTAAGGTAGTTTACGCTACTTTAACGCGTCATTTGCGTGAAAGCGCATTTGGATGGTCTAACTAGCCCTACGATAAGTATTATATGCCCTAACATGTTTAATTATGTTGCATAATCAGTTTAGGTTTAAAAACGTTGGATACATATGCTTAAAATGAAATTATGCGCAAAAAGTGCATTTTGGTCATTTTCCTAAGGCATATAAACTACATATCATACAACTAACTAAACAATGTGACCATAAGGTATAACCTCGGAAGGTTATTCCCTATACAACTATGGTCACCTAAAGTGTTTGGTCGGATCCTAATGATCGACCAAACGGGTCGGGTGTCACACCCTGGCTTTGCGGAAGCGTGGTTATTTTGGTGTGACTTCTTAATACCATAGCTTAACCATAACAAGCTATATGAAATAAAAACCATGCAAGATCATCCATTAAAATAAGTTTGAAGAGTAAAGAACCACAACATTGTCTTAACGGATATCACATCCTAACAAACATAAACAGTGTTCAAAAGACACAACACCAACAAGAAATAAACACAGTTTAAGAACTGTGGCTCGTCCAGGAAAAAGTCACATCCCTTAAACTCGGATGACCTCGAGACTAATGCAGCGGGAAAACGTGTCATACCACGCCAGATCCTTTAATTCCCTGAAATACATGTAAGTTGAAAAATCAACAATAACGTTGAGCGAGTTCATGTGTAAGTGAGTAAATAAACCTTTGTATGTATAAAAACCCTGGTATGTAGCAAATAAGGAAAAAGAGATCACCAATGGTTTGCAAGGCCATTGATATGTGTGAAGTGCAAGTAGGAAGACTCAAACCTAGCAGATTTATGCGTTGGGTACAAAGTCACCCCGAGGTCCGTTCTGTTTGCGCCTGGGGCTGGGCTCGCTACACCCAGATAGATCTGCCGCTCCTGCCCCTCGGTCCTACCCTGAGGATTAATGGCCCCAAGTTTCCGCCTACCCACTCACATGATCTGAATAATAACCCTCCTTACGCTAACCATACCATGTAAGAATTATTCGTAATCATAGTAACATGTATTTCACCCCCGCAGTTTAGAAAACTGAAAACAGTTAGAGAAAAGGGGGACATGAACTCACAGTGGTGCGTCTCTACCAAGTATATCTCCTGATCAAGCAGTTGTGCGACGACCTACACGTACTAAATCTATTAGACGGACGGCCGTGCCTTAGCTTAAGGTTTAAGTTTTTGGGAAATAGTTAGACAACTATTTCGTGTTTATATTTTTGTAAATACTTGGTAATTATTCTCCTTCCCAAGGATGGGGGATTTAATACATGCGTGTTCGTCAAATTCGAAATACATTATTAAGTCTCACTTAATATATTTTATTTCTTACTTCAAAATATAAATATTCTTCCCAAAATAATACTTTGACAAAAATACGCGCTCATAAATATCTTCTTAAAATGCGTAAGTTACGTTTTAAAGATCAGGTGGTAATAATTATACCGTTGTAACTTATTATATATTATGAAGGTGTTTGTATTATTTTTGGAATCGTTAACATTCGGTAATATTATTTTTACCCTAAAAATAATATTTGTATAGTTCACAAAATAATCATAGAAATTCACAAGTGTTGTTATGAAAAACATATATTCTAAATATATATATTTCAGGTTTTATTTTGTGAAAATCCCACCTCCGACACTTAGAAATTTTGTAAACAGAATCATGGCGAAATTTGCGTCTTTGAAAACAAGTTAAAAATTTATTTCTAACACTTGTGATGAAAATATTTTCAAGTGTTAGGTTTTTTGGAAAAATTTCGCCAGAGTTTCCCCTGTAACTGGAGGTGGCCACGCTTTCAAGCGTATCATTTTCTTTTAAAATCCAAATCAACAATTTCCTCAATCAACAATATTCAACTAGTTTAAAATAGATATAATCGCAGAAATACATGAACTTGTGGTTTTTCCAAAATATGTAGTATCTTTCCATTATTTTTAGTGGATCTTTGTATAGATCAATTCGGTTACTTGAAAGTCTCGTTTTTAAAGAAGTGACATCTTTACAACTTCTTCTCAACATTTACAAAAATAGTTATTTTGTCGAAACTTTGTGTTACACAAGTGTTTACACACTTGTGTGTTTGCTAAAATCATTCTTGTTCATGTAAGATCCGGCTTTAGAAAATATGATTTCTTTGACACTTGGTCCTTTGAAAGTACCGCTTGTAGATCCGTAGATCTACTAGTTTTGAACACCATTTCATAAGTAAAATCGATTTTACACAAGTTCATGTTTAGTGTGTGGTAGAGTTTCATCATTTAACCCTTTGTACACTTAAACAAACTCTATGCCATGATTCATGATCACGACTAATCCGGGTTAGATGATGATCCGAGCTACCACAACATAGATCGGAACTAATTAATTACATCAAAACAAGTCTTACAAGATTTACACCATTCTTATGCTTTTAACCAACATTTTTAAGATTTTAGTAGACTTTTACATATCATCTTGCAAGTTCTTGAGATTTAACCGTTACACTTCATTTTAACCACTTTAAAATAGATCGAGAGGGCGTTTATAGCAACTTACTACTAGCTCGGGGCTAGGGAAGATTCTAGTCGAAAAATGAGTGGATAAAAGCAATAGGGTGAGGTTCTTCACGTTCTGAACGCACCGAGCTTCCTTGTATGAGATCCTTAACCCTTGTGTGTGCTTGGAATAGCTTGATCAAGACTCAAAAATGGATGGATGGTTGTGGGTGTGTTCGGCCGAGAGCTCCAAGGAAAGGGAGAGAGAGTGATGTTGTGATGTTGAGTGTGTGAAGGTTATGACGGTTAAGGTCACATACTTATAGACAACTTCAAGTTCATTAACCAAGGGTTACTATGTTCCCTTGATATTAGGCATGTTTGATTAATTTAATCACAAAAAGTACAAGGGTATCCCCCAAGGGGACGAGTTCGGTTGGGGGGGGGGGGGGGTTACCCGGTTGGTTTTCAACTAAACGTTAAGTATTAGTTAAGTTAAGTGAAGGTTAACTCGGTTACTGATGTGTCATGCGTTATAACGGGTGTTAGGGTATTCAGGGAACCTAACTGGCTCAGAAAAAGATAAACAATGTTATTGGCAATATTTTTATGTTCCGGGTAAAGTCCGGTTGTTCGGTTGGATAGAGATCCGTTAAAGTGCTTAACAAAGCTTTAAAGTGATCATTATTATTATTTTTAGTGACACAACTTATTCCCGACACTTTGGAAAGTGTCTAGTAACATTTTTCTCATGTTTTGGCACTTATTAGTTAGATAGATGCTGAATTTTAATTAAAGTGTTGAATTTTGTACTTAAAGTACGTTTTAGGCACATCCGGTCACTGTAATCTCATTCCTAGTGACGCAGTTCTACAACCCTTATATCCCTACACTCACCACTAGTGTAGCAAACTATCTCAGGCTCTTACAGGCCTTAGAGGCAGTACCTGCCTGGTGCTAGTTATAACAGCACGTTTAATAGGTTATCCGTTCATTGTGCTACTGTGCTTTTGGTGCATCAAGGTTGTCACAAAGGTGCTGTAAGCAAAACATGGAGTGACAGCAAGTAAAGTATGATGCAAGTAAGTACATGTATCAGCATTCAAGTAGCAGTTTATCCACAAGTTCAAGTAAGCACAGTAATTAAGCAGTAATTAATTATTAATTAAGTCGTACGGATACCTGGTTTAGTGAGGGTTGTCACATTCTCCCCCCGTTAGAAAAAATTTCGTCCCGAAATTTTAAGTTCTGCTTCTAGAAGCAGGGTTCTTGGGAAATAGGTGGGGGTATTTCTCTTTCATCCGGTCCTCACGCTCCCAGGTGTATTCAGGACCATGTCTGGCATTCCAACGAACCTTGACGAGCTTGACACTGCTCCGGCGGGTCTTGTTTACTTTCCAATCCGTAACCTCAACAGGTTCTTCAACGAAATGGTGCGTGTCGTCAACATGAATCTCGTCGGTGGGAATGACAATGGTATCTTGAGTTGGATTTTTCTTCAGGTTGGATACATGAAATGTATCGTGAACTCCATTCAGTTCAGCAGGTAAGTCCAGCTTGTATGCTACTAGCCCTATTCTTTCCAAAATTCTGAAAGGGCTAATGTAACGCGGATTCAACTTCCCACGCTTTCCGAAGCGTGCCACACCCTTCCAGGGTGAAACTTTCAATAAAACCATATCTCCAACTTGGAATTCCAAATGTTTCCGGTTTGGATCTGCATAGGCTTTCTGTCTGTCGCGAGCCGCTTCGATGCGTTTTCGAATCTGCGCAATCTTGTATGTCGTCTCTTGGACGATTTCGGGACCAACAAGCTGCCTATCACCTGCGTCAGCCCAGCATAGGGGTGATCGGCACTTGCGTCCGTAAAGAGCTTCAAATGGCGCGGCTCCAATACTGGTGTGGTAGCTGTTGTTGTATGAAAATTCGACCAATGGTAAATGTTTATCCCAGCTACCACCAAGATCCATTACACATGCTCTCAGCATATCCTCCAGTGTCTGAATAGTCCGCTCGCTTTGACCGTCGGTCTGAGGGTGAAATACAGTGCTCAGATTTAATTGTGAGCCAAAAGCTTCTTGGAAGGATTGCCAAATCCTTGATATGAAACGTCCATCTCTATCAGAGATGATCGAGAGAGGTACTCCATGGTGCGTGACGATTTCTCTCATGTAAATTTCAGCCAACATGCTCGTATTATCCTTCTCCCTGATAGGTAAGAAGTGCGCTGACTTCGTTAATCGGTCCACTATTACCCATATAGTGTCATGACCTCTTGGCGTTCTTGGCAACTTTGTAATAAAATCCATGGAGATTTGTTCCCATTTCCACTTGGGAATCTCAGGTTGTTGCAGAAGTCCTGAAGGCTTCTGGTATTCCTCTTTCACCTTAGCACACGTCAGACACTTGCTCACATAAACAGCAACATCGCCCTTCATCCTAGGCCACCAATAGTAATTCCTGAGATCTTGGTACATCTTATCCACTCCTGGATGGAGAGAGTACCGCGATTTGTGAGCTTCATCAAAAACAACTTTCCTTAAACCACCAAACAGAGGAACCCAAATCCTTTTCTCAAAACATAACGTTCCTTCCTCGTTTGGCACCAATAGCTTCTCCATCCCACGGAGATATTCTTCTTCAAGATTTCTTTCCTTAAGAGCTTCTTTCTGTGCGGCACGAATGCGCAAGGAAAGATCGGTTTGGATAATCATTTCTAAAGCCCTAACCCTTATGGGCTTGATCCTCTCTTTTCGACTTAGGGCGTCGGCAACCACATTCGCCTTCCCTGGATGATACTTTATCTCGCAATCGTAATCATTTAACAACTCAACCCATCGTCTTTGTCTCATATTCAACTCCTTCTGGTTGAATATGTGTTGTAGGCTCTTAAGATCTGTAAAAATTGTACATTTCGTACCATATAGGTAGTGTCTCCAGATCTTTAAAGCAAATATCACTGCGCCTAGCTCCAAATCGTGCGTGGTATAGTTCTTCTCATGTACCTTCAACTGACGTGAAGCGTAAGCAATAAACTTCTGGCGTTGCATCAACACGTAACCCAATCCTTGACGCGAGGCGTCACAGTATACCACGAAATCGTCAGTACCTTCTGGTAGTGCTAGGATTGGCGCATTGCAGAGCTTATCCTTCAACAGCTGAAACGCTTCTTCCTGTGTGATTCCCCAATCAAACTTCTTATCTTTCTGGGTGAGGAGCGTCAATGGTTGAGCGATCTTCGAAAAATCCTCAATGAACCTTCGATAGTAGCCAGCCAAACCCAAGAATTGTCGAATCTCGGTTGGCGTCTTTGGCGTTTCCCAATTCTTGATCGCTTCGATCTTGATTGGATCCACATGGATTCCATCTCCATTTACCACATGTCCAAGAAATTGGACTTCACGTAGCCAAAATTCGCACTTAGAGAATTTGGCAAACAGCTGTTCTTTCTTCAGCAGCTCCAAAATAGCTCTTAGATGTTGTTCGTGCTCAGCCTTTGTCCTTGAATAAATCAAGATGTCGTCGATAAACACAATCACGAACTTGTCCAAGTACGGCTTGCAAACTCTATTCATCAAATCCATAAAGACTGTAGGTGCGTTTGTCAACCCAAACGGCATAACAAGGAACTCGTAGTGTCCATAACGAGTTCTGAAGGCTGTCTTCGGGATACTCTCCTCTTGTATCCTTAACTGATGGTATCCAGATCGCAAATCGATCTTTGAGTAAAATCTTGAACCTTGCAGTTGATCAAACAGATCATCAATTCTTGGCAGAGGATATCTATTCTTGATCGTCAGCTTGTTCAGCTCCCGGTAGTCTATGCACATTCGAAAACTACCGTCCTTCTTTTTGACAAATAGGACCGGAGCTCCCCAAGGTGAGAAGCTTGGTCGGATAAATCCCTTGTCTAACAATTCTTGAAGTTGTGTCGACAATTCTTGCATCTCAGACGGGGCAAGTCTATAAGGTGCCTTAGCCACAGGCGCGGCGCCTGGGACTAAATCGATGTGAAACTCCACTTGCCTCTGAGGTGGCAGTCCAGGCAAGTCCTCCGGGAAGACTTCCGGATACTCCCTCACGACAGGGATGTCTTCGATCTTCGGTTCTGCAGCTTTCTTGTCTACAATGTGTGCCAGGAAGGCAGCACACCCCTTTTGCAAACACTTTCGCGCTTTGAGGCAGCTGATAATTCTTAAAGGCGTATCACGCTTTTCACCATGAACCACAATTGTTTCACCATCTTCGGTTGGGATGCGAATGATCTTCTCGTGGCAGACAATTTCTGCCTTGTTACTTGATAACCAATCCATTCCTACTACCACGTCGAAGCTTCCCAACTTGACTGGTAGTAGATCCAAAGCAAACTCACGTTCTCCCAACTCGATTGCACAACCTCTGATCACTTCATTGGCTTCTACTAACTTCCCATTAGCCAATTCGATTGAGTAGGGAATATCTAACTTACTAGAGGCTAAACCAAGCATATTCTTAAATTCTAACGATACGAAGCTATAGTCGGCACCAGTATCAAATAAAACGGATGCATAGCGTTGGTTTACAGGGAGCGTACCAGTAACGACATTGGGATCCTGGCGCGCTTCCCTCGCTTCGATATTGAACACTCTTCCACAGGCTTGGTTCAACTCTGGGCAGTTCCTCTTAAAGTGCCCGATATCACCACAGTTAAAGCATCCAGGTCTTTGCCCGTTTCGACCTCCATTTCCAGCTTGGTTATTCCTTTGGTTATGATTCACAGCGCCCGCTTGATTCACATTGTTGCCTCAATTCCCATTACCTCCATTGTTTCCTTGTGGGTGATTTCCAATTCCACCCCGGTTATTGTTTCTGTTTCCAAATCCTCCTTGGCTTCCCTGGCCAACAGTGGCCCAACAAGAATCCTTCAAGTGGCCAGGTTTCCCACAAGCTTCACATACCTTCAAACCACATCGGCCAGAATGGTGACGCTGGCAGGTGTTGCACTTGGGCTGGGTGCCCATATATCCCTTTCCTTTCTTTCCACCACCAGCTGTAACCTGAGCTGGCGTGTTTGGCTCTCCTTTCTTAACAACACCACTAGTGCCTTGTTTGAAGTTCGAGAACTTTCGTTTGTTACCTCCGGATGACTCGACGTGAGTCTCTTTCTTCTTTATCTCGATCTCATCGAACTTGTTCAGGCGGATAGCCTCCTCAGTGAGAGCTACGCTCAAATCGATTGCCTCAGTAATTGTTGCAGGCTTGGAGGAGGTCACCATGCTAATGATTTGAGGAGCTAATCCCCAAATGAAGCGTTCAATCCGCTTGAATTCTGGAGTGACCATATAGGGTACCACATGCGACAGGTCGTGAAACCTCTGAACATATTACGCGATCTTCGGACCTTCCATCTTCAAATGCCAGAACTCAGTTTCCAATCTTTGGATTTCAGCGCGAGAACAATACTTTTTGCGCATTAGTTCCTTCAGTTCGGTCCATGTTAGTGCGTAGGCAGCAGCTTCACCAAGTGTCTGCACTTGCAAATTCCACCAAGATAGGGCTCCATCCAAAAATAGCCCAGAAATGTAGGTGACTTGCTGGTCTGGTGCACATTTGCTCATGCGGAGAACAGATTCAGTCTTCTCGGCCCAACGAACAAAAGCGACAGCACCTCCGGTGCCATCAAAGTTGACAGGCTTGCAGTCTAGAAACTGCTTGTAGGTGCACCCTGCACATACATTACAACATATGAATGGCATTAACATCCTTGCTAGAGATATCTAATTAGATCATGGTATGTCTTAATGACTTAGTATTACCATGAGGTGGATTGTTGTTGCCATTGTTGTTTGAGCTGCTTCCGCCGGGTCCTCCTTGCGAGGCGGCGTATTGCGCGATGGCAGCAGCGATGACTTGTTGGAGTTCTGCCTCATTGGTAGGCATCGGCGTTTGACGTCTCGGCGGCATCTTCTAAAAGATGGGTTCACGTCGGTCAGACCATAATAAAGCGTACGTATATAATGATAGTAATAGTACATAACATCTCATGTTATAATCATATTAATCACACAACATCCCATGTTATAAGACATAAATAATCAATCAAAACATCACATATGATGAGAATACTGCGATTGCATTGCCAAAATCGGGACCACATGGTAGAGTGTACAAGTACATAATAGTGTCATACATCCTCATCGACTAAGGGCTACATCACCCCAGTCCAAAAGAATATCAAATCAGTGTCAATACATCCAATATACATGATCAACAAAAGTCAGAATCAGAATGCAGTCTCCAAAAATGCGGTGTGGTCAGAGCAATCGCCGTCTTCTCACCAACGTCCACCCATGCTGTACTAAAGATGCCCTAAACTGATGGTGCTGGAGGAGGGGGAAAATGGGTGTAGAACAAACATCGCAAATGGAGCCAGTCCTCCTCCATGGCTCTCTGGGTACGCAACCAAGAAGCAAGCTGCTGCTCAAGTGCCAAAAGGCGTGCAGCATAGTCAGGTAACAATGGTCGAGGGTGCTGCGAAGAAGCAGGGTGGGTCTGACCCTGACACTGGCACGGCGGTGGCGGAGCTCTCTCAAGCTCCTGAATGCGCCGTGTGAGTGCCTCCTGCTGGACAACAAACGACATCAGAACGTCCTCACTAGAATACTGTAACACCTGTGCCTCCACGGCCATCAAACAAATACCGAACCAATGAAATATTATATTTCATACTTGGGATTTGTAAAAATATGTGTATCGTTTGCACATATCAACTCTTGTTCGATTTCAAGCTCTAAATCGCTTTCTGGAAGGTTATACGCGCACTGATGTGTAGATATAACCAGTTTAATCCAACGAACACTCCAGAATAGTGAAATAGGCTTAACATACCTTAAATAACCTTTACATAACTTAGAAATAAGTTTTGAAGGCTTTGGTATGGCAAAAACAAGTTAATTCGCTTACAGGGACTAAATATGACAAACTGCGAAAGTATGTCAATTTGAACTGTAACGAACATTCCGGAACATGACCATAAGTTAAACACACCATAAATATCCTTTACATAGCTTAGAAATAGGCTTTAATGGGTTCGGTGTGCTAAAATAAACTTTTGGGTCATTCAGGGACTAAAAGTGTCACAAAGTGCACAAGTTTGCATTTTCGCGCATAACTTACGTTCTGAATACATCTGGACATCCAAAAAATTATGTAAGCACTAAAACATTTTATTTTAGTGTTCGGCATAAGAAAAATCCATGCGTCGCGTCATTTGGATCAGTTTTGCACTTTCGGGACCAGATTCGATGTATTAGCCGTTGTTTAATTCACAACCACACATTCTAACAATGCTTAGTCAACACATGTGTGGATGGAATTTAAACACCTAAACACCATGACATTTCAACACATGTGTGGATGGAATTTAAACACCTAAACACCATGACATTTCAACACATGTGTGGATGGAATTTAAACACCTAAACACCATGACATTTCAACACATGTACGGATGGGATTAAGGCACGTTTTCCATGAAACGATCCTAACGGTTACCCGAATACTATATATACCCCATGCCTTTCATTGTTTTAAAGCACTAGAATCTTATTAGTTGTGTTCTAAGTTGAAACCTTGTTTCATACCTGAACTATACTGATCTAGATTAGCATTCGGGGACCCTTCGTAAGTATTCTTTCGTTCTTTTCATTATTTTTACTGCTTTTCGAGTCAGAAAGTCAAACTTTGTTTGACTTTCAGCGTTGACCAGTAATGGTCAATGCGAAGTTCGTTTGAACTTCGCAACGTGATTGTAATCACGATGGTCATAGTCCCTTGGGACTATGCCTACTGATTACCACGTTGTCTAGGGTTGTAGGGTAGGCGATCTAATAAATCGCCTATACCTTCGAACCCGACCCAGTTTGGTCGATCATTAGGATCCGACCAAATACATTAGGTGACCATAGTGTAGGGAATAACCTTCCGAGGTTATACCTTATGGTCACGACGTTTAAGTAGTTGTATGATAGGTAGTTTATATGCCTTAGGTAAATTACCAGAATACCCTTTTCATGTATAATTGGTAATTAAGCATATGTAACCTAAACTTTTGTCACATAACTGATTATGTAACATGTTTAGGCATATAACACTTGTCATAGGACTAGTTAGACGGTCCGAACGCGTTTCACGCGAACGACGCGTTAAAGTAGCATAAGCTACCTAAACGGGTCGTAATGGGTCGTAGGCAGTTATGTTAGGTTTCATTTAGTATGTAGGCTTTGTTAAACCAAATGACACGAGTCTCTACACTCGTTTGGTTTAAAAACCCTAATGCTACCCGATCTTCCGATCTAGGTCCGGTTAATTAACATAGTTACCTATATTAGGTGCCGTTTGATATCCGCGATCTCTAGCATTGTTTGGTTGTTACTCAAGGACTTCTGAGCAATCTCATGTGAGTACATAGACCCCTCTTTTACTGTTTTCCAAACTGTTTTGGGGTGGAACACATGTGCCTACTTGTTACTTTCATGCTTTCCTGTTTTAACATCATATACTGCTATGTTCGTTAGTACATTATAGTACATGATTTTATGACATTTCATGCTAGGTGTGCCCAATTGTGTGCATTACTTAGTACATCGTTTTACATGACATTTTGACATAGACATTCGACATAGACATTTCGGCATAGACATTTTAACATGATTGACATTTGATCATGCATTTCCCACAAAACATAACTTTGATTTAAACCAAGTTTTACTTCAATACTTTGTTTTTGTGCATATGGTTTAGTTGAGACATTTCACTTGCCATACATGGATATTTGACATAGACATTTGACATGGATATTTGACATAGACATTTTGACATGATTTACATCTTGACATGAACATTTTACATTGTTTGGTTTGGTTTGATTAAGTGATTAAGTAACGATGCGTGTGTAATATGATACAAGCATGGTGGATACGCCGCTGGTACTTCCTATATATAAGTGTTTGTATGGTATTACATATTGTAGCGTTATTTGAATCATTTCAGTTTGAGACATAGAACATTTTATACAAGTAACATACTTTTCACAAGACATTTATTTACAAACAACATATCTTATACAAACTCATTTTACATGGTTATTCGTTTAATCATGCATTATTTCTCTTATTTATACGTATCATCTGAACTTATTGTTTTTCAAATGATTTACAAAGACAAAGCAAATTACAAGGTTCATGACTAAACATTTTCTTAAACAAAGGTCATGAATCTTATTTTCACAAAACCTATGTACTCGCCGGCATTTTTATGCTGACGTACCTATTTTCACATGTGTTTCAGGAGCTGTTGCATAAGATGATCAAGATACACATAGGCAGACTTGGGCTTTAGTGACAATAAAAGATGCAAGACTAGTTAATTATGTTGTATTTCTTTGTTTGTTAAGACATTGTAACACTTTTAATCAATAAAACGAAACTTCAATTGCCATGGATTTGAAACAATTAATTCTGTTTCAACACTCCCCGACATTTCCGCCACGTTTTGTATGTTCTACGTGGTCGGGGTGTGACAGAAAAGATGGTATCAGAGCCAATGGTTATAGGGAATTAGGTTATTAGTAATGCTTTGACCTAGTCTATAACCTTCTTAGGACCCTAACGCGAGTTTACTTGCGTTTAGTCATAAAACAATACCGTCACCTATCCTTAGGCGACGACCACAACAAGAACATAAATTTCAAAACCGCTTTGAAAACTAATCATCTGTTCTAGGATGATTTATTACAAGGTTTTGAACCCTCTATTGTAACCCTCTGTTATATGGTTTTGAACCCCTTTGAGTTTTCAAAACTCTCGTCAAGGTTTTGGGTTTTTAATAATGTGAACACGTGCAAACTGGAAGGGTGAATGCCTGTATTCTAGGTTTTCTGTCTAGGCAAGCACTTCGTATACATCTCATCAGACGCGAGACCAGTTGTGCTTACCTGGGAATTCTTGGGATGAGTGTTCACTTATAGGCAAGCATGTCTTCGCGATACATTATTTTTGACCTGCTTACTTTGATTAGTCATTGTCTCATTTGTTTGCCTTTGGTAACAAACAAATGGTCATAATCTACATGCCTTGTCATTTCCTTTTGACTATCTTTCGCTTGTTTCCTCCTATGCCTTTCGTTATCTTCAAGATGCTTCTTCATCGCAACAACAATGTCCGAACCAGGTGCTGCAATTACCCAGCGAATAGGCGTCGTACTCCGGAGGACCATTGACTTAGCTATCACCATGACTCGCCTCAGGGGTGAAGCTGTGTAAGGGAACTGCTCCTTGGTGCAATCAATGCCATCGTCATTATTCAAATCAAATACCTTGTTTCAAATGTACCCACGGTGGACGATGGAGACATTTGGTTAACATATGCCGCTTTGCAATCCAAAGCAAAGCTGTTACAATCCTGCTGCTGCTCAACCTTCAAACTCTGCTTCATATGTCGCTTGGCATATCTGGCGCCTCAACCTCATGAACTTTCTACCTTGTGTATCGACGTAAGCACGCCTAGTGCAAGGTGTCGGAACACTCTCGTTACACAAACTCCAAAATCCATGTAGGATCTTTCTATCTTCATAATTAGATCCTTGTGGATGGGTATCATTCATCGGTGTCCTTAATTGAATTCTTTGTATGATTCAATACGTACATCACAATTCAATAGGGACAAAGCCGAATTTCTTTTAAGATTATCCTATCTTCATAGATAGATTCTTGAAATGATTAAAGTGCCAAATGAAATCCACAAAATGGATTCCTGGTGTGCTTTAAGTATCCGCGTCCAAAGATAACAAATTAATAAACAAATTAAACAACTATGTGATTATGTGCTTATGTGTTTTCTTATGTGTTTTGTGTTTTTGTATACTCTGGATATTCGCTATCCAAATCCTCGTAGAATCTTTCTTATCTTCATATGAAGGATTCGTAGTAGGATATTCAAAAAGGTACTATCTTAAATCCTTAATGGACTTTTACGTTGTAGTTAAATCCCTTGGATTATAAAGTACTATTCCAAAGTTTAAGGACAACATGTGTTGATAAAGTTAAATAGATCCTCCGTCGATCTAAAGTTAAATACATCCTACGTCGGTGTAGTTAAATGTTTCTCTTAGATAGTTGAGTTAAAGAGATCCTACGTCGATCTAAAGTTAAATACATCCTACGTCGGTGTAGTTAAATGTTTCTCTTAGGTAGTTGAGTTAAAGAGATCCTACGTCGATCTAAAGTTAAATACATCCTACGTCGGTGTAGTTAAATGTTTCTCTTAGGTAGTTGAGTTAAAGAGATCCTACGTCGATCTAAAGTTAAAGAGATCCTACGTCGATCTAAAGTTAAATACATCCTACGTCGGTGTAGTTAAATGTTTCTCTTAGGTAGTTGAGTTAAAGAGATCCTACGTCGATCTAAAGTTAAATACATCCTACGTCGGTGTAGTTAAATGTTTCTCTTAGGTAGTTGAGTTAAAGAGATCCTACGTCGATCTAAAGTTAAAGAGATCCTACGTCGATCTAAATTAAATAGATTGGTCCGACAATCTAGTTAAATACATCCTACGTCGATGTAGTTAAATTTTCCCCGTAAGTAGTTAGTTAAAGAGATCCTACGTCGATCTAAGTTAAATAGATTGGTCCGACAATCTAGTTAAATATATCATGTGTTTATGTAGTTAAATAGGCCCTCGGGTGGTCTAAATCAAGAGATGTTATGAAACGAACTGTGCGGACTGTGCAAGGAACTACGTAATTATGGAGGCCTACATAATTATGGAATTCAGTGCATAGGAACCACAGGAAGTTTTGTCATGTGTTAAGACCAACAGTGGCAAGAGTAATGATACGGGAGAAGTCTTGGACTTTGACCAATGTCATTTATTCTCACACTACCCAATTCTGATCTCAATCACACACACAGTTTCCTATGATAAGTTTTCATAAGAAACGTTCTTCTGTCCGTAGTTCAAAACTCCATGTTTTGTTACTACAATGACTTCACTTTGATGGTTGACATTTTCGCTAAGAATCCTAACATAGCCCAGAGTCCTACTTAGGGTTCAAGGGGTTCATTCAAAGCGAAAACATCACCGTCGTCCCCACAAGTTTCTCCTAAAATTAAATTTCGGGACGAAATTTCCTAAAGTAGGGGAGACTGTAACACCTGTGCCTCCACGGCCATCAAACAAATACCGAACCAATGAAATATTATATTTCATACTTGGGATTTGTAAAAATATGTGTATCGTTTGCACATATCAACTCTTGTTCGATTTCAAGCTCTAAATCGCTTTCTGGAAGGTTATACGCGCACTGATGTGTAGATATAACCAGTTTAATCCAACGAACACTCCAGAATAGTGAAATAGGCTTAACATACCTTAAATAACCTTTACATAACTTAGAAATAAGTTTTGAAGGCTTTGGTATGGCAAAAACAAGTTAATTCGCTTACAGGGACTAAATATGACAAACTGCGAAAGTATGTCAATTTGAACTGTAACGAACATTCCGGAACATGACCATAAGTTAAACACACCATAAATATCCTTTACATAGCTTAGAAATAGGCTTTAATGGGTTCGGTGTGCTAAAATAAACTTTTGGGTCATTCAGGGACTAAAAGTGTCACAAAGTGCACAAGTTTGCATTTTCGCGCATAACTTACGTTCTGAATACATCTGGACATCCAAAAAATTATGTAAGCACTAAAACATTTTATTTTAGTGTTCGGCATAAGAAAAATCCATGCGTCGCGTCATTTGGATCAGTTTTGCACTTTCGGGACCAGATTCGATGTATTAGCCGTTGTTTAATTCACAACCACACATTCTAACAATGCTTAGTCAACACATGTGTGGATGGAATTTAAACACCTAAACACCATGACATTTCAACACATGTGTGGATGGAATTTAAACACCTAAACACCATGACATTTCAACACATGTGTGGATGGAATTTAAACACCTAAACACCATGACATTTCAACACATGTACGGATGGGATTAAGGCACGTTTTCCATGAAACGATCCTAACGGTTACCCGAATACTATATATACCCCATGCCTTTCATTGTTTTAAAGCACTAGAATCTTATTAGTTGTGTTCTAAGTTGAAACCTTGTTTCATACCTGAACTATACTGATCTAGATTAGCATTCGGGGACCCTTCGTAAGTATTCTTTCGTTCTTTTCATTATTTTTACTGCTTTTCGAGTCAGAAAGTCAAACTTTGTTTGACTTTCAGCGTTGACCAGTAATGGTCAATGCGAAGTTCGTTTGAACTTCGCAACGTGATTGTAATCACGATGGTCATAGTCCCTTGGGACTATGCCTACTGATTACCACGTTGTCTAGGGTTGTAGGGTAGGCGATCTAATAAATCGCCTATACCTTCGAACCCGACCCAGTTTGGTCGATCATTAGGATCCGACCAAATACATTAGGTGACCATAGTGTAGGGAATAACCTTCCGAGGTTATACCTTATGGTCACGACGTTTAAGTAGTTGTATGATAGGTAGTTTATATGCCTTAGGTAAATTACCAGAATACCCTTTTCATGTATAATTGGTAATTAAGCATATGTAACCTAAACTTTTGTCACATAACTGATTATGTAACATGTTTAGGCATATAACACTTGTCATAGGACTAGTTAGACGGTCCGAACGCGTTTCACGCGAACGACGCGTTAAAGTAGCATAAGCTACCTAAACGGGTCGTAATGGGTCGTAGGCAGTTATGTTAGGTTTCATTTAGTATGTAGGCTTTGTTAAACCAAATGACACGAGTCTCTACACTCGTTTGGTTTAAAAACCCTAATGCTACCCGATCTTCCGATCTAGGTCCGGTTAATTAACATAGTTACCTATATTAGGTGCCGTTTGATATCCGCGATCTCTAGCATTGTTTGGTTGTTACTCAAGGACTTCTGAGCAATCTCATGTGAGTACATAGACCCCTCTTTTACTGTTTTCCAAACTGTTTTGGGGTGGAACACATGTGCCTACTTGTTACTTTCATGCTTTCCTGTTTTAACATCATATACTGCTATGTTCGTTAGTACATTATAGTACATGATTTTATGACATTTCATGCTAGGTGTGCCCAATTGTGTGCATTACTTAGTACATCGTTTTACATGACATTTTGACATAGACATTCGACATAGACATTTCGGCATAGACATTTTAACATGATTGACATTTGATCATGCATTTCCCACAAAACATAACTTTGATTTAAACCAAGTTTTACTTCAATACTTTGTTTTTGTGCATATGGTTTAGTTGAGACATTTCACTTGCCATACATGGATATTTGACATAGACATTTGACATGGATATTTGACATAGACATTTTGACATGATTTACATCTTGACATGAACATTTTACATTGTTTGGTTTGGTTTGATTAAGTGATTAAGTAACGATGCGTGTGTAATATGATACAAGCATGGTGGATACGCCGCTGGTACTTCCTATATATAAGTGTTTGTATGGTATTACATATTGTAGCGTTATTTGAATCATTTCAGTTTGAGACATAGAACATTTTATACAAGTAACATACTTTTCACAAGACATTTATTTACAAACAACATATCTTATACAAACTCATTTTACATGGTTATTCGTTTAATCATGCATTATTTCTCTTATTTATACGTATCATCTGAACTTATTGTTTTTCAAATGATTTACAAAGACAAAGCAAATTACAAGGTTCATGACTAAACATTTTCTTAAACAAAGGTCATGAATCTTATTTTCACAAAACCTATGTACTCGCCGGCATTTTTATGCTGACGTACCTATTTTCACATGTGTTTCAGGAGCTGTTGCATAAGATGATCAAGATACACATAGGCAGACTTGGGCTTTAGTGACAATAAAAGATGCAAGACTAGTTAATTATGTTGTATTTCTTTGTTTGTTAAGACATTGTAACACTTTTAATCAATAAAACGAAACTTCAATTGCCATGGATTTGAAACAATTAATTCTGTTTCAACACTCCCCGACATTTCCGCCACGTTTTGTATGTTCTACGTGGTCGGGGTGTGACAAATACCCCATATGGAAAGGATGGTAGGGGTCGGTCGATGGCATAACAGACGGTGACGTCCAGAGAAACGGCTCGCTGGCTGGATCAAAAGGTGGCACAAAGAATGGTGGTGCAGGGGGAATAGCAGATGAAGTCTGTGGCATAACTGGAATAGATGTCGGCACATGTCCAAAGGGATGAGCCGAGGAACCCTCTCCAGGTCGAGCTGGAGGTGTGTACTGTGCAAATGAAAAAGAGAAATCAATGTGACGTGCATCGGTGGTATGAGGAGGAATAGGTGGAAGCTCATCATCCGCAGGAATCCACCCATGCTGGGCGTGCTCATCTCGTGGGTCAATCTGTGCCTCAAAAAGTGCTCGATCAAACTATACAGGCATAGGGTCAAGGTGGGGTGCAACAAGAGGGTCGGCAGGTATATCAGCGATAAGTGGGGGATCAACATGATCAGCAGCAATAACATGGTCACCCTCCAGTAGTGGTGCATCAGCAGGGTGATCATCAATGGGTAGGTCAGCAATCACAGGATCAATGGGCATGCCAGCATGAACAGGGTCATGCTCAAACACTGGGTCAGGAGCAGCTACTGGCTCAAGGGCCATGGCAGGCTCGGGATCAACGAACTCCATATCAAAATCTGCATGATCAGCGAATGCAGGGTCAACTGGGTCTACTGGGTCAACCATAGGTTGATCCAAGTGGATGAACTCTATCTCTTGGTCCGGGTCAAATCCAGGGGGAAAAACAGGGTCTGAATCCTCATCGAGGTCGTGATCGAAAGCAAATCTAGGAGCAGAGACAGCAGATGATGCTCTGTCAGGATCTGAACCGTGTGAATAGTGCTGTGCGCTCCGAGTGTGTGATGGTGCGGAGGCCACAGACTCGAGGGAGTCTGGAGCGGGTGAGTGTGCAGGTGACTCCTCAGCTAGAGCATCTGCGAGTAACAAAAGACCACCGTCAGCTAGAAGGGCCTCGCCCTCAACATCGTCCTCCAGGGGCTCATCATCAAGCAGATCGACGTCGTCGTCAACGTCGGCGTCGAGGAGCATATCGTAAGCAGGACAAACGGCCAAAGGTATGGGAGCAGGGATCTCTACGAGTGGTAGGTACCCAGCAAAAGGGCCATCAGCGGGCTCATCCACAGCGTCAGGCAGCGCAAAGGGCTGAAAGTCGTCCTCGTCTGTGCTGGTAACATCTGATGTGTGGACCTCGTGCTCTGAAGACTCTAAGTCATCTGATAATATGGGTATAGGGCCCGTGGTGTCCGAATCACCTGTGCCGGACGAGTCCATGGTGTCTGTAACACAAACACAAATATGTACAAATAATCAATCATACAATCAGATAAGCACATTAGTCACCAAATAAGCAATCAAATAATTCTCCTAGTCCCACTAGCCTCCCAGCCTCTCAGACTGCTCTTCCTAGTCCCACTAGCCTATTCTCCCAGCCTCTCAGACTGCTCTTCCTAGTCCCACTAGCCTATTATCCCAGCCTCTCAGACTGACTCCCTAGTCCCACTAGACAACTACCTCGGTCTCCTAGACCGAGCCTCGGTCTCCTAGACCGAGCCTCGGTCTTCCAGACCGAGCCTCAGCCTCCCAGACTGAGCCTATAAATAATAAATAAATGTGCTCAACATTTGTTTGTAAAAAGTTTTGGATTTGGACTTGAGTGGTATGCAGTGTAAAAATGTTTTCGTGAGAGCCCTAGTGATCATAGTCTAGACTCGCGAAGGAATCCTAGTTCGCTATGATCAGAGCTCTGATACCAAGCTGTCACACCCTGGCTTTGCGGAAGCGTGGTTATTTTGGTGTGACTTCTTAATACCATAGCTTAACCATAACAAGCTATATGAAATAAAAACCATGCAAGATCATCCATTAAAATAAGTTTGAAGAGTAAAGAACCACAACATTGTCTTAACGGATATCACATCCTAACAAACATAAACAGTGTTCAAAAGACACAACACCAACAAGAAATAAACACAGTTTAAGAACTGTGACTCGTCCAGGAAAAAGTCACATCCCTTAAACTCGGATGACCTCGAGACTAATGCAGCGGGAAAACGTGTCATACCGCGCCAGATCCTTTAATTCCCTGAAATACATGTAATTTGAAAAATCAACAATAATGTTGAGCGAGTTCATGTGTAAGTGAGTAAATAAACCTTTGTATGTATAAAAACCCTGGTATGTAGCAAATAAGGAAAAAGAGATCACCAATGGTTTGCAAGGCCATTTATATGTGTGAAGTGCAAGTAGGAAGACTCACACCTAGCAGATTTATGCGTTGGGTACAAAGTCACCCCGAGGTCCGTTCTGTTTGGGCCTGGGGCTGGGCTCGCTACACCCATATAGATCTACCGCTCCTGCCCCTCGGTCCTACCCTGAGGATTAATGGCCTCAAGTTTCCTCCTACCCACTCACATGATCTGAATAATAACCCTCCTTACGCTAACCATACCATGTAAGAATTATTCGTAATCATAGTAACATGTATTTCACCCCCGCAGTTTAGAAAACTGAAAACAGTTAGAGAAAAGGGGGACATGAACTCACAGTGGTGCGTCTCTACCAAGTATATCTCCTGATCAAGCAGCTGTGCGACGACCTACACGTACTAAATCTATTAGACGGACGGCCATGCCTTAGCTTAAGGTTTAAGTTTTTGGGAAATAGTTAGACAACTATTTCGTGTTTATATATTAGTAAATACTTGGTAATTATTCTCCTTCCCAAGGATGGGGGATTTAATACATGCGTGTTCGTAAAATTCGAAATACATTATTAAGTCTCACTTAATATATTTTATTTCTTACTTCAAAATATAAATATTCTTCCCAAAATAATACTTTGACAAAAATACGCGCTCATAAATATCTTCTTAAAATGCGTAAGTTACGTTTTAAAGATCAGGTGGTAATAATTATACCGTTGTAACTTATTATATATTATGAAGGTGTTTGTATTATTTTTGGAATCGTTAACATTCGGTAATATTATTTTTACCCTAAAAATAATATTTGTATAGTTCACAAAATAATCATAGAAATTCACAAGTGTTGTTATGAAAAACATATATTCTAAATATATATATTTCAGGTTTTATTTTGTGAAAATCCCACCTCCGACACTTAGAAATTTTGTAAACAGAATCATGGCGAAATTTGCGTCTTTGAAAACAAGTTAAAAATTTATTTCTAACACTTGTGATGAAAATATTTTCAAGTGTTAGGTTTTTTGGAAAAATTTCGCCAGAGTTTCCCCTGTAACTGGAGGTGGCCACGCTTTCAAGCGTATCATTTTCTTTTAAAATCCAAATCAACAATTTCCTCAATCAACAATATTCAACTAGTTTAAAATAGATATAATCGCAGAAATACATGAACTTGTGGTTTTTCCAAAATATGTAGTATCTTTCCATTATTTTTAGTGGATCTTTGTATAGATCAATTCGGTTACTTGAAAGTCTCGTTTTTAAAGAAGTTACATCTTTACAACTTCTTCTCAACATTTACAAAAATAGTTATTTTGTCGAAACTTTGTGTTACACAAGTGTTTACACACTTGTGTGTTTGCTAAAATCATTCTTGTTCATGTAAGATCCGGCTTTAGAAAATATGATTTCTTTGACACTTGGTCCTTTGAAAGTACCGCTTGTAGATCCGTAGATCTACTAGTTTTGAACACCATTTCATAAGTAAAATCGATTTTACACAAGTTCATGTTTAGTGTGTGGTAGAGTTTCATCATTTAACCCTTTGTACACTTAAACAAACTCTATGCCATGATTCATGATCATGACTAATCCGGGTTAGATGATGATCCGAGCTACCACAACATAGATCGGCACTAATTAATTACATCAAAACAAGTCTTACAAGATTTACACCATTCTTATGCTTTTAACCAACATTTTTAAGATTTTAGTAGACTTTTACATATCATCTTGCAAGTTCTTGAGATTTAACCGTTACACTTCATTTTAACCAGTTTAAAATAGATCGAGAGGGCGTTTATAGCAACTTACTACTAGCTCGGGGCTAGGGAAGATTCTAGTCGAAAAATGAGTGGATAAAAGCAATAGGGTGAGGTTCTTCACATTCCGAACGCACCGAGCTTCCTTGTATGAGATCCTTAACCCTTGTGTGTGCTTGGAATAGCTTGATCAAGACTCGAAAATGGATGGATGGTTGTGGGTGTGTTCGGCCGAGAGCTCCAAGGAGAGGGAGAGAGAGTGATGTTGTGATGTTGAGTGTGTGAAGGTTATGATGGTTAAGGTCACATACTTATAGACAACTTCAAGTTCATTAACCAAGGGTTACTATGTTCCCTTGATATTAGGCATGTTTGATTAATTTAATCACAAAAAGTACAAGGGTGTCCCCCAAGGGGACGAGTTCGGTTGGGGGGGGGGGGTTACCCGGTTGGTTTTCAACTAAACGTTAAGTATTAGTTAAGTTAAGTGAAGGTTAACTCGGTTACTGATGTGTCATGCGTTATAACGGGTGTTAGGGTATTCAGGGACCCTAACTGGCTCAGAAAAAGATAAACAATGTTATTGGCAATATTTTTATGTTCCGGGTAAAGTCCGGTTGTTCGGTTGGATTGAGATCCGTTAAAATGCTTAACAAAGCTTTAAAGTGTCATTATTATTATTTTTAGTGACACAACTTATTCCCGACACTTTGGAAAGTGTCTAGTAACATTTTTCTCATGTTTTGGCACTTATTAGTTAGCTAGATGCTGAATTTTAATTAAAGTGTTGAATTTTGTACTTAAAGTACGTTTTAGGCACATCCGGTCACTGTAATCTCATTCCTAGTGACGCAGTTCTACAACCCTTATATCCCTACACTCACCACTAGTGTAGCAAACTATCTCAGGCTCTTACAGGCCTTAGAGGCAGTACCTGCCTGGTGCTAGTTATGACAGCACGTTTAATAGGTTATCCGTTCATTGTGCTACTGTGCTTTTGGTCCATCAAGGTTGTCACAAAGGTGCTGTAAGCAAAACATGGAGTGACAACAAGTAAAGTATGATGCAAGTAAGTACATGTATCAGCATTCAAGTAGCAGTTTATCCACAAGTTGAAGTAAGCATAGTAATTAAGCAGTAATTAATTATTAATTAAGTCGTACGGATACCTGGTTTAGTGAGGGTTGTCACATCGGGTTCGAAAGTCTAAGCGGTTGTTTAGACTGCTTGACTCACGACCCTAAGTAAGCACTAAACTAAAAGTGACGAGTTAAACATGTTAAAACATTTTTAACTAAGTTAGAAAACTGATTTGATATCAAAATATAGTGTTTTGATACCCGAAAATAGTTTTGTCGCAAAATGCACATAATCGTGCATTTTGACTGAAACTTTGACTCGTCACTTCGATAAATCAACGTGGTAATCAGTAGGTATAGTTGCTAGGGACTATAGCCATCGTGATTACGCTCACGTTGCAAAGTTTAAACAAACTTTGTCTTGACCAATTCATGGTCAAAGTAGAAAGTTAAACACCGTTTGACTTTCTTACTTAAATACATAACCAAGCATGATAGATCACTTACAAAGGGTCCAAGCTTGGAAAAAGATCAAAGATAACTAAAGTAGGAGACCTTCACCAAGTGTGAGAGCCTCTCAAGAGCAGATGTGAAGAAGAAAATGGAATGAGCAAGTTGAATTGCAAAAGAGGTGGGTATTTATAGGAAATCATGCTCCATTTGATCAATGCCAAGTTTTTTTGCATGGATCAAAGCATGATCTTGGCCCTGCAAATGTTACACATTGATTAGGGGGCTTGATGAGCACACAAACCAGCCCATAGAATGCTAAAACTATGGTTAAAAATGAATATGCCAGATGCAGCTGTCGTGCCCCGCGTAAGAGTCAAGCTTATCTTTCACGGCCCGCGACCTATGTGTAGACAGAAGTTTCGAAATTGAAAAAACAGGCCCCTGCATGCTAGAAACTTCCTTTTTGATGCATTTAACCCCCTTTAACCCCATTTAAAGGCTCTACAAGGATGTTAAAACATAGGGGACTTAAAATATGCTTGAAAATATTACGGATGTCGGTTCGTTTGGTCGTACGGTCACGTTATTCGGTTAATTACGACGGAAACTCGAACGGACGCAAAAACGATCCAAATTACGCGACGGATGGTATTTTTTCATTCCAATCACTAAAATAAAATATTTTAATGAATACAAAAATTTTTGGATGTTCGGATATGCTCAGAACATAAGATATGTGCGTAAATGCAAACTTACGCTGTTTTTTGATGCTTTTAGTCCCTGTTGACCAACTAAGCGCATTTTCGCATACCGAACCCTTCAAAGCTTATTTCTAAGCTATGTGTTGATACACATGTCTAAAGCCTACGTCATAAATCTAGGGTCTAAAAGTGTCAAGTATGTAAAGTGTAGGGGTCTAAATGTAAGTTTAATTTAGTATTGTAAGGTTTCGCTTCAGGGTATGAGATGTAAACCTCAAGCGAAATCAAGTGATGAGATTTCGCTTGAGACAGGTTGAAGCGAAATCTTGATGCCTATAAATAGGCTTGTGTAGTTCTCAGTTGGTACGCATTCCGAGAAGTTGTAACGAAGTGCTGCCAGTTTTCCAAGTCATTATATAACAGAGAACAAGTGTTAAAAGTGAATCTTTTCTGTTTTCTACTCTCTTCTGTCTGATTCTAAGCTGTTTAGATGTTTCCGCCATCTAAATAGTGTAAACACATTCAAATTGACTCATTTGATCGGTCAAATCGATCCTACAATTGGTATCAGAGCCAGTTATGAGTGTGTTCACGTGAATCAGTTGGTTTTTACTCACAAAAATTGATTTCTGGACGAAAACACGGACAAAATGGACTAAGACTTTCACAGTGTGTGTAAAAGTGTGTTTTAACAAAGCCTTGAGAAATTCAGATTAAAACTCGGACTAAAATTGACAAAAATGACTTGAAAACCAGATTTCGCTTGAGCGAGCAGATTGATTGTTGGTATTTTGAAGCGAAAACGTGGATTTCACTTGAAATTTTCTGATTGCTTAAAGCGAAATCGTATATTTCGCTTGAGGAGTCTGTGTTTGGTTGAAAAGTTTGTTTGAAGCGAGACTGTAGATTTCGCTTGAGATCTTGTTGTTTGAAGCGAAATCTTATTGCATTTGTTTTGTGGTTTTCGCTTGAAATCTTCTGTGATTTCGCTTGAAGTTTGAGTGATTTCGCTTGAGATTACTGATAGTCCATAGTGTTCGTGAACTTGTTCGATAATCTGATTTTGTGAAAAGTGTGTGTGTGAAAATTTTAAAACTACTCGGTAAATTTCTAAAAATGGAAAACCAAGAGTTTTATAACTTCTTCTCGGGAAGTGGTATGGTAGCAGGACAAACCTCGGGTAGTGTTATACAGAACGTCAACATGGAGAACGAATTGGGAACAATGCAAAAGCCTCCCAAACTGATGAACATAGATGAATATGCAGGATGGTCAGGCAGATTTAAGAACTGGGTTCAGGCTAATCATTTTGAATGGTGGATGAAAATAGAGAAACAGTATGTTCCACCAGTTGATGGTTTAAACAACAAGAAGAATATTCAGAGCCTGACAGAATCAGAACAGAATGACTTCAAAGCAGAGAAAAAGATGATTAGTATTCTCCAGCAGGCTATCAAAGAAGACATTCTAGTATTGTTGCAATATGAAGATAATGCTCAATCTATGTGGTTTGCATTGAAAGCAAAGTTTGAAGGTAGTGCTTCCATGATCAAGAATAAGAAGGCATTGTTCAAGAAAGAGTTTGACATTTTTACCAGTATGAAGGGTGAAACTACAAGGCAACTAATTGAAAGATATTGTCATTTGGTACTTGAGATGAATAGATTAAAGATTGAAAAGACAGATGAAGAATGGATTGACAAACTAGCTGATGCATTACCTTATGACGAGTGGGGTACATACCTGATGATGCTAAAGAACAACTCAGACTTTGCAAATTACAATCTTAGCCTATTTATAGAAAAGATTGAAGCTCATGAGTTAGAGTTGCTGAAGATCAAAAAGATGAAATCAGCTAATGTTCAACAAGATGTATTGTTGTATTACAAAAACAACTCTACAGCTTCAACAAATCAAAGTCCAAAAATACAAACAGGGTTCATTGCTGATAACACCTCAAGTGTTTCTTCAAACACTCTTCAATCTGGAAATTTTTCACCATTTGCGAATTGTGATCCAAACTTTAAAGCTCAAGAACAGTTTTCACCTCAAAGCTCTACAAGTTCAAGTAATCAGGCTTATGTTTCTGGGGTGCAGTGCAACATCGCAGTGAATATTAAGAATGGAAATGAAATTACTGAAACCGCTGCGAAACAACACATTGCTGTACTTGCTTCCGTTTTAGAGGCTTATGAAGGATTAGTGGCGGGTAGGATTGGTAATCCTGATATGACCAAAGAGGATTACGACCAGATTGACCCGGAGGAACTTGAACTGATTGATATAAAATGGGGCATGGCAAGTTTGGTTAGAAGAGCACAACGGTTTATGGAGATCACAGGCAGAAATAGTCTCTCAGGTCCTGATCAGAAGTTAGGGTTCGACAAATCGAAAGTTACGTGCTTCAAGTGTAAAGAACGTGGTCATTTCAAGAGAGAATGTCCAAATCGTGAAGTAAACAATCATCAAAACCCGTTCACCAACGACTATTACAAGCAAGCAATCTATCATCGACCAAATCAACAGCTTACTGTTCAAAGATAACAAATTGAAAATAAACCGGAAAAAGCGATGATTGTGAATCAAGAAGATGAGAAGGTAGCTGCAGGGTTCAACTGGGATAAATATATTCCTGGTAGCGATGGACAGGCAATGATGGCTGAAGTTGTGGAAATTTCTGAGATAGTGTCTGAATCGGAAACAGTTACTGAAGATGTTTCTGTAGTTGTTGAAGAGGTTTCTGTTGAAAAAGCAGACAATTTTGAAGAAATGGTTGCTGAAATTCATCAATCTCAATCTGAACAGGAGGTATTAACTAGTTCTTTGAGATCTATCATGCCGCCTAAAATTTTTGAATCTTTTGCAGGTTTATTTGAAGAACCAAGGACCGGATTGTGTCCAAGATATGATGAAAAGAAAGAATTTGTTGAAGAAATGATCGATGTAACAAAGGAAATGACTGAAGATACTTTGAAAGAAATTGCTGACAAGGCTCTCATGGCAAAACTGAGAGAGGTAGACTCAGAATCTGAGGAGTCTAAGTCTGTCAGTAGTGAGTCTGTCAAACGAGAGGAATCTGGAGTTCAGGAAAATGAATCAGTCAAACTGTCTGAGTCAGAGTCTGAAAATGTCGGTAAACAAGATGTGAAAAATGTTTGTCATGAACAGGTTATGGAAAAAGTTGTTTCAATTCCTGAAACACCATGCCAGAAGTGTTTACAACCGTGCATGGAGTGTCTTGAGAAAGACACTAAGTATCAGGAAATGAAACATCATGTAGACATGCTAAAATTTGATCTAGGACAAGTTAAAGAAGCATATGATACTCTATCTAGAACAATTAAAATGATTAAAGAGGAAAGTGTCGAAAATGATAAAGCCACAAAATTAGCAAAAGCTACACTTTTTGATAAACAAGTGGAAGTCAATTTTCATTTGGACACCATTGCTTCATTAAAAAGGGAATTGGAGTTAACAAAAATTGAAAATGAAAGAATTGATAAGAAGTTGATGAGTTACATAGCATCTTCATATGTGATTGAACAGATTGTCCCAAAACAACCTGATGAAACACCAGTCTTTAACAGTGTTCCACCCCCAATGTGGAATCATTACACACAGAAATATCCAGATGGGGTGGAAGCTGCTTTGAATCTCAAATTGAAATCAATTGAGGATGATTTGCCTGAAAGCATCGATGTTACATTCTCTGCATCCGACACCGACAACGAATCACAGGTTATCAAAACTGTTGTCGATCAGGTGTTAGATGAAGAGATTGATAACTCTGAGAAGTCACAATCTGAGAAAGGTATTACAGATTCTGAAGATGAGAGTAATTTCTTGGAACGGTTTATACCGAAATCGGACAAAAGTGCGAATGATGATTCGATTATGGTAGTATATACTATGATTGGAACAGACAAACTTTATTCCGATTTCGAGTATCCTCTTCAAAATGTGAAAATTGAGAATGTTGAGAAAGTTTTTAGGTTGGTTGAAATGAACATTGATGAGGTTAATAACAAAGAATTCTTTTCGAAACCTAAAAAATCATTTGTTACAACACGTTTCAACAACTTTGGGAAAAAGGAATGGGAAGGTAATGGTAACAAGAAAAATGGTAACAACTTTAAAAACAAAGGAATTGGTTTTGAGAAAAAGTTGGCTAAGAAGGTTGTCAAGCCAAAAGATAAAATAAATGATGTTTTTGTTGTTGGTCCAAGTGTTGATGAAGAAAAGGAATACATTTTTAGTCAAAAAGCGATTGACGATTTCAATACAGCGAAGAAACTAAAAGAAGAGTCGTTCAAGTCAACTTTTGTTGAGTATGACAAAAGAGTTTGCTATCGCTGCAATGAAATCGGACACATGGCAAGACAATGCAAGAAAGTTTTTGAAAAACCTGTCATTAAACCATTTGTTAAAAAATCTCAACCTAAGTCACCAGTTAATACAAAGGGCAAAAAGCCGATGGTTTCACCAATTCGAATCTTGAAAAAGGGTGAATCATTGAAGTCGGAAGATAAGCTGAAATCAACATTTGAGATTGGGGAATCTTCAACGTCTCAAATGACTTCAAAGATTTATCCAAAAACGAAAACTTTTGAAAATCAATTTTGGGTTGTAAAATCAAAACCATCGGTCGAGGAGAAAAAGATGGAAAACATTTTGAAAAATGAAACAAAAGTTGTTGAAACCAAATCACAATCAGTTGAGGTAAAGAAAATGGAGAACGAATTAAAGTTTGATTCAAAAGCTTTTAATCCTACTGTTCAAAATATTTTTGGAAAAATGGTTGACAGAAAGGTCAAAGGGGTAAAGGAATTTTATGAATCAAAGGTGGGTGTTAATGGTAATCACAAATTTGAATCCGAGCTTGATAAGTTTCTTGCAGAGTTTCCTCCTATCAAAGAAAATATGTTAAAATCAAAAGTGGAACCTGTTACTTCGAATGTCACATTTGACTTTCCTAAGATTGATGAAAAGTGTGATGTAGTGTTTGGAAGTGTTTCAGAAGTTAAGAAGTCATGGAGTTCACTGTTTGAATGAATTTGATATGATATGTGCAGGGGCTGCCCAAGTCAATTCTATCAAAGTGGATCATGGATAGTGGTGCGTCAAGGCACATGACTGGGACGCTTGCTTTGCTCTATGATGTAAAATCCATCAATGGAGGTCATGTAGGATTTGCTGGGAGTCAAGGTGGAAGAATTGTTGGTCAAGGAATTTTGACAAATGGTGTGATATCTTTTGACAAAGTAAACTACATAGTGGAGTTGACTAACAATCTACTCAGTATTTCACAGATTTGTGATAAAGATTTCAGTGTACATTTTACAAAAACTGAATGTGTGGTTTTGAAACCAGGGTTTAAAATCCCTGATGAGATGGTGTTGTTGCGTGCTCCACGGGAGTATGATCTTTATTATCTTGATATGAGCACAGCAACGCCAACGTCTCATCAGAAACAGTGTTTTGTGTCTAAAAACAAAGCAACAGAAAAGGATTCAATCATGTGGCATCGTAAGATGGGCCACATTCATGTTCGCAAAATGAATTTTTTGGTTCATAATGATTTAGTTGAAGGTGTGAACTTTAAAAATTTTCATTTAAATGATGATTGTATTGCATGCAAGAAAGGTAAGCAGGTTCGGAAGTCACATCCTTTGAAGGTCATGAATTCGGTCAGATTACCTCTTGAGAGATTGCACATGGATCTCTTCGGGCCTGTCAACGTTAAGAGCATCAGTCAGGATTTGTACTGCTTGGTGGTTACAGATGATTTTTCAAGATTTTCTTGGGTTGTATGCTTATAACGGAAAGATCAAACATTTGAGTCTTTGATGATACTTTTCAAGAAGATGGAAACAGTATACAAACTGCCTATCCGGAGAATTAGAAGCGACAATGGAACTGAATTTAAAAACAACAGAATGTACGAGTTCTGCAATGAAAAGGGAATTCTTCATGAATTCAGTGCGCCGTATACTCCACAGCAAAACGGCGTAGCTGAAAGAAAGAATAGAACCCTAATTGAGACAGCACGTACAATGTTAGCAGATTCCAAGCTACCTATTTTCTTCTGGAGTGAAGCAGTATCTGCAGCGTGCTATACACTGAACAGAGTCCTTACTGTCAAGAAGTATGGAAAGACATGTTTTGAGTTATTGCATCGTTACAAGCCGAATCTTGAGTTCTTGGAACCTTTCGGATCACCGTGTACGTTTATTGATGAAGACGGAAAGTTTGGGGCAAAATCAAATGAAGGTTTCTTTGTAGGATATGCCAGCCCACTAAAAAGGGTGTTCGTACCATGTCTGAGCAAGGTGATTCAGGTGCTTCATGTGGATTTTCAGAAGCATACTCCGTCACCACAACTTCCCGGACAAAGATTCCTATTTGATTATGATAAACTCTGGGAATCGTTTCATCTGCCGTCCGAGCCAAGTGAAGAGGAACTTGCTCTCATGTTCTTGTATCAACAAAGTCAGTTGCCAGAGCCAGAATCTAGACCGCTAGATGTTCCTACGCCCACCGTGGGTACTCATGATGATGAAGCCGGACCAAGTGGAACCGTTCATATACCACCAGAGGAAACAGAGGAACCAGCTCCATCATTTGATGTTTCTGACGACTCAGAGGAGGAACTCGCTCCTACCTTTGACGAGGAACCAAATGAGACAACAGAAGACGTTGTTGACCAAATTGTTGATCCTGACATTTCAAATCTGGAATCGGAAGTTGTCGTGCCTGATTCTGTGATGCCACAGACCCTGTCTTATCACCCCTCAGAACAGATCATTGGCGACTTGCAAAGTGGTGTTAAAACTCGACATCAAATAGATCAAGCTCTTACTTGTTTTTATTCATCTATTGCTGACATGCAGAAAGAGGTTTCTTTAAAATGTTTTATCTCGCAGATAGAGCCCAATACATACAAAGAAGCATTGACCGAGGAGAGCTGGGTTAATGCAATGCAGGAGGAGCTACAACAGTTTCAAAAGCTGGGTGTCTGGGAGCTTGTTGATCTTCCACCAAATCAGAAGTTAATCAAGACAAAGTGGGTTTTCAAATGTAAAAGAGATGATAGAGGAGTCGTGGTGAGAAACAAAGCAAGACTGGTAGTTCAAGGATTCAGTCAACAAGAAGGAATTGATTATGATGAAGTCTACGCACCAGTTGCAAGGCTAGAGGCAATTCGGATTTTTCTGGCCTTTGCATCATGGAAGAACTTTAAAGTATATCAACTTGACGTGAAATCTGCTTTTCTCTATGGAACTATCAAAGAGGAAGTGTATGTGGGGCAACCGCCAGGTTTCACAGATCCACAGCACAAAAACAAGGTGTTTCTACTGGACAAGGCGTTATACGGACTTCACCAGGCCCCGAGAGCCTGGTATGAAACGCTCTCGACATACTTGTTGGACAACGGGTTCACAAGAGGTACAGTAGATAGCACTTTGTTTATTAAAGAAAAAGAAAACCATTTGTTGATTGTGCAGATTTACGTGGACGATATCATTTTTGGATCCACCAACGACGATATGTGCAAAGAGTTTGAGCTAGTGATGAAGAAAAAGTTTGAAATGAGCTCAATGGGCGAAATGAAGTTTTTTCTCGGGTTGCAGGTAGAACAAATGCCCGACGGAATCTTCATTCATCAGTCAAAGTATGTGAAGGATGTGCTAGACAAGTTTGATATGGCAGATTGCAGTCCAGCATCTACTCCCCTTGCACAAAATCATGGGATTTGTCCAGATGAGAATGGAGTGAAGATGGATGAAACATTGTACCGATCAATCATTGGTTCCTTGATGTATCTCACAGCCTCCCGTCCGGACATCATGTATCCGACATGCTTATGTGCCAGATATCAGTCGAATCCGAAGCAGTCACATCTGACAATCGTGAAACGTATACTACGGTATTTGAAAGGCTGCCCAAACATTGATTTGTGGTATCCTAGATTAGGTGACTTTACTTTATCCGGTTTCGCTGATTCAGATTTCGGAAGCTTCAAGCAGAACGCAAAGTCCACCACTGCCGGGTGTCAGTTCTTAGGAACTCGACTTGTTACCTGGCAGTGTAAGAAACAAACCACTGTAGCGCTTTCCACTTGTGAAGCTGAATACGTTTCAGCTTCCAGCTGCTGTTCGCAGATCCTTTGGATCCAACAGCAAATGCGTGACTTTGGTTTGCAATTCTTAGATACTCCAATTTTCGTGGACAATGAAGCAGCCATTAATATTACTAAAAATCCGGTTCACCATTCAAAAACAAAACACATTGAGATCCGTCACCATTTTATTCGAGATTGTAACGAGAAAAAATTAATTCGGATTGAATATGTGCACACCGATGAACAGAAAGCAGATTTCTATACCAAACCATTTGATAAAAAGAGGTTTTATTATCTTTTAAAATTGAATGGAATGAAAAATCTGCAACCTGGGAGGGTTGTTGAATGTGATGCCGAATTGGACGGCGATCTGACGTGAACTTTTGTCGTGTTGTCAATTTTGTTTGTACAGTTTATTTTCTGCTTTTCGATAAAAACAAAAACACAAAAAATATGTTTTTATTTTTAGGGGGAGAAAGTTTGCAGAAAAATACAAAACCATGATAAAATCTATAAAAACCAAAAACATTTGAAAAAGTAAAAATGAGTTTGTGTATAAAAGGGAAATGATAGTACATCAGCTAGACGGGTGCAGTATGCTAAAGTAATGTAAAGTATAAATGTGTTAAGCAGTCTTGTAGATGATGTTCCGATAGGTCTTTACACATTCAGTAAAAATGTTCGGGATATTAACATAAAATTACTTGCTTTTACGTGGGGAACACCTCCAGGATATATAGGTAACCCCTGAAATCTCGTTTGAAAGGTTTCGTATTCTGATATACTAGGATTGTTTACTCAATGATCTCTGGGATATTATTCCAGGACTTCTGCTGAACGGTGGTTCTGACCTAGTCCTCGAATAATACTTTTCGCATAAGCTTGAAATATAGCATCACCCTCAGCATATATGATAAGACAATAAAATTGCTTAGCAATGCTGTTGTAAAAAAGATCCTCTAAAGGGGACACACCAAAAGTCGAGTCATGATCTCTCTGCTGAACGGTAGTTCTGACCTGAGCTCTCATGATTCTTCATAAGTTATTAACCCCTTACAGATATCATTTGTGTTAAATCTTTCCTGTAAGACTGAATATTGGGATCTGGATACGGGAGTATATTCTGAGGTGGGACACATATAAAAGTTTAAGTCTTAAAACATTAAATTCGTATCCTGAATAGATTGAGAAATGTGTGAAGATTTAAAGTGGATCAGTATATCGGAAATCAATGCAAATTGTTTAATATTGGTAATGTAACTCAGCTTAACGGTACTTGTATCTTGTTGGCAGCTGATATGATCCCTTAACACGCTCACAAAAAGATTGTGTGTACATAGTTTCAGCTTATTCAGTTTAAAATCCAAAAAGATTTTTATTTTTCATTTTATTTTCGACAACTGACATTGGGAATCAAAAGTTCAAAGTCTTGTACAGATCATGTCTGTGATTGATAAGGATTGGGTAAGCTTGTGATGCAATATAATGTTTGGTACAAGTGTTTGTTGATTAAAATGAGATTGAAAGATCAAAATGATTCAAAAGTTCATTAATTTGAACTTATTTTTTTCAAGAAATCCGGTATCTTCATAGTTTGGTTAGCCAAGGTCATTGATTTGGACTTGGTAAGACTAGTCAGTTGACCAAGGTCATTAACTTGGACTTGGTTAATTGGGTGTGACATTAAAATCTGAAAAAATCAAAAGATAAAACAAGTTTTTAAGGTTTTCGCTTCAAGGAAAAATTGCGCTTAAATATGTTTCAAGCGACACCTTCATGTAACGATTTCGCTTCAAGAGATTTTGAGTAAGTCTCAAGCGAAATCTTCAGGGGTATAAAAGGATAACATTGCTTCGCTTCAGTCATTATTTTTCAAACATTTCGCTTCAAGGTCTGTCAGAGAGACTTCAAGCGAATTCATCCAAATCTTCGTTTTTCTGCCGTTACTCTGCCCAAATTCACTCAAATCTTGTGTTTTTAGTTGGCATACACAACTACTAACATGGTGAATGTAAGTAATGGTGTTGATTTGTACCGTTTTTCGTTGATTTTTGATGTGTCGGCGACGGTTAGGGTTAGAACACATAGTTTTAGGGCTTTTAACTGGATAAAATCAAATCAAATCGTAAATGTGTAGTCGGAATCATGTGTAGATTGTTGTGTGATGTTTGATTGTTTCAGATCTGAATTTTTTTTTGAAAGTTTGTTGTTTGATCAGAATTTTAATCGTAGATCTAGAACTTTTGTGTGGGTTAAATTGTATGAAATTCATATCAGTTTGCTCGGAATTGTTAGTATAACAGGAATGTGTGATCAATTTGATCATATGTTTAAAAAATTTTTTATGTTTGAACAGTGTCGCTTCAAAGGGTTGTCAGTGTCGCTTCAGGAAAAGCATTTTATGACTATTTTGCTTGAACAGTTTGTTGATTGTTTGATTCTTCAAGCGAAATGTTCAAATACCATTTCACTTGAACAGATCTTATGTGCTCAGATGAATTTTAAGCGAAATCTTGGATATCGCTTGAAATGATGAGTAAATTTAAAATTTTTATAAAAAATTGTCTAATGTGTTTGAATTTTTGTGGTATTTGATGTGCAGCCTTCGAATATTCTATTCAAAGCTCTTCACAACTCTTGTTGTGATCTTGATGTGACAAGGAGTTCAAAGTTATCTGAGTTCTCTAGCATTCTGGAATTCATGAGAAGATTGCCAATTCAAAAAGCTTTAACAGATAGAAGAATGGTGTATGAGTCACACATCAAACGTTTTTGGAAACATGCTGTGTATGATGAGAAAAACAAAGTAATTACTTCGCTTGTTAAGGTTGCTGATGAAAAGAAACAAATTCTGATAACGGAGGCATATGTTCGTGAGATTCTAGATTTTCCTGATACTGAAAATTCACCAACAGCATTTCCTGAAAGGATGGTGAAAGGATGTTTGCTTAGAATGGGATACATTGGAGATGTGAAAGCTGCTAATGTTTTGAAATCAAAATTCACAAAGCCGTTCAAATTCTTTATTCATTCAGTGTTGATTGCTCTAAGTCATCAAAAGGGTAGTTACGATGCTATGCGGGATTATCACATGAACATGGTAGTTGCTCTTGTTTTAAACAAGAAGTACAATTTCTCTCATATTGTATTTCATTATCTTGTGGAAGAGGTGACATCAAAAAGGAGAAGCTGGATATATCCAAGATTCATTCAAATGATGATTGATCATGCTTATCCAGGAATTGTTCGAGATATGGAGAATGACTTGTTGGTTCTGGCTCACATGAACAATGATTCTATTGCTCAATTAGCAAGATATCATACAAATCATCCTGAACCAGAGAAGGAAGTTGCATTTTTTGGTTTCATAAGCAATCCAGATTATCAAGATCCTGATCCAGTTAATCATGAACACTGGAGGAATGAAGATGAAAGAACTGAAACTGGTTATGCTGATGAGTTGGAGAAGTTGAAAAAGTTTAAACCTTCAAGAAGTGTGTGGTTTGTGAAAGAACAAAAGAAGAGGAGTAAGAAAACAACTCCTAAAGTGCAAGCTGAAGAAGGTTCATCTTCACAACCAAAGAAGCGTTGTAAGAAGGTTGCTAAAACGCTATTGGTTGATGAACCTGAAGATGAAGTAGTAGTTGAAGCTGTAGCAGAAGCTAATGTTGAAACTGAAGCTGAAATCAACATTGAAGCTGAAACTGAAATTGAAACAAATGTTGAAGGAGATATTCGTTTTTCTCCAAGATCTACAGAGTTTTTGAAAGGAATTTCTGAATCTGTTCCTGAACAAAGTAAAGCTACTGACAATGTAGTGATTGAAGATGTTGATGCAAGTTCTTCTAGTTCTTCTGATGAAATCATTGATGAAGTTGCACGTCAAAGAAGAATTAAAGAAGCAACTGAACAAGAAAAGTTGTTAAAAAAGAGAAAGAGACAAGAGAAAGATGATGCTGTTTATGAACCTTCACCTGAACATGTATCTGAATCTCAAACTCCTGATAGTGGTAAAAAGAAGAGAGGAGCTCGAAAGAAAGTTGCTCAGAAGAAGACTCAAGTTGTTAGTCCGACAATCAAGATTCCAAAAATTGTCTTGAAAAAGAAAACAACTGTAGGAACCAGTCAATCTATACCACCATCTGAACCTATTCTACTTCATTCACCACCTAATCAAACTTCACCACCACATCTCTCACCACCACATGAACCTATTTCTACTCCACAAATTAATATCCAAACACCACCATCTTCACAACCTAGCATTCAAACAACACCTGGATCTTCTGGATTTAAAGGTTTTCCTGGTATTCCTGAGAATGTTTCTCTTGATGATATTGGAAATATTGCTTTTGCAACAGATGAACAAATTATACATGTTGAAAAGAGAATTGATGTTGTAGCTGATGAAAACAAGAAGTTAGCAGCTGAGTGTAAAAAGATGGAGAATCGTGAGAAAATTCGTGATTTGAGATTAAAGGCAACTGAAGCTGAAAACAAGTCTTTGCTGAAGAAATTGGAATCTAATGAAGCAGAGATAGATATTATGAAAGTTCAGATTGCAGAATTACTGGAAGAAAAGAAGAATAGGGATGAACATCTCAAGTACTATGAGTTGAAAAATCAAGAGTTGGAGGAAATCAAAGCACGAAATGAACATGAAAGCAAAATGATGAAGAAAGTGTTGGAAAAATTAGTGGGTACATCTTTAGAGTTGAAATTCAATGAAGTTGTTCGTGATGAAGAGAAAGCTAAGAAACAGGCTGAAATTGATAAGCAAATGAAGGATAAGGGAAAGGGTCCTGAAATTGAAGAAAAAGCTATTATTCCAGTTGATGTTTCTGAAGATATTATTCTGAATGTTCGTCCTCTTACAGCAATTTCTGGTATTTTTGATGTTGATGTTGAAATTGATGATCTTCTTACTGAAGAGAATGAAGAGGATGATGATGAAGATGAAGAAGAAGATGCAGATGATGATGTGATTTCTGCAAGTAGTAGTGATGATGATGATGGAGATGATGATCAAGATCAAGGTGCTTCTGGTCTGAAAATTTCTGAGAAAACAACTGAAGAAGCAATTGATGATTTATTACAAGATGATGCAAATGTTGAACATGATAGTGCAACAAGTGAGGGGGAGCGTGGTGATGATCAAAATGTTGATCAAGTTGAAAAGTTGATTCTTAGACTGGATACTTATCGGGAAGAAGGAGAGCATTTTCATAATTATTCGCTGGAAACCATAAAAGAAATGACTCGAAGAGATCATCCAGAGTTCAAGTTTGATTTCGAAGAAGAAATGAATTCTGATTTAGAAAGAGAGCTGAATGAGTTTGATGCTGATCATTATGATGATTATGAATATCGATATGTTGAATATGCTGATCTGTATGACAGAGTAGAAGTTGAAGACTGGGAAGATGATGAAAGTGTTCATGAAGATACTTCTCAGTTGCCTACACTGATGGAATTTTTCACTAAAGAGAATCGGGATGAGTTGAGGAGAAAAGTTGCTGAAGTTATTAAAAACTTTAATCCTGATGGTACAAAGAAAGATCTGGATAAAGAAGAGAAAAAGAAATGGTTTAAAGTTGATCATGACAGAAAGTTCAAAAGACCATTGAAGTTTTATCAACGGGATCGAAGTATTTCTTTGGGAGATATTATTAGTTGGGGTTTTCTACCACACGTGAATGCTTATGCAGTCAGAAGAGAATGTGGTGTTCAGTATTTTGAAAAGTTGTTTGATCTTATGTCACTCCCATGGTGGGATGTTGAGGAGTTATCACAGGTCAAAGCTTTGGAATATCCTGTGAGGAAGAATGACATTAAAATGTGGGGGTTTATCAGATTTCAATCATTTAAGGGATTTAGATTCTGGAAGCCTCATCGTCCAAAGATTATTCCAAGAGTTAATCCTGAAACTGGTGCTGAAGAAAGGATTCTTAATATCAAGAAGCCAAAGACAATGAAGATTATACCAGTACCTCCAATGGAACAAGAATTCTATAAAGGATTTATGCATTGGGTATATAGTTGTCTGTCTACTGAAGCAGTGATTTCGTATCGAGAAGGAGGTGAACTTAGAGAAATTCGTATTTTTGATCCGATGTGGCTTGTTAATTGCTCGGCAAAAGATATAGAATGCTTGTTCATCAACAAGATTCATCATTCGCCAAAAGATAGAGATCAGGCAATGCAGTTTCAGAGAGTTGTGAATGTGTGTTTTCAAAAGAATATCAATTCTGGAACTAAATGGAAGTCATCTTGGTGGGCTTTGGAGGAGAAAGTCAAAAAGAAAGCTGAAAAGGAACGTAAAGCTCGAGAAGATAAAGATAGATATCTTCGGGAGACATTTGCTCAAAGGCAAGCTGCTGAAGAAAAGAAAAGAGATGATGATAATGAGAAGCTTAGGAAGATGTTGTTGAGAAAACCTAAGACTAGAGAAGAAACGTTTAAGTCCATGTGAAGATCTAGACTGAAGACTTCGGCTGTATCCAAGGGGGAGTTTGTTGATACACATGTCTAAAGCCTACGTCATAAGTCTAGGGTCTAAAAGTGTCAAGTATGTAAAGTGTAGGGGTCTAAATGTAAGTTTAATTTAGTATTGTAAGGTTTCGCTTCAGGGTATGAGATGTAAACCTCAAGCGAAATCAAGTGATGAGATTTCGCTTGAGACAGGTTGAAGCGAAATCTTGATGCCTATAAATAGGCTTGTGTAGTTCTCAGTTGGTACGCATTCCGAGAAGTTGTAACGAAGTGCTGCCAGTTTTCCAAGTCATTATATAACAGAGAACAAGTGTTAAAAGTGAATCTTTTCTGTTTTCTACTCTCTTCTGTCTGATTCTAAGCTGTTTAGATGTTTCCGCCATCTAAATAGTGTAAACACATTCAAATTGACTCATTTGATCGGTCAAATCGATCCTACACTATGTAAAGGATATTTAGGGTATGTTTATATTATGATCATGTTCTGGAGTGTACGTTGCTATACGAATCGGCAGACTTTTGCAGTTTGTCGCAAATAGTCCCTGCGATCGAATAAACTTGTTTTTGACACACCAAACCTTTCAAAACTTATTTGTATGTTATGTAAAGGTTATTTATGGTATGTTAAGCTTATATCACTATTCTGGAGTGTTTGTCGCATTAAACTGATTACGTTTACGTAACAGTTTGCGTATAACTTTCCAAAAAGCGATTAAAAGCTTGAAATCGAACTAGAATCAAAACGTGAAATTTGTCAAACACAAATACACAAACATTGTCACACCCTGACTTTTGCGGAAGCGTGGTTTATTTGGTGTGACTTCTTAATACCATAGCAACAATCATAACAATGCTATATGATAAAATTATGAGATGTTTGTCCATTAATAAAGTTTAGAAACTACCACAATACCATTGTTTGAAAACATCAATAACAAATAAGTTACAGACCGTGACATGTTTAAATGAGTTCACAATGACTCAGCAAAAGTACTTAAATAAAACCTGAGTTTAAAATTTTGTATCCTGTCCAGGAAAAGGATACACCCTCTAAACTCAACAACCCTGGATGACATGTTTTATTCAAAACGCAGCTTGACACATACATACCCCGCCAGATCCACTAATTCCCTGAAATACATGTAGTTTGAAAAGTCAAAATAAAGTTGAGCGAGTTCATGTGTAAGTGAGTATGTATAAACCTTTGTAATGTGTCTGTATGTTATGAAAATCCCTGGTATGTAGCAATTAAGGAAAAAGAGATCACCATTGGGTTGCAAAGCCAATGATATATGTGAAATGATGCAGGAAGACTCAAACTTAGCAGATTTGTGCGTCGGGCACTTAGTCACCTCATGGTCCACTCAGCGGACTCAGGAGTAGGGGCTCGCTACACGCGAATAGATCTATCACTAATGTCCCTCGGTCCTACAACGAGGATTAATGGCCTTAAGTGTTGTGCCCACCACTCACATGATCGCGTAGTAAAAACCCTCCTTAAGCTAACCATACCATGTGATTAAATGTCTATAATAATTGTAACATGTATTTCACCCCCGAAGTATAAAACTGAAAACAGTTAAGAGAAAAGGGGGACATGAACTCACAGTATTGCGCCTTCGGTACTCGTAACCCAAATCTCCTCAGCAAACATGACTACCTACAATGGTCTAACGTCTATTAGACGAAGGGTCGTGCCTTGTCTTAGTATTGATTAGTGCCTTTGAGTTACGTTTTAAAGTGTCTTCAATATTTTAGTAATAATACTTCTCATACTTGTGTATTCGTATTTCCTTCCCAAGGATGGGAAATTTTACATATGTCTGTTCGTATTGGAATTATATTTTAAGTCCCATTTTAGAGGATACATATTTAACCATATTCCTGTATAAAACCAACCTCCGATACTCCGTATTTTGTTATAAAAATTATGGCGAGTTTTATGCTTGAAAAACATAGTCTAATATTTACTAAGTGTTAGGATTTTCGGAAAATTTCGCCATAGTCTCCTTTGTAAATGGAGGCGTCCATGCTTAATAGCATATCATTTTATTTTTCATATATCTCGTAGATTGTTCTCACATAGCCAACCCGACAATCATACATGCAATATACCACTTATGTCATTTCAGCTTTATTAATCAAAACTGGACTGTTTTAGAGCATTTTAATAAAATAGTTAACCTTCTCCAAAAATTCCCAAATTTTTACAGAATGTCATATACGTTCCAAATTTTATTGTGTAAAAATATCGGGGTCCAGTTCATTACCAATATTTTAAAGAAATTCAGTTACACGACTGCAATCAGATTTGTCACTTTCTGACTGCAGTCTACGGAATAATTCACTAAAAATTAATCGTAAGTCCGATTGACGAAATTCCAGTGGGAGAATTACGGCGACAACAATGATCATCTACAGTAAAAATTCCGTGAGCTAATCCTACTCTGTTTTTAAGTTATGACTCCGAATACAACACACTTTTTCAGCAGTAAAATCGCAGCTTGAGCTGCTGTCCAAAAATAGTCATTTAAAAATAGTAAACAACCTCGAAAAATTACGATTCCAGTGCCATTTGATCCGTTTTTCGAAAATGCATATTTTAAGCTTCAGAAAATCAGTTTTTCGACTTATAATGATCCAGTTACAGCCTGTTGAAGTTGGCTGAAAATACTAATCAGCATGCTTTTTAGAGTGTAAATGTTACTAAAACGCGTCAACAATTGTTCTAACAACGGGTTTATCGAGAAATCTATGATCAAACAACATGCATGCTTATACCAACATAATCCAACCAGATTTTATCATTATATAAGTTCATGTTTAGGTTCCTTGTTCATTTTCTCTTTGTGTTCTTATTTTAAACTTCAAACAACAATGTTTCGAACAATCAACGTAGAAGTGATTCAAGAGTTAAATCGAAGACTTACAACTAACACAAGGGTTAGGGATGAACTTTGTGAACAAGAAATGATGATGAAAATGGCGTGAGAATGCAAGGGATGATGTTTCTTCAAGATCCCAAGTTCCAAGCTTCACAAGGTTCCTTCTATCACTTGTTTTGGACTTGAAAATGGGTCAAAGGAGTGAATGTTGAAGTGATGGTGGTGGTGGCTGATATAATCAGCCGAGAGGGAGAGAGAGAGAGAGTGAAGGAAAATGGTGGAGTGACTTGTTGGTGAAGGTGAAATGATGAGATTAAGCATATAGCCCAACCTATTTGTAATGATTGTGATATCTTGGCAATTGTAGCAAATAAAGGAGGTCCAATCACAAAATAGATGGAATATTTGGTAGGGGATTTGTAATGATTAAGGTGGGGCCCCTAGCTTGAGCCGAAAATTAGAGAGAGGGGGGGGGGGTATTTGTAAATTTTTATTATAAGTAGGTAAATATCTAGGAGGTAAAGTGTATTTTCTAATGTGTTATGTGTATGACATATTTCTATAGTGTGTTGGGATTTTTGGAACCATTATTAGTTAAAAATAATAAAATAATGTTTCTGACAAAATTTTGGTGTCCCGGGTAATGTCCGGTTGTTCGGTTAGTGTCTTTTATGCATCTTTTTGTAACACGGTTAATTCCCAACACTTAGGAAAGCATTCAGGACTATTTAGTCAATTCTCTGCATAATACGAGTATGTTAAAAGCTGAATTTTTGCTGAAAATGCAGAATCCTGCACTTAAAATGAGTTTTAGGCACTTTTCGGCACTCAAACAACCTAGTGACACAGTCTTATGGTCCTCACTTCCCTACACACCATACTAGTGTAGTACTTTGTCCCTGCCCCATACTGGGTCTCAAAACACTGTCTGTCTATGTACTGGCACTGTCAGTATATTTCTGAGTTATCCGCTCATTGTGCTTTGTGCATCATGTATGTCACTAACGTTTGTGTGTATTAAATGGTGTGACAGTATGAAATGTGATGCTCATGTATGTATGTAATAGTAATCAGAAAGCAGTTTAAATCATCAGTTGTAATTAAGCACAGTCATTAAGCACAAATTTAATATTAATCAATTGTACGGAAGCATGCAAATTTGACAGTTGTCACATTTTCCCCCGTTAAGAAAAATTCATCCTTGAAATTGTACTACCTTAACTCCTTATGGTTACGTCACATGTATTTACATATGGATAATACCGAGGTGGATAATCACCAAACCGAATCAAACCTTGCTCACATCAGGTAAGTCCAAAATATATAACAACCCGAACCCTATGGTTAAAAGGTAGGTGCCTTTAGCATTTGGTGTCAAAGGTACAAGACGTATTTGACGTATTGTCTAGTGTAATCCAGCTACAGGGGTTCCACGAGAGGAGTTTTGTCCAATAGGATTCTTAAATGATTGGTCACAGTGTGCCAATGAGTCTTCACAACCATAGCATCTGCTATACGAATTCAAAATAAACATCTCCAAAGTAATAGTAAGGTGATCTGTCAATCTCCCGAACAAATGAATGGTAAGAATTAGTGCGTTGTCATTTTTTTTGAATTGTGAAAATACACCGTATGAAATACAAGCGAATTTGGTGTATCATTGTCTTAATTCGTAGTTGCATGACAAGTCAAACAAAAGTATATGTCGTTTTGTGCGAAACAGTTGACCGTGATTAGCACAAGCTAATGACACCACAAGGTGTAGTAATGACGAGATTCAATAATAGTGGTGACTGAACAAGTTCACCGTGCCTGAAGTAAAATGAAAGTGTACTGAGACAATCTGAAGTTTTGATTTACGCAATGTCGTAAAGTTTCCAGTTGAATACGGAATGTCAAAGAGCCACTGTTTTTGATCGAAGGTGAAAAGTATTAAGTACCGCAAGGAATTCGATTGACAATGAAAGTATCGTTAGGAGGTACATTGGGCTTATGAAATGAATCTATGTACCATTGCCTTAAGACACAATCGTGTTGAGACTGCTTTAATCGTGATAAACCAGACGGATTTAGGGCAAGTTATCAAATATTCAATTAAATTCGTGTAAGAAGTAAGTAACCAAATTAGCGCAAGCTTCAATCCCATGAAAGTATCATCGTAAGGTATCGAAATCAACAAATGATTTGGTGGGGTCGTAGACCAACCAAATCCACTACGACTCGAAACAAAAGAACCCTTGCAAAATGTTTGAATATGATGCTCTCAACACATCATATGGCGTCTTAAATTGAATATGTGAAATGGATAGGTTCAAGCAATTGAACTTAGTTTCAGTGTAACCCGACAATAAACGTATGTATCAATCAAAGGAAATCTCGGCTTGGTAACAAAAATAAACCATGAATGTAATTTGAAACAAAAGAAGTTTCAAGAGAGTGTGTTGACTTGATAGCAAAAGAGCCAACAATTACAATAATGTGTGTCATCCGAATCACAACCCAGTAATTTAGATTTAGCAACAAAATATTTGAACTTCAATGAAGCGTTTGAAATGAAATCGCATGCGTAGTAGATGGTGCATGCGTAACATGTGAGTTTTGAAATAATGAGTGTTTGCTAAAATGGAGAAACGACCAAGTATTCGAAGTAATTGAGTGTTCGCTCTCAGCGAAGAAAATCAACGTGATGCAACTACCATAAGGGGAGTAGAGATGCAAACATCTACTTGCCAGAAGCAAAAGTGAAGGTTTCGACAAGAGAAGTTTAAGTACTTTCTGTTTGGGTTAACTGAAATAGTATGTATGTTAGGTTAATGGTGTTTGCTTGGGTTAACAAATGTGGTCCCTAGGTAACAACTTTTACGAGTTTGGACCTGGGTTCCCAAAGGTCCTAAGCATAAGCTTTCTAAATCCCCAAGGACTCGTATTCTGTGTAACTTTGTTTATGCATAGTGTAGGAAACACCATTTTTGTGTATGTTTAGAAACAAATTATTGTCCCATAATCTCCCCGGTATACTTGATTCCTGAATTTACAGCTAATGACACTCGATCGTCGATCAGTTGTGAGATAGTAGTTCAACCCTCATAGTCAGTTTAGTAAGAAATTTGTTGATCCTTATCAAGAGTTATTGACTCTCGTGGGTTAGCTCATCCGGATCCTGGTTGTTTGATGTTTGTATGAAAGCTATCGTCCTCCTTATTGACAAGCAGAAAGGGGGTTGCCTAAAAGGGAATTTTGGTCTGTTATCTTCCTTCTCCATCCACCTCTGAGGTTACACTGCCAATCCTTGCATCTCCGAAGGTGTAAGTCGCTAAGGTGCAGCGACTACAGGCGCAGTGCCTGGAATAAGATCGATGCGAGACTCGACTAATTGTTGAGGAGATAATTCTGGTAAGTCTTCGGGAAGAACTTTTAGGATATTCCTAATCACAAGAATATCTTCGAGTTTTGGTTCTTCGGCTCCCTTGTCCCCGACATGAACCAAGAAAACAACTCATCCTTCACGCAACAGCTTTCGTGCCCTCCAGCAATTTGTAATTTGTAGGGGCGTATCCTGTTTCATGAGTCACGATCGTTCTTTTATTCGCCATCGGGGTGCGGACATCAATCTCCGCTTGATCACTTGGAAATTAATCCATCCCAATTACCTCGTTGAAGCCTCCCAACCCAATTGGTAGTAGAGTAACCGTAAACTTATGCCCTACGGGTTCTATCTTGTCGTCTCTAGTTACTGCGTTGGCTTCCACTAGCTTCCCGTTTGCTAGTTCTTTCGAGTGCGGATTATCTACTTACTTACTACTAAACCATGTACACTTTCAAACTCTGAAGCTAAAATTTGTAATAATAACAAGTAGCACAGATGCATCATGTTGACTATTATGGGACGTACCGATATCCACGCATGGATTCCTGGCGTGCTCCCCTAGCTCTGCTACTGAGCTTTTATCCTCGTGCCTGATTCTTCTTAGGGCAGTATCTTCGGAAATGCTTTTTGCTTCCACAATTAAGGCAACCTTGAGCACGTTTTTGTTTGTCACTCATCCTTCCTCGATAGTTGTTGTTGTCGTTGTTTTCTCCGTGATTCTCACTACCATCTTGGCCCCCATTTCTACTTTCAGTACCTTGCCTACAAGTTTCCTTGGGATGCCCCCTCTTGCCACAGTTACCACATTTTCCGTATTTACATCGCCCGACATGATAACGTAAACAATTGTCGCACTTAGGTAGGATACCCTTGTAATCCTTTCCCTTTTTGGCCTTCTTCTCGTTACTTACCCGAGTAACCTTCTTGAAATTCACGAGTTTTCTCTTGTTATCCCCAGATGACTCTACAGGAGCCTCGTTTTTCTCTTCCGGAGTGGAAAATTTTCCTTGTCTAATTGCTTCTTCAGTGAGTGCCATGCTCATGTCGATTGCTTTGATAATTGTTGAAGGCTTAGATGTTGTTACTAGGCTTAGAATCTGCGGTGCTAGTCCCCCGATGAAAAGTTTGATCTTCCTAGATTCTGGTTCCACCAAACGCGATGCAACTTGTGATAACTCACCAAATCTCTGCACATATTCAGCTATCTTTGGACCTTCCATTCTCAAGTTCCACAATTCAGTTTCCAACTTTTGGACTTCCACCCTAGAGCAATATCTTTTGCGCATTAGTTCCTTCAGTTCGTCCCATGTCATAGCATACGCAGCGGCCTCGCCCATTACCTGAATTTGAAGGTTCCACCATGACAGAGCCCCATCTACAAATAGCCCCGCTATGTATGTAACCTGATGTTCTGGGGCGCATTTGCTCAATCGTAAGACAGAATTTGTCTTCTCCACCCAACGCACAAATGCTAAGGCACCCCCAGTGCCGTCGAATTCTCGAGGTTTGTGGTTCAAGAACTGCTCGTAGGTGCAGCCGCTGGGTGGGTTATTTCCTGAGGTACCTCCGCCGTGTTCGGAGCGAAGGGCCTCGAATTGTGCGATGGCTTGCGAGATGCGCCCTTGCAGTTCTGACTCTGTTGTTGTCGGCAGAGGGTTGTTGGTATCGATGTTCCCTTGTATCGACATCTTCTGAGAAGAAGGTTGGTTAGGTCAGGTCTCATTCGTTCGGGGAGTGCATATAGTTGTTTGGAGATCGTATGCACACACACATATTAGGTTATCATACCAACCAATCAAGCAATAGTATAATCATAGTATAACCAAGGAATTTGGTAATTATGTTTAATGAGAGCATAGTAAGCAAGCACGTAGCGTTATAATTATTGTACACACATATAGATTAATAACGTGCTTAACGGAGACATAGCGACGGAGTTTCGTTGGTCATTGGCCATAAAGTATTGTCGCATGTTTTATAATGATTGGACCCTCATTATTCCCTGACCACAATTGTATTGCCTTCCAAAATGTATCACATCAATAGGGACACAGGGTCACCCTACCCTTGTCCATTAAATGTATTAGTGTATCAAAATCACATAGTCTGAAGTGGCCTTTAAAAGTCTCCATAAACCCGGCTTATCATTAGTGTCTTTACTTGAAAGCAATGTAATCCGCATAATCCAGAAATCACTATACCAGTGTCTGAGGTGGAGGAGGAAAGAAAAGTAAACTTGTTAACATGCGTGGACTACCTCCTTGGGCTTGTGTACACGTCGAAGTAATTATCTGCTCTGCCGCTCGATAGTAAAGAAATGAGCATCAGAATCCTGGGAACGGTGTAATAGTAACGGTTGAGAGCGCAAAAAGGAACCTTGATAGATGTGGAGGATCAAAGTATGCTGGCAATAAACAGGGTGGAGGACTTGGTGTCTTACATAAAATTTTCAGACAATATGCTGTCTTGTGATGTAAATACTTACATCATGTTTTCAGTTATGTAATGTTTGGCATTTGAAGTTACTGAATGTGGTGTTAGCTCAAGCTCCAACACTCTGCGACTCATATCCTCAAACTGTAGCTCATGTTACAGGAGCAACTCATCTTGTGTGTGGCCTCCATTATGTGAGGATCTAACATTAGCGTAGTGTATGATAAAAACCATCAAAATGGCTCATCCAGTGCCGTAGGGGTGAAAGTAGCAAATGGTGTGTTCTGTGAGGTCGTAGAACATGTTGTTATAGCCGATGGGATCGTTATGCGGGTGCTGATCTGGAGTACCTTCTCGGGGTGCGGGTATATCTTGAAGGAAAGCGTTAGGCATCTTGGCGCAATGGATGTCGGTCTTCACAAGAGGAACATTAGCGGGTGAAGGTGTAGGAACAAACGTCTCGACCGATAAGGAGACCATCAGTCACAGGTACTGGGTCAGATATAAGGGGTGTAAGGTCCGGTATACCAAAGAAACAGGATCATAATCAAACAAGGGTGCAGGATCAGTAGGTGCAACATCAAGCGGACCCAAAAGGTGCAGGAGCTAGCTCAGGTGTAGGCTCTGGGTCATGTAATGGTATGGTGCCTCGAGCAGGGGATCGTGCAGCAGCTATGTCATCGTCATCTGTGTCAGTAGTAGAGAGCTGTAATCCAGCTGTTTGTAAGGTTGCAGGTATCACAGACTCAAAGGAGACTGAAATCGAGTGTACACACCAAAATCAGAGGATAGCTTGATAACAGGGGTCTCAGAAGTGAAATGTGTAATAATGTTCTCGTATAACTTTCTATTATCATGGGCGTCAGCAGGAGGACCATCAATAAACATGTCAACGTCATCATCAATTGTCCGTCGAGTAGCCAACCTTCGGAAGGAATGCCCACAGGAGGCGCATCGTCGAGGATCGGAGCCATGGTGTGCTCATCATCGGGATGTCCAGTGATGAAGTTGTCATGGGCCGAATCATGAATGACAGAGGGATCGTCCTCGTCCTTGGTCAGCATGTCAAATAAGTACAACTATGATCTTCGAAGTTTTAAAGTTGCTAAGGCACGAGTCCATCCTAAATGTAGCATGTATCAACAAATCATTGCAAAGCAGTACCTGAAACATGTGTAAAAATAGGTACGTTAGCATAAAAATGCCTGTGAGATACATAGGTTTTGTGAAAATAGGATTCATGACTTGTAAGTTTAAGAAAATGTTTAATAAAGTTTAGTCATGAACCTCGTAAATTGATTTGTTTTGTAAATCGTTTGAAAAACAATATGATCAGATGATATGTATAAATAAATGTAAGGTTAAATGAATAACCATGTAAAATGAGTTTGTATAAGATAAGTTGTTGTAAAACAATGTCTTATGAAAAGTATGTTATTTGTATAAAATGTTATATGACTTAAATTGAAATGATTCAAATAACGCTACGATATGTAATACCATACAAACACTTATATATAGGAAGTACCAGCGGCGTATCCACCATGCTTGTATCATATTACACACGCCTCGTTACTTAAGTCACTTACTCAAACCAAACCACCAATATAAAATGTTCATGTTTAAACCAATAGTCCAATGTTATTGTATAACTCAAGTTAGATGTAAACCATGTAATGTGTAAACAAAAGTTATGTATGGTAAGTAAAATGAGATTTCTTAAACCACAAGTAAAAATTTACAAAACAAAGTGTTTGAATAAATCAAAAGTTATGCTTTGTAAAATAATGTAAGGTTAAACGAATAACCTTATAGTAGCATATTAAAAGTATACTTTTGGATTTGTAAATAACATATTAAACTATGTTTTGGTTTCATAAATAACATATCAAAATATGCCTTGGATGTGATACATAACATATTAAACTATGTTTTGGTTTTGTAAATAACATATCAAAATATGCTTTGGATGATTTACAAAATATATATGTTGGTTTTGTACAATATCACACATGGGAGTATATCAAACTACACTTTTGGGAGTATATCAAAATATACTTTAAAGGTGTGATTTAAGAATTCATTCAGACCTAGTGCATCAAACTACACCTTTGAGACTATAAGGATACCACAAAGGCAATCCCTATTTGGATGGAGAAACAAATTGGTTTCAGACATTCCATGACAACAGGAATGGGGTGTCTAATCCTATAGCGCTATATCATACTACCAATCGGTCTGGTGAACATAAAATAAGTACAATTCAACATTTTATTTTATGTTCTTTGAGAAATCAGTGTTTAAACCATAGATAGTCATTTAGTTTGTCAAATGATAAGTAATAACATGTATAATCAGTTATACTTTGAAATCATGAAAATAACAGATAGGTACACATGCTTCACCCCAAAACAGTTGAAAGTTGTAAAATAGGGGAACTATGTACTCACTTGAGATTGCTCAGAAGTCCTAAGATAACCACCAAGCAATGCTAGAGATCACGGAATCAAACGGCACCTAATATAGGTAACTATGTTAATAAACTTGACCTAAATCGGAAGATCGGGTAGCATGAGGGTTTGTAAACCAAATGAGTGTAGGAACTCATGTAATATGGTTTAACAAGCCTACATACTAAATGAAACCTAACATAAGTGCTTACGACCCATTACGACCCGTTTAGGTAGCTTATGCTACTTTAACGCGTCGTTCGTGTGAATCGCGTTCGGACCGCCTAACTAGTCCTATGACAAGTAACATATGCCTTAACATGTCTAATATTGTTGTCAAATCAGTTTAGATGTTAAAAGTTAAGTTATATATGTTTAAAATGAATTTTGGCATCAAAGGGTATTTTGGTAATTTACCTAAGGCATATAAACTACCTATCATACAACTACTTAAACGAAGCGACCATAAGGTATAACCTCGGAAGGTTATTCCCTATATGCTATGGTCACCTAATGTGTTTGGTCGGATCATAATGATCGACCAAATGGGTTAGGTTCGAAGGTATAAGCGATTTGTTAGATCGCTTACCCTTACGACCCTAGACAACGTGGTAATCAGTAGGCATAGTCACAAGGGACTATAACCATCATGATTACAATCATGTTGCGAAGTTCAAACAAACTTCGCATTGACCATAAACTGGTCAATGCAGAAAGTCAAACAAAGTTTGACTTTCGGACTCGAAAAGCAATAAAAGAACGAAGGAACACTTACAAAGGGTCCCCGAATGCTAATCTAGATCAAAATAGCTCAGGTATGAAACAAAGGTTTCAACTTAGAGCACATTAGATCAGATTCTTGTGAGGAAAAGTGAGGGGTGGAGGTGGGTATTTATAGTTTTCGGTTCACCGTTAGGATTGTTTCTTGGAGAAGAGGGAATGATCTAGCCCGTACACTTGTCGAAATGTTGTGGTAACTCATTTTGCCATCCACCATAAGAGTTTTACACTTGGCCTTGGCCTTTGGAGTGTTTGAAAGGCTGTTTGTAGCTGTTAATACACTGAATCTGGTCCTGAAAGTGCAAAAATGATGTTTCTTCCCAGACAAGGCGCTCGCGTAGCGCGACTGCATAGGCCTTAGGGCTCGCGCTACGCCACCATGCACCAGATTCAGAAAAGTTTCAAAAATGGTAGAAATGGTCCCTGCAGCCCGTTTAAGCTATTTTCGATGCGTTTGAACCCCGTTAACCTCATTTCAAGGCTCTAAAATGACGTTAAAGTATAGGAAACTCAAAATATGCTCGAAAATATCTCGGATGTCGGTTCGTTTGGCCGTACGATTGCGTTGTTCGGTTAATTACGACGGAATGCGCATAAGCGCGAAAAACGATCCAAATGGCGTGACGAATGGATTTCTCTTATGCCAAACACTAAAATAAAATACTTTAGTGCTTACATAAATTTTTGGATGTCCAGATGTATTCAGAACGTGAGTTATGCGCGAAAATGCAAACTTGTGCACTTTTTGACACTTTTAGTCCCTAAATGACCCAAAAGTTTATTTTAGCACACCGAACCCCTCAAAGCCTATTTCTAAGCTATATAAAGGATATTTAAGGTGTGGTTAACTTATGGTCATGTTCCAGAATGTCCGTTACAGTTTAAATTGGCATACTTTCGCAGTTTGTCAAGTTTAGTCCCTGTAAGCGAATTAACTTGTTTTTGCCATACCAAAGCCTTTAAAACTTATTTCTAAGTTATGTAAAGGTTATTTAAGGTATGTTAAGCCTATTTCACTATTCTGGAGTGTTCGTTGGATTAATCTAGTTATATTTACGCATCAGAGCGCGTATAACCCTCCAGAAAGCGATTTAAAGCTTAGAATCGAACAAGAGTTGATATGTGCAAACGATACACATATTTTTACAAATCCCAAGTATGAAATACAATATTTCATTGGTTTGGCATTTTTTTGATGGTTGAAGTGACACAGGTGTCATAGTCTCCCCTACTTTAGGAAATTTCGTCCCGAAATTTAATTCTAGAGGAAACTTGTGAAGACAGCTCTGACGGTTTCGTCTTCTAATAGATCCATTGAACCCTTAAGTAAAACTCTGGGTCATGTTAGGACTCTTAGCGAATTTGTTAACCCTCAAAGTGAATTCCTTGTAGTAGTAAAACATGGAATTTTGAACTACGGACAGAAGAACGTTTCTTATGAAGACTTATCATAGGAAACTTGGTGTGTGATTGAGATTAGAATTGGGGAGTGTGAGAATAAATGACATCGGTCAAAGTCCAAGACTTCTCCCGTATCATTATTCTCGTCACTACAGGTCTTAACACATGACAAAACTTCTTGTGGTTTCTGTGCACTGAATTCCATAATTATGTAGGCCTCCATAATTACGTAATTCCTTGCACAGTCCGCACAGTTCATTTCATAATGCGTAGGAAAAATAATCACTTGAATAAACATGAAACGACTCGACTAGACCACAAAGGGTCCTTTTAATTAGATCAACGAACAAGCCTTTTAACAAGATCAACGCATGATCTTCTTAACTAGACCGTCGTACGACCTCTTTAAATAGACCACTTAAGGGATCTTTTTAATTATATCATCACATGATATTTCTAATCAGATTTTCAAAATCAATATGTTTAACCAGACCATACAAGAGGTCCACTTATAGAATAGTACTTTAAAACCCAAGGGACTTGACTACAACGTAGAAGTCCATTAAGGATTTAAGATAGTAACTTTGGATATCCAATTATGAATCTCTCGTATGAGATATGGAAGATTCTATGAGGATTTGGATGGATCACATACAACCACAAAACATATAAGAAAAACACATAAGCACATAATTAGTTAACTTGGTTCTTTAATTTGTTATCTTTAGGTATGGATATTTAAAGCACATCAGGAATCCAATCCATGGATTTCATTTGGCACTTTAAGCATTTTCAAGGATCCATCTATAAAAATAGAAGGATTTTTAATAAGAGTTTGGCTTTGTTTCTTAAAAGAAACGAGTGTTAAAGGTTCTTAGGGAGATCACGAGTGATAAAAAAAAGTGACAGAACCATACGAGTAGTTTGTCTTTGGGTTGACATCATAAGGTTGCATCAAACATTCACATAAACGCATAACTTTTACAGAAATAAAAACAACAATCTTTATTTATGTAACAACCGAATTGTCTTGAAGTGTCAAAAGATAACAACCAAGGAATAACAAAACACTAATTGTTCACTGCTGCATCATTGTTCATGTTTGCCTCATTGACGTTGAACACTCGTCCATGCGCTGGAGGTATGTTAACAAGTCTTGGGAAATTGTCCCTGTAGTGGGTAAGGTCACCACAGTTATAACATGACCCCGGAGGGAACCGTGCTTGAACAGCAGCAGGGTTTGCAGCTGCTTGATTTGCATAACGACAAACATTGATTAAATGTCCCAACCGCCCACAGTGGGTACATTTGTGACACTGCTCTTGCTCCAGATGATGACAGTTGCACTTGTTGCACAAAGGTGCGGTACCAACATAGTTTTGTCTTTTGCGAGGTTGTGCTGGCTGGTTTGGTGCAACCTGTTTGTCTTGAGCAGTTACAGCGTAGTTTTGAGAGGCTTTGCGCTTCTTCTTCTTGGATACTTCAGCATTTTCTTCCTTTGGTTCCACTTGAGCAGTCTTGTCAGATGGTCTTGAGTCGCCCTTCCGAAACAGCTTGCGCTTCCTGATATGGGATTCAGTCAGAGTGGCAGCCAATTCAATGGCTTGTCTAACAGTAGTAGGGTTGCTGCCAGTAACGATATCCTGAACTACGTCAGGAAGACCATCAATGTATTTCTCAATCGCCTTATCCAGAGGCGTAACCATAGTAGGGCATAACAAGCTCAATTCCTCATAGCGGTCAGTATAGGCTCGATGTTCCCCACTGTCTTGCTTCAAATCATCAAATTCCCTTTCTAGAGCCCTTAGCTCATGACGAGGACAGAATTCCTTCATCATAAGAGCCCTAAGCTCAGCCCAAGTCTGTCCTAATGCAACCTCAGCACCGCGGTCTCTCATAACCCCGTTCCACAACGTAAGAGCCCTCTTCTGAAACACACTTGAAGAAAACTCGACCTTGCGATTTTCAGGACACTGAACGTGACGGAAAGTATTCTCAATGCTCTCGAACCATTGAAGAAGCCCAGTTGCTCCCTCAGAACCACTAAACTTGAGCGGTTTAGCTGAGTTAAAATTCTTGAAATTGCATGGAGCATTATTGTTGTTGATGGCTTGCATCATTTGAGCATAAAGATTTGGGAAGGCAGCAGCCATTTGCTGCGCGATGATTTCCGCCAGTTCGGCATTCGCCATCTGATTGTCGCGTCGAGGAGGCATTCTAAAAGAGGAACATGAAAGGAAACGAGTGAGAGAATTAGACGAAAAGAATGAGATAAAACAAATCTGATGAAGGCAAGGATAGTGGTCATTTGTTTGTTACTACAAAGCAACAAACGACCCCGGTGATTAATCAAAGTAAATAGGTCAAAAATAACGTATCGCGAAGACATGCTCGCCTATAAGTGGACACTCACCCCAAGAGTTCCCAGGTAAGAGTGACTGGTCCGATTATGTGGATTTGTACGAACACTCTAGCCTTAGACAGAAAACTCAGGGTACAGGCACCCACCCTTCCAGTTTGCACGTGTTCACATTATTTAGACCAACTTTGACGGGATTTGAAAACTTAGAGGGTTCAAAACCATATAATAAATCATCCTAGAACAGATGATTAGTTTTCAAAGCGGGATAGAAATTTGTGTTCTTATTGTGGTTGTCACCTAAGAATAAGTGACGGTATTGTTTTAAAACTAAACACAAGAAACTTGTGTTAGGGTCCTAGGAAGGTTATAGTCTAGGTCAAAGCATTACTAATAACCTAATTCCCTATAAGCATTGGCTCTGATACCAACTTTTCTGTCACACCCCGACCACGTGAGACATCAAGACGTGGCGAAAACGTCGGGGAGTGTTGTAACAGAATCATTGTTTCGTAACCATGGAATAAATAAATTCCGTTTTATTGAATAAATAAACTCATTGTTTTAATACAATCAAATAAGTACAACTATGATCTTCGAAGTTTTAAAGTTGCTAAGGCACGAGTCCATCCTAAATGTAGCATGTATCAACAAATCATTGCAAAGCAGTACCTGAAACATGTGTAAAAATAGGTACGTCAGCATAAAAATGCCTGTGAGATACATAGGTTTTGTGAAAATAGGATTCATGACTTGTAAGTTTAAGAAAATGTTTAATAAAGTTTAGTCATGAACCTCGTAAATTGATTTGTTTTGTAAATCGTTTGAAAAACAATATGATCAGATGATATGTATAAATAAATGTAAGGTTAAATGAATAACCATGTAAAATGAGTTTGTATAAGATAAGTTGTTGTAAAACAATGTCTTATGAAAAGTATGTTATTTGTATAAAATGTTATATGACTTAAATTGAAATGATTCAAATAACGCTACGATATGTAATACCATACAAACACTTATATATAGGAAGTACCAGCGGCGTATCCACCATGCTTGTATCATATTACACACGCCTCGTTACTTAAGTCACTTACTCAAACCAAACCACCAATATAGAATGTTCATGTTTAAACCAATAGTCCAATGTTATTGTATAACTCAAGTTAGATGTAAACCATGTAATGTGTAAACAAAAGTTATGTACGGTAAGTAAAATGAGATTTCTTAAACCACAAGTAAAAATTTACAAAACAAAGTGTTTGAATAAATCAAAAGTTATGCTTTGTAAAATAATGTAAGGTTAAACGAATAACCTTATAGTAGCATATTAAAAGTATACTTTTGGATTTGTAAATAACATATTAAACTATGTTTTGGTTTCATAAATAACATATCAAAATATGCCTTGGATGTGATACATAACATATTAAACTATGTTTTGGTTTTGTACAATATCACACATGGGAGTATATCAAACTACACTTTTGGGAGTATATCAAAATATACCTTAAAGGTGTGATTTAAGAATTCATTCAGACCTAGTGCATCAAACTACACCTTTGAGACTATAAGGATACCACAAAGGCAATCCCTATTTGGATGGAGAAACAAATTGGTTTCAGACATTCCATGACAACAGGAATGGGGTGTCTAATCCTATAGCGCTATATCATACTACCAATCGGTCTGGTGAACATAAAATAAGTACAATTCAACATTTTATTTTATGTTCTTTGAGAAATCAGTGTTTAAACCAAAGATAGTCATTTATTTTGTCAAATGATAAGTAATAACATGTATAATCAGTTATACTTTGAAATCATGAAAATAACAGATAGGTACACATGCTTCACCCCAAAACAGTTGAAAGTTGTAAAATAGGGGAACTATGTACTCACTTGAGATTGCTCAGAAGTCCTAAGATAACCACCAAGCAATGCTAGAGATCACGGAATCAAACTGTAGGAACGTTATGCGACCTGACGAGTCGATCAGAAGAGTGCTCAGACTGAATCAGAGGCGGAATTCATTGATTCAGTCTTTGTTTAGCTTGATTTCACTATTTAACTTCTCTTTTATTGATTTGCTAACAATGTACAAGCTCTGGAGACAAACTGGCAGGGCTTCGCCGTAACACCACTTCACTTCTCTACTTAGATCCGCTCATAGATCACCTATTTATAGGCCAGGGTGGTTCGCTTATATGGACATGTCCATATAAGCGGACCTACATAAGCGGACCTACATTGGGTGGTTCGTTTATATGGACATGTTCGTATAAGCGGACCTGAACAGGTAGGTTCCCATATACGGACATGACACATAAGCGGACCTATCTAACTCATGTGTTTCTTGATTTTCGTTCACTATACAATCAACCCTAGCCTAAGACTCGAACTAAGATGTAGTCGACAGACAACTGCACCAACAGACTCCCCCTTGAATGTTGACGGATTCTTCAGTGAGAGTCTTCAACCTAACAACTCTTCAATCTTGATCGGTCTTCTTCAGGAACTCTTCCTGGAATCATGAACCCGGATCTTTCTCTGGCTCTAACTCTCGTCAGACTCCCCCTATCATCAAGCTGGGATCGCTGTCTGGAATTTGTTATCACCTTTGAAATTAAATCCTGGCTTTATCAATTTAAGCTCTTCTCAGGTTCTGATGTATCTCCTGACTTTCCGTAGCAACAGGATCAGAAACCTACACAACTCAAACACACAATTATAACAAACAATATTGTGATTCAATTTAATGATTCAACTAAACCTTTGAGAATCATTTTGCATTTAAAATTGATTTAAAAAAAATTGAAACATTCCAAATTCTAATTCAACTTTTCAAACCAATTATCCAACCCAATTGTTCATCTTGTTTAGCCTTTGAAATTTTGAATATCAGCTTTTCAACATCAGTTGTCAAAAATCTTTTTGGATTTTTCAAACTATGAAATGTAAACACAATAACAGAAATTAAATACAGAAATGAAATATGTACAAACATATTTTTGTGAGTTTGCGAAAGAGGATCCGATCAGTTTTTAGACAAATCAGAAGCACCGTTAAGCTCTTAATCGTTTTAAGTTCTAAACGATTCACGTTGATTGACGATATGTTTGTCCTCTTAAACTCAATCTAAAAACTTTCGACATGCTTACCGATACGTTAAGGTATATTTAGATAGCACTAAATTCTTATGGACCCCACGATCTCAGCATATCCCCTCATCATGCAACACACTAACTCAAGCAATGCCTTTAAACTTTTATCGACTGTGAATTGTGCGAAAACAAAGCAGAATGTTTAAACATTAACAATCAGGTCGATACTTCCGTATACGCAGAGAAAGTCCAATGTTTAAACAAAATAAGAAAAATAAAACAAGTTGAAGTTGTTTAGGCTTTAACCACCAGGTCGATACTCCCGTATACGCAGAGGTGATCCAAAGCTTAAACGAAACACCAAAGAAAATAAAGCAGAACGTTTAGGCAACAACATCCAGGTCGATACTCACGTATACGCAGAGGATGTCCGATGCTTAAACAAAATAAAGAAATAAAACAACTTTAAATCTTTGCAAAAAAAATGCACAATCACAGCGACTTTTTTAGCAAAGTTGTGAAAGTTCACGAACTTAACCAGTTTTATGTCTTTCGACAATCAGCGATTACCGAGTAGGTACACAATCACGAAGGACAAAACTAAGTACTATGCTTTCAACCATGTTTCCCACTAGAACTAGGCTTTTTCATTTAAGTTTGTATCGTTATCGCAAATCTACTAGTCTAGCTGAACCTATCGTCATATCTTTAGTGAAACCGTTTATCACATTTTAGACTTTACATTTCTTTAGCATGCTATGATAGTCCACTGATTTTCTATCATTTCCTCTTGTTTCAGCAAAACTCATTTTTAAATTTTTCAATGTTTTTGACATTTTCAAATTTTCTAATTTTTTTAAAAATTTTTACTCCCCCTAAAATCAAAATATGTCTCAATTTTGATTTTCTGGGAAAATTTGAAACAAACTGTACAAGAAATGTGACAACATGATGAGAATCACTTCAATTCTCCATTCACTTGGCTTGAACAATCAGAACTCCCCCTGACAACAAACTATTTTCCCATAGTGATTTCAAAACACTTAAGTTTGTTTTAATCAAAATGGTTTTTCTGGAAAATAAGTTTTGTGTGTCTTTTCACAAATTCGGGGATCTTTCATCACCTTGTTCTTTCAACCACTTGTAAAAACTAACATTTTTAAGATCAAACCTCAAATATCACTTGTAGAAAATCAAGTACAACTTAATGTCCCTGATTTACCACTTGTAAGGCGAAAAATCACCAGAGTGAAATTTCTCAAGAAATGTGTCGATTCCTGTTCCACGCTTACCAACCTGGGAACTCCGGTAAGTCAGGTTTTTCATTTGAACAGATTCACCCAAGCCTGACGGTCCTTGGGTGATTTCGAATTCTTGTTCAACAATGGTGGAAATTTTGCATCATCCATTGTTAGACCAGAATTCTCATTTTTTTACCTCAACACATGGCTCTTCTGGCTTTACCACACCAGATTCATCGCCTGATCGTGGCTTGTCTGACTTTGAGGAGCCAGATTCATCGCCGACATGTGGCTCCTTTGTTTCCGAAGAAACAAATTCATTGCCACCAATTTTCATCTTCTTCTTTCCCTCTTTCGTCCTCAGATTTGTATCTGATGAATTCGTCTTTCTTGACTTTGCAATCGAGGAAGTCGATTCATCAGAACTCTTATTCGATCTATCCGGTGAACCCGAGGACAAGATCTTCTCTAGATACTCTCTAGCCTTCTTTCTCTTCTTCCACAGTCTGTCTTTCTGCCCCTGAGAAAGCTTTACTTTCGTTTCTTGAACTTTAGGTTCTTGAACCTTCTGTTCTTTGGGCTTGACATTGACTGATTTCTTTGCCATTTTCTCAGAATTAACCCTCAATCTTTCATTTGATCTCCTTGGGCAATCTCTGGCAATATGACCTCTGATGTTGCAATTAAAGCATCTCCTCGTCTCATAACTCCAACCTTGGCAGTTAACAGCAATGTGTCCTTGATAACCACATCGGTAATACACTCTGTTATCGTACCAATCACCATGTTCAGTCCAAACATTCAGATCATAGCACTGTTTGGCTTGGTGATAATCCTTGCTCCTCTTGTTTGCTGGATTTGACTTTTGAGCACTGTGGTCTGACCTGCACCACTTATTTCCAACAATTTTAGAGTTTTCATTTTTCGATTTTTGTAATTTTTCATTGCGATTGGATGATCGATCTGATGAGCTTTTATTATCTTTTTGTACATTTTTCAAAATTTTCTCTTTTTGTTTTTGTTCCACTTTCTTCTTCAAAGGTTTTTGCTTAGAGCATTCTCCCTTTTCAGTTGATTGCGGAACAGTTTCTTGAAACTTTTCTTTTAATTTCAAAAACAATTTTTGTTTTTCGAATTTTTTATTTTCATCATCAGATTTCTCATCACAATCTTCAACTTTGACTTTGTCAAAGTTTGTGACATCGTCACTTATTGGAACTGAATTTAAAGGTTTTGAACAAGGAACAGTTGAAGTATTCACAAACACCTTCAACTTTTGTTCCCATTCCTTGATTTTCTTTTGAGCACACTCAGCTTCCTTTTCAAGTCGAATAATCTTTTCAAGATGAGAATTGATTGCAATTTGTTTTTCAAGATTGTTTTTACCAAACAAATCTCTCTCATCTTCTAAACTTTTTATTTGACTTTGAAAATCTTTCTCAATTTTTACTTTTTCATTTTCCAAATTGTGTATTTGATTTTTCAAAACATTTTCTGATTTTTTAAGATTTTTGTTTTCTAATGACAAACTCTCTACATTCTTTAAGAGTTTGGCATTATCTGTCTCAGATTTTTCACAGTTTACACATTTTCCAGGAATCTGTTTCTCTTCAGCTTTTGTCTCAACCTTCAAAACTGAAATATTTTCAACCTGTTTCGTCTCCTCATGAACACTTTCATCCTTTCTCTCTTCTTCTGATGAATGATCAAAGATAGGTGCGTCTTCTGCAACTTCTTTCTTTAACTCTGGTTCAGGATTCACAGATACAGGTTTTTCAGATTCTCCTTTCTCAACCTTGACAGCTGGAACTTGTTCAATCTGCTCAGCTCTGATCTCTTCTTTAACAATGATTGCCTTTTGATTCTTTCTTTTTGCATCTTGTTTTTCTTTCAACTTTTCAATTTTATTGGCATAAAATAACTTTCCACTACGTTGATCAGATGGAAGTTGTTGTTTAAGATGTTCAAGCTTCCGGATTTCCTCTTCATAATTGTCACTTTCTTCATCAGACGAATGATCAAAAATCGGAACTTTTTCAACAACTTCTTTTGCTGAGACTGTTTCTCCTTCTTGCTTTATCGGAATATACTCCTGAGATTCATAATTCATATACGCCAATAATTCGTCAAACTCCATGTTTCGATTTCGAGAGTTCACAAAAACAGATTTCTCAAACGAACTGAAAAATTGAAACAGTCTGAAACTTTCAAACGAGCTGGTAATATATCAATCAATCCACTAATTTGTCCAATACCAATCACAAATTCTAGGCCCAAATGTCAAACAATGAAACTTGTATCAGCCCAGTTCAGTTACAAAAACAATTTAATTTTTGCCCTAATGATTTGATTCAATTTGCGGCCCACTATCAATCAAATCTCGAAAGTCACCAGCTGTGACTTAACCTCTTCAAAACCCTAGCACATTTTTCAACAACAACTATCCATCTGTCATTTATATTCTTCTTTATCAACATAAACCGTGCAAGCTGTTATATATTAAATCATGTGCCAACAATATTTGATTTTCATTGGACCTCACTTTATCGAAACAACTTTCAATGTATTCACTAGACTTCAAGAAAGCCGACAACTTTACTCTTTTCAAAATGTGATTGGGCCACAACAATGAATCACATGGATTGGAACAACTCTTCCTGACAACTCTAATATTTAACTACTTGGACCAAGACTAATCACATGGGTTGAAACAATGAATCATCACACTTTCACATGCCCTATATCGGTAGTAAAACCCAATAGCCGACAACCTTTAAATGTTCACATGTACCAACACTTGCAATCAGACTTAATTCAGATAATCTCTTATCCCAATTACTGACACCAAATCATGTGATTATCCTGTTCGATGACTGACAAAGACTTTCAAGGTTGGTTGACACAAGAGCGAACCAGACTTGTCAGATAAGCGAACTTATATGATGTCTGTATAAGTGAACCACAAGAGCGAACCTCTGATATGTCACAATAAGCGAACCACAAAAGCGGATCTCTGATGTGACAGAAAAGCGAACCAGATTTGTTCAAATAAGCGGATCTCTGAAGATGTTCAACCAAGCGGACCTGTTTGTTGTTCACTGAAGCGGACCTTACATGCAATTTGAAGCGGACCTATACACAATATGTCCCTAAAAGCGGACCTCTAAAGCGAACCTTCAACAATCAAGTCCCTATGAGCGGACCTCTTGAGCGGAACTACAACAAACCTGATCTTATAAGCGGACCTAAAAAGCGAACCTCTATAGTGACATAAAAGCGGAACCTATTCACAAGCAATTTCTGGTCATTTTTAGTCCGTATTTTGGTCCAATACTTTCCAGGGTTTGTTAATGACTTATAATACACAATCTGTGAAATTTTTGCGACCTTTTGACCGTTAAAACTTGATCTGATGATGAAAGAAGGTGTAGAAATCAGAAATTTTGAGCGAAGACGAACTAAACAGTAAGAACTCTTCCTCCTGAGCTCTGATACCACTTGTAGGAACGTTATGCGACCTGACGAGTCGATCAGAAGAGTGCTCAGACTGAATCAGAGGCGGAATTCATTGATTCAGTCTTTGTTTAGCTTGATTTCACTATTTAACTTCTCTTTTATTGATTTGCTAACAATGTACAAGCTCTGGAGACAAACTGGCAGGGCTTCGCCGTAACACCACTTCACTCCTCTACTTAGATCCGCTCATAGATCACCTATTTATAGGCCAGGGTGGTTCGCTTATATGGACATGTCCATATAAGCGGACCTACATTGGGTGGTTTGTTTATATGGACATGTTCGTATAAGCGGACCTGAACAGGTAGGTTCCCATATATGGACATGACACATAAGCGGACCTATCTAACTCATGTGTTTCTTGATTTTCGTTCACTATACAATCAGCCCTAGCCTAAGACTCGAACTAAGATGTAGTCGACAGACAACTGCACCAACACAAACGGCACCTAATATAGGTAACTATGTTAATAATCCTGACCTAAATTGGAAGATCGGGTAGAATGAGGGTTTGTAAACCAAATGAGTGTAGGAACTCATGTAATATGGTTTAACAAGCCAACATACTAAATGAAACCTAACATAAGTGCTTACGACCCATTACGACCCGTTTAGGTAGCCTATGCTACTTTAACGCGTCGTTCGCGTGAAACGCGTTCGGACCGCCTAACTAGTCCTATGACAAGTAACATATGCCTTAACATGTCTTATATTGTTGTCAAATCAGTTTAGATGTCAAAAGTTAAGTTATATATGTTTAAAATGAATTTTGGCATCAAAGGGTATTTTGGTAATTTACCTAAGGCATATAACCTACCTATCATACAACTACTTAAACGAAGCGACCATAAGGTATAACCTCGGAAGGTTATTCCCTATATGCTATGGTCACCTAATGTGTTTGGTCGGATCATAATGATCGACCAAATGGGTCGGGTTCGAAGGTATAAGCGATTTGTTAGATCGCTTACCCTTACGACCCTAGACAACGTGGTAATCAGTAGGCATAGTCACAAGGGACTATAACTATCGTGATTACAATCACGTTGCGAAGTTCAAACGAACTTCGCATTGACCATAAACTGGTCAATGTAGAAAGTCAAACAAAGTTTGACTTTCGGACTCGAAAAGCAATAAAAGAACGAAGGAACAGTTACAAAGGGTCCCCGAATGCTAATCTGGATCAAAATAGCTCAGGTATGAAACAAAGGTTTCAACTTAGAGCACATTAGATCAGATTCTTGTGAGGAAAAGTGAGGGGTGGAGGTGGGTATTTATAGTTTTCGGTTCACCGTTAGGATCGTTTCTTGGAGAAGAGGGAATGATCTAGCCCGTACACTTGTCGAAATGTTGTGGTAACTCATTTTGCCATCCACCATAAGAGTTTGACACTTGGCCCTGGCCTTTGGAGTGTTTGAAAGGCTGTTTGTAGCTGTTAATACACTGAATCTGGTCCTGAAAGTGCAAAAATGATGTTTCTGCCCAGACAAGGCGCTCGCGTAGCGCGACTGCATAGGCCTTAGGGCTCGCGCTACGCCACCATTCACCAGATTCAGAAAAGTTTCAAAAATGGCAGAAATGGTCCCTGCAGCCCGTTTAAGCTATTTTCGATGCGTTTGAACCCTGTTAACCTCATTTCAAGGCTCTAAAATGACGTTAAAGTATAGGAAACTCAAAATATGCTCAAAAATATCTCGGATGTCGGTTCGTTTGGTCGTACGATTGCGTTGTTCGGTTAATTACGACGGAATGCGCATAAGCGCGAAAAACGATCCAAATGGCGTGACGAATGGATTTCTCTTATGCCAAACACTAAAATAAAATACTTTAGTGCTTACATAAATTTTTGGATGTCCAGATGTATTCAGAACGTGAGTTATGCGCGAAAATGCAAACTTGTGCACTTTTTGACACTTTTAGTCCCTAAATGACCCAAAAGTTTATTTTAGCACACCGAACCCCTCAAAGCCTATTTCTAAGCTATATAAAGGATATTTAAGGTGTGTTTAACTTATGGTCGTGTTCCAGAATGTCCGTTACAGTTTAAATTGGCATTCTTTTGCAGTTTATCAAGTTTAGTCCCTGTAAGCGAATTAACTTGTTTTTGCCATACCAAAGCCTTTAAAACTTATTTCTAAGTTATGTAAAGGTTATTTAAGGTATGTTAAGCCTATTTCACTATTCCAGAGTGTTCGTTGGATTAATCTGGTTATATTTACGCATCAGAGCGCGTATAACCCTCCAGAAAGCGATTTAAAGCTTAGAATCGAACAAGAGTTGATATGTGCAAACGATACACATATTTTTACAAATCCCAAGTATGAAATACAATATTTCATTGGTTTGGCATTTGTTTGATGGTTGAAGTGACACAGGTGTCACATCTCTAGCGCAGGTACAGTCTCATCATCTGTGGCGGTGGCCGTAGGGTTGCTATCATCTGACAATTCATTCCCTGAGGAAGGTGACGTGTGTGCCGGTATATGGTAGTCATAGCATGCATATTTACAGTAATCTTTAACACTTTGTCTATTGCAAATAAAGACAATTCATAATGTAATCATGTATCCACATATTCGTCCTTGTCTTCCCAGACTATCCCACCCAGTCACTCAGACTAAACTCCTTGGTTTCTCAGACTAACTCCCTGGTCTCTAAGACCAACTCCCTGGTCTCTAAGACCAAATTTCCTAGCCTCTCAGACTAAATTCCCGATCTCTAAGATCAACCTTCCAGTCTCTAAGAATAAATCCCTGGTCTCTAAGACCAACCTCCCAGTCTCTAAGACTAAAGCCCTGGTCTCTATGATTATCCCCGGCCTCTAAGGCTGATCCTCCCTCAGCCTCTAAGGTTGAACCTCCCTCAGTCTCTAAGACTGAACCTCCCTCAGTCTCTAAGACTGAACTATAAATATAAATTTGAAATGTGTATTTGTGCCTTTTGTTTGTAAAAATGTTTGTTTCCTGGATCTGGACGTTTTGTGTATGCAATGTAAAAATGTTTGAAAACGTTTTCGTGAGAGCCCTGATGATCATAGTCTAGACTCGAGAAGGAATCCTAGTTCGCTATGATCGAGGCTCTGCTACCAAGCTGTCACACCCTGACTTTTGTGGAAGCGTGGTTTATTTGGTGTGACTTCTTAATACCATAGCAACAATCATAACAATGCTATATGATAAAATTATGAGATGTTTGTCCATTAATAAAGTTTAGAAACTACCACAATACCATTGTTTGAAAACATCAATAACAAATAAGTTACAGACCGTGACATGTTTAAATGAGTTCACAATGACTCAGCAAAAGTACTTAAATAAAACCTGAGTTTAAAATTTTGAATCCTGTCTAGGAAAGGGATACACCCTCTAAACTCAACAACCCTGGATGACATGTTTTATTCAAAACGCAGCTTGACACATGCATACCCTGCCAGATCCACTAATTCCCTGAAATACATGTAGTTTGAAAAGTCAACATAAAGTTGAGCGAGTTCATGTGTAAGTGAGTATGTATAAACCTTTGTAATGTGTCTGTATGTTATGAAAATCCCTGGTATGTAGCAATTAAGGAAAAAGAGATGACCATTGGGTTGCAAAGCCAATGATATATGTGAAATGATGCAGGAAGACTCAAACCTAGCAGATTTGTGCGTCGGGCACTTAGTCACCTCATGGTCCACTCAGCGGACTCAGGAGTAGGGGCTCCCTACACCCGAATAGATCTATCACTAATGTCCCTCGGTCCTACAACGAGGATTAATGGCCTTAAGTGTTGTGCCCACCACTCACATGATCGCATAGTAAAAACCCTCCTTAAGCTAACCATACCATGTAATTAAATGTCTGTAATAATTGTAACATGTATTTCACCCCCGAAGTATAAAACTGAAAACAGTTAAGAGAAAAGGGGGGACATGAACTCACAGTATTGCGCCTTCGGTACTCGTAACCCAAATCTCCTCAGCAAACACGACTACCTACAATGGTCTAACGTCTATTAGACGAACGGGTCGTGCCTTGTCTTAGTATTGATTAGTGCCTTTGAGTTACGTTTTAAAGTGTCTTCAATATTTTAGTAATAATACTTCTCATACTTGTGTATTCGTATTTCCTTCCCAAGGATGGGATATTTTACATATGTCTGTTCGTATTGGAATTATATTTTAAGTCCCATTTTAGAGGATACATATTTAACCATATTCCTGTATAAAACCAACCTCCGATACTCCGTATTTTGTTATAAAAATTATGGCGAGTTTTATGCTTGAAAAACATAGTCTAATATTTACTAAGTGTTAGGATTTTCGGAAAATTTCGCCATAGTCTCCTTTGTAAATGGAGGCGTCCATGCTTAATAGCATATCATTTTCTTTTTCATATATCTCGTAGATTGTTCTCACATAGCCAACCCGACAATCATACATGCAATATACCACTTATGTCATTTCAGCTTTATTAATCAAAACTGGACTGTTTTAGAGCATTTTAATAAAATAGTTAACCTTCTCCAAAAATTCCTAAATTTTTACAGAATGTCATATACGTTCCAGATTTTATTGTGTAAAAATATCGGGGTCCATTTCATTACCAATATTTTATAGAAATTCATTTACCCGACTGCAATCAGATTTGTCACTTTCTGACTGCAGTCTACGGAATAATTCACTAAAAATTTAATCGTAAGTCCGATTGACGAAATTCCAGTGGGAGAATTACGGCGACAACAATGACCATCTACAGTAAAAATTCCGTGAGCTAATTCTACTCAGTTTTTAAGTTATGACTCCGAATACAACACACTTTTTCAGCAGTAAAACCGCAGCTTGAGCTGCAATCCAAAAATAGTCCTTTAAAAATAGTAAACGACCTCGAAAAATTACGATTCCAGTGCCATTTGATCCATTTTTCGAAAATCCATATTTTAGGCTTCAGAAAATCAGTTTTTCGACTTATAATGTTCCAGTTACAGCCTGTTGAAGTTGGCTGAAAATACTAATCAGCATGCTTTTTAGAGTGTAAATGTTACTAAAACGCGTCAACAATTGTTCTAACAACGGGTTTATCGAGAAATCAATGATCAAACAACATGCATGCTTATACCAACATAATCCAACCAGATTTTATCATTATATAAGTTCATGTTTAGGTTCCTTGTTCATTTTATCTTTGTGTTCTTATTTTAAACTTCAAACAACAATGTTTCGAACAATCAACGTAGAAGTGATTCAAGAGTTAAATCGAAGACTTACAACTAACACAAGGGTTAGGGATGAACTTTGTGAACAAGAAATGATGATGAAAATGGTGTGAGAATGCAAGGGGTGATGTTTCTTCAAGATCCCAAGCTCCAAGCTTCACAAGGTTCCTTCTATCACTTGTTTTGGACTTGAAAATGGGTCAAAGGAGTGAATGTTGAAGTGATGGTGGTGGTGGCTGATATAATCAGCCGAGAGGGAGAGAGAGAGTGAAGGAAAATGGTGGAGTGACTTGTTGGTGAAGGTGAAATGATGAGTTTAAGCATCTAGCCCAACCTATTTGTAATGATTGTGATATCTTGGCAATTGTAGCAAATAAAGGAGGTCCAATCACAAAATAGATGGAATATTTTGTAGGGGATTTTAATGATTAAGGTGGGTGTGACAACTCGAGTTTCCAAGATTTCCATCTTCGCATTAATTGCACGTTAATTGTTTAAGTGGCTTGTTTGCACGACTTGTTTGTTTCACAACTGTACGCGTTTGTAATATGTTAAACCGTGTTTGATTGATATGATATATATGGTGTGCATTAAGTGTGTTTTATATATTGTTGTGCAATATGAGCGTGTATGTTAATAATAATGTGTTGTATTAATATTGTGTTTGGAGAATTAAAAATAACAAACATGGAACTCACGAAATCAACCCCTCCCTAGCCGAAAACACCCCATGTCCGAAAACACCCCATGTGTTTTCGTCCATCATGAGGCCAACGAAAACCAATGGGCCTTGGCCCAATAGTGATTAGTTAAAATGTTGTTCTTAACCTGTACGCGAAAACATCAGTTAGAAAACCCTAATCACATCTCCTCTCTCTCTCTCGTTTTTCTTTGAAACCGACGGCAGACAAACCCCCATCGGAGCTCTTTATCTTCGAAACATCATCTCTCGGATCCTTGTATTTGATCGGTATGAAACTCGTTATTCATGATCATGACTATTGATTAATTATGTGTGTAGCATTCATGATACTTGTTTATTATTGCATGATGATGTCTAGTTTGATAATATATGCGGTCCAATAAAATTAGTTTCAAAATTTTCGGTCCAATAAAATCCATATAATCTACAAATTGGTCGGACATTAATTGAATACACTTTGCTTGCACACTGTTCAAGATAATTGTCCAGAATTATCAATTAATCAAATTGTCGGCCACTTATTGAACATATACTTTGTCCACATTGATTTGATAAAATAGTGAATAAGATGCCCCTTGATTTAGGATGAATGAATTAATGGAATGTGAAATTGATTTATCATGTTAATAATTAGTGTTAATCGATGACCTGTTTGTGTATTATTGGAATGGAACCAATTCTGTGAACAAAATCATATTGAGCTGCTTTATTTAAAACATATTTTGAGGATTGGGCTGCAATAGCTTAGTCCAACACATTGTTAGTTTATGGGCCGCATGAGAAATAATTAAGTGTTGGGCTGCATTTGGTAATTAAAACTCACCACTAGGTAAAATGTTTCTTGGGTTGGTATTGTTAGTGTGGGCCGAAATCAATTGGACTGTTATTAACCTTATTTGGTAAACAAATGTTAATATCAAGGTGAAATTGTAAAAATGTATTTGGGCCGTCAATTTGGTTAAGTCAAACACTAAGGGTATTATCGTGTAGGATACACATTAGAACTGTTTTCTTATTTGTTCATGAAATGTGTAGATTAATTGTGTATTGTTGGTTTGAATATATATAGCGGGGTGTTTTCTGATACGTTATTGACGTAGTGTGAACGAAAGATGTGTGATTAGTGTGTGAGTACGTGACCCCAAACAGTAATTGTAAATGGTGATGTGCAATAAATGTGCTTGATGTGAACAATGAATACGTGGATTACTTATACGTGAAAGGTGTGGTACATGTGTATGTGGAACTGACTGTAATCGGTAACCCTTTTTAGGACGTGTTTGATCAACTTGGAACGAGTAACATAACTTAGCATACCGAGCAAACCAAGGTGAGTTCACACTCTTACCAAGGCATGGGATTCACGGGGTTGGGAATGGGGTTAAATGATTACTTGTACTTTCATCGTTACTGGAATACGTACCACTGACCTCGTTAGGAGAAGGTCACTTATAGATACAGCTAGACTAGTAACACATGGGAAGCCCCCACTAATCTTCGCAAACATGCCTGGAATGGCCGCGATACGAATACTAATCTTCGCAAACATGCCTGGAATGGCCGTGATACGAATACTAATCTTCGCACACATGCCTGGAATAGCCGCGATACGAATACTAATCTTCGCAAACATGCCTGGAATGGCCGCGATACGAATACTAATCTTCGCACACATGCCTGGAATGGCCGCGATACGAATACTAAACTTCGCAAACATGCCTGGAGGGCCGCGATACAAATACAACTAGTCTAGAATACATGGGAAACCCCCACAGATCTTCACAAACATGCCTGGAAGGCCGCGATACAAATAAATACGATGCATAGTTTACTAAACAAACATACGGTTTACGAAACGAATACTATAACTAAACAACCAACTGTGAACTCGCTCAACTTTGTTGTTGACTCGTTGTTACATGCCTTGCAGGTCAATAGGTACACATGGAGCTTGCACTGGGAGGCACGGTCGTTGTGGACATGGATCGTGGATGCCATGTTAAACATTTATCATACTTTTGAACTTATACTTGGGTTTTAAACATTATGCTTCCGCTTACTACTTAAACTATGTTTTGATTTGAACACCAGTTATATTGAGGTTGGGTGTTCCAATTACTATTATGATATGTTCAATATGATTGGTGGCTTGATCCTGGTCAGTCGCGCCTCCAAGCGGTGATACTCCGCGAGTGGATTTTGGGGGTGTGACAGTAGGGCCCCTAGCTTGAGCAGAAAATTAGAGAGGGGGGGGGGGTTATTTGTAAATTTTTATTATAAGTAGGTAAATATCTAGGAGGTAAAGTGTATTTTCTAATGTATTATGTGTATGACATATTTCTATAGTGTGTTGGGATTTTTGGAACCATTATTAGTTAAAAATAACAAAATAATGTTTCTGACAAAATTTTGGAGTCCCGGGTAATGTCCGGTTGTTCGGTTAAGTACCGTTCCGTTAAAGTGTTAAATTGTACCGTATAGTGTCTTTTATGCATCTTTTTGTAACACGGTTAATTCCCAACACTTAGGAAAGCAATCAGGACTATTTAGTCAATTCTCTGCATAATACAAGTTGTTAAAAGCTGATTTTTTGCTGAAAATGCAGAATCCTGCACTTAAAATGAGTTTTAGGCACTTTCCGGCACTCAAACAACCTAGTGACACAGTCTTATGGTCCTCACTTCCCTACACACCATACTAGTGTAGTACTTTGTCCCTAGCCCATACTGGGTCTCAAAACACTGTCTGTCTATGTACTGGCATTGTCAGTATATTTCTGAGTTATCCGCTCATTGTGCTTTGTGCATCAAGTATGTCACTAACGTTTGTGTGTATTAAATGGTGTGACAGTATGAAATGTGATGCTCATGTATGTATGTATTAGTAATCAGAAAGTAGTTTAAATCATCAGTTGTAATTAAGCACAGTCATTAAGCACAAATTTAATATTAATCAATTGTATGGAAGCATGCAAATTTGACAGTTGTCACAAACATTGAGACCAAAACACATTGTATCATTGATAATTGATATTGTTCTACCTCGTACAGTGTTTACAGAGCACAAGTGTTACAGTCTCCCCTACTTTAGGAAATTTCGTCCCGAAATTTATTCGAAGGAGACTGTAAAGTGTAACTAAAACAACTGAAGGATAAGCAAATTGCTAGATCCCAAAGATGCGGAGCATCGTTTGGTGTTCTAAATTTTTGGGGATTCAAAATGTGATTTGGGATATTCAAAGTATCTTAAGGTATTCAACCCTTTGAAACTTGTGAATCTTTAAAAGTGTAGATCAGTGTACAAAAATTGCTTGGAATGGCACTATATTATACTAAGCTTTTAGTGTAAATCCTAGCAAACAAAGGGGTGTACATTCAAGCCTTGTCCATACGTACATGGTTTCTAACGTCCCATGAGGTACATCCCATGTACCATGAGCATCTCATGCATAGGAGACGGGTCAACATACCTATGGCATCAAGATCGTCACCTTTAACACCATAATATACTCCCGGTCAGCTTGATTAGAGTTAATGAATGTACTCGTCATCGTCCATTGCAAATATTCTCACAGATAACAAATAAGCACATAATAACATAATGGTCCAAGATAACACAAAATCACCAAGTGATCTTAGTAACATTCTGAAGAATAACACAATATAAATACTTAAATATAGGAAGTACCATCGGCGTATCAACCATGTTCTTATCGCATCATACTCCTCTCGTTACCTTAATCACTCTAGATTTTATGCCACCATACTTTACAAGACTTACTATAATTCTCATGCGTCGAACCTCATAATTAAGTGTGCACCCATAATTACTCGTTTCGTCACATGGTCCACATAGCTCCTCTTGTTAAGCGAGGGTAAACAAATAATCGGGTCGAACTATCATCTAAATTAAATAAACATCGTCACAACACAACACAACATTTTTCATATCGAATCGTGTTTCATACTAGCAATGATAGCACTACTTGGTTTGCATACAACAAATTTAGTAGGTACTTCATTCTAGTACAAATGTTAATACATGTTTCATTCTAACCAAACTGGTAGTATGCAACATATACTAAACATGCATTGTCGTTATAATGTAAGCATATCGAAAAAAAATGTTTTCAAATCATGTGCTAAGTATGCTAAGTTAACATACTAAGCAAAATGTAATTGAAAATAGTGTACTAAGTATGATAAGTCAACATATGAAGCAAATTGTATTTGTAATCATGTACTATACATACTAGATAAACAAATCATGTATGTAATGTCATGATCACAAAATAGTAGTAATTTGCACATAGTATTCGTATCGATCGTGTTGCCAAGTTCGTATGAATGCACTAGAGTGCAATCATAGTATGCTAAATTACAAGATTTAGTTCCTAAAGAACGGAATCCTCAAAGTCAGTATGTAGTTGTAATCACACATAGTGTAATCGCATTGGAGTTTGTAATTTAAATACAAATAACAAGGATAAAGATAAACTTCTTGAAATTTATATTGTCATTACAAACGTAGTTGAAATATGTACATTGTTTTCGAAAATAAACAGAAAATGTAGAGGTTCAAATGATCATAAGTGCTTGATCATTAGCTTGAGTCTCATTGACATTGAACACTCATCCATTAGCATTGACAATATTAGGGCAATTTCGCTTAAAATGATTTAAATCACCACAATTGAAACACGCTCGAGGGCGAGTCTGAGTAGGGGTTGCTCGGTTCTGGACACGACAGGTCGCAGCTAGATCTCCAAATAGACCACAGATCGTACATTGGCGGCAAGGAGAATTTGTTGTGTGATGATAGTTGTAATGATTGCACCGTGGTTGCTTTCCACAATAAAATCCTGTTAGTGCATTATGTCTGTAGCTTTCGTCTGCATCGAGTCTTATGTATTTCGTCATGTATGTGTGTTTTTGTAAATGTATGTATATGTATTTTGTGTCTAGACAAAACAGGGAATGAAACGTAAACTGTCAGATGTAATCCGAACGGATGACATTGTGTTATTCGTATGACCATCCGATCGGGTGACATCCCTCACCTCCCTATATTGCCTATATATAGTGGATTAGGGCCATTAGTCTAGAACCTTTTGCTTGATAGCTGAAGCGAAGCTCTGTCTGATTGTCATCCGGAACTTTTGTAATTTCACACTTATCTTTGAAATCAGACATGTTAAGCGTTGAGATTGTTGTATGTGATTCTCAGACGGTGTCGAGGGATTCCGCACCTCGCCACTGATCGATTCCGCCACGTTCTTCTACTAGAACAGATCTTGCGTAAGGCCTAACAAGTGGTATCAGAGCCACAGGAGGTTGGATCGGAGACAACAACAACAAATTTACCGAGTTTTCAGCCATTTTCTACAGATTTCAGTCAAATCTCACCAGAGATTCTGACAATCTCTTCATCTTCTTCTACATTTCTTGTAGTTTTCATATTTTCACACCTTAAAACCCGAAAAATTCAAAATTAAGCTAGATTTTACGGACAAAATTGAGTAATTTTGATATCAAACTGATCGGAATTGATAATAGAACAATCCTACAAAGTTTCATTCAAAAATTCAGACTAAAACATCATCAAATCGATCAAAAACTATGGACTGTTCTTCATGCATGCTGACGTCATTCATCCGATCGGATTGCAATCCGATCGGATTGTGGACTAGATCTTGTTCACAAATCCTTGCCGACGTCATATCTCATTCGATCGGATTGACATCCGATCGGATAAGCATTGAGGTTAAAAGAGTTAAAGGCGAAGTCACTTCATTCGAATGACGTTCTGATCGGATCACCATCCGATCGGATAGCCATTCGACATTTATGCCATCCGACACTTGTTACTTGGTTCATTACTTATCTGTGTCATCTGATCGAATGGCAATTCGATCGGACGGCCATTCGATCCAAGTGCAAAAGTTTCAAGTTTTTGAAAGTTGTGAAATTTTTCTAAGTGTTTGACTTTTTCAGGTGTTTCAAGATGGGAGACGACTTTTTGAACCCATTCAGTGACATCTTCGCGTACAACACTGGAGATGCATCGACAAACACAAACACAAACACAAACACCAATACCAACACAAACCCTAAAAAGGCGATCGCAGATTCTCTTACGTCGACAATGCCTATGGAACATATAACAAGCCACCGAAGTTGATGGAAATTAAAGACTACAACCGTTGGTCTAACAGGTTTAATGGATGGTTGAAGGTGTTTGCGTACGAAAGCTGGAGATGTTTAAAAGATGGTTTTGATATTACAAGAAAAGATTATGAAAACTTAGCGGACACTGAACAAGAAAATTTTATTGCTGAACAAAAGTGTATTGCCCTACTTCTTCAATCAGTCAGAGATGACATTATATCTCTGATTGACTATACCAATGCAAAAGATTTATGGGCTAAATTAGAAAAGAAGTGCATCGGAGGAGAAGAAATTGTGAGAAACAAGAAAAGATTGTTAAAAAGGGAATTCGACTTATTCAATTGTATGAAAAATGAGAGTGTATTACAGATGATTGAAAGGTTTTGCCATCTGAAGGTAGAACTCGTCAGAAATGGGATCACAATAGCCAAAGATGAGATGGTTGAAAAGTTGTTTGAATCCCTGCCAGATGAGAAAGATTGGAAATATTATGGTCTGGTGCTGAAAAATACTAAATCGATGGCAGAAATGACAGTTGATTGGTTGATCGAGAGATTCGAAAGTCATGAATTGGAAATCAAGAAAATGAACAAAGTAAACAGCACCCGTTATCAACAGAATGTTGATCTCTACTATAGGAGTAGTATTATTCCAAAAACCACATCACTAAGAACCGCATTTACTGCTGAAAGTTCAAACACTGTGAGTCAAGAAAAGAAAAGCTGCAGTTCATCAACTGGCAGTGGTTATCATGGAGGTGGTTCTTCTTCGTTTGTTCCAAGCAATCAGTAACAACAAAATGTTTCCAAGAACGTTTTTCAATGCAACATCGCTTGCTGTTAACCTGAACAACGCTCAAAACTTCAACGAGGAGATAGCGAAACAACAAATGGTGTTCCTTGCTTCTATCTTAGAGTCGTATGAAAGTCTGGTAGTAGGAAAGATCGAAAATACAAATCTTACAAAAGAGGACTACGACCAGACTGATCCTGAGGAGATGGAGTTGATCGATATACGTTGGTGCATGGCGAGCATAATCCGCAAAGCACAATGGTTCATGGAGATCATGGGAAGAAATTCCATTGGAGGTCCTTCGACAAAACTTGGATTTGATAAGTCCAAAGTGACCTGCTTCAAGTGTAAGCAGAAAGGGCACTTTAAGCGTGAATGCAGAAACTCAGCAGCAGATGAAACAACTAACCCTTTTCATGATGATTACTACAAGAAAGCTGTTTATCATCGAAACCGCGAAGAGCCACCCAGAATGAAACAGATCGAGGAGACTCCAAAGGAAAAGTCGAGAGCTTTAGTTGTGATTCAGGATGATGAAGGTTTCGATTGGAGTGAGTTCTTGCCGGAAGATGATGCAGTTGGCTTTGCATTTATGGCACAAATTGAACGACAATCAGAACCAACTGAAGAGTCAACATACATCCGTCGAAAACTTATGGCTCAAACTATGAAGTCAAGGATCTACAATGCCTGGAAAGAAGCCAAAAAGGCAAAAAGATGGGATCCGGATCGCGAATGCTATTTAGATCCAAAAGGCAACATATGTGTGGAACCATCATCAGTTGAAGTCGAAACTCTCATAAAATCTATAACAGAAGAAGAAGAAGAACAGAGAAAGATCTGTGACAACTGCCACTTTACGGTAACTTTCTTACACTTAAAATACTCATTTTTAGCTACATTTTTATGCATTTTGAACACCCGAACTGCGTATTTCATGGCATACACTTAGAATACTCATGGAATACTTACTTAGGATGCATATGATTCATTTTTATTAAGTACATTTGAAACAGTTTAAACAATGCATCGAAACTACTAGAAAAGCACCTAGTAAACTAGTATTCTGACGAAAACACAGGATCCGCAGAAATCATCTAAACGACATCTTTAGGACTCAGACGAAAGTCCAACATCTAATATATATTAAACCCTAACTAGGAATGCAAGGGTTTGATTTAAAACCTTTCTGAAGTCCGATAACACTAAAAATTGCCCGAAAAGCACTAAAAGCGACGATTTCAACACTTTTCCGCAGAAATTCTGCAGAAATCAGCTTTCTAATATTTTTACAACATGTAAAAATGTTATTTAACATAGAATTCATGTGAGGATACATTCGGGTATCATCCGAGCCAATAACTACATCAATTCACACAAGTTATGCCACTTAGCGTTCAGATAACGTCTAACCGAAACAATTCGAAACGAATATCCGAGCAATATCAAATCTTTTTTTTAATGGTCATCTAGTGTTAATTGGATCATTATGGTCTAGTAATGATCATTTAACACCCTTTAAACACTTAAACACTTATACTTATAAATTTCCTAAACAACTACCTAAGAGTTCTAACACTTTTTACTAAGTAAATCAAGAAGCAAAAACAAGGGAACCCCCCCCCCCCTCCCCATTTACGGTTGCAACACCCCCTTGTGGGACCCATTTTTTCAACTTGTTACCATAATATCTAGATATTTTTACCTCTTGTTGCAAGTTGATGCAAGTGGTGAAAGTATGATCATTGTTAGCAACTAGTTACCTTCATTTCTAACCATTTCATCACACTTTTTCACCTTCCATTTTCACAACACACAAACTCTCCCAACCACACCCCATTTTCGGTCAAGAACACCCCTCCCCCATCTTCATTTTCAAGCCACTTTCATGATGATTAAGATGCATTTTCATGGAACTTGAGAAGATCTAAGGCATACACAAGTTGAAGCAAGCTTTCTCATCCATCTAAGAGCTCACAAGCATCAAGTTCATCATTTTTCTTTTCTTAATCATCATCAAGATCATCCCTAGCCATTAATTCTAGAAGTAAGCTTCAAAAATCTATTTTTCATACCTATTTATGTATTTATTGTTTAAAGAACAAGTTATAACTAAAACAATCATACAAAATAATATGAAAATACAAAGAAGCAAAATAATAAGCATGATATAAAAGTGTGTTTATGTTGTGATTTAAAGATGATTACTTGCATATTTGATCTAGTTTTGATGATTAGTGTGACACCTGTGTCACTGCGACCATCAAACAAATACCAAACCAATGAGATATTGTATTTCATACTTTGGACTTGTATAAATATGTGTATCTTTTGCACATATCAACTTTTGTTCGATTTCAAGCTCTAAATCGCTTTCTGGAAGGTTATACGCGCGCTGATGCGTAAATATAACCAGTTTAATGCAACAAACACTACAGAACATCAACATATACTTAACATACCTTAAATAACCCTTACATAACTTAGAAATAAGTTTTGAAGGCTTTGGTATGGCAAAAACAAGTTAATTCGCTTACAGGGACTAAACTTGACAAACTGCGAAAGTATGCCAATTTGAACTGTAACGAACATTCCGGAACATGACCATAAGTTAAACATACCATAAATATCCTTTACATAGCTTAGAAATAGGCTTTGAGGGGTTCGGTATGCTAAAATAAACTTTTGGGGTCAATCAGGGACTAAAAGCGTCAAAAAAGTGCACAAGTTTGCATTTTCACGCATAACTTACGTTCTGAATACATCCGGACATCCAAAAAATTTATGTAAGCACTAAAATATTTTATTTTAGTGTTTGGCATAAGAAAAATCCATTCGTCACGCCATTTGGATCATTTTTCGCGCTTATGCGCATTCCGTCGTAATTAACCGAACAACGTAACCGTGCGGCTAAACGAACCGACACCCGAGATATTTTTGAACACATTTTAAGTTCCCTATACTTTAACTTCATTTTAGAGATTTGAAATGGGGTTAACGGGGCTTAAACGTGTCAAAAAACGCATCGAAAACCAAGTTTTGAGGTTGCAGGGACTGAAACTGTAAATCTGCCAAACTAGGTCCGTAAGTAGGGGCCAGATGCAGCAAAACGTTTTTTTCAGATGTTAACAGCCCTTAACACTCTCCAAAGGCCAAGTGCCAAGTGTCAAACTCTTATGGTGGATGGCAAATGAGTTACCACAACTTTTCAACAAGTGTACGGCTTAGATCGTACCCCCTTTTCCAAGAAATGATCCTAACGGTGAACCGAAAACTATAAATACCCACCTCCACCCTTCACTTTTCCTCACAAGAATCTGATCTAATGTGCACTAAGTTGAAACCTTTGTTTCATACCTGAGCTATTTTGATCTAGATTAGCATTCGGGGACCCTTCGTAAGTGTTCCTTCGTTCTTTTATTTCTTTTCGAGTCCGAAAGTCAAACTTTGTTTGACTTTCTGCATTGACCAGTTTATGGTCAATGCGAAGTTCGTTTGAACTTTGCAACGTGATTGTAATCACGATGGTTATAGTCCCTTGTGACTATGCCTAATGATTACCACGTTGTCTAGGGTCGTAAGGGTAAGCGATCTAATAAATCGCTTATACCTTCGAACCCGACCCATTTGGTGGATCATTAGGATCCGACCAAACACATTAGGTGACCATAGTATATAGGGAATAACCCTCCGAGGTTATACCTTATGGTCGCTTCGTTTAAGTAGTTGTATGATAGGTAGTTTATATGCCTTAGGTAAATTACCAAAATACCCCTTTGATGCCAAAATTCGTTTTAATCATATGTAACATAATTTTTTACATCTAAACTGATTTGACAACCATATTAGACATGTTAAGGCATATATTACTTGTCATAGGACTAGTTAGGCGTTCCGAACGCGTTTTACGCGAACGACGCGTTAAAGTAGCATAAGCTACCTAAACAGGTCGTAATGGGTCACAAACACTTAGGTTAAGTTTCGTTTTAGTATGTGGGCTTTGTTAAACCATATTACACGAGTCTCCATACTCGTTTGGTTTACGAACCCTCATTCTATCCGATCTTCCGATAAAGGTCCGGTTTATTAACATAGTGTAGGACCGGTTTTGACACCGTTCGATTGCGTAACGAACGTTCAACGTGCGGAATCCGTGAACGTGCGTGACCGAACACACAATAACGTACTAGAACTGTGAATCTATTGAAATATATGACGTGTACGATACAAGAATCACGTAGAGAGTACTTTCTCTCTCTAGACTTGAATCTCCTAAATCAAAAATGAGCAAAAAGTCTTCCACTTTACTACTAACTCCTCTATTTATAGGTCAAGGCTTTAATGAAACTTTTCATTAATTACAAGATTGCCACCTTGCCTTTTGACTAGATATAACACTATACAGACTTGATTTCTCGCTACGGCTCGAATTGACGGAGGCGATAGACATTAATGCATCAACAAACTCCCCCTTGGATATTGCCGCAGTCAATCCGTAGTTAAACTCGTAGCGACTTGTCTTTCTCTCTCTCTTGAGTCTTCTTTAAGATTTAACGTCTTCAGCAAACACTGACTCCCTCTTGCTCGAACAGAATCCCGGTGGATCTGTCTTCAGCTTCAGCTCCCCCTTTCGGTAGTCTCTTCAGGCTCCCCCTTTCGTCAAGCTTCCATGCTTTTAGGATCGACGCCTGGCTTTCCGTAGCAACAGATTCAGAAACCTACACATCTCAACCTCTCATAAGACAAAAAAAATTTGACTTTAAAAGAATTCACTCAAAATTCTCAAACATATAACACACAATATTGTGATTCAAATTAATGAATCATCTAAACATTTGAGGATTATCTTCCAACTTCTCATCATCTTAACCAAACCAATTGTTCATCTTGTTTAGCCTTTGAGATTTTGAATATCAGCTTTTCAATATCAATTGTCGAAAATCTTTTTGGATTTTTCAAAAATATGAAACATAAGTGCAAAAACAAAATTTAAATGCAGAAATAAAATATGTACAAACATAATTTTGTGAGTTTGTGCAAGAGGATCATATCAGTTTTTGAGACACATCACAAGCACTGTTAAGCTTTTAATCGATTTAAGTTCTAAACGATTCACGTTGATTGACGATATAATTGTCCTCTTAAGCTCAATCTAAAAACTTTCGAAATGCTTACCGATACGTTAAGGTATATTAATTTTGCACTAAGTTCTTATGGACCCCACAATCTCAGCATATCCCCTCATCATGCAATACACTAACTCAAGTAATGCCTTTAAACTTTGATCAACTGTGATTTGTGCGAAAACAAAGCAGAATGTTTAAACATTAACAATCAGGTCGATACTTCCGTATACGCAGAGAAAGTCCAATGTTTAAACAAAATAAGAAAAATAAAACAAGTTGAAGTTGTTTAGGCTTTAACCACCAGGTCGATACTTCCGTATACACAGAGGTGATCCAAAGCTTAAACGAAACACCAAAGAAAATAAAGCAAAACGTTTAGGCAACAACATCCAGGTCGATACTCACGTATACGCAGAGGATGTCCGATGCTTAAACAAAATAAAGAAATAAAACAAGTTTAAATCTTTGCAAAATAAAATGCACAATCACAGCGACTTTTTAGCAAAGTTGTGAAAGTTCACAGACTTAACCAGTTTTATGTCATTCGACAATCAGCGATTACTGAGTAGGCACACAGTCAAGAAGGACAAAACTAAGTACTATGCTTTCAACCATGTTTCCCACTAGAACTAGGCTTTTTCATTTAAGTTTGTATCGTTCTCGCAAATCTACTAGTCTAGCTGAGCCTATCGTCACATCTTTAGTGAGACCGTTTATCACATTTTAACATTTCATTTCTTTAGCATGCTGTGATAGTCCACTGATTTACTATCATTTCCTCTTGTTCTCAACAAAACTCATTTTTGAATTTTTCAATGTTTTTGTCATTTTCAAATTTTCTAATTTTTTTAAAATTTTTCTCCCCCTAAAATCAAAATATGTTTCAATTTTGATTTTCTGGGAAAATTTGAAACAAACTGTACAAACTTGACAACTTGATGAGAATCACTTCAATTCTCCATCCACCTGGCATAAACAATCAGAACTCCCCCTCACAACAAACTATTTTCCCATTATGATTTCAAAACACTTAAGTTTGTTTTAATCAAAATGGCTTTTCCGGAAAAATTAGTTTGTTTACTAATCATTTGTAGATTCGGGGTCACTTCATCACACTGTTTTCTTCGTACACATCTAAGATTTAACATTTATCGATTTTAACAACACAATCACATGTAGAAAATCAAGTACAATTTAATGTCCCTGATTTACCACTTGTAAGGCGAAAAATCACCAGAGTGAAATTTCTCAAGAAATGTGCCGATTCATGTTCCACGCTTACCAACCTGGGAACTCCGGCAAGTCAGGTTTTTCAATTAAAGAGATTCACCCAAGCCTGACGGTCCTTGGGTGTTTTGAACATACCTTTTTGATTCATAAAATTCTTTAACCCCTTTGACTTTCCCATCAACCATTTTTCCAAAAATGTTTAGAACATTGGGGTTAAAGGCTTTTTCAACATCAAAATCTTTCTTTTCAGAAAAAGATTTATTTGAAATCTCAACTTTTTCGACTTTTTGTTTAAAATTTTCAGCTCGCAATGGTGGAAAGTTGACATCATCCATTGGCGGAACTGACGTTTCAATTTTTAGCTCAACTTGTGGCTTTTCTGACTTTGACGAGTCAGATTCATCGCCAACACATAGCTCATTTGTTTCCGAAGAAACAAATTCATCGCTAACCAATTCAACCTTCTTTATCTCCTCTTTTGTCCTCAGATTTGCAACTGAAGAATTCGGTTTACTTGACTTTGTTGTCGAGTGAAGCGATTTATCAGTACTCTTATTTGTTGTACCCGAGGACAAAATCCTTTCAAGATACTCTCTCGCCTTCTTCCTCTTCTTCCTCAGTCTGTCTTTCTGCCCTTGTGAAAGCTTAACTTTCTTTTCTTGAACTTTAGGTTCTTGAACTTTCTGTTCTTTGGGCTTGATACTGACTGATTTCTTTGCCATTTTCTGAGATTCAGCCCTCGATTTTCCCTTTGATCTCATTGGGCAATCTCTGGCAATGTGACCTTTGATTTGGCATTCATAACATCTTCTTGTCTCAAATCTCTGTCTCTGGCAGTTAACAGCAATGTGTCCTTGAAAACCACAGTTGTAACACACCCTGTTATCATACCATGTACCACCTTCACACCAAACGCTGAGATCATAGCATTGTCTGGCTTTGTGGTAATCATCACTTCTCCTATAAGCTTGATTCGACGCTTGAGCACTGTGGTCAAACCTGCACCACTTATTACCAACATTTTGTGAGTTTTCATTTACAAATTTTTGTGATTTTTTATAATGATTGGATGACCGAACTAATGAGCTTTTATTTTCTTTTTGAAAATTTTTCGATTTTTTATCTTTTTGTTTCTGTTCTACACTCTTCTTAACAGGTTTTTGCTTAGAACATTCACCTGTTTCAGTAGATTGCAAAACAATATTTTTAAATTTTTCTTGTAAATCTAAAAATAATTTTTGTTTAGCTTGTTTTTCATTTTCATCATCAGCTCCTTCATCACAATCCTCAACTTTGACATTGTCAAAGTTTGTGACATTGTCACTTATTGAAATTGAATTGATCGGTTCTGGACACACATATTGTGCAGAAATCACAAAACCTTTCAATTTATTTTCAAGCTCGTTGATTTTCTTTCGAGCTTGCTCACCTTCTTTTTCAAGTTCAATAATCTTCTGAAGATGAGAATTTATCATTTTTTGCTTTTCGATGTTGTTTTTGCTAAACACATCTCTCCCATCCTCAAGAATTTTTATTTGACTTTGAAATTCTTTACCCATTTTTACTTTTTCATTTTCTAAATTTTGTTTTTGATTTTTCAAAACATTTTCTGATTTTTTAAGATTTGCGTTTTCTAATGACAAACTCTCTAAATCCCTCAAGAGTTTGGCATTTTCAGATTTCAAATTTTCACAGTTTAAGCACTTCTCTCCTGTATGAGACTTCGATTTTCTAGTCTTTTGAAACTCAAGTTCTTGAGCTTGAATCTTCTCAATGAAACCACTAAGGTTCATATAATCAAAATTTATCTTCTTCTTTAGCCCCATCAAATAGGTATTCCACTCTTCATATGGCAATGCGTCTGCCAATTTATTGTTCCATTCCTCATTTGTTTTTGTTATTCCCAATCTCCCCATTTCCATAACTAACTTGACATACCTTTCGATCAACTCCTCTGTAGACTCTCCCTTGATACCTATAAAACTATCAAACTTCTTCTTTGCAATATCTGCTGGATTCTGAAAACAATACGACTCACAATCCATGTTTCGTTATTGACAAGTACCTCGGATCACCTGAAATCAAACAAATAGAACTGATTAGGATCGAGTGACAACTCGTTTGTATTGCCGCTCGATTTGTTGACTTTAAAACTTGAACAAAACAATATCTTTTGAATCAAATTGTGATTCGATAAGTGATCTAAACAAAATTCAATTTTATGTCTCACCACTTTACTAATAGCACTATACGACAAACATGAATCTCATGCAAATTTTATAATCACACAACATGATTACTACTGACACAAACCACAAATCAATTCACCAATTTTTATTAGAGTTCACGTGATAAACCGATTATTTATAAAGTCACCTAAAAAGTTGCTGACAATTTCAAATATAAAAAATATATGATTGGGCCGATGTCTTTTGATCAGATCATATGTGATTTTGGGCCGCAAAAATCAATGAACCGTTTGTAAACAATGGGCTGACAAACACCAATTCACGATGCAATTTTCATTGGACCTCCCATATTAAATGTGGCTGACACTTTCTTTTTCAAAAAAACATTAAATGACATCACGTGAATTACTTATGTCGTCAATTAAAAATGGCAGACAATCAAAATACAATTCAGTTTCACATGCACTCTTTGATGAGACTTATCAAATATGTGATCAACAACAGTTATTTAATGGAATATGATTTGGCCGCTGAACTTTAATCACGTGATCAACTGAACCAACTTTCAAACGGACAGGATTTCAAACAGTCATGTCATCATTATGATACTTTCAAACGGACATGCAATCCTCAAACGGTTAACCCAATTTCAAACGGTCAGGATCCTTCAAACGGTCATGTGCTTGATTTCAAACTGTCACGTCCTCAAACGGACAACCCTCAAACTGTCATGTCCTCAAACGGACACCTTCAAACAGTCATGTCCTCAAACGGACATCTTCAAACTGACAACTTCAAACTGTATGGTGTCAATTTCAAAAAGGAAGGGTCATTTTCAAATGTGAAGGTGTCAGATTCAAATGTGAACCACTTTCAAACTGTCAGGTCTGTTTCAAACAGGATGTGTCAATTTCAAACAAAAGGGTCAGCTCGCTGATTCAAACTAAATCGGACCTTAAAACTCGAATATCTCCTAAACGACGAGGAGTTTGAATCTGAAATTTGGTAGGGTTGTAAATCAGATGTTTTCGCATAACATATCAAAAAATCAACTGATTCGGACCGTAAAAACCTGTTCAATTTGACGAAAATCAGTGAAAAATGTGAAAATATGAAAAAGATGAAGAAATAGATGAAATTCGGATCTGAAATCGCTGAAATCTGGTACGAATCAATGTGTTTGATCAGTGCAATCGAGCTCCTAGCTCTGATACCACTTGTAGGACCGGTTTTGACACCGTTCGATTGCGTAACGAACGTTCGACGTGCGGAATCCGTGAACGTACGTGACCGAACACACAATAACGTACTAGAACCGTGAATCTATTGAAATATATGACGTGTACGATACAAGAATCACGTAGAGAGTACTTTCTCTCTCTAGACTTTCTCTCTCTAGACTTGAATCTCCTAAATCAAAAATGAGCAAAAAGTCTTCCACTTTACTACTAACTCCTCTATTTATAGGTCAAGGCTTTAATGAAACTTTTCATTAATTACAAGATTGCCACGTTGCCTTTTGACTAGATATAACACTATACAGACTTGATTTCTTCGGTTTCTCGCTACGGCTCGAATTGACGGAGGCGATAGACATTAATGCATCAACACATAGTTACCTATACTAGGTGCCGTTTGATTCCGTGATCTCTAGCATTGCTTGGTGGTTATCTTAGGACTTCTGAGCAATCTCAAGTGAGTACATAGACCCCTCTTTTACTGTTTTCCAAACTGTTTTGGGGTGAAACACATGTGCCTACTTGTTACTTTCATGCTTTCCATGTTTTCACATCATATACTTGCTATGTTCATTAGTACATTATAGTACATGATTTCATTACATTTTATGCTATGTATGTCCATTGTGTGCATACTTAGTACATTGTTTTACATTACATTTCATGCTATGTATGTCCATTGTGTGCATACTTAGTACATTGTTTTACATTACATTTCATGCTATGTATGCCCATTGTGTGCGTACTTAGTACAGTTGTTTTCATCACATGCTTACATTTTGTTATGACATTTGGGTTGTTTACAATGGAACAATACATTCATTAACATTAGCTACGCCGTTTGTTAGTAGGTAGTGGTACCATAGGAATTGACAACTCCCGTTCCTGAAATCCTGGGTTTGTTTGGATTGGAAGGAATGACCGAATTCGATATACATAACTTAGATAAACCTTTAATTTGTTTAAGGGTTTATCGCCACAGTCTCAAGGCTTGGATGTATGCATTTTCACAATACCGCATAAGTGTTTGTATCAGTATAGCATGCATTTGTTCCACAAAACATAACTTTGATTTAAACCATGTTTTACTTCAATACCTTGTTTTTGTGCATTTTACATATGGTTTAGTTGATATATTTCACTTACCATACATGATATTTTTGGGTACACATTACATGATCTACATTAAACATAAACATTTTGACATTGATATACACATTTGGTGGTTTACATTGGACATAGACATTTCAATATGGTTTACACATTAACACATGACAATTCATTTATACATGAACAATTTACATTGATGGTTGGTTTGGGTAAATGATTCGAGTAACGAGGCGTGTGTAATATGATGCAAGCATGGTGGATACGCCGCTGGTACTTCCTATATATAAGTGTTTGTATGATATTTCATGTCGTAGCGTTACTGAATCATTTCAATATTTGACATATTACATTTTACATAAACATCTTATTTTCAGAAGACATTGATTTACAAAACAACTTATCTTATACAAACTCATTTTTACTTGGTTATTCATTTAACCTCACATTATTCTCTTATTTATACATATCATTGCTTTTTAATGATTTACAAAACAAAACAACTTACAAGGTTCATGACTGACTGTTATTAAACAACTTTTCCTAAACTTATAAGTCATGAATCCTATTTCCACAAAACCTATGTATCTCACAGGCATTTTTATGCTGACGTACCTATTTTCACATGTGTTTTCAGGAGATGATGCATAGGACTTATCAAGACATACTTAGGAGGACCTGTGCCTTAGTGACTTAAAACGAGACAAGAACTAGTTAATTTATGTTATGTACTCTTTGTTTCTTGTTTAAAACAATGTAAACTCTCATGTTTGATTAATAAAACGAAACTTCAATTGCCATGGATTTGAAACAAATAATTATGTTACAACACTCCCCGATGTTTCCGCCACGTTTGGTTGTCCTACGTGGTCGGGGTGTGACAGAAAAGTTGGTATTAGAGCCAATGGTTATAGGGAATTAGGTTATTAGTAATGCTTTGACCTAGTCTATAACCTTTCTAGGACCCTAACACGAGTTTACTTGCGTTTAGTCATAAAACAATACCGTCACCTATCCTTAGGCGACGACCACAACAAGAACATAAATTTCAAAACCGCTTTGAAAACTAATCATCTGTTCTAGGATGATTGATTACTAGGTTTTGACCCCTCTATTGTAAGGTTTTGAACCCTCTGTTATATGGTTTTGAACCCCTTTAAGTTTTCAAAATCTCGTCTAGGTTTTGGGTTTTAAATAATGTGAACACGTGCAAACTGGAAGGGTGAATGCCTGTATTCTGGGTTTTCTGTCTAGGCAAGCACTTCGTATATATCTCATCAGACGCGAGACCAGTTGTGCTTACCTGGGAATTCTTGGGATGAGTGTTCACTTATAGGCGAGCATGTCTTCGCGATACATTATTTTTGACCTATTTACTTTGATTAATCACCGGGGTCGTTTGTTACTTTGTAGTAACAAACAAATGACCATTATCCTTGCTTTCATCAGATTTGTTTCATCTCATTCTTTTCGTCTAATACTCTCACTCGTTTCCTTTCATGTTTCCTCTTTTAGAATGCCTCCTCGACACGAAAACCAGATAGCGACTGCGGAACTGGCAGAAATTATTGCGCAGCAAATGGCTGCTCAATTCCCAAACCTCTTTGCTCAATGGAACCAAGCCAACAACAACAACAATGGTCCATGCAATTTCAAGAGTTTTAACTCGGCTAAACCACTCAAGTTTAGTGGTTCTGAGGGAGCGACTGGGCTTCTTCAATGGTTCGAGAGCATTGAGAATACTTTCCGCCACGTGCAGTGTCCTGACAATCGCAAGGTCGAGTTTTCTTCGAGTGTGTTTCAAAAGAGGGCCCTTACATGGTGGAACGGGGTTATGAGAGACCCTGGTGCAGAAGTTGCTCTAGCACAGACATGGGCAGAACTTAGAGCTCTTATGATGAGGGAGTTTTGTCCTCGTCATGAACTGTGAGCATTGGAAAGGGAGTTTGATGGTTTGAAGCAAGATAGCGGTGAGCATCGAGCCTACACGGACCGTTATGAGGAGTTAAGTCTGTTATGCCCAAACATGGTCACGCCGTTGAATAAGGCAATCGAAAAGTACATTGATGGCCTCCCTGACTCAATACAAGACATTGTGACTGGTAGCAACCCTACTACAGTTAGGCAGACCATTGAGCTAGCTGCAACCTTGACTGAATCTCAGATCAGGAAACGTAAGCTTTTCCGAAAGGGTGACAAGAAACCGGTCGAGGAATCGAACCCAATCGAGGAATCAAAGACCATGGATGAACAGACTGGATCCCCTAAGAAGTCAAAGAAGCGAAAGGCTTCTCAGAACTTCGCCATGGTTACTCACAATGATCAAGCCATCCCCAACCAACCAGCTCAACCCCCTGCCAGGAAACCCTACAACGGAACTGCACCCTTGTGCAACCAATGTGGCCTACATCATCATGCTGGTGTGAAGTGCCGCACATGCCAAGTTTGTGGACTTATAGGTCATACAGCGAGGGTTTGCCCAACCGCAGCTGCACCAAATCAAGCTGGCAATAATCCTGCTCAAGCTCGTTTCCCACCGGGGTCTTGCTACAACTGTGGCGAAATGGGCCATTTTCGTAGGAATTGCCCATGGCTTGCTAATGCAAATCCAGCGCAGGGATGAGCATCTGACCAACCAGAAGACAACATCGTTTAGAAATAATCACGTCTTATGTATTATTTTCTTTTGTTGTCAAGGTCCATGAAACAGTTGTTACCATTGTTTATAAATAAATCTTTTATTTACATTGCAATGTAATTATGTGGTGGTATGTATAAACAAACATATCTCTTACAATACCGACAATCAAGGAACCGTATTCCTTGAAGAACAGACTACCCCCAAATTTCTTCCATTGTATGATCTCTTGCGTTTTTCACGAAAATCCTAAGTACCCGTTTCTTCCAAGAGAAACGAAGTACGAGGTGCCAAGTTAATAACAATCAATAACAAGATAATAACAATTAAACAATTATGTGATTATGTGCTTATGTGTTCCCTTTTATGTGTCATGTGATCCAAATTATGTTATCCAAATCCTCGTAGAATCTTACATATCCTTGTACGAGGGATTCATAGTAGGATACCCAAAGGTACTACCTAAAATCCTTAATGGACTTCTACACTGTAGTTAAGTCCCTTGGATTATAAAGTACTGCTTCATAATTAGACCCCTTGGGTGGTCTAGTTAAACTGGATGATATAGCTGAAAGGACTCCTTGGTGGCCTAATTAAGAAGATCCTCTGTTGATCTAATTAAAAAGGACCCTATGGTAGTCTAGTCACCGTCATCACAAGTTTGATATCCTTCCCCACAACATTACAAAACGAACTGTGCGGACTGTGCAAGGAATTACGTAATTATGGATGCATACATAATTATGGAATTTAGTGCACAGAAATCACAGCAAGTTCTATCATGTATCTAAGTTAACCCAATTCATTTCCAATTCTGGTGAAGCATCCGTTGAGGAAAAATGAACTAGCTACTCATTTTTCACTTCTGAGGAATATCCGTTGAGGAAATGAATATCCGTTTATCCTTCATTTCCAACTCTGAGGAAGCAACCGTTGAAAATGACCCCGTTAGTTCATTTTCGTTTCTGAAGATTATCCATTGAGGAAATGAATATCCGTTGTTAAATCTTTCATTTCCGTACCTGAGGAAGCAACCGTTGAAAATGACCCCGTTAGTTCATTTTCGTTTCTGAAGATTATCCGTTGAGGAAATGAGTATCCGTTGTTAAATCTTTCATTTCCGTACCTGAGGAAGCAACCGTTGAAAATGACCCCGTCAATTCGTTTTCGTTTCTGAAGATTTTCCGTTAAGGAAATGAATATCCGTTGATTATTCCTTCATTCCCGTTTCTGACGAAGGGCCCGTTGAGGAAGAATGAATCATCCATTCGTTTTCACTTCTGAAGAATATCCGTTGAGGGAAATGTATATCCGTCTAGTTAAAAAATCCTTTATTTTCCATTTCCGAAGAACCCTTTGAAGAAAATGACTCCGTTCGTTCATTTTCGCTTCTGAAAAAAAAAATATCCATTGAGGAAAATAACAAAATTATGCTTTACATATCTTTGATGGCTATTTAACACAAAGTCACAGACAGACTTCTACGAATAAATTTCGGGACGAAATTTCCTTAAGTAGGGGAGACTGTGACACCTGTGTCACTGCGACCATCAAACAAATACCAAACCAATGAGATATTGTATTTCATACTTTGGACTTGTATAAATATGTGTATCTTTTGCACATATCAACTTTTGTTCGATTTCAAGCTCTAAATCGCTTTCTGGAAGGTAATACGCGCGCTGATGCGTAAATATAACCAGTTTAATGCAACAAACACTCCATAACATCAACATATACTTAACATACCTTAAATAACCCTTACATAACTTAGAAATAAGTTTTGAAGGCTTTGGTATGGCAAAAACAAGTTAATTCGCTTACAGGGACTAAACTTGACAAACTGCGAAAGTATGCCAATTTGAACTGTAGCGAACATTCCGGAACATGACCATAAGTTAAACATACCATAAATATCCTTTACATAGCTTATAAATAGGCTTTGAGGGGTTCGTTATGCTAAAATAAACTTTTGGGGTCATTCAGGGACTAAAAGCGTCAAAAAAGTGCACAAGTTTGCATTTTCGCGCCTAACTTACGTTCTGAATACATCCGGACATCCAAAAAATTTATGTAAGAACTAAAATATTTTATTTTAGTGTTTGGCATAAGAAAAATCCATTCGTCACGCCATTTGGATCATTTTTCGCGCTTATGCGCATTCCGTCGTAATTAACCGAACAACGTAACCGTGCGGCTAAACGAACCGACACCCGAGATATTTTTGAACACATTTTAAGTTCCCTATACTTTAACTTCATTTTAGAGCTTTGAAATGGGGTTAACGGGGCTTAAACGTGTCAAAAAACGAATCGAAAACCAAGTTTTGAGGTTGCAGGGACTGAAACTGTAAATCTGCCAAACTAGGTCCGTAAGTAGGGGCCAGATGCAGCAAAACGTTTTTTTACAGCTGTTAACAGCCCTTAACACTCTCCAAAGGCCAAGTGCCAAGTGTCAAACTCTTATGGTGGATGGCAAATGAGTTACCACAACTTTTCAACAAGTGTACGGCTTAGATCGTGCCCCCTTTTCCAAGAAATGATCCTAACGGTGAACCGAAAACTATAAATACCCACCTCCACCCTTCACTTTTCCTCACAAGAATCTGATCTAATGTGCTCTAAGTTGAAACCTTTGTTTCATACCTGAGCTATTTTGATCTAGATTAGCATTCGGGGACCCTTCGTAAGTGTTCCTTCATTCTTTTATTTCTTTTCGAGTCCGAAAGTCAAACTTTGTTTGACTTTCTGCATTGACCAGTTTATGGTCAATGCGAAGTTCGTTTGAACTTCGCAACGTGATTGTAATCACGATGGTTATAGTCCCTTGTGACTATGCCTAATGATTACCACGTTGTCTAGGGTCGTAAGGGTAAGAGATCTAATAAATCGCTTATACCTTCGAACCCGACCCATTTGGTCGATCATTAGGATCCGACCAAACACATTAGTTGACCATAGTATATAGGGAATAACCCTCCGAGGTTATACCTTATGGTCTGTCACACCCCGACCACGTGTAACATACAAAACGTGGCGGAAACGTCGGGGAGTGTTGTAACAGAATTAATGTTTCATAACCATGGATACCAAAAAGTGTTTCGTTTTATTAAACATTGAATAAATACATCGTCTGGAAATCTAAATACACAATTTAAACATAGTCTATCATTGTTATTGAGTCACTAAGGCCTTGTCCAGTCCTATGTGAGCATGCATCCTATCAATCGATATCTTTCAACAATACCTGAAACACATGTGAAAACGAGGTCAGCAAAGAAATGCTGGCGAATACATTGGTTTTGTAGGAGTGTCGAAATCATGGCTAGTTTAGATGTTGCAATACTTTATTTAAAAACTTTGTTTTGAAAAGAGTATAATATTGCAACTTAATTAACCAACTCAAATCAAGCGGGTTATAGTTTGTAAAACCTCGTAGCCATGACTCTTAACCCAAAAACATTTTTTTTAGTAAAGCAAATTGTGAAACATCTCGAAATAAATCGTTAATAAAACTCGTTAATAAATCTCGTTAAAAACTCGTATAGTTTATATCATATCAAAAACCTCGTTTGTGTGACATCGTTTAAAAATCGTTTACCCAAGTGAACTAACTAACGCCACGGTATGTAATATGATGGAACCACTTATATATAGGAAGTACCAGCGGCGTATCCACCATGCTTTCATCACATTTCACCCGTCCCGTTATCTAAACACTTAACAAAAAACCAATCGTATATCGCTTTGAAGCTAATCGTTTAACCAAATCATTTAACTCGTTAATACATCGCATGAAAACCAATCGTTTATCCAAATCGTTAAAATTCGTTTTAGGTCGTGAAACTACTTTTATGGTCGTCTCGCTAATAACATTCAAACCTTCGTGACTCATCCTTCGACGCTTCTCGTTTTCGCATTAACAAACCCTTACCAAAGGGTAAATTAACAATTACAGATTCAGTCGCTACCCACCACCCCCACACATAACCACGGGTGTAGTAAGATAACGGGATTTGTCAGATCCTATGGTACCATAACCTAATACTGGTCGGCTTGATCATTGCTAATGAATGTCATTTGTTATGTAACCCAACCAACAAGTTCGTTCCCATTATCGAAATCGTTATTAGTTTTGTATAAATCGTCTTAATCGTTTTTGAAACCATCGTTATAACATCGAAAATCATTTTGATACCATCGTTATAACCTTGAAAACATTTAGCACATATGAGTCACCCCAAAACAATTGAAAGCAGTAAAATAGGGGAATAATGTACTCGCCTGAGAATGCTTAGAGGTCTTGAACAACAACCAAACAAAGCTAGAGGGAGCACGGAATCAGTCGGCAATCTAAAACTATATAAATAAACCGGACTTAAATCGGGAGATCGGATAGGATGAGGCTTGGTAAACCAAATGAGTATTGGAACTCATATGATATGGTTTAACAAGGCCTACATACTACATGAAACCTAACCTAAGTGCTTTCGACCCATCGCGACCCATTAAGGTAGCTTATGCTACTTTAACGCGTCGTGCGCGTGAAACGCGTTCGGACCGCCTAACTACTCCTATGACAAGTAGAATATGCCTAAACATGTTACATAATCAGTTATGTGACAAAGGTTTAGGTTACATATGCTTAATTACCAATTATACATGAAAAGGGTATTCTGGTAATTTACCTAAGGCATATAAACTACCTATCATACAACTACTCAAACGATGTGACTATAGGGTATAACCTCGGAAGGTTATTCCCTACCTACTATGGTCACCTAATGTGTTTGGTCGGATCCTAATGATCGACCAAATGGGTCGGGTTCGAGGTATAAGCGATTTATTAGATCGCTTACCCTACGACCCTAGACAACGTAGTAATCAGTAGGCATAGTCCCAAGGGACTATAACCAACGTGATTACACTCACGTTGCGAAGTTCAAACGAACTTCGCATTGACCATAAACTGGTCAATGCAGAAAGTCAAACAAAGTTTGACTTTCAGACTCGAAAGACTCGAAAAGCAATAAAAGAACGAAAGAATACTTACGAAGTGTCCCCGAATTCTAATCTAGATCACAATAACTCAGGTATGAAACAATGGTTCCAACTTAGAGTCACTTAGATCAGATTCTAGTGATTTTTGAAGTTGGGGTGATGGGGTATTTATAGTATTCGGAGAACCGTTAAGATCGTTTGTCGAATATCGTGCCTTAATCGCGTCCGTACAAGTGTCGGAACCTTATGGTGGCTAAAAATGGTTCTTATCAGCTGACTAAGCATGTGTGAATGTGTGGTGGAGGATTAAACAGCTGCAAACTGCTGTTAAATGCAGTTAATCTGGTCAGGAAGTCGGACGCGGCCCGCTTCAGGATGTGCAGAAACTCAGGCGGGCCGCCTGGGAGTCACAGATCAGAACAAAGTTTCAGAAATGACAGTTTCAGTCCCTGCACGTGTTTAAGCCCATTTCCGGCACTTCTAAGGCCCGTAAAGCCAACTTTAAGGCCCTAAAATGATGCCTAAACATTGTGGACATGAAACATGCTCAAAAATATGTCGGATGTTGGTTCGTTTGGTCGTACGAACGCGATGTTCGCTTAATTACGACGGAATGCGCATAAGCGCGGAAAACGATCCAAATGACGTGACGAATGGATTTTTCTTATGCCGAACACTAAAATAAAATATTTTAGTGCTTACATAAATTTTTGGATGTCCGGATGTATTCAGAACGTAAGTTATGCGCGAAAATGCAAACCTGTGCACTTTTTGACACTTTTAGTCCCTGAATGACACAAAAGTTTATTTTAGCATACCGAATGTGACACCTGTGTCACCTCAACCATCAAACAAATGCCAAACCAATGAAATATTGTATTTCATACTTGTGATTTGTAAAAATATGTGTATCGTTTGCACATATCAACTCTTGTTCAATTTCAAACTCTAAATCGCTTTCTGGAAGGTTATACGCGCACCGATGCGTAAATATAACCAGTTTAATGCAACGAACACTCTGGAATAGTGACATATACTTAAGATACCTTAAATAACCTTTACATAACTTAGAAATAAGTTTTGAAGGCTTTGGTATGGCAAAATCAAGTTAAATCGCTAACAGGGACTAAAGTTGACAAACTGCGAAAGTATGCCAATTTGAACTGTAACAGACATTCCGGAACATGACCATAAGTTAAGCATATCATAAATATCCTTTACATAGCTTAGAAATAGGCTTTTAGGGGTTCGGTGTGCTAAAATAAACTTTTGTGTCATTCAGGGACTAAAAGCGTCAAAAAATGCACAAGTTTGCATTTTCGCGCATAACCTGAATACATCCGGACATCCAAAAATTTATGTAAGCACTAAAATATTTTATTTTAGTGTTTGGCATAAGAAAAATCCATTCTTTTCGTCATTTGGATCGTTTTTCGCGCTTATGCGCATTCCGTCGTAATTAAGCGAACATCGCGTTCGTACGACCAAACGAACTGACATCCGACATATTTTTGAGCATGTTTCATGTCCACAATGTTTAGGAATCATTTTAGGGCCTTAAAGTTGGCTTAAAGGGCCTTAGAAGTGTCGGGAATGGCCTAAAACACGTGCAGGGGCTGAAACTGTCATTTTTGAAAGTTATATGCTGATCAGAAGGGCCATGCGGCCCGCATTAGATTTGTATGATCCTGAAGCGGGCCGCCTCAGCCTCCCAGAACAGATCAGAATGAACAGTCAGCATATTCCAGTTGTTTTAACCACAACCACAAGCTCACAACTGCACATTCAGCTCATTTAGACCCATTTTTAGCTACCATGAGTTTTCGACAAGTGTACGCATGAGATTCGAGCACGGTTTCCATGAAACAATCTTAACGGTTCGGGTATTCCTATAAATACCCCATTCCCCATTGCTTCAAACTCACAAGAATCTGATTAAAAAGACTCTAAGTTGGAACCATTGTTTCATACCTGAGTTATTTTGATCACGATTAGCATTCGAGGACCCTTCGTAAGTATTCTTTCGTTCTTTTATTGCTTTTCGAGTCTTTTCGAGTCTGAAAGTCAAACTTTGTTTGACTTTCTGCGTTGACCAGTTTATGGTCAATGCGAAGTTCGTTTGAACTTCGCAACGTGAGTGTAATCACGTTGGTTATAGTCCCTTGGGACTATGCCTACTGATTACCACGTTGTCTAGGGTCGTAGGGTAAGCGATCTGATAAATCGCTTATACCTTCGAACCCGACCCAGTTTGGTCGATCATTAGGATCCGACCAAATACATTAGGTGACCATAGTATATAGGGAATAACCTTCCGAGGTTATACCTTATGGTCACGACGTTTAAGTAGTTGTATGATAGGTAGTTTATATGCCTTAGGTAAATTACCAGAATACCCTTTTCATGTATAATTGGTAATTAAGCATATGTAACCAAAATTTTTGTCACATAACTGATTATGTAACATGTTTAGGCATATAACACTTGTCATAGGACTAGTTAAGCGGTCCGAACACGTTTCACGCGAACGACGCGTTAAAGTAGCATAAGCTACCTAAACGGGTCGTAATGGGTTGAAAGCACTTAGATTAAGGTTTCATTTAGTATGTAGGCTTTGTTAAACCATATGACACGAGTCTCTATACTCGTTTGGTTTACGAACCCTCATTCTATCAGATCTTCCGATTTAGGTCTGGTTATTAACATAGTTACCTATAATTAGGTGCCGTTTGATATCCGCGATCTCTAGCTTGCTTGGTGGTTATCTTAGGACTTCTGAGCAATCTCAAGTGAGTACATAGACCCCTCTTTTACTGTTTTCCAAACTGTTTTGGGGTGGAACACATGTGCCTACTTGTTACTTTCATGCTTTCCTGTTTTTCACATCATATACATGCTATGTTCGTTAGTACATTATAGTACATGATTTCATTACATTTCATGCTAGGTGTGCCCATTGTGTGCATTACTTAGTACATCGTTTTACATTACATTTCATGCTAGGTGTGCCCATTGTGTGCATTACTTAGTACATCGTTTTACATTACATTGCATGCTAGGTGTGCCTATTGTTGCATACTTAGTACAGGTCACATGCTACGTATGTCTATTGTTGCATACCTAGTACAGGTCACATGCTACGTATGTCTATTGTTACATACTTAGTACAGGTCACATGCTACGTATGTCTATTTGTTGCATACTTAGTACATTTGTTATTCATCACATGCTTACATTTCGGATACATATTACATGATTTACATTAGACATGAACATTTTACTTTGGTAGTCTGGTTTGATTAAGTGATTAAGTAACGATGCGTGTGTAATATGATACAAGCATGGTGGATACGCCGCTGGTACTTCCTATATATAAGTGTTTGTATGGTATTACATATTGTAGCGTTATTTGAATCATTTCAGTTTGAGACATAGAACATTTTATACAAATAACATACTTTTCACAAGACATTGATTTACAAAGAACTTATCTTATACAAACTCGTTTTTCATGGTTATTCATTTAACCATACATTATTCTCTTATTTATACATATCATCTGATCTTATCGTTTTTCAAATGATTTACAAGACAAGACAAAGCAAATTACAAAGTTCATGAATAAACATTTTCTCAAACATAAGTCATGAATTCTGTTTTCACAAAACCTATGTATCTCACAGGCATTTTTATGCTGACGTACCTATTTTCACATGTGTTTTACAGGAGGTGTTGCATAAGATGATCAAGATACACATAGGCAAACTTGGGCTTTAGTGACAATAAAAGATGTAAGACTAGTTAATTATGTTGTATTTCTTTGTTTGTTAAGACATTGTAACACTTTTAATCAATAAAACGAAACTTCAATTGCCATGGATTTGAAACAATTAATTATGTTACAACACTCCCCGACATTTCCGCCACGTTTTGTATGTTCTACGTGGTCGGGGTGTGACAGAAAAGATGGTATCAGAGCCAATGGTTATAGGGAATTAGGTTATTAGTAATGCTTTGACCTAGTCTTTAACCTTCTTAGGACCCTAACGCGAGTTTACTTGCGTTTAGTCATAAAACAATACCGTCACCTATCCTTAGGCGACGACCACAACAAGAACATAAATTTCAAAACCGCTTTGAAAACTAATCATCTGTTCTAGGATGATTGATTACTAGGTTTTGAACCCTCTGTTATATGGTTTTGAATCCCTTTGAATTTTCAAATTCTCGTCAAGGTTTTGGGTTTTTAATAATGTGAACACGTGCAAACTGGAAGGGTGAATGCCTGTATTCTGGGTTTTCTGTCTAGGCAAGCACTTCGTATATATCTCATCAGACGCGAGACCAGTTGTGCTTACCTGGGAATTCTTGGGATGAGTGTTCACTTATAGGCGAGCATGTCTTCGCGATACATTATTAGGACCTATTTGCTTTGATTCAGCCTTTGTGTGTCGTTTGTTTGCTTCATGGTTCAAACAAATGACCATCACCCGTGATTTTGGTCGGTAATTGTAACATCCTATTCTTACCCACTGCCATTTCATTTGTTTTCTCTCTTGTTTCCTCTTTTAGAATGCCTCCACGGCGCGAAAATCTGGTATCTATTGACGATCTGGCAGCTGTCATTACACAGCAAATGACTGCTGCAATCCCGAACGTCGTTGCTCAATGTTACCAAGCTATCAACAACAATAATGCCCTCTGCAGCTTCAAGATGTTCAACTCGGCCAAGCCATCAAAGTTTTCTGGGTCTCAAGGAGCGACTGCACTTCTGCAATGGTTCGAGAGTCTAGAGAGCACCTTCAGGCATGTTTAATGTCCAAACGAGCGAAAGGTAGATTTCGCATCTAGTGTCTT